>OX387364.1:17330284-18628624 GCA_947563465.1 Archips xylosteana
ACTGTAAGCGACAAGGTACAAAAGTGATCACTTATTTAGGCCAATCAACTTTTAAACCAACGTTTTTGGCGTCTCCTGCGTTACCAAAATTGTCTCTGGCGTTACCAAAAAATCGTACTTCCAACAAGATATTTCACGGTTTAATAGGTTAAACTTACGTAGGATGGTATGTATTCATGTACACCATCTATTAAATTACAGAAAAAACATGTTTACCTACAAAAATCTGCAATTGTTTGAAAAATGACGCGGACAGATTAGTGTCGGTTTAAAAGTTGATTGGCCCATTTATGACGTTTGCTGTACTAGGTCATCGTTGAGTTTTGGGAGAACCTGTATTAAGCTCAGTGCCGGCTTTAGGGGGGGGGGATGGGGCGACGGCCCAGGGCACCAAATTTCAGGGGGCGATCGGTGGCGGTGGGATGCTTCCCCCGCCAAACTGGCACTCGATTTTGATTTTCTTACGTGGGCGACACCATATTCTTGCCCGGGGTGTCAGTGGTCGTAACGCCGGCACTGATTAAGTTCTTAGAGGATGTTTTTAGTGTACCAACCTGTTTGCCGGCGAGTGCAGCCTGCGCGGTGGCACTGGCTTGGGCGGCGGACTGCGCGAGAGTGTTCTTCGCGACGTAGGCGGCTTGGTGGCCGGCGGCGTTCTGATTGCCGAGCGCGGTCTTCGCCTGGTTGGCGGAACCCACGGCTATGGTCCGGAGACCACTGCCTTGACTGAACCCTGGGGATGGAAAGAGTATTTTGAAAACCGTCTATGTGGCCCAAATACGGGCATGTTTAGCTCCGTACCGCGTGACAGGGTGCTCTTCATCATCATCATTTCAGCCGAAAGACGTCCACTGCTGAACATAGGCCTCCCCCAAGGCTCGCCAAACAGATCGGCCCTGCGCCATCCGCATCCAATGCGTTCCCGCTACCTTAACCAGGTCGTCGCTCCATCTTGTTGGAGGCCTACCTACACTGCGTCTTCCGGTCCGCGGACGCCACTCGAGAATCTTTCAGCCACATCGGCCGTCAGTTCTACGGGCGATGTGCCCTGCCCACTGCCACTTAAGTCTAGCGATTCTTCGAGCTGTGTCCGTGACTTTAGTTCTTGCGCGGATTTCATCATTTCTAATGCGATCCCGCAGAGAAACTCCAAGCATAGCCCTCTCCATCGCCCTCCGAGTGACCTTGAGCTTCCTTATAAGACCCACGGTGCGCTTGTATGTATATAAATACTTTATTGTACATAAAACACAGAAATAATGCAAAAAAAAACAACAAAACAAAACGAGTACAAAGATGAACTTATCCCTAAAAGGAATCTTTTTCTTTTCAAGCTACGCTTTTAACATCTGGATAACAGATTAAAGTGTGATTTTAATATTGTTGATGAGGGTTGGGCTAAGCTAACCAAGCTATCCCATGATTTATTTATATTATATTGTTACTAGCTGACCCGGCAAACGTGATTTTGCCATAATATTAGGGGTATACAACTTAGCTTACGACCTACTGAATATAGACAAAAAATTTAATAAAAATCGGTCAAGCCGTTTCGAAGGAGTTCGATTACAAACACCGTGACACGAGATTTTTATATATTAGATAATATAAATAAATTATGGGAAGATTGACACCAATTAATTGACCTAGTCCAATCCTAAGCAAAGCTTGTAGTATGAGTACTAGACAACGGATACACATACTTATACAGACTAAATATTACACAAACCCCTATTTAGTGGATTTTCCAATAGTGGCATAATATATTGTATTTTATCTGCCCGGACCGGGAATCGAACCAGCGACCTCTAGCTTCATAGTCAGGTTCTCTAACCACTTGGCTTCCGGTTGTTAATCTTTTCGACGCCAACGACACATATATAAGCACCGCAGGTTCCATGCCAACGACTCATATATTAGTCACGGCGTGCAGAGCGATATCTACCTACATGCATTTCTGTAGGGTTCAACTTCGCGTTTGACATTCCGATGTTATGGCGTATGAGTGAGAGCTGTTGTATTTGACAGAGCGTTGAAAAGGTTAAAATTCATCCATCTAATACGGCGTTAAAATGGAATAAAAACAAAACTAAAAATATTTCTACGGATGTGTGGATGTTTGTTACCTACTCATTCACGCTAAAACGGTTTGACAGATTCAGACGAAATTTGGCACAGGTAGGGGAGAGGTGCAGGGCCACCTTTGAAAAAAACAAGACCCGAAAACATCGCAACTTCCCAAATTTCCCACCTTTACTACGTTGACTGATAAGCAGTTCCGCTCGTAGGTCCATAAATTCTCCAAAACAGGTTCAACGAATGCATTAAGTACCTATTCATAGCAATTGATAACATTTCGCCTATTATTTTAGGCAATTCCGTAAAAGTTGTGACGTCGATGAAAAGTCGTCGCTACGTTGTCCGGTGAAAGCTTGACTTTTCTCGCCACCCGGACACATCGATGTTAGACTCATAGCCCGGATATGCACTATTCGTACCCGTAGACTCCGGGTCAAATGTGACAGCTCTAGAGAGGTGGCGTGAAACGACGACAACGATTCAAATTGAGGAAACTTCCTATACAGGAAGCGTTTACTTTTAAACTATTGAAATGAAATACAATATTAGTTGTTTATTTTCGCATCTTCAAATAAAACCAGCCACGTGCGTGTCGGACTCGCGCATCGAGGGTTCCGTACAAATTTATATGTATCTATGAACATCCAGTCTTAGCAGACCCCTGCTCCTAAGCAAAATGTGCGCAGTGTGGGATCATTGTAGATTGGTTACTGATATAGACAGACAGACAAACTAGATCTCGTTCAAACCAATTTTTGGTGAAAGTTTATATGGTAATGTACATCATATATTTTTTTTAGTTTTATCATTCTCTTATTTTAGAAGTTACAGGGGGGGCACACATTTTACCATTTTGGAAGTGTCTCTCGCGCAAACTATTCAGTTTAAAAATAGACCCCACACGTATGGGTTTCATGAAAAAAAAATTTAAGTGTCAGTTCTAAGTATGGGGAACCCCCAAAATTTACTGTTTTTTTTTTCTATTTTTGTGTGAAAATCTTAATTCGGTTCACAGACTACATCTACTTACCATGTTTCAACAGCATAGTTCTTACAGTTTCGGAAAAAAGTGGCTGTGACATACGGACGGACAGACAGACAGACATGACGAATCCATAAGGGCCTACGCTAGCTGACGCGGATTACCCGGAACGGACGCCCGTCGTGCGCGCGTCTAATAAGAAATTGTATGAACAGCGCTAAGTGGCGCGGGCGCGTGCGACGGATTTTACGTAGATTTTAAACCCGCGAGCGGGCGCACGCGGCGGGCGTCCGCGTCAGCTAGCGTAGGCCCTAAGGGTTCCGTATTTTGCTATTTGGCTACGGAACCCTAAAAATGTGTTTACCTGTCATAAATGGACTCTTTATTTTGATATCTTTCAATACGTGTCCCTTCATGCCACCTCTGCTCTAGTTTTTAACCTGGATTGACCTTTGTCCAACGGTGAAGTCTTTTGGCTAATATAATGATGACGACATTATTTATTTATTTATTGTCATTCGTTCCGAATCGAGAATACGGGGTCGTTTTAACCGCGTCCCCTTTCTTAAAGCCGGTAATGCATGTTACTATCTACATGTGTAAAAACGTTTCATGTAAATCACCATCCGTTTTCCGGAACACATAATCGGTGCGCAAGATGCATATTTTACTGATGCGTTAACCGTTTACGCTTCATTGGCTGAAGAAACCACATTAATGATTGACGTAATTGTGAGTGTTATTAGAAGAGCTATAACAGTGGAAATTTTACAAAGTCTGTTCAGATACTGGCTGTGCCAATACTCAACGATAACTTAGTATCAAGCAAGAAACCAAATTATAACAGTTTTGGAAAAAAAAAACCATGTTACATAAATCACGAAAAGATGAATCTGGCGTAAATTTTTTTCTTTCTATCTAAATAAAATGACACTATAGGTAGACAATGGCACAAGACATAATCATTAGATCCAATAACTATAAGATATTTTTGAAAATAGCCAAAAACATAACATAACAAACGTTTTTTATTCAAACATAACATTTTTTCATTGGCAATAAATTCAAAAATTTTGAATATATTTTAAAAAAAATTTTTTATGGAGATGGGGCGAAAATTGAGAGAGAAGGGCAACGATCCCCGCTCTGGGTCCTGGTTGGTCCAGCAGGTCTCCATTGCTATTCAGCGGGGCAATGCTGCTAGTATAATGGGGACCTTTGGATCGGGCGGGGTGCTGAGTGGGAATTAGATGTATTCCATGTTCCTTGACGAAGCATGTTGCGGATTTTTTATTTCTATTTTTGTAAAGCTTTTGACGATGCGTGTTACGGATATTATTTTCTTGTATTTGGATGACTAGTCTTATTATTAGGTTGACGAAGCCTGTGGCAGATTGTTTTCATGTCTGATAATGTTCTTTTTTTATGAATAAATGACTTCCAGTAAAAAATCTCATTAGATCTAGTTTTGTGAAAAATAGATCTACCAAGAAAAAATATCTCACTAGATCCATAATGGATCTGGCTAATGGATCTACTGAGATTGAAGGCTTCATAGCGCTAGGATCCCATGGACCAAGGGTCTCGATACCGAATGGGATAAAGTCGTCCGGTGCCTAGGTCCGTATTTGAGTCCTTTTGCCTTTTCAGCCGCTTCAGAAGCTGCACCAGGTCTGTTGTAAGTTCTATGAAGATGGGAAGGAGCCAGCGTTTCACAACAAGTTGCATCCCATACCAGCACCCGAACCATCTTCCATAGAATCAGACTCATACCATCCGGTCTCTTGTTATCGTCTCTTGCAATGCCTGTGGCTCAAGGAAAGTTGGCATGTTGACGGTGGCAAGGGACTGGCGTATTTATAATGTCGTTTAGCGCAGCATGTCTTTTGTTCTCTATAATAAAATTCCGAAAACAATAACCTACCAAACTGATACAAAATTCAAACCCATTGTGAAAAAGGCATTAATCCGGTCACCACGTGACAGGCATTGCCCAGTGTGGGACCGCTTGGTAAGCCAAATTTTTGTAAATTGGATATCTTTTAATAAACTAATTTGTTATTATTATTATTATTATATCTAAGGCGTACTATATAATAAATGACTAAGTATATCGGATTGGCGATCCCTAGTCTCAAATAGTGTTAAAAAAAATATTGTATTAAATACTTTAGATATACTTACGTAATTTATTAACAATGTAGATCTGTTTGAAAAAAATATAGCTTGTTGAGTTCCTTGCCGGTTTTCACGACAGGGTTTCTCCTAACCGGTGGTAGATTCTTTGACATTCTAAGAGCATCAATTGTTGCCTAAATTGAATAAAGAATTTTGACTTTGACTTCTCGAAGTTACCTTTCTTGGGCCCTGAGGCGGCTGCCTTGACGTCCTGTATGTACGCGTCGTAATGGCTGGCGGACTCCTGCGGCTCTTGGGCTTGCGCGGGCGCAGCTGCCTCGTACTCGTAGTCATACTCCGCCTGCGCGGCGGGCACCGGCGCCGACGACGCTATCGCCACAGCTGGGAGAAAACAAATATTTAGATTTATATTTCATACTAAATACAAACTGAAATATGGATGCGCAGAAAAAACCCAGAAAAAAGACCAGCGCTGGGAATCGAACCCAGGTCCTCAGCATTCCGTGCCGTGTGCCATTCCCCTACACCACCACTGGTCAGGAGTTTGAACACGAATTTTGCCTATACATCCATATCTCAATCTGTTAGATCATCACTTGCGTGATACAGCGCCACCTATGTTATACCCTTATCGAGAGATTTCAACACTCTTTCGGAACTACCCGCTCACCCGGACAAGAGATGTCGCTACTAATCCAAACTTGTTAATATTACTTAACTTGTTATTATTTATCCATTTATTATGAAATAATTCACAAGTTGTCAATACACACAAAATACAATAAAATAAAAATAAAAGTATAAAGTCAGACAAATAAACGGCCCCGGATCGCACCAGATGCAAAGGTGCCCAACACACATTAGCCGCATTGCCCCGCTGAATCGCGATGGACAACCTTTGCACCAGAAACGACCCAGAGCGATGGTCAAGACCTCTCTCACGAAGACGGCGCCCTAGACAATATGATAATAGGGTACATATCGGTTTGCATAATCGTTGAAGGTCATAATGTTAAGCCGAGTTTAAAGCTGCAAGAAAGAATGTCCAAGTTGCATTACATTGCGAGGCAGTAAGGCGAACAAGATTGAAGTATTTTTTTTAATTTAATCTGTTTATTGCAATTAAAAAAAGAGTTACAGGTTTTGCTTAAATACTTAGTTATAATCTTTAATTATTGAAGATTTTATAAACTTAGGAGTGGGAAGGAGACGCCCCTAGGTATGTAACTGAACGAGAAGGAAAGCCAACACCTGTTCGATGGCAAAGCTGAATGCGCCGGAATGTCACACCCCCTTCTCAGCCTTGAGCACCTCCTCTCCCGCCTAGTCCACCCAAAATTGTCTAATTTTAAATGGACCAATCGAAAGGAAGGTACTAAAGTTAACAGGAAGTATGCCACCCTTTAAAACTCCACTCCGCCACCAACCCGATCCTAGCCTTTCCCCCTGCCCAGTTACAGACTCAATACAATTACTCAAACAAAATAACAACCTCAATATAAGTGATCATTCGAGCTTCGCAATTTAATGCAACTTGCACGGTTTTCTTTGCAGTTCTAATTTTACTTTCAATGTTTGTTGTAACGTATTATAACTCTTTTTACTCTGAATCCATTAATTGCACAGAATTGTTGTAAAACAAACCTAACCTAACCTAACCTACACTGGTTCTACAGGTGACCATTTAAAAATTTCTCAAAAATGTACGGATTCGACGGGAGAAAAATTATGAATAACAAAAATTGTGACAAGCGACAAGCATTATACATATGACTTTCAATTGCATGTAAGCACTGGAATTAATTGATGCTTGCTGAATTTAAAAACAAGCTTTTTTGGTGACTGTAATTGCATTGTCATCCAATCTACGTATAAGTATACCAAACTAGCAGCTGCTTGCGGATTCGTCTCATCGTTTATCGCTATCCGGCGGGATATTTCCATGTTGACACATCACCATTCAACTGACGTACTTTTTATGAGCTGTCAAAACACAATTCTCCCGTAGAGTTTGAATGACAATAGCAACTTATAACGTCACTTGTTCGCCAACTCAATCAACTAACTATTTATTTGTTTAAAGCAACAAAAAATCTATTTTGCAGTTAATCGAAAATTCATCTGGTTTTCAGGGCTAAAATAAAGCTTTTTTTTAATAGAGTCATGTCTTTGAATTATTTTTTAATGGCGTCAAAATCCCTATCGTAACGTATCACAGTCGACTAAATAGGTACATTTCGAGTCAAAATTATCGACGGAGAAGGCCATTATTTTGAGCGTTTGTTCAAAATCACTTTTGTGGATACATTTTATAGAAAAAGCTGAAGATTCTGATACAGTTCCCAGTTGTCTGGTACCTCTAATAAATAAGCGAAAACGCCATCAAACAATAGCCAATTCGCAGAAAATCTGACCTCAAAAGTAAAGCGGTTGAGACGCTTGAATAATGACTTTATGTTCAACATAATTATATTTTTGACAGTCGATATTTTATTGCAACTGCGTGCAATTTCAACAAAATAAGTAAATTATCATGAAAAAAATCAAAACAATGCAACATCATCGAATGTTAATTAAAGAAAGCATTACCTAAACAATCGTAACATGTTATTAAACTAATTATGTGTTAGTTGCGTGTAATTTCTTCGCGTAATTATCACAGGAAATGCTTGTAGATTTTTTGTAGGGCGTAGTAATAGGTATTGTTTTGTTTGGTAATTAGTTTTCACTAGATTTATCATCATATTTTTTTATCATGTATTCATGTATCACGAAATTAAATCTTTTTTTTTTATTATTGCACACTTGTCATTTTGAGGTTATTCCCACGCCTTAAAGGCTTACTTTTGATTTCGGCTCTTTTTCACTTTGCATTGTATGCCTACTCTTGTCTCTGATGTCCTGTCAATCGTTCAAAGGTTAACTGGAAGAGATCCCTTTAAAGGATAAGTTCACCTTTGTACATCTGTTTCTCTTGTTAACTGTTAATTTTCATGTTTTATGTACAATAAAGAGTTTTACATACATACATACATACATAAATCCTCCATTCACAAACACCGTGATTGGCAGTTTAGAACTTTAGAGGTTTCCAAAGTAAATTTAAAAAAAAATACTTTAATCTCTAGAGATCAAAAAAAACTTTAGTCCCGATACGCAGAGACTAAAGTAACATTTTAAGAGTATGAGAAGTGAAAAAGAAGTTTATTTCCGGCCTAACAAACGTGATGTGCATGCGTTTGCGCATCTAACACATGGCTCTACGGCGTAGCAGCGGTTACGTAAGCTTCGTAGCACCGGCGTAGACTTTAGGCTTTGTAGCTATTTAAGAGTTAGATTTATATACGTACATATTTTCTTCAGATATATAAATAATTATAATAGGGTTTAACTGTACGTAATATAATCAATTGCTAGATAAAAAATCTTATACGTACGAGTGCAATGCTTTGACTGTTTCTGTTTTTCTAATCTAGTACCGTGGACAAAAACTTAGGCAATCGTCGGACATAAGTTCAACACATTTATTTTACATTAAACAGTCATTTAGGGCATGTCTAAAGAGGGTTTAATTTTGTTGTTCTCATAATTAAAGATCAAAATTAATAATATAATCTAGTAATAATGTATCATTTCTATTTAATGATATAATGAAATGTTACTTGTTTTTTTTTAATTGTTTGAGTTAGTCTACATTAAAGAAGATAGATATTTATTTATTATTTTCTAATCGTTTTCCGATCATTTATCTTCTACACCTATATTTAAATATTTTTAAGAACCAATTAATTAACATTAGATGTTCGTAATTATTATACAGTCTTCAATACTCAAGTTAATTTTCATCCACTTTTAGTGGTTTGTTTTACTTGAATTTTGATACGGGTATGTATTTTGGATGGCAATGCTAGTTTAGTCAAAAAGAGTACTGTAAAGTTGGGTTAGGTACTTTGAGTCAACCAAAAAAAATTGTATCGAAAATGATTATAAAAATTTGTTTGTAGTTTTAAATAAACAAAATTACTCACCGAAGCATAATAACAACGTCCTAGTCTTCATTTTCAGTCGAACTGAAATCACAACGACACTTTAGAATAAAAAAATTAAAATTAAAAAAAAATCACAAAATCACTGGATTCCTAACCTTCCAATATTTTCACAAATGCTTGATGGATCTTTTCGGGTGGTGGGGAGGTACCCCTTTGCCTGCTGTCAGTGAAGCAATGCACTAAACGACCGAGATACTTATATTTATAGTCAATCCGCTCGAGCGATAGAGAGAGGCAGGAGGGAACTCCATAGAGCTGATGTCACGATTTCATTCAGGATTTTTCATGAGTTCCAAGTATCTATCACGATGTTTGCAAGTATATAAGAGACTATACTAAAAATATCCTAAACATACAAAAATCACCGGCCAAGTGCGAGTCAGACTCGCGCTCGAAAGGTTCCGTACCATAATCTATAAAAACGGCAAAAAAATAACGTTTGTTCTATGGGAGCCCCCCTTAAATATTTGTTTTATTTGAATTTAATTATTTATTTTTAAATTGAATATATAACTAAATATTCTGTGAATATTTCAAGCATGTACACAGGTGCTGTTATCAATATCGAGCAAAAACGAGCAAAAAAATCACGTTTGTTGTATGGAAGCCCCCATAAATATTTATTTTATTCTGTTTTTTAGTATTTTTTGTTATAACGGCAACCGAAATACATCCTCTGTGAAAATTTCAATTGTGTACCTATCACGGTTCATGAGATAAAGCCTGGTGACAGACAGACAGACAGACAGATGGATGGACGGACAGCGAAGTCGCGGTAATAGGGTCCCGTTTTTACCCTTTGGGTATGGAACCATAAAAACTAGTAAAAATAAGTCTACGTTTTTTGTGAAGAACTTCATCCCGCTAGTTTGGCCAAGACATTCAACATCTATCTACACCAAGTATTTTTTTACTGATAAACAGCATATTTAATACATAATATACTTAACGCCACCAGAGCCCCCCTTTCTATACCCTGACAGGGTGTCATGTACCTACCATCTACTTGTAAAACTACCATCTATTAATGTAATGAACATGAATCTGAATGAATAAATGAATATGAATATGAATATGAATATAGAGTTGAGGTCACGCACACAACCACATCTCATGTAATGACAGCGGGATTTTGACGTTGTACCGAGAAATAAATATTAAATAAATAAATAAATATTAGGGGACAATCTTACACAAATCGACCTAGTCCCAAACTAAGCAAAGCTTGTACTATGGGTACTAGACGACGATAAACATACTTATATAGATAAATAAATACTTAAATACATAGAAAACATCCATAACTCAGGAACAAATATTCGTGCTCATCACACAAATAAATGCCCTTACCGGGATTTGAACCCAGGACCTCTTGCTTCGTAGGCAGGGTCACTACCAACTAGGCTAAAGCGGTCGTTTGTGTTGTCGTTAAACGTCAACACAACGTCAAAATCCCGCTGTCATTACATGAGATGTGGTTGTGTGCGTGGCCTCAACTCTGGTGGCATTACCTATATCAAGGATGATATAGACTGGATTGGCAGTCGCCATAGTACGGATGGGCCGCGGTTTTTGTAGTTCGATTATTAAATCTAGATGGCGCGCCATGGCGCTGAAATATAGCCAGAGGCTTTGAAGGCAAAACAATAAGACTACGGATATTTCATATCACTGCAAATGTATTATTATGCAATATTTTTGAAAAATAATACATTTGTAGTAATATGAAACATCTGTAGTCTTATTGTTTTGCCTTCAAAGCCTCTGGCTATATTTCAATGCCATCTAGATTTAATAATCGAACTACAAAAACCGCGGCCGATCCGTACTATGGCGACTGCCAATCCAGTCTATATCATCCTTGATAATATTTACATAGGTGATTAACTTTATTATTTTTCTGCATTGCATGCAGTGGCAAATGTTTCATTTCCCAAATGTTTATTTTTTCTGAAACTGTAAACTTTTCAGGATTGTTATAACAAAACTAACCTAACCTAAAGAATAGTCCTGAAATATATCCTGAATAGATTACAGTTTCAGAAAAAATAAACATTTGGGAAATGAAACATTTGCCAAATGAATCAGTTTGGGAAAAATAATTTGCCAAACGGAAGTACACCTTTTTTGTCTATATTTGGTAGGTCTGAGAATAGGTCGTAGGCTATTTTTTATTCTCCTATTCTTTGCAGACGGAGTCGTGGGCAACAGCCAGTAAAGATATACTTTGGCTTTGACTTTGAGTTTGAAATTTTTTAAGTTTAGATTAAGTTAAGTTTTTTTCCTTTTTATTATAAACCTATCTGTTAGTTATTGTATAATTTGTTTGTAAAATATTTTAAATTTCGATTTCAACAATGAAATTATAGTAGCTTCTATTTACTTTTGAGAAGTGTAGCTTAAACACAAAAGAGGTATTAACACAAAAGAGGTATTAACCTCTCTATACAGTGTCTGTTACAGATCCTGCGAGCGTGCGCGGAGCGACATGCGCGGGCGCACACATGATTAATAATACTGTTTATCTTTCTTTGTACCATGTGCGGTATGATCCAATAATTATGTATGCATAAGCTCAGGAAGGAAGGAAGAAATTGGTATTTATGGGTAAAAGTGCCAACTGGCTTATTTCTATTAATTTTAAATCGGCTGCTTTATGGAAAAGCACCCTTTATACGTCCCACTGCAGGGCACAGGCCTCCTCTCACAATGAGAGGGCTTGGGCCGTAGTCCCCACGCGGGCCCAGTGCAGATTGGGAACTTCACACACACCATTGAATTTCTGCGCAGGTGTATGTAGGTTTCTTCACGATGTTTTCCTTCACTGTAAAGCCGATGGTAAATTCCAAATGTAATTTCGCACAAAGATTCCGAAAAACTCAGAGGTGCGAGCCGGGATTTGATCCCACGACCCTCTGCTTGAGAGGCCTTAGGTCAGACCACTAGACCACCACGGCTTTTCCTCTTATTTTCTCAAAACTACTGAACCTATTTTAATTTTTTTAAAATATAAATTAAAAATTTTAAAAACCCCCAACGCAATTATGTCACTCGTTTGTTGAAACATTAAGTCAATGCCCATGCCCGTTATGCGTCTAAGATCCCTTCCGCAGTTAACAAAAGAGCTGATAACTTTGAAACGGCTGAACCAATTTTGATGAAACATCGCCAAGAAACCTGCTTTCTATTAAAAAAAATTGCATCTAAATCGGTGCACCCGTTTAAGAGCTATGATGCCACACACAGACACACACACATAGCTTTCAAACTTATAACACCCCTCTTTTTGTGTTGGGGGTTAAAGACTGACCCGTGACTGACCACTCACCTGATGAAAAGTACAATACAATATTTTTCTACTTCATCCATGTTTTCTTCTATTAACTTTAATTATGGCAAACTATGGCAAAAGCAAACGAGCGGCCGAGCGAAGTCAGTGAAAAATATAAAAATATTTGACTTAATTGTTCGCGACTATGTAAAAAACAGATAAAAGTATAGAAGTAGAAAAAATTATTGAACGACGTGATTTGAAAAAATCTGTCTTCTTGACTATCAGAAACTAAAATGCTCCTCTACCTAACTTGTCACAAAAAACACTTCTTATCGTAAATTGCAGTGATTGGACGCAATGGGGCGCTAGAAATGGTCTAATTCATTTAGACTTATTGTCTTTATGTAATAGGCTGTAATTGTAGACTAGACATTGTGCTATGCCTACTTATCTGAGCTAAGTTCCACGCAATTTCAAGGTACATTTAGTTGCAACTAAAATGTGAAACTTTTGAGACGTTTGACATCGGTAATAATTATTAAATTGGAGTTTATACGTTTACTTAATACCTTGGTACTCATAAAAGTAATTTGGTAAGTAGAAGTCAAACTGATAATTTTATCGCACACATCTATTTTAGCCAAACGGATTAGCTCGTTGAAATGGCAATGGGCAGGCCATATAGCACGTAGAAAAGATGGCCGTTGGGGGCCAAAAATTCTGGAATAGAGACCACGGACTGGCAAGCGCAGCGTGGGACGTCCACCAACGAGATGGACGGACGATTTGGTGAAGGCCGCAGGTTCAGGGTGGATGCAAATCGCTTCCAATCGTAATGATTGGGCATCAATGAGGGAGGCCTATGTCCAGCAGTGGACGTCCTACGGCTGAAATGATGATGATGATGATGACATCTATTTTATACCAAAACAACTAAAAAGCAAAAATAAACAATAAAAAATAGAACCGCCTTCAAAAACACCCCAAAAAATTATGAAATGAAATTTTTACCGACTACAATGACCATGAAAATATCTTTCTACTAATCTGTTTGAAGTCGGTGCCTCAGCTCGAACCAGCAGGAGTGGACCTAGTAGGTAATTTAACTTGCCTACATACATACCTACTATCTATTGGGCTTCTATCACTCCTGCTGGCTCCTGCTGAGGCACCGACTTCAAACTTATTAGTAGAAAGATATTTTTATGCTCATTGTAGTCGAATTTTAATTTCATAATTTTTTGGGGTGTTTTTGCGGGTGGTTCTATTATTTATTTTATTTTTTTATTAAGTTAGTTATTTAGTTTAATAGTTAAGTTTTAATCATTGTTATTTTTTCTCAATATTAATCTTTATGATAAGGGGCTAGGATATCGACCCAAGTAGCGTCCCAAACTAATGCCAGCTAACACATGTTAATGATAACGATATGATAAATGATAAAATGATAAATGATAAAAGTTTATTGCACGAGAAATGCTTACAAGAAGAATCATTGACACTGGATCCTGTGTTACAAGATCCAGGTAAAAAAAAAAAACACCAAATAATGAGCACTGTACATCGTACAGAAAAAGTGAATACAAAGATACAAAACTATTTGCTAATCATTTAGGTCTACTTATATCTAACCTAAAATTAAAATTACTACATTTATCTATTTCTCCACTGCGCGTGTGTGAGTGTACATTTCAGGGTGAATGCGTGGATGTTCATGTGAGTGAATTTATGTGCAAAAAATGGACACCAACATGATGGCCACCGGGGACAAGATAAATTAAGGTACGACCAGTCTTCGTCACTGTGTTACAGTCAGAAGCATTTCAGTCTCATGATAATCCTGCTGCTTAAGCCACTGCGTCAAAATCTGTTTATGGGGAGGTTTGTTTGTTTGTTTGCGATATATCGTATCGATTAATCTGTGCAAACCGATTTACGCTGATTTAGATCGTGTGTATGATAAATCGTTGGAATAGGTAAACATAGTTCATCATCATCATTTCAGCTGAAAGACGTCCACTGCTGAACATAGGCCTCCCCAAGGCTCGCCAAATAGATGTCCCGTGCCATCCGCATCCAACGCGATTCCGCAACCTTAACCAGGTCGTCGCTCTATCTTGTTGGAGGCCTACCTACACTGCGTCTTCCGGTCCGTGGACGCCACTCGAGACCCATCGGCCATATACATAGTTACAAATCGTTTATTGGTTTGCACAGATTAATCTCTACGATATATTGTTAGGTACAGTCAGCAACACAAATGGAGTAGCGGTTGTGATGCTCAAAATGATTTACACACCTTGTTATCTGCACAACAGAGTCTTGTGTGGTCACAACTGCACTCCACTCTGCTGCTGACTGCAGGTAAGTACTACCATCATCAGGAAATCATTTATTTCGGACATCAAAGTTATCTATACGTATATTGAAGGTCAGTAATAATAGTTTCTTTAAATAATGTAGTCGAAGACAAAGTTACAATATTTGTTTCATAACGAATCGTGGCGATATCTGATAATATTAAATGAAATAACCGCAATCATTGTCATACCTTTTGACGGAGGTCGTTTGCTTTAACTTGGTTGGGCCTATCTGGCATTGAATCAAATTATTACGGTATCCAATTGATATACGACATTTAAAAAAACTTAACAAAAACTAAAAAGGTGAAGTGGAAGAGATCCTGTTCCAATTCAATTACAAATCTATTTTTTTTTTATGTTAGAAAGGTCAGACAAACGAACTAGTGGGTCACCTGATGTTAAATGATTACCACTGTCCATAGATACCTGCAGCGCTTTACGCGATGCCAGTGCGTTGTCGGCCCTTAAGGAGAGGGAATAGGGGAATGGGGAGAGGGAGGGGGAGAGGGAAGGGGTGAGGTATTGGGCCCCCGGCACTCTCACTGACCGTACGAAACGCAAGCAGGATTACTGCAGCTTCACGCCGGTTTTCTGTGAGAGGGTGGTACTGCCCCGGACGAGCCGGCCCATTCGTCATGCAGCGGCTAGCTACAACATGGCTCTACCACTACTAAACTAAACTACTAAACTTTATTGCCATTTCGTCGATAATCGTACAGGTGTTACATAAGTACATGTACTTATGTATACTGAGTTATGTATAACTCAGTATACATATAGTATCACAATCAACTAATTTACGGTAGGTATACAATGATTTCTGATTCTGATTGTTGAGTTTCTTGCTGGTTTCTTCTCAACAGGGTCTTTCCGGACCGGTGGTAGATTCTTCGACGTTCATAGGAGCATCAATTGATGCCTAAATAATTTATTTATTTATTTATTTATTCATAAAATTTGTATAAGATACAAAATATAAACATGAACATGAAATAATCTTAGGTCTAGATAGTAAATTTAGTTTAGTCTAAGCTAGGTTACAAGTGTAACCTGTGTTATAGACAATTGAATAAAGAATTTTGACTTTGACTTTAATTTAGGTATTGTCACCATGCTTGCAATTATTAACATACAATTTGATTAAATGATTATTCAATTTAATATAATATATTTATTAACAAACAACAGATAATTAGGTACAATTGAAATAAATAATAATAAAAAAAACTAACCTAAAAATATCCTATATACAGGCTGATTCAGGAGTCATAAGCAGGAGTGAAAGGGGCGATGAGGGTGGCCACACTGAGCATATTTCACTATGGCACCAGCCACGATATCGCAAAAAAAAAATTTGTTGTTCCATACATTTCGGAACCGGAAGACGCAGTGTAGGTAGGCCTCCAACAAGATGGAGCGACGACCTGGTGAAGGTAGCGGGAACGCATTGGATGCGGATGGCGCAGGGCCGATCTGTTTGGCGAGCCTTGGGGGAGGCCTATGTTCAGCAGTGGACGTCTTTCGGCTGAATGATGATACATTTCGGATTGTAAGCGATCAATTACCGATCATTTAACTCTTGACTAGATGGTTTTTTTTTCACGCTTGTACATAAATAAATAAATTACAATAAAGAAAAAGTAAACTGAGAAAACACACAACAACACCCACAACCCACACACATTTAACATAACCCTGTCCTTGCAGTCGGGTAAAAATTTGTTTAAAAACAACAGGTTAGCATATCAATGAGTGAGTGCATAACATCTGCCAATAGAAATATTTGTCTATTGTAGCTACAAACGTGATTTTTTTGCCGTTTTTATAGATAATGGTACGGAACCCTTCGTGCGCGAGTCTGACTCGCACTTGGCCGGTTTTTTCCATCGTCGGCTATGCGTGTTTTTGAGCGCAATTTGGAGTTCCGGATTCTATGTACAAATTCATTGCACATTTAATATGCTGCTTTGAAATTAAAATTAAATTTTAACAATAGTATGTTTCGATTCAGTCCAATGAAGTATTCAATTATTGTGCATTGATAAAAAAAGAAAAGGAGTCGATGAATTGCATTCAGCCGTAAAAAATGCATTTTCGTAAAATACTGGTTGGAAAAATAAAACAACTGATTACGTGTTTCAGGAAACTGAAAGTAGCCAATTTCTGTTACAACAGCAACTTCAATGACCAAAAAGGCATCTTTTCTTCATCAATCACGATTGTTTAGAAATCGCCAGATCATCACGATGTTATTGTAAGGAGACAGTTCTGATAGTTAACAAAGGATTAGAGTTAAAATGCGGCTAACCGTGGTTTACTGACTCGTGAGCGATGGGTCAGTAGCCTCTCGGTCGGTTAAAATTGCAGACCAGCGTTTGAAACGCGGCGGGTTTTTACACTCTAGTATAATATTAAAAATATTTTTCCATCGGGCGAACAGGTTGCAATGCTGAGAGGAATCAATGCCTTATTTTATATTATGAGAGGGAGGCAAACGAGCATGCGGGTCATCTGATGGAAAATGATCACAACCGCCCATAAATATCAACAACTCAAAGAGAGTCACCAATCTGTTGCCGGCCTAGTAAGTATAAACCCATTTATTTTTCTTGACGTATAATATTTTTTTATATACCTAGTTATACAGATACCAGCAGTGAATGAGCAGTTTTGGTACTCGAAATGATCTACACACGGCTTAACTTCCAAGAGACAGGAGTCAAGAGGCCAAAGAGCTGGTAGCTACCTCGGACAGAGAATTAGCTTAGCTACCTATTCAAAAACAGTAGAACGCTGTCAGTATCTTCGGAACCTTGCCTTAGGGGACTCCTTCTCATAATGTTTTAGTTTTTAATTTTAGCTAAGGTAATAAAAGATATTTAGATTATCAGTAGGTAGGCATCCAACAAGATGGAACAACGACCTGGTTAAGGTTGTGAGATCGCGTTGGATGTGTATGGTACGGGACCGATCTCTTTGGCGAGCCTTGGGGGAGGCCTATGTTAAGCTGTGGACGTCTTTCGGCTGAAATGATGCTGATGAGATCATTATCAGCAATGCAACCACTCAACCACTATCACTGCTGACTACAAGTAGGTATAACCAAATAGAAATATTTATATTTGACATATGCAAAACTAGATTTTGATAGATATTACATAGGTATGATGTTTAATAGTCGAACAAAAGGTCGCCTTGAAACCTTAAATGTAGATATCAGATCTGTCCATACCAATCCATGCCAATGAACTTCAACGGCTGCAAGCAAATTTGTTTTGAAACTGGGCAGGCCTCGCTTTTGTCGACTGTACATCCAATACTCGAGCACAATAATTCGTATTTATCATAAAAATATCTGCCTCGACCGGGGATCGAACCCGAGGCCTCAAGCTTCGTAGTCAGATTTTCTAACTACTAGGCCGTGAAGGGAAATGAAATTTATGGAGGAAATTACAATTCAAATTTACAATAAGCAAAGGAAAGGAAAAGGCCATAGGAGGCCATGAGGATGGTTTAGGTGAAGGAAAAGCATCGTGAGGAAACGTATTAGGTATACAAAGAAATTCAATGATGTGTGTGAAATACCCAATACGCAAAGGGCCCGCGTGGGAACTACGGCTCAAGCCCTCTTATTCTGAGAGGAGGCCTGTGCCCTGCAGAGGGACGTGTATAGGCTGTGATGATTCCTAACTCCTATTTATCACAAACGCCGCGTCTTTTTGAACGCTCTCATAAACCCGCCGATCTGCATCGCTAGGCCGGAACGCGTGCGCACTGCAAAGCGAATAAGTGCAATTTTTTAAAGGGAAAGTGAGTCGAGATAGGGCCTTGACCCAGCGGCCGACATTGCATGGCTTCTGTGGGCATTGTCGTTTGTTTGATCTTGGACTTTAGACAAAAAACCGGCCACGAGTCGAGCTCGCGCAGCTCTGGTCCCGAGCGATTCTATACTCAATTCTTTATTGCTCTACCACAATGTATGTATGTATGTATGTAAAACTCTTTATTGTACATAAAACATGAAAATTACCAGTTAACAAGAGAGACAAATGTACAAAGGCGAACTTATCCCTTAAAGGGATCTCTTCCAGTTAACCTTAGAACGATTGACAGGACATCAGAGACAAGAGTAGGCATACAAAGCAGAGTAAGAAAACGAAATCAAAAATAAACCCAAACTAACAAAACATAAACAATACTCATACATACAAAAAATACACACAAGTACACACTTATATAATATATAATGAATACAATAGACTAATACATATCAAATCTACAAAAATAGACTACATAAAAACTACATATACATTAATATATACGCATATACACTAAACAGAGAACACCACAGAGGTAGACAGAGGTAGTCTCTATTTAAGAAGAACTGTCAAGCCAGTACGCCCCTAAGCGATTCCGGAAAATGGCTATCGACTGCGACTTCCTGATGTCACTCGGCAACCGATTCCACAGACTAACAGCGTGCACGGAGAAGGATTTGGAATAGGATCTGGATTTAGTTACAGGAAAGGCTAGCAAAAGATTGAGAACAATGTGTGTTACAGATGGTAAACATACACATGTGATGGGAGTTTTAAAAATTGAGCTATGTTTCATGTTCTGTTTATGCCTCTAGAGCTTGCTATGTTAAGTTCTAACCAATTATTTTTCTGGCAATAACTTCACTTTCTCCGGAAACTCAATGGATTTTTGATTTTTTCTTTTACTTGTGTTGTAGTGGCTTTCTATACTAACTTTATAATTGGGTATTGTCCTCAGTAAAAGATATTATTATAATCAGTTCGCCAGTTAGATTCTTAAATATTGGACACGTATTTTTTCTTTTGTCAATCAAATAAAAAATTATAATCAATGGTAAAGCACTTGCTTGATCGACCGTGCAACATATCCTTATTTATAAAATTCACTTTCAATGCGTAGTAATTATTTGTATGTATGAACCTAGAGACATCATTTGTTTACGATTGCTGAAAACTGTATGGCCCTAAGCATTTCATATTATTTTTAACTCGATATTTTCATACAGACCAGTACGCTTAGTATAAGTTTTACTTCACCAAATACTTCTCGATCGCGTTTACGTAAAAATTTCAATTCTATGGAAACATGGACGCGCGCGCGCGGAGACGCTGTCCATGTTTCCCTAGTAATTGAATTTTTTACGTAAACGCGATCGAGAAGTATTGAAGTGAAGGAAAACTTATACTAGGCGTACAGAATGCTTAGTATAAGTTTTACTTCACCAAATACTTCTCGATCGCGTTTACGTAAAAATTTCAATTCTATGGAAACATGGACGCCCGCGCGCGGAGACGCTGTCCATGTTTCCATAGTAATTGATTTTTTTACGTAAACGCGATCGAGAAGTATTTGGTGAAGTAAAACTTATACTAAGCATACAGTCTGTAAATCCATGTCATAAGTGACAGTGAGTTAAGTAAGCTTAACCGATAATAGAGTCACCATCTCATCGTCCGTCGTCTGTATTTTCACATAAATACAACCTAGGGCTCCTTAAGGCTAGAGTGAATAGGCTGTTACTGAGATCAGTGAGTTTTAAGTTAAAAAAAAACTTTTAGTCTATACTAATATTATAAAGAGGAAAGATTTGATTGTTTGTTTGTTTCTTTGTTTGTTTGCATTGAATAGGCTCCGAAACTACAGGACCGATTTCAAAAATTCTTTCGCCGTTAGAAAGCTACATTATCACTGAGTGACATAGGCTACTTTTTACCGCGGGAAAATACCTTTTTCTACGGGAAAATTAATTTATCGCGGGCGAAGCTGCGGGCGGAAGGCTCGTATTAGATAAATTCGAATTCGAAAAAAGTGTAGGTACTCACTAATAAATAACTATGTGGCACGGTTTTTTATCTAATTTTTTCCAGTGCCGTTATATTTTGGCCTTTCTCCCGGGAACCAAGTTCATCATCATCATTTCAGCCAAAAGACGTCCAATGCTAAACATATGCCTCCCCCAAGGCTAGCCAAACAGATCGATCCTGCGCAATCCGCATCCAACGCGTTCCCGCAACCTGAACCAGGCGTCGCTTCATATTGTTGGAGGCCTACTTACACTGCGTCTTTCGATCCGTGGACGCCACTCGAGAACCATTTAGCTCCATCGTTATACAAGCGATGTGCCCCGCCCAGTCTGCCCACTGCCACTTAGAGCCCGGCGATTCTTTGAGCTATGTCGGTGACTTTAGTTCTTGCGCGGATTTCATCGTTTCTAATGCGATCCCGCATAGAAACTCCGAGCATAGCCCTCTCCATCGCCTTCTGAGTGAGCTTGAGCTGTGCCATACATAAGTCATCACTGACAACACACAGGTAAAGTTATCGTTCTGATTAAACGATAGAGAAATAAAAGAATTTTTCGCAGTCAAAATCGCGCTCAACAGCCAGTCGTCCATAAAATAGAGAGTGAACGAACCTGCGCCGTTCTGAGATGCATAAAATGACGAAATAAATTAATCCAGTTCATAAACGCACTCATAATTAGCAAAACGTGTTTTGTTCACGTGCAATACTTGCCTACTTGTAGTGTCCAGAGACATATTTGTTGTAATTGTGATTTTGAAATGCATACTAAAATTGCGGCATAACATTATGCTGGGTTAACATGTTCGCAAGCTTCGCAAGTAGACTGAAGTTTGAAGTTGATATGCCTGTCGAATGGGCTCTGAACGATTAAAGTTGCCACGGAATAGATCCTCTTTTTTTATGGTGCCGAAAATGTGCCTTATGTATTCGTCTCTGTTCGGGGAAACAGAGGGTATGTGGGGCGCTCCCCCAAAGGACCATACCCACTAAAAACCGCACAGATTCCCTCGTTGCCATTGCGAACGCCACGGGAGCATGAAGAGACACCGCGACGCCCACTGGCCACCCCGGGATGGGGCTCCTCTGTTTACACCGTGCAATGCGGACTCGGCGGAATACATCCCTAGCCATGGATATCGTAATAGAGGCATACCGAATGGGAGGAGGGGCACCTAGATATTTTACACACGGTCTGGCGCTCGCGTTTGATAGAGTGGAGCAGGAGAGGAGAGGCCTTTGTCCAGCAGTGGGACACTTACTTACTTACTTACTGCCAGGGCGCAGTGACCCAAAGTGGGTCTTGGCCTCCAACACCAGATTGCGCCATGCTTTGCGATCTTGAGCCAGCTCTTGCCAGTCTTCGACCCCGAGATCCAAAAGGTCTTTCAGGACCTCGTCCCTCCAGCGGTACCTGGGACGACCAACCGGCCTACGTCCACTCGGTCGTCCCAAGTACGCTCTCTTCACGGCTCGATCCTCTCCCAACCTTTCTACGTGTCCGAGCCACCGGAGTCTGGACGCCTTGGTCTCTCCTATAACATTGGGCTCAGACGGTAGCTGGAGGGTAAGAAAGAATAGGGAAATTGAGGACCTGGTATCTGAGTGGGACACTAAAGCAGGCTAATTAAAAAAACCTTGGCTATACGCGCCGAGTAAACTAAGAACGGCCCAACATCGTCCCCAACTAACGCATCCGAAACCATTCATCGCTTGCATACGCCAATAGCGGCGCGTGGTGCCATCTATCGAAACTATCTTAAGTCATGACTCAAGTTTCTATTTATTGTTTTGAAAAAAAAACTTATTTCAAAATCATCTCGTTATTTCCGTTTCACCACTTACTTACGAATGTTTTTTGAATGATGATATAATTATCTAACGCACTAGGAATCGCATTGCGTTCGGGTAATTCTAGCGTTTCAACCGCCCCCAGGCCTAAGGCCCATACCATACTACACGGGCGGTTCTCCGGCCGCGGGAAACCGCTTCTGAACCGCCACTAGACACAATAGGCTAGACGACTAAAAAAAACTGTTTAGTCCGTCAGTTAGATTATTAAAAAATATTGTACACGTATTTTTTCTTTTGTTTGACAAACAAAAAATGAGGAGGATACAGTGCTTAGAAGTTTCGAGTGACGTCACTATATGGTACAATTTTTACCTAAGGGTGACGTCACAAGCCCCCACTCCGGAAGTTTGATGATAGATCTTTGTCGTTTTTTAATAATTTGATAAACCAAAAAATACGTGTCCCATATTTTCCCATAATCTAAATGACGGACTAATTAGAATGACCAATTTTTAACCCAGTCGTCATCCCTATTTTATATGGAAGTTGTATGGTGCAAACTACACTGCGCAGCTCCGTCGAGCGGGAAACCGCCCGTGTAGTATGGGCCTTAGGGCTCCTACGCACTACGCCAGCGGTCCGGCCGGCGGGCATGCCACTATAAAATGTACACTTTTCCCAAAGTGGCAAACGCACATTTTAGGAATGTGTGCATTTTGGAAGAGTGTACTTTTTGGGAAATATTCTTATTGGGCAAGTGCATGTATGGTAAAGTGTTCGAGTAAATTTTACGGAAAGTGCGATGTCAGAGAAAGTTCCTACTTCATCATCATCATCATTTCAGCTGAAAGACGTCCACTGCTGAACATAGGCCTCCCCCAAGGGTCGCCAAACAGATCGGTCCCGTGCCATCCGCATCCAACGCGATCCCGCAACCTTAACCGGGTCGTCGCTCCATCTTGTTGGAGGCCTACCACCACTCGAGAACCTTTTTGCCCCATCGGCCATCAGTTCTACGAGCGATTTGTATGTGTATGTGAGCGGTGTGTGTTTCTCTGCGGGAGTGTATACTTATTTCAGGAAAATTTTGAGCCATGCTTTTCGTGGTTGGCTCTCCGTGAAAGTAGTAGTGACTGTGATAATGACTAACACTTGTCACGTTGGTAAGATAGGGGCCAGGGCCTTAAGCCTACGCATTATCTCGACTGGCTGACTTATTTTTGCGTCTAAACTAAAGTTTTTTAACTTTTGACCTGCTAACTGATACGAGGTGAAGCTACAAAAACATAGTTTCATTTTAGCATAAAAACACCTATACTTACACAAGCAAATTGTCCAAAGTCCGCATAGACCAAAGAATAGGGATGTTGACGCCATTAAAAAATAATTCGAAGACACGACTCCAGTTAAAAACGTTTTATTTCAGCCCTGAAAACCAGATTAATTTTCGATTAACTGCACAATTAGATTTTTTTGTTCATCATCATCATTTCAGCCGAAAGACGCCCACTGCTCAACATAGGCCTCACCCAAGGCTCGCCAAACAGATCGGCCCTGCGCCATCCGCATCCAATGCGTTCCCGCTCCACCAGGTCGTCGTTCCATCTTGCTGGAGGCCTACCTACACTGCGTCTTCCGGTCCGCGGACGCCACTCGAGAACCTTTCGGCCCCATCGGCCGTCAGTTCTACGGGCGATGTGCCCTGCCCACTGCCACTTAAGTCTAGCGATTCTTCGAGCTATGTCCGTGACTTTAGATTTTAGATATTTTTGTTGCTTTAAATCGAATAAATATGCGGCGTCGCATCGCATCGCAGTATTGTGTGGGAGCCCTTAGAGAAACATGTACGTTCATCACGAAGCATTAGCTACTAAGCCCGTGTGTAAGGGCCTTTAGGTTAAGGTTGCGGGATCGCGTTGGACGCGGATGGCACGGAACCGATCTGTTTGGCGAGCCTTGGGGAGGCCTATGTTCAGTAGTGGACGTCTTTCGACTGAAATGATGATGATGATGATAGCGAAAGTTTAAACATTACAAATGACATTGTAGCCAATACTTTTATTAAATTGTAAAATTACATAAAATGTTCGTGACCGGGATCAAACCCACTTGCGGAACATCAGTTGCACAAAGTTTGGCAACGGCCACGTGATGACTGCGATCCATGACGTTGGCGAATTGGAGATTACAACTTAACATCGAACCAGGCCTTATACTACAAAGTGCAAAATTCGAACTTCGTATCGTGCCATTCCTCTCACGCTAATAGTATTTAATACAAGAGCGAGTAAGACGATGCGATACGAACTTCGATTTTCAAATTTCGGAGTAGCCCCCCAGTTTGACCGGCAAGATGGCGTGAGAGGCAGGTGGCAACGGCACTGGTCCTATGAATAATCTTAGTAATAGTAGTTTTTTGCCTGTGTTTACATTGTACCTAATCCAAACTACGACATAATAATCATTAAGTCAATCCGACAATCGAACCACGAAACAAAAATTCGACCTTAGTAGACGTATAGTCGACCAAGTAAGTGCTTTACCATTTTTAGTGACAGTTCGTGCGTCAGAATGAACACAATAAGACTGATTGTTACATTGACTTGTGAGTAAAAATAGCCTTTGATGATTTAAGTCATACAACTGAGTTGAACCTTAGGGTGATAAAGGAATTTCTTGGTCGGTATCCTATTATCTCGCCTCATTCGTTTTTCGTTTAATTCTTATTTCATCCCATTCTGTTTTCGTCACTCATTCTTCTTCGTCGTTCGTCATTATCGCTTATTTGGTCAAATTCTGTTACTTGTATCTCTCTTAATAAGTCTTATTCGTTTTTCGTCACGGTCTTCCTTGGACTCATTCGTCGTTCTTCCCTTTCGTTTTTTGTATCATTTACTTACAAACATTAATTTACCAGCACCGAACGTATCGAAATAAAGAAAAGAAAGTTTTCTTTCTTTCTTTATCGAAATAATTTTGGCGAATAAGTAAATGAGACAAAAAAACGAAAGGGAAGAACGACGAATGAGTCCAAGGAAGACCGTGACAAAAACGAATAAGACGTATTAAGACGACCGCTTTAGCTTAGTTGGTAGTAACCCTGCCTACGAAGCAAGAGGTCCTGGGTTCGAATCCGGTAAGGGCATTTATTTGTGTGATGAGCACGAATATTTGTTCCTGAGTTATGGATGTTTTCTATGTATTTAAGTATTTATTTATCTATATAAGTATGTTTATCGTCGTCTAGTACCCATAGTACAAGCTTTGCTTAGTTTGGGACTAGGTCGATTGGTGTGAATTGTCCCATGATATTTTTTTTTTAAGAGGTGGACAAGTTGCAGATTTTCACCAAAATAGATACTTAGTGGCTGCGAAACGTGGACCATGACCCAAAGAGACAGAGAGAGATTGGAAGCGTTCGAGATGTGGTGTTGGAGGAGGATGGAAAAGATCAGCTGGACAGAAAAGAAAAGTAATGAGGAAGTTTTAAATATGGTTAGCGAAAAAAGATCGTTGTTGAAAATAATTGAGAACAGGAGAGGGAAGATGTTGGGTCATCTATTACGGCACGATAATTACATTAAGACTATAATAGAAGGAAAGATAGAAGGGAAAAGGAAAAGGGGAAGACCAAGAAGGACATATATGGAGCAAATAAAAGAAAAAATTAATGTTTCATTATATAAAGAAGTGAAGGAAAGAGCGGAATGTAGAATAAGCTGGAAATTACTCCACCGACAAGAGCCTAGCTCTTAAATATATGATGATGAGATACTTAGTGACGGATAGCGAACAAGACGAAGACGAATACAGAATGAGACTAAATACGAATTGAACGAAAAACGAATGAGGCGAGATATCATTCTTAGGGTTCCGGAGCCAAAATAGCAAAACGGAACCCTTATAGTTTCGCCATGTCTGTCTGTCCGTCTGTCCGTCCGCCGCTTAGCGCAGAGACTATTGAGCTACTACTTAAGCTGTGATTTTGCACGGACATTATCCGGACAAAGTGAAAAATAAAATTAAGAACAATTTTTTTTGTGGGACCTCCCTCCCGTAGACGTAAAGTAGGGGTGATTTTTTTTCTCGACTAACCTTATAGTGTGAGGTATCGTTGGATAGTTCTTTTAAAATCATTCCAAGGTTGTGAAAGCGATTTTTCGAAGAGCGATACGTTTGCTAGATATTTATAAATTGCAGCCGTGTCTCTATGTTTTAGAGAGAGAGAGAGAGAGAGAGAGAGAGAGATGTTTATTTACACATATTCGATACAAACACAGAAAAAAAAATACATTTGACAGGAAATATACAAATAAATATCGAATAGTATAAATTGGGCCCCACTCAGCATAATGTTGAGGCAAGCCACAACGCTGTTTTTCAGTGGGACCCATTTAAAACTAAACACAAAAAACATACACACTGTAACGACACGAACGCCGGCGAACAGTTCGCAACAAAAACCTAATTGGGTGGGAACACAGCCCGACCTTGTGAAAACCCGTAAGTTCATAAAAAATTAAAAATAACTACCGCCATTTGCCTGTAAAAGAGAAAAAAAAAATATATAAATATATTTTAACAGAAACAAAACGAACAAACAAAGAGTCAATGTGCCAATCTCAGATGCGCCCAATTTACTTGTCACCCATGAGTGCGCCCATTACGGTTCTGGAGATAAGCCCTGTGACAGACAGACGATTTAACAGGGTTCTGTTTATCACCTTTGAATACGGAACTCTAAAAACGAAGTATGGTAAAGTGTAACGCAAGCACGGCATATTTTAACTTTCATTTTTAATTAATGATAAATATCCGATTTGCGGATAATTTGGGCCGTTGATCGATATTGATATGTGGTCAATGCCAACGGTGAAAGGGTAAAAGTTGCAGTGACATTGCCCGTTACGGTAAAAAGCTTTTAAACGACCTTGAAGTAAGCTAAAGCTAGGATTGTGACTCACTGTTAAACTCCTATAATTTATTATACATAGGTACTTACAGCGTGAAAGAAGACCACGAAGTAATGAAGGTCTCTGTGACAGCTTACAAGGAAAGATACCCACAGGTACTGTCCGGCACCGATTTTATTCATCTAATCTTCTAATATATAAAAATCTCGTTTCACGGTGTTTGTTATCGAACTCCTCCGAAACGGCTGGACCGATTTTTATGCAACTTTTTTGTCCTAATTCGGTAGATCTGAGAATAGGTCGTAGGCTATTTTTCATTTTTTTATACTAAATACAAACTGAAATATGGATACACAGAAAAAAAGCAGAAAAAGAGAACAGCGCAGGGAATTGAACCTCGAATGGGTCCTCCCTCAGCATTCCGTGCTGCGTGCTTATACCCCTACACCACCACTGGTCAGGAATTAAGACACAAATTTTCCCTATACTATATCAACATTTTTCAGTTTGTTTTTCTATAGTCCCTTTACGCAGAGACACTAGCGACATCTGTGTTCATGTTCTCAACGAGAAACGTCAACACCTTCAACTATCCGCTCACCATTCTACATTCACCATTTTTAGGGGTTTTATACTTACCCCTATTCTTCGCGGACGGAGTCGCGGGCAACAGCTAGTTTTGATATAATATGTTAGAGAGTAGCTTAAAACAACAGACCCATACTTTTTTAGCTACCCAAACCTATTTGGAGAAATTGGCCTCCCATGTACCTACTGAAAATTGACTAAACCCTCTAACTTCTAGACAATTTTTATTAAGCAAACTGATTTGATTATATTTTATGTTTGAGAATATGAAAAAATAATGAGCTCGTGTTTTGTTATATCGTCCAAGTGGATGCGGACAGCACAAGACCAATCGTTACGGAACTCTTTGGGGTAGGTCTTTGTCCGGCAGCGGACGACCTTTGTGTGATATGATGACGATGAATATTTTTAAAAACCGGCCAAGTGCGAGTTGGACTCGCGCACCGAGGGTTCCGTACAAATTTATATGTATCTATGAACATCCAGTCTTAGCAGACCCCTACTCCTAAGCAAATTGTGCGCAGTGTGGGATCATTGTAGATTGGTTACTGATATAGACAGACAGACAAAAAAAAATGCTTTTCGCAATTTTTCCTTTATCTGTGCTCTAAGACCTTGCTTCGTACCAAATTTCAAGTACCCTGTAGGTTTTGATTCCCTTGCGAGTGTCGAAAATTTGCGGCATAAATGGTTGTATATTTTGATTGCGTTGGCTTAGAAGTTTGATTTTTTCACAGCTCCAAGGGACAGTATACTTGAGTATTTGATATAAATTTTAGCTTGATACCTCCATGCGTTCCTGAGAAAAAAGGTCTTGACAGACGGACGGACAGACGGGCAACAAAGTGATCCTATATGGCTGCGTATCCACCGGAGCTGCGCGAGGATGCGTTGCGAGGGATGTGTTTGTCATGAACCAATAGAAACACTTCATTTAAAAGGTCCTAAGTGAATGAAGTGTTTCTATTGGCTCATGACAAACACATCCCTCGCAACGCATCCTCGCACAGCTCCGGTGGAAACGCAGCTTTAGGGTTCCGCTTTTTCGATTCGAGGCGCAGAACCCTAAAAATTGAATTAATATGAGCTTTGGCTACCAACTTACAAAGGACACATAAAAGAGGATTATTTACAAGGAGATATCTACTTACTTATGAAAAGACAACAATAATAAAGTAAACTTAATTTTATTAAAAATACAACGTACTAAGTACGTAAACGACCGCTTTAGCCTAGTTGGTAGTGACCCTGCCTTCGAAGCGAGAGGTCCTGGGTTCAAATCCCGGTAAGGGCATTTATTTGTGTGATGAGCACGAATATTTGTTCCTGAGTTATGGATGTTTTCTATGTATTTAAGTATTTATTTATTTATATAAGTATGCTTATCGTCGTCTAGTACCCATAGTACAAGCTTCGCTTAGTTTGGGACTAGGTCGATTTGTGTAAGATTGTCCCCTAATATTTATTTATTTATTTAAGTACTATGTATGTGCATACAAGCCGTCATTAACTAGCAAAAGGTCGGCAAAAGAAAAGCAGGCTGCGGGTGAGCAAAGTGAGTGTAGCTAGCCATACACACACGGATATGCCCGCCGGATCTGCCCAACAGACACGGATTATGTCCTCCGGATGCTGCCATACACGCACGGATCAGCCCGCCAGGCGCGTCTGTTGGGCAGATCTGGCGGGCATTTCCGTGCGTGTATGGCTAGCTATTGTTTCAGTTCATTGATACTATGGACCTCTGCAAAGTAACTCCACATTCAAGAAATTAACTCAGTAGAATTGCAAATTTTTACTTAGATAGGGCAGAATCTTAGAGGAATATAAATTCCTACGAGCGCCAAATGTATTCTTGACAAAACATTGTGTCACGTTTGGGCTTCGTTCTAAATAAACATGACACAACACAATTGTGTTGCTCGAAGAATACGATAATCACTAATACATTAGTTAAATGCGTCTGATATTACCTAACTCGGTAGTTACCGGTCCGATTGCAAAGAGCGGAAGTCTGCCGAAAAAAGGAAAAAATGCTTCGACTGTTAAATAATAAAACTACGCAGTTACTGTATCACAGTTTTTGTTAGGAAAACTTGGCCAATCATCTTTGAAATTGGATTGTGATAAATATTTTAGGACGCTCTCTAAATTCGTATGCTGTGCCCCCAGGTAAGACTTATGGGTAGGGTACGCCTTTAAAAAATAATTCGAAGATACGACTACAGTAAAAAACGCTTTATTTTAGCCCTGAAAACCAGATTAACTTTCGATTAACTGCAAAATTTGATTTTTAGTTGCTTTAAAACAAATAAATAGTCAGTTGAAAATGTAAAAAATGAAAAAGCGCTTATTTCAATAGTTTTTTACGAAAAAAAGTTACAACTAAGGGTTGATTGGTTGATTGAGTTGGCGAACAAGTGACGTCATAAAGTTGCTATTGCCATTCAATCTCTAAGGGAGAATAGGCTAGTTTCCTAAAAAAATCTAATTAGTTCGTCATTTAAATTATCAAAAAATATTGGACACGTATTTTTTCTTTTGTCAATTGAACAAAAAATGACGGAGATATTGTATGTTGAAGTTCCGCGTGACGTCACGATTCGCTACACTTTTTAGCGAACCGTGACGTCACGAGCCCCCACTCCCGAACTTTGTCGCGCTTTATCTTTGTCGTTTTTTGTTCAATTGACAAAAGAAAAAAAAAGTGTTCAATATTTTTTGATAATTTAAATGTCGGACTAATTGTAATAGTGTTTTTTTTACCCAGGACACTACCCTATTGTGTTTTGACAGCTCATTTGTCAACATCCCAATTATGGGGGTTTCCAGAAAAAAATGTACCCGTTTTGCCTTAATTATCCTTAATTTTCCATACAAAATTTATTAGTCAGTTTTGTGACGGTCCATACAACATTATGCGTCACAAAACTGACAATTAATAGTGGGACACTTTTTTTATTGCATAAATCGATAGTGCTTGTAATTCTGAGTAGAAATAACCCAACATTTGTTAGGTTTTTAAAAAAGTACAGGGTGCACTTTTTTCTGAAAATGCCCTTATACCTACTAACCTGAAGGGTTGTTATTTCTATACTTACGTGAAGTGAAAGTTGTGAAGTAGTGAAGAAAGTTCTGTGATAAAAAAAAAATCTTACTCCTATGCCAGCGACACGCATGCGTGTCCACACAATTCGTACTCCTTCCAGCGACACTAATTCGTGACTACCATCATTTCGGCCGGCATAGCGGAACGTTGCCGGCGCCGAATGTGTTGAGGTACCGTGGGCTGTAAAAGTGCATGGACATTTCGGGGCGATAATCGCGTGAGCGCGCGCGCGCGCGGGTATGTTAATAACATCAAACGATCAAACGCTGCTCACGCGATTATCGCCCCGAGATGTCCATGCACTTTTGCAGCCCACCGTACCATCAGCCAAAAATATGATCTACCACCGTAGGGTTGAAGTACATTTGCACGTCATAATACGAGGTCGATTTTCGCTTGAAATAATTGGGCGACAGTGACTAAAGTCAAATAGGTACTTCACTCAGTTTGAAAAGTCAACCTTAACGATATTTAGATGTCACAGAAACTTTTGTCAAAACTAGTAGACTACTTTCTTGGCCGACCGTACCCTTTCATTGCCGTAGTTTCATATGCACCATTGACTAGCACCATCAATGGTGCAAACGACACTGCTATGTACCGTAATGGTGCTAGTCAATGGTGCACATGAAACTTTATAGCGGAGACGATCATAGTGGACCAATCACATTAGTTGCCAGCAACTTTACCTACATATTGGTGTTAGTAGGCCAAGCAATTGCTTTTCCCTGGTGAACCTTCTGTCAGTTTACCCCATCAAATAAAAAACCTTAAATTGCATACGATTTGTCCCTTAGCAGCTACCAAAAGGGCAAGAAATGAAATGCAAAAAACATGATTACAAAATCTAACTTTATTACAAAAATTGAGAAATCATGGTCGACAAACCGCTCAAATGCTCGGAAACAAATACTAGTAGGTACCTAAGTTTCGTTTTGGCAATCGTCATACAAAACAAAATTACAAAAAGCGACCAAAAATATCAAAGACCACTGAGCCGTTGTGTTCAATAGAAAAGTATACTGTTGGACAAAGTCTAACACTGAACAAAGTGCATTGAACACAATATTCAACGTTGAACAACATACATTGTATACAAAGTCCAATGCTGAACATAGTACATTGTATACAAAAACCAATATTGAACAAAGTACTTCGTTGTACAACGTCCAACAATGAACAATGTATGTACCTACATTGCATACGTTCAACTTTGAACAAAGTACTTTGTTGTACAACGTGCAACGTTAAACAAAGTATTTGGTTGTACAACCTTCAACGTTGAACAAAGTACTTTGCTATCAAAGTCCAACGACGTAAAAAGTACACTGTTTACTAGGTCCACCACAGTCGACCGAGAGCGTATTTAGATATTTTTGAGTGCTTAAAATATGCTATACATTGATACTGACCGTTGAATACCGATTTTTCTGACTAGAGATTGATTTAGGCACTTTTGAATCAGATATTGTGAATTGTATATAAACTAATAACTAGAGCCCGTTATCTTGTCGCACTGTCATTACTTTTCAGTAGAGCGTGAATGTTTTTTTTATCGACTATCTAAATGTCGATACTGTATGTCACTGATAATTTCAAAGATTAGTCACTATAGGTACTATTACTTTTGTATAAAAATATATATAATAAACGATGAAATAAAAGTTGCTCTACATTTTTTGACGTCATGCTGCGTCTTCTATTTGAAAAGATCCATTTTAAAATATAAAAACTTCTTTCCACTGGAATGGAAGCGTACAGATGTAATGGGAGCGTACTTAAATACAGAGAAGTATTGGAGGCTGGGTTTGCATGGATCGTCGTTCATTACTTCTGTTTCTATGCCTCTGTTAAGCATATCAATTTTCTGCATTGTATGTTATCCGCGGTCTCCACACCAGCACTCTATGGGCCCGGCGGTTATCCACTCCGCGTGCCACATGCCCCGCCCAGTTCCATTTCAGTCGTGCAATGCGTCTCAAGATGTCTGTTACTTTAGTGCGTTTCCGGATGCAATCATTCCGCACTCTCAATCTCACTCAATGTGTGGATAACCGCTGGGCCCATAGAGTGCTGGTGTGGAGACCGCGGACCACAAGAAGAAGTGTAGGCAGACCCCAGATGAGATGGTCTGATGACATAAAAAGTTACGCCGGACCGTACTGGCTCAGGAAGACGAAGATTAGGACGAAGTGGAGGAGATTAGGAGAGGGTTACATCCAGCAGTGGATAGAAAAAGCCTGAAAAAGAAGAAGAAGAAGAGTATGTTATCCAACATTTTTTTAATGAAAAAGATAGCTTTTTATAAATATGCCGTCCCTTTCCATGCAAAACTAACTTCAACAACTGCTTCTTTACATCACTTACTACGGCAATTGATTCTAAAAGCTCGATTGATTGTCTCTCCAATTTTGGGATTGCTTGCGATAAAATTGACATGTTATCCCTTATAAACTGTAATTCTTTTTTGACATGGCGCAAATTCAATTGCATTATATAAACATCGATATCAAAAAGGTCGATAAAAAAAACATTCACGCTCTACTGAAAAACAATTTGAGTGCGACAAGATAACGGGGTCTACCAATAACCTAACTAATCACACAAAAATAGAAAATGTACGTCAACACACAAGCCGGCAGATAAAAACTTATACGAGAGTCCTCGAAGGACGTAGCAGGAATGAGCATCAAATCAAGGCAATTTTTACTGTTTGTATTTTGACCTCGTAAGGCCCAACGTATTAAAGCTAGCACATAATAGGCGAAATCTAATATACAAAATTAGTGTTACTAACTCAGTTAATGCTGGACAACATAATGCTTTAACTCAATTGGAAAAATTAGTCTGATAAAATTTAGGATGTTCATGATATCTTGAAATGAAATCACACAATGTATGGACACCTCAAATTAACTAAATAAGACTAATTAAAATATATAATAATTAAAATATAATATGTGGGCAGGGCACATCGCCCGTAGAACTGACGGCCGATGGGGCCGAAAGGTGCCCGAGTGGCGTCCGCGGACCGGAAGACGCAGTGTAGGTAGGCCTCCAACAAGATGGAGTGACGACCTGGTGGTGGCGAAGGTAGCGGGAACGCATTGGATGCGGATGGCGCAGGGCCGATCTGTTTGGCGAGCCTTGGGGGAGGCCTACGTTCAGCAGTGGACGTCTTTCGGCTGAAATGATGATGATGATGATGATGATGAATTAAAATAAATGCATTATAATGTCCAGCATTAAAGCTCCGAACGCATAAACAGCGGAGGCGTGGCTGTGCGCTGGCGGTGACGGTTGTAATATTCTAACTTGTATGAATGTGTGCGGTACCGTGCCGCGAACTCGTTCATACAAGTTAGAATATTACAACCGTCACAGTCTCCGCTGTCGTGCGTTTGGAGCTTGTCTGACTGTGAGTTAGATTAGAAACACTGATTTTGTATCGCCATTTAGATTTCAATATAACAAAGCCAATGTCAACTTTTATTTTAATGTGTTGAGAAGTCAACATGACAAATTGACACTTAACCTTTCGTATGCGGGAAGTGATAAAAAATTGTGCATTCTAGTCTCAACTGTTTCATATAAATCCAATGATACATATTTAAAAAAAATACAAAAAGATAGCCTTAAATCTGGTGCAGATCTGCTACTAAGCATATGTACGAAAGGTTAAAAGCCACAGCTTTCAAACCATACAAATATTATCAACAGAGCTCGGCGGGGGTGAGCTGTTTTCAGAGTTTGCATAACATGGACATGCCTTGTCATTCAATGGTATATGTGGTGTAATTTAATAACTAAAGAAATTATTTTATTTAGGCTGCCTTTCCGCTACGATCTTAAAACAAATGAATTTATAGTAAGTTTTTTTAGCAAACGTCTTTAAATAATATGTATATATCCATATGATACTATGAAAGTAAATAAAGTGATATAATATGATATCAAACCTCTTTAGATATGCAATAAATCTGTTTAAGGATGCCATATTCAACTGAGTGAATTAAATATCATGACAACGTCATTTCATTATTCTATTATTATGTTCTGTTATTTTGTAAGCAGCCCCTCAATTTGAAGTAAGGGAATTAATAATTAATAATTAATAATATAATTAAAATAAAGATTATTCCAATTTTATGTATAACAGGCCTGAAGTGGAATCTATATTAATATCTACACTTGACATAAGTGACGTCAAAATGGCTCGCCCCTGCCGAGCTCTGATTATCAATTGCGAAGTTCCCGCGGGATAAACGAACATTTCAGTAGGCGCCTCCGTCTGCTAGGCACATTGTATTTAACCTTTTGTACGCCAACGTCGGCTATAGATGATAATACGGTAATACAAAAATTAACCTACAACCGCATAAGACTCAATTTTGTTCGTAACAAAAACGATGTGTGACGTTCAAAAGGTTAACAAATAAAGTATAATACGGTATGATTTTTTATACAATTGTACAGTTAAAATAAACATTTATAGAATAATTGTACAAGTTTCACGGACTCTCGTATATGATTCAACGCACCACAGTCCATACTGTCAAAGATACTCACTATACCCCGTTATCTAACGCTCAGTTTGGGGGCAAGCTAAAATAGTGATGTAGCTTCACATAATTATTTGATTCACATTTACTTATAAATAGTTATTTGTCAAAATGAAATTATTCTTTTGTGAATGTTCTTGAGATAACTCATTCATTGCATCTATTTGATCGGATAAGAGGGCGACAATTATTGAATTAACAAACGTATTAAATAAAAATCCAGGCATTAAATCTGTAAAAAATATTAATCAGTTGTTAGAAAATAAGGAAGTTCAAATTGATAAAGTATTGTAAACAAAAGCTGCATAGAGCATTACAAAAAACTACAGTTTTTGCCAGTTACATCTGTAGAGGTCGAAAAACCATTTTCATTTTTAAAATGGATTTTTACAAGCAGACGACGAAGTTTGACTTCATATAATTTGGAAAAAATATTGTTAATTTATTATGAAACATACTTACAAAAATATATTTTTTTTTTCTTTCTTTTCATAATTAATTTAAAAAAACACTATAGAAGAGCTCTGGTAAGTATGGATCTTTTTGATAATTATGTTAGTGATTGAGTAAATGAACTTAATTTTTTATCGATTCAGATTATCGAGACTGCCCTATCACTTGCCCCCAAACTGAGCATTAGATAACGGGGTCTAATACTCACACACAATCGTATACACCGTCACCATCAGCATCTTATATTTGGATAGAAATGGTGATTGCGATTGTGTGTGAATATAGCATCAGTTTAAGTACCAACCACGTCATAAACAAGTAAAAACGAGCAAATTACATACAGTGTCCTCATTATTTTGATTTATGCATCTCAATAGCAAGTATCACCATCGTCATCGTCAGCCTATAGACCTCCTACTGCAGGACAGGCCTCCTCTCAGAATGAGAGAGCTGAGGCCGTAGTCCCCACGCGGACCCACTGCGGATTGGGAACTTCACACACACCATTGAATTTCTTCTCAGGCGTGTCCAGATTTCCGCACAGACGTTTGCCTTCACCGTAATGCTCATGATAAATTTCAATTGTATTTTCGCAAGTAAATTCCAAAAAACGCCATCTAGCCATTACACCTGTCAGAGAACCCACATTGAAGACTACGTAAGGACTACTGTAAACATCTCTACAACAATTATTCATACCACCGCACCCAGAAACGATAACCCGCACTCACAAATAGTTTCAGTGCCAATTGACGTCTCTGGGTGTGGCAGGTTATTGGCTCCTTTCATAAAAAACCGTTGAATACAGTACTATAGCTAAACCGTTTAGATGAGTCCTCGCCTGCGCGGTACAGGGGCTGGGGGGTATGACGACAAAGCCGAGAGAGGTGCGGGCGGCGTCCCCCCTTTGTCGTCATGGGAACGTATCAAAATATATAAAGTTTAAAACGAATAATGGACGAAATACATAATGGTCATAATACATACTAAAATTTTCTATGAAACTATTGATAAAACGAACTTTTTTAATCATGTAATCTACAGATTGGTTTAGGTTAGGTTAGGTTTATGTTATGAAAATACTGTGAAGTTGAGAATTTCCAAGAAAATTGCATTATATCAAATGACCATTATATATTTCGTCCATTATTAATTTTAAACTTTAGATATTTTGATACGTACCCGTCGTCATACCCCCAGCCCCTGGCGCGGGCGATGACTCATTTAAACGGCCTAGCTATAGCTAGCACATTGCATTGTCCCTTATTTATCTGCAAATACGTTCAAGTTGAAAAAGGAATGCAACGGAGACATATACGCGGCTACCAGCTAATGAAGACTAAATTCAATTTAACGATAATTGACGGAAAACCTCTGCTTAAGATTTAAAAAAAAAGTATGATTATCCATACATTACTTGGACGTTTTATGTTATATAATACCAAGGATGATAAAGACTGGATTAGCAATCGCCATAGTACAGATCGTCCGCAGAAAAATAGTTTGATTATTAAATCTAGATGGCGCTGAAATATAGCCCGAGGCTTTGAAAGCAAAACAATAAGACTACAGATGTTTCATATTACTACAAATGTATTATTTTTCAAAAATATTGCATAATAATACATTTGCAGTAATATGAAATATCTGTAGTCTTATTGTTTTGCTTTCAAACCCTCGGGCTATATTTCAGCGCCATCTAGATTTAATAATCGAACTATTTTTCCGCGGCCGATCTGTACTACGGCGATTACTAATCCAGTCTATATCATCCTTGATAATACCTTTTCATTTAGAAATTCTCCATTGTATCTCCTTTTGAATTGAATTTATAATGTGGCGTGGGACGTCCCACGTATAAAGAAAACATTTCTGTCAAAACCTAGACGATAATCGCAATTTCACCGGAAGCACATGTTCACAATAAAAAAAAATACAAAATCCCGTCAACACTGAGCACCTGGCTATCGACCAAACACCCAACAGCCACTGATTTCAGATCCTAACACATCACATTTTTTATACATTCGATATGGGCTTGACTTCAGCTATGTGAGATATCTCGTCATTTGACACGTTAGAAACATCAAGGCTGTCATCCTTTGCTCCACTATCTATAACCTTTTCAATGTCGACTTGTTCATTGTTTTCATCGACAGACAAGTCACATAAGTTGATATTAGCATTACTTATAGCTTGTATAAGCGTCTCCATCGCCTCCTCGTCAATTTTTTCCTCTAAACTGTCAATGTCATTTTGAAGAGTATCTTCTGTGTTATCCTCCTTCTCTTCTTTCACTGGTTCTTCTGTCACTTCTGTGGTTTCTTGCGCTTGCTTGTCTTTCTTCTTGGATTTCTGCTTTTTGGGTTTGTCTGCTTTAGGGGGCTCTTCCTTGGTCCCGTTCTTGTTGGTTAGAGTGTTTAATTGACTCTGTAGGTGCACTAGGCTCTGTCTGAGTTGCGCGCAGTTCGCCGCCATTTTGTCCACCTGAAAATTTATATAGATACTGAATAGGGATGTTGACGCTGTATAATAACTATAAATTAAAAAAATTAATTAGTCTCTGCCTATCCCCTTGCTGGGAAGAAGGCGTGATTGTATGTATGTATGTATGTATGTAAAAAAATTAAAAACCCCCAACGCAATTTGGTCGCACAATTATGTTTGAAAATAAAGTAAATGCCCATTATGCGCCTAAGATCCCTTCTGCAGCTGACAAGAGAGCTTATAACTTTGAAAACATGATTTTGATAAAATATGTCTAAGAACCATCGCCAAGAAACTAGCTTTCAAATAAAAAAAACCTCATCCGAATCGGTTCAACCCTTTTAGAGTTAAGGTGCCACAGACAGACACACAGACACAGCGGTCAAAATTATAACACCCCTCTTTTTGTGTCGGGGGTTAAAAAAAATTCGAAAACACGACTCCAGTCGCTTTAACGCTTTATTTTAGCGCTAAAAACCAGATTAATTTTCGATTAACTACAAAATAACATTTTTTGTTGCTTTAAAACAAATAAATAGTTAGTTGATTGACTCGGCGAACAAGTGACGTCATAAGTTGCTATTGCCGTTCAAACTCAATGGGAGAATTGTTTTGACAGCTCATAAAAAGTACGTCAGTTGATTGGTGGGGTCAACATCCCTATTTACTAGCAGCTGCCCGCGACTCCGTCTGAAAAGAATTGGTTTATCGCTATCCCGCGGGAACTATGCCATGATCCGGGATAAAAAAATCCTATATATTAATTCAGGTTAGAAACTATCTGCATACCAAATTTCATCAGAGTCTGACAAACGTTCTAGCATGAAAGAGTAATAAACATCCACCACATCCATCCATCCATCCATACAAACTTTTAGCTTTTATAATAGTGGGATAGTTTATTCTGTATCTATTATTGATACCGTTTGATAGAGTTTGTGAAGCACTTTCTGAATCGGTAACCAATTTTTCGATATCTTGTATAGTTTAGATATTATCGAGTGAGATCACTTATCGTTTCCACCCTGTATAGGCTAGAATTATGAGGACTCCCTTCTGATGGTTTCTGATGGTTTAGGCTCAAAAAACTCACTTTCCCGAAATGTGCACTTTCTCAAATAGAGTACTAGATTTGGAAAAGTACGTACTGTACCTATGATATAGACTATTCGATAAATGGTAAAAATGCACGAGCACGAAGGATTTTTCTAGTTACATAGGTAAAAATCTGTGGGTAAAAATGTTAACATCGCCATCATAGCTTAGGATCTTCATCTAAGGAAAACTTTGTGGTAAAGATGACATTTTTGACTAGTGTACATTTTGGGGATAGTGTGCGTTTTGAGAAAATGTACATTATGGGAAAGTGTGCGTTTTGAGAATATGTACTTTTTGGGAAAATGCACTTACGGGGAAAGCGCCCTTAATGGGCAAGTGTACATTTTGCGGAAAGTGCACATTTTGGAAAAGTGAGCTTTTTGAGCCTAAGGCCCTTCTGATCTCCGAAGTCACCCTATAGCTATGTACAGTAGTACCACGTTTATAAGTTACGCCGATGTACCTGCGCAGAAAACTCATTTTGATGTTGAGCGAAAAATTTTCAGCCAATCATAGCACACCACGCGTACGTGCGTCACGTGACTGCCCACTATTGGTTGTTTCCCTGTCATCTATGGTTTTCTAGTGGTTAGCAACCAAACTTCTTTATGCTGTCATAACAAAAATCGAGTAAATTCGGTAAAGATTCCATTGATATTTTATACAATAAATTCGATGCCTCACGTTAGAAAAACCTCACATGTACTATCGCCCCAAGCGCCAGATACCCATTTACATAACAAATTTGCTTGCAGTCGTTGATGTTTATTGCTATGGATTGTTATGGACAGATGTCTAGCCACTGCACGCAAACTGGGCCTTTAAGGTGGTTATCTGGCGCTTGGGGCGATAGTACTTATATTAAGAGCGAGATAGCACGAGTCCGTGTTGTTCTTGTATTTGAAGCCATAAGTTGTTAATGTCATTGGTATTCACGTTCGGTTTCAGTCGGTGTTAGGTTGCACTATTCTGCGCAAACGATTATTGCCGATGTAACTTATATAAGTGGTAATACTGTAGACAGATGTGTCGTACCTTGTCATTGCTGGCTTTAGAGGGAGCGGGGGCGGGCGCGGGCGCGGGCGCGGGCGGCGGCGCGGGCAGCGGCGGCCTCTCGATGTTGTGCTCTTTCAGGGTGCCCAACAGCACTGTGCGCTCCGCCTACAATTAACACTTGATTTATAAATAAAAATAATATCACGGGACAATTCACACGAATTGACCTATACTATAGGTGACGCCACGAGAGCTGAGGCGAATGATTACACACACGGCTACATAAAGTACTGATTGCAAAAAAGATAGTGAGTGAATGAAAATGTGAGTTATATGATCTTATGATGAAATACTTACGCAATACTATGCATATTATAATTTTTCTTTTCTCATATAACCTATTTTAGAAATAAAACAATTTGAAACTGATAAGAAATATTCGCAAGAAAAAAATCGGTATTTTATAAATAGCGAAAAATATGCTTATCTGATTTACATAAAATAGATAAAAATATTTTATTTTGCTTTGTTTCAAGAAGATGTATTTTCCTAAATTATTCGAAGAAATTTTTAGTCAATCTTGTAATTCTATGTTGAGTCTGTTGAACTTGCTACCGGTACGAATAAATGTCAAAATCCCGCTATTATTACATGACGTGTTGCTGTTTGCGTGACCTATACAAAGGTTTAGGTACTTTACTAAATGTAAACAAACATCAGCTGCCAACACGATCAAAGTTATGGCGTCTGGTTAGCCAGCCAAATGCAATATTTGTAATTCACTTTCACGAGTCACATTTTCGAAGTAGGTACTCTTTAGTTTAGTCGCATAATAATAATATGGAGTTTGTTTACATTTAGTAAAGTACCTAAACTTTTATAGTATAGTCCCATAGTAAGCAAAGCAACGGATAAACATACTTATATACAGGGCGTTCGGTACGTGGACTGTCAAATTTTTTTGGGATTATTGTTGGGGTTATTTGCTATCTTTTCACCCTTAGAACTTGGGTCCTAAGGATCACGGTTTTGGAGCATGGCAATTTTGAACTTCGAAGTTCAAAATTGCGATGCACGTTAGTGCGAAAGTATGTCATGTTGTCTTATGGTATGGCAGACTTAACGTGCATCACAATTTTGAACTTCGAAGTTCAGTATGACAGTCAAACTCATGATGTCGATAACTACTGTTCCCCGAATGCGGGCCCTATGGGCACATGCCATGCAACGCATGTAACGCATGTTATGGAAATCTTCCGCACCCTGCGTGCGGGCCTTATCGACCTATGAAAACGGTTCCCCGTATGCGGGCCCTATGGCATGCGTTACGGAAATCTACCGCCTAATCGACTAATGAAACTGTTCCATAAAGGTCGCAGGAACTCTTTTGCCTTGATCACACGTACCAAGCAAACAGGCGAGACATTAAAATGTTTCTCAGCCGAGACAGTGATGTAAGCGAGTAGCTGTTCACACGTGTTTTGAAATTAGCACAGTCAGTTCAGTTGTCATGTGGCCGAGTGGCGAGACAGTGAACGTTCAGACCTGCCGAGTGAGCGAGCGAGACAGTGCCTAGTACGTGCTCGGCCTAGTAAATAGAACGGGGGCCGAGCTACTGTCTTGCCGCTTCGTTCGGCCGAGCACTCGGCCCAGCACTCGGCGCTATGTTTATACGCACCGAGTACTCGGCCGAGAGCACTGTCTCGCCAGTGGCGTGCCTAGGGTATCAAGCTATGGCAAGCCGAGAGATATGTTTTAGTATTTTTTTATAATTTAATGTAGGTAAATCCATCTTGTTGCCGCTTTACTCAGTTTGGGCAAGCTTACCAAAGCACACTTCATTCTATTACTAGACAGAATTTTAAATTTTACAGACTCATTCTCACACGCAACGCACTAAAACAAGAATACCTATTTATTTTGTAATTACATAAATACACGCATTTTACAACGCCTTGCATGGTATGGCCCACGATTCGATATAAACAATCGTGAAGTTATTCATCTCGCCCGCGCACTCGTGTTCTAAACCAAACTTCACACCGTAAGCCAGATTCAAAATTGCAAAGAAATTATATGCAGCTATACATAGACATTTGCAAAACTAACGTTTTCCTAAGTATGAAGAGAGCGTTTGGAAGCCCCGTAAAAGCCCACAAGAGCGAGCGAGATGTCATGCTATTTATAACGTCGCTACTATCGCCTATCGCCGCGTCGGCCGCCGTACAGCGCCGCTGGGCCGCGCAGCGGATTTTTTATGCAATTCTTGGTATTTTACGTAAAATAAAGCGCGTTATTATGAAAGTGATTTAATTAGAACTTTTTTCGTTTGGACGAGGTTTGGCTTTTATTTTTAATCTTGATTTGAGATTTATAAGGCAAGCCCGGCTTTTGGGCTTCTATGTAAGGATCGCCACTGTGTCTCGCCCGTTTACTCGGTACGTGCGATCAAGGCATTTGGGGGATGGGCCTTTGTCCAGCAGTGGACGTCTTTTGACTGGTATGATGACGATGATGATGCTGATGACTGACCTGCAGCGTGCGGCACAGACTCTGCATGTGTAGGAGCTGCCTGGCGGAAGCAGCAGCGCGCTCTTCACTGGTCTGCCGCTCCCCGCACATGTCCAGGAGTGCCGTTTGCGAGGTCTCCCAGCGTTTCTTCCACGAGAGGGACTCCTTCTCTAGCTTCTTGATTTTCTTTGACATCTGAAAATGATAACTTTAATTTCAATACTAGATTTAAGAAAACCGCCGGTATAATTCCCGTTCCCATGGGAATTCCCTTTGATCAATTATAACTGTAGATCCACAGTCGCGCGCCCGAAAATGTCCGAGCCAAATAAGCGCCACATTGATAAAAGTGGCCTTCTTTTTCTCAGTACGTTGCGTGAAATTGTCAAGTTTAGCTGTCAAGTGTCAACCGAAATTCGACTGTAATGAAGTAAAGACTAGGTTCAAATTTCTGTGTAGGTGATGATTTTAATTGTTATGCAAACAAATAAAAAAGTTCGGACATTCTTTGAAGGGGATTTTGTTCGGCAATGTGTATCTTCAGTTATAATTGATCAAAGGGAATTCCGGGAAAATGTATATCCTATGTCACTCTCGGAGCTGAGACGAATCTAATCTAATGACGCCTCACACTTCAAAATCCATTGAGCCGTTTAGGCTGCAGGGCGTGCCAAAGAATGATACATACAGTGGTGGTCATACAATTAAGAACGATTTGAAGTTTCCGATTTTTTTTTATCTAAATCATGTCATATGTCTAGTTGTGTTCCTTCTTAGAAGTAACAAGTTATGTTATAAAATAGCCACATGGATAGAGCAAACAGGATTAATAATAATAGTGTATAATTGCTAACATTTTTTTTTACAAATTTTATTTGTTCTCTATACTAATAAATTCAAATAGTAATGAAGCTGGACAAATAATTAAGAACGATTTATTAAACTGCTCGAGAGTTGTTTTATATGAAACTTAGATTAAATAAATCATATTAATGTGAAGTTGGTATAGAAAAAAAAGCAATTTAATACATTTGAACTAAAATTAATAGTTAGTAGCATGTCCACGGCTTTTAATTATGGCTTTACACCGGCGAGGCATTGAATCTATCAATTTTTGACATTTCGCAAGAGAAATAGAGTTCCATTCTTCTAAGAAAACGTCGTACAGCTCTCTCAAATTGCCACACTGTCGATTTGAAACCTTTTTCTTGACTTCGCACCAAAGATGATCTATTGGGTTAAGATCTGGGCTGTTGGCTGGCCAATCTAAGACTGAAACTGATTGTGATGTGAGGAATTCCTTAACGTTGCGTGCAGTATGCTTTGGATCATTGTCGTGCTGGAATGTCCAAATAACCGGAAGCACGTCTTCGGCATATGGTAACATTGTTTCTTGCAGTATATTTTTGTATTGGAATTGATCCATGTTTCCTTCTATCAGCCTAACAGGTCCAACGCCATGTCCAGAAAAGCACCCCCAAATTTTCACATTTCCCCCGCCATGCTTTAATGTCACTTTTGTGTACTTTGGGTCGAATGCTTTATTCGGAGGGCGTCGTACATATCGTTTTCCATCAGAACATACCCTATTTATTTTTGTCTCGTCAGAAAAAAGAACGTTTTTCCACTGTCTGACTGTCCAGTTTTCATACCTTCTTGCAAATGCAAGTCGGGCTTGCCTATGACATCGTTTCAACATAGGCACCTTCCTTGCTATCCTTCCGTTCAACTTATTTTCTACCAAACGCCTTCGAATAGTGCGTGCAGAGATTGCTGAAGGGTTGTTTTCGCCAAAATATTCTTTTCTCAACTCATTAGACCCTTTAAAAGGATTTTGTTTTGCCAAACGAACGATATTTCGATCATCTCGACGAGATGACTTTCTCTGTCTAGGTCCACGCAGAACGTTTGAAGTAGTTTGATACGTGGAAAAATGCTTTACGGCATGGAAAACCATTGTTTTTGAACATTGCAGATGGTCGGCTATCTTTTTATACGACCAATTCTTCTCGCGAAGTTTTATTATTACTTCTCTTGTAGATTTATCACAACTATTATTTTTCCCCATTGTTTTTATACGAAGTAATCACTTTTAAGACTTTAACAGCACGAAATGGCGCCAAAATTATACGAATAATAATCTACAACCACAGAGCCACACAGTGTTCTCTATTTAAATTTGAAAAAACAATAAACTATTCAGCGTTCTTAATTACGTGACCAGCCAGTAAGTACTAATACTAGGTTCAGATCGAATGTATAAAGTTTCTCTATTAATTTTTTAGCCAACAATGTTGCATAAATGAATGTACCGGTAGTACGGAAAAGTTTTGCAATACCGAGAGAAATAAAAAAAATACGGGCAATTAGTTATACTTGTTACTTTGAAAAAATCATCTCAATAAATAATCGTTCTTAATTATATGGCCACAACTGTACATATACACATTCGCAAATAAATACGCTCGAAAAATATAACCCTCGTTCGACAGTCAGGTGACTATAAAATCACTTTTAAAATTGCATGGTCTTCCTTTTATTTACGATGCTATGTTACTTGGAAAAAAATAATCCTTCCGATTGAGCCTTTTGATCGGTGTCGTAAAATTGCGGGTTTTTTTACCATTTGACGGTTCAGACAGGCGTTTATTCAAAAATCTTTGAATGCAGTTAAAATTATTTTTAAAATCAAAATGAAGTCTCTTTTCAGTAAAATTGTCTATCTACTATATTTAAGGTACTTCCCCTCCATGTGGCATAGCCGTGGGACGCCCTGTATACAATAAATCCATACTTAATTATTATACGTATAAATGTGAAAGCTTGTTTGTTTGTCGTTCTTTCACGTCGAAACTGAGCGACGGATTGCCTTGATTTTTGTATGGACAATGTTAATGGGCTGGAGTGACATAGGCTACTTTTTACCACGGGAAAATATCACATTCCCACGGGAAAGCACGTTATAATCTACTTCAGCGGGAGCAAAGCTAGTTGATTAATAAAAAGCACCTGGGCGACCGAGCTCCGCTCGGGCTGAAACTCGGTACCAAGCGTTTTCCCAGAGATAAGACCAAGCTAGATCAATTTTTCATCCCCGAAAACCCCCACATACCAAATTTCATCGAAATCGTTGGAGCCGTTTCTGAGATTCTGATTATACAGGGTAATTATTTAATCAGTGCACAAATTTTGACATGTGATTCAGTATAGTTGATAATAGATCACGATTATCTGTTCGAGATATTTTTTTTACATTTTTAGATAGATAAAAACACTATTTATTTTAAATCCAGCTATCTACCATTATAAAAATCGTCAGCATTCTTCAATTTTGAAAAATCAGCCATTAAAAAAAGATGAAATAAAAAATGTCAACACAGTGATTTTGGAAATAAAGAGGGGGTCAATATTCATTTATTATTTTCATTATGAGAGGGAGGAAAACGAGCAAGCGGGCCATCTGATGGAAAATGATCACCACCGCCCATATCAGCAACTCAAAGAGAGAGTCCAGTAAAATTACATAAAGTTTACCACTGACAGATGGTTTGCCTTCATTTCATATTCAACTTTAACGACCTACAAATAAAGCCAATTTTAGAATACTGTTACCCACGTTTGCAGATTTTGTAATATTTTGTGTTATTTTTGTGTTGATTTTGTGTTATTTGTATGGTGTTAACCCTTTCGGCGCGCATGATGCCCATGTGCATCATGAGATTGCAGGCTCTCGCGCGCGCATGATGACCATGCGCATCATGGGATTGCAGTCTCTTGTGCGCGCATGATGCGCATGAGCATCATTACAAATCTTGATCTAAACATACTATTTTGTCCAAAATTTATGTAGTTTTTGGTTGATCAGGATTACTGGATCTATAATTCATTTAGTGTATTTTTTTATTATTATTGTTCCACGGTATTTACGGAGAAAAAAATACTTTGAAATTCGACTGTCATTATTATCTGTATTTGATTAAAAAGTTTTTATTTTTATTTGATAAATCAGAAATTTGGACATTGATATCCATATTCAGTTAAATAAATCAACTTAATATTCATATTTTAACTTTGAAAATGCCATGATAACACGGTGCATCATTGCGCCGTAGCGTACTGCCAATCACAGTGGATGGTATTCTACAGCATAGAACCATCTGTTTTTATATTTTTAAAATAATTCATAGGTAATAATCATAGAATATGTATTTTAGCGAAAAGTGTAGATAAATAGCAGAAGAAAATAGGGTATACCGTTAGATTCCTAAGTGCGAGCGAGAGGTCCGATAAAAGGGTTTTACACAGGGACCCACTCGGCTGATGTCTGTGTGTCTTGTGACACTACGCTCATCCATAAGACTCCCTAAGTGCGAGCGAGAGGTCCGAGTAAAAGTTTTATGCCCCTTGTGGCTACTTACAATTAAAGGCTTTCAAACGAAAATCAACCAATCACGAGCATCGCTGGCCTGAGCCTGATAGACAAAGGGCGGGTTATCTTAGTGTCTTTACATTTATTTTGTTCCTGGTTACAGTCTTAGTTTGTGCTTGTGACTGAGCGTTACGCGTTGTGCGTAGCATTGTAATTGTGAATCTTTACTGACCCGGCTATCTTTATGGAATCGTATACTGCACTTGCTACAATCGATAAGGCTAAACGCCCAGTCTTTCGCCAAAAATCATACTCGTGTGCATATTTAGCGGATTATCGTTATTTTTTGTACTTATATATTTTATGTAGGTATTCTAATCTGTACAATTTTATATTTAAACTAGTTGTTACCCGCGACTCCGTCTGCGAAGAATAGGGGTATAAAAAATAGCCTTCGACCTATTCTCAGACCTACCGAATATAGAGAAAAAAAATATATAAAAATCGGTCAAGCCGTTTCGGAGGAGTTCGATATATTTATATTGAAGTATGTTAAAATACATATTGTTTTTTATTTCACCCGCAAATAAACATTTGGTGTTTGGTTATTATAAATAGCTCATTACGCCATCCATTCCCTTACCGTTCGAGGCGTGAAAGTGCGTGCGGTCCCACCGCGCGCAATGATGCACAGGGTGCATCATGGGTATTTAGTACGGGAAAAAATGTACTGCGCGCGGGCGCATTGCATCGCTTCGTCGGGCCTGCGCGCAGGACCATTGCAGCGCGCTAGAAGGCGCTCGCGCCGAAAGGGTTAAAGTTGGAAATTAAACGAAGGCAAGCCATCTGTCAGCGGTAAACTAAAAGCAAACGTATTGTAATACCTTCTCCATCTGTTCCTTGAACCCGCCGAACACCTGGTTACTCTTGACGAGCGCGTTCTGGAACTCGTCGTATTTGTCCGTGTACACGCCCAACTGTGATCTGAGGGACAAAATATATTCAACTTTAAACTAAAGACCATAAGACAGACATTGAAATACCACTGTCAATAGGGGCATCATTATCAAAATGACCGTAGCATTATGCTGAGCGGAGCTCAATTTATACTCATCATCATCATCAGGGTTCGAAAAATATCACGGGACAATAGGGATGACGACTGGGTTAAAAATTGGTCATTCTAATTAGTCCGTCATTTAGATTATGGGAAAATATGGGACACGTATTTTTTGGTTTATCAAATTATTAAAAAACGACAAAGATATAGATCATCAAACTTCCGGAGTGGGGGCTTGTGACGTCACCCTTAGGTAAAAATTGTACCATATAGTGACGTCACTCGAAACTTCTAAGCACTGTATCCTCCTCATTTTTTGTTTGTCAAACAAAGGAAAAAATACGTGTACAATATTTTTTAATAATCTAACTGACGGACTAAACAGTTTTTTTTAGTCGTCTAGCCTATTCACACCAATTGACCTAGTCCCAAAGTAAGCTAAGCAAAGCTTGTGTTACTAAGCAACGGATAAACAAACATACTTACATAGATAGATACATACTTAAATACATATTAAACACCCAATACCCGAGAACAAACATTCGTATTTTTCATCCAAATATCTGCCCCAACACGGGAGTCGAACCCGGGACCTCAAGCTTCGTAGTCAGGTTCTCTAACCACTAGGCCATCTGGTCGTCTAAAACAATTAAAATAATTAGTTTTTTTTTATCTTTTCAAAAATCAAATTCAAATCCATTTATTCACTTTTCCTTCCAAAAGTAATTTTTCCTGTGTATAGAAAATAATTATGTAAATTAATGTCTCTCCGTCTCTCTTACTCTAATCGTCATCTCGAATTATGTAAGTAACGCTGTTGAGTTCAGGCCTCTCAGAATGGGCTTAGGGTGTGGTTCCCACTCAAGCCCAATGGGGATTAGGAACTACACATACACCATTTAATAATTTCGCAGGTGTGCGCACGTTTGATCATGATTTCTCTCTCGGTAAAGCTCTTTGTAAAATTCAAATGCAATAAATTCTGAAAACTCAAAGGTACGACCACAAGATTGAACCAACGATCCTCCGCTTGTGAAGCCATAGGTCAAACTACCACGGCTTCAGCTTTCCTAAAATGGGATCGTTTAGGTTCATTTCGTCCACATTCCCATTTCGTCCTTTTCCCACTTAGTCAAAATTCACATTTTGTCAACATTCCCACTTCGTCCATATACCCATTTCGTCCACATACCCATTTCGTCCACATTCCCAATTCGTCCGCATTCCCATTTCGTTCACATTCCTAAGACATTCCCATTAAAAAAAAAACACCCGAATCGACGAATGTGGACGAAATGGGAATGTTGACTAAGTGGGAATGTGGACTAAGAGGGAAAAGGACGAAATGGGAATGTGGACGAAATGAACCTAAACGGATGGTATTACCCCAACATACCTGAGAGCAGTCTCCGTCCCCTGCAGCTCCATGATCTTGGCAGTGCACTGTTCCACGATGACCTTGAGATGCTCGGTCTCGGCCACGAGGCGCTCCTTCTCGGCCTGGTGCTCCAGCGACGCCTTCTGGAGCTTGGCGTCCGACAGTTGGGACTCCAGCGCCATTTGCTTGCCCATTTTGTCGACCTGGAGTTATAAAATAGTGAATTGCTTTAGTAATAAATGTTTGGAAGCAATTTCGATCCGCATTGGCGATCCCTGGCTTCAAATAGTATTTACTGACTTAGGCTGCGTATCCACCGGAGCTGTGCGAGGATGCGTTGCGAGGGATGTGTTTGTCATGAGCCAATAGAAACACTTCATTCACTTAGGACCTTTTAAATGAAGTGTTTCTATTGGTTCATGACAAACACATCCCTCGCAACGCATCCTCGCACAGCTTCGGTGGATACGCAGCCTTAGAGTACCCCCCCCCCCCGCACCCCGCATTGTACATCCTGGCGTTCGCCGCTCTCTTGCAACTGGCCCTCGCGGCTCATGTACTTACATTGCGTCATCCTTTTTCCTGTATGCAGCCGGCGTTCATCGATTTATTACACTTTGTGACACTTGTGACAAAAATTAAGGGGTGAACCACCCTTAACATTTAGGGGTATGAAAAATAGATGTTGGCCGATTCTCATACCTACCCGATATGCACACAAAATTTCATAAGAATCGGTCGAGCCATTTCGGAGGAGTTTGGAAACAAACACCGCGACACGAGAATTTCATATATAAGATAAATGGAATAATTATCTTGCTCCTCTGCTAAGTAGTGAGGCCAAACCATGTGAAATAGCTATTAGCGTTAAGAGGGTTTATACCTGCTGAGCTGGCAACGTTGCATTTTTGTTAGTTTTTCTCGATTATTCCATAAAAATTGAATGAAAATTAAAAATGTTTTTTATACAAATTGTTCTAATACATAAGTTAATGTGTCTACTGCAATAATAATTCGTGATAGACTTTTATTTTCTTTAAAAACGAACAAATTATTACCTAATGGTTTTTAAAGAAAATAAAAGTCTTCTCACGAATTATTATTGCAGTAGACACATTAACTTATATATTAGAACAATTTGTATACAAAACATTTTTAATTTTCATTCAATTTTTATGGAATAATCGAGAAAAACTAACAAAAATGCAACGTTGCCAGCTCGGCAGGTATAAACCCTCTTAAAAAATAAAAACCGGCCAACCTGATGTGAATGATGCTGGTGTCAATTAATTTTGTAAATTAACACTATATCAGTGAATAAAGGCTATTTTTATTTTTATTTTATTTTTTAAGTGAATGAAGTGTTTCTATTGGTTCATGACAAACACATCCCTCGCAACGCATCCTCGCACATCTCTGGTGGAAACGCAGCCTAAGGCGGAACAAAGTTCGGCAGGTCAGCTAGTTTTATGTATATCCTTACCTGTTGTTCCCTTAGCTGATACTGCTGCACGACACTCTTGAACTTCTCGCTCATGCTGATGTTGTCGTCCCGCAACTTGGCATTCTTCTCGTTGTTCTGCTGCAGAAGGGTCGTTATCTCCGTCAGCGTGTTCTGGAACTTGGCCTGGGTTTCCTTGCGGCGTTCCTCCTCCTCCCTGATCTTGAGGAGGGATTCTTCCTGTAAAAAAATAAATTGTTATAGCTAGGCCGTTTAACTGAGTCCTCGCGCGGGGGTATGACGACATAGGGGGCCGAGAGTGAGAGTGGGAGTCTTGACGATTACTTTGGTAACAAAGGGCAAAAAGTACAGTCGGCAAAAAAGCTTGTATTAAAAATAGAATTTTTAACAAAAACTTTTTATAATATTTATTGTTAGGGTGAGGCGACACGAGCTTAATTTTGTGAGTCGTGAGCGGCAGAATTTCGGTCCGCGCCATACAATATGCGCGTCATCACGTGACACAATGTATGGCGCAACCAAAATTCTGCCGCTCACAACTCACAAAATTACGCTCGTGTGGCCTCACCCTTAACCCTTTCAACGCCAACGACACATATTATAGGTGTCACAAAGTACAGTGTCAAAGTGATCTTGACACAATTACATAAGATTCAAATACATACTCTCATACGCTCATACTCTCATACGCACTATAAGTTTTGTTTATTCTTGTCAATTGTTATTATTGTATTTAAGTTGTTGCGGACGACAGAGGGTTGGAGACCTCGTGACCTGAAACACAGGTTCTACCTAGTTCAGGCACCAGCCTCCCCCACTCAAGTTCAGTTAATTTGTACAACGTTATATTTGTCTGGTTTTTTACTTTTACTTTGTATCTTGGTGGTGGAGAAAATAAATAAATAAATAAATAATAATAATAATAATAAAGCAGGTTTACGTTTTGTTGAGGCGTGGCGTTAAAAGGGTTAAGCCGTCATAGGACCTTGCAAAAGTATATCTTGCCTATGAAAAATTTTATATCCTGCGCCACCACTAAAGGAAGCAGGACCTCTTTTAGGTTATTGTGGTCTTGTTTATGCATTTCGTATACTCTTCCTTTTATTTAGAACTAGCTTTTGCCCGCGACTCCGTCCGCGTGGAATTAGTAATTTGGGCAGCTTATTTTTTTTATCAATTTGCTTTTTCATCAATTATGGCTCTCCTTAGTTCCTCGATATAAAAAAAATTACCCGCACCCCCCCCCCTCACCAATCCCCCACCGAACCCCCCCCCCCTCCCCGCACACCCGCGTTCACATTCACCACCGTACCTACTCCCAAGTCACTACTTCTAAAAACTGTTCTATAAACTCTTAAAATAGACGTATCTTTCTTATTTGTGAACCGATTCAAATGAAACAAACACAATGTTAATCCAAGAAAATACCAACATACCAGTGAAAACCGCATCCTTCTAGGTTAAGCCGTTTCTGAGATTAGCGCGCACAAACGCACAGACAGACAATAATTCTAAAAAACATTGTTTTGGGTTCTATTGCGCTAGTAAATAGCCCTAGTGACAGTTTTTCTCAAATACCTTCAATGTACAGACACCGACTTGTTACAGATTTATTATATGTATAGATTTTAGAATGTTTGTTGGGGCTCTCGTGTTATTTTGATCGCAAAAAAAACAATAATTATGCGTAAGTACAGTACCCAGCGATAAAGAATGCACATCGGCCTTTAGCAAGAGACAATTCGCAGTTTACGACGATTTCCGAACACTGGCGACCGTCCATCAATTGCCGTATTTATTAAGTGACGTTTGATATCAAATAAATACTGCACTCCATGGGCTTAATTAGTTTACGTCAAATTAATGACATGTAAAGTTTTGATATCTATAAAGGGTTGTTGCAACTACTAGAAAAAGGATAGTCAAAAAAGAGATTAGAGTAGGTATATTAAAAGATACCTATTTTTTCGTAAATTTAAATTTTCAAAAAATCTCAATTCCTTCCATTTCACTATCTGTGCTCTCAATTTGGTCAATATCACTGTCACTATCAGCCGTATTTATTATTAGTGTATCAGTGTAATACATCATACAATTTAAAGTTGGGGGGTTTCAATAACTCTATATTATATATTTTCACCGGAACGCGTCCGTACCCTACGGCACCTGAACAACGACTGACAAACGCCACATAAGTAAAGTAGTGTGTGACAACGCTATACGAAGCCGACATTTGCCGAGTCTTTTTCCAAAGACCGATGTGCATTCTTTATGACAGGGTACTGTACTGGCTTTGGGTATGACCTACCCAAAGGATTCCGAAGAACTGCAAGGGACAAAAATGGCAAGAACTGGAGGCCTATGTCCAGGATGGACAACCTGATGTGAAGGATGCTGGTGTCAATTAATTTTGTAAATCAACACTATATCAGTGAATAAACGCTATTTTTGTTTTTTATTTTATTTTAAGTATTGGCTTAAAAGCGATGATCAAACTAACCTTGATGGCCTTGTTCTGTTTCTGCAGTTCCCGGCAAAGGCTCTCGAGTTTGGACTTGACGAGAATTGTCTTGTTGAACTCATGCTGCAGCTGCTCTTTTTCTTTTAGGAGGATCGCATACCTGGGGTAAAGGAAAATCAATACATACAAAAATTAAAAAGAAAAAAAAACTATTTAAAAACAAGCTTTTATTAGGTAAGTAGATGTTAATAAAAGAACTAAAAAGCTGAAAATGATTTAATTGGGGATGTCTATTTTTTTGAAATGTATATTAAATCGAAAACCATTTCGAGATAAATGTTTTTAACTCGTTTTCTGTAGTTATTTAATTTTAATATTATGTAATGAATTTATCATATAAAAAATAAGCAATGACCTTCATTTGGCATTGGTGTAAATTGCATGACCGGTCCAAGTCGTACTTTATTATGTGTAGTTAGAATTCTTCACAATTTACACGTGGATTTAAAACTACGGAGTTTGATTTGGACCCGCTGTCAGACATCTAGCACTTTGACAGCGCCAGTAAAGTGACACTAGTTACAGTGTACCACTACGCAAAAAATAGTTAAAGGGGTTGCCTTATCGTACGTATTTAGATAGATTTAGAAATTTGGCAGTGTGGGAGCCCTCAATTATACTCTGACGTCATCAACCAAAATAGTTTCAATAATTAATTTTGAAAAAAGTGAACAAATTGACAAAATATTGAAATTAGATTCTTATCTATACAAAAAAAATATAAAAACCACTGGTAATTTTTTTTAGACATTCCCAATTTTGATAAAAAATAGACCATGCATTAAATTTTTGCGTTTTTATCAATAAAAGCACCAATTTTTCCAATAAAAGCATGTTTAGTACACTTTTTTTATTTCTCTTGACATCAAAACGTAACTCGCTTTTATTGAAAAAACTGGGACTGTGATAAAAACGCAAAGATTTGATGCATGGTCTATTATTTATTAGCTTTTTAGTTCCTTTATTAACATCTACCTAATAAAAGCTTGTTTTTTAAAAAGTTATTTTTCTTTTAATTTTATTTTTTACTTTTTAGTGGCCACCTACACCTTCCAGCTCCATTTTTAGACCCTGATTACGATCTAGGACTAACATACTCGTCTAGGGCCAGCCCTCTAGACCTCAAAATCTGGCCCTGCACTTTTGTACTAGCTTTTGAGAATTTGCGGCGCCGTAACCGGGCGCCTTTGATCAATTATAACTGAGGATACACATTGCCGAACAAAATCCCCTTCAAAGAATGTCCGAACTATTTTATTTGTTCGCATAACAATTAAAATCATCACCTACACAGAAATTTGAACCTAGTCTTTACTTTATTACAGTCGAATTTCGGTTGACACTTGACAGCTAATCTTGACAATTTCACGCAACGTACTGAGAAAAAAGAAGGCCACTTTTATCAAAGTGGCGCTCATTTGGCTCGGACATTTTCGGGCGCGCGACTGTGGATCTACAGTTATAATTGATCAAAGCCGCGCGCCGTCTGTGCCTAAGTAATACGCCATGTGCTTAGACCCTACGGCAACCTAAATACAAACTTGTCTGTTACAGACAGAGACACATCCAGGGCTGGATTTAGAGGTCTGGCGGCCTCGGGGCATAAAAGGAGTGGAGGCCCCCTGTCCACAAATTATTTTCCACATATCCAAGTAATAAAAAAACCATGATGGCCTAGAGTGGTTTGACCTATGGTCTCTCAAGCAGAGGATCGTGGGTTCAAATCCCGGCTCGCACCTCTGAGTTTTCGGAATTTATATGTGAAATTGAAAATTGAAATTTATTGTGAGCTTTACAGTGAAGGAAAACATCGTGTGGAAACCTGCACAAACCTGCGAAGAAATTCAATGGTGTGTGTGACAATCCCAATCCGCACTGGGCCCGCGTGGGAACTACGGCCCAAGCCCTCTCATTCTGATTGGAGGCCTGTGCCCTACAGTTGGACTTATATAGGCTGGGATGATGATGATGATCCAAATAATTACTCGCCAGAATTTGAAAATTTTTTTTTAAGTTTCTTTTGTAGGGGCCCCTCTATTGTGGAAGCCCCGGGGCTGTTGCTCCGGTTGCCCTCCCCTAATCCAGCCCTGGGTGTGAACCCTAACAAACCTTTTATCAGATTGTTTGATGTAAAACTGCAGTTTCTTGTTATCATCCGCAGTCTGGACATATTTCTTGCAGACGAGGGACAGCTTCTCTTCAAGACTCGGCACCGAGTTCAGGGACTTCATGAACTGTTCCACATTCTTGTCGTCCTTCTTGCCACGGTCTTCTTTCTTGGATTTCTTTGGAGGATCCTGAGGAGGCGGTGTTGCAGTTTTTTCCTGTAACTTATGATTAAAAACAGGTATAATTTTAAGGATATTGATTGATAACTGAAAACTGTATCTTTCAGCCATTTATTTTTATATTTCATACTAAATACAAACTGAAATATGGATGCACAGAAAAACCCCAGAAAAAAGACCAGCGCTGGGAATCAAACCCAGGTCCTCTGCATTACGTGCCGCGTGCCATTCCCCTACACCACCACTGGTCAGGAGTTTAGACACGAATTTTTCCCATACATCCATATCTCAATCTGTTAGATAATCACTTATAGCAGTGATACAGCACCATCTATGTTTATACCCTCATCAAGAGACTTCAACACTCTTTTTATTTTTAACTAGCCTTCCGTCCGCAGCATCGCCCGCGATAAACTAATTTTCCCGTAGGAAAGGGTATTTCCCGCAGTAAAAAGTAGCATATGTCACTCAGTAATAATGTTGCTTTCTAATGGCAAAAGAATTTTTGAAATTGGTCCAGTAGTTTTTAAGTTTATTTGTTACATACAAAAATACAAATTTTTCCTCTTTATAATATTAGTGTAGATAAAAAATGTAAGATATGTAAACAAATACTGTAAATACTAAAACCATTTTTTGTTTATCTTTAAATGTTAGGAAATTGTGTATATTATACCTAGGCTCTCTTGTTTGAAAAGACTCCAGAGGTCTTATTATCTAAACACACATGGAATCACAATATCTTCACTGTTTCTTTCTACCAAATGATACAGGATAAGGGTAAAAAGAGATGGTGAATGCAATTGCAAGCATACATTAGACAACACACCCTCTGCTCTAAGACAATGATAAAACAAAAAAAACAAGCAAAGTATCTTACGGAGTGTGAAATTTTAAATTTTGGCTATGCTCCTCTCCTATACTGTAGCACAGTCAACCAATTTTATTTAGAATTTAAAGGACCCTGGAAGGTACTGCAATCTAAATTTATTTGCCATACTTTAAATGAAATTCCAAGTATAACATCATTTGGCCATTCTTTTATTTTTAGGCCATTAATCTTTTGTGAAATATAAGGCATACCTGGTGATTTTTTTCAAGTGTAAATAACTTATATAAAACCTAAAATAACTAAACTTAATCTTTTAAAGCATAAAAACTTGAAATTTAAAGAAATTCTGTGGAAAAAATTGGTAACTCAGCGGAGAATACATCAATTTCCATACAAATGGCAGTGACATGCATGTCCTCTGCGTTACCTACTTTATACAGTGGTGGTCATACAATTAAGAACGATTTGAAGTTTCCGATTTTTTTTTATCTAAATCATGTCATATGTCTAGTTGTGTTCCTTCTTAGAAGTAACAAGTTATGTTATAAAATAGCCACATGGATAGAGCAAACGGGATTAAGAATAATAGTGTATAATTGCTAACATTTTTTTTTACAAATTTTATTTGTTCTCTATACTAATAAATTCAAATAGTAATGAAGCTGGACAAATAATTAAGAACGATTTATTAAACTGCTCGAGAGTTGTTTTATATGAAACTTAGATTAAATAAATCATATTAATGTGAAGTTGGTATAGAAAAAAAAAGCAATTTAATACATTTGAATTAAAATTAATAGTTAGTAGCATGTCCACGGCTTTTAATTACGGCTTTACACCGGCGAGGCATTGAATCTATCAATTTTTGACATTTCGCAAGAGAAATAAAGTTCCATTCTTCTAAGAAAACGTCGTACAGCTCTCTCAAATTGCCACACTGTCGATATGAAACCTTTTTCTTGACTTCGCACCAAAGATGCTCTATTGGGTTAAAATCTGGGCTGTTGGCTGGCCAATCTAAGACAGAAACTGATTGTGATGTGAGGAATTCCTTAACGGTGCGTGCAGTATGCTTTGGATCATTGTCGTGCTGGAATGTCCAAATAACCGGTAGCACGTCTTCGGCATATGGTAACATTGTTTCTTGCAGTATATTTTTGTATTGGAATTGATCCATGTTTCCTTCTATCAGCCTAACAGGTCCAACGCCATGTCCAGAAAAGCACCCCCAAATTTTCACATTTCCCCCGCCATGCTTTAATGTCACTTTTGTGTACTTTGGGTCGAATGCTTTATTCGGAGGGCGTCGTACATATCGTTTTCCATCAGAACATACCCTATTTATTTTTGTCTTGTCAGAAAAAAGAACGTTTTTCCACTGTCTGACTGTCCAGTTTTCATACCTTCTTGCAAATGCAAGTCGGGCTTGCCTATGACATCGTTTCAACATAGGCACCTTCCTTGCTATCCTTCCGTTCAACTTATTTTCTACCAAACGCCTTCGAATAGTGCGTGCAGAGATTGCTGAAGGGTTGTTTTCGCCAAAATATTCTTTTCTCAACTCATTAGACCCTTTAAAAGGATTTTGTTTTGCCAAACGAACGATATTTCGATCATCTCGACGAGATGACTTTCTCTGTCTAGGTCCACGTGGAACGTTTGAAGTAGATTGATACGTGGAAAAATGCTTTACGGCATGGAAAACCATTGTTTTTGAACATTGCAGATGATCGGCTATCTTTTTATACGACCAATTCTTCTCGCGAAGTTTTATTATTACTTCTCTTGTAGATTTATCACAACTTTTATTTTTCCCCATTGTTTTTATACGAAGTAATCACTTTTAAGACTTTAACAGCACGAAATGGCGCCAAAATTATACGAATAATAATCTACAACCACAGAGCCACACAGTGTTCTCTATTTAAATTTGAAAAAATAATAAACTATTCAGCGTTCTTAATTACGTGACCAGCCAGTAAGTACTAATACTAGGTTCAGATCGAATGTATAAAGTTTCTCTATTAATTTTTTAACCAACTATGTTGCATAAATGAATGTACCGGTAGTACGGAAAAGTTTTGCAATACCGAGAGAAATAAAAAAAATACGGGCAATTAGTTATACTTGTTACTTTGAAAAAATCATCTCAATAAATAATCGTTCTTAATTATATGGCCACAACTGTAGATAATAATGATTACTTTTTATACATAGTGATAAGTTAAAAATGTAAGCTTAACCCGTCGAGCGACCTAGGCACACACCGTGTGCCTAAACTAGCTGTCAAAATTTGCAAATTTTTGTTTCTAGTTTTGATCACCTTTTAACATAGGGTACTTAGAAAAAATTACCCAAAAATGTCGCCGATCGCGCGACGGGTTAATTATGTGCCTATTTAAATGTTTAATAATAAAACCGAGCACTACCGTTAATGTAAAAAAATATTTGAAGAGCACATTACAAAAAAATACTGGTCAAAGAATAGTAGAATGACCCATTTATTTGGAATGTTGAAAAGTTGAGTATAGAGAAAATTGGAAGAGGTTGGTGGCAACCATTTCCAGAAGACAAACAGATCTAAAGGAGTAATAGAAGAAAACAAAAAATTAAAAGAATTGTAATTGTAGTGCATTTGTTTAACCTTTTGAATGCCACACATTGTATTTGTTACCAGCAAAATTGATTCTTATGTGGATGTGGGTAGGTTAATTTTTGTATTACAGTATTGATATCTATAGCTGACGCTGGCATTCAAAGGTTAATGAATTGTAAGCTTAATTATCTAAAGGCTAATGATATAACTATAGTCAAACCTACACAGTATACAATGAGAAAAGTTGGACGGAATACAAATACTTTACTAATAATCTAATAATCAGATTACCCATTGTAGTAACTTGTTTTGGATTGCAATCCTTAAAAGGATTTGAAAATATATGAAACTGTTAACAAATAAGGATGGAATGGCAGTGTAGTTCGACATCAAAGTATCTATTTTCAGGACAGATAATTCCATTAAAACAATAAAACTAAGAGTTATCATTTAAGATTATAATATGAATTTTTGGTGTCATGGCAACATTGACTGTTACACAATGGAGTTCAGGGCAACTTGGCATCGGGTTGTCGTCAACCATAAAAGAAGAAAGCGCGGAACGTGCTTTAGAACAGAAATATCATAAACATTCCCTATCTGGCATCATGCCAAGCGAGTTTTAGGTTAACAGTTTTACCTGTTTTAAACCCAAATTCATGACTAAAGCTTAAGCTACTTCCGCTCAACTATATAAAGATACCTATTTTTGCTAAATTATTACACAGCACCGACGAATAAAGGACAATTTTGAGCAAATTCGTGAAACCAATTTACCGACATCCGATCGCATTCTATTTATAAATCAGACAAAAAATAAAAAGTCTCAACTTACTTCACCATTTTTCTCAGGTTGCACAATTCCAGTACTATCTTTTAACGTTTCTTCCACGGCTGCTTCCATATTTTTATTTTACAATTTATTTTGAAAAATCTTGTACTCGCTAAACAACAATACGAAACGAACGAAATCGGAATTATAAATGCTCAATACGTTTACTGTAGTAAAACTGTCAACGTTTATTTTTTATAATAATAAGTCCTGTGCTAGTAGTTATAAAGTCGACATTTAAATAAATTTAAAGTTGATGAAAGATGACATCAAAGGATACTAGCAAACAAGACTAGCAAAGCATAGCAGAGGCGCTGACACTAGCTCTTATCTGTGGCATAGTCGTGATACAGATACGATAAGAAAAGACTGTAAGGAAAAAAGTTCAGATTAGTCGGACTTATTTATTTGGTAGTTTTTATACATATAAAGTTTGATTCATTTCTTTTTACTATGAAGCATTTATAGTTTCTAAAGATCAAGCAAAAATAAATGAAATATGTTTTGCGTAAAATAGGTATTAAGTCCATGTACCAGAGCAAACTAGATTTTTGTCGGTTTGTCCTTCTGGGCTACCATTATAAATAATTTATTGCGCTATAGTAGAATAATTAGACAACTATCAATTTGACGCCTAACTTCAAATAAAAAAAAGTTAACATTAGTGGTTCGAAAAACATTCAATCCATAATATTTCATTCTGAATTGGCTTGTAACTAACTACCTGCTACATGAACTATATAACTTTAGTTATGACTCAAAAACATTGTAAACAATACAAAGGACCGGTTTAGCACATACAACCATTGAATGACTCAGGGTTGTAACGGAACTTCGCCTCCACCTCCGTTACTGCGGAAGTTCCGCAAGAAATCGTATCTTCGCTTCCGCCTCTCCGCCTCCGTACAACTTTTGCGGAGTTGTATAGGTAACGCCACCAGAGTTGAGGCCACGCACACAACCACATCTCATGTAATGACAGCGGGATTTTGACGTTGTGTTGTGTTGTGTACAACGTCAAAATCCCGCTGTCATTACATGAGATGTGGTTGTGTGCGTGGCCTCAACTCTGGTGGCGTTACCTATAACGGAGGTTTATTTACGACGAATCATAGAACAATAACGCCCGTGCAGCGACGCTCGACGACGACTCAGCCGCCCGGCCGCGTGTTGCGCGCGAAATGGTCAAGAATCAACGAGTGCGCGGCGGGAACGCGGTTGGGGTGGGGGCGAGCGTATGTCATTTTGTCAAATGATACACGACAAAAACCACAAATTACAATTTTTTTTTGCATCTACTTTCACCTCCGCCTCCACCTCCGTTAATCTCCGCATCCGCGGAGATGAAACTCGTCGCCTCCGCATCCGCCTCCGCCTCCGCTAAGAAGGCCTCTGTTATAAACCTAAATGACTGTTGCTTTTCGATTGAATTTGCTGACAACTTTACAAGTTTATAATGTCAAATATTATTTATTTTATTAGCAGTATGGCTGCTTACCGAATCTAAGATTACACCCAGGTTGGGGCGCATACCCAGGAGACGTGGGTTCGAATCCCACCGGCGCACCCGTAAAACTTTTTCGCTTTTAAATAATCATTGTGTCAAATGTTGCTAGTTTATAACATTTTTTGGACTATTCGACCTTTTTATGTATCGAACTTTTCATAATTAACATAATCTGGGACTTAATCACATTCAGAATCACGACAGGAGCTAGTCTGAAGTATACCAGTACCAGGTTATCTGAGTTAAGAGTGAGAATAGCGGAAGCTTAAAACATTATATCGAATTTGTTTTTGAATAGCATACATAAATATTGTGAAAGAATAATGTTTGCAAAATGCAGCATGATTTGTATTTATAGCAAGGTTGACCAACTTCATTCGAGTCAAGATCTACTGTTTATGGACTAGATTATGCGATGTACGAATTTCAAAAGTGTTATTTTTCATAAAACTAATCTCTTAAAAAACAAGGTGGTGTCCACTTTACCGCGATCGACTGGTTGGCCACTCTTGATGGGTGACGTGACGACGCAGGGATTATACCTAGGAAATAAAAAAAAGCGTGGTTTTTACTGTTTTCTGTTGTTCTTTCACCCCCTTTGTAAGATATCGATAGTCATGTAGTAAGTTAAATTTACATTGTAAGTAATATCAGCCAATGCAGTCCTAATATTATTTTGTACAATAGCAAACGACACTTAATTAAAATCTGGCTGCACCGAGTTTAACGTTTGCAGTCCAAAAATTCGAAAATGGATAAATAGATTTTTTTATTCATTAAAATTCAAAAATAATAACAAACATAATAAAACTTAAACTATAAACAGAAAATTTGGCCTAAATCGCCGTCAATGGGCAAGGTGCCCGGAAGGCTGGCCGTATTTCCTCGCTGTATAGCGATACTTACTCGCTGTATTAAATAGTAGTTTTTATAATTTGGCACTTGCAACATTTTTGTAAACCGTTTATCTTTCTCTTTCCCACTCACGCATTCCATCTAAAAGAACGAAACTGGGTGGTGGTGAGTAATCTTATTTTTTGATTAAAATCATTACCAAAGCTTTTCCGCATTGTAATTACTAGCGTAAATGTCGCATTTCCGTTATTAAAACATTTTTTGTGTGTATCGTTATAGGTGAGTCGCTCAGTTTTTTTTCTTGTTTCCAAGCCAACTGCAGAAAACGTTCGATATCAGTCCGTTATTTTTCAAGATTTCGTAAAGGTCAATGCGCTTCAGTACTGTAGGTTGATGCTATTATTCTGCCCGGTATGGTTATATGGGTTAGTTGCTAAATATATCCTGTTAATATCTGTTTTTTCTAACTTTAATGGTCGTCTGACACCTGAAAAGCATGGCGCGGTGGAACAAAGAAGTCACCGTTATGGGACGACCCGCTTGAACGGCTGTCTGTGATAGATTGATCTACAGTTATGTGTCTAAAATTACATTATAATTGCCAACTTTCACCATTATAGTCATTTCTAGAACGTCGGCTACGTATTTTACTTGACCGGCCATGTCGTGACACATAAAATTCGATAACGTTTTCCGTATTCGTAACAATGATGAAAGAGTCCTTTATTTACGATTAATTTACGCCGTTGATTTCAAATTCGACCAAGTATTTTACCATCAAACAATTTTTATGCCCAACCTAATCTACTATGGCACACTTGCCCATAGATTTGCATAAAAAAATTGTTAATAATCTAAATATTTCTGAACCGGTTTTTGCTAAATGTTTTGATACGCCGCTTCCCAAAGCATGCATCGAGCTGGTTGTTGATATTAAACATTCCCAAGTTATCTTTTAATATGTGAGATATGACAGATAAGTGGTAACAATGGAGATATTGAAAACTAGTTAAAAGAGTGGATATTATGCTATCAGGATTAGTACAAACTTGAAAACATTAATTTTCATATCCTATTATCAGTTGTATGGTTCATAGGTTTTAACTTCCACTTGATAACAGTTCTCATTTATTAATTAAATAAATATGTAACTACACAATCATAGCACATTATACTAACCAACAACTGTGGAATTTATGTTATTTATACTACTATTCAAAATCTTTTATTATACTTAGAGCTCATGAATGAAAAAGAGAAGGTTCAAGTCACTTAGTAAGGTCCTTTATGTTTGTCTTTGAACAGGTTGACCCTATTTGTATCTACATAGTTTTTGATATGTTTTGCTTTAGAAAAAAAGTATAGTTGAATCAGTTTTGAAAGCATATCATAGCAATGCCTATAGATCATTTAATCTTATTGGAATTTAATTGTTGCTCGGTGTTACTTTTAATGTACCTACATATTATTCTATTAAAGACAGTCAAAGTGAGAAGTTTAACTACACTAACTTGAAGTTCAGCTGCATAAACATAGGCAGCAACCATTTGGGAATTGACTTTATTTCTTACCAAGCTACCAGCTAGCTGTTACCTGCAATTCCATCTACAAAGAATTCATTTATTGCTATCCGCTGGAAGTTTTCTGGCCTAAAAGCATTCTTCCTTCCCACCGTCTCAAATTTTATTGACATTTTACTGTTGAACAAAAGTCGCCCTTATAATGTCACAATAAAAGACAACTCTCCATGATTTTTGTCATCAGCCAGAAGAAACTCACTGTTGAACAATGGTCTCTCCCTTACTATGCCATGATAAAAGACAACTCTCCATGATTAGTGTCATTAACAGCCAGATGTTCACTATTGAACAATGGTCTCTCCCTTAGTGTACCATGATAAAAGACAATTCTCCATTTGTACAAATGGATCGAATGAAAGTATCTGTGTGTTACCTATCAGCCAAGACAACTCTCCTCATGCATTCACAAGCAGATCAAGGGTAGGTTGGTTGAATGTGAACTATAAACAAATTAGGCACAGTCGGCAGGAAAAGTCGATGAGCTGTTGTAGTGCTCAAAATGATGACAAAATCTCTTATCACCTTGGAAATAGACTTGTGTAAGCAGATCATTTTGAGCACCAGAACTGTGCTCATTCACTTCTGCTGCTGACTGTACCTCTATGGGCATTCTATAGACATTCATTAACCGCACAATGCAGTTTTTTTTTCCAAGAATATGTTAACCAATAATAATATGTTACATGCAATTAGGGGGCTGGCAAATGAAATATTAATGCACAATGCACTCCCATTTAGGGTTGGCTGGGTTTTCCCTTTAGTTTTGCTTTTCCCCTCCAATGATGTTGAAGCAATAAGTCACTTGTTAGGTTTCAGTTATTTTTGCCTCAAAACAAAAACCAGAACGATTAAAACCACAAAGGCTTTGAATAAATGAATTCTAATTAAACTTCAGTGTACCTAATTAATTAACTCTGCTTTATTTGTTTTATAAAAAAAACCGTTGTAGCGTAGTGAATTGACCTATGGCCTCTCAAGCGGAGGGTCGTGGGTTCGAGCTTGGGCTCGTAACTAAGAGTTTTTCGGAATTTACGTGCGAAATTACAATTAAGATATGCGGGGGGAGCGGGTTGGAGGGTGCGGGGGGGCGGGTATTTTTTTTATATATCGAGGAACTAAGGAGAGTCATAAATTAGACATCGGATTATATGCATTTTTCATGTTTGCATATGCAAATGCATATAATTCTATTTTTATAGCATTATTGCTTATTGCATATTTTGGTACTTTTTCATTGATAGTGCTAATTTCAATAGTTAGGTATATTTTCAATATTTGGCATTTTGATAGTGCATATAATCCGATGTCTAGTCATAATTGATGAAAAAGCAAATTGGATAAAAAAATAACCTGCCCAAATTACTAATTCCACGCGGACGGAGTCGCGGGCAAAAGCTAGTTTAAGATATACCATGCGCTTTACACTGAGTAAAAACATCGTAAGGAAACCAGGATATGCTTGCAAAGAAATTGAAGGGTGGGTTGTGAAGTTCCCAATCCGCACTTGGCCCGCGTGGGAACTAAGGTCTAAGCCCTTTATTTTGAGAGGAGACTAGTCATGCAGTGGGTCGTATGGGATGGGATGATTTATTTTAGCTTCAAGTTTTTACAATAAAACCGGGAAATAATTGTTTCATGTATTTCCTCGTTTTCCATTTCAACCTTGAGTGTAATAGAGCCATTGTAGAGTTCTTTTAAGGTGAAATCTACATCATTGGTTACCCTACGCAATTGACCGTCCTTATTAGCACACAGATCGACCATTATTATTCCAATGTATTTCCTTTCGGTATGCATTACCTTAACTTGTCGTCTGACTAATGTGGACTGTACACATTCCATGCCATAAATATGCTATCATTATGTAAACTATAAATGTACTCTGCGCTTAGTTATACTTACTTCCCTGGTGGTAGTATTTGTAATGTAATGATAACGTTTTGTATGAGACCCTTTGATCAATTATAACTGAAGATACACATTGCCGAACAAAATCCCCTTCAAAAAATGTCCGAACTTTTTTATTTGTTTGCATAACAATTAAAATCATCACCTACACAGAAATTTGAACCTAGTCTTTACTTCATTACAGTCGAATTTCGGTTGACACTTGACAGCTAAACTTGACAATTTCACGCAACGCACTGAGAAAAAAGAAGGCCACTTTTATCAAAGTGGCGCTCATTTGGCTCGGACATTTTCGGGCGCGCGACTGGATCTACAGTTATTATAATTGATCAAAGATGAGACCATACCAATCCTACTTCGTGCTATTATTATTATAAACGTGAAAGTTTGTATGGATATGTGTATGTTTGTTATTTTTTCACTCTAAAACGGTTAGACGGATTCAGATGAAATTTGGCCCCTAGTTCTTAACCTGGATTAACAGGATATTTTTTATGTCTTAAAACTGCGTTTAGTTTTTCGCCTTTGTTCCTTGTCGCAGTAGTAGGTATCTTCAGTTCTAGCAAAGGAACAAAAACGTAAAAATAAACGCAGTTCTTCCTTCATCTCTTGTGAAGGAACTACGAAATGAGTTTTTTGTTAAAATTTCATTTTCTATGCAAGCTTTTTCGCTGACTATACTTTTTGTTGACTGTACTTGCATTGCCATCCAACCTACATAGGTATACCAAATTTCAAGTAAATCCGACCACTGGAAGTGGGTCAAATTCAACTTCCAAGATTTGACCCGTACATACATACATACATAGCAAGTTAATAAAAAACTATTAAAAAACGTAATACCTACCAGTGCCTTCGAAAGAACAGCCAAAGGAACTATCGCGAATAATCCCAATATTTAGCAGCCATTTTCTCGAAGTGATGTTATTGCTTATCTTATTACTTATTTGATTTTTCACGAATTCCCCTTAATTTCAATCTAATTGCAAGGCCTAATGATTCACGTGAACAAAAGCACGGCTGAAAGTTAGTTAATGTTGTTGGCGTGTCATAAATCACCAGACGATTCCCCAGCCCTTTTACCCAACCTTAATGTGACGTAACATAGGATTGATCCTCGTCCTCGAACCACCTCTGTATAATTTCATAGGAATCGTGAATGACCACCGTTTTGCCGATCGATAGGAGAGGTGCCACGAATATTCAGTTACTAGGTATTCGGTATTTGGCGTAATATCGAAACATCAGTAGTGAAACTTTGGTTGATTGATAGTAGGTATCGATACTATATATACATGATATGAAGATCAGAAAAGCAATCTAATAAATAAAAATCTCGTGCCACGGTGTCTCCTCCGAAACGGCTTGACCGATTTTTATGATTTTTTTCTCTATATTTGGTAGGTCTGAGAATAGGTCGTGGGCTATTTTTTATACCCCTATTCTTCGTGGACGGAGTCGCAGGCAACAGCTAGTACCTACTACCTAGAGTACCTAGTATCAATATAAATCCATAGATTTTTTGAATTTTAATATCAGGTCGTACATTATCGTTCCCAATCCGCACTGGGCCCGCGTGGGAACTACGGCCGAAGCCCTCTCATTATGAGAGGAGGCCTGTGTCCTGGAGTGGGACGTTATAGGGATGATGATGATGATGACATTATTGTCATTAATTCCGGGCTTGCGCTTGATTAGACTAGATAGAATCCAATATCATTATTTGCTAATAGCAAACCGTTCACGTAATTGCAAACCTTATCTTCTGAGCCATTGGGGCTAAATGTAAACTGATTATGTTGTAGTTTTTCGTCATACGTTCTTGTTAGTCACAGTCTAATGGGAAAAGTGACTGCTGAATCAGTGAGTCAAATAGGTATTTGTTTGTTTGCGAAATTAGCTAGGTACATTGCAAAGAGTTAAAGTTGATCTATCTTGTCTTGCTTGTCTAATATAATAAAAATCTCGTGTCACGGTGTTTGTTATCAAACTCCTCCGGAACGGCTTGACCGGTTTTTATAAATTTTTTTCTCCATACTCGGTAGGTCTGAGAATAGGTCGTAGGCTATTTTTATACCCTGACTCCTGACTGATTGACTGACGACTCATCAACGCTCAGCTCAAAACCTTGGGCCTAGAAAGCTGAAAGTTTGTATAGATGCTGCTTTTATGATGTAGGAGGAAAGGAGATAGGGATTAAACGGGATTTATATGTTCGATTCAGTGACCACTATCTCCGTAACCACTAGACTCCAGCTAGACTCTTCAAATTTGTCATAACAGTAAAAAAAATTCAGAATGTAAGTGAAAATGAAGTTTATGTAGTTTTTTTTGCCTAAATTGAATAAAGTGATATTGATTTAAAAAAAAACGGATTTTTAGAAATTCCCACGGGATAAAGAAAAAACGGGGTTTGTATTTTCGATTCAGTGACCACCATATCTCCGTAACTAAGATTGCTAGACTCTTCAAATTTGGCATATATTTAGGTTCCCAGGGTTAAGTAGGTAGAGTCAAAATGTATGGAACTATCATCCATGACCATGACCCAGGGTTAACGAATTGCTTTTTTAACGACCAGATGGCCTAGTGGTTAGAGAACCTGACTACGAAGCTTGAGGTCCCGGGTTCGATTCCCGTGTCGGGGCAGATATTTGTATGAAAAATACGAATGTTTGTTCTCGGGTCTTGGGTGTTTAATATGTATTTAAGTATGTATCTATCTATATAAGTAAGTTTATCCGTTGCCTAGTACCCATAACACAAGCTTTGCTGAGCTTACTTTGGGACTGGGTCAATTGGTGTGAATTGTCCCGTGATATTTATTTATTTATTTATTTATTTATTTAACCCTAGAAACGTACAAGCGGGTTTATGCGTTGATTTTCGCATTGTCAATCCGAACAATGCACCTACGCTTATTCCTTAGGATATGGCACACAATTACAATGATAATGAGCTTTCTTAATGTGATAATTAATGCTAATTGAAGACATGACACTATTCACTTGCCCGTCTCATAGTTTCGCCATTCTTAGCAGATGTTTCCCAGGCTGGCATTAAGAGGCCATATGGTCTGTAGTTAGGGTTGCCAGGCCTTACACTACGTCTCGTGCCGTTGCGTGCGCTAATCGTGCTAAACAGAGGAGTAAAAGGGATGGCACGACACGAACTTCGGATTTCGTAGTAACCCCCTTCTAGTGTCTAGCTAACTATGCTTCGCTTTTTACGGACGTGTCGCTTAAAATTATATAATGTTGTCAATTGTTCAGCAAATCAAATTTGGTGACATACCAGCAGCAGCAGCTATCGGGTCCAATTGTTTTCAAACCATCCAGAAACCTATTGAAATATACACATAAAATTTCATCCAAATCGAACCACACCTCACGGTTAGAATGAGTTGTGTGACAAACTGACACACAGAAGAAATATCTGGGGTATATAATAGTAATACCCTTCGTCTTTCAAAGCATGTTGTTTACCTATGTAATTAGATGGCATCATTCCAAGAGTTCCATCGACCCTCTTGTGTAAACTAGGTATGATGTCGATAAACAATCTCGTAAAAATCGTATGCCTAGCTAGAGTTAGTAACAGCCTTAAACATTAAGCTCTCAAGCAGAGGGTCTAGGGTTCGAGCCCGGGCTCGCACTTATTAAGTTTTTCGGAATTTATGTGCGAAATTACGTTTTACGTACGTGACGTGTACGTCTGTAAAGGTAGAGTTAAGTGAAACTTACATTTATACATATGTAACTGCAACCTTAATTCATACGCAATAAATTTTCATTTCATTTTAAATATACTTTGAGCTTTACGATGGAGGAAAACCTGCACATACCTACGAAAAAATTCAGTCCTCGACTCACTCACGATACTAACGCCATCTAGTCTCACGTGCCAGAAAATCCTCATTTAATGGATCATTTGCAACCTAGGTCGAAAGCCACATAGAAGAGACGTGGGACGGGGCGCGTCGCAGTCGAGGGGCACCCCTTGGGTCAGTTTTATACTAAATGTATAGAAGCGTCGCGATCCAAAGCAGACGGAAGAGACGGGGCGGAGACGCGGCCTGCGAACAAACTATGCGGACTGCAACGCATCCTCGTCCCACGTCTCTTCTGTGAGCTATCTTGCAGTTGGCAGCCTTATAGTTACAATGTCTCCAAGATTCTAAAACCTTCACGCCCCAGAGCTCACGGAGGAGCAGAGTGTTATAAAAATGGGTTCATAATTTTTATGCCATAATCTATGGAATTTTGGCGATTATTTCCTGTAAACAGTTGTGCCTTTTAACATGTTCACTGTCCCCATACAAAATGAAATGACAAAGTCACACGTCCAAGTGGAAGGACCAACCCATAGTGGAAGGACGTACTCCTGTAAAAGAATGGTTTATGAAATGAGCCTACATTGGCTTCACCCGGACAGGGAAGGTGTTAGGCTTGTTTCGCCTCTCCCTGACAAGTTTTTGGTATTTTGTGTGACGTATCTATAATACACCGTGTCTGTTTAATCAAACAAAATAAATAACCACTGCATCACAGATGATGAAACATGGTAAATCTTATAAACGAGCCTTAGCTCGTGTCGTTAACTAATCTAACGTAAAAGCATGAGCGGGCGGAACAGTTGGATTACAAAGATTAGACATTTTAACGGCTTCGCCCTGTGTTGTCGTAAAACATCTCTACCGTGACGCTTTGTTGTCAAACCAAACCGTATTGCGTCGTGTTCAAGTAAAAACTACGTTTGCGAGATAAGTTGAAATGAGTGACACAAGTGTGGGTGAGATTGTACGTATAATGTGGAAATCATCCATCACACAAAATCTTCACGTATTAAAATGAATCCCCTTGGTAACCGGTTTCATTTTTCTATTACTCTCTTGAACAAAGATCCTCTAATTTTTGTGTTTCGTATACCTCTATAGCCATATTTTTCAATTTTAGGTAAACCAGGGCTCTAGATTCTTTGCGAACTTATCTATTTTTTCCGAGTTCTGTATTCGTTCAGCTTTAGGTTGGTACAAACTTTTTTCTCTTCCACTTCCGCTTTTATGGTGGTCGCAACATCGCATTAAACTCGTGTCTAAAAAATATTCCGCCTTGCGTTGCACAATGTTAGTTTGGTACATATAAATTAATAAAATAAGTGGAGTCTTCTCTTTTAATCGGCCCAGAAGAAAAACTACAGTCCACACTCCAAACAGCTGTATCTTATCTTGATATGGAAATAAAACATCGTAATCTGTTAACCCAGACGCTTTCCTAATTTACTACTTTAGTGTGTGGGTGGTTGCCAAAGGCATGAAAGTGGGCAAGTCAAATGAGTTGGGAGTTAATGGAGCGTGGTAGACAGTGAAATATTGATTGTCAACAGCTTAATTATGCCTGTGGCTGGGATAAATTGTATGTAGAGTATAAAAAACTAAAAATGGGTGGGGCATTGGAGCGTATTTTACGAAAATCTAAGGAAAATTTCCATGAACTTAAACTAACTTTTGCGACCATACGCTATAACGCGCATTGTGGTGGTCATTAGGATTTTTTTAGTTGACGGAATCGATTTTCGTAACTCCCTCCTAATTTGAAAACGGGGTTAGCAGACCTCGAGAAGGATAATTTTCGTGCGTTGTAATGTGATTTCCTCGCTGTAACAAAACCCTACGCTAACCGGTTTTGACAAAAGGTGTCAAGTTTGCACGAGGGACGACTAATGACGTCACTACATTTCGGATCCAATATGGCAGTTCGCTCGTTCCTCGTGTAGCGCTAGACGGCATGAAATTTAATAACCGACCAAGTGGGAGACTCGAACGCCAAGGTTTCCGTACCTACCAATAATACTTGTTTAATGCGATATTTCGCTAGCTGGAATTCTGAACTGCCTAAAGTTGGAACTGCTGTTCCCCAATGTACTTGCCTACTCTTTTGGCGCAACGACCCAAAGTGTGTCTTGGGAGGCTACTACGAAATTCGAAGTTCGTATCATACTATCTCTTTCGCTATTCTGTTCCGCACTATTACGTACGGTAATCGAATTTCGTAGTTTGAGACCTGGTTTCCTGGTTGTTGGCACGTACCACTGCTTCAAAATTCAAGTTGCCTCACGAATCGACACGGTATCCATAGTAGTGCGCGAAGTCGATACGCAGCTTCAAGCTCACGCAGATCTGCCTCCACATCTGCCCAATTCGCTTTACCTAAATTTCTAGGCTTAACATTTTGTAATGTCTTTTCAGAAATTTAAATAAACATGACTTCCACAAAGTTCAACGTTGGCCTGGGTGATGACACGAGGAGCTCGAGCAGGGTGCTGCGTCCCCCGGGTGGGGGACACACCGACATCTTTGGGGGAGACCCGGAGCCCCCGCGCGGTCGCCGCCTCAATCCCGCTGCTGCTTCCGCCACTTGTAAGTTTACACGATTAGGCCTATCGTTTCTCACCAGGGACATCTGGATTAGTAAGGCTTTCTGCGCATCGCAGTCTGCCTCTACGCATCGCAACGCTGTGGCCTCAAGTTACTAATTGCAGCCAATGATTAACTAAAATATTCTCTATATTCCTTTGTGCTTTGCTCACTAACCTTTTTGCAAGTTCAGTTAGCACAACCAAGGTTATTCTGATTGTTAAACGAGCTGGGAGTAGCTACATGATGGGGAGTGTTTTTTTCCAGTTTAATTGTTGGGCGCCATTTTACTAACAAATTTATCCTGTGGGTTGTAGTACAAGTTTGGTTTTTTTTTTCGTCATGGTCCTCTTTTGTGATCCGGAAATATTTTGCAATAAAACAATATTGCGACTATAAATTGAGATGTAAACTATCCTATCTCTCAAGTTGGATCAAACTGCACACGGTGTGCAAATTTTATTAAAATCGGTTATGTAGTTTAGGAGTCCATCGTGGACAAACAACGTGACACGTAATTTATATATATTAAGATTATAAGCTCAAGCCGCAGGCTCAAGGTGGATGCAAGCCGCTTCCAACCGTAATGATTGACGAGGGAGACCTATGTCCAAGAGTGGACTTCCCACGGCTAGAAAATGAAAGATCAGTATCGATACTGAGAGGTTTTATCAATGTTGTTGTGGTAGGTAATAATCATGTAAAGATAATGTTTTGATAATGTTGACCCGACACCGGTCAAAACGCAATTACTGTCATTTAATTAAGCAAAACTAATTAATTAATAATTAATCTTAACTATTTCAGCTCTGGGCGAATACAACAGGCAGCCTGCGAACGGCACAACCCCGAGCCAGAACGGCGGGCAAGAGACGCCTGCCTCGACGCCGGAGGCTCCGGAGCCCAAGATGGACGCGCCGGCCCCCGAGCCAGCCAAGGCCGAGCCCGCCAAGCCAGCCCCGGAGGCGCCGAAACGCGTGCGTGTCCCCCCCGGAGGCTTCTCCTCGGGACTCTGGTAAAACTGCACCATTCGAGCTTGGTTTTGTGGCGTTAATTTCTTCTCGCTGGGACCATTAGGCTTATTAATTTTGAACGTGCCTTTGTGAAGTGAGTTTTCGGTTTAGTTACGGCCAGGTATTGAACGGTGGTCCCGTGCTAGATTATTTAGCGTTTCCGCTTCAGCCAAAACTTTGGCCCTGTATAATCCTCGCAGACTGCAATTCTAATACTGAACATTTAACATTTGGTACTAGTATTATTTAGGAGATTACTTTATATTTAACCCTCGCGGTGTTTCTAGCTTGCGTCGGAGCATTTCGCTAGCCAACTCTCTATTAGACTTATTTCTATCGTCACAAATTTTAGCAACTCTTAAGCATTTTGGCCAAAAACGTATTTGTAAATGTTTACATTGGGTTCCGTGCTCCATGCAAAACTTCCAAGTTTTAAGCTCGCTGAGCAAACATTCCCGAATTTCTAGCAGAGATGACAAGTCTGATAGTTTACAAAATACTTGGTGCGGAGCCCTTAGTTATTCGTTTTTTCTATATTTAGTGTTTTATGGAATCTTTAAGGTTTTGAGCTTTCAGTTCAGCTCTGACTGACTTGTGCCTCCATGTTGACGTTAATGTACTTAAACTTTAAAGGTTAGGCTCGATGGTTTGCAGTTAGTTTTTATTATTAATGATGGCCTACGGCATGGAATGCGATTATGTATATTGATAATTATAATTGTATTTTTATATGAATTAAAACGACATTAAAACAAGGTTGGTCTTTTATTTTATCGTCTTAATTAACCCTTTCAACGCCAAGCCTCGACAAAACGTAAACCTGCTTTGAATCTTATGTCATTGTGTCAAGATCACTTTGACAATGTACTTTGTGACACCTATATGTGTCGTTGGGTCGTTGGCGTTGAAAAGGTTAAATAGAGCTACAGTCAGCATGACAGGTGTAATAATGAAAGCTAGTCTCTTAAAAGTACAGTAATGATTGCTCCTTTTTATTACTCGCTGCTTAACCAATCAGTCTAAAGCCAAAGTAGACATTCTCTTGGGACTAGTGGCGTAGCTATCGAAGGGCTAAAACCTAGACCATAGGTTTCTAACTTTCTACACGGACTACACTATTAAAAAAAAAGTCAACACCACCTCCCTTTACAATTAAAATTTTGTGTCAGTTATCTGTAATCCCAATTTTTATTTAGACCCGCTACGCCCCCGGGAAAAGGGAGCGGCGTTGGGAACCTATGGTCTAGACCCGAGATCCCCAAACTTTATAGTTCCGACTATCAGTAATTTAGAAGAGATGAATAAGAAGTATCGTATACAGTCAAAGAAACTGAATCGCGTACCTTTTCACAACCAATTTCATTGACAGATGTAGGGAATATCAACATGACATTTACAATGAAAAGAGTGAAAAGAGTTCACCCTTTTGATTCAGTTTCTTCAGCTGTTTGGAGCAGTCTTAAGTCACCATTACATCATTTGATGCTTCATAAAATACAACCTTTTTGCATTCAAACTATATTTCAGAATGTTACTGGCCATTGATTGTCAAACTGCACATCAAAATGGCACCGCAATGACGTGATACGCGCTCAATTACAATAAATTAATTTCCAATCTTTTCAAAGAAGTTACAATGGACTTGAACATAGCAAACTTAGTAATGTCATTACCAGATCATCGGGCGTCGCAATAGATATTGAAAAAGTAAGTTCAAAGTTGTTTTTTTAACTGTCGCGGCAGGTCGTAGTCTTAGGACAATACAACAGTAAGTACCGGAAATATTCCTTTAGGCCATTTGAGTTCCTGTAATCCTACTAATAATATAAATGCAAAAGTTTGTCAGTTTGTTACTCTTTCTCGCTAAAATGCCTGGACGGATTTGGATAGAATTGGGTAAATAAAGTACTTATGTTTGTGTGTTACCTCTTCACGCCCCAACCGATTTAGATGAAATTTAGTATGAAGATAGTTTGAAACACAGGAAAGGACATACGATAGTTTTTATCCCGGATTATTGCATAGTTCTCGCGGGATAGCGATAAACGAATTCTTTGCAGACGGAGTCGCGGGCAACAGCTAGCTTTTCATATATTTCAAATTACAAAGAGGCTAGTTTAAATCACAGTGGAGCGAAAAGAAAGTGAAGATTTCTGTATTTAATTGAAATGCTTATTATCTATTTGTTATCGTGTTTAAATGGAATGTAATGTGGACAGGAGGTCAAACTTCATTCAGCAACAATTACTTCTACAAAACAATGTAAGTAGGTATAGTTATAATGATTTATACAAATAGGAATACAGATATCAGACGTCGGTATCGGTCAATGCACCTACTGTAGTCCCATTGACATAATATAATAGACCAGACCACACAATATTCCGCGGTTTATCCGCAGATACATCTTGACGCCCACATTTGCCTATCACCGGATTCCATGCAGAAGAGTGTTTTATATCCATCATTCCGGTTAAAGGCCCTGTTTAGTTCATCATTAATTAGCTCTTGTCGGTGCAGTAATCGCCACTCTTTTCGGTTCTCTGCCAGCGTTTTCAGCTCCTGATTCGACATGACATTGACTTTTTCCTTGGCTTGATCTATCTTGACCGTCTCGGTCTTCCCCTGCCTCGCCTGCCTTTTATTCGCCCTTCCAAAATAAATTTTATGTAAGTACCTAACTATCATGTCGTATCAGATGCCCCAATTCAATCATCCTCAACAGCCGCCTTTCCTCTTCCACCAACTGTAAAACCTCCTCATTAGGCTGCGTTTCCACCGGAGCTGTGCGAGGATACGTTGCGAGGGATGTGTTTGTCATGATCCAATAGAAACACTTCACTCACTTAGGATCTTTTAAATGAAGTGTTTCTATTGATTCATGACAAACACATCCCTCGCAACGCATCCTCGCACAGCTCCGGTGGATACGCAGCCTTAGATCTCCTTTCAGTCCAGCTAATCCCCTCCATTCTCCGCCAGCACCACAACTCAAACGCACTCAATCTGTCTCGGTCCCGCTGAGTCAATGTCCAAGTCTCGCTCCCATATAATGCTATACTCCAGATGTAGGTCTTAATAAATCTTTTCCGAATGTTCTTTGAGATTTTGCCTTTTTAGTTAGTTTGTAAATATTATTTGATATTGAAAATCCGAAGAACAAATCGATCGAGGGATTCGTCAGCCCAACAGATCCGTCGTTGGGCATGGAGGGGAGCAGAGAGAGCGCGCCGGGCCGGCAGTCGCGGCTGCTCGGGCGGCTGCTGAGCAAGCTTCGCGGCACTGAGCACCGGGCCGCCGCGGCCGCCTCGAGCCGCTCTGTGACGTCCAAGCCGTCCAGCGGGTAAGCGCCGTCTGATGCTGGATGCTGGCACTACACGATGGGCCATCGCGATTGTCCACTGATGGGCGTAGTGGTGTCGGATGGCTTGGCTTATGGCGTTGGCAGGGCCGGATCTAGGGGAGGGGATTGTCAAATTGCGACGAGTAATTATTTGGATCATCAATTCATCATCATCATCCCAGCCTATATAAGTCCCAAACAACCGCGTCATAATCGGTCCATTCATTTAGGAGCTACGATGCCACAGACAGACACTTCAAACTTATAACACCTTTTTTGGGTCGGGGGTTAAAAAAATCTTTCATCTCTCTCTCTCTTCATAATATGCAAAAGCTAATAGCATCGACTTGAGACTTGGTAAGGATACCTATGTAAAAGTTACATTGCTATATCCTTCGATCAACAATACAACTATAGTAAACAAGGCTATATCTGTCAGTATCTTCATGCGGGAAGGAGGGTTCCCCTTTTGTACGCAATCTTCAGCCGTAGATTGCATTAATTTGATCCAGGCGTTTCTTAGGTACCGGTCCGGGAGCGGAGTAACAGCAAACTTCTTCAACTTTCGGGCCGAGATAAATGCGGTGGAACAGCCAGATAGGTAGGTATTATAGAAACGAGCGCTTCTATATTTCTCTTTACGTAACTTTATACATTATATATCAATTTATCACAGAGTATACATACAAGTGGTCATAGCGATTCCCACATAACTATCGACGCGGAATCGGTATAAGCCGATCGAAAAAAGCTTAATGTCTACGCAATAGCGCGAAAAAGAAGCCCGTCTTTTTCCCTCTGAAGGCCATAAGAAACCGGGAGCGAGGGGCGCCGACGGAGCGTGCCCAGCGCGCTTTATGTATAACACTGAATCAAATATACGGTGACACACACCTGCAGCGCGGCACACCGTATCGTCGCCCCGCGCTCCCGGTTTGTGGTTGGCCTTTATTGTTCTCAAGTTGGCTGCTGCACTGCACTTAAGTAAATAGTTCGGTCGTGGATCGATGTTGGCCAGGAGTGTACTTATTACTTAAACCTTTTTAATGAACTAATTATGCTAACGTCTACAGTTTCGCCTCAGTGTAGAATTTTGTATACCGTAGGAAGTCGCAAAATCCATCTCTACATAATGAATGGGTGGCTGACAAAATGTAAATTGGCTTATAAAAAGACATAGATAGCTTCATGTCATCTCTACAGAATATTTCAGCAACTTAAGTCCAAGGACAGCCGGTCGGGAGTTGTCTTTTTGTACTTACAAAGAACCGGTAACTTTGTAGGGAAAGTTAGCTGTTACTTTTATTGGTCAGTAAGCAAAGAGGGTTCTAAAAACATGTTATATTCTAGGATACCTTCTCCTCTTCCTTCTCTCCACAGCGTGAGCGAAAGCATAGGCTGCGGCAGCTTCACCAACGAGGATGCATTGCCGACGGTGCCAAGCACTACTGGTTCAACAAACGCCAGCACTGCAGAAGCGCAGCTCGACGATTCGCAGTTTGCCGCCAACATCGATTTGAGGTTAGATTTTTTATCCCTTCAGGGATAAACAAAAGGAACTATGCCCATACAGCTGCATGTTTGATGAAATTATATTTGTGAGCTTGGAAAATAATGTCATAATCTGATTATGATGAGCTGACAGAACATGACTAGGACACACCTAAATACCTTTCGTAAAGCAGGATTTTCTAATGGTTTTCTATGTACCATACCAATATCACGCACGATATGAATTTGATTATGGAGAACAACGTTCTGCCACTTTTGTTTTGTTCTTTTTAAAAGTATAGGAAATAGAATGATTGATCGATTTAATTGTTGTTCTAATATTTGTTCCATAGGTACGGAGGGCAGTACCTATCCCCGGACCAGCTGCCGGAATTCTGCAACCAACTCCATCATCTTGTCGAAGTGATAAGGAACATACATTCGTATGCTCGGATCACTGGCGAATATCCAAGGTTAATTTCTAAATTTTTGTCAAGAAAGTCTCATCATCATTTAGGGATGTTTGGTTGAGATGAATAAAACTCCCTAATAGATTTGTATAAGTGAAGAATAGGTGAAGAAGAATGTTTATTAAAAAATATTTACAAGTGTATATAAAATATGTACAGGGCGCAAATAGTGCTAGGTCCGCGGATCACGCAAGAGGGCGTGGATCGTTACGCTCTCGCTCTGAAATGAGCGAGACGGTTGCGGACTACAGAACGCTCGGAACTTTCGCGCTCGCGTCTGTATAAAATGAGGCGCGGCAAAGCTTGCGATCTTTTTCATCGCGCGGCCGTCGAGGAAGGAACATGTCGTCGTAGCTCCGTACTTCGCTCCGATGCAGCGTGTCTCCGCTGCACTCCGCAATCTGAAGCACGACGACGAAGATTGAAGATTCCTCGAGGCTTGAAGGACGGAAAATGCTGCGATCGACGAAGAAACAAAACTGTTCTTTTGAGAACATTCGACCTTATGGTCGCGTCTCTTTATGCAACGTCAACTTATCCTTTAACTGACGTCAATCACCTACAATCATCATCATCATTTCAGCCGTAGGACGTCCACTGCCGGACATAGGCCTCCCTCAATGATGCCCAATCATTACGATTGGAAGCGATTTGCATCCACCGTTTACCTGCGGCCTTCACCAGATAGTCCGTCCATCTCGTTGGTTGGACGTCCACGTCCCACGTTGCGCTTGCCAGTCCGTGGTCTCCATTCCAGAACTTTTGGGCCCCAACGGCCATCTGTTCTACGCTATATGGCCTGCCCATTGCCATTTCAACGAGCTAATCCGTTTGGCTATGTCGGTGACCCCGGTTCTTCTACGGATCTCCTCATTTCTGATTCGATCCCATAGAGAAACTCTTCTGATGAAGATGATGATGAAGTGATAATTTTCCTTTTTAAGAGATCTTGTAGATAAGTACTTTCCTTCCTAGTGAGTAAATGTTTTAATTATGACAAAGTGATTCTTAAAACGAATAGGTTATGAATCATTCGTCTAAAGTGTCTAGACACGAATGACATAAGCGTCTCAGCTCTAGTCTACGTCTATGACAGTAGGGTGACAAACTAATTTACTTACACGGGACATTCCCCTTTTGAAATTTATTTTATTTTATTAAAGTTTATTACTTATGAATAGTATGAATCATAAATATCATAATCAGGCGATGCGATTCATTTTTGCAATGTCGTTCTTCGGGAAATATCCTCTTTTGAGTTATGCCTTTTCGAATGTTGTTTATTTAGCTGCAATTCACACAAAGAAATGTAAAATAAGAATTTAACTTTTAAGTAAAGTTTTTAACATCATTGGCCAAGCAAGACGGAACTGTAATAAGAATCTGAATAACAGATAATGTTTTAAGAAACTTTTGCGGTTTTATTTATAATTAATGCCACATACGGGACTTAATCTTAATTACTCCGACGTTTTGACTACATTGCAACATTGCAGCGACCGTGGTCCCGACGAGTAGACGACTGCTGTAAGTTAGTCGAAGCGTCGAGGTCATTTTAGCAAAACATCGTCTTAATAAAGTTCCGTGTGCGGTATTAATGAAAAAATGACATTTAGACTGGTTTTTTTTTGGAGTTGAAAAAATAAAAAATACAAAAAGACTCCAAAAAAAAAACAATCTTGATGAGATTGCTTAAAAAGCGACATCTCTTGGTCCGGGTGAGCGGTTAGTTCCGAAGGAGTGTTGAGGTCTCTCGATGAGAGCTAACATAGATGTCGCTAGTGTCGCTGCTTAAGTGACTAAAAGCTGAGATGGATGTATAGGAGAAATTTGTGTCTAAACTCCTGACCAGTGGTGGTGTAGGGGTTTAGCACGCAGCACGGAATGCTGAGGACCTGGGTTCGATTCCCAGTGCTGGTCTCTTTTTCTGAATTTTCAGTGCATCCATGTTTCAGTTTGTATTTCGTGTGAAAAATGACATCTGTCAATCTTTACGTCAAAACAGTGAGTTAGAGCGTCGCCTGGAGCAGGAGGCGCGTGAAGTGGCCTCCTTAGCGGCGGAGGCGCGCAACGCACGCGACGTGGTAGCTCGCGCACGCGCGCAGAGACGGGCCGTGCGCGCGCAGCGCAGGCAGATCGTCGCGCATCTCGCCAGCCTCAAGGAAACTGGTAGGCATGCCTTTTTATTGGATACAGCAATAGCATTGGTTTGATCGGGATAGAGCGAGGATGTCTTGTGGCGCATAATCTGTACCACTAGCAGAGCGTATCTCAAAAATCATCACCGAAATTGCTTTTCGCTCCTCTTTCTCAAAATTTGCTTACTTTGGGACTAGGTCAATTGGTGTGAATTGTCCCGTAAAATTTCTATATTATTTTCACAAGGTTTTGGCATCTTTCGGTAGCTGGCTAGGTTAGCTAGGCTACTTAATAATTTGATATTCACACAGGATCGAAGTGTACGCATCCTGGAATCTTAAATTGACATGAAATTTTGCACGGGTATCCTTCATGGAGCGTAAATAATGTAATGACCATCATGCAATTTGTGGGAATCCCCATGGGAATTTCATAAAATTTCGTGGAAGGGGAGGTTGCAACTAATAATAATTCGTGGATGTATTGTATGTTACAATTCATGGTTACATTATACATATTCACTACGCTATAATAGCCAGAATTATCTGCGCGAGATACTGGAGTGGTTCGTAGCGTGGACAGCGTGGGTCGCGGTGGGGTTTTGCCTGCCACGCGCACCAGCGTGTGCGTGACAGGCACTTCGGAACAGACCATGCGTGTATCAGTGACGTCATTTCGTGCGCCTACCTCTACGTGCATCTACCTACATTTTCATACAAAGCGTTTTTGTACCCACGTGTGTAGCTTGACCGTGCGCAGCAGTGGGGTTCCGGCTTTAATGTTGTGCAGACTAACTATGATGCTTTGGAGGCTTCGATCAACAAGTTGTATTGTAGATCGAAGTTTGGAGGTTATCCACGGTCTACATCCCGTAGCAAATATGTATAATGTTTGATGGCGTGATAGTGACGTCGAATAGACTAATTTATATTGTAGTATTTGTAGAAATACGCGAACTGGAGAGTTCAATCCGGCTGTCAGATCGGAAGCTATTCAAGACTTGGGAAACGCTGAAAGATTCCACCGATCCAGGTGCCTTTGAGCCTTTGCTGGATGAAATAAGGGTCAGTTTGGATTTGAAGTTAGAGATACTAGAATTTATATTCTATGTGTGGTCAAAAGGGCAGTTGGGCAGCAACTAGATTCTCACTGCCCAAAAATTAGTAGATTAGAAGCGGTAAAGAGGCCTACGCCAAGAATATGGCAGAAGGCTGAGAATTAGTAATAGTAGTAACTTGATGTAGAAATTGGAACTCTTTTTTTAATAGAAAACACTTTTTGCTAACATTCATGCGATGCGACACACTCTTTTTAGCAATGATGAACTTCCCAATTTCTTTCCAACAATCTTATAAGTTTAAATCCATGTCTCGCCTCGCAAGTCAAAGGAGACTGCACTATTCTCCTCGGCTCAGTTTTTATGGAAGTGCATCTTCAAAGCAGTTTACGCACAGCTGCTGGCTGTTTCACGCTGCGGTGTTCGGAGTGACGGGATTCGCTGCCAAATTGTACAGTCTCCGCACCTTATAGTACCGCAGGAAGAGGCAGATTCAGTGAGTTAAACCACGCAGTTCAAAAACCATAGCAGGTTACGGCGGGAGTGTAACAACCGTGATTATCAAAATTTATGAGGTGCTTAGGTTGAGGCTAAACGAACATATAGGTAATGTTTTGAGTTGTGAATAGAGTATTTTCGGTTGCGTAATTTCTGCTGCATTCGGTTTTATACAAAAGTCCAGTTTGTGTCACACGGCGTCCAAAATGCGTATTACACAAATATGACTTGTGTATGAAACCATAATTACGGACTCGCAACTGAAACCGTTGCGTTCGTTTGGTCTCACTCTTAATGTCGTAATTCAGAATAAACAAACGGCGTTGGAAAACTTGGTTCGTCTGATCGAGAGCCGGCGGGCGACGCTGACGCGCGCGGCGGCTGCGCCCACGCCGCTGCCGCCGCCGGAATCCCACGAGACCAGCGACGGTTCGTATTTCTACGCAGAGTTGCTTTAGTTCTGTATCCCTTCTTTTTCCAAAATATCATTTGTCATAAGCTCATAAGAAAGTTTGTCATGGAATACAATGTGATTTTTGATCACCGTCCAAAGTTTGCTGTGTGATTTGATGGTGATACATCTAATATTTTAAAAACGTAAAAATAAATACAGTGTTCTAGTAAAGATCGAGTGTTCTATTAAAAGTAAGTTAGGTTGTTTTTTGGCGATCGTTGGTTTTATTGGTTGCAGTAAAAATTTTTAAAGGTCCCCTTTAACTTGTATGTAATAGACGTGACGTGTTCGTATAGATAACTAGAAAAATTATACTCGTCGGTTCCACATCAGTTCTTTTTTTAAGGCGACCGGATAGCCTAGTTGTTAGAGACCCCGACTGCGAAGCTTGAGGTCTAGGGTTCGATTCCCGGTCGGGGCAGATATTTGTGTGAAAAATACGAATGTTTGTGCTCGGGTCTTGGATGTTTAATATGTATATAAGTAAGTTTATCCGTTGTCTAGTACCCATAGTACAAGCTTTGCTTAGTTTGGGACTAGGTCAATTGGTGTGAATTGTCCCGTGATATTTATTTATTTATTATTTAGTTCTGTACACAACTATATGCAAGAACGGCCTTAAGTTCTTTACCTATATTCTACCATCAATTTCAAAGCTACAAGTAGCTTTATTCTCAACGCCTATTTTTCGTTGCAGCAGAAAATCCACGCAAAGTAATCGCCCGCGCTTCGTGCGCAAACTTGGTCTAACTTTTTTTTATTGTTTTGGCGCTAGACCTCTCCAGTGTTCCGGGCAGTCGGAAGCGATTTGACACCACGAGGAGGGCCTTCAAGAGGAAGCGGGCCTCTTCGCGGGAACCCCGGTCTGTGCCGGTGTCCGGCGAACCCAGCCGGCACGGGCCGCAGTCCCAAGTAATTTGCAACTTTATATATTTTACTATAAGGTCTATAAGGCAAGACGCAGTCGGAAGACGCAGTGTAGGTAAGCCTCCAACAAGATGGAGCGATGACCTGGTGAAGGAAGCGGGAACGCATTGGATGCGGATGGCGCGTAGTTTGGCGAGCTTTGGGGGTGGCCTATGTTCAGCAGTGGACGCCTTTCGGCTGAAATGATGATGATGATGATGATGATATTTTACTATCGCACACCTAGATCGGCGACTTATCAGCTCAAAATAACACACATTTTTAGAGTTGATACACTGTTGTTTTGGGAGTGCGTTATAATAATATGTAAATATACAGGTGTCACAAAACTCCTCAACAGCTTATCTACATGTTTTTCTATCTGCCTAATAGTATCAATTTCGTTTCTGTTAGGACTCCGAAAGCACTTCTCGCTACAGAGTGGGCAGCGCGGGCGCAGTGGCGCTCGCTCCTCTAGAACTGCCCTCCCGAGGAAGTGTCAGGGACATACTCTTCTTTACCGTGAATTAATATGTACACACAATGATCGAATAAAAAAAAATTGGAATTGGATTACTTTGTTTAATTCTAGGCACATTTATTCATGGGCTCAGGACTCAGGTTAGAAACGTTTTTAGAGGCGTGTTTTCTTCAAAGTTTTATATTTCTCATTGGTGCTTTTTTAGGAAAAATGAGTTTGAGCCGATATAACTAAATACGTGCTCATAATTTTTTCATATTCTCCAACATATAATCAAATCTGAAATACTAGCAATTTTCTTAAAAAAATCTAAGTATAGAAGTTAGAGAGTTTAGTCAATTTTCAGTACTTTGAGCGCCAATTTCTCCAAATAGGGAGTTTAGGCAGCTAAAATGCTAGTCTGTTCGCTCGCACTTCTGAATTTTTCGGAATTTATGTGCGAAATTACATTTGTAATTTACCATGAGCTTTACGGTGAAGGAAAACATCGTGAGGAAACCTGCATACACCTGAGAAGAAATTCAATGGTGTTTGTGAAGTTCCCAATTAGCACTGGGCTAGCGAGGGAACTACGGCCCAAGCCCTCTCATTCTGAGAGGAGGCCTGTGTCCTGCAGTGGGACGTATATAAGCTGGGATGATGATGATGATAGGCATTGGAGAGAGAGATCTCTATATTGTTGTCTCTCTCTCACCAAAGTAGAATGCCTATAAACTAAACACACAATACCACTACTTTCATATGCAATTCCACGCTCTCGGTGATTTATATATACCTTCAGGTTCGGAATCAATGCAATAGAGCTTCGGAACTAGGTGTATTATTAGACCGCGATGGAACTAGGAATGGAACTCACAGTTATTCCATATACATCACAGTGTATACGAAATGACATATTGATATTGCAATCCTGTTCACATGGCGTCTTATATGTAAAAAGCAAGTTTATCCAAGTCTATTATTTAATACGGAAACATTACACGTTCCTCAGTTCGTCGCGATGTAAAGTATTTCGACTGGGTGAGACCTTTTCTTTTGGCGATCTGCGACTGTTAGGGCCTAGGGTTTCTTCTCCTCCGCTGCGCTGACGGCGGGCGCTGCTGATGAGGCTTCCGCCGCTGGTGTATCTTTAGCCTTTGGATGAACAACATTGTATAGTTCCTATTGTGTCCGTTTTCTAAAATAACTATCTGTTTATTCATAATTGATTGAATGAAGTGTTTCTTTCTGGACACCGTACTATGGACTAAAACAAATTTCCTTGCGATCAGACGCGAGTTCATTCTAGTAAGTTTATTTATTTCGGGGATCCTAAAAACGGTTCTAACGATTTCGAAGAAACTTGCTGTGGGAATTTTTGGAAAAGAATCAATTAGCTTTTAGCTTAGCTAGTTTTACACTTTTTGTTCGTAGCATACTTCAACACTAGGTTTTCTTGATATAATTTATGAGTCCCTCTGTACGTTTGTATGGAATTTTGAGGTTTTAGAGCTACATCAAAGTACAAGTGTCACTGACAAGCTTATTTGTTTTGCTGTGCGCTGCGTGCGAGCTTATGAGAATTCTGATTCATTAGGTGGTTAAAAACGGAACTAATATCATATAGGGTGACGCTTCCGCGTAGACAGTGGCGCCGTCGTTCTGCATTTATAAAATCGAGACTTGGAATAAAATAATGGTCACCCTACTGTGTTGGTCTGTAGAAATTGCTAACATGTGTTGTAATCTTAAACTATCGCAACCAGCCAGTAACTTGGACAACGGATTTTTGTTAAAACTTGTAATTATGTAGGATGACCACGCTTTAGTTTTGGAATAATTATAGATTAATGTTCGGCTTTAAAAATAAAATATAATGTAACCAGATGATTATAGTGTCTATTTATAATTTAAAAAGAAAAGCAGGTGCACTTATGGTAAGACCGCGAGAAAAATAATTAAAAATTCAGTGGCGCCACTGTCTATACAAATGTGTGAAACTTGTATGCAGAAATGTTAGTTCCACTTTGAGCCACAAAATTAATTACGTGTTCTGGTATTGAGTCATATCGCGTTTTCTATTTAATTTATTAAGTACCTAAATTTAAGATGTTGTTGATTACAAATAGCTATTGCAAGTAACTACGTTCGCGTCCCTCGGGAACTTTGTACTTTCCTAGGATAGTCTAAGCTAGTCAGAAACAGTGTAGTTTATCAGTGATATAATTTTTAGAATCAGTTCATCAGTCACAGCGTACCTATCTAGGGATAAACTTAACTTAATTTATAGATTAACCGTCTTTTAAACGTCAATAATCTTAGAAAACTTGACATCGGTTGCGGACTTGTGTGAATTGTCCCGTGATATTTATTTATTTATTTATTATTTTATAAGAACGAATAGCACTGCGTCAAGGATTCGCAACCTATGTCCGCAATTGACACTGCATCCGCTAGCAACTACAAGCGGTTAATAAGCAATGATATATTGATAATCAACAATAATGCAATTCGCTAAGTAAAGCTTTTTGAAGAGGTGCTAATTATATTTTTTTTCGACTGTGGTCGACTTCAACATTAAGAAACTGCAGGTGTTTTATTTTTATCTCCTTTTATTTATTGGAAATATGTTTTTAAGTGTTCGAGATGACATTTGTGAGATTTTACGGCTGACAAGCGGTTCGTGCTCAGTACTAAGAAGAAATAGAAAAAAAAAACGAAGTCAACTGTCGCTTCTGTCAGTGTCAAATGAAATATAACCGTTTGCGTTTCGTTTGCTTTGCGTTGTCCAAGAAGCAGTTCCAAAATAGTGATCGAAAGTATTCAATCGTGATCCAATTAACGTGCATAGGTCGTGGAGAATTGCGGTAAAATTGAAAGTCCGGATTTTATGCGGAGGTCGATAAAAATAGTCCAAAAATCACACTGAGCACACCAAAACGCAAAGCAAACGAAACGCAAACGATTTGACATTGACAGAACTGACAGTTGACTTCGTTTTTTTTTCTATTTCTTCTTAGTACTGAGCACGAACGGTTGTCAGCCGTAAAATCTCGCAAATGTCATCTCGAACACTTAAAAAAATATTTCCAGTAAACAACAGGAGATATAAATAAAAAAGCTGCAGTTTCTCGATCTCCAGAACGCCGACTATCGAAAAAAAATATAATTAGCACATCTTCAAAAAACTTTACTTAGCCAATTCAATAAGCATAACCCAATGTGTAATAAAACGGTTGAGATTGATATGAAAAAAAGGTTAGTAGGCATAAACTTTATGCATAATATTAATAATGTCTTCTACAATCCCCATGGTTGATGAAATAAATTAAAACAAAATATATATAAATAAGTATAATTTATTGTATCCGTTTCTTTTACTTAATTATTGCGATTAAAAATACTTAAACAAGTTTAAATTACAAAATAATATTTCAAAAATAAAATGATTGATTTAAATTTATGGCACATGTCAATGGTAAAATATACATCGTAATGTTTTAAGCGTTTTCATTGAAATAACGCATAATTGACATAAGAATTAATAGTGACGTTATTAACATAAAAATTGTTACTTTAGTTTCAATTGATTTGTTAAACAATAGTTTACTTTTCCCTAAACTTAAACTTCAATGAATTAGGGATATGAATTATTAATTAGTAATATATACCAATAGGTACTAAAAATAATAATACAGTTCAATGCATGAAATATAGAAATATAAGTATGTATTTTCAACTGACTTCAAAATAGGCCCAGGTTTTGCATGTAAGTGTAAATTTTATAAGAATAAATAAAATGAAGTATCGTTTCCATAAAAAACGTGTTAGTAAATTTTTGTAAAACCCTGTTTAAAGTCAGTTTTGATAAAAACAATATCATTAGCTGTTACTAAATTATAAAGCCTTATGAAATGAGATAATCGCGAAACTATTTACATATAAAAGACAATAATTATTTCTCAACTCTTTCAAATTATTGTAACATAGGTTTAAAAATGGGTGTCGATTGCATTTTGTTCTTTTTATGTTATTAAGCGCCTGCGCAAAAATGTCCACATCGTAACTATCTTCTGTCCTCTTCTTGTTACGGTTTAAACCATAGCAACACTGAGAAAAACTTTCTAACCATGGACATCATCGAAAATGGAGCCTTCGTCTTTGGTTTTTCCTTCGCCTGTCATTCAAACAGTATTAAATAACGCATATTCTTTCTCAAACTAAACGTCAAATTCGCATCTTTTTAACCGACTTCAAAAAGGAGGCAATATATGTAATTTATTTTGCATTTATGAACACCACAATTCCTCCGAGATTTCTGCAATGTTTTCCGTTTTTTTTTTCATTGAAAGGACATACTTCCAAGGTGTTAAGATTAGCTTTATCAATATCGTCAGTTCTACGATCGTGATTTTCTTCACGTTTGAAGTCGGTTAATATTTTTATACGTGATGCTATTTGTATTGCTACAGTAGGAGTGGTGTCGAACACCGTCTAAGTTATGGAAATCGATTAAAAACATTTCTAATCATTGGCTCTAGCGCTAAAATCGGCTAAAATCGTTAAAGCCGATGCACACATAGGTAGGTTTCCATTTTACATCGAGTACTCCAAAAAAAAGTACGAGTAAAGCCCAAAATCGAGTCAAATTAAATGGTAGATACTATTTACTTTATAGCGTCACGTTTTTGACGTAGAATGCTTAATTGAAGCAAAAATTATGCATTTAAGTTGAATTATTTGGCGTCGCTAGATAATAGCTTGGCGTATCTTTACGTATAATATCAACAAGCATTTGATTTTTCATTGTCTTCCAAATAACTTAGACGGTGTCGCATATGCAGTCTACAGGCGTTTAATATTGTTAATAGATATTGGGTTTATTGAAAAGGGCATGTGGCAAGCTTTTCTACAGTGCTTTGGGATAAGATATTAGTGCATTTTTAAACTTGTGTCTTTCGGAAAATTAATGCATCTAGCGGAATATACTATAGATTGCTAAGTGTGCTAAGTGTGCCTTAGTGTTTTCCTGAATGTATTGGCATTATATGCTAAGTTGGGTTGCGGACGTAGATGCGGATGGTTGAACGATTTACATAGCGTGGAGTGCCGAGAGATTTACAAAGGCAGTACTAACGATAGACACAGTAAAAAAGCCATTGACACCATTGACCAATAATTAAAAAAAAACACGTTTTTAGCTCTAATCTCATATTAATATATCGTAATAATAATAATAATAATTAATATATCGATTAAAAGTAAAATTTAATATTTACTAGCATAGAAATGAATAAATAGCATAGGTTCGTAAATAAGTGATAAGCTCACTATTGCCATACAACATCTATGGGGTTACACAGCTAAAAAAAATTGTCAATTGGTGTCAAATGCCTTAATTGCAAGTAAATCCGCGACCGACGTCGCGTCTCAGATTTAACGGGCTCAATACTTTGCTACTTGTCACAAGTGCAAGATAAGTCTGTACGACACGTATTATCCAAAAACTCACCTACCGCTTCCACATAAATCAAAATATAGCACAGCACGGATCCATTGATCGTTGGGTTAGGTTAGGTTGCGCTCAGTGTTTTTTATGCCTTGAATACTTTTATAAGTACAGTTAAAAATCATCATGTTGCATCATGAATCGTGATGCGTCGAAACATCGAGAGTTCATCAAAAGTAATTGCGATTTACATCCTGTAGGAAATAGGTTTATCTAATGTAATTAACCATGAATCCTTTCAGTCTGTTTTGTATGGTTATTGATTCATGTGAAAGCGGTTGTTTAATTTTGGATTAAAATACACGATTTTTAATCGGTGATCAGGAGTTGGATAATATTAATCTCCTAGCCAAAATGGAATATAAAAAAAAATATTGTTAAAATTTCCTCCATCCACCGAATGCATGGTCATCCTACACTTTGTTGCATTAAGTACTTTCGTCAAGTGTCACCGCTATGGCGGGAAATTTGGCAGGTCTCTTGTCAAAGTTTGTAAGAAAGTGACTTGACAAAGAGGTTTTAGGCACATAATTAAACCATGTGTATGGTGACAATAATTTTAATGAAAAATGTGTTTTCTAAATAATCATTATTATTTTTAAAAAGTCGTTTTGTTTCGTGTCACTGCAACTTAAACGTCACCACCGAATACTGATCTAGAGAAATTGATTCCTGGTCACAGATTAAAAATCATCGTGTATATGTATGCTTGCGATTAATATATTTGATTCATTTAAAATATTTTCTATGTAAAAGATTTGAGAATCGAACGAGTTTAGAATTCATTACATCGGCGTTTTGGAGGGTAAATAGAGAGGCGAGGGCGCTTACCGCGGGGGCTGAGGAGGCGTTACTCGCGGGGGCGACTGGCGCCTGCGCGGGCGCGGGGTCCGCGGCGGGGGCGGCGGACGCGGCCGCCGGGGCTTCCGACTTGGCCTCCTCGGGTGCTGGCTCGTTGGGCGCCGGTGCTGAGTGGCATAGCTGACCCAGGACAGAACAGGTATCATGAGCATTACTTTTTACATAAAACTGACACGTGATTGACCACTATCTCATCTGGTGAAAAGTGCAGACGGACGTTTATGGGTGAATCAGATTTTTCTTTACTTTGAACCTTCACCATTTTCGAGAAATGTTTTTTATTAGTCTCGGCTGGAATAGCACTTGCTGGCTTCGTATTAGTTAAACGGACTCGCAAGCAATAGCAATTGCCTGCTTCCAGGCCACGACAATAATGTACTATTGTCAGGTATACAATGTATTCGATAGCTGATTTTGATTCTGAGGTAGTATGCTTCAATAAATGGGGCCTTATAAAGGGTTAAGATGCTTGATTTAAAAAACCGGCCAAGTGCGAGTCGGACTCGCGCACGAAGGGTTCCGTACAATTATCTATAAAAATCACGTTTGTTGTATGGGAGCCACCTTTAAATATTTTTTTTATTTTAATTTAATGATTTATTTTTACATAATTAAAAATACATAATTAAATATTCTGTGAATATTTCAAGTATCTACCTATTGCCGTTATCAATATCGAGCAAAAACGAGCAAAAAAATCATGTTTGTTGTATGGTAGCCCCCTTAAATATTTATTTTATTCCATTTTTTAGTATTTGTTGTTATAGCGGCAACCGAAATACATCAGCTGTGAAAATTTCAACTCTCTAGCTATCACGGCTCCCGAGATACAGCCTGGTGACAGACGGACAGACGGACGGACAGCGGAGCCTCAGTAATAGGGTTTCCATTTTTAGCCTTTGGGTACGGAACCTTAAAAAGAAGTTGTTTTAGATACCTACGTTTTATGAGGAGGCAGAAAGCTCATTTCATGTCTTTTTAGTTATAGTTTACCACTGCTCTCCGAAAGATTTAAAGACATGACAAATGATACAAGAAGAAGACAAGAAAGAAGATAGAACAGGAGAGTCCTTTACCCAAAAACAGGCTATTTAAAACAAAAAGGAACAAATCGAATACCTGAACAGCCACAAATGCGAAAAGTGCTACGGCGACCACAAACTTCATATTTATCAGGACAGTTGCTCAAAGATCTCAAATACAATAACGTTTGCCTATTGAACGCAGCCAATTTATAACAGTTCGGCCACGGTCGAGGCAAAATAACGATTACGATACCGTCAATAATGAACGATGTTTATAAAACATCGGGGAAACAATTAATTTCGCTATCGCTTATACAGCGTGTAATGAAAAGCCGTGCTATAATTAGTAGGGCCACTCACGTAAGTAGTCGAGGTATGCCCGACATGTTTCGAGCCTAACTGTGCTGTGGTTCTTTTTCAAGGTTGGTTCGAACGGAAAGCCAACTGTGAACTGCGAAGCTCGGCTACTCAGCCCCCTCATCGACGGAGAAAAACTACCGTCATCTTCTTCACCATCATCATTCATCATCGAAAATTGATTGCTGATTTGCTGAACATAGGCCTCCACCAAACAGATCGGTCATGCTCCATTCCCACAACCTTAATCAGGTCGTCGCTTCATCTTGTTGGAGGGCTACCTACACTGCGTCTTCACCATCAGTTAGATAATTTTCATGGAAAGTTTATTTATATGACATTAAAAAAGTGAGGAACTTCTTCATTTTTCACCTCTTCTTCAAAATTACACTCTTACGAAGCTGGGCCAGGATCACAATTTAAATGTGTTATAGCTTTAAATTCAAACTGCTACAAAACATATGCAGACTGCACGTAAGTATAGTAGACCTGTACGCCCGACATATTTTGAACAAATCTGTGGTTCTTTCTCAAGGTTGGATCGAATCAGAAGCCACCCGTGAACTGAGACCTCGACTACTAATACGAGAGTGACCCGTGCATCTTAATCTACTCTCGTAAGGCCCAACGTACTAAATTCAGGACAATTTGTCGAAGCAAATGTTAACCTTTCTTGATTGACAAAGTTTTGTAGCGACTACTAGCGCCATCTAGTCGCCACATAAGAAACTAATTACTACAACCCTACATCGCACTATCGAAGTTTCCCAACTCGGCTGCATAAATACAACTTCCAACTTTCATCCATCGGACTTCGGTCCACAGGCATAACATCTGCCTGGAAAGAGATCTCTCTATTGCAACTACCCCAAAGTTTTAAATCTAAATTCAACTTGGGTCTTACGAGGTGTTAAGCATCTATAGCAGGGGCGTAGCTACCGCCGTATCTGCCGTATCAATTATACGGGGCCCCCGACGTGCGTAAGCAAAAATTAAAAAAAACTTCCCAAATTTTTTTTTATATCAGAAATTACTAAAGTCAAAAAAAGCAAAAGTGGCAGATAGATAATTATGATGAATAAATATTTCTTTTCATTTTATGCGAACATTTTTTTTCTTTTGTGAGAAATCTTTACCCTTCATAAGGGCCCCCAAACAAATTTTTATACGGGGCCCCGCCAAGGCACGCTACGCCACTGATCTATAGCTATGTTTTAATACATTGATTATATGGTACAGGGGTTTTGTTACACGCTGTAGGTTTCATATTTGCCGGAGCCATGAACAATGATGTGTCGTCAGAGCCTTTGTGGGGTGAGGATGCTGTTGTGTCATCATCAATCGGTTAATTACTAGCTGGTTGCCGCCATTTCACCTACGAAAACTTGGTTCCCTAGAACTATGTCATTTTGTAAGATACAAGTAAATAAAAACGTTATGCCTATCTTTTAAGTTTTTTCTTTCATACTATGACATCGGGGCTTTCAAGAAAAGGGTTTATACTTCCTTTAAAGGCCGGCAACAGATTAGTGACTCTCTTTGAGTTGTTGATATTTATGGGCGGTGGTGATCATATTCCATCAGATGATCCGCTTGCTCGTTTGCCTCCCTCTTAATAAAAAAAATACCAGGCTAACTTGTAAAGATCCCTTTTAGGGATAAGTTCACCTTTGTACTCTTTTTGTTTTGTATTATTTTTTGTGTTTTATGTACAATAAAGTATTTACATACATATACTAGCTGTTGACCGCGACTCCGTCTGCGAAAAATAGGGGTATAAAAAATAGTCTACGACCTATTCTCAGACCTGTCTAGTATGGAGATAAAAATCATACAAATCGGTCTAGCCGTTTCGGAGGAGTTCGATAACAAACACCGTGACACGAGATTTTTATATATAGACTAGCTCTTACGCGCGACTCCGTCCGCGAAGAATAGCGGTAGGTATAAAAAATAGCCTACGACCTATTCTCAGACCTACCGAATACGGAGGAAAAAGTTTCATAAAAATCGGTCTAGCCGTCTCGGAGGAGTTCGATAACAAACACCGTGACTAGGGCGTGCAAAACCGGTTTTCCGGTTTTGCTGAAAACCGGAAACCGGACAAAATTTACCGATTTTTCAAAACCGGTTTTGAAAGACAAAACCGGTGTTACTTCCGGTTTTTTCGTTCTCCGTTTTCTCTAAGAAATATTTAATTTTGAGTCATCGAATAATATCCGAAATGCGAACGCAACCTATCTATACTACACTCCTCCCTCCCTCGCCCGCGGCCCTCGCATGCACCCGCAACGCAACGCGACACCTGCGTCGCGCTCCCGCTCTCACGCTCCGTGATTTGATTTTGATCTCAGTTAAATAATCTTTAGAATAAATATTATTTTAAGTTCATTTTAAAATTGTTTTTAACCAAACTAAGAGAGTTTAGTTTATTAATGTGGTTTTTAAATGATCTTTTTTTTATTTCGCCTGCCATCGACTAACTACAAATACAAACATATTGATTATTGTTTATTTAAATAACTAAAGGTGCCACATACTTATTTGTGTTGTGATTTGATTTTGATCTCTGTTAATTAATCTTTAGGATAAATATTATTTTAAGTTCATTTTAAAATTGTTTGTTAGCCAAACTAAGAGTGTTTATGAATGTGATTAAAAATATCACGGGACAATTCACATCAATTGACCTAGTCCCAAACTAAGCAAAGCTTGGTACTATGGGTACTAGACAACGGATAAACATACTTGAATACATATTAAACACCCAAGACTCGAGAACAATCATTCGTATTATTCACACAAAGTCTGTCCCGACCGGGAATCGGACCCGGGACCTTAAGCTTCGTAGTCAGGTTCTCTAACAACTAGGTTATCTGGTCGTCCAAATCTCTCATCGTGATCTATTCAATCTAAAGTCTACTTGGTAGGCTAGGCATTAATGGATAATTAAAAACAAGTCTTTCATGCAATTTGTTTTATTTGTAGATTTTGTGGGTATATAAACTATCTAAGAATATGATTTTACTGTTCAAATTCTACCATTACTACCACAATAAAAAAATATTTAAGAACATTGCCAAAACCGGGGAAAAACCGGTTTCCGGTTTTGGGCCCTCAAAACCGCAATTCAAAACCGGTTTTGACAACTTTCCGGTTTTGCACGCCCTAACCGTGACACAAGATTTTTATATATTAACTAGCTTTTGCCCGCGACTCCGTCCGCGTGGAATTAGTAATTTGGGCAGCTTATTTTTTATTATGGCTCTCCTTAGTTTCTCGATATACATAAATGATAACTCTCATATTACCCCCCCCCGCACCCAAACCCCCACCCGCCGCAACCCCCGCACTCCCCCTGCAATTCACCCCAACAATCCCACAACTTAACTGCAACAATCCCACAACTTAAGCATTTAGAAGTTAAATGTCGTAACGAAGGTGTATCTTTCTTTTCCCGGAATAATCGGTTTAATTTTTTATCTACTTTTCTACTCCTCTACCAAACGGTAGAATTATCACCTCAAAGTAAAGCCTGAATCACTGAATCAGTCAGTGACTATACACCACAGTCCCCAATTTTCCGAAACACTCGGTCACCCTATATTTATTGACAGTCTTGCCCGTAAGTACCTGCCTCATTGTTAATTTCGTGGGAACAAATCGCTGAAAATTAAATCAATGAATCATTGAATCAATTTTAGTTAAGTAATGATTGATTTCACGGCTAGTGACGTACCTACACGTGCTTTCAGTGATTAAGACTAGGTAGTTAATGAGTTTTTTATGGTTAACTGAAAGAGTTGATGAAGTTTGCAATTAGGTATTTTATGAGTACTTTACCTCAGGTTCCTACATAAGGTTTGCTATGCAACTCGAACAGTAATCTTCTCAGCATGTATACGTCATGAGTCATATCCAACATCGGGCACAGGCCTCCACTCTTAATGAGAGGATTTCCGCACCAGGCCGGAAACTTTAAGATACAACTAAAAAGAAAAGTTTCGAAGGTTGCTACCGCCTAAACTTTCTTAATGTCGGTATTGTTCTTACAACGGAATAGAAAATTTTCATGTTCTGTGGTGGTGTCCCTCCACTGTGGAGGCTCCATACCACACGTAGTACGGCTACGTCGTAAATGCTTCAAAGATTGTAGACTGGAACATGATCCTTGGGGTGTAAAATAAAAAATGAAACAAATATTTAATACCTACGGCCTTTTTATTTTTTTCGACAATCAAAATATTCTGAATGTTTCCCAATACTTCGTAATGTTTCGTAAGTTGATATTCCACGAGAATGATTCGGAATGAACTCTCATTCAATATTTTTTTATTAACAAAACTATTCTAACCCAGTGCCGGCTGCTTGACGTCTTTATGACTACACCATGGGCATGGTCTAGAGCAGTGCCATCTGTTATCAAGTAGCTCTTACTTAAGTATTTCACGTATTCGGCAAAAGATGACGCTACTAACATCACAGATCCAAATGAAAATTTAATGAACTTTCCGAACCTTTCCAAGAGAAGTCCCTGCCACATCAATATAATTTAGGCCCTAAATTCTAATATAATAGAGCTGTTTACGAGATCGTTGTGATTGTTCTACATTGAAGCCCACAAAAGACTTCAGCGCGGCGCGCGACGCCGACGGAGCGTACCCAGCATGTTGCATAACACTGAATCATATACGCTGTGCTGCACTGTCAGAGTGTTCACCGTATATATGATTCAGTGTTACAGAACGCGATGGGCACGCTCCGTCTGCGTGGTCGCGCGGACTCTCCGCGCTGCGGTATGTGGTGGCCTTAAATTAAAAAATCTTTTTCTTCTTCTTGAAAAAAAAAATAACCTTATCATATTGACCAACATTACCAGCGAAAAATAAAGTTTGGTGCAGTTGACAATAATCTCAAATATGATATGCCTATGAAACATTAACATATCTTTTATTAAAAACGCTTCAAGAATATTAAAAATTTTACTTTTAGAATTTAAATATTTTCTAAATTCTTTCTAATTTCAATAACGAAAGTTTTGATTCTAATTTAATATTTTTAATGACGCTGCGAACGTGTTAACAAATTTCATTTATTTCCGAACGAACTGTAAAAACCTTGAAACGTTGGCACATTTGGCATTTTTGGCAGTTCCGATCTTTCGTTTCGGCCGTCTGGTGAAAATATTCATGCATTGGCTGAAAAATCCATTCTACGAAAATACTATCTTAATGGTGTTAATATAGTGCTTTCTACAAACTTATTGGATTATATCCCGTCGTGTTAAAACATAGTTAAGTAAGAAAAATGGCTTCGCGAGGCGGTGTTATGGTTACGGGGACCAACGGCGCTGATTTTGAGCATAGGGAGAAAATCGCGGCACAATATCAAATAAGGTGAGATAAAAATATTATTTAAAAGGATATTGAACCTTCAAAGGTGGCTACAAGAAGCTTAATACACGTGTAAAAGGTTAGGGCCTGTAGCTATGCGACAGGGGACAGTGCGATCAGTCAAATTATTTTTAGACAGAAGCCAGTGATACAGAAACATTTCACACCGTTTATTTGAAACATTAATCTTCATTCAATATATTGTTCAGCTGCAATTGAATTTAATTATTCAGTTCTAGTGTTGAAGATCAACTTAAGGATTAGTTTACTAAACATTCCATTTTAATTACTGTTGGAGCTGTACAGAAAATAAGTTATAAAAAGTTTATTTAATTATCAAAACTGTGTTTCAAGAATTAACTCTATTGTTTTATGGTCACAATGAGCTTAACGAAAAAGAAAGATTCCTGTCTCATGTTGGCATATTTATTAAACAATCTGCATAGCATGTATGTTGAATTTTTCAAATGTACTATCGCCCTAGACGTCAGCCTGCCATTTTCAAAACAAATTTGCTTGCAGCCGTTGATGTTTATTGCTATGGATTGGTATGGACAGATGTCTAGCCTCTGCACGCAAACTGGGCCTTTAAGGTGCTCAGCTGGCGTCTGGGCCGATGATACATCGAATATAAACATATGCTTGTCATACTTCAGTTATGAAAGTCCTTCAGTTTGTTAGCTAAAAATCTAAGCAAGTACTTAAGTAAAATGAATGCAAGGTGTTTAAAAATGTATCTGGTAATTTCAGCAGATGGGTTTGTTTGTCTGAACCGCTCGTTCCCCAAATATCAGAATTGCAAAATACTACATTGCCAACTCACCCTATTTCTTAAATACCAAATTTTGTGTTTTTGTCTATATTGGATTGCCAAAAAAGCTTGTTTCCAATACACCATGTTCCATTCAAAACCAAATTTCCATAATATTTACTAGATAGCGAAATCACCAGGCTTGTCAAGAAGGCTGTGGTCATTGTGGGGAAGCCAGGGGGTTGTGTTTTACTACCCTGATTAATTTCACAAATAAAAAAAAATCAATCAAGCAACCAAGGGTTAACTTAAATTTTACAATATTTTCTCTTGGGAGCATGTTTGCACGGGTATGTATTACAATACCAAAGTACGAAAGACCGAATGTATTAAAACATTGAATGGATCAAAAGACCAACACAATTTTTTTCTGAAACCGTAAACTTCTCAGAATTTATTAAAACGGCATCATACAGAACCCATAGGTTTGGTTAGGTTTGTTTTATAACAATCTTAAAAAGTTAACGGTTTCAGAAACAAATTGTGTCCGTCTTTTGACCCGTTCAATGTTTTAATACATTCAGTCTTTCATACTTCGGTATTGTAATACATACCCATTTGCACACAATATTGATAGACATAGAGATCTAAAAAAAACATGAACTAAACAATGTTGTTTATATTTCCAGTGCATTGAACAAATCCAGGCTGAAGTACTGCGTGTTCTTCCACCATGTTCTGTTCTTTGTGATGCTGGCCAAGTTGTCAGCGGACATCTTGGACAAACTGGACATATTCATATTGGAAATTGAGGAGTTGCAGATCCCGCAGGTAAAACTAAAATAATATAATGTTTTAAACTTTTGTGATTTTCACTCGTAACTATGTGGCCACTGAAATGTGGCCAAAATGTTGAGTCAAGGTAAATATTATTTGAGTGATAAATAAAATAAATAATGATAATTGGGGGTATTTAAATGCTGGGTTGTAATAAATTTGATACACTATGTACTAAACCAAACTTCATCCGTTTCCAGCCCCTCTGGTGGGAGTACATCTGGTGCCTGTCCCTTCTGCTCTCCTTCTTGGGTCTCTCGGCCATCAAGAGGAACAACATCCGTCAGCTCAGGCGCTATGTGTATGGTATCGGGGTGCTGGGCTTTGGACCGTTGCTGTACTGCATGATCTACTACTGCGGGGACGTCTGGAGGTACCTCTCCAGGGATGAGGATGAGGATGATAGCTCCGAGGTTGAGGTGGAGTTATGGCAGGTGAGATTTTTAAGTCCGTATAGAGGAAACACTTGTAGGTGAATCAACTTTACTGTGTTGTTTACTCTGTCCCCAGTTGTCCAAGTGACACTTCATCCTGTTTCATAGAAAAACCGGCCAAGTGCGAGTCGGACTCGCGCACCGAGGGTTCCGTACAAATTTACATGTATCTATGAACATCCAGTCTTAGCAGACCCCTGCTCCTAAGCTAGAATTATATTTTTATTATTTGTTGTACCGGCTGGTTGTGTATTAACATAATCGGTGAAAATTTCAAGTGTATTTTAAAGATCGAGTTAAAAACGCTGAAAAAAACGCGTTCCTTGTATGACAACCCCCTTTAATTTTCAATTTTAATTTATTATACCGGCAACAAATACATCGTCAGTATAAATTTCTACTGTCTAGCTATCACAGTTCATGCGTCTGGTGACAGATAGACACAACAGACAGCACACAAACAGTGGAGTCTTAGTAATAAGGTCCCGTTTTTATCCTTTGGGTACGGATCCTGAAAAATCAGAAACAAAATAACCCAGCCCCCAGTCCCCGGTAGCCCCGTTATTCTAGGCTATTTTGGTTGTTTAACTTATTTAATTTGTCCTTTTAATTCTCCAGGGCCTCCCCTACGGCCTGCTATGGTACCTGTTCGTGCTCCTGGCGTCCCAAGTGCACGTGTTCCAGCTGTACTTCTCCCTGAACCTGCTGAAGGCGTGGCGCGCGCGCGGGGCGCTCCGGAAAGCCGAATAGGGCTCCCGGTGCTAGTGCGTGTCGCGGCCACTTGTGACGAGGTTCGTGTGACCCCTAGCTGGGTTGGGTTAGTAGTAGTGATTTGCCGAGTCGCTGTTTTGATGGATCGAGTAGACTCGTGTCATTTTTTTTATGTGGTATTCGAAACCTGACTCGATCCCGCGACTCGAGTCAGTTAATATGTTGTTCGAATCCTGACTCGATTCCGCGATTCGAATCCAGTGAAGACCTACTCGAGTCTATGTTTGGTATCTATTTGAATGTTTAATCAAGTCAAGAAATCAAGTCCGTTACCAATTTTATAACAAAAAGGAAAAATCGAAAAGGAGTATCTTCAAACGGCTCTATATCTAAATCTCTAATGATTATTTGTCCTAATGTAATGTTTGTCCTAATGATTGTTTGTCCTAACTCTTTTTATTTAAAATCTATTAATTGTTCTGGATTTTTATAAAACAAACCTAACCTAACCTATAGAGTTCTAGAGGATAATCACAAAAAAGTTCCTGAAAAATTCACGGTTTCAGAGAAAAAAAGTGTTAGGACAAACGATCAATAGGACAAACATTACATTAGGACAAACGATGTTAGGGATTTAGAATGAGACCCTCTTCAAACAGCATAGTAATCATTTATTGCTTAAGTAAAAAGAGATTGAATTCAAGCGAGTCAATCGTTCTCTCGTACTCGAGTCAGTTGTACTCGCATAATAGAATCGAGTCAGCGAGTACGAAACCGACTCTCTCTGACTCGAGTACCGAATCGAGTCTGGCGTACTCGAATCCAAATAATTTTGTACCCGAGTAGGCGAGTCCTAAGCAGGAATCGAGTCTGACTCGAGTCAAGCCGTACTCGGCACATCGCTAGTTAGTAGTGGCAGCGATGAGACTTACGGCCCGACCACGACTGCGCGCGACCGGCGGCAGCGGCGAGCGTTTTCTTCGTTCATTGCGCGGCCGAGACGCTCGCCGCACAGTGATTTGCCGCCTTTATACAGTGAAACAGCAATAGTGTGCGAAAGAATGCGCGTGTAAAGATGTCGGAAGGGGAAGGGATAGACCACGCGTAAAACAGTGTAAAAAGCACATGCGCCAGTTCGTTCCACGCGGTCTATAGCGCACGATTAGCCTTTACACGTTCGCTCTTTCCATTCTCAAAAACGTATAAGTACTTATAATCGCGCGCGAATGAACGTTAAGTTTAAAAAACTAACAAAACATAATCGCACCCGATTGGGAATGTCTAAAAAAAATTACCAGTGGTTTTTATATTTTTTTTTGTATAGAAAAGTCAATTATAAGGAACTAATTTCAATATTTTGTCATTTAGTTCTCTACTTTTTTCAAAATTAATTATTGAAACTATTTTAGTTGTTGACGTCAGATTATAATTGAGGGCTCCCACAATGCCAAATTTCTAAATCTATCTAAATGCGTACGATAAGGCAACCCCTTTAATTATTTTTTGCGTAGTGGTACACTATACACTGTGTCACTTTACTGGCGCTGTCAAAGTGCTAGATGTCAGACAGCGGGTCCAAATCAAACTCCGTAGTATAATCCACGCGTAAATTGTGAAGAATTCTAACCACATAGAATAAAGTACGACTTGAACCGGTCACGCAATTTACACCAATGTCAAATGAAGGTCATTGCTTATTTGTTATATAATAAATTCATTACATAATATTAAAATTAAATAACTACAGAAAACGAGTTAAAAAGCATTTATCTCGAAATGGTTTTCGATTTACTATACACTGCAAAAAAATAGACATCCCCAATTGCGCGCACAGGCTTTCCGGCACGCAATCCTGTACGCTCTTGAGAATGCGCGATAGAACAACTGTATAAAGGCGGCAATTATCTGGCGGCACACGCAATGAACTGATAAAACTAAAACGCTCGCCGCTGCCGCCGGTCGCGCAATGTCGTTGCCGGGCTGTTATGGTGCGTTTACACACTTGCCGAGCTTGGACAAGCAAACTATGACATCGGGGCTTTCAAGAAAAGGGTTTATACTTCCTTTAAAGGCGACAGACAAGTGACTCATTGAGTTGTTGTTTTAGACGACCGGATGGCCTTTGTTTAGGTTTGGAGCTTGTTGTTTGTCAAGCCTCGGCAAGCGTGTGAATGTAGCATTAGACATAGAAAATAGGGATGTTGACGCCGTTAAAAAAATATTCGAAGATACGACTCTTTTAGCCCTGAAAACCAGATTAATTTTCGATTAATTGCAAAATTACATTTTGTTGCTTTAAAACAAATAAATAGTTGATTGACTCGGCGAACAAGTTGCGTCATAAGTTGCTATTGCCATTCAAACTCTATGGGAGAATGGTTTTGACAGCTCATAAAAAGTACGTCAGTTGATTGGTGGTAGCAACATCCCTATTGTGGTTTGAAGTCGGTGCCGCTAGTGACCTAGTGTACGGCAACTAGGTTTCCTCGCGACTGTTTGTTTTTCAACGGGCGAGGAAGCTTTTAGACCTAAAAAGTCACGAGTTTTATACAATTTGAACAACGAAAAGTTAAAATGCAAATTTGATGAAACAAACATCTGGTGAGGGTATGTCACAATGTACGAAGACACTGCACTGGCACAATGTATGGGAGCAAACGAGATGACATAATGGTAGGCTTTAGGCGTTTTCGTTATGTTCTGATTCAAACACCTTTGTCAAACTAAGAGATTTATCACAACGGCGATTTGCGAAAGTTTTAAAAGCAAGGCGAGCGCGTAACAATTTCGCCCCGCCTATAGGGCTGGGACGCCATGATGTACATTCACGTACGGTCCGCCAAGAAAGTGGTCTACCAGTTTTAAAAAAGGTTTCTGTGAGATCTAAATATCGCTAAAGTTCACTTTTCTAGCTGAGTAAGTTATTAGTCACTGTCATCAATATAATTGTAAGGAAAAAATTACCTCGTTGTACCATGACGTGTAGGGTGGTAAACCAAATTTTTGGGCGACTGTACGTCAGCTAACATCTATTCTACCATTTTTTGTTTGTGTACGTCATGGGCTTATGGCGTCCAAGCCGGTTAATACCCTCGAAAAATGTATTTCCGAATATAAAAAACCCGAAAACGAAACGCACTTCTTTCATTTTCCAAATGCACGAATTTTTAATATGCCATATTTTCTTTTGCCAAATGTTTTAAAAATCCACCTTTTTATTTGACAACTGATTCAAAATCCAAATGTATGAAATTCCGCGGGATCATTTGCTAAAAGATATATTTATTCGGCAAAATCATTATCCGCGAAATCTACGCTTTGTATTTCATTAAAGATGATTCGAAATGCAAAGAGTTACGAGACAATGTCGACTCCGCGGAGCTCCTATTCCGCGTGGTTTAGGCGCTTCGCGGCTTGACAACACTAACTAACCTAACCTAACCTAACCTATTTATATCATTGTTATAAAAAGATGGCAAGTGATTGGGTTGTCAAATAAAAATGGATTTAGAATTTGTTGGAAAATAGCCTGGAGGTTAAATAAATCTGTGGCATTGTAAAGTTATAGAAAACAAAATATATGGTTTTTAAAACTTCGGTGAACCGTTTTCGGATAAATGAAATTCAAGTAAAAGTGTTTCGAAACATTGATAGTTCACCGTCCTAGCCTTATAGGCGCGAAGAACACGCTGCGCGTTCGCGAAGAAATCATTACGCATTCGCCTCGCTTTTAAAACGTTCACAAATCGCCTGTGTCAAGGCTCTGAGTCATTGTTAGTAAAGTTATTTTGCCCCATTGAATATAATATTGCTGAATAGTATTGCTAAGCTTGTCCGAAACTTTGAGGAACTTCGAACTCTGTCAAAGAGATATTAAGGTGGCATTCCGAAGCTCACAGGAGAAGGCAAAAACCACAGAGCTAATAGAGGAATAGAAATGTTATGGTATTTACCTAACGCAGAAAACTACTTAAGGGTTACTATCAAAATTCCCTTTTCGCCAAAGGACAATATAGCTCAAACGTCTGGATTCTGTAATGTCTTTGTTGCTATATAGACATGAACGCTAAATGTATCTTTAGCAAAACGTCTGGATCTTAGAATATTACAATTTAAAAATTAAAGTTAATTAAAGTTCATATATTTAGTAATTAAGACATTTTGAGATACAATCGTTTCGCTACCGGGCCATTTAGCGTTTATGTCTATTAAGTAATAAATACATTCTAAGATAAAGATGTTTCGCTACTTGAGTATTTTTTAATTGTAATATTCTAAGATCCAGACGTTTTGCTAAAGATACATTTAGCGTTCATGTCTATATAGCAACAAAGACATTACACAATCCAGACGTTTGAGCTATATTGTCCTTTGGCGAAAAGGGAATTTTGATAGTAACCTGGTTACCAGAGCATACACAATGTATAGAGAAAACGATCACCTCTTACTCATTGTTGGTAACTATGCCGTCTACTGTGACTCGGAATGCTCACTACCCTGTATGTGTGAGCGAGAGAACGACATCTAAATGACAAACGTCAATTAATATTAGCACTTTATTCAAAAGACGAATCGATGTTAAATGTTACGACAATAATATTGACAGTGTTATCTCGCTCTGATAACGAGTTGAAGAAAGAGACAATGATACTGTTAATATTGTTGTAAAATTGTAATATACTTAGTTTAGATAGGCCGATATAGATAAACCGTGGAATAGATTGTCATAGTATATTTCGTATGGATAAAGAAATTGGTAAGCTTTTATTTCTAATATCTGAATTATAATGTTTCACAATGACATAGACAATTCCTTGAAAGTATTAGCGTTTGACAATGTCATTATGAAACATAATTAGTTAATTACTTCAAAAGTTAGACGTAAAATCTTATGATTTCTTTACTCATACGGCTCATTAAGTTGTAAACTGAATCTGTACAAGTTCGAGAGCGTTCAGTAAGCGTTTTTTTGTAATGTTCGACATTCATATTGTCTGTGCACTTAAATAATAACCTAAGACCAAAAAAACTGCTCTTGAATAATCATTGCTTTGGTCTTGTAGAAGACAAACCTTCACTCATATAAATAAAGAAGGTATTGCTACTATCATTTTAAGTAAATGCTTCATAATAACATTGTCAGTTCCTGATAATGGCTCATATAAATAAAGAACATTATAACCTTTCACTTCTAATATTTGACACATGCTTCAAATTAAATGTTGAAACCCAAGTAAGAATTGAATTATGAAGCATTGACTTCAAATATCGCCAGTAAAAGCTTATAGTTTTCTTTCCACATTGTCATTGTGAAGCATTTGCTTCAAATATCACAACAGAAAGTTTATGCTCCCCTTTATTCACTAGGCGTTTGTGTCGAACAAATATGAGCCAATTGCAAGTAAGACTGACATGAAACGGACCTGACGATACTAAAGCCATATATAGGTAACGCCACCAGAGTTGAGGCCATGTGTTGTGGTCAAAACAACGTCAAAATCTCGCTGTCATTACATGAGATGTGGTTGTGTGCGTGGCCTCAACTCTGGTGGCGTTACCTCTATCGTCACTACTTTTTAAAAAAGCTCGTATCTTAAATTAATACGTGAACTAAACTGAACCTTGATGCATACTAGTAAAGTTCACTTGGACAGATTATCGATTCTGAGATACGAGCTTTTTCAAAGTAGTGACGATTTGTATTAATCTGACATGTTGTGTCGTGGGGATCCCTTGGTTCCGCATAATTTAACAAGTCATAATGCATCATTCTTCATAATCAACGTTAGTCATACAGTGATTTATTTCTGAAACAGTATTTTTTTCAGGACTTTTTTAAATGCCATCTTATAGAATACAGTAGTAGGTAAGGTTTGTTTAATAAAAATTCCGAAAAAAAACTGTTTCTGAAATAAATCACTTTATGAATAACGTTGATTATAAAGAATGATCATTATGACTTGTTAAATTATGCGAAACCATAGAGAACCTCTGGCGTAATGTTTCAGAGCAGTATCAGTTTCGGGTACGTATCAAAATATATAAAGTTTAAAACAAATAATGGACGAAATACATAATGGTCATAATATATACTAAAATTTTCTTAATCGTGTTATCTACAGATTGGTTTAAGTTAGGTTAGGTTTATTTAATAAAAATCCTGTAAGGTTGAGAATTTCCAAGTAAATTGCATTATATCAAATAACCATTATGTATTTCGTCCATTATTATTTTTAAACTTTATATATTATGATACGTACCCATCGGTTTCATACATTTATTATGGTTGCGTTCATATTTCTCTGACGCAGCGTGTTGTGACGGCTTGTGTTAAATGTATGAACAAGACACAACACGTCAGATAAAGTGAATCCGGCTTAACGCCATTTAGCCATATTTCTGTCAAAAAACTCTGGGAACAGTCCGTTGGCCTCAAGTCAAAAAGCTAAGGTGTCTAAATAGCTTATTGAGAAATGTATTTCGCCGAAACACGCGCCTAAGCTCTCTGTCACTTTCATTTTTAATAAGTTTAAACAGGGACAGCATGTATAGTCGAGCAAATGCTTTACCATTTTTCACGACCAGAATTAAAACAACAGGAAAATAGTCTTTGATGTTATAACTTATAAGCTATAGAATTGACATTGTATCTAAAAATGGTAAAGGACATTCTTGATTGACTATGCATTGCTAAGTCAGTATAAAAAAGATGTAATGTTAGTTAGTAATTTTAAAACACGTTGCGAATCGGTGTCTATTTTATATGAACTTTAGGAAACTCACTCGATGTGATAATTATAAAGCGCAAATGACATTTACACAAAATAATACATTGTATGTCACGTTTTGTTACTTGAGGGCTCTTCGACGCCTTCTAAGTGCTAAAAGAGAATTTGTAATAAAGTTAGGTCCCGATTCGTCGAATTCTTGTTTCGCTGGTTCCTTGATTAGTCTGATTCATGTTCTGTCGGATTATTTTTATGAAATTAAGAAATTAAAATTAAAATATTTTTTACTGTAAGCAGGCCGCAATGGGGCTTTAGGAAATACCATCATTGCTAAGAAGAATGCTCCGGAAGAAAATTGGTAGAAAGGTTTTTTTCGAAAAAAAAAATTATATTACAATTCACTCAACTATTGATACAAAATATGTAAGAAAAATATTTTCTTTATATCTATACATATTTTACAGGGACGTATGCCACTTAGATAAGTACCTAATTCAAAACATCTTATCTCATGACAAAATGTAATAAACTATTTACGTTCAGTTGAGGTGTAAATGAATTGGAGATATACAATAAAATAAAACAAAGTCCCTGTTTCTAAAATGTATAATGTATAATAAAGAAATTTAAAGATATGAAGATGTTTGATTTTCTGTAATTGAAAAATTCGATGAAACAAGAATTCGGCGAAACGAGAATTTGACGAAATGGGAACTAATCGAAACAATATGTATGTATGTATACAATATCGTTTAGATCTTATCGAATTAGGTCGAGGTGTGTAAATTTTGTACAGCGGTTTCTTATTATTATTAACATTTTTTATGTTTATTAATTTGTATAAATATCTGTATTTATTGAATCTGCCTTGTATGAATACTTAATATCATGATTGGATGAATCTTACATCAGATTCCCTATTAAAAAAAAACATCTTTGATTACTACAGTGGTTTATTTGTGCTTGATAAAAAACCGGGCAAGTGCAAGTACCTACTCACACTAGAAGGGTTCCGTACCATATATTAAAAGGGGTACGTATCAAAATATATAAAGTTTAAAACAAATGATGGACGAAATACATAATGGTCATAATACATACTAAAATTTTCTATGAAACTATTGATTAAACGATTTTTTTTAATCGTGTAATCTACAGATTGGTTTAGGTTAGGTTTATTTTATTAAAATCCTGTAAAATCCAAGAAAATTGCATTATATCAAATGACCATTATGTATCTCGTCCATTATTTCTTTTAAACTTTATATATTTTGATACGTACCCGTAAGATTTGATTACAGACAAACATCGAGACAAGTGAAGCTAAATAAAAGCTTGTAATAAGGACACAGTTCTAATGCATTCTGCGTCAAAAATATCGCACTTTTTCGAAAAATACTTTCAACTGACTTTATACTTTATTTAATCAAGGGTAAAGGTATGAATATTAGGTATCATTTGAAAGGTAACACAATGTACTTTTCGAAAAATAAATCATTATTGTCGCCAGGTTTTAACAAAAAAGTTAACATCAATTTAATGACACGTCAACGCCCATCACCTCACCTCATCGCCCCCATCTGTCATCTCTCTTTCTATGACATAAGATTGAAGGTGCCAGGTATTAGGGCAGTGTCGAGCACAGGGACGTTTAACTTAACTTAAAATTTAGTGTTTTTTATACCCCTGGAACAGGGCACAACTGGCGACCCTACAAATGCGTATTTTGGCACTATTTTCGTTTCGGAACTCTCTGATTCAGAAACCACTTTTTTTTTTTAATTTTAAAACACGACTTACTTTCAATTGATAGTAATATTCATTAGGTCGCATAACTTTGCTAAGGGGTAGATTTATTTCAATCTGATTTTCTAAGAGGTGCGATATTTTTTGACGCCGATTGTATATCGCTCGAAAACGGTTCAAACAATTTCAAAGAAATTTGCTGTGTGTGTTTTCGGGAGCGAAGAATCGATCTAGCTTGGCTTATCTCTGGGATAACGCGTGTTTCACATAAATACGGTGGTAAAATGACTTGTATACATTTACTAAATTGTGTAAGACATCGGTTACACGTTTTCTGGCGTCAGTTCAGACCATCATTCTGGTCAGAATGACGAGAAAATTATCGTGTAAACCTTTTGATCAATTATAACTGAAGATACACATTGCCGAACAAAAAATCCCCTTCAAAGAATGTCCGAACTTTTTTATTTGTTTGCATAACAATTAAAATCATCACCTACACAGAAATTTGAACCTAGTCTTTACTTCATTACAGTCGAATTTCGGTTGACACTTGACAGCTAAACTTGACAATTTCACGCAACGTAATGAGAAAAAAGAAGGCCACTTTTATCAAAGTGGCGCTCATTTGGCTCGGACATTTTCGGGCGCGCGACTGTGGATCTACAGTTATAATTGATCAAAGTGTAAACCTCTCGGATTGACGGACTGATGACCCGGACTGATGAAAATTAAATATTTTAAATATTATTTGTCAATCCGTTGTGAATGACGAAACCAAAATGATGGACTGAATTAACGTGTAACCGATGTCTAAAGTTAAGGTTAGCTTAGGTTCAGAATCAGAATACAGGGTGTTTCTTGTATCGTCCAAAACAAGTATCACACAGCAGGTACGGAACCCTAAAAAGCCTAAATGTAAATGAGCATTTCTCAAAAAAAAGTCACTTTTTATATTCTAATAATTTTATGTTATTCCTAATCAGAATCACGAGCTTTTTGAATCTTAATATGACAAAGTAATGTCCCTAAGTTTTTTCCTATTTTGTTACTATTCTATACACTTTGTATGGCGTAACGAAATGGAAGAAAACAAAAAAGTATGATATTTTGGGACATTTTTTCTCTCCTACAGGGATGGAAAGAGCTCGTGATTCTGAGTAGGGGCCGTCCATAAATTACGTCACACATTTAGGGCAAGCGATCTGTGACACTAGAACAAAATTATTTTGATTTCCATAGTAATATGTGTGACAAGGGGGGGGGGAGGGGTCCAAATTGATCGAAATTGGTGTGACGTAATTTATGGATGACCCCGTAGGAATAACATAAAGTTGTTGGGAATATAAAAAAAAGAGGCATTTTTTTGAGAAATGCTCAAATCACGTCTTATATCGTGTTCTATCTTTCTAAAAATAACCCCAAACGTAAGCCTAAATTTTATTATACTAAGATTAGCATAAGATGTAAATAAAGAGTTTATTTATTACGTTTTACTCCAATTTTTAATGGTGTTGTTTGTTTTGAGGTTGCCCCTTAAACTTGTTTTTGTATCAAATAAAGAATATTTTTCGAAAATTATCTTGATTGATTATTTATCGCTGTATTGGATTACGGATTATTGGGGATTATCGGTTAATTTGGGTTCTTTATCGGTTGTTTTGTTCTAAGACGCTATTAACTTGGTTATCGGGGACACTTGTTTTTATAATGTACTTACCTACACGCGTGCTGACGTGTCTGTAAGACATTGGGGAATTGGAGATTGGAATGGCTGCTTAGTCATCGTTGGAGTACGCCAAAGAGTATTGTAATATTATATGAACAAGAGTGGCAACTTTATGGTCAAATATGCGCGTATGGAAGGTGCTGCCGCCCTACGGCTGCTCAAGAACTAATGTGACGTTTCTATAGATGTATACCTATCTATATGTATATGTTGGTAGTGATGTACAGCTATAGATACGCGTACCTATAGCAATGTATAGTCAAGGATTTTAATTGATAGGCTAATTGCCACTATTCGTATTTTAGCCGTCTAATTCAAATCAGCATATACGAAGTATAAGCGGCTAAACCCGATTTGCATTATACGGCTAAAATACGAACATTGGCAAGTGGCCTATCAATTAAAGTCCTTGACCGTACAATTTGGTACGCCATGGCCATGGCCGATGAATGACAACTGACAAGTTTGACAAGTGAACCAAAATGGCCGCTAATTTAGTTCTTCGGCAAACACCAGAGATCGCTGTAGTCGCATGAAAAGTGATGATATATGTAAGTGTGCCCCCCCTGGAGTACGCTCCCATTGAAGACGAGGAGCGGCGGCAGAGAGGTGGAAACAAAGTTTCATCATCTCATTATCTTAGCATAAATACGTCCTACTGAAGAGCACAGGCCTCTCAGAATGAGAGGGCTTGGGCTGTAGTTCCCACGCGCGCTTAATGCGGATTGGGAGCTTCACACACACCATTGAAGTTTTTTCGAGATTTCCTTCACCGTAAAGCTCGTGGTAAATATCATATTCTATAATTTCGAAAAATTCAGAAAAAGTCATAGGAGCACGGGCTCGAACTCGTGACCCTCTGCTTGAGGGGGCATAGGTTAAACCATTGAGCCAGGTACAGACTTACGAAATGTAACAGAATTCCCATAGCGTGGACGCCTTGCGCGCACGAACTGTGCACACTACGCGCACGAATAGAGCACTTCTGCCCCCTCCCTACCCTTCCCCTCCTTAAGACGCTGTCAACACCAACGTCGGCGCACACTGTCTATTTGTATCGGAGTAAACGAGATGCCGCTATTACTGGGCAGCCGGGTATATTGAAATTTATCGGGCAAATATTGAATTAAAAAAAAACTGTGGATTATTTGTGAAATATGACTCGTTAGCGGTTTAGGTATGAATATGTTCCCTTCATGTTTTTAATTGCAGACGCATACGCCAAAAAAATAAAGACATAGAACCGTTTAATGATGATTTTAAGACGTATCTTTGCAATTATTTTCTATCGAACTGATTTCGTCCAATTATGTATCGAGTCCGTCCACGGTTTTTGAAATATGATGAATTATTAACATATAATTTTTTGATGTGCTAGAACAAACAGTTTTTCTTAAAAAACTGTTTAAATGACATCAATTTCAACAAAATTAGGTGTTGTCAGCCTCTTAAAATTAACCTTTTCAACGCTCTGTCAAATACAACAGCTCTCACTTATGCGCCATGACATCAGAATGTCAAACGCGAAGTTGAACTCTACAGAAATGCATGTAGGTAGATATCGCTCTGCACGTCATGACTGATATAAGTCGTTGGCGTAGAACCTGCGGTGCTGATATATGTGTCGTTGGCGTCGAAAAGGTTGAAAGCACATGTTTTTCTTTTTTTTTTGATAATCAATAAAGAAGGGGACTTGTGACCGGGTTTTTTAGTCCGTGCAAGTCGGACACTGTCTGGGCCCTCCATTCCCAGTTCGTCCGAAGGGATTTTTCCCGAACACAAGTCACCCTTCCTACTCTAAAGTATAAAATAGCAAGGACTTCGCGCCTTTGGCCCCTCTGGTGACTCATTCCAAAAAAAAATATAGCATTTCAACTCAGCGATCCGCCATTTGTCAGTTTTTTCGCCGAACACAAAGGCGCGCAGTGCACGGAGCGCCAGTGTGGTACATGATTGTGGTACATGCGACCACACTTATGAAATGCTCCCTTCATGTTACATTGCGTAAGTCTGTACCCGGCTTTAAGCTACCACGAGACCACGACCTTCTTGCTACTTACTAACAGAAAGTCCATACTTGGGGTTGTCTATTTTTTTGTAATGTACCCTATACCTATACAATTATACAAAGCCTCGTACCAAACGCCACCGTATTAACGGAGAAATGACTGATTGACGATTTAATAATTTGGAACCTTTGATAAATTATAACTGTTTGGAACAACTTGTATACCTACATGGTAAGTAATTTTTCTCAAACATGCTATGAAATATTGACGTTATGTTCCTTATAATACGCCACGAAGGGTCACGTTGCAGGTGCAGGTGCAGCCGGTGCAGGTGCGCCTAGACGAGAGGTCAATAATGGAATTTCATACAACATTGCTGGCCAAGGCCAGCAAAGTGATCGTCTATTGTTTCATACCATGACGTTTATAGGTCTATGGCATCATAGCATACAGTCATTAAAAAAAAACTAAGCAATATTTGCGTTTTGGTTCATTAAGACATTCTGCCACTACGCTTATTTAAGGTAAGGTAAGATGATGATGATGATGGTGATGATGATGATGAGATGATGATGATGGTGATGATGATGATGATGATGATGGTGATGATGATGATGATGATGGTGATGATGAGATGGTGATGATGATGTTGATGATGATGATATGATGTTGATGATGATGATGATGATGATGATGATAGTGATGATGATGATGGTGGTGATGCTGATGCATGTTTGAGAAAAACTCTATACAAGCCTTGGCCACGAACAGGGAATGCCGGCCTCGTATCTCTAGATGGCCTCGTTAACACTCGGCCATCTATAACTACTCGGCCGGCAATCCCCTATTTCGCGGCCGCTGCAGTAATGTACTAAAAGAGTTTTTCAAGTTGATCAACCTCTGAACCGCAAAACTCATTGCGAACAAGTGATACAGTATGTTCCTTCCTACTTATTGTTGATTTGTGGGTATTAATTGCATTTTGAAAATAAAAAAAAATATTTTTATCTAATCTAATAATTTTACTAAAGTAGAACATTCCTATTGAGCGACTTGTGGTCCAGGGAAAGGTTGAGGGTACCAGGCCACGAGGAAGATCGCCTATGAGGTGGACTGACCAAATAAAAGCGGCAGTAAATGAATGCACGAGGAAGGCAGCCATCAGAGAGGAGTGGCGGCGTGTTGTTAAGCTTGCCACCAACACCTGAAGTGATGACCACGACCGCTCTGTCAAGAGTGATACCGACAAAGAAGAGAACATTCCTGAGAAGGAACTCTACTCAGGAATTCGGTCTTTGTCTAGAGATAGAGTACACGTAATAGTAAATCAAAAACCATTTAGAGATAAATGCTTTCGAGATAGGTGTGCCAAATTTCAAGTTTTTAGCTTCAGTGGTTTGGGCTAAGGGTGTTGGGTTGGTGTCAGTGGCGTAGCGTAGCGTGCGTTGGTGGGGCCTCGTATAAAAATTTGTTTGGGGGCCCTTATGAAGGGTAGGTAAAGATTTCTCACAAAAGAAAAAAAAATGTTCGCATAAAATTAAAAGAAATATTTATTCATCATAATTATCTAATCTGTCACTTTTGCTTTTTTTGACTATTGTCATTTCTGAAATAAAAAAAATTGGGAAGTTTTAGTGTTTGCTTACACACGTCGGGGGCCCCCGTGGCCCGGGGGCCCCGTATAATTCATACGGCAGATACGGCGGTAGCTACGCCCCTGGTTGGTGTGTGTGTGTGTGTGTGTGGGGAACGACGACCTACCTAAAAAAACTGTCTTTTTCATGACACTGGCAAAGTTGTCCTCTTGAAACGAGCCATTTTTTTTAACTAATTAACTAATAGAAGTGGGTATGTCAGCAAATAAAAGCCCGGCATGCTGCCAAATGTTATATTGTCGTCGTGATCATTCCCTGATGAATCAGCTGTCGTCAGCGATGACGTCGCTGTCGTCGTCCTCTGTCGCCGGACTGCCCAGGTCGGAGGAATCTGGTGTTAACCGGCGCCACTTGGCACGGCGGTTTTGGAACCAAGTTTTTACCTGAAAAGAAGGATTTAGGCATCATCATTCTAGCCTATACAGGGTGCTAACAAACTAGGTACCAATATTTCTATGGCTTAACCCTTTAACGGGCAAGACTGAATAAAATCCTCAATTCACGCCTCATCGCCAATCTTTAGTCCTAAAAATTTTGTACAAGAAAAAAATGCAAAAAGATTTTGTTACAGGGTGGTCTTTTTTGAGATCGTTAATGTATAAAGGGTTAATCTACTCGTTAAAACAAGACACTTTTAAGGATTTGTCAGACTGGATGCGTTCTGAGGTCGCGGTCAGCTCAAATTGAACGCAGCTCGCTTTATGTATGAACAACATTGTCAGTCTCTATATATTACGTGTGCGTGCGATCTGACCGCGCGGACCGCACGGTCAGATCGCATATCTATACAAAATATATTATCCTGTTCTTTATTCTAACAACTTTTAAAATTTTAAAAAAATCTCGATTTTCTACTACTAAAGCAGTAACCATTTGGATGGATGAAAGTATGAAAAGTTTGCGTTTTTTTTTTAATTTTGAAAAGTTGTCTGAGTGTAAGCGACTTCTTTTGATAAGTAAGTTACGTCCTGGGAATATTGGTACCTAATTTATTAGCACCCACTGCAGGGTATTGGCCTTTCATCATCTCATCATAGTAGGAAGCTTTGTGGGGCTATCTTCTTTAGCACGCCCTCTAGGAGGGAGGGGAGCGGGAGCATACTCACTAAAAATTATCCCAGCCTATACACGTCCCACTGCAGGGCACAGGCCTCCTCTCAGAACAAGAGGGGTTGGGCCGTAGTTCTCACGCGGGCCCAGTGCGGATTGGGAACACACCATTGAATATCTTCGCAGGTGTATGCAGGTTTCCTCACGATGTTTTCCTTCACCGTAAAGCTCATGTTAAATTCCAAATGTAATTTCGCACATAAATTCCGCGAGCCGGGATTTGAACTCACGACACTCTGCATGATAGGTCAAACCACTAGGCCGCCATGGTTTTTTTTCACTCACTTAAAAAATACACCATCGTTAACACTTTCAAAATTAAATTGACTTAATTCGAAATCATCTCATGTCAAACCTGAACCTGATTGTTTTAGCGTAAAGTTTATTATTGAGATGAGAATAATTTGAACTGAGTCAGTTTAATACTGAAGGTGTGGTTTATTTATCCGCTGTTCTGTAATGGGGGATATTCATCCAAGACGCTGGACGCCGCAGCTCATTACGCTGGGCAAACCGCACCAGAAAAGAGGGTCATTGTTTGCCTATTCTTGTTTTTTTTTATCTTATTAGGTGTGGTCGACCGGGTACCTACTTGTTTTACCATTTTTAATGACAGTTCCTACATCAGAATGAAAGCAATAGAACTGGAGGGTTACTGCGAAATTCGAAGTTCGAGTTTCGGATCGTGCGGTCCCTCTCACTCTCGTAATAAATACCATTAGCGTGAGCGGAACGGCATGAAACGGGGTTTCGGGTTTCGCGCTTCGTAGTATAGGGCCTGGTTGTCGCACTGACTTGTGTGTGAGTGAAAATAGCTTTTGATGTTTTGAGCCATGCAACTGTCATTGAACCTTGGGTGGTGACGTGATTTCTTGGTTGACTATACCACTATACGTTTTTTTATCGTCCTACCCGCCTGTTTTGCAATGTCAGCACGCTATATACCTAAGGGCGCAGGCTGAAAACCAGCGCGGTGATGAGTAATCCTCACCGCACATGCTGAGCCTGAGCCTTTTGCCACATAATTTTGTGTATTTTTTTCTTTTTTATGAGCAATAAATGGTTTTTAGGGTTCCGTAGTCAACTAGGAACCCTTATAGTTTCGCCATGTCTGTCCGTCTGTCCGCGGCTAAGCTCAGAGACTGTTAGTACTAAAAAGCTGTAATTTGGCATGAATATACATATCAGATACGCGAACAAAGTGGTAAAATAAAAAAACCAAAAAATATTTTTTTTTAGGTTACCTTACCTCCCATAGACGTAAAGTGGGGGTGATTTTTTTTTCTAGACTAACCCTATAGTGCGGGGTATCGTTGGATAGGTCTTTTACAACTATTAGGGGGTTGCCAGCATGATTTTTCTATTCAGTGATCTGTTTGCGAAATTTTCAACTTTAAAGTGAAAATTTTCATTAAAATCGATCGTCCCCCCCTCTAAAATCTAAACTGTTGGGTGGAAAAATTTGAAAAAATTCAGAATAGTAGTAAATATTTTAAATTTACAAGGAAAATTATAGCATAGTGAAAATAAACGGATCACTCACGTCTCAAAACGAGTTTAACTCGACATGTTTCGGGCTAATCCGTAGCCCTTCCTCTCGGAGTCGCACGTCACGGCGGCTGCCACACGTGTGTGAGTGCACGTGTGGCAGCCGCCGTGACGTGCGACTCCGAGAGGAAGGGCTACGGATTAGCCCGAAACATGTCGAGTTAAACTCGTTTTGAGACGTGAGTGATCCGTTTATTTTCACTATGAGTGAGTCTCACGGTAGTTTCATGTTTAAAGAAAATTATAGCGGCTAAAATTGCTTGGGAATTATTTGTAGTTTAAGAGTAAATAGTAGCCTAAGGTATAAAACATACCTAAACTTGGAAGATTCCGTACACATACAAAATCCTTAGAAAAATATTACTTGATTTTTTCGTAATGGCTACGGAACCCTATCTTGGGCGTGTCCGACACGCTCTTGGCCGGTTTTTTTTTATTTTTCGTAATGGGACTGATGATGCTTCCCTGTGTACATCAGATCTATTAAGATAGAGACTTATTCCCTCACCTGTCTGTCACTAAGCCGTAAGCTACCCGCTAACGACCGTCGCTCGTCAGGGCTCAGATATTTGCTTGCCCCGAACCGCCGCTCGAGCGCTGTCGTCTGCGAGGCGCTGAACCTGACCTGGCCCCCTTTGCGACGCCCCCCGAGGCCCCACCATGTTGTGCACCAGGCTGGGGACACTGCGGAAAGGTACTTTGTTAGATCATCATCAAAGGCATATAGCATGTGTAGGTACCTACCTAATGTGTAACAGAGTGAGTCAAACAACATTGTTATTTCCTTCCAATATTGTGTCTGGACGGATATGAATAAAATTTGAATGAATTAATGATTGATTTATTTTGAAATACATGGCAACAATAACAATATTATACAATGTTTAGCTTAAGTCTAAGAAAAGTAGGCACAATAAATTTAAACATGAAACTACCGTGAGACTCACTCATAGTGAAAATAAACGGATCACTCACTCGTTAAACTCGTTTTGAGACGTGAGTGATCCGTTTATTTTCACCACAATAAATTTATTGTTGAGGTGATTCCAAAAAAGGATTTCACTCAGCATTAAAATTTGTTGATACATTAAGTGCAACGACACAGATTTTCAGTGAATCCGTGCAGACAATCACAAAACATAAAAGTATCCTTACGTAAATCTAAGAGATAGAGAGAGTCACATTGCAGAGCAAAACAACAGAAGCGCAGTGTGCAGCTGTACAATAATACATGCTATACAATAATACATAGTATAATATTTGTATGTATGTGTGTATGTAAAACAAAAGAAAGCCAAAAGAAAGTGGAAGTGGGCTGGCCATATATGTCGCAAGTCTGACGGTAGCTGGGGAAGAAAAGTGCTGGAGTGGAGACCGCAGACCAGGCGCAGAAATGTGGGAAGGCAGCCCATGAAGTGGACTGACGAATGGCGATCTGTCACGAGTGGTGGGTAGGGACTGGATGCGGAAAGCAGGCGGCCGCACAGCATGGCAAAATTGGAAGAGACCTATAACTCAACAGTGGGTAGAAAAATGTTGAAAGAGAGAAAAGAAGAAAGTGTAAGTATGTATCTTTATTGTACAATGTACACTAGGCTTCCGTCCGCAGCTTCGCCGGCGATAAATTAATTTTCCCGTAGGAAAAGGTATTTTCCCGCGGTAAAAAGTAGCCTATGTCACTCAGTGATAATGTAGCTTTCTAACGGTAAAAGAATTTTTTAAATCGGTCCAGTAGTTTCGGAGCCTATTCAATGCAAACAAACAAACAATCAAATCTTTCCTCTTTATAATATTAGTAGAAGTATAGATATAGACAAAATACATATAGTTGTAGGCACAAAGGTGGACTTAAAGAAGATAGTTGGATCTTTGGGATAACACATATTGGTTACTTTTTAGGATTCCGATTTATTTAAAAATCATGATGGGAATTTCGGAAATTTCCTCCTTAGTGCACTTTTATGATCGTTTTGAATTGTTCGCCAAATATCAAGTCTTTGGCTGGAGTAGATCAGGCTATATGTCTGAGTCAGTCAGTAGTCACGTTACTCTTATTTACAAAGATAACTTTACATTTATTTAATTATAAACAAATTATTTTTTACTTTGATTATTAGAGCAGCGGGCGTAAACTCAGCAGAATTTATCTGCCGCTGTCAATTGCTCATTTAAAATAATAAAAACTAAACATAATAAAAATGAAACCTGAAGTTTCTGTTACGAAACTTTAGAACCTAGAAAAAAAGACTTGACAATTTTCTTACACCTAATAGGATTATCACATCCATATACGTTACTTAAGATAGTTAGACATAGGTCGACCTAGCTAAAGAGTTTTAAAAATGTCTCACCTCACCCGTTCGTAATCAGGTAGAGCTTGTCTAAGCTAAAATGACGCGCGCCCCTCTACTGAATCAGTGGCTTTGGATGTGTGCGTGCAAATAATAATTACGACTCTACTACATCAGTCTGTTTGGGAGCACGGACTTTTCCGTGAACTATTATCAGTGTGCAACATCACGATCGACAAATCGCGTGAAAAATCCTGTGCGTAAATGCGATGGTAGGGCGCGTCATTTTAAATTAGACAAGCTATACCTACCTTTTTCTTTAGGAAATTTGGAAATAGGAAAAATGTTTCTATAGTGTCAAGGATTTCTTGAGTCACAAGGGGTTGTAATTTATTTATTTGTCTGCTATTGTTTTATATATTTTTTTTCTCTCTTAATAATGATTGAGTATACCTAATATAATAATAACCCAAGATTAATAATGTAGCAAGTGCTTTAAATTATAATAACTCTTTTATTAATTATTAATAATAATATAATATGAAATAGTGAATATTGACGAAACTTGTAAATTAATCTTAGTGACCTAAAACTAAATAAGTATTTGTACGCTTGCTTGCTTGCTGAATACATGTGCTAAACTTATTTTAAGATATTTCTACCTACTGTATTCTTACAAATAAATGTTTTTGAATTTGAATTTGAATTAGGACATAGTGTACGGTCAAGTGCAAAAATAAGTATCGATTTAATTCTCCCATCGTTACATACCTATACCTTAATTCGACGACATAAGAACTATGGGACATATTTATGAGCAAGTTGTGTGCACCCATATTTTTACACATGACTGTACCTAGTTTATCTTCAACCGTCAACAATAAACTATCGGTACCAGCACCTAATTTATTTTTCTAACGATACGATAGATAACGATAATGTTTAATGGCATTCTTGTTATCGCATTGTGTCAATAATATATTTTTTCAATCATCTGATTATTATATCTATACACTGGTATCGACTAAAGTAATTTGTACTTTAGCATTATCAAAAACTAAGCAAATGATATACCTACGTATTACGAAAGTAAATATTCGTATAGTTGACTGTGTTTCTTTGGTATTAAGGTGGAAAATCTGATACAGTATGCGCCGGCCCGGTTCATTTAGGAGGGCCATACATAAGTAATATTTGTTGCCAATGTTGAATCATTGATTGTAGGTATTTTAGGTATTACGTCATTAATTGTGTTAAATTTTAATCATTTTCGTATCTCACGTAAACGGTAATCTTAATAACTGTAAAGGTAGAGTTTTATTCGATAATTTAACCACGCTTAGGGTGTTTTTCCACCAAAGATATCATCATCATGATATAATAATAATAATAAATATCACGGGAAAATTCACACCAATTGACCTAGTCCCAAAGTAAACTAAGCAAAGCTCGTGTTACTGGTATTAGGCAACGGATAAACATACTTATATTGATAGATACATACCTACTTAAATACATATTAAACACTCAAGACCCGAGAACAAACATTCGTATTTTTCATAAAAATATCTGCCCCGACACGGGAATCGAACCCGGGCCCTCAAGCTTCGTAGTCTCTAACCACTAGTCGTCAAAATAAAAAGTCATAGTGAAGAAATACGGATAACTCATGTCTATGATCGAGTTTAGCTAGCTAAACGTAGATATCGTAAGGTCGCGGGTGAACAAAGTACCTAATTGTTTCAATAATTTGTACCAATGTTTGCATGCTGATATTTTTGCACCAAATAAGGACAACATCAACGTTCCACTGCTGGGCATGTCTCATTTCATATTGAGAGGGATTGGGAGCTTCACATACACCATTGAATTACTTCGCAGGGTATGCAGGTTTCCTTCACTGAAAAACTCATGGTATTTTTCAAATGTTATTTTGCACATAAATTTCGAAAATCTTAGAAGTGCTAGGCAGCGTTCGAATCCATGACTCTTTGCTTGTGAGAGACCATAGGTCAAACCACTAGACTACTTAGTCTTTTTTTGCAAAATAAAGTGCATAAAGATGATAAAATGACAATGCGCGTGATTTTGATAATGTACTTCCGAAAAGATTGTTTTATTGCATTCCTTATCATCGGATGCTATAGTCCAATAATCAATTTTTTATTAGTTTAGATAAATATTATGTTTTTACAAGCTTCTTATTAACTTGCAATGTACGTTTGTTCGGATTTAATCTTTCAACTCAAATTTGAATTTCAATCGACTGAGCTGTTGAATGCTTGTATAATTCCGATGACAATGCACTATTATTATGACATGGAGCTGATCTGATGATGAAGCTGGAAGGTGGCTGGCCATAGCAACTCTGTAATAAAAGGACTCGACCGCATCGAATCTTGATTTTATGTTTAAAGTTGGTTCCTGTTTTTGTTTACTAATAAAGTGTAGAAGAATATTGTTACCATCTCAATATGGATATAGAGACCATATTGCTTATCCCGCGGGCGCTTGCTATCGCATTTACCATAGCTTTCGGCCACCATTTTTTACCGTTTGACACAAAGAAATAGTGAAAGCGCGATTAGGGAACGTGCAGAAATGCGGCAGCACTAACGCGACAGAAGAGACACTATGCGGACAGTAAAAGAAACTTATCAGGATAAAACATTCAAATTGATGGCACCAGTTGGCAGCACCGTCTATGTGCACGTTCCCTAATAAAATGAAAAATGAATGAATGATGCAGTTTCTTTTACTGGCGACTAGATGGCACTAGGGTTTGCTACACCTTATTTGGCATAAAACGTCGTCATCATCCAATCTAGATAAACACTGCGTCCATACCATAATAATCTCATTATCATCAAAAGCTCAATGACTTGCAATCGATTAATTATAATATCGAGATTTTTCCTAATTGTTAATTAATCATGTTATCTTTGTAATGGTCTGATTGCCCCACGTCTACACATGATCTCGCAAAATACCATGAGATAAAAAGCGGTCGTATTGTTCACCAGCTGTTGCCCGTGACTCCGTCTGCGAAGAATTCGTTTATCATTATCCCGCGGGAACTATGCAATTTTCCGGGATAAAAGCTAACACATATTCTTTTCAGGGCCTCAAATTATCTCCATACCAAATTGTATCTAAATCGGTTCAGCGGTTATTGAATCCCCATACAAACTTCCACCCCCCTTTTCACCCTTTTAAAGATGTTTTCTCGGATAAAATTATCTTATGTCCTTTCCCGGGACAAAATATCTCTTTACCAAATTTCATCTAAATCTGTTCTGCGGTTGAGACGTATAGAGATAACAGACGGAGAGACAGACAACAAGGGAACGTGCACATAGACGGTGCTGCCATCAATATGAATGTTTTACCCTGATAAGTTTTCTTTACTGTCCGCATAGTGTCTCTTCTGCCGCATGAGTGCTGCCGCCTATAGTTTCTGCACGTTCCCTATAATATTAGTATGGATATGGATCACGCTCACAATGAGGGTTTTTGTGACTGCGGCTAGATGGCGCTAGCTAGAATCGTGACCACGTTTGACAATGTTGAGATTTGTGTCACGCTTGAGATTGGTTAACCTTTTCAATGCCAACAACAGGTATATGCGTCATAAAATACAACGTCAAAGTGATCTACACGCAAATGATTTTGCGGACGTTTATCAATAATCTGCAATCTTTTATCTTGCCACTCCGCTTCAACATAAGCAAAACGAACTGAAACAATTACTTTGCTCACCCGCGACCTTTGCTGTGCTTTGCTCGGTCCCGGGCGAGCAAAGTAACTGTTTCAGTTCAATAATATGGACCTCTGCAGAGTAACGCCTGATTCAATAAATTAGGAATCTCACCTCGATCGAATCCATAAGGTTGCCTCACATAAAGCGGTACAAATCTATTGGCTGCCAACTGTGTCCTCAAAATATGATCAGAATTCAACATCGTGTCACTGTAGTAGTTAAACTGCCTGTCATAAACCTCTTTCCTGTACGGCGGCCACGGGAAACTTGGCTTCAACGCAGTGGGATACAGCGGGAAAGTATTCCTCCTATGTTCCAGATTCATTTTCGCATATTCGAGCTCTTTATCCACTTCGCAGATCACGTCAAATTGGACTTCTCTCTCGTTCCGGACATCACGCTTCAAGTTGTCGTCAGCCTCGAATTTCACTGGTTCCTCTTGAGCTGTGCATGTCAAAGCCTCAGTGGGTTCACTGCTTATGTTCTTGTATGTTTTCTTCGCGTCTTTCAGTATGTCTTCGATGAAGAAGGAGGATTTCTTTTGCCGACACGCACACATGTTGGCGGCAAGATCGGTACTGCCGAATTGTTATCACTAATTTTATCAGGGACATGGGTAATTGATAGCTACTTATTAAATGGACACGCCTAATCTGGTTCATGATTAGTGTTCGTACGTGATAGGTGACGGGTGATTGCTGCGGATAGTAGATGCGTCAGCGCAGTTGTAGGTGGGTCATAAACATTTAAGAGTCTATCATCATCATCATCATCCCAGCCTATATACGTCCCACTGCAGTGCACCGGCCTCCTCTCAGAATGAGAGGGCTTGGGCCGTACTTCCCACGCGGGCCCAATGCAGATTGGGACCTTCACATACACCATTGAATTTCTTCTCAGGTGTACGCAGGTTTGCTCACGAGATTTCCTTCACCGTAAAGCTCATGAAGAAATTACTTGTATGGCTGTGCGAATTGTGTGTCTACTCTGTTAATGAATTTTTTAACATCCCCAACTAAAAATAGATAATTTATGTGTAGATACTTAGTAATAGATATTTTTAGATAAAATAAGAACAATCCTGCATTTGTCTGCTTTATGTTTTCAGCAAATACAGGAATATAATATTTTGCATGCTCATTAGAGCAGAGTATGGTAGAATAGAAATCACAATTGTAAAATCTTATGTTACCCATATTCCGCAAATAAACATTTCATTTCATTTCATTTCATTCATGGTAAATTACAAATGTAATTTCGCACATAAATTCCGAAAAACTCAGAGGTGCGAGCCCGGACTCGAACCCACGACCCTCTGCTTTAAAGACCATAGGTCAAACCACTAGGCCACTACGGTTTTTTAAAGGGTCTATAGTCAGTATTTTTTAGTCAAGTCTACATTGGCATTTGGGACGCCTGGTCTATTCAAATAAATCTTAAGTTTGCTGACTCGAAGTCGCTAAGTTTATGCCCACAGGAGAGATTACTTTTGTTTCTCATGCTGTATATGATCCAGGTGCCTGATGCACCGTGGAATAAATAAATAAATACCTAAACAAGTCAGATATGAAGTTTTTTTTTTTTTTTTTATTTATTTTTCAACTTCAATTTTTATTACTTTTACGGTCATCCCATGAAACCATATATTTCAAACTAAATACAAACTGAAATATAGATGCACAGAAAAAACCCCAGAAAAAAGACCAATGCTCGGAATCGAACCCAGGTCCTCAGCGTTCCGTGCTGCGTGCTTACCCCTACACCATCACTGGTCTAGAGGTTAGCGACGAATCTTTCCCATACATCATACATTTCAGTCTGTTATAATTACTTTATGCAGTGATAAAGCGCTCATCTATGTTATGCCCTCTACCGAGAGACTTTAACACTCCTTCGGAGCTAACCGCTCACCTGGACCAAGAGATGGCGCTACTGTGCAACTTTAAACAAGTCAGATATGAAGTATCTTTTTGTATTTAGTGATTTTAACAGACTGAAATGTACGATGTATGGGAAAGATTCGTCGCTAACCTCTAGACCAGTGATGGTGTAGGGGTAAGCACGCAGCACGGAACGCTGAGGACCTGGGTTCGATTCCCAGCATTGGTCTATTTTCTGGGGTTTTTTCTGTGCATCTATATTTCAGTTTGTATTTAGTTTGAAATAAATAAATACCTACTTATCACAGGACAATTGACTGATTTCTTTTGACGATAATACTTTACTAGCATTTGTTGTTGTTGCCCACGACTCCGCCTGCAAAGAATTCGCGGTAACTTCAATTTTTCGGGATAAAACTATTCTATGTCTTTCCTAAGATCTTAAACTATCTTCGTACCAAATTTTATCTGAATCGGTTCGGCGGTTTAAGGGCCTTCCGTGTTTTTGGCGCATTTATTGCATTCATTTAATCTCGTGCTGTATCATTTCATTAGGTAGGTACAAGTAAAGCAAATATAGTCTTGAAATTCATGTGTAAGATATGTATTTGAGGATTCACTCTAATGACAAGTGTTAATCGAAACACGATTACTTATAGTTCGCTCGATAGAAAAAAAATCCAAAGTCGTCTCTCAAAAATAAAATAAATTCGTAGTACGACGCTAATATTGCACGGCAGGTCATGACTTTTTGAATGGTAATAAAACAAAATGTTTTCTAGGGCGTAGTGTTGCTACATTTTTAAAATATGTATTTGTTTTAGTAATAAGATGAAATTACCCAAAAACACGCGCAGTCCAACCAACCTATCTTGAGCCATCGTGCCTCCCCCACGCCCGAAATCGCCCACCCAAAATCGATTAGCGCGGAAAGCTCGGTAGGCCCTTAAGCGTGAAGAGGTTACAGACAGAGCGCATTTGGTAGTGCTACTAGCGTTTCAACTACTATTAGAATATGAATGTTGTCACATATATTGAAGAAGAGAGCCACACTGAGCGGATACGTTAATCTATTTTAGAAACTATCTGTGGTCTAAATTTCACCAGAATCTATACATCCATGCATACAAACTTTCGCGTTTTTAGTATAAGTAAGAATAAAATTTATTGATACCTATGTAAAGGAATAATAAATATGCATATTTGCTATATTGCATTCATTCTTACTTGTCTTATTTAACAAGTTTATAACCTCAAAATACACATTTTTTCGTAAAATAGCTATTTTGTCACAAATGAGAGAGAGAGAGAGAGAGAGAGAGAGAGAGAGAGAGAGAGATGTTTATTTACACATATTCGATACAAACACAGAAAAAAAAATACATTTGACAGGAAATTTACAAATTAAAAAAATATATGGAATAGTATAAATAAAGCAATTCCAGATAGAAATTTGAACATGGTATCCAAAATGTTGAATCTGGTAGCTTTGTTTACGAGAAATTAGCTGGTGCGGCCCGTGCCGAAGTAACGAGGAGGTGGACTTACCCTTCTTCGCCGCCGACCTCGCTGACTGGCCACGGCACGGGTGAATTTATGGAAGGCACTGCACGCACACGACACCGCTATTTATTTGTAATTATGAGTTTATAATGCAGGAGTTCTTTTTGCACGCGACACATACAACAGCTTAGTTTTTATTTTTATGAAGAAATATGACGTGACAGCGAAAGACGTATGCCGTGGCATCAGGGGCTTATGGCCAGCGATAACCAGGCTTGCCCACCTCCTTGCACACGGCAAAAGGGCGCAACCATTAGCTGTTTAAGCTAAAAATGATGCCTTTTGAGGTTAGAAAGTTGTTTACTGAATAAGACAAGTATGGATGAAGCCATATCCATACTAATATTTTAAATGCGAAAGTGTGACTGTATATCTATTTGTCTGTCTGTTACCTTTTCACGCTTAAACTGCTGAACCGATTTAGATGAAATTTAGTATACAGATAGTTTGAGTCCCGGGAAAGGACATAGGGTAGATTTTATCCCGGAAATCACCCTTTAAGGGGGTGAAACTTTGAATGGAGAATCAATAACCGCTTAACCGATTTAGACGAAATTTGGTAAGCTTCCATGCATCCTTGCTTGCGTGCATGCTTGCTTACATGCTTTTTTGCAAGCTTGCTTGCACGCTTGCTTGCATGCTTGCTTGCATGCCCGCTAGAATCCTGCTTGGATTCTCGCTTGGATCCTCGCTTGCATGCTGCCAGCATGCTTGCAGGCTTGCTTGCATACTTGCAAATAGCTTGCTTCGTTGAAATATTTACGGTTCACGCGAGCGAAGCAATATAAATATCGCATCTAAAATAATCTTATGCATCATACATAATTCAGCACTCGAAAATGTTTTTGTGCGATGGTATGCTCACAGTGATTCTGTTATCAGACAGCCAATCTGTAATTAGTGAAGCTTATTAATAGCTTTCAGGCTTTTACGCGCTGACAGGCCTTACGTGAGAGCTTACGCAGATTGATTCTTTTTAGAGATCCGTTCAAAAAGCTCGCAGCACTGAGTTTCTCGGAATTTTTGTGCGAAATTACATTAGTAATTTACCATGAGCTTTACGGTGAAGGCAAACATCGTGAGGAACCTGAATACCTGCGATGAAATTCAATGATGTGCATGTGGATCCCAATCATGTACAATGTGAAACGCAATAAATAAATAAATAAATAAATAAATAAATAAATAAATAAATCTGCGCTGGGTCCGCGTGGGAACTCCCTCTCATTCTGAGAGCAGGCCTACGCCCTGGGATGCGTATAGGCTGAGGTTGTTCTAAAAATGGTTCTGCCCTTTATGGTAAGATAATGAGGGGACAACGAAGGAATAGAGGCCCCTGCGGCGAAAAACTAAATTACTTCAAATATTATTTATTTTATTAGCAGTACGGCTGCTCACCGAATCTAAGATTATTTAAAAGCGAAAAAGTTTCTCGGGTGCGCCGGTGGGATTCGAACCCACGTCTCCTGGGTATGCGCCCCAACGGGTGTTCTACCAATTGAACCACGTCGCATCCAACCGACTCTCCCGAAATTCTTATAATCGCTTACATACGCCAACAGTGGCGTGTGGTAACATCCATCGCAACTATTAGAAGCTACGACTCCTACGTTCCAAATTATATTGGAAATGCGTAAGAAATGATGTACCACATCTATTTATTCAAATTTATTAGTGGTTCAATTGGTAGAACACCCGTTGGGGCGCATACCCAGGAGACGTGGGTTCGAATCCCACCGGCGTACCCGAGAAACTTTTTCTCTTTTAAATAAACTAAATTACTTATTAAAAAAAACGTGCGTAACATAAACTGGCCACTTCTCATTTTGTTGTACAGTCAAGGACTTTAATTCCTGAGCCACCATGGAACCTTTTCAAAGGAAAAATCATTACGATTTTTCAGTGTCAATCGTTCGTTGTAGTACAGCCGTTCATGAAAAGATGGCGTTACACGTAAGAAATTACTTGAAATGGATTTAATGTGACATGTTTCTAATATAGGCTAAGCAAACGTTCCTACTAATTTTGTACTATGGGCTATGTTGCCTGAAAATAAACAATTTTTTTTTTTTATCATTTAAAAATATAATCAGGGCGAGTTTAGAAAGGGATTGGAGTTACCAGTAATTCTATATGCTTACGTCAAAATATGTATGAAATGATAGTTCTGACAGTCCCGTTCTGATTGCGGTTTGATTATTATCAAACCGCCTCTAGGTAAGTTTTGAAATTGTTAAAATAATTTGTAAGAAATTGCTCGTTTGATAGTTTTTTTTTTGATTACTTGATATTGTTTTGTATCATCTTCGTTACACTTTTGTGCAAGTATAGTATACGCTAGGTGCGAAGTAAGAGGAGGGAGAACCACGAATCGGTCGCAGCGCCCGCCGTGACCAAACGAGAAACCGTGGGTGGACCAACTGTCACTATTTGGGCGGTATCAGAAAAAAGTGAACCCTGTACTTTTTTAAAAACCTAACAAAATTTTGGGTTATTTCTACTCAGAATCACAAGCACTATCGACTTAAGCAATAAAAAAAGTGTCCAACTTTTAATTGTCAGTTTTGTGACGCAGTTAACCATACATGTTGTATGGACCGTCACAAAACTGACTAATATGTATGGATAATTAAGGATAATCAAGGCAAAACGGGTATATTACGACCGCTTTAGCCTAGTTGGTAGTGACCCTGCCTACGAAGCAAGAGGTCCTGGGTTCGAATCCCGGTAAGGGCATTTATTTGTGTGATGAGCACGAACATTTGTTCCTGAGTTATATATATATATATATATATATATATATATATATATGTATAAATATTAAAAATATATATATTAGGGGACAATCTTACACAAATCGACCTAGTCCCAAACTAAGCAAAGCTTGTACTATGGGTACTAGACGACGATAAACATACTTATATAGATAAATAAATGCTTAAATACATAGAAAACATCCATAACTCAGGAACAAATATTCGTGCTCATCACACAAATAAATGCCCTTACCGGGATTCGAACCCAGGACCTCTTGCTTCGTAGGCAGGGTCACTACCAACTAGGCTAAAGCGGTCGTTAAAGTTATGGATGTTTTCTATGTATTTAAGTATTTATTTATCTATAGCTTATTTAAGCTTTGCTTAGTTTGGGACTAGGTCGATTTGTGTATGATTGTCCCCTAATATTTATTTATTTATTTATATATTTTTCTGAAAACCCCCATTTACTAGAGAAATTTACGTCTCCGTGAAATTTACGACGCCAACATTTGTTTATAACAGGATTCCACGAAGACGAAAGCTTATATGCATCCTCCCGGTTAAAATTTTAGTGCTTTTTAATTTCAACCGCTTCACGCACCATTCTAGAGTAGAAATGACGTTCTATTGAGAGAATTTTGGGATTGTGCAGTTCAATCTAGTGGTTTGGTCCTGACTTCAATAAATGTTAGGCTATGGCTGACTTATTTACTTGGCGATTTTTAACGTCTGCAATATGCTTGACACCCTACACTTCAGTTAACTCGTGACCACGGCTGCTGCAATGTGGCCGAAACGTCGAGGTAAATAATATTTGCGTGATAATGATAAGTCCCGTTTAGTATAGTACCTAATTATGAATGAAAATCACGAAAGTTTAAAACAGTATAACATGTTACTCTTTATTAAGCCCCAATTATTGGAGCATACTACCACAGAATCAAAAGTAGCTATCGAATACATACCTGACAAAAGATATTTTTAAAGCTAGTCGTATTTTCAATAATTTCAATGGAAATTGTGACTTAAATATAACTCAATAAGGTTCAATTTCCAACTCAGTGCATGTGGTCGCTAAATCGCCTCTACCTTATTAAGGGTTAATAGGGATGTTGACACCACTAATCAACAGACGTACTTTTTATGAGCCGTCAAAACACAATTCTCCCATAGATTTTGAATGGCAATAGCAACTTATGAGGTCACTTGTTTGCCAACTCAATCAACTAACTATTTATTTGTTTTAAACCAACAAAAAATCTAATTTTGCAGTTAATCGAAAATTAATCTGGTTTTCAGGGCTTCAATAAAGCGTTTTTTTTACTGACGTCAACATCCCTGTTCGTGTTTTTGTGATTAGGTTCCGGGTGTGATATGAATTAATTAAATCTACTAAAACCCCAGATAAAAGACCAATAGGTCCTCGGCATTCCGTGCCGCGTGCTATATTTTTCCTATGCATCATACGTTCCAGTCTGCCATCATCACCTATGCAGTGATACAGCGCCATCTATGTTCAGTTCTCATCGAGAAACACCAACACTCCTTCGGAACTAACCGCTCACCCGGACAAGAGATGTCGCTACAAGGTCATACTTATATATCGCACATATAGATCTAAAGAGGGTCAACTCAAAATAATATACCATTTTAATTCAGACCTTTTAGAAATTAACTGAAGTCTAAATTAGAATGGTACATTATTTTGAGTTGACCCTCTTTAGATCTAGATGTGCGATATGGATTTCACGGAATGACTGTAAAAGTAAAAAATTGAAGTTAAAAAAATAAAAAATACAAAAAGATACTTCGAACCAAGCTTGTTATTGTTTTATCATTTAATGCACAAATACGATTCATATTAACAATAAGTCCAATGCGAATAGGTAACGGATTAAAGTAATAACATATATTTTTATCATTTTTACGATTATCTTAGTCATGTGATGTTAATGGCTGATATAATTTGTTTATATCGTTTGCAAGGATTATTGTAGTCTTAGATAGTTGAAGATATTGCTAGTTTTCAGGATAGAAACATAGTTATCATTCTTTTTATTATTTACTGGAAAATGGTGGTGTTATAATGTTTCTTATCAGGTCGTGAGTGTACAAAATTCAAATACATCGTCAAGAAAACTAAAATCTAATCTCTAATATCTAAGGCGTATGATAAAATTAATGATTATAGGGTAAAATACCCAGTAGTCAGCCAGGCACCGGTAGTCTGCCTTTGACAAACTTTCGCACTAATGGGAAGAGCACGACAGATATCTTTCGTACTCTTCGCACTCATATTATATGAGTACGAAAGATATCTCTCGTGTTCTATTATGGTCGTATAATACGGCCGACCACCGGTGCCTGGCTGTACTGGGTACTTTACCCTATCGTGGAGAGGGATGTTTGGAAATAAGTAATTTCGATCCACATTGGCGATCTCTGGCTTCAAATAGCGTACAATAGGTTTACTTTTAGTTTACCACTGACAGATGGCTTGCCTTCATTTCATTTCCAACTTTAACACCATACAAATAAAGTAGCTATTACAAAATCTGCAAACGTGGGTAACAGTATTCTAAAATTGGCTTTATTTGTAGGTCGTTAAAGTTGAATATGAAATGAAGGCAAACTATCTGTCAGTGGTAAACTTTATGTAATTTTACTGTATTTACTGTGCATAAAAGATCATTTTTGTTTTTGTGTTAAATATTTCGGATGTAAGTAATGACATAAAAAGAATGCCTTGTCGAGTTTCTTGTCGTAGCCTTCTCAACAGGGTTAATTACATAACTAGCTGGTGCCTGCGACTTCGTCCGCGTTAATCATTGATGCTCCGCTCCTATTGGTCGTAGCGTGATGTTATATAGGTAGCCTATAGCCTTCCTCGATAAATGGGCAATCAAACACTGAAAGAATTTATCAAATCGGACCAGTACTTTCTGAGATTAGCGCGTTCAAGCAAACAAACAAACTCTTCAGCTTTATAATATTATAGTATAGATAAAAGCAACTACGAAAAAAAGTCTGCCTTTTAGCTTCAAAATATCGTCCGATACGATTTTTTTTGGATTCATCATTATCATCATTTCAGCAGCAAGACGTCCACTGCTGGAAATAGGCCTCCCTCATTGATACCCAATCATTACGGTTGGAAGCGACTTGTATCCACCTTGAACTTGCGGCCTTCACCAAATCGTCCGTCCATCTCGTTGGTGGACGTCCCACGCTGCGCTTGCCAGTCCGTGGTCTCCATTCGAGAACTTTTCGGCCCCAACGGGCATCTTTTTCGGATCTTTTTTGGATTAAATCACTCATAACTTTTTCCAGAAGCCGTGGTGGCCTAGTTTTTTGACCTACTCTCAAGCAGAGGGTCGTGGGTTTGAGTCCGGGCTCGCGCCTCTGAGTTTTTCGGAATTTTTGTGCGAAATTACATTAGTAATTTACCATGAGCTTTACGGTGAAGGAAAACATCGTGAGGAAACCTGCATACGCCTGCGAAGAAATTCAATGGTGTGCGTGAAGTTCCCAATCCGCACTGGGCCCGCGTGGGAATACGGCCCAAGCCTTCTCATTCTGAGAGGAGGCCTGTGCCCTGCAGTGGGACTTAAATGGGCTGGAATGTTTTTTTTTCTAATTAACCTATCTTATAGTTTCTTATCTTATATTTTAGTGCTCTATATCTATTTGTGTAACATATTTATAGGTTGAACGTTGATGGAAGTCAGTCAGATCTTTTAGCGGCACAGCCTAGTCCAGGATCCCGTAGCTAGAAGCAGTCCCGCAGCAAGAGCAGCCGACATAAATCAATTACAGCGATCGCTTCATTAGCCACGTCACTGCTGTGGAGGTGATACAGCGGAGCTTAGAGTCCATTGCGGCTTGGTACAAACAAGCGTTGAATATTTAATTTACTGACTCAGTTGTTATAGCTAGACCGTTTAAATGATTTCTCGCCCGCGCGGTACAGTCAGCCATTAATATAGTCTATCACCGTACGGATCATTACACGTCATGATACAACGAGGTCAATTTTCCCTTGCAATAATTATGATGACAGTGACTAATGACTTCACTCAGAAAAATCAACCTTAGCGATATTTAGATTTCACAGAAACTTAGGTCAAAAAAAAAGTTTTAATTTTTTGTTTTTTCAAAATTATTTTCTTGCTGCTGTCAAACTGTTGGCTTTCTGCAGATTCAACCGCAAACCTCTCATCGTAACTGACATTGGCTCAAGCCTTAAGGCTGCCATTAAGGGAAATAATAATAATAATGGAAACTTATGTCAAAACTGGTAGACCACCTTCTTGGCCGACCGTACAGGGGCTGGGGGTATGATGACAAAGGGGACCGGGAGAGGTGCGGGGGAGGTGTTCATAGTTTGCGGAGGTCCATACATGAATGGCAACCTTTTTACTTTCTTATACAGGGTGTTTGGTAGCTTCGTGCAAAGCTTTAAGGGGGTGATAGCCGAGGTAGTTTTGAACATTTTTAGCCATATAGTATGTCTTGGCAGAAATTTGTATTTTTTTTTTAAATTGAAGACTTAGAAATTTTAGGAAAAAACCCAGAATTTGATAGTCACGAGTCAATATTGCCCCAATGAGCGTTATTTTGGAAAATTTAAATATGGCACAGAAAAATGACGTAGACTGACCAGTCAGTCATTTCATATCTTATTTACTAGTAAAATTTCGAGCCATTCTTAGCGAGTGCTCCCTGAGTTTGGTTTTTACTTTTTATCTCAGATTTAGCAAGCAATGTCAATGAGCGATACCTTAAAAGAAAGAACAATAAACAGGCATGTTTCTAAAAATGTTTGAACATGTCAAGGATTTTTTTTTCATTTTTTTTTATGGCACAGAATTGTTTTTGTGGCAAGAAAGACACTTAAAAATTATTTAATTTGGTCCAATACACATTAAACTATTCGAAATAAAATATTTGGTTTCCAAATTAACGCTCATTGGGGCAATATTGACTCGTGACTATCAAATTCTGGGTATTTTCGTAAAATTTCAAAGTCTTCAATTTAAAAAAAAGTATCAAATTTCGGCTAAGATATATATGGCTAAAAATGTTCAAAAATACCTCGGCTATCACCCCCTTAAAGCTTTGCACGTAGCTACCAAACACCCTGTATATTTGAAATAATCATGCTTGTAAAAAATACATGGGATTTTCCTACAAACGCCGATAAGCCTAAGCCTACTAGAAACACACGGTAACTTAACGTTCCATCTTACAGACTGGCTAAAATCAAAAGGTAATATTTGAACATGTATCTATATAAGTATGTTCATCCGTTGTCTAGTACCCATAGTACAAGCTTTGCTTAGTTTGGGACTAGGTCGATTGGTGTCAATCATCCCATGATTTATTATTTATTTATATTATGTATGACTAATGGCCGATGGGTCTAAAGGGTTCTCGAGTGGCGTTCACGGAGGGGAAGACAGTGTAGGTAGGCCTCCAACAAGATGGAGCGACGACCTGATTAAGGTTGCTGGAACGCATTGGATGCGACTGGCACAGGACCGAACTGTTTGGCGAGCCTTGGGGGAGGCCTATGTTCAGCAGTGGACGTCTTTCGGCTGAAATGATGATGATGATATGACCAAGCGAGCAATGTATAAACACATGTTAAGTAATCGGAGTCGTGATGCCGTGCGGGAATCGGGAATCGGCGGACAGGCTGAATCGATACAGATAATGGCCGATTACTTAGAGCTGACAGCCCTACGGAATTACAGGGATGTTACCATTGTAACGTCGATACTTTATTATCGATATATTACTTTCTTACCGTGCCGTAAGCCGTGGTGGCCTAGTGGTTAGACATATGCCCTCTCAAGCAGAGGATCGTGCGTTCGAATCCGGGCTCGCACCTTTGAGTTTTCGGATAGTTTAGGTAAGTTTAATAATAATTCTGAAGTACTCACAAATTCAGAAAAAAGAGTTGTTAAGTGAAACTTTTAGGAAATGAATCAGTTGGGAATAAAATATATCGCCTTTTCATTTATTACGTAATACTCCTACTAATATTATAAATGTGAAATTTTGTGAAGAGGTTTGGATGTTTATTACTTATCACGCAATAACGGCTGAACGGATTTACATGAAATTTGGTATGAATAGTATGAGACCTTAGGAATAACATAGGATAGTTTTTATTCCGGAAAATTACATAGTTCCCGCGGGATAGCGATAAACGAATTCTTCGCAGACGGAGTCGCGGGTGAGATTTATTTCTCGAAATAAATGAACCACTTTAATGTTTGTAAATATTTTTACTATTGTGAGCTCTGCCCTTTTCGTATTGCTATGTTTAGTCTAACGCACCGCGGGAGGGCGCAGGCTGAAAATCAGCGACGCCGGCTTCCTCAACCGGCAGCATTGCATGCTGAGCCTGGGCCTATTGCCACGAAGATTTTTGTTTTTTTTTTTGTGTGTTTCTGTATGTTTTTTTTAATGTCCATTGTATTTCTTTTTTTTTGTTAGGTTGTGGCAATAAATGACTTTTATTATTATTTAATAAAATAGGTATGAAGTATCTTCTTTTTGTATTTATTTTTCAAATTAACTAAAACAATTACTTTGCTCACCCGCGACCTTACAATAGTTACGTTTATGCAAGAAATGTGTGTTCATGCAGTTCCTCCACCTCCACACTGTACGAATACACACAAATCACATAAACACAACCATCACCACCACCAAGCTACACTGACGCGTTTCGAACTCAACCAGAGCTCATCTTCAGAGTTACCACAACCGTATGCTCCGTCGTTCATTAATATGGACCTCCGCAAAGTAACGCCTGATTCAATAAATTATTTATTTTTCAACTTCATTTTTTATTACTTTTACGGTCATCCCGTGAACCCGTTTACCCGTTTTATTACTGCATAAGGTGATTATAACAGACTGAAATGTACGATGTATGGAAAAAATTCGTCGCTAACCTCTAGACCAGCGATGGTGTAGGGGTAAGCACGCAGCACGGAACGCTGAGGACCTGGGTTCGATTCCCAGCATTGGTCTTTTTTCTGGGGTTTTCTCTGTGCATCTATATTTCAGTTTGTATTTAGTTTGAAATATATTATTTAATAATAAAATCTATCGATATCGTCGACTTCACCCAACACTAACACATCTTGCAAAGCATTGTATTGATTTCGTGCCTATTTTTATTTGGTCGCCAGCCCACCTGGGGCGACTAACCTACCAATTTAGGAAGCCGCCTCTTTCCCCCTAACTCCCTACTGCTACGACTTTCTTCACCCAGCCGGGTTATAGTCGAGATGACACGTCATAGTATCTCCAGGGGTTCAAGGGAAATTAGGACGTATTGATACTTTATTTGGTAGTATTAAGGTTGAGAATAGCGTAGATTTGTTTACAAATTGAAAATAATATCTGTGAATGGGTATGGGTAGGTTATTTTGAAGTGAAAGGGGATGTAAGGAGTTTTATATGGATTTCTGTGTTATGAGTTAAGGTGAATTATGGTTTAATTGCGATGGTAAATATTGCTTGATGGACAATAATTTGTAATGTTAGCGCATAGAATATATACGTCCCACTGTAGGGCACACGCCTCCTCTCAGAATGACGGCTTGGGCCGTAATTCCCAAGCAGGCCCAGTAAGAATTGAGAACTTCACACACACTATATTGAATTCGCAAGAGTGTGCAGGTTTCATCGCGATGTTTTCCTTCACTAAATTTCAAATGTAATTCTGCACGTAAACTTTGAAAAAGTGTAAGGCGCGAGCCCGGGTTTGAACCTACTACTCCCTGCTTGAGAAGCCATAGGTCTAACCATAAGGTTATCATGGCTTTCCAGAGTTTTTAGGGTTCCGTACCTCAAAAGGAAAAAACGGAACTTATGGGATCACTTTGTTGTCCGTCCGTCCGTCTGTCAAGACCCTTTTTCTCAGGAACGCGTGGAGGTATCAAGCTGAAATTTATATCAAATACTCAAGTTTACTGTCCCTTAGAGCTGTGGAAAAATCAAACTTCTAAGACAACGCAATCAAAAGATACAGCCGTTTATGCCGCAAATTTCCGCAAATTTTCGAAACTCGCAATTGAATCAAAAGCTACAGGGTACTTCACGTGAACTCAGAATCTTGAAATTTGGTACGAAGCAAGGTCTTATAGCACAGATAAAGAAAAAATTGCGAAAAGCATACATTTTCTGTCTGTCTGTCTATATCAGTAACCAACCTACAATGATCCCACATTACGCACATTTTGCTTAGGAGCAGGGGTCTGCTAAGACTGGATGTTCATAGATACATATAAATTTGTACGGAACCCTCGGTGCGCGAGTCCGACTCGCACTTGGCCGGTTTTTTTCATAAGCTTATAGCACTACCAATTCTTCCTACGTGCCCTGCCTCCATTTTAGCACCCTACGAATATCGTTTTACGTTTGCGCGTGTCTCAGGTTGCAAACCTTCGGATAACTTATAAATGTAATGAAAACGCGCTAAGGGTTGAGCGCCCCTGACATAATTAGATTAAATGCCGTATTCAATAGATATAATCAATCTTCGTAACTAATTGGCGTTCGACTAACTCCCCCCTCCAATTTAAACTTGTGTTTTTCTTGAGCATCTCTTTGTACATAAAAAGGTACATCATGTATATCATCTAAAAGCGATCTTGACGTGTCAAAATGCACGTCAATATCACTTATCTTCTTTCTAATGCTAAAAAAACGAAGTTACACAGAACGCACCTACTCAGCAAACAAAGCGAATTATAACCCCCCAGAAAGGAACGTAACTTTTCACGCTACAGATACACACACACGCACGCACGCGCACATACACACACACACACACACACACACACACATTTACAAATACCTTATGCATACAACACAGTGCAGGTGCAGGTTTAGGATCAGCTAACCTTATTTTTAAGTTTTTAAATATTCGAGTATATATTATTTTTTTTTTTTCGTTATTTTTCGTTATTTTAAGTTATTTTATTTTAGTACCTACTGTTGCATTTTAGTACCTACTGTTGCAGTGTAACTTGCTAGGCACAAATAATTCTTTGTTTTTTTTTTACCCATAATTTAAATGTGAGATGCGCTGCGACCGACCGTCCTCACAGGGACCAGTCTGAAAATCAGCGCCGGGCAACGAAGCCTAGCACATGCTGAGACTGGGGTCCCATTGTCAATACTTAACTTGAAATGTTTAATAGTTTTTATCAATGTCTAGTTTTTAAGTTATGGCAATAAAGTTTTTTTATTATTATTATTTTTTTTAAGTATATCTTCCGACGAAATGCGTTACAAAAAAACCGGCCAAGTGCGGGTCGGAAACTCGCGCACGAAGGGTTGCGTACCTATAAAAAAATTGCGGTTTACGATTTATGACGTATTAAAAAAAAACTACTTACAAGATCTCGTTCAAACCAATTTTCGGTGGAAGTTTACATGGCAATGTACATCATATATTTTTTTAGTTTTATCATTCTCTTATTTTAGATGTTACAGGGGGACACTCATTTTACCACTTTGGAAGTGTCTCTCGCGCAAACTATTCAGTTTAGAAAAAAATGATATTAAAAACCTCAATATCATTTTTGGAGACCTATCCATAGACAGGGTTATTTGTAATTCACTAGCATCCTTTTAACCCTAAACTCCTACTTAAACAAATGTTTTTTGTTTTACGGCTTTTGTCATAACTTATTATTTTTGGTGTAATAACGTTCTGAAAATTTGATTCTGCCTCTTATTTTTACGATACTCTTTGTATTTGTATGGGAAAAAAAGTGCTTCATTTTAAAAAGTTGTAAAACAAAAAACATTTGTTTGAGTGATAGGAATTCAGGGATAAGAGGATGTCATTGAATTAAAAATAACCCTGGATAACCCCACACGTATGGGTTTGATGAAAAAAAATATTTTGAGTTTCAGTTGTAAGTATGGGGATCCCCCAAAATTTATTGTTTTTTTTTTCTATTTTTGTGTGAAAATCTTAATGCGGTTCACGGAATACATCTACTTACCAAGGTTCAACAGCATAGTTCTTATAGTTTCGGAAAACAGTGGCTGTGACATACGGACGGACCGACAGACAGACAGACATGACGAATCCATAAGAGTTCCGTTTTTTGCCATTTGGCTACGGAACCGTAAAAAACTGAAAACCAAATCCAAAACGCCACAGATCGGCGCACTGAAGGCGTCATTAACCCGCGCTGTTTGAGCAAAAATTTAGACAAAGCGAATAAAAGGGGGAAAGGACGAAAAAGGGTAAAAACCCGACCAATTAATTAAGGACAATTAGCCCTTCCTGATGCAACAAAAGGTGGAAAAACTCTTCCCATTAATTACCGGGGGTGGAAAACGCTTTGTGAACCAAGGAGGATAGCCAAATGATTTATGCAGAGAGTTGTGTCTTGGTTTATCTTGGTGTCAAAACAACATTGATTCTAAGTTTTCAGTATTTTTTGTCATGGAAACGAAGTAAGTTGTATGGTTTGAAATAATAATAACATATTATCGATTTTGGTTTATTTGATTGATATATTTTCAAACGTGTCACATTGATATAATGCCACTTATAAGATATCGATAAACTAAAATAAATAAAAAATAAAAAAAGTAAATATTAGGGGACAATCTTACACAAATCGACCTAGTCCCAAACTAAGCAAAGCTTGTACTATGGGTACTAGACGACGATAAACATACTTATATAGATAAATAAATACTTAAATACATAGAAAACATCCATAACTCAGGAACAAATATTCGTGCTCATCACACAAATAAATGCCCTTACCGGGATTTGAACCCAGGACCTCTTGCTTCGTAGGCAGGGTCACTACCAACTAGGCTAAAGCGGTCGTTAAAATAAATATCAGAAGGAAGTCACTAGCGTTGAATCTTTCGTGTCCGAAAAATGTCTAGGTGTAGTAATGACTCTATATTATCACTAGCTGTGGCCCGCGACTCCGTCCACGGAGAATAGGGTAGGTATAAAAAAACCGGCCAAGTGCAAGTCAGACTCGCGCACGAAGGGTTCCGTATCTATACATTTTGACATCTGAATTTGTATGTATTTTTATTCTTTTTGTTTTTATTGTTATTATTTATTGATTATTTGGTCTTATGACATCTTCACATTATGTGAATTAATATTATTCATTTAATATTTTTATGTTGTAGTTTTTAAATTTCTTTGACATTCACACATTATGTGATTTAATATTTTATTGACATTTTTGTTTTATCTCACTTTTATTGTTTTTAATATTATTATCTTTGTGACATTTTAAATTAATATATTATCCATTTATGTTTTTCAAATTCTGTTGACGATCTTTTTGTGAATTCTTTATATTTGTGACATTTCGAATGCTGAATATAATTGTAATTTTCAATCTGAAATAAATGAATCTATCTATCTATCTAATCTATAAAAAAGGGGAAAAAACACGTTTGTTGTATGGGCGCCCCCTTAAATATTTGTTTTATTTTAATTTAATTATTTATTTTTAAAGTAAATATATAACTAAATATTCTGTGAATATTTCAAGCGTATACCTGTTGCCGTTATCAATATCGAGCAATAACGAGCAATAAAACTTTTTAACAAAAAAATTAAACCGCCGAAAAAACTGAAAAGCAAAAAATAATACCTTTTTTGTTTGACCTTAATCTAGGTACCAGTTTGAAGTCGATGCCTCAGCACGAGCCAGGAGGAGTGATAGTTAGAAGCCAATCAGGTAGACGATTATAGGTCCACTCCTCCTGGCTAGTGCTGAGGCATCGACTTCAAACTGGTACCTAGATTAAGGTCAAACAAAAAAAGGTATTATTTTTTGCTTTTCAGTTTTTTCGGCGGTTTATTTTTTTTGTTAAAAAGTTTTTATTTTATACTTTTTTCCCATCCTTGGGGTAAATTTTTTTCCAAATTTATATAATACCAACTTCAAGGTATACATTAAGAAATTAATTATGTAATAAGTATAATAATTATATTAACAAATTATGAAAATCAGACTACTCTGTAAAAAGTTATGCCTGGTCATACAGTACAATCAGTGACTGAACATTCAATCATCCCCTATTTTCCTACCCTTAGGGTAAGAATATTTTTTCCAAATTTAAATGGGACCACCCTCGGGGTATACGCTTTCCAATAAAAAAAGAATCATCAAAATCGGACTACACTGTAAAAAGTTATGCGTGATCATACATAAAAAAAAATATATACACGTCGATTTGAGAACCTCCTCCTTTTGTTTTCGTCGGTTGAAAATCACGTTTGTTGTATGAGAGCTCCCTTAAATATTTATATTATTCTGGTTTTTAGTACTTGCTGTTATAGCGGCAATTGAAATACATCATCTGTGAAAATTTCAACTGTCTAGCTATCACGGTTCATGAGAAGCAGCCCGGTGACAGACGGACGGACGGACAGCGAAGTCTCAGTAATAGGGTCCCGTTTTTACCCTTTGGGTACGGAACCCTAAAAAGGTGTCTAGACATGTTTTCCGCGGGCCCTTCATAATGGTTATGGTTATGTTTTTTTCCTTATTTTTGTACAATAAAGAGTTTACATACATACATTCGGGTAAACGATAGAACACTATAAGAGCCAATAAGAACCCCTGTATCTAAATAATTCCGAGTCAAAAATGCGTTTACAACTATACTATAAACCAAGGCTAGTTAAATATAGCTATAACAATAAAACTACTTACGCCATATTCTGGCAATCAGGGTAGGGTTCGTAATACTCTTAAGGGTATTTTATTTGGACGAATAAAAGACAGTTTTAATATGTTCTGAAGTAAGGGTTCCGTAGCATAAGGGGCTAAATTCAAGAACGGGCCTTCACGGGTTTGGTAGCGGTAATTCAATCGTTTGGGTTGGGTTTGGTTTGAACTGCTATTCAGGAACGCCAAAAATCACTGGTTTGCGAGAGGTTTTCGCTGAGTTTGGGATGAGCCTTATTTATTTATTTAAAAAGCGAATTAACAGGAAAATAAGGCATTTCAAACTAAATACAAACTGAAATATAGATGCACAGAAAAAACCCCAGAAAAAAGACCAATGCTGGGAATCGAACCCAGGTCCTCAGCGTTCCGTGCTGCGTGCTTTACCCCTACACCACCACTGGTCTAGAGGTTATCGACGAATCTTTCCCATACATCGTACATTTCAGTCTGTTATAATCACCTTATGCAGTGATAAAGCACTCATCTATGTTTATGCCCTCTACCGAGAGACTTTAACACTCCTTCGGAGCTACCCGCTCACCTGGACCAAGAGATGGCGCTACTGTGCAACTTTAAACAAGTCAGATATGAAGTATCTTTTTTTATTTATTTTTTCAACTAAAAGCACGCAGCACGGAACGCTGAGGACCTGGGTACGATTCCCAGCATTGGTCTTTTTTCTGGGGTTTTTTCTGTGCATCTATATTTCAGTTTGTATTTAGTTTGAAATATATGGTTTCATGGGATGACCGTAAAAGTAATAAAAAAATGAAGTTGAAAAAATAAATAAAAAAGATACTTCATATCTGACTTAGGAAAATAAGGCTCATCCCAAGCTCAACCCATTCCTATCCTCTCCCAAACGATTGAATTACCGCTCGCAAACAGTGTTGGGCCGTTCCTGAATTTAGCCCCTGGTCAAATTGAACGCAGCCCATTGATTATGTATGAACAACATTGTCAGTATCTATACTTTGATCAATTATAACTGTAGATCCACAGTCGCGCGCCCGAAAATGTCCGAGCCAAATGAGCGCCACTTTGATAAAAGTGGCCTTCTTTTTCTCAGAACGTTGCGTGAAATTGTCAAGTTTAGCTATCAAGTGGAGTTTTGCCGCTACCAAAATTCGACTGTAATAAAGTAAAGACTAGGTTCAAATTTCTGTGTAGGTGATGATTTTATTTGTTACGCAACCAAATAAAAAAGTTCGGACATTCTTTGAAGGGGATTTTGTTCGGCAATGTGTATCTTCAGTTATAATTGATCAAAGTATCTATATATTTTGTATAGATATGCGATCTGACCGTCCGACCGTGACGGTATGATGCCGGTAACCGATATATGTTGTTCATACATAATGCGGGCTGCATTCCATCTGACCTGACTGCGACCGTAGAACGCATCCAGTCTGGCAAATAAAAAAAATAAATAAAAATAAAACACAAAGAACACGAAAAAAAAAGAAGAAGAACAGAAACACACAAAAAAAAAACTCCGTGGCAATAGGCTCAGGCTCAGCATAAATGCTGCCGGTTAGGAAGCCGGCGGCGCTGATTGTCAGCCTGCGCCCTCCCGCGGCGCGTTAAACACAGCAATAATACGGGAAGGGCAGAGCTCACAATATTACGTAAATACAAAATATTCACAATATTACGTAAAATCCTTAAACGATGTATAAACCCTTTTCTTGAAAGCCCCAATATCATAATTGTCTGGAAACACTTTTTTTTTTTTTCTTTTTATTAGCCTGTTTTGGTGTCCCACTGCTGGGCAAAGGCCTCTCCTCTCTTGGTCCATTCTTGCCTATTCAACGCGAGCTCCTGCCATCCCACGTGATAAACATCTAGGTCGTCCCTCCATCTCCGCTTTGGTCTGCCTCTATTACGATATCCATCCCTAGGGATCCATTCCGTGATAAGTTTGGCCCAACACTGGAAACACTGCTGCTAGAAATTAATTCCACAATTTTGGAAGTGCCGAAGAAAACGTACAGTGGTAGAGCCCAATCATCGATATGGTTACGATGGTGGAAATTCGCAGCATCCTTTCTTTAATTACTTATATTTCCTTGGTTCTTTCTCCAGGTTATGACGGTTTCCCATTCGAACTGTCTTGGCAATAGAGTCAGACCATGATAAGTCTGCAACGATTTTGATAGCACTCGCATGGCAGTGCAAGTGTTATATTAAACGTCAAACTTCTATGAAATTATGACGTATAAGTAACACATGCAGTGCGTGTGCTATCAAAATCGTTGCAGACTTATCTTGGTCTAACTCTATGTAAGTACAAACGTGATCTGTATACTTACCTTATTTTTTAACGATTAAAAATGAAATCCACGTAGCACACACACGTCAAAATGTGATCTCAAGTCGGTTAGAGAGAGAGCGTAATTTATTTATTTATTTATTTATTCAGGATAACAACAGCCTTAAATTAATAAAAGAAACATACAAAAGGTTACATCATATGAGGCCAATAACAGCTATCCATTGTGAGTCTTAATCTAAATCATCATAGCGACGCTCTTCAAGTGTAAGGATATTGTAATGACGGCAGTTGTTAGAATACGATGTGTGAGGTATTTTAAATTTGTAATTGTTACATAACGTCTTAGTGTACATCGTTATTTTTATTTTTTATTTATAATCGCGATAAAAAAGGGGATTAAAGTTCCAAAATGATTAATTTTAATCTTCAGGAACGTAAATCCGTAACTTTTTAATACTTGGTGATTTATCATTAAGTAATTAAATTGGTTATCAATCAATTAATCAGTTATAAACATGATACAGTAATAATAATTGTACATTCTAATTGGCGTTCCAATCGTACCATATATTGATAAGGTATAAAGTAGGTATATTATATTCTACTAGGTCTTTCCCGCGGCTTCCATCATCATCATCATACCAGCCTATATACGTACCACTGCAGGGCACAGGCCTCCTCTCAGAAAGAGAGGGCTTGGGCCTTAGTTCCTACGCGGGCCCAGTGCGGATTGGGAAATTCACATCATCATCATCATCATCATCATTTCAGCCATAGGACGTCCACTGCTGGACATAGGCCTCCCTCATTGATGCCCAATCATTACGATTGGAAGCGATTTGCATCCACCCTGAACCTGCGGCCTTCACCAAATCGTCCGTCCATCTCGTTGGTGGACGTCCCACGCTGCGCTTGCCAGTCCGTGGTCTCCATTCCAGAACTTTTGGCCCCCAACGGCCATCTGTTCTACGTGCTATATGGCCTGCCCATTGCCATTTCAACGAGCTAATCCGTTTGGCTAAGTCGGTTACCCCGGTTCTTCTACGGATCTCCTCGTTTCTGATTCGATCCCGTAGAGAAACTCCAAGCATAGCCCTCTCCATAGCTCGCTGAGCGACTTTGAGTCTATTCATCAGGCCCATAGTGAAGCACCACGTCTCGGATCCATATGTCATCACTGGCAACACACACTGATTAAAGACTTTTGTTTTGAGGCACTGAGGTATTTTGGACGAAAAGATGTTGCGGAGCTTCCCGAACGCTGCCCATCCGAGTTGGATTCGCCGATTGACCTCCTTCTCGAAGTTGGACCTACCTAGCTGGACGGTCTGTCCTAGGTATACATATGCGTCAACAACTTCAAGAACCGAGTTCTCGACCACAATGGGGGCAGGGACAACATGAACATTAGACATAACTTTCGTCTTGTCCATGTTCATTCTTAGTCCTACCCGTCGAGAGACTCGATTGAGGCCTTCGAGCATCGTGCTGAGTTCTTCCATCGATTTTGCCATGACCACGATATCGTCGGCAAACCGAAGGTGAGTGATGTATTCGCCGTTGACATTGATGCCTAGTCCTTTCCATTCCAGGAGCTTGAAGGCGTCTTCCAGAGCGGCAGTAAACAGTTTCGGAGATATTACATCTCCCTGTCTTACGCCTCTTTTCAAGGGAATCGCCTTCGAACTCTGTTCCTGCACTCGAACCGACATAGTGGCATTTTTATACAAACACTTCAACACTTCGATGTACCGGTAGTCAATATGGCACCGCTGGAGAGACTCGAGCACCGCCCATGTTTCGACCGAATCAAAGGCTTTCTCGTAGTCCACAAACGCTAGACATAGCGGCAAGTTATACTCTTCGGTCTTCTGTATAACTTGCCGCAGCGTATGTATGTGGTCTACGGTACTGTAGCCTTTTCGAAACCCGGCTTGTTCGGGAGGCTGGAAGTCATCAAACCTGCGCTCAAGACGATTTGTAATGACCCTGGAGAACAGCTTATAAACATGGCTCAAAAGCGAGATGGGTCTGTAGTTCTTTAACAAGGTTTTATCACCTTTCTTAAAGAACAGCACCACCACGCTTTTGTTCCATGCTTCTGGCGTGGTACCTTCGAGCAGGACGGAGTTAAAGAGTCTCTGAAGGACTTTCAGTACCGGTGATCCACCCGCTTTCAGAAGCTCAGAAGTAATTCCATCCTCACCCGGCGCCTTGTTGTTCCTAAGCTGTTTCAGGGCCATCCTAATTTCATACAGGCTGATGTCCGGGATATCCTCGGTATAGTGTCGGGTCAGTTTGGCTCTTGGGTCTTCAGCCGCACTAAAATCATGTTTTGTGACCGAATCGTAGAGGCGTCTGTAAAACTCTTCGATTTCCCTTAACACGTCCGCTTTCGTCGACGCTACACTGCCATCATCCCTCTTCAGCTTTGTCATCTGGCTTTGCCCAATAGACATATCTCTTGCGAACACTTTGGAGCCTTTATTCCGCTCTATTGTATCTTTAATACGAGCAGTATTAAAGGTACGAATATCGCGTCGCAAGGATTTCCGAATTCGTCTATTAAGCTGCCTATGTGACTCAGCATCATCGGGAGACTGCAGTCTCAGCGAGCGTCGTTCAGCCATAAGGTCAAGGGTATGCTCCGAGAGCTTCTGAGTTCTACTAGTACGACGGGTCTTATAAAACTGAGACCCTACCGTGTTGACAGTTTCTACGAACCTGTTATTGATTTCGTCCACTGACGCGTGATCTTCCAGGCAATCAAAGCGATTTGAGAGCTCGAGTTGAAAGCTCTCGGGGTTTTCGATCTGAGCGCGAGTAGGTCGGAGCGTGGACTTCATCAGACGGGACCGTTCAAGTTTAACGTTAATATTCAATGTGCCTCTTACTATTAAGTGATCACTGCCGGTTTTCACCCTGTGTATCACAGAGACATCATTGAATATCCGTCTCTTGTCGGTCATGATGAAGTCTATCTCGTTTCTCGTGAAACCGTCGGGGCTCATCCACGTCCATTTCCTGTGAGGTGGCTTCTGGAAGAAAGAATTCATCATAAAGAGGCCTTCTTTCTCCAGAAAATCGGCCAGCCTCTGTCCCCTACGGTTCCGTTGCCCATAACCGAAGCTCCCCACTTTCAACTCATTATCGCCTCTCTTGCCCAGTTTCGCATTGAAGTCCCCCATAACAACATTGAAGTGAGTCTTGTGAGTATGTATGGCCCTACTGATGTCCTCATACATAGCCTCTACTTCCTCATCTGGGTGTGACGAGGTCGGCGCATATACCTGAACGACCTTCAGCGAATATCTTTTAGATATTCTGAGTGTTAGGTACGCCACCCTGCTCGACACACTGTCGATGGTAATAATGTTGTTAACGAGGGACTTGTGGACGAGAAATCCGACACCCCCTTGGCACTGTTGGTCGCCCTCCCGGTAGAAGAGGAGGTTACCAGATTTCAGGGTTATCGTGTCCTCTCCCTCTCTACCGACTTCAGATAACCCCAAAATATCCCACCGTAATCTGCTCAATTCTTCTTCCAGCTCGGTGATCTTTTCGTCTGTCCTCAAAGTGCGGATGTTGTGTGTTGCCAGGGCCAGTTGTCGTCGTAGGGGCAATCTTCCGGGTACCTTCTTTCGTGCGTTGGTCATTGGACAGTTAATCCTCCTCACCCGGAGATTATCGCCCCTGACCCTGGGGGTTCTTGGCCTACTGTCATCAGCCTCACCCCCAGTGTCGCCGGGTACTTGGGGACTAATTTTAGGGCTTTGGTTCATCATTAAGGGGGGGGGGGGGTTGGACCGTAAAACCCACCACGCTGGTCCAGTGCGGGTTGGTGGGTGGAGCGCCAGAGCCTCGTTTGTTATACGGCAGGGAGTACCACGGGCCGGTGAGGTTGGCTTGGGTTCCGATTAGTGTTGTTTGGAACCCCTTACTCCTTTCACATACACCATTAAATTTCTTTGCATATGTATGCACTATGCAGGTTTCCCGCGTCATCGCTCTTTTAGAAAGAAATCCATGAAAAAATTTTACGGTATCGTTCGTAAGGGTTTAGACCTGCAAGAAAAAACGTGCAAGTTGCATTAAATTGCGAGGCAGTAAGGCGAACAAGATGTTGCGGAGCTTCCCGAACGCTGCCCAGCCGAGTCGGTTTCGTCGATTGACCTCTTTCTCGAGGTTGAACCTACCTAAGTGGATTGCTCGTAGAACTGATGACCGATGGGGCAAAAATGTTCAGCAGTGGACGTTGTTTAGGGAGCTCCGAATTAAAGTCAGGTTCCAAGGTAACTGCTTTAATGATCTTCAAAACCAAAGCTCAAACAAAACGAAATACAATAACTCTCTTATGCATTCTAGGGCGACAAAACGTTAGCGAGTTTCCAGTCAGTACAGCGCCATCTAACAAAAACATTTAGAACTAAATTTCTATCTCAAACAGACGTCTTTTGGCTGAAATGATGATGATGGTTGATGATGTGGCGAACAAGATTACAGTTGTCAATCGAGAGCCGCACATTTTCTCTTGCAGGTCTAAACTTGGCTTTAAGGCCACAACAAACCCCGACGCCGCCGCCGACGGAGCGTGCCCAGCGCGGTCAATAACACTGGATCAAATACGGTGTGCCGCGCTGCCGGCGTGTCACCGTATATTTGATTCAGTGTTATAGAGCGCCCCGTACTCCCGGTTTGTTTCGTCGCCAAGCGACTCGTCGTGTTCCGGCCTGTTGCCATTCTGGAGTCGGGTCTGAGCAGTTGTGCAGCCCCCGTACCGGTTACAGTGCCCCGTATTTGTTGTACGGTTTGCAGCTGGGGGGCGCGCGCACAACGCGCTCAACTGCCTTCTTCCTGCTTATTCCCCTAAATTCAAGTCTAGGGTGAATGAGCATTTACTAGGCAAGCGTGCTCCATCGTAGGCCTCATATTCGCTTTCAATTATAGTATAAATCTTCCCAGGTGAATTTTTCGCTTCGAGCCATTACATTAAATTTGAACCTTAATACTTTGACGATACCGTTTGTTTTGAAAGATAAGGGCTCGAAGCGAAAAATTCACCTGGGAAGATTTATACTATACTATAGGCGTGATTGTTGGCAAACGCAAACCAATTGACTGCAATCAATCAATCAATAGTTGTTGTTTGAGCGTATGTGCTTTAAAAATGTTACCGAATTTTTTTTTTCTCGTAAACGTATTTCTAACGCGGGAAAACGCGGCAGTTAAAGCTAATTTATGATATTAGTAAGATATATATGGTTTTTGCATTTCCCCCAGAACCCTGAATCTATCGAACAGGGGTCGCACTAATTTTTATTACAATGCGCTACCTGCTTTACTTTCCGACATAAACATCCAACATTCAACCTTAAACCAAACCGCGTGAGTTGAAATTAGGTTGTACTTATTACGACTTCGTGTTGACGTCAATGTTACCAGGATTAAGGATTATCTTCGAATTTGGGAAAATTTAAAATTAATTTATCTATATTGGATTAAGTGCAGATATTTATAGTTTTATGACTTGAAAACATTGATAAAACTAGGCACGTGATTAAGCAATTCGATTAAATTATCAATTTTCTTAGTAACTCATAAAGTAACTGTAGTAATAAGACTAGTAGTAGTAATATTTGGTGACAAATGAGCAAGTCTCATTTGATGGTAAGTTACCACCTAGCAGGAAATTTCGGTTTGGAGAAATTTGCTAAACCTGAGGTTTGACATTGGTTTTAGACCGGTTACCGCTAGTCCTAAAACTAGTTTCAAACGAAATTATACTAACAGACATATAAATTAACATATCAGTCTTTAAACTAAGTATGTTATTTATTTTGTTAAAATCCAGCCCCTTAATTTTCTACGCTCTGGCAACACCAATTTTTTATCGTCCATTTAAATCCCGAAAAAAAGAAAAAAATGTCATCGCGCCGCGCAACATAAAGACATTCTAAAACTGATTTTTATGGTTTTTAAGGAGATTAAGTGAATAGCCGCCTTAATAGCCAACTCTTAATTGTTTACAAAAAACTGTTTTTTATTGAGTGCCTCTAAAATTGAGTTATTTGAGGCAATTAATGTTAAATACTGACTCTGGGGTTGGGACGACGCATTAACTGTATTAGTATGTATGTATATGATCGGATAGTGGTTTCGTATATTTACTTTTTTTGCTTGGGTCTCGGACTCCGATTTTAATAACGATTTTGGTTTTGATATTATCAATTGAAGTATCAAAAATATAGATCCGAGGTAGATCTTATGAGGTTTTTATTTCTTATTAGACCTGATTCCGGAGCTATGTATCAAATGACAGCTTTGTTTTTAAATATTTTATTGAATCAGGCGTTACTTTTAATCAGGAGGTCCATAATAATGAACTGAAACAATTACTTTGCTCACCCGCGACCTTACAATAGTTACGTTTAAGTCAGAAATGCGTGTTCTCTTCTTCAAATTCGGTATAAATGTTAGTGGTCATAACAGCAAATAAAGTCGGTTTACGGACGATAGTTTAACGTGACAACGTCATAACAAAACATTCAAAAAACAAAAATGAAACCAGGCGGTCACCCATCCAAGTACTGACCGCGCCTGACGTTGCTTAACCTCGGTGATCGGACGAGAACCGGTGTTTTGTCAAATATCTTGAAAACGGTGCATCCTACGGCAAAATCAATTAAATTTTCATCCCCCTTTAATACCCGCGCACCCCCTCCCCCGCACCCCCCTTAACCTCCCGCACCCCCCATTAAAAATAAGCCGAGCGCTAGTACTAAGATTGTACATCCTAGCGCGCGCTGCTCTCTTTTACATCCTGGCGTTCACTGCTCTCTCGTGTACGGGACATGTATGGACATGTACGTTACATTGCGTCATCCTTTTTCGTGCGTGCAGCCGGCGTTCATCGATTTATTAGACGTTGTCACGTCAAAGAATGACTTAAGACGCTGTCAACACTAACGTCGGCGCACACTGTCTATTTGTATCGGAGTAAACGAGATGCCGCTATTACTGGGCAGCCGGGTATATTGAAATTTATCGGGCAAATATTTAATTTAAAAAAAACTGTGGATTATTTGTGAAATATGACTCGTTAGCGGTTTAGGTATGAATATGTTGACTTCATGTTTTTAATTGCAGACGCCTACGCCAAAAAAATAAAGACATAGAACCGTTTAATGATGATTTTAAGACCTATCTTTGCAATTATTTTCCATCGAGCCGATTTCGCCCAATTATGTATCGAGTCCGTCCACGGTCTTTGAAATATGATGAATATTAACATATAATTTTTTTGATGTGCTAGAACAAGCAGTTTTTCTTAAAAAACTGTTTAAATGACATCAATTTCAACAAAATTAGGTGTTGTCAGCCTCTTAAGGATTTTTGTAAATTCCCTCGGATTAAAAAAAACAGGATTTATATTTATAACTAACTGATATCGATGATGATGGCGATGAATTTTTGAATTTTTGCCTTTGATCAATTATAAAAAAGAAATATATATATTAGAAAAAAGAAGGCCACTTTTATCAAAGTGGCGCTCATTTGGCTCGGACATTTTCGGGCGCGCGACTGTGGATCTACAGTTATAAAGTTATAATTGATCAAAGATTTTTGCTTTATTCATTGAGATAGATGAATAAGCTTTACCACACATTTTGCTTTTGCGCGGACGACGCCGCGAGCAAAACCTAGTATATTATGTACGTTCAGGATGTGGGGTTTAGTATATTAAATTTATTTGACTTAATTGACATATACGTTATAATTTCCCACATGTCGCGCACTTAAAGCCAAAACGCCACTCAACTTTATTATTATTATAGAGCCATTCCGTCACCCCGCGTACACACACAAACATACACAGTATTTAACAACTCTATTAAGCATAACTTATGTTTTATTGGCCTTTTATAGGTCGTAAAGTTACTGTTTGGTTTCTTATTCCCCGAAATAAGTTGTAACTTAAGTATTCTACATTTTACTACAGATTATGATTTTTATTACCTACCGTGGAGCTAGTTATGGTTTTAGCAAAACTTACTGCACATCTACCGACCGTTACCGGTTTAACGACCGCTTTAGCCTAGTTGGTAGTGACCCTGCCTACGAAGCAAGAGGTCCTGGGTTCAAATCCCGGTAAGGGCATTTATTTGTGTGATGAGCACGAATATATGTTCCTGAGTTATGGATGTTTTCTATGTATTTAAGTATTTATTTATCTATATAAGTATGTTTATCGTCGTCTAGTACCCATAGTACAAGCTTTGCTTAGTTTGGGAAACTAGCCTATTGAAGTCGTTCACCGTACATATAGAGCAGAGGGCGATGGAGAGGGTTATGTTCGGAGTTTCTCTGCGGTATCACATTAGAAATGAAATCTGCGCAAGAACGAAAGTCACCGATATAGCTCGAAGAATCGCCAGGCGCAAGTGGCAGTGCGCAGGGTGATGGGAGATGGGGTCAAAAGGTTCTCGAATGGCGTCCACGAACCAAAAATAAAGAAAGAAGAACATTTATTACTTACTGACAAAAAATTACAAAAAGAAAAAACTGAAACAGATACTTGTTTAATACTAGCCTCCCGTCCGCAGCTTCGCCCGCGATAAATTAATTTTCCCGTAGGAAGAGGTTTTTTCCCGCGGTAAAAAGTAGCCTATGTCACTCAGTGACTATGTATGTAGCTTTCTAACGGCAAAAGAATTTTTGAAATCGGTCCGGTTGTTTCGTAGCCTATTCAATGCAAACAAACAAACAATCAAATCTTTCCTCTTTATAATATTAGTATAGATTATCACAAAATGGTCCCAACTCAGCATGATGCCGGCTATGCAGCCGACGCTTCTCCGAAATAGACCAAAGACGCAGTCTTCCAACACGATGCATCCATCGTAGTCGCTCTATCATGTTGAAGACCTACCTAAACTGCGTTTTCCGTCGTTACAAATGTCACCGTAACCTTTTTTCATGGATTTCTATCCTATGTAAAGCCACGGGATCATCATCATCATCATTTCAGCCGAAACACGTCCACTACTGAACATAAGCCTCCCGAAGGCTCGCCAAACAGATCAGTCCCGTGCCATCCGCATCCCGTTCCGCTACCTTAACCAGGACCTAAATTCAGGAACGGGCCTTCACGGGTTTGGTGGCGGTAATTCAATCGTTTGGGTTGGGTTTGGTTTGAACTGCTATTCAGGAACGCCAAAAATCACTGGTTTGCGAGAGATTTGGGCTGAGTTTGGGATGAGCCTTATTTATTTGTTTATTTATTTATTTATTTACAAAGCATTTAGTAGTGGTAGAGCCATGTTGTAGCTATCCGCTGCATCACGAATGGGCCGGCTCGTCCGGGGCAGTACCACCCTCTCACAGAACACCGGCGTGAAGCAGCAGTAATCCTGCTTGCGTTTCGTACGGTCAGTGTGAGTGCCGGGGTCCTAATACCTCACCCCTTCCCTCTCCCCCTTCCCCTATTCCCTCTCCTTTAGGGCCGACAACGCACTGGCATCGTGTAAAGCGCTGCGGGTGTCTATGGACAGTGGTGTTCATTTAACATCAGGTGACCCACTAGTTCGTTTGTCTGGCCTATCTAACATAAAAAAAAAAAAGCAAATTAACAGGAAAATAAGGCTCATCCCGAGCTCAACCCATTCCTATCCTCTCCCAAACGATTGAATTACCGCTCGCAAACCGCGTTGGGCCGTTCCTGGATTTAGCCCCAGGTCGTCGCTTTATCTTGTTGGAGGCCTACCTACTACGTTTACTGCGCCGACTGCGCCTTCGGTCCGTGGACGACACTCGAGCGCAGCCGCGGGACAAAGCTAATTAGTACATGTTTCAACAATGATTACCACTGTCACACGAAGCCGTACCAATGCGTAGCACTTCGTAGCTCGTAGCGCTACGCCGTAGCTAATTAACCCGCTACGGAAATCTGTTTAGATGGATTCGGAATAGGGAACTTGCTAGTCTTATCAAATTACTATAAAAAAAAACGCAATAAATTTTCATCACATCATTTCAGACTATTATACGTACCTCGTAGTGATGACTTATGGCACTGAGACGTGGCCGCTAACGATGGGTCTTATAAGGAAGCTCAAGGTCACTCAGAGGGCGATGGAGAGGGCTATGCTTGGAGTTTCTCTGCGGGATCGCATTAGAAATGATGAAATCCGCGCGAGAACTAAAGTCACGGACATAGCTCGAAGAATCGCTAGACTTAAGTGGCAGTGGGCAGGGCACATCGCCCGTAGAACTGACGGCCGATGGGGCCGAAAGGTTCTCGAGTGGCGTCCGCGGACCGGAAGACGCAGTGTAGGTAGGCCTCCAACAAGATGGAGCGACGACCTGGTGAAGGTAGCGGGAACGCATTGGATGCGGATGGCACAGGGCCGATCTGTTTGGCGAGCCTTGGGGGAGGCCTGTTCAGCAGTGGACGTCTTTCGGCTGAAATGATGATGATGATACGTACCTCTGTAGGGGACAAGCATCCTCTCAAATTGTGAGGGCTTCGTAGTACCCATGCGGGCCCAGCGTGGATTGGGAACTTCACATGCACTATTGAATTTCTTCATAGTTGTATGCGGGTTTCTTCACGATGTTTTCCTTAGTCAAACAACTAAGGGGCCGTCCATTAATCACGTGATCTTTTATTTACCATTTTTTAACCCCCCTTTGGTGATATGTGGTGAGATTTAAGACTACCCCCCCCATTCAACATCACGTGTATTTTTAGTACCTACGAAGAATCTTAAAATTTTTCGAATATTATCTTTAAATATAATCTTATTTTATTCTGAAATTAAGGACCATGATAAAAATGTCTAGACAGAAAGATTGCAGGTTGTTTTTGATTGGCATTTTAATCAAAATTATAATGAGTTTGACGAAAAAATAAATACACGTGTTTAACGACCGCTTTAGCCTAGTTGGTAGTGACCCTGCCTACGAAGCAAGAGGTCCTGGGTTCAAATCCCGGTAAGGGCATTTATTTGTGTGATGAGCACGAATATTTGTTCCTGAGTTATGGATGTTTTCTATGTATTTAAGTATTTATTTATCTATATAAGTATGTTTATCGTCGTCTAGTACCCATAGTACAAGCTTTGCTTAGTTTGGGACTAGGTCGATTTGTGTAAGATTGTCCCCTAATATTTTTTTTTTTTTTTATTTTTTCCCTCCCCCCCCTTTGAAGCCTCACGAGATTACGTGATTAATGGACGGCCCCTAAGCCGTGGCTTACCAATAAACTTTACAGAGGAAATTTAGTCAAACAGAATTTACTAAATGAGTACTAGTATCATATTAATAAAAAGCCGTGGTAGCCAAGTTTGATCTCGCACCTCTGAGTTTTTAGGGTTCCGTAGCCAAATGGCAAATAACGGAACCCTTCTGGATTCGTCATGTCTTTCTGTCTGTCTGTTTGTCCGTCCGTATGTCACAGCCACTTTTTCCGAAACTATAAGAACTATGTGTTGAAACTTGGTAAGTAGATGTGTTCTGTGAACCGCATTAAGATTTTCACACAAAAATAGAAAAAAAAAACAATAAATTTTGGGGGTTCCCCATACTTAGAACTGAAACTCAAAAATTTTTTTTTCATCAAACTCATACGTGTGGGGTGTCTATGGATAGTTCTTCAAAAATGATATTGACGTGTCTAAAATTATTTTTTTCTAAACTGAATAGTTTGCCCGAGAGACACTTCCAAAGTGGTAAAATGTGTGTCCCCCCCCCGTAACTTCTAAAATAAGAGAATGATAAAACTAAAGGAACCCTTTGTGCGCGAGTCCGACTCGTACTTGGCCGGTTTTCTCGAAATTACATTCGAAATTTACTATGAGATTCACAGTGAAGGAGAACTTCGTGAGTAAACTTGCACACCGACGAAGAAATTCAAGGGTCCGCGTAGCAAACATCCAAATCATCATCATCATCATTTCAGCCGAAATAGGTCTACTGCTGAACATAGGCCTCCCCCAAGGCTCACCAAACAGATCGGCCCTGCGCCATCCGCATCCAACGCGTTCCTGCCACCTTAACCAGGTCGTCGCTCCATCTTGTTGGAGGCCTACCTACACTGCGGCTTCCGGTCCACGGACACCACTCGTGAACATCCAAATTAAACGTTTTCACAAACTTTCTCATTCATAATATTAAGGATACACATTATATTTTATGATTGTACCTAAATAGAAAGATGAATAAATCTTGTATTTAAAGTGGACATTTTGCATAAATGAATAATTAAATTGAGATTAAATGTTTTTAGTGACGATAATAATTTACGGGATGTTTTTAAAATAAGCTACTACTTTGTTTTCTTTAAAACTGATAGAAACTGTAACGATTTTAGTCTTCCTCATTTACATTTACCAAGATTTAGAAAAAAAAAAAATTATAACAAATTACATTGGCAGCGTTCGGGAAGCTCCGCAATATCTTGTCATCCGATATACCGCAGTGCCTCAAGTCAAAAGTCTTTGACCAGTGTGTGTTGCCAGTGATGACTTATGGCACTGAGACGTGGCCGCTAACGATGGGTCTTATAAGGAAGCTCAAGGTCACTCAGAGGGCGATGGAGAGGGCTATGCTTGGAGTTTCTCTGCGGGATCGCATTCGAAATGATGAAATCCGCGCGAGAACTAAAGTCGAACAACACAACAACACACACAACATAGCTCGAAGAATCGCTAGACTTAAGTGGCAGTGGGCAGGGCACATCGCCCGTAGAACTGACGGCCGATGGGGCCGAAAGGTTCTCGAGTGGCGTCCGCGGACCGGGAGACGCAGTGTAGATAGGCCTCCAACAAGATGGAGCGACGACCTGGTGAAGGTAGCGGGAACGCATTGGATGCGGATGGCGCAGGGCCGATCTGTTTGGCGAGCCTTGGGGGAGGCCTATGTTCAGTAGTGGACGTCTTTCGGCTGAAATGATGAAAAAATGATGACATTGATTGTTGCTACAAACAATCATAACCGCTAAACTAATAAATATTATTTTGCAGAAAGTCGCAAAAAGTTGACGATAGTGTAAAATCCAACTAGGGTCTTAATTAAATAAATAAATATCACGGGACAATTCACACCAATTGACCTAGTCCCAAAGTAAGCTAAGGAAAGCTTGTGTTATGGGTGGGTACTAGGCAACGAATAAACATACTTATATAGATAGATACATACTTAAATACATATTAAACACCCAAGACCCGAGAGCAAACATTCGTATTTTTCATACAAATATCTGCCCCGACGCGGGAATCGAACCCGGGACCTCAAGCTTCGTAGTCAGGTTCTCTAACCACTAGGCCATCTGGTCGTCTAAAATTAATATATAGTTAATTACGACGGTATATATGTATAATGCTAAAATCATAAGTAGACTGACCATATAGACACCATGGCCGCTGAAATATGGTCAAAACGTCGAGATTTAGACGGAGTCGAACTTTAACAATAATAAATGAGTCGTTTAAAAAATGTACAGAAGTACATTAAAGGCTTAATGACAACAAAATCACGATTGCGTCTTCTATGTAACGAAAGTTAGTCATACAAACTATATGGGTAACTTTCGTTACACAAAGGAATCATTTAAGTTTTGTTTTAATTAGAGGCATTAATTGCGTTTTTTTTAAATGACTGATATATCACCGGACGATTCTCGCCAAACGACATCTCTAAAGTATCCAAAACTAGAGAACAAACATTCGTATTTTTCTTACGTAGTATCTGAATCGGGAATCGAATCGAAGCTTTAACCAGGGGCTAAATTCAGGAATGGCCCAACACGGTTTGCGAGCGGTAATTCAATCGTTTGCGAGAGGATAGGGATGAACTGCTATCAGGGGGGCATACTTACATATATCATCACTTTTCATGCGACTACAGCGATCTCTGGTGATTGCCGAAGAACTAAATTAGCGGCCATCTTGGTTGACTTGTCAAACTTGTCAGTTGTCATTCATAGGCCATGGCCATGGCGTACCAAATTGTACGGTCAAGGACTTTAATTGATAGGCCACTTGCCAATGTTCGTATTTTAGCCGTATAATGCAAATCGGGTTTAGCCGCTTATACTTCGTATATGCTGATTTGAATTAGACAGCTAAAATACGAGTAGTGGCAATTAGCCTATCAATTAAAATCCTTGACTGTACATTGCTATTGGTACGCGTATCTATAGCTGTACACCACTACCAACATATAAATATAGATAGGTATATATCTATACATACGTCACATTAGTTCTTGAGCTGCCGTAGGTCGGCATCACCTTCCATACATGCATTTTTGACCATAGAGTTGCCACTCTTGTTCATATAATATTACAATACTCTTTGACTGCTATTTAGGAACGCCAAAAATCACTGGGTTGCGAGAGGTTTGGGCTGAGCTTGGGATGAGCCTTATTTATTTATTTACTTATTTATTTATTTATTTACAAAGCGAAATAACAGGAAAATAAGGCTCATCCCGAGCTCAGCCCATCCCTATCCTCTCGCAAACGATTGAATTACCGCTTTCAAACCGTGTTGGGCCGTTCCTGAATTAGCACCAGGTTCTCCAACCACTAGGCCATCTAGTCATCAACTATACTAGGTGCCAGATAACGCTGCCTAAAAGTTCATTACTCCCCAAGTATTATGTTATCTCAAGTTTAAAAACGACTGTTGCTAAATGTATGAAAATTATCGCTAAATCAACTTTACGCGGTTATCGTGGTACAGGGTTGAGTTCACTTGCGGTCATTGCAGAAATTGACATTTTCTCACTATAAGATTACACCGATTAGGCAGCGTTATCTGGCACCTAGTTTAGCTTCTAAAGCGCCTCAAAAACCTTCCGTATTACAGATTCCATAAAAGGCACACCGAAATCAAACGTGGCGTAAACGGGGCATTAATAACGGGGCGTAATTCGTAATTACGTCGCACATAGCGTAATATGTCAAATGGATACATAATCATAACAATGCCACGCACACAATTAGGTGAGCGGGGGCGCGCCGTTCGCTCGGTTAAGGTGCGAGTTTGAGTTGTTTTCAAAAAATTTGTACAAAATTAAGGGATTAATTAAAAACAAAATTTAATAAATTATTTTTGTGTAACGGAGTTACCCATATACTTTGTACGACTAACTTTCGTTACACAAAAATAGCGATCGTGATTTTTGTTTTGTTTACGAGTGGCCTGCACTGGGAAGTATATAGGCTGGGATGATGATGATGATTACGAGTAGATCCCCGCAATAGCGTTTTAAAAAAATCTGTATGTAGGCTTTTAAGGGCTCTTTTAGTCGTTCATGTCTTTTTTAGGGGGTACTGCAGTTTCGGCGAAAATCATTTCGCAAAATGATTCGTTTGGCAACTATTTATTTTTTCTGAAACTGTAAACTATTCAGGATATATTTCAGGACTATCCTGTAGGTTAGGTTAGGTTAGGTTTGTTTTATATCAATCCTGAAAAGTTTAGTTTCAGAAAAAAAACAGTTGCCAAATGAATCATTTTGCGATAAATTTTTCGCCGAAACATTAGTTAACCCTTTTTTTGTCTACCAGCTCTTGGAAAGACCATGATTGCCACGAAAAAGCACCGCAAAAAACTTGGCGCTAAGTATTTTTTTCTAAAAACAGATTAAGTACATTTTCATGTTTACACATTATAAAGAACATATCATGCATTATACAAAGAAAACTCACTAAACAGCTACAAAACAGCATTTTACGAACAAGTGTAAATAGCACAGGAAAAGCATAATGCTACTCCTCTGGCACGATTTCATTGAGGGAGACATGTATAGGGTTTTTGAGCATTGTTGTCTTATGATACGACAGAAATGTGGAAAATTAGCAAAATATTCAAATTAGGCTATAACAAGTACTTATTAAAGTAGAAAAATCTATAACCGGTTCGGAAAAACAGTTTTGAAAGGAATCCAGCAAGAAACTCAACAAGGCAAGTGTATTTTTTTTTTCAAATTTTATGAAATTACGTACAACTAATGTATTCAACAAAACTATTTTTTTTTGAGACTATGGATCACCAATGTGGATCGGAATTGTTTCCAAACATCCCTGTCCATGATATAATCATTAATTTTATAGTACGCCTTAGATGTTAATGTTTTCTTGACGATGGATTTCAATTTTGTACCAGTTTGGTCTGAAATAGTTTTTGGAATTTTATTATAAAACATATATAATTTCCCAGAAACGACTTTTTGGATTCAGCCAGTCTGTAAGATGGGACTTTAAGCTTCCCAGTGTTTCTAGTAGCTTTTGGCTTATCGAATTACATATATTTTTTCTTACTTGCATCTACATACAAAACACATTAGTAGGTACATTTGAAATTATCCATGAGCTGCACGGTGAAGGAAAACATCGTAAGGAAACCTGCATACACCTGCGAAGGAAATTCAATGGTGTGTGTGAAGTTCCCAATCCGCACTGGACCCGCGTAGGAACTACGGTCGAAGCCCCCTTATTCTAAGAGGAGGCCTGTGCCCTGCAGTGGGACGTATATAAGCTAGAATGATGATGATGATGATAATCTACACGGTATACATATATTTAAAATACAAATTAGATGTACATCAAATTAATATTATTCTTGGACAGCGTTCTCTTTTCTTGTTTGACGCATTACTGAGATATTAAGTACCCTCAATCTCAATCTACATTTATATCCATCTGTATGTCAAGTTTCATCTAAATCCGTTATTCCTTGATTCACTAACAAACATCCAAAAATCTTTACAAACATTTTAATTTATATTACTAGGATTTCGGTGCACTACAATTCATCGAACAAACATCACACGTATCCGCTAGTGTCTGTGTGCGTGCTTTACGCTCGTGTGCGTGCTGTAATAGAGCGATGACGTGATTTCCTGCGCTGAGTTATTGCTACTGTACCGGCGCTAAATGCCGAGCACGCTGTGACTTTGTCGTGGGGTCTTTTTGTTTTTATTGTTTAGAGGTAGAATAGTGAGTCTGTGTCTTGTTAGTAACTAAAAAACCGATTGTCTGTAAAGTCGGTTTACGGACGATAGTTTAACGTGACAATGTCATAACAAAACATTGATGAAATGATTGCATACTTTTGCCGATTGTGCCTTTCGCTCGCTCGTGCCGCGCTCTCGCTCCGATCGTTCATCGGCTCGAGCGTAACGGGACGCGTAACGGGACAATGCGTTATGTACGTTACACTGAGTCATCCTTTTTCGTGCGTGCAGCCGGCGTTCATCGATTTATTATACCGGCGCCACACATAGAACAAATGTTTGAACACATATTTGATCAGATGTGAAGCACCGGTATTTGCTTATTTGTTCAATATTTGATCACACATTTGCACTTTGCCATGCGTTGTCAGTTTTTCGAGCGCACATCAAAGCGTTCAAAGGTCACATGTTGGGTAGGCTGCCACACTTGCACAAAGTTTAGTTGCTCTCATAACAGGCATAATGTAACTCATGAAATATACCTACCTTGTTCTGTTACGATACATTTCACACATCCACTCGCCCCTTCTCTTAGGCCATTTTAGTTTTTGTCGCGCTTGGAGTAAGTAATAAATTACAAGCGGCTAAATAATATAGTCCGCGTCAACAAACCCGTCGTCCATCTTGTTTCTTGACTTCGCGAACACTGTGGACTGAACATGCATTTGAAGCAAGTGTGGCAGGTACATAAACATTTTTTGAAATGTGTGAGCAAAGTCTTTCAAAGTCTTTGTTCAAATATTTGTCTATGTGTAGCGCCATCATTACAACAATATCTATATACAGGGTTATTTTTAATTCACTGACATCCTCTTAACCTTGAATTCCTACTACTCAAACAAATGTTTTTTGTTTTACGACTTTTTAAAATGAAGCACTTTTTTTCCCATACAAATACACAGAGTATCGTAAAAATAAGAGGAAATCTCAAATTTTCAAAACGTTATTACACCAAAAATATTAAGTTATGACAAAAGCCGTAAAACTAAAAACATTTGTTTAAGTGGTAGGAGTTTAGGGTTAAAAGGATGCTAGTGAATTACAAATAACCCTGTATACATATATATAGATATATAATATGTAAAATAATATCTTAATATTTTATCGACTGATCAATAATATCGGTAATATAGATACATAGATAGATCGATAGAATTTATCGAGACCTACAACTCAATTGTAAAATTTTAATTTACTGTTAGGACGAGGCGGCCGGTGCATCGCCGGCGCAGCGCAGAGGTCAAGCCAAGCCAGTCATATTCCGAACTTTGACGCGGAGCGTGCGCTCGATGCTCTCGCAAAATTGGCTTATGAAATTGAACCTTATACTTATTTGCTTTTAAGTTGCTTGTTTTTACGCGTTCACATTTAAATACTTATTGACTATCCTTTACTCTATAAACTTCACGCTGTGCTTGTGCCTGTGCTTGTCATTCATCATCATCATTTCAGCCGAAAGACGTCCACTGCTGAACATAGGCTTCCCCCAAGGCTCGCCAAACAGATCGGCCCTGTGCCATCCGCATCCAATGCGTTCCCGCTACCTTCACCTGTGCTTGTGATTTCTTGTAATTCTATTGTGCCTTCTGACTTTTATGTTTCGTGTATGGACGTGTGCTAATGGTCAATAAAACTGTGTATAAGTTAAACTATTAGTTATTTGTTTAACTTCAAGACCCAATAGGAAGACCATACCCATACCTACATAGGTACGTGCAAAATTTGGAATCAACTGGCTGCTGAGGTTTTCCCCACTAGCTACAACATGGGTGCTTTTAAAGGGCCTTAAATCCCTTAGCTATTGACCAGTTACATAGTTAATTACAACCACGTGCTTTATCTACTTTTAAAATATACGTACGGTCGGTCAAGAAAGTGGTCTACCAGTTTCTGCGAGATCTAAATATCGCTAAGCTTGACTTTTCTAACTGACAATGAGTGAAGTCATTAGTCATTGTCATCATATTATTGCAAGAAAAAATCGACCTCGGAAGTATCATGACGTGCAAATGAACTTCAACCGTAGGGTAGTAAACCATATTTTTGGCCGACTGTACATAGCTTATCATAATTCAACCATGTGATCATTAGTATGTGATTAAACTCACTCGTTGTTATATAAATATCGTACATGAGCATGGACTGTTAATATTACACATTATACTTTCCGATTTGATTCAGCTCTCCCATTCCTTTCCAGTACTAAATATATTGTGAAGCCGGCGATGCAAAAGCAGATCCAATGATACTGTACGTGTCCAAGGCAGCGGTGATCAGTTGACATCAGGTGAACCCAATGCCCGATTGTCAGCTTTAACATAAAAAAAGTTGAGCTGACCCGAGAAGCCGTGGTTATAGGTAACGCCACCAGAGTTGAGGCCACGCACACAACCACATCTCTTGTAATGACAGCGGGATTTTGAAGTTGTGTTGTCTTTAAACGTCAACACAACATCAAAATCCCGCTGTCATTACATGAGATGTGGTTGTGTGCGTGGCCTCAACTCTGGTGGCGTTACCTCTACGTGTGAATAGTCGGTACACACGAGGTCGATAATGACGGCAAAATGTGGGTGTGAATATTCATTTTCAATACAAAATATGCGCCCGACCACGTGTTGTGGTTGTGTTTGTCATGTGGTTGTAATACGTGTGAAGCAACAGTGTGATCTTATTGCCGCCGTTAGCCTATCACTTATCGCTAATTTATTTTATCAGTCAACTGACACTGACATAAATAAACTTTGTAATGTATTGTCTATGTTAAACAAAGAAGAATAAAGAATAAATAGAATAGACACTGTGTTGCATCAGAGTGTGAAAGAACTCGTATTGAAAAGAACGGGCCGAGGAAAACTGCGACGACGAGAGTTTTACTTACAAATACTAACAATACCTAAACTTGCCAATCTGTGTTGCCAATTCTTATGTGGCCGTTGTGAATTATGCACATAAAGTACTTATCAGCCTCTGTATTAGTGGGCAAACTTGAATACAATTTAGGTTATTACTTATTAGTTTATTAATAGCTTTAAATCCTTAGATAACAACTAATGAACAGAAATTTGTATTACCGTTTTCTATTCTTTAATATTTGTCAGATAACGTTTGTAATATCAATCGTTCATTTTTATTATCACAAAGACGAACATCCTCCTTTTTTCAAGACAGTTTTTTAGCAGTATGTACTTTCAATAACAATTTTTTTTTTTAGCCTGTTTATCAACAATATTAATGGTGGTAATTCTTTCCATTTATTTGCCCATTGATTTTTTAGTAGTGGTAGAGCCACGGTTGTAGCTAGCCGCCGCATCACGAATGGGTCGGCTCGTCCGGGGCAGTACCACCCTCCCACAGAACACTGGCGTGAAGCAGCAGTATTCCTGCTGCGTTTCATACGGTTAGTGAGAGCGCCGGGGGCCCAATAACTCTCCTCCTCCCTCTCCCCTATTCTCTCTCCTTTTTAAAGGCCGACTACAGATCAGTGACTCTTTGAGTTGTTGATATTTATGGGCGGTGGTGATAATTTTCCATCAGATGACCCGCTTGCTCGTTTGACTCATAATAAAAAAAAAACGTTAACATAACTTCGAGTTTTTATTTTATTTAATAGTTGCCAGAACATCGAGAATAGTGTTTGGTTCACAATTTCAAAATTAAATTATAACTAAAGTAATCTAAAAAAACACATGATTACATGAAAGCACAGTTAAATAACCGTTGCACAACATCAACATTCTTAATCGTTAATCGTTCTAAAATCTGATATCTTTGCACTTTAACGATTGCGAACGTATAAGATATATTGGAAAATAAATCGATTAATGTGCTGATTATTCCCATTTCCATTTGAAATCCGTTTTCTTGCAAGTAAATTGTTCGTCTGCGATCATAAGATAGCACTATCGGGTCTTAATCAATGTTTGATTGCTGTATTGGGTTAATCACTAATTTACTGTCATTATCATTATTGGGCTCTTATCGACTGATTGGAATTTTGGGAAGGTTACAGTATAATGAGTTTATAATTTATATGAAGGGTTACGATAAAATGATAAATAACTGGGTTTTTACTGAAATGTAATTTGTTAGAAACGTTTCGAAATGCCTTGATAACATGCGGACGTAGAAAAGTGACAGAGAAGAAGTTCATTAGGGTGGAGACCAATGAATTTGACCACGTTAAATTGTAGTTAACCATACAAAACGACTAACTGGAGAAAGTACCAATGTGATACAAAATTTACCCATACAATTCTATTGTTTTAAGGTGTCCTTTTTTCAACTTCACCCATTCATCATCTTTTGGGTCAAGTTAGATAATAATAATAATAATAATAATAATGATTTATTGTACAATCAACATCAAATTAGATACATTGCTCAATACATAAAGTAGGTTTGTACAGAGAAGTCACAAAAGATGTCATACAATCTGACCCCCCAAACTAGGTAAAGACCTGTGTCTTGGGGGACTAATTTTGAGTATCTCCGGCTTCTGCGATCGACGTACAATATTTACAGTGCAGATGATCAACAGCAATGATAACTGAAGTTATACAATAAAACAAAAATTGAAAAAACAAATAAAAATAAAAATAAGATGAAAACATAAACTATAGATGATCAGAGACTCAACCGTGTAACTTTAGACGCAAATGTTTAGGCATAAATATAAACCCGTGGGAAGATAACTCATAGTAACGCTAAGACACTGTGAGGAGGAGATTTTCTGTATCATGATACGTAAGACCCAGCAACCATTTCTTAACTTTAATTTTAACTTCATATTTGTTTAATTTATAGATAGGGATTAATTTGTTAATTTTATTATACAGTTTAGAACTCAGATAGACTGTTTGCCTACGAGCAAAAGCTGTACGGCACGTCCTGGTTTTGGAGACGGCGTGGCCATGGCGACGCACAAGCAGAGACTCATCTAATGGCAATGTAGAATGGTGACGCAAAATAGCTTGGAGAATGAAAGTTTGCCTCACTGTGAGTATTTGGGATTCCGAGTAAAGTTGAGCGGTCGGGTAATCCCGCCTTTTAAAGAACATAACTTTCAGTACAGCTCTCTGCGCACGCTCAGCTCTTAATAACGTTGTTTTAAAGGAGCCACCCCAAACCGAAATACAGTATGAAATTATTGAGTGACAGAGGCCGTGGTAAATCAAGAACAGTATATCAGGATTTGCCGAATGACGAAGCTGCCCAAAAATGTAAAGAAGCCGTCTAATGCGAGCACAGAGGGTCTCTATATGCACACTCCAGTCCAATTTTTGGTCAATATGTACACCTAGGTACTTAATGCTGGGGACGATGGATAAGGGGGCACAATTACAGTCATCAGTGTTACCAGAGCATTTGTGTACTTTGACAAATTCTGATTCGCCAGGTGGGGCGATCGAATTAAGGCAGAGAAAAACGAATGACCTTGGATTTATCGACATTTAGGGTCAGTAATTTTGATGAAAGCCATCCTGTAACCTTAACAAGAGCATATTCAGCATTACGCTTAGCCCCCACCCAAGTCTCATCATAAACAAGAAGAGCCGTATCATCTGCATACGTAAATATATCACAATTCGGGATTGCAGATTGACACAACTCATTCACATAAATAAGAAAAAGGGAGGGAGATGTATGTATGATGGCTTTAAATTTAATGGCTATTGCATTTTTTTGGATTGACATCTGTATCACTGTTGTCAAGTGATATTTTTATTAATTTCAATTGACAACAATTCAAATGTACTAAGTAAGTAAAATAAAAAAACCGTTTGTAGATTTTTCACTGCTGATTACAGGAAAAATATTTTGGGATTTTTTTATGCAGTAGTTTTTTTTATATCTAGGAAAAAGAGTAAAAAAAGTTGGATTGTGAATGTTAGGCATACACTTAGCGGCTCTTAGTCCATTTATTACCATAAAATGAAAAAAAAACAACTGTCAGTTCATTTTTTATCTGTCTTGTCTGACGGATTACTTAAATTCTAGCGACACGTTTTCGGTTCTCTTAATATCATTGTTTTGTATTACGCTGTGAAGCTATGATAACATTTTCAAATGGAAGTGACTGGCAGATTCGTACAAGCTGATAGTCCCAATCTGCCCAAAGTCGACGAATGGATGTTGTTACAGTTTATGCGAAAAAATAACTGTTTTAATGTTGCGGAAACTTAAGGAGCGAAGGTTTTCATGTCCTCTAGCACATTCTACACGCTACGCTCGTAACCAGTAAACCAGTAGCAGTACAAAATACAAATGCACGCTACAGGAAAAAGTAAGACATGATCTCGTGTGGATGATCCCAGTTTAGAGAGAACATAAGTAATCAAGCATTATTGGCTTTCATAACATCAATCATATGTTAACTGGTGCAGAAGAATCTCGGAGAATATTTATACTAGAAAAAAGTGTGATTCTACTACATTGTAAAAGAGTTACTTTTATATTACAATACTAATCCACAAATTCAAGTTTTTTATTACAATTACATCAAGTCATGAACCCTTATGTTTACATTAAAATCGCTGTCAATTGAAATTGCGAACGATGTAAATAAACCATATCCATATTCTAGCACTTGTTTATTGTTTTAATGGTTTAGGATAGTGTTGTGGTCTTGTGGTAAGTATTGATTAAATAACACATGGATTTAGCAGTATTTGATGAGGGAAAATGGAAATTAAAGACATTTTAAATAGGTACAAGGTTTGTTTACATTGTTTGCAATTTCAATTCACTGACAGTTTATCATACCTAGCTGAGGGAACTTATCCTGTACCTGTACTGTACTGCACGAAGACGACTCACTTTATAATTATTTCAGAAAATTCAAGTTCACAACAGTAGGTACCTGCTTATACTGTTTTAGTTGAATATTTTTCCCAGTTACCTGTTTAAAGTTACTGACTAAGTAGTCAGTGGTAGGTTATGCCAACTTTGAAATACCGGTAGGTCTGAAGGATAAACAAATAAAGATTACAGTGTTTTATTTACTATGTATTTAGGAGCAAAAAGTAACAATACATGTAAAAAATATTTATATTTTATTAGGTTACAGTTCAAAGTTCTTCAATTTTCAATTCCTTCCAATTCCATTAATGCCGTGTTTTTCCAACTTGGGACGAAACAAATGGTCAAGGCATTTTGATGCTAATTTTTTCCGGTCGTCATTATAAAGTAATATTTGAAAACTCAAAGCAAAAAACGCAGAAAATAACAAATTCGTGAATTTGCAACGGATGGTTGACAAAATATGTGACGCGAATTGACATAATCAACATAATGACATATTATGACAGTTATGTTTTTTTTTTTAATTTTATATCATGCTAAGTCTGCGACATTATTATTCCTATCTTTGTATATAAGGACTTTTTAATGATCATTTCTTTAATTAATTATTAACGACCAATTTAAGCAAAATAAAGAAAAACCGAGAAACACGGGTAGTCTGATTTTTAACCAGCTATTATAAAAGCAAAATAACAAGAATGATTTTTTTTTTGAAATGTTGTCAATTACTGGCAAGGTTTCTAACAAATATTCACATTGAGGTTACTTCTAATGTAGGTGAACCAGTGGTTCCCTGTGGTCTAGCCTGTATCGTGGGGACCATTAAATTCATTGATTTTAACAAAATAGGATTAATATACTCGTAGAGGGACGTGTGAACAGCATAGCAAAATAAGTAGTTTTATTGATATCAAAATTAAATATTGCACCAGCGTGCTGTGTAAATTAGTTTATCTTTAACTTTTACCCTTGCTGTTTGAGCAAGGCCTATTCTGCCAATCTCAACGTAAAGACATGATGTGTCATGTCTTTGAAATTGCTTAAGCAATTTTGTTTTTGAAGGAGGAAAAGAAATAATTGGATTGGATAAGGAGTAGGATAATTGTTATCTCTCTCCTTAGCTGTATTTATCTATACCTATAACCAGTGATCGGAATTTTTGGAGCTAAACTTTAACAAAACTTGTAAAGCTGACATTAAGGAGAATTTGCAACCAAGAAAAATAAGAATATTATCGGCAGATTAGTATTTAATTTAACTCTATATCGAAATCTCAGATTTTCAGTAGTTCATTAATATTTTCATGTCTGTAAGCACTGTTTCATGCCTGCTTGGCAAGTTTTGTTAAAGTTTAGCTCCTAAAATTCTAATCACTGCCTATAACTATAAAGACACTGATATATTGTAAAGACATAATCTGGCAAAAACGTCCAGCAAACTAATTTGATTCTTAGGCCATTATAGAACTTTATCATTGTAAGTAAATTATTTTATTTTTCTATGATTATTATTATGTAATGACGTATTCATGGAAATAGAGGTTATAAAGTGACTTACGAATTAAATTGGCCGACTGTATTTTGAATATTATTAAGGTGCACTAAGACGAGAAAGGATTTCCTGAATTTCCCACAGAATACAGAATTGGACTATTTATTTACCCAGCACTGGGGGTTCCAAAAAAGTCTGACCCAAAAAAATTGTCATCTTTCTGCACAGTGTTTAATGAGTGATTAGTGACTTTATAAATCTCGTTTGCGGCTGCCATATCACTTAAACGATTTCGAATATTAGCATAGCACAATATAATTAATTATTCATCATGTGATTGATTCAATTGGAACAATTAATACTGTATTGTTATTCATTTAGAATTCATACATGGTAATTAAGTGTATTGTTTGTATTCAAATTAAATCGCTTTCTGAGATTCATTAGAGCGAAGTATTAGAAATCAAGCACTTCATCACGCGTCCCACTGAAGTACACAGGGCTCCTTTCAGAATTTTTGAGCCGTAGCTCCCATGCGAACCCAATGCGGATTGGGAATTTCACACTTACCATTGAATTCCTCACAAGTGTGCGGGTTTCCTCACGATGCTTTTCCTTTATCATAAAGCGCGTGGTAAATTAATGTAATTTCACGCATAAAGTTCGAAAACTCATAGGTGCGACCCCGGGATCGAACTTACGACCCTCTGCTTCTCAGGCCATAGGCCAAACTACTAGGCTACGCTTACGTACTTATTAAATTTTATTGAACTTTTATCTGATTTTATATATCTAGGTATACTATTCAAATTCAAAAATAAAAGAAGTAGTAGTAATTTAACCTCATTAAAATCTCATTACCTACTGTTTAATCTGCATTACCAGTAACGTATCAAAAGTCATTGACAATATTAAATCATACTCATTTTTGTTACAAAAAAAATCATAGCGAAAACATTTTTATGACTTGTTACTTGTACTTTCATTGTTATTCAACCTACAAATATACCAAATTTCAAGTCAACCCAACCAAGTGTGTTTAATCGACTTTTAAGATGTGACCGACACAAACTCTCTCACAATTTAAATAAAAGCTTGTAGAAAAGCATTACGACGCCTCGCCAAAGTCACTCCATCCGTCCCCGAGGGGATGGGGCAGGCAACAACTCATAAAATTAAGCGATTTGGATGTGAGTTAGTCTAACTGCGAGGATCGCCGCGTTAACAGCTCGCGCGTTGTCTCCCTCGCACGCGCACACAGCCGCACGCCCCGTGTCCGTACACACCCACACAGGGCAATAGCCGCCTCGCGCCGCCAGTACCACGGCAGAAACGGTCCAATTCGTACTGGCTGGTTGAACTATTGTCCGTTCCCGCCACAATGCGTTGACATACAATTCGGAAGTGCTTTAATTGGCAGTGTTTTTTTTTTCAATTCAAATTGGTTCGGATTCTATTGTGCCAGTGTTTTTTATCGGATTGCTTTTGGTAAGTTTTTTTATAGGGTTTGGATACTTAAGATTTTAGCACTGCAGTATAGTTTTATTGGTGTCGTTTTAATTAAGTGACTTTCTTGAGCTCATTAGGCATTCATTAAATGTAATAAGATTAAATATATCGCCTGATGGCAGCCAAAGATCAGTTGATGGATTAGGCCATAAAAATTTATAGCTTTAAATGTAAATTGGAATACATGACTTGTGTTTATGTTTGTTATTTTACATAACATTAAGTTTGTGGGGCTATTAAACTAACTTAAGAATAATAACTTTGGAATTAGCATATTCTGAATTGAATACTACGGTAGTAACCTGGATTCGCTTTATTTTTTTGGGTACAAAAAAGTAAAGTCTGTCGCTGCCGTATTTTCAGCGTACATTCAATCGAAATTTGGCAAAAATTTAAACGTAAAGATGAACCAAAACAAATAGATACCCTATAGCAAAGCTAGCAATTAAATTTTGATTGTTTAAACGGCTAATATTTGTAAAACACATCCACTCAAGTATTACCTTTTAGTCGAGGTATGCCCGACGTGTTTCGAATGCTTGCGATTCGTTTTCAAACCGATCCGTGTTTCTTATTGAGCAATTAATATGCGCGTCCATATCTGGTTGCATAATTGTAGGACATAATGTGATGTTGTTCATAACTCTTTTTACTCTGTATCCATTAATTGCACAGAATTATTATAAAACAAACCTAACCTAATCTATAGAGTTCTACAGAATGATCATTTAAAAAATTCTGAAAAATTTGCGGTTTTGACGAGAAAAAAATTATGAATAACAAAAACTATGACAAACATTACATGACTTTAAATTGGATGGGAAACAAATGGATTCCATTATATGTGTAGGTATCTCACGGTAGTCTGAATTAAACTAATATTTGCTTTAAAACAAAAGAATTACAAAAATACTTATCTCTAAATACCTCTGCCAAACTGCATAGTTTAATAAGTAGTTGTTTATTGTTGTGGCAAGTATCATAAGGTCGCGGGTGATCAAAGTAATTGTTTCAGTTCATTTAAAAAATCGTGGCAAGTTGCGCGTTGTAATTATTTAAGAGAACGAAAATTGTAAATTAATCTTAGTGATCTAAAACTAAATATTTGTTGCTTGCATGTTGAATACATGTGCTAAACTTATTTTGAAATCATTTTACCTACTGTATTCTTAAAAATAAATGGTTTGAATTTCGAATTTGAGCATTTTCTAAAAACAATACGTGGTCACGTCACAAGCTTTTACCTTTACCTAATAAGCGTATTTTGAAGCAATATTCTGTTTTTTTTGTTAGTAAGAACCAAGGATGATATAGACTGGATTGGCGGTTTCAAAAATATTGCATAATAATACATTTGCAGTGATATGAAATATCTGTAATCTTATTGTTTTGCCTTCAAAGCCTCTGGCTATATTTCAGCGCCATCTAGATTTAATAATCGAACTACAAAAACCGCTGCCGACCCAGTCCATATCATCCTTGGTAAGAACTCATGCTAAAAACTTTCTTGTAGCTTTTACTATTTATGACTTTTTAACTTACTCATTGTCAGACCTCTGCTAAATGTTCCTTTTATTAAACCCAGTCAAAGACTGGCCTTAAAGGGATAAGTTGGCCTTTATACATGTATCTCAACTGTTGTCAATAGTGTTTATTTTTCATTCTTATTTGTGTAGAACTTGTGACTGGAAATTTGACACTATAATAACTTTGCATACTTTGGATCCGGACTTAACTGATAGTTTATGTGATACTTTAATAGATAATTAATGCATCGGTTTGTAAATTGTAATCGTTAGTTAATTTTAATTTGTATCATTCATCCCAGACTTTATATATGTCCCACTGCAGGGCACAGGCGTCCTCACAGAATGAGAGGGCTTGGACCGTAGATCCCACGGGGATGCGGATTGTGACTTCACACACACCATTGAATTTCTTCGCAGGTGTATGCAGGTTTCCTCACGATGTTTTCCTTCACAAAGCTCATGGTAGATTTCAAATGTAATTTCGCACATGGCTTCCGAAAAACTTAAGAGGTGCGAGCCGGGATTTGAACCCATGACCCTCTGCTTGAGAGACCATAGCTCAAACCGCTAGGCCACCGCGGCTTTTTTTAACGCTTCTAGAGTATGCTTCTAACATTAAAATATTGTAATCGTTAGTTAATTTTAATTTGTATCATTAATAATGGTTATTTTGTATAGCGGCTGAAACGAGCCCCAGTGGATGACCAATATTAGTTTTATTGTTTTTAGGGTCCCGGAGCCAAAATGGCAAAACGGAATGAATGAATGAATGAATGAATGAAATGAAATGAAATTGTTTATTGCTCGAATGTGAGTAATTGGGAATGTCTAAAATAAATTACCAGTGGTTTTTATATTTTTTTTGTATAAAAAAGTCAATTATAAGAAACTAATTTCAATATTTTGTCATTTAGTTCTCTACTTTTTTCAAAATTAATTATTGAAACTATTTTAGTTGATGACGTCAGATTATAATTGAGGGCTCCCACAATGCCAAATTTCTAAATCTATCTTAATGCTTACGATAAGGCAGCCCCTTTAATTATTTTTTGCGTAGTGGTACACTATACACTGTGTCACTTTACTGGCACTGACAAAGTGCTAGATGTCAGACAGCGGGTCCAAATCAAACTCCTTAGTATAATCCACGCGTAAATTGTGAAGAATTCTAACCACACAGAATAAAGTACGACTCAAGGTACGACTTGAACCGGTCACGCAATTTACACCAATGTCAAATGAAGTTCATTGCTTATTTGTTATATAATAAATTCATTACATAATATTAAAATTAAATAACTACGGAAAACGATTTAAAAAGCATTTATCTCGAAATGGTTTTCGATTTACTATGACATAAAAAGTGCGTCACAATCAGCCGTTGTCTAGCATGCAATATATTTATAAGCTGTTTAAAACTTTCAATATTTAGCATAAATAGGTATTGAACCCTTATAGTTTCGTCATATCTGTCTGACCGCGGCTTAGCGCAGTGGCTATTAGTGCTAGAAAGCTGTAATTTTGCATGGATATATATATATATATATAGCAATTACCCCGACAAAGTGATATAAAATAAAATGTAAAAAAAAAACTTTTTAGGGTATTTTATTTTCTCGTCTAACTTTATAGTGTGGGGTATCGTCGGATAGGTCTTTTAAAATCACGACGATTTTTCGATACTTACAGTGATTATCGCAGTTTGCGTAATATTCAACTTTAAAACGTTTTTTTTTTGTTAAAACCGAGCGTCCCTCTTCTAAACACTAAACTGTTGGCATAAACATTTTGAAAAAAAATCCGGATGCGAGGAAATATCTCAAATTAACAAGGTAATAACGGCTAAGTTTGCTTGATAATTATTAGTAGTTTAAGAATAAATAACAAACTATAAACTATATATGCATGCTTATAGATTAAATTAATTAAAATGCCAACAATCTGTTGCTGTTAGTGTCAATAACAGTCATTCGAATTTAGAATACCTTGTAGAGTAATACATGCAGAACATTATATTAAAATTAAATAACTACAGAGACCTTGTAGATATATATATAGGTAACGCCACCAGAGTTGAGGCCACGCACACAACCACATCTCGTGTAATGACAGCGGGATTTTGACGTTGTGTTGGCGTTTAACGTCAACACAACGTCAAAATCCCGCTGTCATTAAATGAGATGTGGTTGTGTGCGTGGCCTCAACTCTGGTGGCGTTACCTATATTTGCGTTATCAATTTCATCATCTTTTTAAATACTATCCTTTCCCCGCGACTTCGTTTACGTAAACCAAAAGATACGACAGCCGAATTAAAATCCCGGAATTTAGCTAAATTCCCTGGGATTTCCTAATTACATAGTGGTCTTCATTTGACTTTGTATGATGAACATCCGTGCAAAATTTCATGCCTTTAGACTTAGCGGTTGAAATTTTGGGATTGTTTTGTATCTCGCAGGAATATCGAGGCAAAAGTAAACTATGTATTGTTTCCAAGTTCCAGCTATCTACATTCCAAATTTCATCCAAACCCGTCCAGCGGTTTTGGCGTGAAAGAGTAACAAATATGCTCGCAAACTTCGCATTAAATATATTATTTACCAGCTGTTACCCACGATTTCGTCTACAAAGAACTCGTTTGTTGCTATCCTACACGGTAACTTAAATTACAGCGTCAGTAGTTTGATGGTGGTGATAGTTGGGTTTGTGTGACTTGTATATTCGTAGGTACAGTGTGGAGGTGGAGGAACTGCATGAACACGCATTTCTTGCATAAACGTAACTATCGTAAGGACGCGGGTGAGCAAAGTAATTGTTTCAGTTCATTAATATGGAGCACCGCAAAGTAACGCCTGATTCAATAAGTAAATAACTTAAATTTTCATGAAAAGTCCTGTCCAAGATCTTAAGCTATCTCCGCACCAAATTATATCTAAATCGTTTAGGCGGTTTAAGCGTAAAGAATTAACAAACACAGTTACTTTTTTACTTAATAGTTTTTGTATTTAATAGTTTTATTTTAATAGCGTTTCACATTATAATTAGCAGCCTATCACTATCCTGTCGCATATATCGAAAAAATGAGCCGCACTGAGCGGAAAGTTTTTATGTGGTACAATTTAAATTTGTTATAATTTCATGGTAATTTTGTGACCGACCGGCCCAGTGGTTAGAGAACCTGAGGCTTGAGCTTGAGGTTCGATTCGATATTTGCGTAAAAAATGCGAATATTTGTGCTCGAGTCTTGGATGTTTAATATGTATCTATATAAGTATGTTTTTTCGTAGTCTAGTACCCATAGTAGGTACTTTACTTAGTTTGGGACTAGGTCAATTGGTGTCAATCGTTCCATGATTGTTAATTTATTTCTTTAATATATTCGCCAAGAAACTGAAAGCGGTTTTATATTATCATCATTTCAGCCGAAAGACGTCTATTGCTGAACATAGGCCTCCCCAAAGTTCGCCAAACAAACCCATTCTGCGCTATCCGCATGCAACGCGTTCAACGTTTCTGACGCTCGCCTTCGCAATCACTATTTCTTTCTGTCAAACGGTATAAGATGGTGGCAGAAAGAGACGGTGAAAGCGAATGCAAGTGTCAGAAGCGTTAGACAATACGGCCTCTGCGTGCTTATTGTCTAACGTTTCTGACGCTTGCCATCGCAATCACTATTTCTTTCTGTCAAACGGTATAAAATGATGACAGAAAGAAATGGTGAAAGCGAAGGCAAGTGTCAGAAGCGTTAGACAATACGGCCTCTGGTCATCGCTTCATATTTTTGGAGACCTAGCTACCTACACTGCATCTTCCGGTCCGTGGACGCCACTCGAGAACCTTTTGGCCCTATCGGCCATCAGTTCTACGAGCGAGCCCTGCCCACTACAACTTGAGTCTAGCGATTCTTTGAGCTATGTCGATGATGTCTTGCGCGGGTTTCATCATCTTACGCGATCCCGCAGAGAAACTCCAGGCATAGCTGTCTCCATCGCTTTCTGAGTGACCTTGATGGGTTTTCTTGTGAGGCTCATCGTATCGTTCGTTACCAGCATCGATAGCTGGATGCTGTTTTGCAATAGTGTATTAACCCTTAGAATTTTTTTTCAAAATGACAGTCAGTTGACTCAGTATTGCAAAACAGCGTCTGGCTATTCCATCCATTTATAAAGTAGTTAGAATGAAAGTAGGATGGTGGCTTTACGTTGTCCGTCAGTCCGTCACGTTACTGTTTTCTAGGTATAGAAGATAAATATCAATCGATTAGTCGGAGCACAACACCTTTAGTAATTAAATAATAGCCGGATAACATAAAGCAATAATTGCTTCAAAAAACGACTGTTCATTTATGCGATAGCTTTGATAACACAATCTTCACAATTGACGCATTATTAGTTAAATTGCTGATGTTTGCTTGCGTACATACTTAAAGATATGTTGTGTTATGTTAATTGCCGCATTATTTAGGGCATAAATTATTATCATCGCCATCATTTTAGTCGAAAGACGTAACTGAAACAAAGTTCATTGACAAAATATGGAGCTCCGCAAAGTAATTAAATCAATCGATTGTACCCTTGCGTTGTCACTTAACTCACATAATTGTATACCTTTCAAGTCAATCCGAAACTGCAAGTGGGTCAAATTTCACTTTCAATAATTGACCTTATCAAACGTACAATCAAACGTTGCATGTTAAATAGAAGCTTGCAAAAAGAAGTGTTTTGAGATCACGTTACCGCCCGGCCACGACTTCGCGCGTTTGGCGGCGCGGCAAGCGTTTTATCATCAGTTCATTGCGTGTGCCGCCAGGTAACCACTGTACGGCGAGCGTCTAAGCCGCGCAATGAACTCAGAAAACGCTTGCCGTACCGCCAAACGTGCGAAGTCGTGGCCGAGCGGTATGGGTAAGCTTCCACTGAAAGGCGTGTAGTATTGAACAATCAAAATAAATGCGTTTGTTCTGCACTGGTGATTTGCGAACGTATTAGAAGGGGAGCGAACGTGCAGCGTGTTCGCCGCGCGCAAAGGATTCGCAGCGAACGCAACGTCGAGTTCTTCGCATCTAAAGAGCTGGGTGGGACGCGATGATTTACCTATAGTCCACCAAGAAATTCCTTTACCACCCTTCATTTGAATGCAGGAACTGTCATAAAATATGGTAAAGCATTTACTTGGTCGCCTATACACTCAAGTACAGTGGGCCAAAAATATGGACTACCACCCAACGGTTGAAGTTGGAACGGATGTCGTGGCCGGGCTGTAACAGTAAGGGTATGCGCGCACGAGCAACTTTGTCTCCGCGACTATTTTATCAAGTCTGTGTATTTGTACTCTGGGAGTCGCGACGCTAAATGCGCGCATTTCCATACTAACCCATAGACTTGATAAAATAGTCGCGGAGACAAAGTTGCTCGTGCGCGCATACTTTTAGGCTCCGACCGTACAGCGATATTTCACCGCGCGGTATTTTAGCGCGTAGCCGCGCGCCTACGTCCATAAGATTCGATGTGTTACAGAATTGCGAATAAAAAACCGCGCGGTGAAATATTGCTGTGCGGACGGGGCCAAAGTAGTTCCAATGTCCAATAAAATGTAAACAAACCGTTTCTAAGAAGCGAGGTTGGATTCAGGTCACATACCTACATCAAATCGTTTAACTAATTAGTAAATTAATCAATAAAAGATTTAACTGTCACCAAGTAGGTATTATCGTTTCGGATAGTATTTAAAAAGTATAAAATAAAAAATTTAATAGACTCTAAAAAAACCCCACGAAACTGACTTTTTTCTAATTTGTCTGATGTCGGTGCCTCAATGCGAGCCAGAAAAAGTGAAAACCTAGTCTTACCTTACTTACCTTACTTATTTTGGTTTTTAAATCGGGAACCCAATGTCCATCGTATGTTCCTCCCATTCTTCTCAAAGGTAAGCCACTTAATAGGGTAAATAGTTTTAAGTACCTTGGACACTGGGTAACCGATGACCTGCGTGATGACGCGGATATTGAAAGGGAACGCAGAGCATTGGCGATCAGAGCTAACATGATAATTTAATTTCCTCTCCTTTCCAGCACTATTTCACAAAACTTCTTTGACTTTTATTGTCTCGGTTATTTCATTTTTCGTTTTAGTCCGCGCAGGGTTGTATAATATAATAATATAATATAATATTAGGGGACAATCTTACACAAATCGACCTAGTCCCAAACTAAGCAAAGCTTGTACTATGGGTACTAGACGACGATAAACATACTTATATAGATAAATAAATACTTAAATACATAGAAAACATCCATAACTCAGGAACAAATATTCGTGCTCATCACACAAATAAATGCCCTTACCGGGATTTGAACCCAGGACCTCATGCTTCGTAGGCAGGGTCACTACCAACTAGGCTAAAGCGGTCGTTATACTTGGCAAGTGAGATATACTAATTATGTTCAAGAAATTTTGTTATTATTATTTGCTTTTACAATTTACAAATTATTTATTTACGCATGTAGTCTTATGTATGTAGCTATTAGTGTGCAGTTTATTTATTTATCTATCTAAACAGCGATCTGGGTGTCACCATCGGTACTGGCTGAAAATCAGCGCTGGGGTGTTTTAAACGCCTCAGCATTATGCTGAGCCAGTGTCCGATTTGCAACCGCAATGACACATTCTATCTTTAGCTTTAGTGTTGCCTTATGTTTTGTAAAATATTGATGATGTGTCTTGTGATGTTGTAAATAAATGTATTTTCTTACTTTCTTTTCTTTCTTGATAGCGCACAGGTTTAGTCGGTGTACAGCGCAGGTTAAAATCACATTATTCAGAGCGTACTGTACATCACTGCACACGTGTAGTCTGTGGTGTAGATACACGAAACGATCGCTTAATGCTCTGCGGGTCCAATACAATAACGCGTTCAGGGTTCTGTTGCGGCTGCCGCGCTGGTGCAGCGCGTCGGGCATGTTCGCGGACGCGCGCGTCGACGGGTTCCATGCGACGCTGCGCAAGCGCTGCGCCGCGTCGCTGCTGCGCCTGCGCGGCCACGGCAACAGTCTCCTGTATGCTTAGTATAAGTTTTACTTCACCAAAATACTTCTCGATCGCGTTTACGTAAAAATTTCAATTCTATGGAAACATGGACGCGCGCGCGGAGGCGCTGTCTATGTTTCCCTAGTAATTGATTTTTTTACGTAAACGCGATCGAGAAGTATTTTGGTGAAGTAAAACTTATACTAAGCATACTGTACCACTACCATGAGTTTACAGTGACGGTACTCGATAGCGACTGCGTAAATGATTTGTATGGAGTCTCCATACAAATCATTTACGCAGTGGCTATCGAGTACGGTCATTGTAAGCTCATGGTAGTTGTACTGAACGTGATGGCTGGTAGGATGGACAGTGTTATTGCCACGCACTGGGCCAAAATGCATTTAAATAATGTCTATACTAACATAGTTATAAAATAAGGACTTCTTTGTTACTAACATAATATGGATCTACGATATCTGAAATAAACAATTTTTATTTTTTATTTTACTTATTTTTTTTATTTTTTTATTTATTATGTACTGAGTGATAAAAGACCAAATAGTATTAATATGTAGCTAAAGTAGATGACTAGGTTCGTCGAACATTTTGTCCAATCCAACAAAATTTAGTGCCTCTGTTATGTAATACTATCTATCTAAACTATCTGCAACAAATTTCCTACTCTTCATTGCCGTACTTATCAGGAAGTGGTAGATTAATCGAAAAATCGATTTAGTTGCACGGCTCGATACTAACTTAATCGATAGTGATGGCCACGTACAAAGTCGCGGAAGTCCGTCCAACGTGTGTGGCCCCTTTGATATAAACCGCCACATTTTTAATTCCATCAAAGAAAGCACTTAACCGAACTGAAACCTAAACGCGTTGGAATAAAGTTTCGAATCGCAAAGCCCGGTGGCCTCAACGGTATAATTAAAGTGGTTATGATTTAATTTAAATAGAGATCGTCGGAAGTGGCCAGCTTGTTCGCAAATCCAATATGGCCGTTTGACATTTGACAAGCCGCGTTTGATGACATTTAATTGTTACATTTCCGCGCGTTTTTGAAGTCGGTCTTTGATTTTTCTGAATGTATTTTTTTATGGTGTTACTAAACGTTTATTGAGACGTGTTTTGAAATTGGTCTTTTATATTTGAGTGTTGTTTACGAAATTAAACGGGTGACGGTTGGACAGATTTATTGCACGGAAATACAAAATGTGCAAACTGAAATAAAAATAATTATAACTACTAGAGTCTTTATAAAAAAAGTACGAAACAAAATCACGATCGCGTCCTTATTGTAGGTATCGAAAATTAGTCGTACAAAATATACATAGAGTAACTTTCGTTACACAAAGGAATCAATTAAGTTTTGTTTTAATTAAAGACCTTAATTATGTAGGTACATTTTTGTAAAACGACTCATTTGTTTTATATATTACCTGCCAGCTCTGCTTTTGCAAGAGTGTAGTAATCAAGAAAATTTATTAATGCTTCTGAATTCCTCATCCCGTCGGTTTTTTGAAGAATCCGTTAAAATTACGCGTTATTACGATATAAAAGATTTCTTTTGTCTAAATTTCTAGTTTTCTAAGAGACACTCGTGTCCAATCATCCTAGTCTAATAACGTCCCATTGCAGGGCACAGGCCTCACCCAGAATTGGGTCGTGTCCAATATGTTTAGGGTTCCGTACCCAAAGGGTAAAAACGGGACCCTATTACTGAGGCTCCGCTGTCCGTCCGTCCGTCCGCCCGTCTGTCACCAGGCTGTATCTCATGAACCGTGATAGCTAGACAGTTGCAATTTTCACAGATGATGTATTTTGCCTGCTGCTATAACAACAAATACTAAAAACCAGAATAAAATAAATACAACAACCCCACAACTCCCATACAACAAACGTGATTTTTTTGCTCGTTTTTGCTCGATATTGATAGCGGCAACAGGTAGACGCTTGAAATATTCACAGAATATTTAGTTATATATTCACTTTAAAAATAAATAATTAAATTAAAATAAAACAAATATTAAAGGGGGGCTCCCATACAAAAAACGTGTTTTTTTTTTGCCGTTTTTATAGGTTGTAATGTTACGGAACCCTTCATGCACTCCGACTCGCACTTGGCCGGTTTTTTTGATAATCTAACTAACAGACTAATTATAAGTAGGTATATTAACGGACTAATTATAGCTTATTCACTTTTAATTACTGTTAAAGCTATTTAAGATATAGCGTCTCAGCACTATGTGTTTGACGTGAGCGTTCGTATGTTTTTATGCAAGTTCGCATTTTAGATATTGACGTCAAACCTCGCCCTAAATACTGTGTTCTTTTAGCTATAAATAAACATTGAGTTTACAATTGAATTTTCTTAGAAATCATATTGTTTTGATGGAAAAAACCTACCTACCTATACCTACACACCAAATTATACAACCATCAAAAGTAGATGGTCACTTTTGAACTTAATACCCTTACCTTTATACTAAATACAAACTAAAACATGGATACACAGAAAAAAACCAGAAAAAGAGACCAGCGCTGGGAATCGATTCCAGGTTCTTAGCATTCCGTGCTGCGTGCTTATACCCCTACACCACCACTGGTTGACTGACTGGTCTCTTTTTCTGGGTTTTTTCTGTGTACCTATCCATGTTTCAGTTTGTATTTAGTATAAAAATATTAAGATTTCACGGGATGACCGTAAAAGTAAAAAATTTGGAGTCCAAAAAATCAAAAAAATCAAAACGTTTATTCTGCAAGTAGGCCGCAAAGGGCTCTTTTACATGTCACTTTTTTTTAAAACTACCAGCGCTTTCGTAAGGACCATCATTACCAAGAAGAATGTGCCGCAAGAAACTTGGCAGGTAGTCATCTTTCAAATTACAATATAATAAATTACAAACTAAAAAACCATACAAATATAGAATTAAGTAAAAAAAATAATAATTAAGTATATAAAAGTCAAAAAGTCAAAGTCAAAATTCTTTATTCAATTTAGGCACCAAATTGATGCTCCTATGAACGTCGAAAAATCTACCACCGGTTCGGAAAAAACCCTGTTGAGAAGAAACCGGCAAGAAACTCAACAAGGTATATTTTTTTCAATCAGATCTACATTGTTATTAAATGACATACATCTAAAGTATTTAATACAATTAAACTTTTTAACACAGTAGATACGCTATTTGAGACTAGGGATCGCCAATGCGGATCGGAATTATTTCCAAACATCCCTGTCCATGATATAGTCATTAATTTTATAGTACGCCTTAGATATTAATGTCTTCTTCACAATGGATTTGAATTTTGTATCAGTTTGTTCGGTTATTGTTTTCGGAATTTTATTATAAAAACGTATGCATCTTCCCGGAAACGACTTTTTAGTTTTAGCCAGTCTGTAAGATGGAACTTTAAGCTTCCCTGTGTTTCTAGTAACCTTTGGCTTATCGACGTTAGTGGGAAAATCACATATGTTCTTTCTTACATACATGATTATTTCAAATATATACAACGACGGCAGGGTTAGGATACCTATTTCTTTAAAAAAAGATCTTAAAGAATCGCGTGTCCTTAAGTTATATATCGCTCTGATAGCCCTCTTTTGCAAAATAAAAATTGATTCCAAGTCTGCAAAAAAAACAATACAGGGATGTATTGGGTCCCTTAGTTAAGAACTAAAACTATACCTACATCTTAACTATATCTACGTTTAGTGGAAGTGTAGAATGCTTCCACCGTCAAAAAAAAAAAGGAAAAATTAAAAAATAATAATATTGGAGAGAGTCTTCCAATGTCACAATAATTAAAAATGATTCTGTTAAAACACATTTCAGGTCATAAGTTAAAAATAAAAAAATAAAAAAAGACTCCAAAAAACCAAACTTGACTTTTGAACTTTGTCGTAATAACACAATTGTCAATCATGTAAGTATGACATTTGCACCTGACTGTAAAGCGACAAGGTACAAAAATGACCAGCTACTTTTGATGCTGTGTGTAGGTACTTAATAATAATAAGTCTAATAAGATACATGGCAACAATAGAGAAATATTTCTCCAGGAAGATGTAAAATACTCCCATCAATCAACTGACATACTTTTTATGAGCTATCTAAACGAGTCACTGTTTTGAATCATACACACCAAAAGAAACAAAAGTTTTATTTATTTTATTAGCAGACGGCTGCTCACCGAATTTAAGATTATTTAAAAGCGAAAAAGTTTTTCGGGTGCGCCGGTGGGACTCGAACCCACGTCTCCTGGGTATGCGCCCCAACGGGTGTTCTACCAATTGAACCACGTCGCATCCAACGTAGGAGTCGTAGCTCCTAATAGTTGCGATGGATGTTACCACACGCCACTGTTGGCGTATGTAAGCGATTAAGAATTTCGGGGGAGTCGGTTGGACGCGACGTGGTTCAATTGGTAGAACACTCGTTGGGGCGCATACCCAGGAGACGTGGGTTCGAATCCCACCGGCGCACCCGAAAAACTTTTTCGCTTTTAAATAATCTTAGAAACAAAAGTTGTCTTTCCTGTGGACATAAAATTAGCGACACCGAGTCAGCAAACTTAAGATTTATTTGAACGGGCCAAATAGTTGGATGAAAATCTGCACAAGAACTTAAGTCACCGACATAGCTCGAAGAATCGCTAGACTCAAGTGGCAGTGGGCAGGGCACACGCTCGTAGAACTGATGGCCGATGGGGCAAAAAGGTTCTCGAGTAGCGTCCACCGAAAGACGCAGTGTAGGTAGGCCTCCAACAAGATGTAGCGACGACTTAGTCTAGGTTGCGGGATCGCGTTGGATGCGGATGGCACGGGACCTTAATTTGACGACATAAGAGCTATGGGGCCTATGGACATTTTTATAAGCAAGTTGTATTCACCCATGTTTTTACACTTGCTTGTCTGTATCTAATAAATCTAGTTAAGCATATTGACATGCATGGATTGCGCCATCTATAATCGTGACGTCCGGATGACGAAGCATTTAATCTAATTTAAATAAGTAGCAACATTTAATTCATTAGAGATATGAAGTAACAATAATATATAGGTGAGCCGAACCGTCGGGGGGGTCCGTTGAAAAATCGACGGTTAAGAAGATCGATCCAAATAATCGATTAACTTTCTACTAATCGATCGATTTATCAATAGTTACACAACGTTTTGTTTGAGCTACTATTTTTGGTTCTGTGGCCCTTTTTAGCCTACTATAAAAGAGATCATTTTTCTTGTCACAGCTAATATAGGTATGTAACAATTTGAAAAGAAATATGGTCATTTACACTCTTGTGGTTTCATATGTAATAGTTATTATTTTTTAAAAAGTGTTTTTCAATAAAAAGACTGCAAGATTGTTTACCTTATTTCTAATGCTAAAAAAACGAAGTATAGGTACAAGCTACACCGTATGCTTGAAGAATCTGAAAAATAATGATACTAGGTATATAAAATAGGTAAATTGTTCAGTGTGTATCTTGAAATGCGAGAATTCCATTTGAGATTTTGTAGTGTTGTTTTGCATGATGTGTCGATTGTTTTGTGCGCGACACCTCGTTTAACTTTAAGCTTAAACATATAATCAGTCATTATCTGTGAGATCCTGTAATTGTCTCTGTGTTACTATTGTTAATACCTATATTATGTTATAAGCTGTTGGTTCTCCTTAATAAATAAATAAATAAAGATGTAAGTTATGTTATATAATTTTAAATTAAACTAATACAATATATAGAAGAAAAAAAAAACAGTATTTACAAGAGAAAAATAAAAATAATTATTTAAAACAGAAAAACAAAAATTATAAAAAGAAAACCCCGTCTAATATATTTGACTGCGGCAGGGTTCCCATGATGCTGGCGGCATTACCCCTTTGGATCGCAAGCGCGATCCGCTGGGCTAAGTACGCGCCAGCTCTTGGATCCCCTGAGGCGTCGATCAGCCGGGACGACAGACAGAGCCCTCATAAATTCTTTCATGTCGGCTGACCATGGACCCAATGTTTCAACCGCAAGCGCTGCAAACTCATAGTCTTTTATTAAAGACGAATATTTGCGGCGCTTGAGGATTTGGGCCTGATCAGCTGCAGCGCCGGCTTGCAAGCTAGTAAATAAATATGTATATACAACGAAATTCAACGAATTTAAAAGGAGTCTCACAAGTATCACAGCTTAGTAAACTTAACAAATTAGGTAAGGAGTATTCGTCGGTCAAAACTAACTTTTTAATACCTACTAAGACATGCCTGCGACTCCGTCTGTGAAGAGTTCTAACAACAGTTACTAACCTATGTCATTCACAAGATCGCAAACTATCACCATACCAAGTTTCATATAGATTTATATAGATTGGTTGAGAGGTTTGAGCGTGAAAAGGTAATACAGGGTTATTTGTAATTCACTAGCATCCTTTTAACCCTAAACTCCTACCACTTAAACAAATGTTTTTTGTTATACGACTTTTTAAAATGGAGTACATTTTTTTTCCATACACGGCACAGAGTATCGTAAAAATACTGGTAATCTCAAATTTTCAAAACGTTATTACACCAAAAATATAAAGTTATGACAAAAGTCGTAAAACAAAAAAGATTTGTTTAAGTGGTAGGAGTTTAGGGTTAAAAGGATGCTAGTGAATTACAAATAACCCTGTAGACAGACACAGACATCACAGTTAATTCTGCATTTAGAATGTTAAGTACTAATGAATTAATAAGGCGCAAGCCTCTTAGAAGAGACGTGGGACGGGGGCGCAGTCCGAGTCGTTAGTTCGCAGGCCGCGTCTCCGCCCCGTCTCTTCTGTCTGCTTTGGATTGCGATGCTTCTATACATTTAGTATGAAAACTGAATCAAGGGGCGGCGACTGTGACGCGCCCCCGTCCCGTTTCTTCTGCGTTACAATTTGTCGCATATTATTACGGAACCCTATAATGCTTGTGGCCCGACACGCACGCGGCCAGTTTTAAAGGTTCCGTGTCCAAAGGGTAAAATGGGACCCTATTACTAAAGCCTGTCACACACAGCGCAGATGCGGTAAGATTTTATCTGCGTATAAAAACTTATCCGTCTGCAGGTATCACACACAGCGCAGATGCGAGGTTTTACATTCACTCTAAAATTTCGGAGCAGAGTAGACGTGTTTTGTGGTGCGGATGGCTTATACAGGGTGTTTTTTTATATAAAAGGGGGTAAACGAGCATGAGGGTCACCTGATGGGGAGCAATCACCGCCGCCCTTAGACACCCGCAACATTAATGGTGTCACAGGTGCGTTGCCGGCCCTTTGAGTGATAGATAGGCTACAATGAATTTTCAATGAAAGCGCGTTACACTTTCTTTATTTCTCTTCACGACAAAATGTAAAAAAAATGCGAAAATGCATTTCTACGCAAGGATGACTTGTTGTTTGCTTAAGTAGTACGTAATTTTATATTTATTTTATTATACACTGAAGTTCCCAATCCGCACTGGGCCCGCGTGGGAACTACGACTCAAACCCTCTTATTCTGAGAGGAAGCCTGTGCCCTGCAGTGGGACGTAATATAGACTGGGATGATGATGATGATGATGAAAGTGTGCTTCTGCGCATCCACCTGTATTTATCTGCAGATATAATCTTCACATCTGTCGGATTCTGTCGATATATGTCGGTGCTCACAGATACGCAGATAAAAATCTTACCGCATCTGCGCTGTGTGTGGTCCTCCATTGAATTGTATAGGGAGCGATATTGACAGATATCTGTTCAGATACAGATATCTTACCGCATCTGCGCTGTGTGTGATGGGCTTAAGGGCCTACGCTAGCTGACGCGGACGCCCGCCGCGTGCGCACGCTCCCGGGTCTCGCTCCATAAAAAATCTACCTAAAATCCGTCGCACGCGCCCGCGCCACTTAGCGCTGTTCATACAATTACTTATTAGACGCGCGCACGACGGGCGTCCGTTCCGGGTAATCCGCGTCAGTTGGCGTAGGCCCTAAGCCTCCGCTGTCCGTCCGTCTGTCTGTCTGTCTGTCTGTCACCAGACTTTAACTCATGAACCGTGATAGTTAGACACTTGAAATTTTCACAGGTGATGTATTTCTGTTGCCGCTATCACAAAAAATACTAAAAAATAGAATAAAATGAATATTTATTTTAAGGGGGCTCCCATACAACAGATATGATTTTGCCGTTTTTGTAGATAATGGCACAGAACCCTTCGTGCGCGAGTCCGACACGCTCTAGGCCAGTTTTTTAAAGTAGGCCTGTCCCAAGCAGTGGGATGGCACATAGGTAGATGATTAATGAAAATTCCTCTCCAAATTGTGAAATTCGTTTGCAACGTTGAGTAATGCGCATGCGTACGTGCCTAATTTACGATAAATCTAGCATTTGGCAATAATGGCGACGATGATGATTACGTATTAATCAATTTAGATTACATTATGTTTTTGTTGATGTAATGAAAGTAGCTTTTGGATACATGGAAGCTTTAATCTTTGGAGAAGTAAGTAATTTATAAAACACTTCACACTAGATTCTTTCTAGCGTTTTATATACTTCAAATAATCACCGTCCCACTGCAGGCGCAGGCTTCCTTTCAGAATGAAAGGACTTTGGTTCCCACGCAGGCCCAGTGTAGATTGGAAACTACACGCAAACCATTAAATTTCTTCGCAGATGTGTGCAGGTTCACGAAGTTTTCCTTCATCGTAAAACTCAGTTCTCTAATGTAATTTCGCACCTTTTTTTAAACTCAGAAGTGCGAGCCAGCACTCTGACCCACGACCCTCTTCTTGAGAAGCCTTAGGTCAAACCACTAGGCCACCACGGCTTTTTTAGTATGATTAACAAACATTTAACATGATCAATACTTCATTTAATTTAGAATTGAAAACCACAACATCATTATATTGCGGCTCGTCAACTATTTCTTACCTAGCAAATAGTACAGTACAATAGTCTGGGAGCCGCAAAATAAAATTGTTTTAATGTTACTTTATTTGCGTGTCGTCAACAGTAGTACAAATTGTAAAGAGATTACAGTTCACGAGCCGCAATATAATGTTGTTGTGGTTTATCATTCTAGATTAAATGGAGTATAAGTTTTTGTTTTTCACCTATTCGTGACAAAACTAAACTAAATGAGTAAATAAAATGAATGCCCTAGATAAATAACATTACATTAGGTACATAGGTAACATTACAATAGTTTGCAAATATTTAATTTAAAATTTCACTAAAACATGTTTTCCGAATGCCAATTCGTGCAAAACTAACATATTACTTTACTTACCTTGCTCACAATATAAAAAGCTGGTCAAGTGCGAGTCGGATTCGCGCACTAAGGGTTCCGTACAACCTATTACAAACATTTCGTAAATAGCAAGGAAGATCAAATTAACGATTTTCGGATTTTTTCCTTTACTTGTGCTGTAAGACCTTCCTTCTTGCGTATGATTCTAGGTCTATGGAAAGTAATAGGTTTTGACTCTCTTGTGAGTTAGAAAATAAGGCTCAATCAAATGGCCATATCTTTGGATTGCGTTGACTTAGAAGCTGGATTTTTTAAAGCTTCAAGGGACCGTAAGCATAATTTTTTATTAATATTTTCAACTTGATATCGCCACTGGTTTCTAAGAAAGAGGATCTTGACAGACGTATAGACTAGGGGCGTAGCTAAAGTCAAACCAAGCTAACTCTGCAGAGAATAATAATGGTAACACTGTATTTTAAAGTCAAATCACGTACATAATGTGCGTAGATTTACAGTGTTACCATTATTATTCTCTGCAGAGTTAGCTTGGTTTGACTCTACCGCCGTATCGGCCGTATCAACGCAGCAATGATACGGGGCCCCCGGGCTACAGAGGCCCCTAACGTGTGTAAGCAAAAATTAATAAAATGTTATTCACAATGTCACTTAATCTCGTGCTTCCCGGGAAAGCCCCCCAACTAATGATACAGGGCCCCTCCAGGGCACGCTACGCCACTGGATAGACGAACAACAAAGTGATCCTATAAATATGAGTTTGATTTTTTCTTAAAGTGGTACGGAACCCTAGAAATGGCAAAAGAATCGATCCCTCGTCCTAATTATAAATAGCTCGTAATAACTCAAGTAAAGTAAAACGTTTTGTACAATCATCAATAGAAATTCCCACAAGTGGTAACAGTATGTTATTAAATAATAAAGCTAATGCCCGCTGGTCAAGTTCTCACGGGGAGTCAAATGTCATTATTCTAGCAAAGGCTAATATAAAACAAATATGTGCTTATTATAGGTATAATGTACTTACATATTATAATGCTATGACCACAGGCCAAATAAATACAAAAGACGGAGTTTTAGGAGTGAAAGGTGGTTGAGTGAGGGCTTTCCGAAATGCGATATTTTTCAAAATTACACAAACGCGCGCGCGCGCATACTCACCCACGAGGCACAATACACATACACATTTTAACACATTTTTGCTGAACAACATAGTTGCTGAAGATGTTGACTTATTTTATTGTACTCTGAGTGAGTTCACAAAGGTTGCATTATTTAAGATATCTTACTGTAATTAAGTTTAATTTAAATTGTAATATTTGGCTACATTATCACATTAGGCAATGCCTGGCAATTATCATTAGATAGATAGATAGATAGATTCATTTATTTCTGATTGAAAATTACAATTATATCCAGCATTCGAAATGTCACAAATATAAAGAATTCACAAAAAGATCGTCAACAGAATTTGAAAAACGTAAATGGATAATATATTAATTTAAAATGTCACAAAGATAATAATATTAAAAACAATAAAAGTGAGATAAAACAAAAATGTCAATAAAATATTACATCACATAATGTGTGAATGTCAAAGAAATTTAAAAACTACAACATAAAAATATTAAATGAATAATATTAATTCACATAATGTGAAGATGTCATAAGACCAAATAATCAATAAATAATAACAATAAAAACAAAAAGAATAAAAATACATACAAATTCAGATGTCAAAATTAAATAATGATAATATCATACTCTTTTACATTAGATAATTGTTTAAATGTTTGAATAAATAAATAAATAATAAATAAATTTTATTAGTATTATGTCTCATTGTTGTTGGTCTGGCTGGTTTTTCTGTCAGCGTTAATTTGAATCGGGCCACGTTAAAAAGATAGTAGATTGTTCAACAAGGGACTAAAACAAGCCATAAAGACACGAGATATTTAGCCACCCGAGCGATAGCGAGGGAGGCTATAATTCGAGTTGTCATTATGGTAGTTTAGTCCCGCGTTAAACACTCTACTTTTCACTTTGAATGCGAGGAAAAAAACGACGTACAAAATTACTTTTTTGCAACGTATGCTCAATACGAGCAATGGACATCTGTTCAAAATTCAAATAGCAAAAAAAATACCGCTGTCTTTTCTTTTCTTTTATATTTTTTTTGTAAAGTGACGCTTTAAATGCTTGCATAATTAGCCAACAGATTCTAACTTAAAGACTATGTTAAAACTAATTGTACTATGCATGTAAGAATGATAATTGTTCATTCATTAGAATCGGCAAATAAATTAACCTAATTGATCTAAGTTAACACACAAAATATATTGTTAACTGAAACACTTACCCGTGAATAAAGAAACAACTTTTTAAGTTTATTTTCTATATGCCAATTCTTTGTTAAATTATATCTAATTATACTTTCAATTTACTATTAAATGCAACTGACATCGCATTATTTTGAAGTCACGCCATATTAACATTCAAACGTAACTGCTCTATCTACCGTACACTCCAGCACTGCTTTGCCGACAGTGCGGATTGCTATTTTATCGACAGAGCAGGGAACTGCTTTGCCGACAGCGTTTTTAAAAAAAAAACAAATTAAAAACACCTAAGCTAAAGAAAATCTTTCTTTACGTGCAAAATAAAATGAATTCATCTTTAATATTTTATAATTAAATAGATTAATATTCGTAATTATTCAATGTATTTCGCGAAATGATTATTTTTTAAATATTTTTTATACAGTTGTCATTTTGAGGTTATTTCCACGCCCTAAAGGCTTACACAGACCGAAGCGCAGGGCGCTACAGTGCGTCCGCAGCGCGCTTCGGTCTGTGGAAAGCTTTAAAATTGTCTATACCCAGTTACTGAAAATGGCGATAATCCTCCATTCACAAACACCGTGATTGGCAGTTTAGGGGTTTCCATAGTCAATTAAAAAAATTTTACTTTAATCCCTTGAGATCAAAAAAGAGCTTTAGTCCCGATATGCAGAGACTAAAGTAACATTTTAAGAGCATGAGAAGTGAAAATGATTATTACGTGATTTGTAGTGCAGATTCTTATTTTTCTTTTTTACGCTATAACAGTCACAGGCACACAAAAGCCCAGGCGCAGACGCACACAGGCACTCACAAACTTACACATTTTTTGTAGAATCTAGAAAATTATATTTTTTGAGAAAATACACAATTTTAATCATTATTTCAAGTCAATCCGATCTAGAACTACGTCTCTCGACTTACAAGATTTGTGGGGAACTCTCATAGGCACATAAATACATACGAACTTTGCAAATTAAATAAAATCTTGTAAAAGAATATTACTTTTAAGCGTATAATTAAAATTTAAGTGTAAGAACCACCTGAATTTCACCACCAGATTATTGAATCATCTTCATCATCATCCCAGCTTTTATATACGTCCCACTGGAGGGCACAGGCCACCCCTCAGAATGAAAGGGCTATACAGAAGGATTATTGTATACCGGACCATAAGTACTAAGTTTTAACTCAATCGGATGCCAACAAGTGGTCAACAAACGGCAAGAATGAAATAAAAGCTTGTAATACAAACTTGTAATAAAAAGCTGACAATACAAGTTTGTAATAAAAGTTTGTAATACATACACAATTGTAACAAAAAGCGTCTAAAACCTGAGATAAATACCTGTAGTAAAAAGCTGGTAACGCAAGCTTGTATTAAAAAAAATATAGTAAAAGGCTTCTTATAACAGCTCGTAATACAAACTTAGTAAATTAATTAATTTAAAAGATCGTGAGGAAATCTTTATACACCTGCGAAGAAATTCAATAGCGTGTGTGAAGTTCCCAATCCGCACTGGGCCCGCGTGGGAACTACGGCCCAACCCCTCTCAATTCAATATTCTGATTCTGATGATGATGATGAATAAAAAGCTTGTAATATACGGTTTTAATAAAAAACTTGTAGTAAAAGTTTTTAATAAAATAAAAATTATCGGTAGAAGTACAATAGTCACGAACAGGTACATACGGACATATGACAAAAAGTACACAATCCCCTTCCAATCGATATGACTTGTCTATGTCTATATCGATATAACCCGTTATATCCACATAATTATACGGACACGTTCGCATTTGTGATACAGGGTGTTCTGACATCGGGCTTTGTTACGTTTGAGTGATAATAGGGTTGTCGCTGCCGCTGTTTAACTGTTGCGATTGTAACAAGAACTGTTTGTGTTAGTTAAACAAATAAATATAAATGTAAATTACCTTATCTTACCTTACCTTGCTTGCTTTGCTTGCTTGTGTATTGCTTACCTTGTATATTTTTTTCTATGTACTTGTTTTTCTGTATTGTTTTCTTTGTGTTGGACAATAAAGAGTGATTGTATTGTGTTGTAAATCATGGGACAATTGACACCAACTGTCCTAGTCCCAAACTAAGCAAAGCTTGTAGTATGGGTATAAGTTAATGAATAAACATACTTATATAGATAAATACATTATATAGGGCCCATTGCTGATTGGGAGCTTCACACACACACACCATTGAATTTCTTCTCGGGTGTGTGCAGGTTTCCTCACGGTTTTTTCCGCTAATTATATTTGAAATTTGTCGTAAAGCTCATGGCAAATTTCAAATATAATTTTTGCACACAAATTCCGGAAAACTCAGAGGTGCGAGCCCGGATTAGAACCCAGGCAGGACCCTCTGCTTAAGAGGCAATTGGTTAAACTAGGCCACCAAGCTTCTAAATATTACGGAGTAATTTTAAAATACTTTCTATTACGTCAAATAACCATTATCTGTTTTGTCCATTATTACATCAATTGTATTATAAACCGTGGTGGCCTAATGGTTAGACCTAAGTCCTCTAAAGCAGAGGGTCGTGGGTTCGAATCCGGGCTCGCACCGAGTTTTTCGGAATTCATTGTACGAAAATTGTATTTCAAATTTACCATGAGCTTTTCCCACCTGAGAATAAATTCAATGGAGTATGTGAAGTTCCCAATCTGCACTGGGCCCGCGTGGGAATTACGGCCCAAGCCCTCTCATTGTGAGAGGAGGCCTGTACCCTGCAGTAGGACGTATATATGCTGGGATGATGATGATGATGACGATGACCTCGAATAACCATTATGTGTTTCCATTATTACCTCAATTGTATTTTAAGACGACTGCGAGTAAACAAAACTAAAGATCATATTACAAAAAGGAGACACCTCAAATCAAACTTCGCAGTCAATTTAAAAGCACAAACCATTAAACCTCGACCAATTTAACGAGCCATAACAGTAAATATCTCAAATTATAACACATTAACGATAACTGACACCGCTACAATTGGTATCACAAACCCCACATAAAGATTCGACCACACCGCTGCTCTTACTACTTTGATGGACTGTAAACGCAGCGACGTGACTCAACTCATGAATGTCAAGCATTAAAATCCTCAAAATTATCTTTAAAAAGAAAGATAACTTTTTTTTCACTATGTTTTAATAAGTGGGCCGTATTATTAACTGTTAAATAATATAACGATGGATTATCATAAACTCATATTATAAATATCATACACAGCACCAAACCATTGTAATGACAAATCAAATAAAAAACGTCAAGTCTACTTCTTCTTAAGACCTTAGATATTACAAGTGTTAGTATGTAAAAAGGTGGCAAATAATTAGGTATTTTAACAAGAATGCATTTCGCATTAAGCCTCTTTGACCTTTGTCTTGGAAATTTACATTGTATAATAATAATTTTAATTTTGAGAACAATTTCTGTAGTAGTGAGTAACATTGTCGCCTTACAAACTAATGTTATTTAATTCTTATACAAGAAATAAGCAGAGTTAAATGACAGCTCATTATATCAATTAAAAAAAACGAACAGTAATGGGTATGCTAATCATGATAAATATAAGACAGATTAACAACATAATAGACTACACGAAGTAAGCGTCCTCTGCCTTCCGTACTTATTAAAATTGTGGGTCAATCAACTATAAAACCCACACTTTAGGCACACGGCGGACACGACGCACAAAATACGCGTTCTTGAATCTACATAAGCACGACGACGTCTGTACACGCGTACGCCTACATACATCGCGCGCGCTCCATACTGGTGAACAGCAGCGACAAGCAATGGCGCCTTAGGGGGAGAAGTAACTCGAATCGGTGCGGGGCGGAGCGTGGCCATTCTGTACGTTAGTACTATTATATATTCTGTGCTTTAGGTGTCTCCGGCGTTACCAAAAAATCGTATTTCCAATAAGAAATTTCACGGCTTAATAGGCTTAACTTATGTAGGATGGCGGGTGTAAATGTACACCATCAATTAAATTAGAGAAAAACCATTTTTACTTACAAACATCTGCAATTGTTTGGGAAAATGTCGCGGACCGACTAGTTTGGGTGAAAAAGTTGATTGACCCTTGTATCACGGCATTACGAGACAATTCAAATTTTTGTTGACCGATGTAGTCGCTCCATAGAACGCCATGATACTATTTGCGATTTTGACGCATCTTAATATACGATGGGTCAGCGATTTATGACCAGCTATGTGGATGGTCGCGATAAAAACTTGACACATGCGTCACATGCGTTTACCGTGCGTCAGCGCTTTGGAGCAGTGTGGTCGTACCTTAAAGAACTCAATTGACATCCAAAACCCCGCATAAAAAGCTCACTGTATCTTTGTCGGAGTCATAAAGTTAGAGCGGGATGCCCAAAGCTGCTTGCATGGAGGTGACAACCCTAGTGTCTCTGCTATAAAAATCAATCAGCGTCTAAGTGAGTACGAGTCGCGTTCGCAAACGAAGGGTTCTGCAGCAGTTAAATTGCTGTTATTAATGAATAATTAAATGAATCTGGAGACGTAGAAAGCTAACCAGTTTGTTCGTTACTCTTTCGCGCTAAAACGATTTGACAGATTGTAATAAAATTTGGCCGACGACCGATGGGGCCGAAAGGTTCCGCGGACCGGAAGACGCAGTGCAGGCCTCCAACAAGATGGAGCGACGACCTGGTGAAGGTGGCGGGAACGCATTGGATGCGAATGGCGCAGGGCCGATTTCTTTGGCGAGCCTTGGGGGAGGCCTATGTTCAGCAGTGGACGTCTATCGGCTGAAATGATGATGATGATGAATGAAGTTCGGCCCTTAGATAGTTTACAACCTGGATTAATATACAGGATACTTTTTCCCGCGGGATAACGATTAACGAATTCTCCCGCTGACGGAGTCGCGGCAAACAGCTAGTCTTACTTTTTACTTAACAATATAAACGTGGAAGTTTGAAAGGATGTACTTATGTTATTCTTTCACGCTAAAACAGTTTGATGAATTCTAATGAAATTTGGCACAGGGATAGTTTATAATCTAGATTAACTTATATGATACTTTTTCCCGGAAAATTGCATAGTTTCCGTGGGACAGCGATAATCGAATTCTTTGCTGACGGAGTCGCGGGAAACGTTAGTCTTCTCTAATATATAAAAATCTCGTGACACGGTGTTTCTTATCGAACTCCTCCGAAACGGCATGATCGATTTTTAAAACTTTTTTTCTATATTCGGTAGGTCTGAGAATAGATCGTAGCTTTAAACATGAAACTACCGTGAGACTCACTCATAGTGACTTTGTGTGCGCGTTTGGCAGCCGCCGTGACGTGCGACTCCAGAGGAAGGGCTACGGATTAGCCCGAAACATGTCGCGTTAAACTCGTTTTAAGACGTGAGTAATCCGTTTAAATTTACTACGAATAGGTCGTAGGCTATTTTTTGTATACCTACCCCTATTCTTCGCAGACGGACTCGCGGGCAACAGCTAGTTCTTTATAAAAATCTTAAGTGTCTCATAAATAATTAAAAAACAGTTCTAAAGATACTATTTCACGGACGGACATAATATAGCAGAGTGTTCGATTTCAGAGCGTTTTGACCGCCGCGTTTTTTTTCATTAGTGTCGACGTAAATATTGCAGAGGGGGATGATGATCAGAGTAAACTTTTTATATAAATGTGTGGCGGTACCGAGGCCTAGTCTGATTTTATCCAAAGTTGTCGTCGCGATTTATCATTATTTTACAGCAATAATCGAGTGACACTAATTAAATTTAAAAAACGCTGACAAAACGCTCTGAAATCGACCCAAAAAATAGGGTATCGTAGGCACACTTTGGACGCGGAACCCTATAAATGCTACGTCAATCCCCAAACGTTAAGTTATAAGGTTCGAATCACATTGAGAGCGTGCGTTTGTGTGCGTAATACAGTTATGCCGGGTTTGCACGAGATTAGTGACTGGTGCTTAGTATTTGCGCAAAATTCAAGAACAGCCCAACACGGTTTGCGAACGATAATTCGATCGTTTGCGAGAGGACAGGGATAAACTGCTGTTCAGGAACGCCAAAAATCGCTGGTTTGCGAGAGGTTTGGATGAGCCTTATTTATTTGTTTATTTATTTATTTACAAAGCGAATTAACAGGGAAATAAGGCTCATCCCAAGCTCAACCCATTTCTATCCTCTCCCAAACGATTGAATTAGCCCCTGTACGCGGCATTCGTATTAGGGCCTAGCCTACGCTAGCTGACGCGGATTACCCGGAACGGACGCCCGTCGTGCGCGCGTCTAATAAGAAATTGTATGAACAGCGCTAAGTGGCGCGGGCGCGTGCGACGGATTTTCAGTACATTTTAGACCCGCGAGCGGGCGCACGCGGCGGACGTCCGCGTCAGCTAGCGTAGGCCCTTAAACAGTTAAATAAAGACAATATTTACATTCGCGTTACCTCAAAAAATCACAAAAATATAATATTAATTAATACTGTACTAATACGACTCTATTAGTCTTGTTCTATTACCGTGTTGCGATGGTTTTGCTATGACCTGTCCGAGCTATGTTTATAATATTACTACGATAGGTTACTAAGCGCGTGTAAACTCGACGTTACGATGAGTAGCTCGGCGTAAGATACAGCACGATTTTATTGAAGCGTTTTGCGCGCGATTGTACTTCGCATTGTTCGTTCACTTCCAATGGACGCTTATTTTTAGGGTTGTCGATAAAATTAGCTTTTTATTTCAGGTTGGCTTTTGGTAACTTCTGTTTTATGAAACACTCTGTATCTGTAAAGTTTATACGAACTTTGTTGTTTTGGTAATCTCTCTATTGTAGCCTACCCCAAACCCAAACTCCTATTATCTTATTATTTAACGACCACTATTACGAACATATTGACTATATCATGGACAGGGATGTTTGGAAATAATTCCGATCCGCATTGGCGATCCCTAGTCTCAAATAGCGTATCTACTGTGTTAAAAAATTTAATTTTATTAAATACTTTAGATGTATGTCATTTAATAACAATGTAGATCTGATTGAAAAAAATATACCGTGTTGAGTTTCTTGCCGGTTATTTTGACTTTTTTTTTGACCGCTTTAGCCTAGTTGGTGACCCTGCCTACGAAGCAAAGAGGTCCTAGGTTCGAATCCCGGTAAGGGCATTTATTTGTGTGATGAGCACGAATATTTGTTCCTGAGTTATGGATGTTTTCTATGTATTTAAGTATTTATTTATCTATATAAGTATGTTTATCGTCGTCTAGTACCCATAGTACAAGCTTTGCTTAGTTTGGGACTAGGTCGATTTGTGTAAGATTGTCCCCTAATATTTATTTATTATTATTATTATTAGTCAACTTAATTTTCGTGTTTCCGTTTCATTCGTTTTGCCGTGGTGGCCTAGTGCTTTGACCTATGGTCTCTCAAGCAGAGGGTCGTGGTAGTGGGTTCGAGTCCACGCTTGCACCTCTAAGTTTTCCGGAATTTATGTGCGAAATTACATGTGTAATTTACCTACGGTGAAGGAAAACATCCTAAGGAAATCTGCATACACCTAAGAAGAAATTCAATAGTGTGTGTGAAGTTCCCAATCTGCATTGGACCCGCGTGGGAACTACGGCCCAAGCCCTCTCACTCTGAGAGGAGGCATGTGCCCTGCAGTGGGACGTATATAAGCTAGCTATACCTTATGATTAATGGCATAGAGTAGTTGCTAGCGACGACGACGAAGGTTGATGTCTACATTTATTTGACGCTAAGACTGTATAGATATTTAGTCTTTGACTATACATCTTCTAATGTATAAAAATCTCGTGTCACGGTGTTTGTTACCGAACTCCTCCGAAACAGCTTGACCGATTATTATGATTTTTTTTTCTCTAATATTTGGTAGGTCTGAGAATAGGTCGTGGGCTATTTTTTATACCCCTAGGTGATATATATGGAAAAACAACGTTTGCCGGGCCAGCTAATGTAATATAAAAAATCTCGTGTCACGGTGTTTGTTACCGATCTCCTCCGAAATGGCTTGACCGATCTTTATGAAACTTTTTTTCTCTGTATTCGGTAGGTCAGAGAATAGGTCGTAGGCTATTTTTTATACCCCTAGGTGATATAAGACAAAACAACGTTTGCAGGGTCAGCTAGTATTTTTATATAATTCCATCTATGTCTGTAATGTTCTATGTAAGAGCCATATCGCACTAGCGATTTGCGAACAAAAGAAAACAACATGTCATGTAATGGCAGCGGGATTTCGACATTTATTCGTACCGATAGCAAGTTCAACAGACTCAACATTGAATTGCAAAATTGATTAAAAATTTCTTCAAACTATTTCATTAAGAATTATCTATTAGGAAAATTAATCTAGTTCGAACAAAACAGAAAATAAAACATTTTTTCGCTATTTATAAAACACAGATTCCTTTGTTACGAATATTTCGTATCAGTTTCAAATTGTTTTAGTTCAGAAATGGGTTATATGAAAAAAGGAAGGTTAAAAGATGCATAGTATTGCGTAGCTATTTTAAGATCATATAACTCACATTTTCATTCACTCAATACTTTTTTTGCAATCAGTACTTTATGTAGCTGTGTGTGTAATTATGGTTCTTATTAAGTTAGTGAATAAGCATATCCAATTCACTTTTAATTCTGAATTTTGAACAATACTTAAACGCTGGCTAACATGGAACTTACAGACAAGTAAACAGCAACAGCACGCAGGCTCCCCAATTACCGTCTATTTTTAATCCTCAATTAATTACCAACAAAACCGTTGACGTTTTGTTTACCACGCAATCAGCACTTAAGTGGGCGCTAAATCAATCACACCCAATACTTCTGTTACAGGAAACACATCAAAGCGAAGCTTCAAACGCGGCCGGGCTATTAAACTACCATCCAATCATAAAAACAAACATGACACACTGTTTCCGGAGCTAAGAGGGACAGAGACACACATGAGCGACGAGCACGAGAGCAAAAGAGACATGCAAACCGTAGCTTACAATCCAAACGTTATAGAAGAATCAGACAGTAGACTTATAGAAGCGCATAATTTCAACACAGATTACTGCAATGTAGACGTCGACGGCGATAGGGACTTAGTTATAGCTGATGAGGAATCTCATGAAGACCAAATAGATGAAAATACTCAGAACATAGATGTAGGTACGGAGAAGCAGGAGTACGAGCCGTCGTGGCATCCTCATGTTTACGGGAAGCCACCTAAGAAGCCGACGCCGCATACGATAGAGTACATATTAGGAATAGATAAAAAGTCAGTGAGTCAGCTGATAAATGTGAAGAGGTTTGAGAAAAAGTTTATTTATAAGACGGCGCAGGTTCAGACGGAGAAGATAAGTCATAAGAACAAGCTGCAGGAACAGTTGTTGCAGAGAGTGAAGAGTATTGAGTGCGAGGGGATCGTGAGAGAGGAACCGCTTAATCTCTCTGTGCCTAAGAAGGAGTGGGAGGAGGAGAAAAAAGGTGAGTCTATTGCATAAGTTTAGTAGCTAAATCTAAGAACTACTAAGACATGGAATTCGTTCCCAACATCTGTATTTTAAGATAAATACAACCTAGGGCTCATCAAGGCTAGAGTGAATAGGCTGTTACTGAACCAGTGAGATACAGCTTTGGCCTCTGCACTTTTCATCAGGTAAGATAATGGCAATCACGGGTCAGTTTTATGTGCTTGAAAAAATCCTATTAGTACGAGTATTATAAATCTGAAAGTTTGTATAGATGGATGAATGGATGGATGGATGTGTGAATAATGTAAGTACATCGTTCTTGTACAGCGCATTCTATTCTTGTTTAAAGTTAAATAAGTATTATCCCGCTATAAAGTATTTCACTAGGGCTATATTTAGTATTCTGTATCTCAATCCACAGTTTTGTGTAGTTATCTGTACGCCAAGTATCATCAAAAGAGTGATTGGCATAAGTAAAGTCAGGGTACGGAAGGAAACCTTGGTCAATTATTAAACTGATTCCTTTATCAAGTCATAGACTCTTACTACCTTTTGAAAAATTGCAAACGTCAATGCGATGTATTGTTGTTTGAAATAAAATGTTGACTGGACTGTCAATTGCATCGGTGTAAGCAAATGTCAATTTAAAGGTGACGAACTCTTTCTTAGCCTGACTGTACAAAAAACACCCAAACGACTTCACATACTTTCTCATTTATAATATTAAGTAGGACAGGATTAAATAGGGTTCGCAGTTGATGGCTCTGTCAAGCGCAAGCCACACAGAAGAGACGTGGGACGGGGGCGCGTCGCGGTCGCGAAGCCGCTAGCATCAGTTTTCATACTAAATGTATAGAAGCGTCGCGATCCAAAGCAGTCAGAAGAGACGGGGCGGAGACGCGGCCTGCGGACTAACGACGCGGACTGCGACGCGTCCCCATCCCACGTCTCTTCTGTGTGGCATGCGCCTCAGTAATGCTAGGTTTACACGGAGCTTAGTAGCTAATGCTTAGTACTTGTCACTTACACTTGTCAGAAAAGTGTGTAAACATATTGTACAAGTGCTTAGTATTATACAATACACGCATCTGACAAGTGTAAGTGACAAGTACTAAGCATTAGCTACTAAGCTCGTCCTAGCATAAGCCAGGCAAGGATACTTCTGTAGTCAGGACTTTTTGTTTTACGTACCACTCAGCTGCTTTTTAGCGTTTGCTGTCATTTATTGACAAGTAATTTCAAACAGTGTTATTATTGTTTTAAGGAATAAATTTGATTGAAACAAATAAATAACTTGGCAACTATAGTTTCCCAAAGCGTGTGAGTGGTTCAACGAAGTGCGAGGGAGATGTTCTACGAAGGGATCATAAAGTTATTTTCCTAAATGAGTTACGTAAAACATTTTCTGATCATTTTAAAAATACACTCTTAATCTTTTCGTAGCTTAATTCTCGGAAAATCACTGAGAAACAAAATTAAACTTCCTACTTAATTAGTATTAATGGCTTCGAAGAACAACAACTCTAAAGCGATTCGAGATAGGTATTTTTTTTAATTGTTGTTAATTCTAAATGAGTTTATTATTGCAAAAACTATAGCTAGACCGTTTTAGTTTCATTTAAACGGTTTAGCTATAGTAGACTTTAAGAATTAATAGTCGATCAAAACTTAATTTTTAATATTGCAGTTCTCTCTCGCCTCTAGATGGCGCTGTTTTTAAAATATTGTTTAGTTCACTTATGACTGCTAGGTGGCGCTTGTAGCGCAATCTATCAATATACATTTTTTTATAAATTTAATTAAACGCAATTGGGGATGTCTATTTTTTTGCAATGTATAGTAAATCAAAAACCATTTCGAGATAAATGCTTTTTAACTCGTTTTCTGTAGTTATTTAATTTTAATATTATGTAATGAATTTATTACATAACAAATAAGTAATGACCTTCATTTAACATTGATGTAAATTGCGTGACCGGTCCAAGTCGTACTTTATTCTGTGTGGTTAGAATTCCTCACAATTTACGCGTGGTTTATACACGGAGTTTGATTTGGACCTGCTGTCTGACATCTAGCACTTTGACAGCGCCAGTAAAGTGACACTAGTACAGTGTACCACTACGCAAAAAATAATTGAAGGGGTTACCTTATCGTACGCATTTAGATAGATTTAGAAATTGACAGTATGGGAGCCCTCAATTATAATCTGACGTCATCAACCAAAATAATTTCAATAGTTAATTTTGAAAAAAGTAGTGAACTAAATGACAAATTATTGAAATTAGTTTCTTATAATTGACTTTTCTATACAAAAAAAATATAAACACCACTGGTAATTTTTTTTAGACATTCCCAATTGGCCAGCGTTTTTGTATGTACATTTTGAATAATCTTGTAAAACTTGCTCTACCCTGACAATATTTGTCGCATATTAGTGCGGAACCCGACTGTTCGCGGCCCGACTCGCACTTGGCCGGTTTTAAACCTGTGTGCGTTCGAATCTGGCTAAACTAAATAGAAATGAAATATCAATCGTCATCTAATGTGTATGCGCTCTGAATTAATATCAAGAGCCACTCTAACCGCAATTAACCTTTCAAGAATCACTCTATGTACCTACTTAATCAATCAGTATTAATGCTTCTGATATATCGCCATTCTAATTTCGTATCGCGTTTATATCGGAACGTTTTAATAGAACGCGCGCGACTAACAGTTGATATTGAATGACGTCGCCATTTTGAATCGTAATGCGGTTTATTAAGGCTTAACGATATTTGAACGAGTGCAAATGTATGTAATTTGAACGTGGAACGTCCAAGCAATACTCGTAAGCTATTGGTCGGTGCAGCTGTGGAACAACGTCAGGGTTGCCAATTTATTTTTAGAATAAAATTATACGGAGTAATAGCAGTTGAGATGTTAATAGGGGTTTATTGTCAATCGAAAATGGAGAGTTTATTGCACTTTTTTTATGACTGGTTTTTTTGTGGCAAGATGAGTGCTTGATTTTATCACGGCTTTTTATTATTCTTGTAGTGGCTACGGAGATTGATAGTTTCGTATTTTATGCTCGATTGAAGATTTTTAATGGTCGCGACGGTTATTAAAACCTCTCGAACGTTTCCATTTTGATGGATCGTTTTAAAACAATTTGCGTGGCGTGTGAGAGTTTGTTTATGGGGTAAATGCCTTAATATATTGACTTGATTTTTATATCTTAGTATAAAGCTATCAGCAGGTAGCTGGCATGTTATTTTTTCAAGGTAAATATACCAATGCTCACACCTCAACGCCCAGTAGATGACACCCATCTGTCATATCACCTCTCATAAGATTGAAGGTGCCATGTTTGGGGGTAGTTGCAATAGAGAGATCTCTCTCCAGGCAGATGCTATGCCTGGGGACCGAAGTCCAATGGATGAAAGTTGGAACTTGTATTTATGCAGCCGAGTTGAGAAACTTCGATAGCGTGATGTAGGATTGTAGTAGTTAGTTCCTTATGTGATGACTAGATGGCGCTAGTAGTCGCTACACATGTATTGGGTCAGTGTCGAGCACAGGGACGTTTACTTTACCTAATTGTTGATTTTATTATTTACTGAATCTAAAATTTATACATTTATAGGTATTAGAGTGTATAAATTTTAGAGATTTAGAGGTTTGGGGCCTTGAAGCAACGAAGGAGCGGAGGCGAAAAGGTCTCATTTGAAAAAAACGGAACGTCGTTAGTTAACCCGTCGAAATTTGTATGTTTTCTTTTAAGCCTCTCGTGGAGGAGCTTCCCTGTGGAGGACCCGGCTACCCCAGATGCCCTCCCTTAAATTTGGCTCTGATCTGATTAGGCCTGTGAATGGTCAAGATCTCACTATGTTAGTTACCGAACAATTTATCCTATATTTTTTACCCTTGATATGGTATAAAGTAGGTTGAAAAAATTTTTGTCTAAGAGGTACAGTGGGCTGCAAAAGTGCATGGACATCTCGGGGCGATAATCGCATGAGCAGTGTTTGATCGTTTGTGTTCATGTTTCGATGAGAATTAACTAGATGGCGTTGTGAATTGATGCAGCGTAGTGGCCGTTTTCTGCATCTAGTTTATATACCAAACTAAACTGCTATTTCGAATGATCTTCTATTAGCAGCTGTGGCTTAACGGTTATACGCGTGAGTCAAGTACTGGTATGTGGAGTTGGTTTATGTTCGAATCCCAGATCAGAGTGTTATTTTTGTTTTTTATTTATTGTTTTTTTTTTTAAATATGTATTTAATTATCTGTTTAATTAAAAAATATCTTTGATCAGAAAATAAAATAATACAACCTTTTGATATCAAACATTTTATTTAAAACACAAAAGAGCAATTTCTCAATCATTAATATTATTTCGTTTTCACCGATGTAAGGGAACGTGCAGAAACTATAGGCGGCAGCACTTGTGCGACAGAAGAGACACTATGCGAACAGTAAAAGAAACTTATCAAGTCAAAATTTATGGCACCAGTTGGCAGCACCGTCTATGTGCTCATTCCCTATAGCCATCTAAAAAATTATTGAGGTATTCTTAGCTTAAGTATTCGTTTCCAAAATTTATTGGAAAGAAGATTGAAGCATCACCACAATAAAAAGAAATAATATTATTAGCAACTAGATCTTTAAATTGGAGACCGGGTTAACATATAATTAATGAATGCATAATATAAATTATGTAATTTATGTTCAGTATGAAGTATTGAACACTTACTTGGCGATAATTTATGTTCGAGTAACTTCAAAACATAGTGTGTTGTGTTTCAAAAATAGCAAAAAAAAAAACAATTTACACTTAAAAAATAGGGAACAAATAAGTACTCATAAAGAATTGAAAACTAAATTTCATTCAATTTTATACACTTATAACTACTAACATAATGGCTAGATATTAACCCGGTCTGCACTAAAAGTCAAATAACAGTTTACTTAACATTAATTGTAACATTATTAATTGTGCTTCTAACTGAAAAATAACCAACATGCATATATTTAGCAATTTATATCTTTCTCTTTTATCTCAATTTCTAATAACCCTTCTAACACAACTTCAAAAACAATACCTATGTGAGATCAGATGGTGAATCATTCACTATAAGAATAACAATAAGTAAACATTGGTAACTGGATTATTAATAAATAATAAAGGTTCGTTCATAACAGATTAATAACAAAATAATGATATCGTGAAATATTAACAATTTAAGTTACAAAGTCAATTTGTCTCTTAGTAACGGAGAGGATAGCCGTTACACTATCTATCACTTCTTGAAGTCGAGTTTTCATGCTCGAAACCATAATATATTGAAACATAATATCACTATTTCGCATCAGTTCCCATGTTCTGTTTACCTCAGTGTCCAAATTATTTTTTGACTTTACAAAATTTTACGTCCATTCTTATCCGACACTTTCCGTCGGTAAATATAACGATTTCGTTTTCCCAATCGAAATTTAAATGTCGAATGGCAAAGTTGACTGTGTTTCTCTGTAAAAAAAAAACAAAATAATAAATACTTAACATTAGATCATGAATAGTGCAATTTGTAAGCAACATTGCACTAAGAAATATTAATATTATCTAAAATCTTACCGTTATGCTCATATCTCGAGCTATTTTCTTTATAAGTTTTCTTGTTCCCAGAGAACAATAATTTTTGCTTTCAAAAACGTTGTTAATCGAATCATAGTAAAATATTTTCGAGAACTTGATAATTTGGATACTCACACAAGGTGATTGACAAGAAATCTAACGATTTGTGAAGTCATTATAAAAATTACCCTCAGTTTAGCAAACGAGGCGTGTAAGCATATCCAAGTATATTATAATGTCTCCATAGCCGAGTGGCTAAGAGAGCGGGCGAAGATGCTAACGGATGCAATTGGCTGGCCAAGAGTGAATAGGGTTCGATCCCCCCCGGCTTGAGGTTAAGAAAAATGTTTTTGTTAGATTTCATACTTGGCAACGTTCTGCGTGTCTGTATCAATGTTACAGATTCCGAAAAACTACAAAAAGCAAAATAATTGTTAAACATTGACATGACGAATTATTACAATACTTATAAATTAATATTAATTGTGAAGAAGAAAGAAGATTCCGAGCGAATGTTTTTTTTCATTGAATGATAATTACAACGCCATCTAGTAAGATCCGGTTGAACTAGTACGGCTTATATGGTAGCTACTGGCACTCATTTTACCTTCATAGGATTTTTGTTTTGCTTTGTCCATGCACTTTTGCAGCCCACTGTACAATACGTATATTTTTGAGGTCGAGTGTATTTGAGTTTATCTCTCCCGTGGATATGAAATTAGCAACCCCGAGTCAGCAAACATGAGATTTATTCAAATGGCCGAAAGTTGGTCAGGCTCACACACTTCGATGTAGACCAGACTAAAAATCATTCGCTATAGACTCAACTTTTGCCATGTCCACAGGAGATAAGCAAACAAAAAAATGTGTACGACCTTTATAATAAACTATTAAATAGTGGTATTGGTACTATCGCCCCAAGCGCCAGATAACCACCTTAAAGGCCCAGTTTGCGTGCAGTGGCTAGACATCTGTCCATAACAATCCATAGCAATAAACATCAACGGCTGCAAGCAAATGAAAATGGGTATCTGACGTCTGGGGCGATGGTACATACAGTAAGATTATTCCCACTTTGACACTCGGGACGTCTCAGTTTTAATCGTAAAGGTTCATGTTTTCTCATACAGTACTTATATAAAACCTTAGAATTTAATCACATAAGGGTGCGGCCAAACCGCCGCTTAAAAAACGGTGACGTTACGGAATCGCAGTGACGCACCGTAAACGTCAAAACTTTACTATGGAGAGCATGCGGTAAATTCTGACGTTTACGGTGCGTCACTGCGATTCCGTAACGTCACGTTTTTTAAGCGGCGGTTTGGTCGCACCTTAAAATATCCAAACCTAATTAATGTAATTAATAAAAAAAACCTCAGCCTAAGTATTGCACTTCCGATCTTTCTCGCTGTATGTCGAGAATTGCCGAGTGTCAAAGTGTAAATAATCTTATTGTAAGATGTGCCAGCCCTGCGCCGATTGCGCCCGCGCGTCATGTGTCACGGCGATCGCTTAATTTGTTGCTCGTGCGTTGTTTAGGCTGCGCTTAGCTAAATATACGCATCCGCAAAATATTCCTTCTGACAAGCTCCATTCCGATATTGAGACTATTTTATACAAATGTCCCTACAGATAAGGTGTCCATACGTTCGCATTTGTCCGGACATTTCCCGGTTTCGGAAGGACTTCGTTAAGTCGCTCAGTCGTTAGCAGTCTAGAGCTTGTCTAAGGTAAAATGACGCGCGCCCCTCTACTGAATCATTTGATTTTGATGTGTGCGTGCAAATACTAATTACGACTCTTCATCTATTTAGGAGCATCGACTATTCCGTGAACTATGATTAGTGTGCAACATCAAGATCGACAAATCGAATGAAAAATCCTGTGCGTAGATTTCTGGCTTCGGTACCAAGAACGATGAACGGATGACTGCCGCATGCTACAAAATTCGATTTTCAAACTTCGTATAGTGCCGTTTCGTTCACGCTAATAGTAGTAAGCATAAGAGTAAAAGGGACAACACGATATGAAATTCAAATTTCGGATTCAGTTGGAGCCCCTCTTATTGTCTAAGGCTGGTTTTAGTCTCACGCGGACCGTCCGTACGGATTGCTACGCACGGACCAATATGGCTTACAATACCTCAACATTTGGTGGATTGTGTATCTCTTTAATGGTTAATTTAGTGCTTTTATTTTCTTAATTTTTTGTTATTTTGCTTTATTTTTAATTTTTATTATTGTTTTTTTTTTATTTTTTAGTCTAACCATATTTTATAGTGAACATCGATTGCTCTCTTCGAACCATGACGCTACTGTGTAACTAGCCCTAACACAGACTTCGGTCTTTTTGGGCTGTTACTGCACACTAGTCATTAGGCGCTTATCTGGATCGGTAACTAATCTTAATACTAGTGGAATATTAGCTGTACGAGTGTAGTTAAATCTATATCTATACTAATATTATAAAGAGGAAAGATTTGTACCTATTTTTGTATGTTTGTACTAGCTTTTGCCCGCGGCTTCGCTCGCGTGTACCATGAGTATTCCAAAGAACCAAGATATCAAGCAAGCAAGCATACCGGCAAGCAAGCAAGCATGCAAGCATGCAAGCATGCAACCAAGCATGCAAGCAAGATGCAAGCAAGCATGCATGTACGCAAGCAAGCAAGCGTGCAAGTAAGCGTGCAAGCAAGCCCGACTAAACTTCAGGTAGATACGGTCCTTTACAGTATTTCTTTATATACAATGTTTTTCACTAATTCGGAAGCGAGCACTAAAATAACCAGGCTTGTTAATAATATAAAACCTATTATTACTTTCCCCTGTCCTGCATTAGGTATAATTCAATGTTTTCTTACCTTCTACGGAAACTTGAGCAACTGGAAGCGCTGTGTACCTACTTTGATATTATACATATTATAGTATTTTGTAAAGGTGTTGTGTGACCTAACCGCTAAGGAGTTATACCTTCCATCATCAGCTCATCTGAAGAACAAGAAAGAATACAACTAAAGATCTATACGTGCATATGATATTTAAAGAAACTTCCTATAACTCCTAACCGTTAAGGAGTTTAACCTTCCATCATCAGCTCACCCGGATAACCTGAAAGAATACAACAATCGGTCTATACGTACCTAAAATATTTGAAAAATTATCCTCAACTCCTAACCGTTAAGGAGATTTACCTTCCATCATCAGCTCATCAACATGAGATGATGTCTACCAGACGCAAACACTTAAATAGCTTGAGAAAATATATGAAAAAAGTAATGCGTGCCTACAAAATTTGAGGGTTGCCCTCGATTTCCTTGAGATCCCGTCATCAGATCCTGATTTGGTGACAATGGGACCATCTCAGGAGTATATTGTATTCTTTCGAATAAAAAAATAATTTTTATGATCGGTCCAAAATTGACCCAGAAATCGGTGAACCTACATAAAAAAAAAACATAAAGTGGAATGCATAACCTCCTAAGTCGGTTAAAGAGCCCTTTGCGGCCTTCTTACAGTATAAACTTATGAATTTTGAAATTTTAGCTTTCTACAACCAGTAAAACGCAAAATCCCATTTTTTCCCGTTCCCGTAAGAATTTCGGGAAATGCTTTCTTAATGCTCCCCTACACTCCCCAAGGAACCCACTTGCCAAATTTCAACTTTCTATGACCAGTAAAACGAAAAATCCCGTTTTTTCCCGTTCCCGTGGGAATTTTGCAAAGTTCTCTCTCAATGCTCCTTTACACTCCCCAAACAACCTACATGCCGAATTTCAGCTTTCTACGACCAGTAAAACGAAAAATCCCGTTTTTTCCCGTTCCCATGGGAATTTTGGAAAGTCCTCTCTTAATCCTCCTCTACACTCTCCAAGCAACCTAGATGCCGAATTTCAGCTTTCTACGACCAGTAAAACGAAAAATCCCGTTTTTTCCTTATCCCGTGGGAATTTCCGAAAATCCTTAAAACTGTTTTTTACTTTTATAATTACCTACTTCTATGCCAATTTTCAAGAGTCTAGTAATTGTAGTTCATAGGATCCCGTTGAACTGAATATATAAATCTCGTTTTTTCCTTATCCCGTGGGAATTTTGAAAAATCCTGAATTCAATGTTTTAACTAATGTAATACCTACTTGTGTATCAAGTTTGAAGAGTCTAGTTATTATAGTTACTGAGATAGGGTCACTCGAAATCGAATATATAAATCCCGTTTTTTCCCGTCCCCGTGGGAATTCCCAAAAATCCTTCCATAGTGGATGCCTACATTGTCTAAGGTATCTATGTGCAAAATTTCAAGTCTCTAGGTCCAGTGGTTTGGGCTGTGCGTTGATATATCAACAGTCATTAAGTTTATTTAGACATTTCAACCCCATCGCACCCCATCCAGGGAGATGGTATTTTACGTCCGCCACGTCGGATTTTAAGACCGTTGTTGTTTTCATAACCAGCGACCCAATAAACCATAGAAACAACACCCATGTTGATTTTCAGACTTTGTTACCCCTTTTCCCCCTTTTAGGGGTTGAATTCACAAAAAACCTGAAACACGTGTTTACTCATTTATCATTAGGAGTACTTCTGTGAAGTTTCGAATAAAATAGTCGAACGAATCTTGTTTCCCCATACAAACTTTGGACCCCCGTTTCACCCCCTTTGGGAGTGAATTTTGAAAAATCCTTTCTTAGTGCACCCCTAGACCTTATAAGGAACCTACATGCCAAATTTGGAATCTCTAGGCCCAGTGGTATGGGCTGTGCGTTGATATGTCAGTCAGTCAGTCAGTCAGTCAGTCAGTCAGTCAGTTTCTTCTTTTATATATATAGATGTTTGTAATGAATAGGCTCAAAAAGTACTGGGCCGATTTAAAAAATTCTTTCACCAATAGAATGCTACATTCTTCCAATTTGACATAGGCTACATTTCATTATGAAAAAAATTAGGGATCCTTGGTAAAATTTGAACAATGTAACCGAAGGTGTAGAAAAATGAGTCTTAAAATGTCTTTTGTCGAATGCGCTGCCGAAACTATTAGCGATAGAACAAAATAATGTACAACAATATTAAAGAACATCATAATGTCTACAAAAAACTCCGCGGTAGCATATGTCCAACTATTGTAGTTATGTCACTACAACAACTTTTTTCATTTTAAACATTGATGAAATTGCTAACCAAATTCAAACCATGCTATTTATGTGTTTATATTAATCCTTATCCAAATAAATTATTTTATGGTCAAGACCATTTAACTACCTATAAAATAGTTTTTAAATTATTTAAATTGGACTTTCCATTCAAAAGATATTACGAATTAAAAAATTCATAATTAATAAATAAATAATAAATAATATTTTTTTAATAAATAAAAATATTTGTGAAAAAAAGTGTTTTATATCCAAATTTCCAAAAATAAATAATTGTCTACCCCGTGCGAAGCCGGGACGGGCTGCTAGTAAATAAATAAATGATTGAAACGTACCCATCCGATAATTTTCTATTAATAGGTGATTTTAATATCCCTTGTATCTCCTGGAGTAATTCAGGTTTTAGTTTGTTGAGTGGAGGTAAACAAGATTATCAGAACGCTGCACTGGCATTCGTTGAAGATTTGCAATACTTAGGACTAGCTCAATATAACATGATCCCTAACTCGTGTAATAATATATTGGACCTGTGTTTTAGTAGTTTGTCACTGTCAGTGTCACAATGCCATCCTATCTCAAAGTTGGATAATTTTCATCCTCCTCTCAATGTTGACATAATTGACTTACGTGTTAAACCATTGAAACCGGATACCATGCCACGTTATAATTTTTATAAATGCGACTATGACCAAATAAATTCATTTTTGGGGCGTCAGGACTGGACAAGCTTGTTGGACACGGAAAGTGTAGAGGAGGCTATTGATATATTTTATAATAAACTTAACGAATGTTTTGTTCTGTTTGTTCCTTTAACTTTTCCAAAAAATGACTGCTATCCTGTATGGTACAGTTCAGCTCTAATTAAAATACTACGCGAAAAATCCAAATTTCATCGAAAATGGAAAAAATTCGGCAATCCACGCGACTATGATGTATTTTCGTTGCTCAGATCTCGTCAAAAACGTGTACAAGAGCAGTGCTTTCAGCGTTTTACATATAATATAGAAAGTCACGTAAGACATTCACCAAAAGTTTTTTGGAAGTACGTTAAATCTAAGCGCGGTGGTTCAAACTACCCAAATTGTTTTAGTCTTGGCAACAACAGTTTTAATAGCGGTAAAGATATTTGTAATGCATTTAATGGGTTTTTCAAAAGTGTTTTTGTCAATGCTTCCTCTACATTGGACACTTTCGATAATATAGAGCCTGTAGATAGTAGGGATGATTTATCCTTCATCAACATATCATGTGACATCGTCCTAAAGTCTTTAAAGGCCCTTGATAAGTCCAAGGGGGCTGGTTGTGATGGCGTCCCCCCAATTTTCTTAAAGTCTTGTGCTGAGTCCCTTGCCTTCCCACTTACTATCCTCTTCCGCCTTTCATTAAAGAAGTGTATTTTTCCTTCTATTTGGAAAAAAGCCCACATTATCCCAATCCATAAAAAAGGTTCAAAGACCAAGATCGATAACCATCGTCCTATTTCAATCTTAAATACAATGGGTAAAGTTTTTGAGCAAATAGTTTTTAATAATATCTACCCTGTCTTACGTCTTGGCATTACAGAGAATCAGCATGGTTTCTTTAGGGGACGATCTACAGTTTCTAATTTGGCAGGCTTTACTAGTTATGTCTTGAATGAAATGGAGGGTGGAGGGCAGGTTGATGTGATTTACACGGACTTTGAAAAAGCATTTGACCGGGTGGATCACGCCATCCTTCTAACGAAGCTTGAATTGTTGGGAATCCACGGCGATCTACTGAGATGGGTCAAATCTTATCTTACCAATCGTTGTCAGGCTGTTGTTCTTGGCGGATTTAGATCTGACTTCATCAGCATTCCATCAGGCGTCCCTCAGGGCTCGCATCTCGGCCCTCTCTTCTACAACGTGTATTTACATGACATATATACACATATTGTTAATGCTCGACACTTGTTGTATGCAGATGACAAGAAAGTATATATGCGTATTGATTCCTTAGGAGACTGCGAGCTTCTGCAAAGGGATCTTGATAACTTATTTGATTACTATACACGTAACAAAATCACTCTAAGCATTAATAAATGTCAGTGTATCAGTTTTACTCGTGGTTCTAATCCACTTAAGTTTCTATATAACTTTAATGGTGTTGCTGTGGAGAGAACCGATGTTGTCCGTGACTTGGGGGTTATGCTTGATTGTAAAATGACCTTTAGGGACCACATTGATTATATTGTAAACAGATCTTTTCGTAATCTTGGATTTGTAATTAGAACCTGCAAACCATTCCAAAGCTTGTTAAGTTTAAAAATAGTTTACTATGCGTATGTGAGATGTATTCTTGAATATGCCTCCCCAATATGGTCACCTTATTACGCTGTACATAAAAACCGCATCGAACGTATCCAAAAAAAATTCTTAACTTATTTAAATCACAAATTTAAAATGCCTCACACATCGTATTCTAACAACTGCCGTCATTACAATATCCTTACACTTGAAGAGCGACGCAAAGTGGCTGACATGACCTTACTTTTTGATATAATTCGTGGTTGCATAGACTGCCCTGAATTACTGTCCGCAATTTACCTGCGCACCCCTAAGCGCCGCACGAGGCACACCACCCTGTTCCATCAACCTTTTCATTCCACTAACTATGGCTCCAATTCAGTACTATCGCGTATCCCCCGTCTGTACAACTGTGAATTCAGTGCTACTGATCCTTTCCTGGGGTCCAAAAGTAAATTTAAGAAAGAAGTTCTTTCGGTCTTTCTAAAGGAAAACTAACAGGTGTAACGCCTAGTGTGGGCACTGTGAGCTGGCTTATGTTACGTCTAGATTATAACTGTTATTGTTTCCTTTTTAAATTTGTACGTAGGTAAATTCAGCTCTAATTTCGTTTTGATTTACATACGATTATTGGTATTTAGTACATTGTGAGTGGTTTGCAAATTTTATATACTTATAAATTTTGGCAGTATTTATCGATTATTTATTGACTGTAAGACTAATATTGAAGAACCCATACCCATAGGTACTGATTGAGGCAACTTAACGATAAACATTAAATATTAGAATATTATTGTTGTAGTTACTGTTTAGCATTACATCTCTTACATTACTCATGAACTCATGAAATACAATTTCATATAACTATATAACGCTCTAGACATTAGCATGAGTTGGTGTATCTGGTGTTGCAGACATTTTCTACTATGATGACTTAGATTAAGACTCTTAATGGATAGCTGTTATTGGCCTCATATGATGTAACCTTTCGTATGTTTCTTTTATTAATTTAAGGCTGTTGTTATCCTGAATAAATAAATAAAAAAAAATAAAAAAATAAATAAAACTGCTGTCCGCGCGTACGGTCTACCGTACGGAGCCGCCCGCATTACTCTAAAACGCTTCTTAAGCTTAATACATATTGGTCCATGCGTAGCAATCCGTACTGACCGTCCGCGTGACACTAAAACCAGCCTTACGCACTCGCAATCACAATCGTTTTCACCACACTGCCGCGCATTTGCCTCCCGCTCAAAAGCCATTTTTATCCTTATAATTTAAAATGTCCGGAATTTCTGGAATGTTCAGTTTGTCTGAATTTTTCTAATTAAATATGGTAACCCTACAGAGGATGTAACAAGGATGGATTATAATATATAAGCTTAGTGTGGCGACATTTCTAGCTATGAATTTATACAGCTTGTTTCATCTTTTACCATGTTTCCGCAAAATATTTCTTGATATATTTAATGCGATTTTATACAGGATGTTAAGGGATGGATTAGTGATTGGCAACTTGACGTGATTAATAGATCCCATAAAAACATAAATGTGGGAATGGTAGCCAAGTTCAATGTAAAAAATACTCGTGATTGTTGACTTAGCCGACAGAAGAATTGAGATCTAAAAGAAAATGATTCACTTTTGAATTACTGCTAATATAACTTTTAAAGGCGCTAAGTATACATTTTTTGGAATGTTAAGAAAATCACTATTTAATAATCAATTTCTTCTCATTCACACAATTCATAGACGGTCATATTAACTTTCGTTGTTATCTGGAAGTGGATTAGAAGTTTGTTCTAAGTAAGGTAAAACGTAATCGAAACTTCAACGCCCAGTACAGTCTGTCATAAAAAATGCACATCGGTCTTTGGAAAAAGACTCGGCAAATGTCGGCTTCGTATAGCGTTGTCACACACTACTTTACTTATGTGGCGTTTGTCAGTCGTTGTTCAGGTGCCGTAGGGTACGGACGCGTTCCGGTGAAAATATATAATATAGAGTTATTGAAACCCCCCAACTTTAAATTGTATGATGTATGACCAAATTGAGAGCACAGATAGTGATATGGAAGGAATTGAGATTTTTTGAAAATTTAAATTGACGAAAAAATAGGTGTCTTTTAATATACTCTAATCTCTTTTTTGGCTATCCTTTTTCTAGTAGTTGCAACAACCCTTTATAGATATCAAAACTTTACATGCCATTAATTTGACGTAAACTAATTAAGTCCATGGAGTGCAGTATTTATTTGATATCAAACGTCACTTAATAAATACGGCAATTGATGGACGGTCGCCAGTGTTCGGAAATCGTCGTTAACTGCGAATTGTCTCTTGCTAATGGCCGATGTGCATTCTTTATCGCTGGGTTCTGTAGATGACACCCATCTGTCATTACCTTACTATGATATAAGATTGAAGGTGCCATGTATTGGGTCAGTGTCCTGTTGAGCACAGGGACGTTTAGCTTATACAGGGTTATTTGTAATTCACTAGCATCCTTTTAACCCTAAACTCCTACCACTTAAACAAATGTTTTTTGTTTTACGGCTTTTGTCATAACTTAATATTTTCGGTGTAATAACGTTTTGAAAATTTGAGACTACCTCTTATTTTTACGATACTCTGTGTATTTGTATGGGAAAAAAGTGCTTCAATTTAAAAAGTCGTAAAACAAAAAACATTTGTTTGAGTGATAGGAATTCAGGGTTAAGAGGATGTCAGTGAATTAAAAATAACCCTGTATGTCCCGTCAGTGATAATGCTAATTTTTAAAACTCCACAACCGTTTCAGCTGCATTTATGAAATTCGGCTTTCTTGTAATTATAAACCAAGTTCCATACGTTTACTTTAAATATATTTTGAGTAATCAAAGGATCAAAATTAAGCTCCAAATTATTCATCTAACACACACAGCTGCGGAGTCGCCAGTTGGTTTTTATTTGAACTTGGCTTGGTACTCTACCGCGTGTATAGATATGACTGCATGTTTTATAGTCTTTCCGCAAAATATTCCTTTTAATAAATCCATTTAGATATTAATATTACTGATATACAGGATGTTACTGGAGTGGATTAAAGGCTAAGTTGGGTTGACGTTACTAGTTTGCTGCAGATGAATTAAATACAGGATGCTTTGCGTTTTTCAGTGTTTTAACACGTTATAAAGTAAGGTTGATTAGTAATTGTGAAGTAAGTGAAAATAAGCACCATACGTTTATTTAACATGAAATTAACCGCTATCTCACCTCATGAAAAGCGCAGATGAGGCCAAAGTTTGTATGTAGGTATGGTGGAAATACAGACGACAAACACAGGTCTTTAGAAAAACTGACCTAACTATCTGCTGAAACATTCCCGATTATTTTTAAAACAACTAAAGTAATCTACAATCAAAGGCTATTTTTTAAATCTCACCCGAGAAAAAATTATGAAAATCTATATATATTATTAGAATACATTTTACAACAGTTTGCATTATTTTCGAATAGTGTTCTCACAGGTGTGCTTTGAAGATCGGCCCTCTGAGCTCTGGCATATAAATGTCAAATCTCGTCGCCATTTTGTTTTAGCCGTTAGTGTTGCCAGTCAATAAATACGCGGTAATAGCGTCATTAAGACCTTCTCATGCTTTGTTTGCGATTGCGGACTGATTTGTTTTTATTGCGATTTATATTGCATAGGTTAAGTGGTGATTTATTGTGTAGTATTTGTAAATCTTTGAAGATTATGATAATAATCTTCATTGCAATGTTGTTGTTTCTTGAGGTAGATATACTTAGTACGAAGAAATTCCTTTATGCTAAGGGTCAGTGTACAGTTGTACGGCTTAAAATATTAAAAATTCATCATCATCATCATTTCAGCCGAAAGACGTCCACTGCTGAACATAGGCCTAACCCAAGGCTCGCCAAACAGATCGGCCCTGCGCCGTCCGCATCCAATGCGTTCCCGCTACCTTCACCAGGTTTCATATTAAAAATTATTGTCACTAATAAGAAAAGGCCACCACGAACCGGGAGGGCCGGCGACGGAGCATGCCTAGCGCGCTCTGTAGAAACTGAATCAAATATACGGTGGCACACACCGGCAGCGCGGCACAGCGTATTTGATTCAGTGTTATTGTCTGCGCTGGGCACGCTCCGTCGACGTCCCGCGCTCCCAGCCTTATACTACGAAATCCGTTTTTCGAACTTCGTATCGTGCCGTTCCGTTCACGCTAATAGTACTAAACATAAGAGTGAAAGGGATGGCACGATACGAACTTCGAAAATCGAATTTCGTAGTAGTCCCCCCGGTTTGTTGTGGCCTTCAATGTGACAAAAACCTTTATTGCTTTTTTGTAATATAATTATTATTAAAAAAATAACAATACTCAACCAGCAATCGCCTATTTTCAGGCCTAGACAATAATGTACTAATCCTAAAGCCATATAGTCCAACGCGCGGGCGCTTCCTATCACAATATACATCTCTTTCTGTCACCGTCTTATACCGTTTCCAAACTTACGATCCTATAACTTAAAGTGTCACTCAGAACCGACTTTCATCCGCAGCTTCGCCCGCGATAAATTAATTTTCCCGCGGTAAAAAGTAGCCTATGTCACTCAGTGTTAATGTAGCTTTCAAACGGCAAAAGAATTTTTGAAATCGGTCCATTAGTTTCGGAGCCTATTCAATGCAAACAAACAAACAAACAATCAAATCTTTCCTCTTTATAACATTATATAGTAATATAGTATAGATGAATTATACTGGTACAGTATTCCATCAGCAGCCCACAGATGCGCTAATACGCGGTGATTTATATCCTGGCAACCCCGAGATTAAAGCCCCAGGGGCATAGATGGAGGATGGTTATAATTAGTGCTTCGCTTTGTGTTTACTGTCGATTTGCAGTCTGTTTACTTTGACGTTTGAAAGGCTGGTTTAAGTGGCGTTTTAACTATGCTTTGGAAATGTAATTGGGCCCTGTACCTCTACCATGAGTTACACTAGTTTACAGTGACCGTACTCGCTAGCGACGGCGTAAATGATTTGTATAGAGAATTGTGTACAGCGCCTCTAGCGGTCACTTACGGAAGTACAATTCTCCATACAAATCATTTACGCCGTCGCTAGCGAGTACGGTCACTGCAAACTAGTGTAAGGCCGTGGTCGCTTTCACCCGCCGCACGCGGCCGACAGCGGCCCGCCGCCCGCGGCGTCTGAATGGTGTGTTCGGGAATGCTCGGGAGTGGTCGTTTTCGCCCGCCGCGTGCGACATCCCGAACGCGGCGGGCGAAAACGACCACTCCCGAGCATTCCCGAACACACCATTCAGACGCCGCGGGCGGCGGGCCGCTGTCGGCCGCGTGCGGCGGGTGAAAGCGACCACGGCCTAACTCATGGTGGAGGTACTGTGTCTTGTACAAGAACTAGCTTTATTTCGCGGCTTCACTCGTGTCTCTCCTGAGGACATGGCAAAAGTTGGGGGTCTATTGCTAATATTCAAGTCTACATCGGCGAATGGACTTTCTTATCGGGAGGTACGGCGGTATTAAAGTTGGTTTCATTATTGTTTTTTGAATGTTTTTTAATCCTAATAAAAAATTGAACTTAATAAAATCCAAAATCTGCTCATTTACTGCCTCTACTCTAAGGCGGAACAAAGGTCGCCGGGTCAGCTAATTTTATCTAATTTGATTGATTTGACGACCATATGGTCTAGTGGTAGAGAACATGACTACGAAGCTTGAGGTCCCGGGTGCCATTCCCGTGTCGGGGCAGATATTTGTATGAAATATACGAATGTTTGTTCTCGGGTCTTGGGTGTTTATTATGTATTTAAGTATCTATCTATGTATAAAGTATATTTATCCGTTGCCTAGTAGGTACCCATAAAACAGCTTTGCTTACTTTGGGACTAGTACCACTACCATGAGTTCACAGTGACAGCACTCGATAGCGACTGCGTAAATGTTTTGTATGGAGAATCCATACAAAATCATTTACACAGACGCTATCGAGCACGGTCACTGCAAACTCATGGTAGTGGTATAGGTCAATTGGCAATCGATGAAAATTTTAAATGTGCTTGAATATTTTTATACCGGTAGGAATAACGTTCCTTATTAACAGGAAAAAATTACAGATTTTTTGGTTGCGTCATATAATTATAAAAAATAAAAACAATTTATTAAATCTGGGACAGCTTAATACGGGCACGAACCTTAGTCCGTCGCATATTAAAAAAAAAACAGATGTGACATTGACAGCTTGTCATAAACAAACGTACATATAACCCTAGCTTGCGATTTTGCGTCTTTCTCCAAGTTTTCGGTATTTTCCCTGGATATCTTTTAATTTTTCGACTGCTTACCCACACTGGATCTTTGATATTGCCTGCTACGACGATAACTCTTGCTTTGTATCCTGGACCTGACCTTGATAGCTGCTACCACTTGGAACGGATATACTGATTAACTCGAACTCTGTACTCTGGACTGGATTTCCGTTTTATTCAATTGTTTTTCAATGGATAATAACGAACATCAACGATGGAGGTAGCCTAAAATGTGTTTTTTTACCAACATGCACCAATAACGATATTAAAAACCCTGAGAAGAACTTTATTCCTACTAAGCTAAGGTTATGTACGTTTGTTTATACAAGCTGTCAATGTCACATCTGTTTTTTTTTTAATATGCGACGGACTAAGATTCGTGCCCGTATTAAGCTGTCCCAGATTTAACAAATTGTTTTTATTTTTTATAATTATATGACGCAACCAAAAATCTGTAATTTTTTCCTGTTAATAAGGAACGTTATTCCTACCGGTATAAAAATATTCAAGCACATTTAAAATTTTCATCGATTGCCAATTGGTGTGAATTTGTCCCGTGGTATTTATTTATTTGATTGACTAGGTAACAAACATTCAAACAACGTCCCATTTTTTTATTTATAATATTATTTAAATTTAAATTTACACAACTAATTAACAGCTCGATGCATAAGTATTCAACTAATTCATATTCGTCAGGCTATTAAAGCTTTTACTACAACCCGTATAAATTCTCACCAACCAGCGATCTCTCTGTAAATACTCTTTTCATTGCCTGGTGGCGTCGCTTACCGCACAGCGATTAGTAGGAAATACACGTAATGTACTTATTGTAAAATTTGTGAATTGACGCGAAGGATAGTTAGAGCGATAAATTCTGCGTTCGCGCAGCCGTAGACATAAACCGCTTTGAAGTTGAGGCGCTGCGGTCGACTTGCCATAAAACGATACAAATAAGAATAGTTGGAAGAGCAAATAAAAAAAAGTTAACCATTGATGTCATTTGTTCCTATTCTTAGAGCTCTGTAGTATCCTAGAAACCATTAGCTTATTAATATTATTAATGCGAAAATGCGATGATGAAATCCGCGCAAAAACTACCACAGAAGAGACGCGAACAAAAAGTTTAACGTGACAACGTCATAACAAAACATTTAAAAACAAAAATGAAACCAGGCGGTCACCGATCCAAGTACTGACCGCGCCCGACGTTGCTTAACCTCGGTGATCGGACGAGAACCAGTGTTTTGTCAAATATCTTGAAAACGGTGCATCCTACGGCAGAATCAATGAAATTTTCATCCCCCTTTAATACCCCCGCACCCCTCCCGCACTCCCCCCGAGCGCTACTACTAAGATTGTACATCCTGGCGTTCGCTGCTCTCTTGTACATACTGGCGTTCACTGCTCTGTACGTACATGTACGTTACATTGCGTCATCCTTATTCGTGCGTGCAGCCGGCGTTCATCGATTTATTAGACGTTGTCACATCAAAAATGTGTATGACCCAGGAGCTTTCAGTCTAACTAACTCTACGCGGACGCTTACTATCGCCTTCACTACGGGTATTACTTTCTGTCAAACGGTATTTGTATTGTATTATATTCGCTGCCTAACTCGGTAGCTGCGCTCACGGTGCCGCGCTGTTCACACGTATGCGCCCGCGCATGCACGTTCGCGAAATGATGACCGCAGCGTTCGTGGAACGGCGGGGTGTTGAACGGTATTGTTGCTATACCGCACTTAAAATCGTCGTGTAATTAGGGTTGCAACGATATATCGGAAAACCGATAATATCGATAATATCGAAGGTAAAATATCGATATTTTTATCGATATTTGCGCTATAACGATACGATGATATCGATATCATATTATAAGAAAAAAAATCGATAATTCACGACCTTAGTATATGGTTGTATGGGCTTAAAACATTAGCCTTTTCTTATAATATTATTATTATTATAATTTCTAGTTTTCATTCAATGAAAAAGTATGTAAAAAACTGCTGATATATAATAATAATGAAGCACTTATTCAGTGAACTGCATATTTTTTATTTAAATTTAAATAAATTCGATATTATCGATATTATCGACCAAAATCATCGATATTATCAACTATCGATAATTTCATTACCTGGATATAAATTTCGATATTACAACAACCTTGCATCCCTACGTGTAATAGATCCTCTACGACTCTTAAATATTAGAGTTCCACGCCCACAGGGTTCAAACCAGTGTTTCCTTTTTTTTCCTGGCCATATTCAGATCTAAAATAAACCCGGATTCTGTCGAAAAGTATTACAGAAAAAACTGTTTATACAGGGTTATTTTTAATTCACTGACATCCTCTTAACCCTGAATTCCTATCACTCAAACAAATGTTTTTTGTTTTACGACTTTTTAAAATGAAGCACTTTTTTTTCCCATACAAATACACAGAGTATCGTAAAAATAAGAGGAAATCTCAAATTTTCAAAACGTCATTACACCAAAAATATTAAGTTATGACAAAAGCTGTAAAACAAAAAACATTTGTTTCAGTGGTAGGAGTTTAGGGTTAAAAGGATGCTAGTGAATTACAAATAACCCTGTATACTCTCAATACTAATAATAATTATTATTATCATCATCAGTTAGTGATGTAATTGTCATTTTTTTCGAACATTTTTGACGAACAGACAATAGCGTCTTAGTATTAGATAGTGATCCACAAGGTCTTCATCATCATCATCATTTCAGCCGAAAGACGTCCTACCTTTGCGTCCCCCAAGGCTCGCCAAACAGATCGGCCCTGTGCCATCCGCATCCAACGCGTTTCCGCAACCTTAATCAGGTCGCCGCTCCATCTTGTTACATCTACACTGCGTCTTCCAGTCCGTGGACCTCACTCGAGAACCTTCTGGCGCCATCGGCCATCAGCCACTTGAGTCTGGCGATTCCTCGAGCGATATCGGTGACGGTGACTTTAGTTCTTGCGCGGATTTTATCATTTCTAATGCTTCTAATCTCTTCTAATCACCTTGAGCTTTCTTATGAGGCCCATCGTTCCTCGTGGATACGGAACCTAAATAAATTAAACGTCTATAGACCAACCCTCCGCAGAACCCTGTCGCAGTCAGCGTTTGCCGCACTTATTAAATACAATCTCATCAACAGCAGAGGCTCCCTGCGACAGGGTTCCGCCGAGCGCCGCGCACGAGCTTATCAATGTATAGTCTCCTTGCAAAAAATAATAGACCGCTCCTATCATAACAATCCCAAACCCGAGTCGTAGATGTAACTATTTATTTACCTAGATGCGTTTCCTGCCAAACCGCAGACAGCTGCGCGCGCGCCGCAAACCCATCCAGGAGATTTACACCTTCCGTGGCGATGTTTGTGAACACTTTAGTACGACGGAGGGTCAGGTTTTATATCGCGGTTTTTAGTGCGAGTTGTGAATTGTTTGGAAATAGGTGTGATAATAAATAAAAATAAAAATTGTTTATTTTGGACTATTAAAAAATCCATAGAGATTGTTAGTAGGTACACTTCGACTGTTAAGAGGCAAACTGACCCAAAAGCCCCCCGGCGACAGTGAATTTTATAGGTATAACCTCAATAACGCCCGGTGCCTCTACCATGAGTTACACTAGTTTACAGTGACCGTACTCGCTAGCGACGGCGTAAATGATTTGTATGGAGAATTGTGTACAGCGCCTTTAGCGGTCACTTACGGAAGTACAATTCTCCATACAAATCATTTACGCCGTCGCTAGCGAGTACGGTCACTGTAAACTAGTGTAACTCATGGTAGAGGTACAGGATGGCGTTCGAAACAATTAGCCCCTCAACAGTCGCCTTAATATCTATGTAGGTTAATTACTTACAAACTAATCCGAGTTTTCTAAAGAAACTATAACTAAGAAAAGAAAAGAGACCTTACCCTGTTTGACCCTCCCAATCACCACATCAACCCAGTATTCAGTAAGCGGGCAGTCGAGTCGCTCTGCCAACGCTCTCAGCATGCTGTTGCTGCTACCGCGCACTCGTTTCAGCAGTGAGGCAATTCTTTTGCGCCTAATTGCAAAAAAATCATCTGCCCTTGCCTCTGCGAACATACCAGAGGCACTGCAGTGCTTTGGCAGCCTCAGCAGCATTCTGAGAACGTTGTTGTACTGGACACGTATCGTGTTATACGCCTTTTGTGTAAACCTCACCCACAGGCTGCACGTGTAAAACGACTGGCAATAAGCCTTGAATATTGGAGGAAAATTGTTCGTTGAACTTTTTGGATTTAACGATTTCAAAATTAAATGGCAAACATCAATTTAAAATATACCGTAAGCCCACGTACACAGATGCTGTTATACCAGCATCTTCTAATCATCCGTGGCAGCATAAACTGGCTGCTTTCCATTGTTATGTTAATAGATTGCTGACTGTGCCTCTTTCTAAGGAACATTTTGATTTAGAGTTGAGTACTATTTATCAGATAGCGATCTCAAATGGTTATACAAAATCAATGGTAGATAGTTTAGTTCAAAAGAAGCAGGCACGGTTAGTAAATAGCATGCTTTACGCTGCGTTACCTTCTCAGTCTACTAACAAATATAGATCTAGCATCTCTTACGTTGGGGGTTTGTCTGATAAGATTTATGGCATTTTAAAATCAAACAATATTAATGTTGCCTTTAAGACTAACAACTCTTTGTACTCTAGGCTATGTAACCACAAAGAACAGGTAGATAAGGGAACTAGATCGGGGGTATACAAGCTTACTTGTAATGACTGCAATGGGATATACGTAGGACAGACAGGCCGAAGTTTTAATACTAGATTTAAAGAGCATGTTTCGGCATATAGGAATGAGCATCCAGATAGATCGAATTTTGCAAAACATTTGTTGGAATCAAATCATTCATTGTTAGATTCAGATTCTTATGAAGTGTTACATTATTGCGGCAAGGGGTTGCGTCTGGATGCTCTGGAATGCATGGAAATAATTAGGTACAACACTGTGGGGTCTATTATTAATGAACAGGTAAATTTAGTATCTTCTCCTTTACTGCGCCTTGGGTCTAATTTGAACAGTTAGTATTAATAAAATATGCCTTATAAATAAATAAACAAAAATTCAAGGTAGTTTTATAATATGTCAATAAAAGTTAATTTTTGAGGGGTAGTTTGAGAATAAGAAAAATAAAGTGGGTACTTGTGAAGTTACAGTGACAAGTTAAAACATTTGTTTTGGTTTGTTAGTTTAACATTTGGTAGCATAGCATACGGTTGTGGTAACTCCGAGGATGAGCTCTGGTTGAGTTCGAAACGCGTCAGTGTAGCTTGGTGGTGGTGATAGTTGTGTTTATGTGATTTGTGTGTGTTCGTACAGTGTGGAGGTGGAGGAACTGCATGAACACACATTTCTTGCATAAACGTAACTATTGTAAGGTCGCGGGTGAGCAAAGTAATTGTTTTAGTTCCTTGAATAACGTTATTTTTACTTCCTAATAATATCACGACCGGATTGCCTAGTGGTTAGAACCTGACTACGGGGCTTGTGGTCCCGGGTTCGTTTCGTTCGGGGCAGATATTTGTGTGAAAAATACGACTGTTTGTGCTCGAGTCTTGGATGTTTAATTATGTATTTATTTATCCGTTGTCTAGTACCCATAGTACAAGCTTTGCTTAGTTTGGGACTAGGTCAATTGGTGTGAACTATTCCACGATTTATTTATTAATTAATTTATACATATAATTATGTATATTATAGGGCGAAAGTTTTATGAGAAGCTAGTCTTTTCCATGAGACACATGGTGGCAGTTCAATTGATTTTATACGACTGAATACTGTACTTGAAATACATCAATACCTTGTACTTGTATTCTGTGTATTCTGGAAAATAAATGAATTATTATTATTATTATTTCTTCTGGACATTAAAAACCAAATGGCAATATTAATATTTTAATATGAATCTCGATACTGAAACATTCTTTTAAACAACCAGATACTTTCCAAAACTTGGTCCCAGAAAAAATAGGGATTTTTTTCAGCAGAGCTGAATTTACTATTTAATAAAAGAAGTACCAGGTCGTCGCTCCATCTTGTTGGATGCCTACCTACACTGCGTCTTCCGGTCCGCGGACGCCGCTCGAGAACCTTTCGGCCCCATCGGTCAGTTCTACGAGCGATGTGCCCTGCCCACTGCCACTTAAGAATAGGGATTCTTCGAGTTTTAGTTCTTTTTTTATATTTTTACTATGAGAGGGAGGCAAACGAGCAAGCGGGTCATCTGATGGAAAATGATCACCACAGCCCATTAAGAGGCTGACAACACCTAATTTTGTTGAAATTGATGTCATTTAAACAGTTTTTTAAGAAAAACTGCTTGTTCTAGCACATCAAAAAAATTATATGTTAATATTCATCATATTTCAAAGACCGTGGACGGACTCGATACATAATTGGACGAAATCGGCTCGATAGAAAATAATTGCAAAGATAGGTCTTAAAATCATCATTAAACGGTTCTATGTCTTTATTTTTTTGGCGTATGCGTCTGCAATTAAAAACATGAAGTCAACATATTCATACCTAAACCGCTAACGAGTCATATTTCACAAATAATCCACAGTTTTTTTTTAATTAAATATTTGCCCGAAAAATTTCAATATACCCGGCTGCCCAGTTATAGCGGCATCTCGTTTACTCCGATTCAAATAGACAGTGTGCGCCGACGTTGGTGTTGACAGCGTCTTAATATCAACAACTCAAAGAGAGTCACCAATCCGTTCTTGCGCGGATTCCATCATTTCTAATGTGATCCCGCAGAGAAACTCCAAGCATAGTCCTCTCCATCGCGCTCTGAGTGACTTTGAGCTTTCTTATGAGGCCGATCTGTTTGGCAAGCCTTGGTCCCCCAATGTTCAGCAGTGGACGTCTTTCGGCTGAAATGATGATGATGATGAAAATAAGTACAAATGGATGGGGCTTTGAAGTTTTTCAATTAAGTTTTTTCCATGTGTTAAGAAAATCGACTAATGATAATGTCTGTCAACTGAAAATCCCAATCTACCGTGTGGTTTGTGGTCGCAGAATTGCAATTGGTTTCTGTTTATGGACATTATCCTTTGATTTTCGTAACATACGGGATACGGCGGTTGAAATACTTCAAAACCCCACCCAAATAAGTTCCAATGAAAAGACATTCGTAGGTATAATAATAAAAAACTAGAGCAACAGCCTAAAAACAAAGTTCGGGAAGTTTATGATTATGAACTTAGGTTACTGTGATTAATGGTTTCCCGCTGTTTAACTTTTGTTTAAAACCATCTTCATCATCCCAGCTTAATATATGTCTCACTGCAGAGCACAGGCCTCCTCTCAGAATGAGAGGGCTTGGGCCGTAGTTCCCACGCGGGCCTAGTGCGGACTGGGAACTTCACACGCACCATTGAATTTCTACGCAAGTGTATACAGGTTTTCTCACGATGTTTTCCTTGCCGGGATTTGAAACCATGAACAGCTTTTTTTATGACAGGAACACCAAAGTTCATCATGTAAACTTACCAGTTTCATCTTCAAAAGTTTCTTGAGTTATCTAAAACTTAATTGAAATAAGTACCCATTAAGTACTTACCTGCCGTAACTATCTCAAATTCTCAACATTTCAGCAAACTCTAAAGAAAGTTTGTTAAAGGCTTTGATATTCTAACCCTTAGAACGGTTTCGCACTACGATCGAATCCGTGAAAATACGGCCCTGAGTAGCCTTAGAATTATTTGTATGGAAACGGATTTTCGGACCCGTGCGAAAATTACAAATATATTTAAATTAAAGACGTTACGGAAGTTTGACTCCGATTCCGAAAAGTCGGAACTTCCGATGGCTGCCAGCTGCCACCGCCTCAATATGGCCGCCACAGTAGGCGGACAGACTAATGTGAAGATTACGTTCGTTGGCCGAAGTAGTTTGAAACAAGTTCGGCGAACGCGTTAGGTATCGAAGTGGTGTAATTCCCGCTTTAGAGAGGCTAAAACATTATTTTATTTTATTAGACGTGCTTAATAATTTTTTTTCGCCTCCGCTTCCGTCTCCGCCATTGCATCCCTCTCGGACTCCGATTCCGATTCTGACTCCGATAACTCAAATTTAAAAACATTGACTTCCGACTTCGTGGGTAGTTCCCATTTGTTCTATGGAACATGAAGTCATCGGACAGAATAAGATATTTTTTTCCTATTTTGTACTATGGAACATGCAATACTTATTTACTTTCATTTTTCATTTTATTCTATAGGACACGGTAAATACCTCCCTCCACCTCTAACCTCTTTCCATTATTTATATTTCTAGAATTCTTACTGTATTTTTACGGATTCGGAATGGACGCAGTCCGAAACTGTTCCTATTTAAAAAGCGAAATTTGCAAAGAAACACGTTTCAGAAATAATCTTTTAAATACAAAATTTGTATACACATTTCGCGCTCCACAAGCAATCCTTAGGGCTTAATACAGACTATACGACAGTTCTATTCCGGGCCACAGATCGAATATATCGGATGATATTATTGCCGGAATGTTGGCTGCAATGACGCGCGACTGTATCTCGCTACAAACTAGATAAACTAAATCTCAATGAGGGTTTATTGGTATCATTAATTGTTTGCGTTTAGATTTGAGTCATTGAATTTTAGGTACATGTATATTTAGTAGATTAAAATTAGATTATTCGGACGTATATATTTAACAGAACGCTTTCTCCCGAGCGGAGATTTTGTCAGAAATTTTTCAAAGTAAAATTTATAGATAATATTTTATCTTAAATATCTGTATCTATTTTTTATACATTTTTAGTGCGAAAAGATTATAAATTTCTAGAAGAATCAACAAAACAGACCATGCTTTATCTGCTTTCGGATAATTTTTGACTAAAATATGAAAGTAAAAGTACACTTACCGGTAAACAATTCTATAAGTAATAATTTCCCATAGTCTTATGTTTAAGAAGTGTGATTAGTATAAAAGAATAAATATTAAATTGTGACTGATTTAAGAAGAAGGATTTAAGAAATCAAAGAAAATCGAGGGAAAACAACGTAAATTTGTAATTTGGGCCAAATTTTTTGCCGGTGGGTGTATCATGTTTTGAAATATTAAATAATCAAAAACGCTTATGAACAACGTAAGTACATCTTTATTAAGATTCACATGTATACAGTTGAACGAATTTGAAGCCCTAAAGAATCGACTCTTTAAAAGGCGAATTGATTCAGTCGCCACGTGAGTGATATTGAATTTTATACATTACGTTGATTCCAATTAGGTATAACTTCAATATCGCAAAGGATGGCGTTAGAATCAATTCGCTTGTAACCGTCGTTTAGCATCCAGCTCGTGTGGACAAACATTTCAACTTCGAATATATTTGCGCGGGACGCAAAGCTAAGTCTGCAAGTGTACCAAAAAAATGAACTAAACTAAACGACATAAGTCGATTAAAGGAATGATGGAACGCGACGACATCGGTCCCGTACATCAGTCGCATCGTTAAGTCCTTCGCCAATTAAAATACTTGGCCCCGCCGTGGCACTTGGCACGGGGTTGCAGTTGGATTGTGACTAAACTGAGATAGTTATATTGGTGTGCTCGGCGATGCCGTTTTAAGGAGGAGTATGCTCGGTCAAAGAAGCATAGATCAAGCGTAGGAATTTCTGGATTTTACTAAATCCAACGGATTTTTTTTATTAAATATTAGCGTGTACTTAAATGCACGTGTCGGTTAGCCTTAGGGTTGCCAGATGGTTGGGATATACTGGATTCTTCCGACATTTCTTATGATGTCCAGACTCCCGACAAAATACAAAATGTCCCGAAAAACAGGTTCTTGTAAAGTTTTTGCCAAAACAAAATCCAATTCGTTCCTACCACCTTCACCAGGTCGTCGCTTCATCTTGTTGGAGGCCTACCTACACTGTGTCTTCCAGTCCGCGGACACACTCGATTCAAATTGCAAGATTTGAAAAGAACTAACATACATAAAAACATTGCAAGTTAAATAAAAGTCCGTAAAAAAAGCTGAATGCTCGCATTTCAAACTTGCTTAAAAGGTCTGTGATCTGTTTAGACAGAGGGCACAGTGCCGTTTGATGAATTTACAATACGCTATTAGGGTCGATCGTCCGTTTGATTTACGAAGCTGAGCGAGCGACGGGCGGTAGCGATTCAGATTTTACTTAGGTTAGAATCTATATATATATCTAAATATATTTATAGTGTAAATATACGGATCACTTACGTCTTAAAACTGGTTTCGGGTTAATCCGTAGCCTTTCTTCCCGTCACAGCAGCTGCCAAACGTGCACTACGCGCTACCGCTCTGCTCGCGCGGCTGCTCGACGACACTGATACCGGCGCACGATTGCCCGCGTTTTAAGACGTGAGTGATCAGTATATTTTCACTATGAGCGAGTCTCACGGTAGTTTCATGTTTAAAGATCGTTTATTTCTTAACTAGCCTGTACCCACGGCTGCGATCACGCAGACCAGAGGTCTTGTTGTTCAACCCACTCGAAATTATATGTATAATCATACGACACGTACGCACGCACGCACACTCATAATATAAGCTTTCACATTATTTACAGTCGGGATAAGAAAAGGTTCCTCACCTGAAAGGTGACATTTTATATCAGTCCTCTCAACATTTCATTTCAAACGAAAGAGAATAACATTGACGTTTCCCATTTTTCAAAAGGTTACTAGTCTAAGTATGACTTAATAAATAAAATAAAATAAAATAAATAAATATTAGGGGACAATCTTACACAAATCGACCTAGTCCCAAACTAAGCAAAGCTTGTACTATGGGTACTAGACGACGATAAACATACTTATATAGATAAATAAATACGTAAATACATAGAAAACATCCATAACTCAGGAACAAATATTCGTGCTCATCACACAAATAAATGCCCTTACCGGGATTCGAACCCAGGACCTCTTGCTTCATAGGCAGGGTCACTACCAACTAGGCTAAAGCGGTCGTTAATAAAGGAATAACTTTAATAACTGACAGGTCTCCGTACCCTGAATGTACAATATCCATTCAGTTCATTGTCCAATAAATTCGCACTTAAAAAAAAAAAAAAATTAAAATTTAATTAATATTATTAGTACAATCTTTAACATTTTAAGATTATATACTAACAACTTACTTTCATTAACACTACATTAACCTATTATAATTAGTTAATATTTGTTAATAGGTACTTTTTTACAATACTCTTAGTCTGCTGTGTTGGCTTATTAAGTATACAATTTATGGTATTGTTAGGGAAGCTGTTTAGGATATGTGGCAAGTAATTTGACCACACTCTTTTGCCATATTGATTTATGCTCTTAGGTATCTTGAAATAGGATTGATTGGTTAAGTGCCGGAGGTTGGCTGGTCTAGTATACCTATCAAGTTTCTCTATTTGGTTCTTATACTCTAATATCACAGCTAATTTTAATACAGCGTTTTGCTTCCCGCTATCTCTCGTTACTTACGACCCGCTTTGCCAACCCATTTGATTTAGTGGCAAGTTGGTGATTGCCTTCTAATGACGTTCAGTTTATAGGTTATCCTGGTTTAGTAATTATTGGTAGCCGTCTAATGAATGTTAAAAGTTTGTTTTTGTTCCTCAGCTGTAAATTTTTTATTGGTTCCCTTCAGTTTATGCGTTGAAGGATTGATTGGTTTGCGCTAATAACCTATAATGGTTAAAATCATACTAATAATATTGATATAGCCAAACGGATTAGCTTGTTGAAATGGCAATGAGAAGGCCATGTAGCACGCAAAACAGATGGCCGTTGGGGCCCAAAAGTCGCCACGTCAGTTAAAGTCTACAATAAAATTCCAAAATCATTTCGAAATTAAACAAACACAGACAGATTTAAAAGGCGATTAAAACAACATCTGATCAGTAAGTCTTACTAAACTTAAAAGAATTTTTAGACGAAACTAAGTCTACATATATAATGTTATTTATTTCATAGGAACTAGAATAGAAGTTGGCGAAGAAATTAAATAGTATTATTCGTGGGAAGGCTTCCTTTAAACCTTCTTATAGTTTAAAAAATGGTTTAGATTTGGTTAGTAAAATTAAGGACATCAGCATACCGCCGAATGCAACGTTGCTTTCTTTGGATGTAGACAGTTTATTTACTAACGTACCATATAGTGAGACACTAGAAATTCTAAAAAACCACTTAGAAAGGAAGCGGTTGCATCCTGGTGAAGTTTGTGAATTAATAGATTTGGTAACTTTATGCATGAAACAAAATTATTTCCGGTTCAATGGACTTTATTACTTACAGAGTGATGGTTTAGCTATGGGTTCACCTCTGAGTCCTTTAATGGCAGATATATTTATGGATCATTTTGAGAGTCAGTATATTGTGGGTAATAGTAATATTGTGTACTATTTTAGGTATGTTGATGATTTGATCCTATGCTGGAGGGGGAGTATGAGACAGCTTGACGTGTTTATTAATGGTTTGAATAACAAGCACGTAAAGATAAAGTTCAAAAAAGAATTGGAGGAAAATTGTTCGTTGAACTTTTTGGATTTAACGATTTCAAAATTAAATGGCAAACATCAATTTAAAATATACCGTAAGCCCACGTACACAGATGCTGTTATACCAGCATCTTCTAATCATCCGTGGCAGCATAAACTGGCTGCTTTCCATTGTAATGTTAATAGATTGCTGACTGTGCCTCTTTCTAAGGAACATTTTGATTTAGAGTTGAGTACTATTTATCAGATAGCGATCTCAAATGGTTATACAAGATCAATGGTAGATAGTTTAGTTCAAAAGAAGCAGGCACGGTTAGTAAATAGCATGCTTTACGCTGCGTTACCTTCTCAGTCTACTAACCAATATAGATCTAGCATCTCTTACGTTGGGGGTTTGTCTGATAAGATTTATGGCATTTTAAAATCAAACAATATTAATGTTGCCTTTAAGACTAACAACTCTTTGTACTCTAGGCTATGTAACCATAAAGAACAGGTAGATAAGGGAACTAGATCGGGGGTATACAAGCTTACTTGTAATGACTGCAATGGGATATACGTAGGACAGACAGGCCGAAGTTTTAATACTAGATTTAAAGAGCATGTTTCGGCATATAGGAATGAGCATCCAGATAGATCGAATTTTGCAAAACATTTGTTGGAATCAAATCATTCATTGTTAGATTCAGATTCTTATGAAGTGTTACATTATTGCGGCAAGGGGTTGCGTCTGGATGCTCTGGAATGCATGGAAATAATTAGGTACAACACTATGGGGTCTATTATTAATGAACAGGTAAATTTAGTATCTTCTCCTTTACTGCGGCTTGGGTCTAATTTGAACAGTTAGTATTAATAAAACATGCCTTATAAATAAATAAACAAAAATTCAAGGTAGTTTTATAATATGTCAATAAAAGTTAATTTTTGTGGGGTAGTTTGAGAATAAGAAAAATAAAGTGGGTACTTGTGAAGTTACAGTGACAAGTTAAAACATTTGTTTTGGTTTGTTAGTTTAACATTTGGTAGCATAGCATACGGTTGTGGTAACTCCGAAGATGAGCTCTGGTTGAGTTCGAAACGCGTCAGTGTAGCTTGGTGGTGGTGATGGTTGGGTTTATGTGGTTTGTGTGTGTTCGTACAGTGTGGAGGAACTGCATGAACACACATTTCTTGCATAAGCGTAACTATTGTAAGGTCGCGGGTGAGCAAAGTAATTGTTTTAGTTCATAATATATATGAAAAATACCAATTTTTTCTCTCGAGTCTTGATTGTACAATATGTATTTCAGTATGTATCTATCTATAAGTATGTTTATCCGTTGCCTATTACCCATAACACAAACCAGGTCAATTGGTGTGAATTGTGCCGTGATATTTATTTTAACACATTCGATATATTAACTTCAAAAGCCCCTTTAAACTTCTCTCCAGCTCCAAAACTAGGAGATTTGGAGATCTACATATCCCAGAAAAACCAATATGGCGTACGATAAATCACAATGACGTGCGCTGTCATTTACAAAAATAAGGGAAAAAAAGAAATACATTATTGACAACCGTTGAAATGCATGTACAAAGGCGAACTTATCCCTTTAAGGGATCTCTACCAGTCAACCTTTGAGTGGATGAAAGGAGCATTTAGTAAGGGACCGACAAAGAGTAAGTAAAAATAAGACAGTCGGACAAAGCAAAGGCTACAATACAACTTTTAGTAAATACAATACATAAACTCATAATATAAAGAAACCTAATAAAAATATACTACCATATACAACATATATATGCAAAATACATACAATAAATAAGCAGTGTTCTCAATATATTAAAGAGATGGTGTGAGCCACATCTTCTTCAAAGCTTCCCTGAACGACACCACGGAGGGAGATTGCCTAATGGAGGTGGGTAATCGATTCCACAGTCTAGCAGATTGCACAGTAAAAGATTTTGAGTAAATTTTGGAAGAAGTAGAAGGACAGGCCAAAAGGAGATTGGTACTCGACCGCAAACGATGCTGGCTTCCTTCAGCCAAGTAGCTGAAACGCTCGGAAAGGTATAAAGGGGCGGAAGGATTAAAAAGAGTGTTGAAAAGCAATGACAGAACGTGGATGTTCCTACGCTCCCTGATGGGCAACCACCTCAGCTGTGCGCGAAAGTGAGATACGTGGTCGTATTTACGGTTTGTGTTTATGTGATTTGTGTGTTCGTACAGTGTGGAGGTGGAGGAACTGCATGAACACACATTTCTTGCATAAACGTAACTATTGTAAGGTCGCGGGTGAGCAAAGTAATTGTTTTAGTTCGTTAACTAGAATAGTAATAGTACAGTCAATGACTTTAATTCATGAGCCATCATGGAACCTTTTCAATAGAAAAGTCATTACGATTTTCCTTGTAAATTTTGCGATGTCACTATGACGTTTACATCACACTGCAGGGAACAAGCCTCCTCTCCGAATAAAAGGGCTTGAGCCGTAGTTCCCACGCGGGTCCAGTGCGGATAGGAAACTTCTCACACACCATTGCATTTCTTCTCAGGTGCGTGCAGGTTTCCTCACGATGTTTTCCTTCACTGTAAAGCCCATAGTAAATTTGAAATATAATTACGCACATAAATTCCGAAAAACTTGAGACGCAATAGGTCAAACCACTAGGCCCCCACGAATAATGAAATAGATGAATCATACATCAATCAATTCGTCTTAACCATGCAGTTGTCACTAAACATATGACAATAAAGACTGTAATTACCTTGGGATATTGTTGTGGTTCATTGAAATCGATCTCCGCGTAGCGAGGCCTCAATCAATCAATAACCTTAATTTGTTATTTCTCCCCAGATCCTTCCAAGCTGATTAAGCGCAAGAAGTCCACAGAAGACGTGCGCTCCCCCCTCGGCGGGGAGGGGTCCCTGACCAGCGAGGAGGGGGAGGAGGGAGGGGCGCGGCGGAAGAAGGCACGGACCACCTTCACGGGAAGGCAGATCTTCGAATTGGAGAAGCTGTTCGAAGTGAAGAAGTATTTATCTTCTGGAGAACGAGCTGATATGGCCAAGCTGCTTAATGTTACTGAGACTCAGGTAAGCTTCTATAAAAATAATAGGATTTCTTTCAGAGTGCATCCATATCGTGTTAGGAGTTAAGGAGCTCCATAGACGGACTATTTAGAGTCAGTGCCAACAGCATTAAGCGGTCGCCAATAAGTAATGCTAACTAAACGCAAATGATAGACAGCACTTGTTATTTTTTTAAAGTGGGAGTTTACCCTACGTTATTTATTATACTTACACTCGGCGTCACAGAAATCGCACACCCACGGATTTCTGTATCAAGCCGTTATAAACCTTATACAGTCTTAAAGGTAAAGTATGGGTGTGTGGATTCATATGAAAGGTAATTTAATCCTTCATTTAATAACAATGCAAAATCGGTAAAAAAAGCAATATAAAAGTTAAAAGATAAGAGATATTCGCTTGAAAGCAAAATCCGTAGGTGTGCGATCTCCGTGACGCCGAGTGTATTATGATCTCACCTTAATGCTTATTCAAGTCGTAGCTCTTTTGATCCTTTGATTACGTACGTATACAAGGATAAGATTACTACATGTATTTAAAGGTTTGACATTTCTACCTTATTTAATAATAAGGAATAGAAATAAACTAACTAATGCCGTGGTTTCATCACTCCAGGAGTTAATGTTCATTATGCTCAATACGCCCAGTCTGTCAGTGAGCTACATTATCGCCTTAGAGCGCATTAGTCGGCTCACACTCTCGCGCACAATTACTCAGCCCGTGAATCCTGCGCACATGTCAAATGACAGCGCACGTCATTGTGATTTATCGTACGCCATATTGGTTTTTCTGGGATATGTAGATCTCCAAATCTCCTAGTTTTGGAGCTGGAGAGAAGTTTAAAGGGGCTTTTGAAGTTAATATATCGAATGTGTTAAAATAAATATCACGGCACAATTCACACCAATTGACCTGGTTTGTGTTATGGGTAATAGGCAACGGATAAACATACTTATAGATAGATACATACTGAAATACATATTGTACACTCAAGACTCGAGAGAAAAAATTGGTATTTTTCATATATATTATGAACTAAAACAATTACTTTGCTCACCCGCGACCTTACAATAGTTACGCTTATGCAAGAAATGTGTGTTCATGCAGTTCCTCCACCTTCACACTGTACGAACACACACAAACCACATAAACCCAACCATCACCACCACCAAGCTACACTGACGCGTTTCGAACACAACCAGAGCTCATCTTCAGAGTTACCACAACCGTATGCTATGCTACCAAATGTTAAACTTTAACATTTGGTAGCATAGCATAAGGTCGCGGGTGAGCAAAGTAATTGCTTTAGTTCATTAATATGGATCTCCGCAAAGTAACGCCTGATTCAATAAATCATATATATTATCTTAGGTTTTTATATGACAAACGTTGGATTACTCGTATATGACAAACGTTGAAATTATGACAAACAAAAGGATCCGGGTTCATGGTGTTACGAATCTAATTAGTCGGCACTCCGGCGCACTTACTCAATCGGCGTAAGCGCACGCGCATACATTAAACAAATGACAGCCGCTGTTCGGGGAATCTACCGAATTAAACGGTTCGGAGTGTATACACGTGTCTCTTGTGGGGCGAGTCATGAGCGGCAGCGGGTTTATAGTAGCGGGGTACGACTGGAGAACCTGGACGTTTGGAATAATAATAATAAAATAATAATAATCTTTATTATTAACTTTTACATCGTATTTGACAAATATAACTAAAAGGATAAACAAACACAGTAAAAATGAAAATAATACAAACCCTGAACTAGGATAAAATAAAATAGAATAGGCGTTTTATCAAGATATTCTCAAGAGACCGAGGGTCCTGTACAAGTTTTTGGGTTTGTCGAAATATATGCCGCGAACAGCAGTAACTGTAAATATCCAGTGTTAGCAGAGCCCCGTTTCTAAGTAAAGTATACGCAGACTGGGATCATTTTATATTGGCCGGTCGCCACCCCCCTAGTATTTAATTTGATTATATTGTTATTATTTGTTGTTGTGGCGGCCACAGTGAACATAGTTCGTGAAGTTTAGGCGTGTTAGCTACGAGTATTGCGGTTCAGGAGATGGAGCTCAGTGACAGAGTGACTAACAGACAGACGGACGGCGGAGTTTCACTAATAGGGTACCGTTGCCATTCTTGGGTATGGAACCCTAAAAAATAAAAATAGGGAATGAGAGTTCTACGCTTTCTGCCAACAAACTGTCCTGCAGTTTGGCAGAGGTATTTAGAGATATTTTGGTTAAGGTTGCGGGATCGCGTTGGATGCGGATGGCACGGGACCGATCTGTTTGGTGAGCCTTGGGGGAGGTCTATGTTCAGAAGTGGACGTCTTTCGGCTGAAATGATGATGGCAGCCCACGGGAGCGAATTCCAATCCTTAGCCGTTCGTATTAGGAAAGATGACGCGAAATCCTCTTGAATTCCTAAGATATCGAATTTACCCCAAGGCTTCTTATTACCATTCTGTCCATGATCGCAGGTTTGATTGCCCTTACATGAACCACTGCATGCTGGTTCATGTCAATAGCAATTGATTGTGTTTAATTCTATTTGTTTTTCAAAATTTAATTTAAATTTATTATTGTAATTTTTTTTGATTATGTCATTTCTTAATTCTTTATATGTTTTTACTGCTTTTGGACATTTAATTATTATTATTATTATTTTGTTTTGTTTATTGACTTTATTTATTGTATATAATTTGGACCTACGTTGTTCTTAAATAAAATGAATTATTATTATTATTTTTAATATTATTATATTTTTTACCCATACACTTGTACCACACATTTAAACGTTTTCGAGATAATTATACTATCGCCCTGAGGGGGAGGGGTCCCCCGCGTCGTGACTAGACGCACATGGCGTCACTAATTAAAACTACGGCGTTACAATGAGTGTCGTCACCCGTCGTGACGAAGTCGTGTCGGACGATGTTAAGATAACTACAGCAGACGACGTAGCCGAGTGGTTAGAGAACCTACAAAGCTTGAGGCCTCGGGTTCGATTCCCGGTCGGGACGGATATTATGTATGAAAAGTTTTTGCTACAAATATTTTTTTTTAAACTTTTTGGGGTTTTTAGGCACATCGAAAGGAAAAAGCGGAACCCTTATAGGATCACTTTGTTGTCCGTCCGTCCGTCCGTCTGTCAAGGCCCTTTTTCTCAGGAACGCGTGGAGGTATCAAGCTGAAATTTATATCAAATACTCAGGTCTACTGTCCCTTCGAGTTGTGAAAAAAAAACTTCTATGCCAACGCAATCAAAAGATATAGCCATTTATGCCGCAAATTTTCGACACTCGCAAGGGAATCAAAACCTACGGGGTACTTGAAATTTGGTACGACATAAGGTCTTAGAGCACAAATAAAGGAAAAATTGCGAAAAGCATAATGTCACCATCTCCCACACAACTTGCAAGACTCCGGTAGCTATCAAAAGCAGGGCAATGCGGTTGCTGTTCCTGGAGAAGTTCATCGAGGTGGTGCGAGGGAGTACGATGGAGAGGGAGTTCAGATTTGTCGGGGTCATGGCGAAGAAAATGCTGGTCGGTTTTCCAAGAAGACGAGCATTTTCTTCTGCATGACCGCGACGAATCTCGTGACGGGCCTCAGAATGAGGTGTTCCCACGTGGCCCACGAAGAGATGCATCTATTCGATGAATTGATGCAGGCAGCGCGTAAAAGAGAATAATACTTGGATATCGCGATCTACAATAATTCTCTTTGTCGGTCCCTTACTAAATGCTCCCTTAAAGGGATAAGTTCGCCTTTGTACATGCATTTCAACGGTTGTCAATAATGTATTTCTTTTTTTTTCCTTATTTTTGTACAATAAAGAGTTTACATACATACATAATTCGAAATTCGTATTAAAAAAAATAAAAAAGATGTCAGACAGACTAGTAGTTCAGCAAAATGTTGCGAGCTCTACCGGCCCCAAACCACAGGATATCAAAAATATACAAAACAGCAACACGGTCTTGGCCAGTGCCTACAGTACTTCCCATGAACTCAGAATCTTGAAATTTAGTACGACCATAAGAATAAATAATAACAGAGTAGAAGGGAAACTCTCGCTCCGGCCGGACTCAAGGTCACGATATTAGAGTACTCGCTAAGCGGGAACTCAGACAGGGTGTCACGGCCGGCGTCGCCGCACGCGCGTTTGGCTGTTTACTGTTTGCGCGTTCGTTTTATTGGAAACAAATATAACAATGGCGTCAAGTTAATGTGGTGTATTTGGCGTGCGTAAACGCATATACGAGTATATAAACGGCTTCACCCGATTTGCATTACACGGCTTAAATACGAACAGTGGCAAGTGGCCTAACAATTAAAATCCTTGACTGTACCTAATGATTTATAATTCTCATATTTTTTAAAGCACACGTTTTTTGTATTAATAATCAATAGAGAAGGGGACTTGTGACCGGGTTTTTTAGTCCGTGCAAGTCGGACACTGTCTGGGCCCTCCATTCCCAGTTCGTCCGAAGGGATTTTTCCCGAGCGCAAGTCACTCTTCCTACCCTAAAGTTAAAAAACAGCAAAGACTTCGCGTCTTTGGCCCCTCTGGCGACTCATTCAAAAAATTCTCATATTTTGTAAAACTAGAATAAAATAATGATTTCAAAGTAAATAAAGACTTATATTTTAGCGATATTATCTTTAGACTTAAGTAATATTTAACAGTAAGCAACCCTAGCAACACTCCTGGACGACAGAGGGGTGTAACGACGTGAGGGGGGAAGTAGGTATATAAAGCAAAATGTTGCGAGCTCTACCGGCCCCAAACCACAGGATATCAAAAATATACAAAACAGCAACACGGTCTTGGCCAGTGCCTACAGTACTTCCCGTGAACTCAGAATCTTGAAATTTGGTACGATGCAAGGTCTTACAGCATAGATAAAGGAAAAATGCGAAATAAAATATAAAATGATCCCATTTTGCTTAGGAGCAGGGGTCTGCTAAGAATGGATGTTCATGGATACATATAAATTTTTACAGAACCCTCGGTGCGCGAGTCCGACTCGCACTTGGCCGGTTTTTTATTTTCATTTTCTATTGTATTTTTAATAGCATTTTTTGCTGACTGCACTTTTTCCCCCTGGTTACCAAAGTACTCGTTATAATAAGACGAAACAACGAGCCCAAACTCGATGCGGTCGTGTCGTTTTATTATAGAGTTCCTATAGCCACCCTTCAGCTTCATCATCAGATCAGCTCCATGTCATAATAATATTGCAGTGTCATTTGTTTTACATACATGCAAAATTTCAGCTCAATCGGTTGAAGATAACTACTTCAAATTTGATTTGAAAGATTCCAACCGAAAAAACATATGAATGAATGAATGAAAAAAATTTATTTCGCACACACAAAAATAAAAAAAAAAAACAACTATTAAGACAATACAATTTTAAAATATAAAAAAACAATAAAATAAAAATAAAATAATATAAGAAAAAGTGTACGAAAAAGGTCCCGCCTCAGCATAAATGCGGACTCCTGGGGTGGAGCCAGCGCTGATCTTCCGGCGAGACCATTTTTATCAGCCACAGAAACCCTGCCGTACAACACGGCCTAACGCGGTATGCAGAACGCAGCCGTTGCGACTGCGTATATAAGTACATTACAAGTAGGCCGGTAACAGATCAGTGACTCTCTTTGAGTTGTTGATATTTATGGGCGGCGATGATCATTTTCCATCAGATGACCCGCTTGCTCCCTCTTAATAACAAAAAAAAAGTTTAAAAACCTTGTAAAATATTAATGTTTATTTTCGAATCTTGGGTGTTAAATATGTACAGTCAAGTGTAAAAATATGGGTGCACACAACTTGCTCATAAATATGTCGTATTTCCGAGGAACGTAGGTCGAAAAACGAAATTTTTTTTTCGCCTTTCCATAGTAAGTCGGTCAGCTATAAACCAATACATTTTGAATGGGAGTCTCAATTTTTTTTTCGTTTTTCGACATATGTTCCTTGGAGTAAGTTGTTCAGTTTAAGCAACACTATCACCTGTAGCCTTATTGTCTAACGTTTCTGACGCTTGCCTTCGCTTTCACCGTCTCTTTCTGTCATCATTTTACACCGTTTGACAGAAAGAAATAGTGATTGCGAAGGCAAGCGTCGAAACGTTGGACAATAAGGCTACTGTATTCGGGAAGGTCCCTCGTGGAAATCCACCCGGTATAAAAACGTGTCACGGCGTTTGTTATCGAACTCCTCTGAAACGGCTTGGCCGATTATTATCAAATTTTTTGTCTACAGGGTTATTTTTAATTCACTGACATCCTCTTAACCCTGAATTCCTATCACTCAAACAAGTGTTTTTTGTTTTACGACTTTTTAAAATGAAGCACTTTTTTTCCCATACAAATACACAGAGTATCGTAAAAATAAGAGGCAGAATCAAATTTTCAAAACGTTATTACACCAAAAATATTAAGTTATGACAAAAGCCGTAAAACAAAAAACATTTGTTTAAGTGGTAGGAGTTTAGGGTTAAAAGGATGCTAGTGAATTACAAATAACCCTATATATTTGGTAGGTCCGAGAATATAGGTCTTAGGCTACTTTTTATACCCCTATTCTTCGCAGACGGAGTCATGAGCAACAGCTAGTATTGTACATCAAAAAATAGGATAAGATAGATAGATTAACTGTATGTCTATCAGTCATAGTCTATCTATGGTTTATTTAATTGCCCTCTCTGAGTGCAAAGTTAAACTGCGTGGTTATTCAAATGACAGCAATCAACGCGAGCTATCGTTCTGGCACGAACACGTGAGCTCTCGTCAGTTTTTGCTCTCGTTTTTGCTGAGGTCATTAGAGGGAGATAATTGACGGGGACACGTGCAGGCATGATTATTGGTTAATTGGTTGCGATAGCGGTCTAAGTTCGAAACTTATGATAGAGAAAGAAGTCTTACTGATATAATACGCCTTCATTAATGAATGAATTAAAGGTATAAGTTGGCAGCCGACTCCACGCAGCAGCAGCAGACGACGTGTCGCTAGCTACGCGAACTTATACCTTATTTCTATGAAATTCCCTCCGTAGCTAGCGTAGCTACTGCTGCGTGGAGTCGGCTGCCAAGCCAACTTATACCTTAAAACCGACCAAGAGCGTGTCGGATACGCCCAAGATAGGGTTCCGTAGCCATTACGAAAAAATCAAGTAATATTTTTCTAAGGATTTCGTATGTGTACGGAATCTTTCAAGTTTAGGTATGATTTATACCTTAGGCTACTATTTACTCTTAAACTACAAATAATTCCCAAGCAATCTTAGCCGCTATAATTTTCCTTGTAAATTTAATATATTAACTACCATTCTGAATTTTTTCAAATTTTTCCACTCAACACTTTAGATTTTAGAGGGGGGCGACGGAATTTTCACTTTAAAGTTGAAAATTTCGCAAACAGATCACTGAATAGAAAAATCATGTTAGCAACCCCCATATGGTTTTAAAAGACCTATCCAACAATACCCCGCACTATAGGGTTAGTCGAGAAAAAAAATCACCCCCACTTTACGTCTATGGGAGGTACCCAAAAAAAATTTTTTTATTTTTTTTATTTTACCACTTTGTTGGCGTAACTGATATGTATATTCATGCCAAATTACAGCTTTTTAGTACTAACAGTCTCTGAGCTTAGCCGCGGACAGACAGACAGACAGACGGACAGATATGGCGACACTATAAGGGTTCCTAGTTGACTACGGAACCCTAATAATGAAGCCGTGGTGGCCTAGTGGTTTGACCTATGGTCTCACAAGCAGAGGGTCGTATTTGAAACTTTACCATAAGCTTAACGGTAACCCATCGTGGGGAAGCCTGTACACACCTAAGAAGACATTCAATGGTGTGTGAGAAGCTCCCAATCCTCACATGGCCCGCGTGGGATGTAAGGTCCATGCCATCTCATTCTGAGAGGAGGCCTGGGCCCTGCAGTGGCACGTAGTCGTATATAGGCTGGGATGATGATAATGATTTGATGATCTAAAGTATTTAAAACAACTATTTTTTACTTTGCGAGGTCCATATTAATGAACTGAAACAATTACTTTGCCCACCCGCGACCTTACGATAGTTGGTTATAGTATAAATCTTCCCAGGTGATTTTTTCGCTTCGAGCCATTACATTAAATTTGAACCTTAATACTATGACAATACCGTTTGTTTTGAAAGATAAGGGCTCGAAGCGAAAAGTTCACCTGGGAAGATTTATACTATACTACACCTACGTTTATGTAAGAAATGCTTGTTCATGCAGTTCCTCTTCCAAAGCAAGCAAGCGGGTTGCGGGTGAGCAAAGTAACTGTTTCAGTTCACAACTATTTTTTTAATAAGGTTTCTGTCCATTCAGCGTGTAAGACACATACACCCGCTACCCGCTTACTTATAACTTAAGGCCTATTTAGATGGTGCGAGTTTCTCGCCTCGACTATACGATTATCGTAGCACGAGAAAAAATTTATTTATTTTGACATGGAACCCAAAAACGAACAACTTCTTCGAACTGGATCATTAACGACTGTTTTAAACCGTCCCTTCCTAAAATGTTATTTTAATACTAACACTAATTGATCTATTTCTTTCTCTTTGACTGTTATAAGTACCAAGCGAATTTGAAAAATAACCCTTAACGCCTACAAAATAAGGTTTAATATTCCTCAGTTGCTGGAACCAATTGAGCCGTCCGCGGGGATTAGACTATACAGGATGATTCGAATTGACATTAATTCGGAGTTGAATAATTTGGTTTCTGCTGTTTCACTTTGATAAAGGTACCTATTAATTATTAATATTACTAGCTGTTGCCCGCGACCCCGTCCGCGAAGAATAGGGGTATAAAAATAGCCTACGACCTATTCTCATATTACCTAATATAGAGAAAAAAAATTCATAAAAATCGGTCGAGCCGTTTCGGAGGAGTTCGATAACAAACACCGTGACACGAGATTTTTATATATTAGAATTAGAACCTCCTTTTTTGAATCACATACTAATATTGTAAATATGAATGTATCTGTCTATCTATCTGTCTGTCTGCTTGTAACCTCTTCAGGCTTACCGCTGAATCGGATTAGATGAAATTTGGCATGGAGCTAGTTTGAGACTCTAAGAAGGATATAGGATAGTTTTTATCCCGGAAAATTGCACAGTTCTAGCGGGATAGCGATAAACGAATTCTTTGCAGACGGAGTCGCGGGCAATTTAACGACCGCTTTAGCCTAGTTGGTAGTGACCCTGCCTACGAAGCAAGAGGTCCTGGGTTCAAATCCCGGTAAGGGCATTAATTTGTGTGATGAGCACGAATATTTGTTCCTGAGTTATGGATGTTTTCTATGTATTTAAGTATTTATTTATCTATATAAGTATGTTTATCGTCGTCTAGTACCCATAGTACAAGCTTTGCTTAGTTTGGGACTAGATCGATTTGTGTAAGATTGTCCCGTGATATTTATTTATTTAATTCTGTAGATTATTTTCGTGAAAAAACAGTATATTTTACGTAATATCCGTGTGGTAAACTATTTGTATGCTTGTTTTCATCGAAATACATTCAGCAGTTTTTCCGTGAAAATGCTGACAATACAGGAGTTACAACAAAAATCGAGGAAAAATAAACATGCCCAGGATCTTTGGGGCTTATAATTATAATTACCAAAATAAGAAACGGGCGTTTTTAAAAAAAAGTGTACCCTTTCTGTTTTTTTGAAATTTTGGAAAAATATGGTTTTTCCTACTCAGAATCAAAAGCACAATAGATTCCTATAGTTTAAAAATATGTCCCCAAAAAAATGACAGTTTTGCGACGTTATTTTTCATACATTCAGTATGGGCGTTGCAAAACTGACTCATAAAACTTTGTATGAAAAAATGGGAACATTTTTTTAAATGATTTGAATCGATTGTGCTCTTGATTCTGAGCAGGAAAAACCATATTTTTCCAAAATTTCAGGACAAACGAAAGGGTACACTTTTTTGAAAACGCGGCACGGTTCACTCACGTATTATGTCACGTGTTTTGAACCATTTAGTGGTTCTTATTCAAGGTTGGTTCGAATGGAAAGCCAACCGAAAACCACGAGTGACCCGTGTTTCACATTTTAGTAATAATTATGTCTGTATGTGTGGGTAGTTTTAATTTGCTAAAAATATTTGAAATTTTTAACTTATCTCAACATTTTATTTTTCTGTAAAATGAACACTCTGTATGTGACCGTTCTCACCATATGTCATTTGTTAAGTGCGTTTTTGTCCCCCGGGTCGCGATCAAAGAGTAGTCGAGGTGCTAAAGACTCGTCATGTCTCTGTCTCAAGTTTACCTTTTTTTGTCAATTAGTGGAGCCTCTACTGATTTTATTGCTTGCTGTCAGAAGTTTTATTAGAATGGGGCTGTCACAAGTTGAATTAAATTACTATTACTTTTCAATACACACTCATGGACGACAATCGTGGTAGCCTAGTGCGAACATAACACCTTAGATTATTTATGCACTAGATAGAGCTTAGGTGGCATGTTTTTCGCTGCTGCAGACGCGCTGCCTCCGCGCGGCACTTTGCCGCTAATTTGGATGCGCCCTCAAGCTGCGTACGGACTGCACGCACATTACGCGTACCCGGATACGCGTGCCCGGGTACGCGTGTCCTGGAACGCCATGTCCGTACGCCATGTACGCAGCTTTACAGTTAGACAGTAACCCTTCTGTGCAATAACAGGTGTAATCTTTGGCACACTCATTTAAGCGGATTTACACATCTGTGTTTGTGTAGCCATGTTCTCCTGACACTTTTTACTGGAAGGCTATTTTTATAATGACTTGTTAATTTTGTAATAGAGCTGGAAATGTTCCAGGTTTTTCACTAATTCATGTACTTTGTTCTAGTTTGTTCCCAATAGGATGGTTATTGATTAGAGATTTGTAAATACATAATATGTACTTAAAAAAATGTCATCTAGGAAATTCAATAAAAAAATAAATATGGTAACGAGAATGGAAGTCTCCATAGAAAAATATTAGGACACTGAAAATCTGAGTCAGAAAATAAATTGAACAATTTTGAGAATTGCACATAATATATAATATGCTCCTTTAACAAAAAAAATAAAAAAGCCCAACTAAATCAATATCAAACAAACGTTTAAAGAAGGAACCCTCTATGACAATAACAGTAGGTACTACTTAGTCGTTTTAAAGAAAAATAAGCTCTTTATGTTGCCAGGTTACTGAGATTCTCAGTTTAAGAATAAAAACTGCGCTGATAAAAATATCACAGTTTTATTATTCACCTTAAGAATAGCTCCTTACAGTTTAAAATACTGAGGCAGCATTTCATCCCTTACGAATTTTGAAACTCCGTCGCTAAAGCAAAGTTTTACTGCGCTTCGAATGCTGTTTTTATTCAAACTTGAACTGTTGGTATTGGTAATACAGTTCATGGTGTTATGAAGTGGCGGTAAAGCTATGTTGGTTATTTCGATATTACCGAAAGATACGTAATAATACGATATTATAATATGAGTGAGTTATGATATTGGATATCTTATTGATACTTGTACGAATAACTCTTATATGGAAAAGGGTGCATTTTTATAGGATTACTAGCTGTTGCCCGCGACTCCGTCTGCGAAGAATAGGGATATAAAAATAGCCTAAAAAACCGGTTGTATGTAAAGTCGGTTTACGGACGATAGTTTAACGTGACAACGTCATAACAAAACATTCAAAAACCAGGCGGTCACCCATCCAAGTATAGGTACTGATTGCGCCCTACGTTGCTTAACCTCGGTGATCGGACGAGAACCGGTGTTTTGTCAAATACCTTGAAAACGGTGCATCCTACGGCAAAATTAATTAAATTTTCATCCCCCCATTGAAGCCCCCACACCCCCTACCCGCACCCCCCCGCTCTCTTGCAACTGGCCTTCGCCGCTGCCCCGTACATGTAGGTACGTTACATTGCGTCATCCTTTTTCGTGTATGCAGCCGGCGTTCATCGATATTAGACGTTGTTACGTCAAAAAAGATATTTGGAAGTCTGTAACTCAATCACGCTATAACCGCTGATTGGATTTAGATTTTAGACGAAAATTCTATAAACCGAAACATTTTCACAAACTTTCTCATACTTATTTAAGATGGGATTGTGAAAAAAAGACGAAATAACTATCAACCCTGCAGGTTGCAGGTAGCAAGCTGGAGTTATAAAACTCCTGTTTGAGTCAGAAGTTAAATAATAATCAAAACGATTAGATACTGCTTTTTAGGGTTCCGTAGTCAACTAGGAACCCTTATAGTTTCGCCATGTCTGTCTGTCTGTCTGTCTGTCCGTCCGCGGCTAAGCTCAGAGACTGTTAGTACTAAAAAGCTGTAATTTGGCATGAATATACATATCAGTCATGCTAACAAAGTGGTAAAATAAAAAATAAAAATAAAATTTTTTTAGGGTACCTCCCATAGACGTAAAGTGGGGGTGATTTTTTTTTCTCGACTAACCCTATAGTGTGGGATATCGTTGGATAGGTCTTTTAAAACCATTGGGGGTTTGCTAACATGTTTTTTGTATTCAGTGCTCTGTTTGCGAAATATTCAACTTTAAAGTGAAAATTTTCATTAAAATCGACCGTCCCCCCCCCTCTAAAATCTAAACTATTGGGAGGAAAAATTTGGAAAAAATCAGAATGGTAGTAAATATATTAAATTTACAAGGAAAATTATAGCGGCTAAGATTGCTTGGGAATTAGTTGTAGTTTAAGAGTAAATAGTAGCCTAAGGTATAAAACATACCGTCACTACTTTGAAAAAGCTCGTATCTCAAATCAGCATATAAACAAAACTGAACCTTGATACGCGCGTAATAAAGTTCACTTAGCCAGATTATCGATTGTGAAATACGAGCTTTTTTCAAAGTATTGACGATACCTAAACTTGGAAGATTCCGTACACATACGAAATCCTTAGAAAAATATTACTTGATTTTTTCGCAATGGCTACGGAACCCTATCTTAGGCGTGTCCGACACGCTCTTGGCTGGTTTTTATTTAAAGTCAGTAAACAGAACAACTGAATTTCTTTCGAAGTAAAAAATACTCTTGTAGTTACAAGAAAAATCAAAGCAAAATATAGATAAACAAATTATTATACGAAACGAAATGAATTTCTTTACAAGTAGCCAAGTTATATTTTGGAGATTATATTTGTCTTATATTAAAAAAAAACAATGATAGACCAACCCAACGCACAGAAATACCCGCCCTCCGCGTCTAATTTAGGGCTGACAACCCATAATTAAGAGGTTTAAGGGTTACCATGATAAAAAAGAAAGTTTCTTTTTAAATTTAAAATGGATGACACGTTAGTTTATGAGTTTTAAAGAATGTAATGTTGTAGTAAAGATTAGAAATGTCACATTTTATAATCTGCTATTTGGCAACAATTTTATATGAAACTAGCTGACCCGGCGAACTTTGTTCCGCCTTAGAGTACCGCCCCCCGCATTGTACATCCTGGCGTTCGCCGCTCTCTTGCCACTGGCCCTCGCCGCTCATGTACTTACATTGCGTCATCCTTTTTCGTGTATGCAGCCGGCGTTCATCGATTAATTAGACGTTGTCACCTTGTCACGTCAAAAATTAAGGGGTGAACCACCCTTAACATTTAGGGGTATGAAAAATAGATGTTGGCCGATTCTCAGACCTACCCGATATGCACACAAAATTTCATGAGAATCGGTCGAGCCATTTCGGAGGAATTTGGTAACAAACACCGCGACACGAGAATTTTATATATAAGACTAGTTGATCGTGACATGGAAAAAGTTAAGGGTCTAAAGTCAACTAGCTGTTGCCCGCGATTCCGTCTGCGAAAAATAGGGATATAAAAAATAGCCTACGCCCTATTCTCAGACATACCGAATGTGGAGAAAAAAGTTTCATAGAAATCGGCCAAGCCGTTTCGGAGGAGTTCGATAACATACACCGTGACACGAGATTTTTATGTATTAGAAGACTAGCTGTTGCCTGCGACTCCGTCCGCGAAGAAAAATAGCCTACGACCTATTCTCAGACCTACCGAATATAGAGAAAAAAGTTTCATAAAAATCGGTTAAGCCGTTTCGGAGGAGTTCGATAACAAACACCGTGATACGAGATTTTTATATAGTATTAGAAGATATTTTCTAGCCAAGTCTACATCGGAGTGCGGGACGCCTGGAAAATTAATAACGAAAAGACAAAGATTAAATCATCAAATTGATTTTTTCTGATCAGCGGGAGCGCTGCGCCTGCGCATGGCGGCATCAAACGGCGCCGCTCATTAGCTCACGGGCTCCGTGGCGTGGTCTTGCTACGTATTATCCGTTTAGCTGTGTAGAACTCTATCCAAGGATGCAGATACGGATTATAAATCCACGAATATGAATCCACGGAGTGCAATCCACTGATTGTTACTCCGTGGATAAAGTTGTAGAACTCTATCCAAGGATGCAGATACGGATTATAAATCCACGGATATGAATCCACGGAGTGCAATCCACTGATTGTTACTCCGTGGATAAAGTTGTAGAACTCTATCCAAGGATGCAGATACGGATTATAAATCCACGGATATGAATCCACGGAGTGCAATCCACTGATTGTTACTCCGTGGATAAAGTTGTAGAACTCTATCCAAGGATGCAGATACGGATTATAAATCCACGGATATGAATCCACGGAGTGCAATCCACTGATTGTTACTCCGTGGATAAAGTTACGGATATAAATAAATAAAGATTATGATCAAAAATAAAATTAAACTAGGTGAAAATTAATAAAAGGTTCCTCTCGCGGCATGTACCCAAAGATACTGGCAGCATTACCTCGCTGTACAGCAATGCTGATACGCGTGTACTGCCTTTTCGGCGAATTATTTTTCGCAAACTGATTCATTTGGCAAATGTTTCATTTCCCAAATGTTATTTTTTTCTGAAACTGTAAACTATTCAGGATATATTTCAGGACTATCCTGTAGGTTAGGTTAGGTTAGGTTAGGTTTGTTTTATAACAATCCTGAAAAGTTTACAGTTTCAGAAAAAAATAAACATTTGGGAAATGAAACATTTGCCAAATGAATCATTTTGCGAAAAGTTTTTCGCCGAAACATTAGTAAACCGCTGATACGTTGTGCGAGGAAGCTGCCAGCTCTTCGGTCTCCTGTGGAATCACAAAGACAGACAGAGTAGGTACATACTCGTAAATGTAAAATTCTTTATTGTATGTAAAAAGGTAAACTCATCGCTAACTTACCAAACTTGCGAAGTTAACTCGTAACTTTGACTACACATTGCATGTTAGTACTACATTAACAGTAGAAGAGAAGGAAATCCAAGTATAAAAAACCACGCAACGTCATATAATTTAATTATAACCTCAAAAGGTTAATGTATAGTGACAAAAGGAAAGCTAACGAACCGGAAGGCGGGCGGCCCTATTAACCAAACATATTAATTTAAATTATCCTCCGCCGGCTGGGTGGCTAAAGAAGAAAAAAAATGGCCGCTGGTGAAGCAACGAACGGTTCCGTGGGCTTTTTCATTTTAACGTGTGCCATTTGTTTATTTATTAATTTAATAGGTGTAGGTATAAAAAAATAGGCTACGACCTATTTCTCAGACCTACCAAATATGGACATAAAGTTTCATAAAATGACCGATTTTTGAGCTTTGAGCTTTGTAAATAAATAAATAAGATGTTTCGGAGGAGTTCGATTACGAACACCGTGACACGAGATTTTTATATCTATATTAGAACATGTGCGTCGAGTCTTGGACGTTTAATATGTATTTAAGTATTTTATCTTTTATCTATATCAGTATGTTTATGTTTATCCGTTGTCTAGTACCTACCCATAGTACAAGCTATGCCTAGTTTGGGACTATGTCAATTGGTGTCAATCGTCCCATTTATTTATTTTATTTACTTTTTTAAATGACGAAATTATGGGGTTTTCTTACACAAAATCACGTTCTTGTTCGTGTTCTTTTTAGGGTTCCGTAGTAGATTATGTTAGTCAAGTCTTGTAACTTCATGAATTTAAATAAATAAATAAAATAAATAAATATCACGGGACAATTCACACCAATTGACCTAGTCCCAAACTAAGCAAAGCTTGTACTATGGGTACTAGACAACGGATAAACATACTTAAATACATATTAAACATCCAAGACTCGAGCACAAACATTCGTATTTTTCACACAAATATCTGCCCCGACCGGGAATCGAAATTCGTAGTCAGGTTCTCTAACAACTAGGCTATCCGGCCGTCTGACACTCAAGTTGCAAAGTGAATCTAAAATTCAGTCCAACTAATACACATTGTCGTGGCTGAGTTGGTAATTCGCAACGCAGGGCCTATAACACTAAGCTCCTGAGTTCGAGTCTAAGTCTCAGCTGCACTATGTTTTCTTTTTTTTATTGTTTTTAGTTAACTACAGCGAAGCTAAAAGGAAGAATTATAATGTTAGCAGTCTATTATAGGGGAACGTATTAAAATATATAAAGTTTAAAACGAATAATGGAATAGAATATACTAAATTTTTCCATGAAACTATTTACTACACGAACCTTTTTAATCGTGTAATCTACAGATTGGTTTAGGTTAGGTTAGGTTTATTTTATGAAAATCCTGTAGATTTGAGAATTACCAAGAAAATTGCTTTATATCAAATGATGACTTCCTGCCAAGTTTCTTGCGGCGCATTCTTCTTGGCAATGATTGATGGTCCTTACGAAAGCGCTGGTAGTTTAAAAAAAAGTGACATGTAAAAGAGCCCTTTGAGGCCTACTTGCAGAATAAACGTTTTGATTTTTTTTTTTTATTTTTTTGACCATTTGTGTATTTCGTCCATTATTATTTTTAAACTTATATATTTTGATACGTACCCCTTAATAGTTTGTATGGCTTGACCACGAAAAAAAGTAGCCACTATTGTATAATAATTCAGGTATTTAATATGAAATGTCATTTTTTAAAGAATTTAATTAGAAAAAAAAGACTCTTCACCTTTCGCTTCGAGTGCTATTATGGATATTTATATCAGATGTTCGCCATTTTTGGGCTTACTTTCGAAATCTCTGGATTTTAGTCTTAGATTTTGTATTTTTTACTTTTGGGTTACAGAAGTTCTTTTTTTCTTTACTCAAATAGATTATCCACGCTATAATGTTCCGCGAATATCTTTCCAGACTCTTAATTACCGTATGCAGGTCATAAATTGTTTTAAATCATGCCAGAAGTACTGTACACAGCATTCATCATTTTTAGCTCTAAGCCTTAACTGGCATTCAAAGTCAAAGTCAAAGTCAAAGTCAAAATTCTTTATTCAATTTAGGCATCAAATTGATGCTCCTATGAACGTCGAAAAATCTACCACCGGTTCGGAAAAAACCCTGTTGAGAAGAAACCGGCAAGAAACTCAACAAGGTATATTTTTTTCAATCAGATCTACATTGTTATTAAATGACATACATCTAAAGTATTTAATACAATTAAATTTTTTAACACAGTAGATACGCTATTTGAGACTAGAGATCGCCAATGCGGATCGGAATTATTTCCAAACATCCCTGTCCATGATATAGTCATTAATTTTATAGTACGCCTTAGATATTAATGTCTTCTTCACAATGGATTTGAATTTTGTATCAGTATGTTCGGTTATTGTTTTCGGAATTTTATTATAAAAACGTATGCATCTTCCCAGAAACGACTTTTTAGTTTTAGCCAGTCTGTAAGATGGAACATTAAGCTTCCCTGTGTTTCTAGTAACCTTTGGCTTATCGACGTTAGTGGGAAAATCACATATGTTTTTTCTTACATACATGATTATTTCAAATATATACAACGACGGCAGGGTTAGGATACCTATTTCTTTAAAAAAAGATCTTAAAGAATCGCGTGTCCTTAAGTTATATATCGCTCTGATAGCCCTCTTTTGCAAAATAAAAATTGATTCCAAGTCTGCAGCAGATCCCCATAAAATAAGGCCGTATGAAATGATGCTATTGAAGTAGGAAAAATACACCAACCGTGCCGTCGCCACATCGGTTAGCTGCCGTATCTTTCTGACTGCAAACGCAGCAGAGCTCAACCTATTCGCAATTGCTGTGGTGTGCGATCCCCACTGCAATTTAGAGTCCAGTGTTATTCCTAAGAATACCGTAGATTTTACAAATTCAATACTTTGACCGTTAAGTTTAATATTTGAGACCGAATTTGAATGAGGCGGATTTAACAATGAAAATTTAATACATTTTGTTTTCTTAGGGTTTAGTAACAAGTTATTGGCAGCAAACCATGCGGATATCATGGACAGAGTTTCATTGGGTTCAGTGAAATCGGTGTCTTTTCTACTAACTTTGAACAGTAAAGAGGTGTCGTCAGCAAACATAACTATCCCTGATTTCTGACTCACGGTATAAATTAGGTCATTTACGTAAACCAAATACAAGAATGGCGCTAGAATAGATCCTTGAGGCACTCCCATTTCGACCACAGATCCCTCCGATACCGTTCCATTAACCGCTACCTTTTGTTTTCTCTGTGTGAGGTAAGATTTGATGAGTTCTAAAGCGAGGTCACGAATACCATAGAAATTTAATTTACGAATTAAAGTGTCATGATCCACACAATCAAAAGCTTTCGAAAGGTCGCAGAATACACCTATAGCATCATGTGATTCCTCCCAAGCTTGTAATATGAATTTAACTAAACTGTAGCCCGCATCTGTAGTAGATCTACCTTTCGTGAATCCGAACTGCTGTGGATGCATGATTTTATGTGAATTGAAATGTGACATTATTTGCGTTAGCATTATTTTTTCGAATATTTTGCTAAACGCTGAAAGGATGGATACTGGGCGATAATCAGAAGGATTATCCCTATCACCTGATTTAAATATGGGCACTACTTTACTATATTTCATTAAATCGGGAAATACGCCTTCATCTATGCAATTATTAAATATAAAAGCCAAAGTTGGAGCAACGACATCTAAAACGGATTGTAGAACCTTAACTGAAACGCCCCACAAGTCTTCCGTTTTCTTTACTTTTATCAATTTAAAAGTCTTCATAATGTCAAAGGGAGAAACATGCGTAAATTTAAAATTACTTATGTTTGGAAAAGAAACATTTTGTTTTAAGAGGGATTCTGCTATTTTTGAAGAAGAAGCGAGACATTTAGTAGTTTCGGTGGGGATTTTCGAAAAATATGTGTTAAATTCGTTAGCTACTTTAACCGCGTCTGTTGTTAATACGTTATTAATATTTAATGATATTGAGGACTGCGCGTTTTTACATCGGCCGGTTTCAGTGTTTATTATTTTCCAAACTGCTTTAATTTTGTCATCAGATGACTTAATTTTATTACTTAAATGAAGTGCTTTTGCTTTATTACATATGATTTTAAACAATTTTGAATAATCCCTGACATTATGTAGGATTTCACAACTTGTAAGTAAAAATGTATGGATTTTAGATTCTTACACATAAAAAAGAATACTCAGTTGGCAATTTAATTGCGGTTTGAACTACCTAGACCTACTGGGAGACAGTGGAGACTTAGTTTTCAATGGCTACTTTTTTTCGTGGACAAGCCTTATTATAGTTTCAGCAGATCTGGTAAAGGTCACAGGAATCGCTTGGATGCGGGCAGCGCTCCATTCGTTGTGGAACTCTTCGAGACAGGCCTTTGTCCAGCAATGGACATCTTTTGGCTGATATCATCATCATCATTTCAGCCGAAAGACGTCCACTGCTGAAAACAGGCCTCCCCCAAGGCTCGTCAAAAAGATCGGCTTTGCGCCATCCGCATCTAATGCGTTCCCGCTACCTTCACCAGGTCGTCGCTCCATCTTGTTGGAGACCTATCTACACTGCGTCTTCCGGTCCGCGGACGCCACTCGAGAACCCCATCGCCCGTCAGTTCTGCGAGCGATGTGTCCTGAAACTGCCACTTAAATCTAGCGATTCTTCGAGCTATTCCGTGACTGCGCGGATCTCATCATTTCTAATGCTATCCCGCAGGGAAACTTCCAGCATAGCCCTCTTCATCGCCCTCTGAGTGACTTTGAGCTTCCTTATGAGGCCCATCGTTAGCGGCCACGTCTCAGTGCCATAAGTCATCCCTGGCAACACACACTGGTCAAAGACTTTTGACTTGAGGCACTGCTTTGGCTGATATGACGACGATGAAATGACTACTTCTAACTTAAGTATTTTGTTGTTAAACTTTATGTACTTTGACACGTTCTTGATGGTTCTTGAACGGGAAAACATTCTCCTACGGATCCCTAAACTCACGGCTTAACGTTGAGTCAATTCGATCTCATAAATTAGTGATGATTTAGCTCTATTATTTCAACGGCGCATATTGTCCGAGTATTCTTTTGGATGTGATTTGTAGACATATCCCACATATTTAAAGACTTATTTTTATTACAAATAAAACGTTTTGAGTTGGGATAATAGACGCTGTTAGTTTTTTATTTGTTTTTGCGTTGTATCAGTGGTAGAAACTCGAGTTTTAACTGAAGTAGGTATAGATTCTAATAATCTTCTTCTTCTAATTATATAAAAATCTCGTGTCACGGTGTTTGTTATTGAACTCATTCGAAACGGCTTGACCGGTTTTTATGACACTTTTTTGTCTATATTTGGTATGTAGGTCTGAGAATAGGTCGTAGGCTATTTTTATACCCCTATTCTTAGTGGACGGAGTCGCGGGCAACAGAGAGTAACACTAATATTACTAGCTGTACTAGACGTGGTGGTCTGGGTATGTATTACAATACCGAAGTACGAAACACCGAATGTATTAAAACAAGGAATGGGTCAAAAGACCGACACGATTTTTTTCTGAAACCGTTAACTTTTAAGATTGTTTTATAAAACAAACCTAACCTAATGGGTTCTGTATGATACCGTTTTAATAAATTCTGAAAAGTTTACGGTTTCAGAAAAAAATCGTGTCGGTCTTTTGACCCATTCGATGTTTTAATCAACACATCGCGAGGAATCCTGCTTACATCTGCGAAGAAATTCAATGGTGTGTGTGAAGTTCCCGATCCGCACTGAGCCCGAGGGGGAACCACGGCCCAAGCCCTCTTATTCTGAGAGGAGGCCTGTGCCATGCAGTGGGACGTATATGATGATGATGATGATGAGTTAACATAGAAAAAAAAACAATAAAAGTAAAAATAAAAAAACAATGATAAAATAACATGCGCGTGTAACAAAATGGTCCCAAAATCAGCAAAAAATTAGAACGCTCCCTATCAGTTACAATTCCTTTTCGCCGTTATTAATTACCTTAAAATCGTTGCGTATTGCGCGCCACGTCTCGCAATCCATCGCCGCTCGAGCGTGTCTTATCACATTAAGCGATCCCTCTGCTGACATTTAAAAACGCTATTAAAAACCGGCGGGCGCAGGGTGGAGCGTGGCAGTAGGTTAAGGTGCGTGTTTTGTGAAAAAGAATACATTTTAAATCATTATCATCACAGCCAGTACGTCCCACTGCAGCACACAGGCTTCTTTTTACAGTTCTCACGCGAGCCCAGTGTGGATTGGGAACTTCACACACACGAATTTCTTCGCAGGTGTAAGCAGGTTTCAGGCTATTTCGCTTCATCGTAAAGCTCGAATGTTTTTTCGCACATACGTTCCGAAAAACTCAAGAGATGCGGCCCGGGCTCGTACCCACGACCCTTTGCTTGAGAGGTAGGTCAACCACTATCGTCATCATCATCATTTCAGCCGTAGGACGTCTACTGCTGGACATAGGCCTCCCTCATTGATGCCCGGCCAATCATTTTGGAAGCGACCACCCTGAACCTGCGGCCTTCACCAAATCGTCTGTCCATCTCGTTGGTGGACGTCCCACACTGCGCTTGCCAGTCCGTGGTCTCCATTCCAGAACTTTTGCCCCCCAACTTTTTGTCAACCACTAGCTACCACGGTTTTTGTGTGTTTTTGTATTTACGTCAATAAATAAAGTAAATTTATTTGTCATCTCTTCTGTTCTGTATGTACATTGTGCCAGCCGATCGCTTACAAAGCGTTTATATCGCCTTAATACATAACTCACTGTCATTGTCGCCAAACGGAGTCGACGCAGCGGAACGATACCAATTTCTAAGTGATTATTGATCTTTTATTGTATAGCTAGCTTTTACCCGCGGCTTCATTCATAAACAATTAGGTCTAGCATCCAAATTGAAATTCCGGGATTTATTAAAAAAAATCCCGCGGGAATTCCCAATAATTGCATCGTGCTCAAAAGACACGTAGCAAATTTCATGGTTCTAAACCGAGGGCTCAAGCCACATAGAAGAGACGTGGGACGGGGGCGCGACGCAATACCGGCGCCCATTGAATCAGTTTTCATACTAAATGTATAGAAGCGTCGCGATCCAAAGCAGACAGAAGAGACTGGGCGGAGACGCGGCCTGCGAACGAACGACGCGTACTGCGACGCGCCGCCGTCACACGTCTCCTATGTGTGGCTTGCGCGCAGCGGTGGATTTCAATATCCTCGTAAAATCCATAAACTCCGGTTTTACCCCAATCCTGTGGGAATATCGACATAAAAAGTATCTTAGTCAAAGCCAAAATATCTTTCTTCAATTTAGGCTATAACAAGCACTTATGCTATGAATGACGAAGAATCTATCACCGGTTCGGAAAAACCCTGTTGAGAAGAATCAGATAAGAAACACAATAAGGTACATCTGAAATATGTGTAATTCTCGAGATTTTGCTGTATTTTTAACCAATTTCAACCGAATTCGTCCGTTCGTTTTAGCGATACAGAGTAAGGAACATGTAGAAACTTTCGCATTAATAAAATTTGTAGTAAACTAAATGTATTCAATCTTTATTGGACAGTGTAAAAAAAACTGATAATCAATTACGTATGTGACTGAGGGCAATTAAAACGAAAGTTGTCAAGCATTTTGAATTAAATTGCTAGTCTAAAAAGTTCCTTTCACAAAAACAAAAGAATAAATATCAAAGCATAAAACAATTTAGCATTGCATTCTGAATATTATGTTCGTGCTCTGGGTTGAATTTACCCCGTATTCGGGGTACGAGTCAGTGTTGCCAGACACCCCGCTATCCGCGTTAAGCTAACGCGGATCCGCTTTTTTAAAATATGCCATTTCACTCACACAGTAGCAATGGCTCCGATGCTAAGAATTGCAAAATACTAGATTGCCGACATACCCTATTTCTAAAATACCAAATTCCCAGAATACCAGACATTCCTGTCACCGTGTTTTTCTCTATTATATATCGGATTGCCAAAAAAGCTTGTTTTCAATACACCATGTTCCATTCAAAGCTGGATTCCCATAATACCAGGTAGTGAAATCACCAGGCTCGTCAGGCAGGTCGCAGTCGTCGTGGGGAGGCCAAGGGGTCGTGTTTTACGAGCCTGGTGACAAGGTGGCAAGATGACAGGAAAGTCTGGTATTCTGGGACTTTGGTATTTTAGAAATAGGGTAAGTCGGCAATCTAGTATTTTGCAATTATGATATTTAGGAAACGAGCGGCTCACGAATGTCGGGGAAGCGGATAAAGATGTCGTTTTTTTACCCTATAATTATGTCCCACTGCTGGGAAAATCTGCATTTTCATTTAAAAATCCGCGTTTTGAAATCGCAGCTCCCGCTTTTTGTATCTGGCAACACTGGTACGAGTGGACATTTACCCCCGCGGGGAATTTACCCTGAGGCGGGTACAGGAGACATTCACAAACGATCAAATAAAATCACAATCCGTTTTGCACATTTAAATTTGCGGTCGTCAAAACCAATTGTTTCGCTTACAGCTTTGAAATAAAGTTGAGATTGGAAGGGAAACGATTTGCTTAATATAAACGTTTGTGGTCGGAGCACTTAAGTTGAGTAGTGATGGGGCGTGTTATCGATAAAGTAAAAAGACTTTTTAATTTGAAAGTAAATTTATTAGTTTGATCGGTATGCAGCAGAAAAAGCTAAGCTCAACTAAGTAAATACCCTTGTTAAGAAACAATGTTTTTTAATTGAGTTTGCAAATGTTTCAGTATGTTTAGTCCATGTTCAAACTGTAAACGACAAAAATGCTATCTAGAATAAAAAAAATCCGAACTAAGATGTTTGTAGGGGTGCTCATTTCAATTACCTAATCACTGAATGTAATACGATCAAACCTAATTTTAATATTTATTAAAGAAGAGACAGAAGCAGAGTCTTTGTAAGCGCTACGGATTTGAACAATAAACTAAACGTAAAGAGGTGACAATGTACCAAAATTTTAACGATTATTTGTTTATGATTTTTGTGCTGGGCTGTGATTAGAGGCCATTTAAGTATTGCCTAAAGCGCGGGCGCTTGCCTTATCTTTTTTGTCACCATCTTATACCGTTCGACAGAAAGAAATAGTGAATGTGATAGCAAGTGTCTACGCGTTAAACAATAGGTACCGCCTCAGATTAATCTGTAAAAATCAGGTTCGTAGATAAACTGCGTAAAACGTTATTGGGGTGTTTGTGAATATAACAACAGCATGGTTGTTCTTTTGGCCCGACACACTGCCGTGTGCCTCGATTTATCTAAAATGTTGTGCATAAATTCCTTCTTTCTTTCCAAATAAGCTTACAAATTTTTGATTGCATAATAGAACAATTTATCGACATTGTTTTCAAAGAATTGAAACAAAAAGATCAATTAAAATTTCCATCGACACACCCCCACCCCTACATCAAAACACTCCCTTCACTTCGGAATCTCATAAAGCATATCAAGCGAGACGCAAGATACTCCCAGCCCGCGTCAGAGCGAGACAACAACAAAACAGGATGATGAACGGTTTATGAACGGGTAATGGGTTAAATCGGTCCTTAATAAGGCAACCATAAAGAGAAGTATAAACCTGTCACTTTGAGAGGTTATTGTTTACGACATTTTGTTCTGCTGACGACCAGTTCGCCTTGATGCGACTATAAAAACGTTTAGAGGTGTACTAATTCTATAGTCGATCACAATACTAATAATCCATATTATCCATACTATATCCCTCTCATTCTGAGAGGAGACCTGTGCCCTGCAATGGGACGTATATAGGCTGGGATGATGATGAATTGATGATCCATACTATACGCTATACTATCCATACTAATATTATAAATGTGAAAGTGTTTTTCTTGGTTTGTACTTTTTCCCGCCGAAACTGAGCGACGAATTGCCGTGATTTTTTGTATTGTCATTTTTGAAGGGCTGGAGAGTGACATAGACTACTTTTTACCGCGGGAAAATATGTTATTCCCACGGGAAAACACGTTTAAATCTACTTCAGCGGGGACGAAGCCACGGGCATCAGCTAGTAAGAAGATATATCAAAGTCCAAAAGCCAAAAAACGTTCACTGCTTCTCAAAGGTCTCTCTCCAAGGAACTCTACAACGATTCTGCGCTGGCTACTTTCAAGGTCCCTGCAATCTTTGTCAGATCGTCAGTACATCTTGTGAGGGGATTTCTAAGCCACCAATATAACCTAATTGTGTTAAATAGAAGTGTCACTTTATTCCGTAATCGTATCTTCGAATTGAAATGCTAAGAACGTCTATTCGCGGATTCAGTACCTCTACCATGAGTTACACTAGTTTACAGTGACCGTACTCGCTAGCGACGGCGTAAATAAATAAATAAATTGTGTACAGCGCCTCTAGCGGTCGCTTACGGAAGTACAATTCTCCATACAAATCATTTACGCCGTCGCTAGCGAGTACGGTCACTGCAAACTAGTGTAACTCATGGTAGAGGTACAGAGGCTTGTAATCTGTAACCGTATCCGTAGGTCTCAACGCTTTTAAGCCGTATATATACGTCCACGAATCCAGACACTTATTTATCCGGTATCGGTATCGATATTTTTTTACTATACTTCATTTAATTTAGAAGTACCTGGGCGACCGAGCTCTGCTCGGGCAGAAACTCGGTACCAAGCGTTTTCCCAGAGATAAGACCAAGCTAAATCAATTTTTCATCCCCGAAAACCCCCAAATACCAAATTTCATCGAAATCGTTGGAGCCGTTTCCGAGATCCTGATTATATACACCGGGGGGTGGGGGGGGGGGGGGGGTGAGAGGGGGGGAGGGGATGCGGGGAGGGAGCGCGGGGGTATTAAAGGGGGATGAAAATTTCATTGATTTTGCCGTAGGATGCACCGTTTTCAAGATATTTGACAAAAACACCGGAGGGGGTGGGGGGGGGGGGGGGTTGAGTCACGTTAAACTATCGTCCGTAAACCGACTTTACAGACAACCGGCTTTTCCTGTTCTGTGCTCCCAATAGGGAACGTGCACATAGACGGTGCTGCCAACTGGTGCCATAAGGGTGCCATCAATTTGAATGTTTTACCTTGATAAGTTTGTTTTACTGTCCGCATAGTGTCTCTTCTGTCGCATTAGTGCTGCCGCCTATAGTTACTGCACGTTCCCTATAATACTTTTTCTAACAAAAAAGTAACTTTTTCTCACAAAAAAGTAACTTTTTCTCACAAAAGAAGAAACTTGACGTTTTCTCATAAAAAATAAACTTAAAAAACTAAAAATCTTGAAAAAAAACGTGGACTCGAACCGAGGTCGGCTGGATCCGCGACCACCCGATTTCTAATGTGCCATTATGATCTGCTCGAAGTCGGCGAAATTTAGCTTTATATTCTAATACAAACAAAAATAGCCGGAAAACATGAGTAAAAGCGATTTTCTGAAAATGAAACATAGCTAGATCAGTTTTTCATCCCCGAAAACCCCCACATACCAAATTTCATCGAAATCGTTGGAGCCGTTTCCGAGATCCTGATTATATATATATATACATATATACAAGAATTGCTCGTTTAAAGGTATTAGATAGATTGAAAACCACAACATCATTATATTGCGGCTCGTCAACTATTTCTTACCTAGCATATAGTACAGTACAATAGTCTGGGAGCCGCAAAATAAAATTGTTTTAATGTCACTTTATTTGCGTGTCGTCAATTGTTTCTGTAGTACAAATTGTAAAGAGATTACAGTTCACGAGCCGCAATATAATGTTGTTGTGGTTTATAATTCTAAATTAAATGGAGTATACGGTTGAAGCCCTCTCGTTAATAGGCCTGTGATCTACATTGGGAGGTAAGGCTACGATGATGATGACATCACTATACTTGAAAGTATAACAATAAGGTCCGAATCGCCGCCAAATTGCATAAAAGACGTCAATTCGTTCATTAATTATCGCCATTAAAACAAATTAACCCCTATTAGACTAAATTCACTTTATTGCTCCAACAAATAATGTCGTTAAAATTCAAAACGATCGGATCCAAGCTTAAAAAAACCTTGTTGACTAAGACATTGAATTGAAAATCGTAAGTAGAATCGGCTCAATTAATTTCGAATCTGTCTGCGATCTTGTGCCTCCCTCATTCGTTGCTTGAATGATGATGAGTGAGCGAGATAGAAGAGGCTCTTGGGAGCTTAATGAGGGGTCCTGCATCCTCTTTGTGATTTGATGGACGCATTAAAAAGTTTTCTTGAATTGGAATATGAAAGGTAGATTTATTGGGTATTTTAAAGTACTGGGAGTGACCACATTTATTTACTCGTATCAATTTCTACTTTATTATTTAATCGTTTATTAAGTAAGTATAATTTTCTGTAAGTACCTAATAAAATTTTAAAAGGTAAGTTGATATTAAATTTAATGACGTCTCTAAGTGCAACAATTAAACATTATTGATAGTGCATCAAGTAATTAAAGGTTTCATGAAAGTTGAAGGATGATGGACAGTACTACTTTCAATTAAGAGTTGTTAAGCTATTATTATTTGGACGCCTTTACCTGACTTCAGAAAAAATAGGGTTTATTTATTTTTATTAAATGTTTGGTCCTTAAGCAGTCTTTATTGAACTGTCGAAGCTTTTCGAATCGCTAAACTTTTTATCTTAATAGAAGATAAAGACGTATTTCATTATATTTTATAGACCAATACACTTAGACCCCTGTTAACTACCCCGCTTCATACCTCGCACGGTCCAACCGACTGGCACTATCCATCAATTACCATTAAACCAAGACCCTTTAAAAATAACAAGCCTGATACTTCATAGGGATCAGCCAAAATTGGCAAATCTTATTGTATCCAAGACCATAATAGCAAGACCCTTCTCGAGTATACGACGTCATATCCGGCACAGATCAAGTGTAATTGGACGTTAAATTCAGCAACAGTTTATATGAGAGCCCATTTCGCGCCAATTATATCCTTGTGTCAAATACACCCGGTAGTAACCTGTTATTTAAACAAGGAAAAACAACCCTAACACAGTCAAGTAAAGTTCAAAAAACCTTGGCACGATGGAAGTTAAAATGGAAATGATATAGAATGAGAGACTGATGGTTGTCGTTTGAAAGTGAGTTTTGGACTGTGGTTATAAAGTTGGTTATGGATTGGTGGGTAGATCAAAGTGTTGGTTCATGTCGTTTGTATGACGTACGCCGCAATAATACGACGATGTTCCGAAATGGATGTTAAGGGGAAGAGTTTACTTGGCATTTAGAGTTATTTTAAGGAATTAATTATGAAAAAAAATCAGATAAAATACATAAGTTATTATTATTATGTTGGTACGGATTTCCGATCACGGGCCCATGGGGACCCGGTCATTTGAAAGGCATTCATGGGGCCGAAGCCAACATGAAGAGGCCTTTGGTACCATATAATATAAATGAGATGGGCGCAACTATGGAGGTCTATCCCCTAATACACCATGAAGATGTGCTAGCGGACAGTCCTCCACAGTTGCCAAACTATTGCCAGGTAGGAAGCGACATGGAATTGGCTATGAGGTTGGGATGTTGTGGACAGGATTACCGGGCTATGGAGTGAGATAACGGACACCTACCATTTCAATATCTCATAAACTGAACTTTTGGTAGGCGGTGACTCGCCATTCACTAAATGGGCCCCTCAAACTATTGCCCGCTCGGGGCAACGAGGCGGCAACATTGGTGTGAACGGCTAAGGATGGAGAGGTGTCCCTGGATTTTAAACTTCAAAATGCCAACTCGCCACTTACGGCCAAACACATCCATCCTTCGAGCATTTAGCTCTTGCGCTCCACTCTAGGCGGCCAACAAAGGCAAACTAGAGGCGGGGTGGGTGTGTAACTGTGTGTGAGTGTGTGTATAAGCGCATGTGTGTATGTGTACCCCTGGAGGTCTCGGGTTCGTGGTGTCGCTACGCACCAACAGCTCGCCACAAGCCGCCCTGCGATGACTGACTGCACTGGTGACACGACAACACCAGCGGGCGATGGGGTCGTCACATCCCTACGCCTTTATTATTATTATTATTATATTTCCGTGAACATAAAGCCTTTTTGATTGGTTTGAGCCGATTCCACGTTGATAAATAGGAGACCCTTAATCATCGATTCTCGATAAAACACAATGTTCAATCCCTTTTGACGTTTCATTTTTGCTATGAATTTTTCACCTCTTTGATAATATTAGCAGGACAGTAGGTACATACTCATACTCATACTCATTTATTCATTGCAACCATGGTATTTACAAGATGTAAATAAGATACTTTACCTTCCTTAAAAAAATAGGGTTTTTATAATGTTCATTTTGATAGACTTTAATGAAAGTCTTGAATTTATTAATCTAGCTGGGAATTTAATTTAACTATACTCCATTTAATTTAGAATTAAACGAAGTACCTAAGTATAAATAAGTATCGCCAGATTCAAGTGTCAGTGGGCAGGGCACATCACTGTCGTAGAACTGCCGATGGGACACAAAGGTTCTCGAGTGGCGTCTACGGATCGGAAGACGCAGTGTAGTTAGGCCTCCAACAAGATGGAGCGACGCCCTGGTTAAGGTTGCGGGAACGCGTGGATGCGGCACGGGACCGATCTTTTTGGCGAGCCTTGGGGGAGGCCTATGTTCAGCAGGGAACGTCTTTCGGCTGAAAGGATGATGATGATGAAATAAGAATGTAATTTAATTGAAAGGTGATTGTAATACCCATTATTCGCTGCTGCATTAGCTATCCACAAACTATCACTACAGCAGTGATAGATTTAAGTTGGGGTACATTCAGGAACGGCCCAAAATGGTTTGCGAACGGTAATTTAATCGTTTACGAGAGGATAGGGATGAACTGCTATTCAGGAACGCCAAAAATCACTGGTTTGCGAGAGGTTTGGGTTGAGATTGTGATGAGCCTTATTTATTTATTTACTTATTTATTTATTTATTTACAAAGCGAATTAACAGGAAAATAAATAAGGCTCATCCCAAGCTCAGCCCATCCCTATCCTCTCGCAAACGATTGAATTACCGCTCGCAAACCGTGTCGGGCCGTTCTTGAATTTAGCCCCATAAATTGTAAATAAATATAACATAAATAAATCAAATGGCTGCTCCTTTATGCGTACTCTAGCCGTCAAACATTTATCGCCACGTTATGGCCTTAGCAATTTGCCCGCAAATCGCTGCCCGACTGACTAACCCTTATCGCCTCCGTATAAAGTTGAAATTAGCGCCAAACTCGATTTGATTGCACTTTGATGCTGTGACAATTACGTGATTCTTATTGCTGCGTGATAAAGTTCAATTTGCGTGGGTTTTACGCTTTGAAGCTGGCTCGAATGACGCGAACGGAGTATTTTTGGTTCGTGAATCAGACAGTATTGATATTAAACATAGGTTTAGTTTGGGTTATTTTTAGTTTTAAAGCCGTAGTAGCCTAGTTTGATGGCCTTTCAAGCATGGGTTGTGGGTTCAAGCCCGGGCTGGCATCTCTAACTTTTTCGAAGTTAACGTCCGAAATTACATTCGAAAATTTAGCTGAACTTGTACACACCTACGAAGAAATTCAATGGTATGTGTGAAGTTCCCAATCTGCATTGGGCCCGCGTGGGAACTCCGGCTCAAGTTGCTCAGTTGAGTTTGGGCTCGAATCGAACCCACGACCCGAGAGGCGATATTGAGGCCATAAGTCAAACCACGCAGCTACCACAACTTAATAAAGCTATTCAGCAGAACGTAAATACATTGCAGTATCAATTCGCGCTTTAATCTTGAAGACTTCCTGGCACTTTGATGCGTGCGCGCAAGTATAATGCTCGCTAATTGCCAGTTTCCGACCGCTTGAGCAAATCCGGTGCTAGTGTTGCCAACTTTAAAACGTATACAAGGAAAAACGTCTCGTAATTTTGAAAATATTGTAGAAATTCTGTCGACTGGTTAATATATCAGATAGATGTGCTCTGTCAGTTGACAATGTTCGGTCAATTCCGACTATTTCCGACCCCATGCGTGAACTTCAAACGTTACTGTCTTACCTCAGAAGGGCTACTTTGAAATTCGAAGTTCGTATCATAAAGTCCTTCATGCACTTTTTTTTAAATACCGCTACCCCATTAATAGGGATGTTGACACCACCCACACCACCAATCAACTGACGTACTTGTTATGAGCTGTCAAAACACAACTCTCCCATAGAGTTTGACTGGCAATAGCAACTTATGACGTCACTTGTTCGCCAAATACACATCACTACCTACTATTACTTGTTGATTATTTTTCGTAAAATAGTTTGTTGCATAACAAATGGCACTAAAACTCAAAAACAACAAAGAAATCCATTTTATTAATCACTACTTTTAACAAAGGCAGATCTTGTAAACAAACAGCTCAATAATCACTATAAATAAGATTCTTTGTAAAGAATTAATAAACTTAAATCTTTCATTAGAAAAATGCAAAACATCCGAACGCTGAATGGCATTAATCTCAAATACCACTAACATCAAACAGAATCGGCGCTACCAGCATAACGGATACAAATGATTCTGTGAACACGGTTTGTTTTTAATTTGGTTTGATGAAACGACAACACTGGCTGGAAAATTGCAGTTGGTTTGAATTGGAATTTGGAGGTTATTAAAAAAAAATTTAGTTTGAAGATGAATTTGATTAGGAAATTATTAGTTGCCTGAGCATTGAGTAATTTTATAGGATTTCGAGTATACAATAGTATTTAAATGGACCATTACCAATAAATGACCAATAAATAAAAAAATCGAAATTACGTTCACACGCGGCAGAGGCATAAACAAAATTCGTCGGTTAAAAATAAATCCAAAGTTACTAGAAAACGTCCACAATACCAAACTTCATGTTAAGAGTTAATATTTTAAGAACACAAACTTCGAACCTGTCACTTTTCATCTCCTAATCGCTTTTCAGTTTTCAGGAATTACATGTAATAGAGACAACATTCTACTTTCACCGTTACACAATCCAACTCCACTTTACAGACGGTCAAATTTAAGCCCTATAATTTGTGTTTTAAAGACCAATTTTGAATGGAAAAATAAACCCACATGAAACCCTGTCATCGGCAACACTAGCGTGTTTTAGTGGAATTTGCCCGTCGTGTTGAGAACTGAAGCGATTAGTTTCTTCGCAGAAGTTTATATTAGTTTCATTTGACATTTTGTCTAAAAATGTCTGTCAAAAACGGATTTTAAGAATATATTTTAAATTAGTGTTGTCTGTGATGAAACAGGGTGGTAAATACATTATTTAAACCACATCAAAGAACTTAAAAAACTTGCAATGTTCGTGTGTAGAAGATAATCTACGATAACATGGCCCGCCCCTCCACAAATCAAGGAGTCTTCAATGTATTGTGAAAGTATTTATAAAGCACACCAAAACTTTCAACGCATGTGTGTGTGTTGGGACAGCCGTCAAACAAAAGCAGATACTACTAAATAAAATTATTTCGTAAATATGTGAATAAACACATTGAAATAGTAGTAGTAGTAGTCTTCTACGTTGAATTGTCGTGCTTTAATGTTTTCTTCACAATGGATTTGAATTTTGTATCCGTTCGGTCGGTGTCAAGTGTGGGATTGGGTAAATGAGCCAGTAATAAAATGGCAAACAGTCTACGGAATATCAATTATGAACAGAGCGTGCCGTAGCCAACGATTCCCGCGGCACCCCATATCGCATTGTATTAGTGGGGTGCATCGATTCTGGCACCCCCAGCTTCTGACAGCGTGATGATAGCGCACGGATTACTATGTCATAGCCACGTTTGTTCTTTTTGGCTGTATAAAGTCTCTGTAAGGCCGTGGTCGCTTTCACCCGCCGCACGCGGCCGACAGCGGCCCGCCGCCCGCGGCGTCTGAATGGTGTGTTCGGGAATGCTCGGGAGTGGTCGTTTTCGCCCGCCGCGTGCGACATCCCGAACGCGGCGGGCGAAAACGACCACTCCCGAGCATTCCCGAACACACCATTCAGACGCCGCGGGCGGCGGGCCGCTGTCGGCCGCGTGCGGCGGGTGAAAGCGACCACGGCCTAAGGTCATACACACCGTAAGATACAAATTTGTCTCTCATGTGGACATAAAATTAGCCGTTTAGGTTCATTATGTCCACATTCCCACTTCGTCCACATTCCCACTTAGTCAAAATTCCCATTTCGTCCACATTCCCACTTCGTCCTTTTCACATTCCCACTTAGTCAACATTCCTAGCCGATTTTAATGCGGTTTTCGCTATCACTTAGCTTAATTCTTAGAGATTTTATTTATTTTTGTAATTATTGATTAAGATATTCATGTCAGATATGAAGTATCTTTTTTATTTATTTTTCAACTTCATTTTTTATTACTTTTACGGTCATACCATGAAACCATATATTTCAAACTAAATACAAACTGAAATATAGATGCACAGAAAAAACCCCAGCAAAAAGACCAATGCTGGGAATCGAACCCAGGTCCTCAGCGTTCCGTGCTGCGTGCTTACCCCTACACCATCACTGGTCTAGAGGTTATATTTAGTTTGAAATATATGGTTTCATGGGATGACCGTAAAAGTAATAAAAAATGAAGTTGAAAAATAAATAAAAAAGATACTTCATATCTGACTTGTTTAAAGTTGCACAGTAGCGCCATCTCTTGGTCCAGGTGGGCGGTTAGCTCCGAAGGAGTGTTAAAGTCTCTCGGTAGAGGGCATAAACATAGATGAGTGCTTTATCACTGCATAAGGTGATTATAACAGACTGAAATGTACGATGTATGGGAAAAATTCGTCGCTAACCTCTAGACCAGTGATGGTGTAGGGGTAAGCACGCAGCACGGAACGCTGAGGACCTGGGTTCGATTCCCAGCATTGGTCTTTTTTCTGGGGTTTTTTCTGTGCATCTATATTTCAGTTTGTATTTAGTTTGAAATATAAGATATTCATGTTAAGATAAATACTTGCTAAGCACGGTGCGGGTCAATACTACTCAGATACACTACCAATTTCGTTACTGTATACAATCACGCCTCCTTCCCAGCAAAGGGATAGGCAGAGTCTATTTGTTCCCACCTGCTACGATCCTGACATACATCATTCGTTTCAGCAACACTCGTTAATCTTTTCACAATGCTCGCCGGTTTCGGGTACTCGTGACCTGACCCTTCTTCTTTTTAATCTAAATTAGTATTTCCTAATCATTTAGCCCTGTAACTTCAGTTATAATTAACCCTTCAGTGAGCTAGGCTCAATAACTGACACAGCGCGGAGCGCTAGGAATGTCACGCGTCAGGCAATTAGGGTCCCGCGTAGCGAAGGTGAACCTTTCACTGAGCAAAAGAACGCGCGTTCTCATGCTACATTCACCTGAGATGTTAGACAGACAGAGCCATGGCTTCTCTTCAATTAAATGTCAATTCAATTATTTGAGACGCTTGTGTGGACACTTTGGCGCCGTCCTACCTTGCTACAACGTCATTGAGGGCGGGCGCGGCAGCTGCAACGGCCGAAACAGAAAACGCCGCAAATATACAAATTTAGCTGACAGCTACATATTTGCGGCTATGCTGTTGAAACTCTCGGGCCGCGGGAACCCGAAGCTCAAAAGCTTTCAAATTTTTAAACAGTAAACTTGTCCGATCCACAGGTGACCATAAGGCTGGCTCTTTCCTCGGTCAACGTATTGGCATTGCCATACAAAGAGGAAACGCAGCCAGCATTATGGGCAGCGATCTGGGGGATATTTGTGAATATAGGGTTTTAGGTTTAGCCACTAAATGTCATAAATTATGACTATGAAAACACTCTGGGATGATGCTACGTAGAATATACCGGGGGTACTACCGGGTGAGAGGTCAAGTTGTATCGTTCCAGTTTGGGGGTTGGGGTTGAAATTGCTCGCATCCGTAGGTTTACCCTTGGGACCCTACACGTGACCCCTGGATGGTGCTATACGAGCGATACAACTCCGGTGGTAGACTTCGGCCGCGGCTGGTCATCACCCTGTAGGTTGAGCCAGGCCGCCAAGCGACTCGTCGTGTTCCGGCCTGTTGCCTATAGAAGCCATTCTGGAGAAAGAGTCTCAGAAGGTGTGCAGCGCGCGCGTACCGGTTCAGTGCCCCGTATTTCCCATTATGATATGATAGGACAGTCAAGCCTGTCAGCAATAACATTCAGGAAGTATAAAAAAATGTATAAAACACACGACTGGTTCATTTATATGCAAAATTCTCACTTTGTAAAGAAGGAAAAGGCTTAAGTAAAAACGGTCGCTTTTTATCCAACTGAATGTGCCATCCTCTCTGGCCCGCAGGGGGCATGGTTTACACAGAGGGTTTATTTCATCCCACATAGCTACGATGCAGCATAAATTAATTGTTGTAGCTGGCAACACTGAACAATAGCGTGGATCTTAACTGTGTTGTAATAAGGGTCGTTTGAGCATGACATTTTTGTCAGACGAGTTATTTTTGCTATTTCGGGTATTTTATTACGCGCTGTATGACTAATAGTTGGAATAACGCAATTGTTATATTTGACTAGTTGCCCGCCCAGGCTTTGGGTGTACAACTAATTAAAAACAAATCGTTCTTTCATATAAACCTTCTGCCAATAGTTACTAACACAACAAAATAATTAGACAAAAGAAATAGGTGCAGCCGTTCTGAAGTTATACGCGTAGGTAAATTACAAACATTTTTTGCAATTGATTTTTATTAATTTCTTCATTTCTTTATAATATAATAATTCAACCTAATATTATAAATAGTAGTAACTCTACTATCTTTCTGTCTGTCTGCCTATCCGATTATCTGACAGTTTTTTACGCTTAAACAGCTACGACAAAATCGATTTAAATACAAATTTGGAACAGTGATAGTTTGTGATCCTGAGAAGGACATTGTAGCGATAAATAAATTATTCTCAGACAGACTCAACAATACCAAACACTCAAGAACAAAAATTGGGACCATTTTGTGATAATTTATCTCTCTTCCCGTTTTTCTTTCTTTTTCTAAAGAAAACATGTCACGAATCATGTCATGTTTTTCTACCTTTAACTTTGACATTCGTATTTTACATAGAAATATCTGCCCCGACAGAGGATCGAACTTGGGACCTCAACCTTTGTAGTTTTCTAACCACTCAGCTATTTATAGCTATTTATAAAATAAAATAAATGAAATATATATATATCGGGACAATTCACACCAATTGACCTAGTCCCAAAGTAAGCTAAGCAAAGCTTGTGTTATGGGTACTAGGCAACGGATAAACATACTTATATAGATAGATATATACTTAAATACATATTAAACACCCAAGACCCGAGAACAAACATTCGTATTTTTGATACAAATATCTGCCCCGACACGGGAATCGAACCCGGGACCTCAAGCTTCGTAGTCAGGTTCTCTGACCACTAGGCCATCTGGTCGTCTAACCAGCTAGTAGCTATCCAGTCATTAATCAAGTATGTCGGCCAGATTTTGATCGAGTATGTGTGTTTAGGTATGTGTTGAGTTCCAACGGACCGCAACCGCGAGATGGCAGTGCGGTCCGCCGAAATTGCAATGTTATATGAACTGCATTGGTATAGTCGACCAAGAAATTCCTTTAGGTACTAACTTATGGTCCAGTGCCAGTTGTAGGTACGGCATAAACACTAAAATTACAATAATATTTTACCTTGCTTCCCCTTTACAAGCCGTGGACCACTGCTACGTTTGTGCGACACATATTATAGCCGGAGAGCTGATGACGAATTTAGGAAAAGTATTTTAGGCACTTTGAAATAATAATAGAATCATATTTTATTAATGTGCCAATCTAGAATGCTATATTAATTTTAGAATGCCTGTAGTATTAAAAGCAACAAAATAGTATTTTTATTTCTGGATTATATCGATGCTCGAAAACAATAAGGGCATTATAAAAAGGTCGTAACTTGATTATTACATGGCTATAATAAGCATTTTATTCTGCGTCATTGATCCGGGTCTCGTTTCTCTACGACGACAAAAAATTACAAAATCGGGCAGTATTTTAGAAAATGGGTGTAATTTTTTCGGTCGTAACTACTCATAAATAACGAATTTAAACTTTTTAGAGATACGACGAGTATAAGTTTGTGTTTTTCATAAAACATTAGTTAAGCCGTTCGAGTTTCTACGCACGATAGTTACGACCTTTTTGCGGATGCATTTTTCAAACTTCAAACTCTCTACGAGTTCAACCTCAAAGCTACTAACTAACTAACTAACTACTAACAGCCGAGCACACATTCGTTGCAAAAAAAGCGAGAGCTGTTATTGGTAACACAATCCACGAAATGCTTGGAATGTTTAGTCTATAGCATGGACTTAATGCATAACCGGACTGAGTACCTACTAACTTTTATTAGTCAATCAAAAGTGACCCATATTACCAAGCCATACAGTTTAATAATGGCAAATAGAGACAGCGGTCCGAGAGATTACATACAAACTAGCTTGAGAAACTAGAGAATTGTGTCCCACTCGCACCATTACTTGATCACCCTAATTAGAACGAGATGCAACTCTCTGGTTTGTTTTTTTTTCGGCCTCACTTTTTTGTCGCAGTACTCAGTCCTGGTTAGGTATTAAGTCCATGGTCTATAGATACACAAACAAACTGTAACTGTTTGCGGCCGCCAATAGTTGCGGCTGCCATGACTAAATTGACTAAGCACCATGTTGTCGTTGTTGATCCTACGACATTCGATCGAAGAAAACTCTGATCTGGTCGCTGACGATGGTTCGGAGAGTGGCGAAACACTTGTCCGGATTTATGTTTATGGTGAGAGTGGTTCCCTTGGTGGTGGTTTAGTTATGTGAGTTGGTTAATTTAATTTTCATTCGGTCAACATTGCACAAAATCAGTTTACATGTTGCTAGTATTTCATAATATTGAGCTTTCATACAAACATCATACAAACCTGTTCTTTAAACGTTGGCACGTCAACGCAATAAAATGAGTATCCTCAAATAAATACGTGTTTAAATTGACCCATAAAAACAACATAAGCTCAAACAGACACAAAAATAATCAAATTGCAAATACCTATATATTATACTATAAAAACCACCAACATAAACTGAATTCCAACTCATTGGCTATTTAATTTTTAATTCGTCTAAAACTTAACATAAAGACTACGTTTAACGTCAAAATAGCTTCGTTGCGAATCGTTGCCAAACAAAACAGCAATTAGTATAATCAATGAATTTTAAAACGAGATCGTGCCTACGCGCAGGCCTGGCCAGCTCCCATTGGCTGGCGCAATCTAGGCCGTTGGGAGCTCGCCTGTGATTGGCTGACACGTTTGCTCGAGTATTTGGCAACGCGTCAAGGAGGTGGGGCGTGATTTGAAGGAACTCGTTTGTATGAAACAAACGAGCTGTCAACTGTCAGCTGGGCTTGACAGTTATAGGTATTGACAGTGCTATTTAGGCCGTCTATTAACGAAGTGGCTAATTAGGCAGCGATGCTACGTTACGTGCTAATGACTATTTTATTAACTACCGTTTATACGTGGTTTTGCTCATTTACACAACGATCTTCATTTATTTTGCAAGAAGATTACCCATGCAAATCTTTATGTCGCCAGAATTGAGTTCAAATTGAAATAAAGCTCGTCAAAGTTCGGGAGTAAAAGTTCTAAATAAAAAGTATACTTAAGTATAGTCGGGGTAAGAAAAGGTTCGTCGCTTTTCGACCTTAACTCGTTGACATAGAGTCGAAAAGTGACGAACCTTTTCTTACCCCGACTATACCTACACCTAAGTAGGTAGGTACTAGTACTACTTTAAGTTGCGACGTTATACGAAACTTTAACATGCTATCTTAATCATTTATTTGTTGAACTGACAAAAGAGTCTAACATTTGGTAGTACAGTGAACGGTTGCGGTACTCTGAAGATGAGCTCTGGTTGAGTGCGAAACGCGTCAATGTAGTTTGGTGGTGGTGATAGTTGGGTTTGTGTGATTTGTGTGTGTTCATACAGTGTGGAGGTGGAGGAACTGCATGAACACGCATTTTTTTACATAAACGTAGCTATCGTAAGGTCGCGGGTGAGCAAAGTAATTGTTTCAGTACCTCTACCATGAGTTACACTAGTTTACAGTGACCGTACTCGCTAGCGACGGCGTAAATGATTTGTATGGAGAATCGTGTACAGCGCCTCTAGCGGTCACTTACGGAAGTACAATTCTCCTTACAAATCATTTACGCCGTCGCTAGCGAGTACGGTCACTGTAAACTAGTGTAACTCATGGTAGAGGCACAGGTTATTAATATGGACCTCCGCAAAGTAACGCCTGATTCAAATAAAAAATATAAATAACATTATAATATAAATTATTGAACTGACGGACTACCTAGGTACATAATAATACTTATTTTTTAGTAAACTAGCCTGGTAGCGGCTAAGATTTCGTTAAATTCCAAATTCAATGTGAAAACAGAAAAAACAAGGAGTCTCCGCATTATTTCAGTGATCTAGCTTTCTACATAATAAATGTCATCCTAATCCGTCCAGCCGTTTTAGCGTGATATAGTAACAAACACACGCACACACGCATATCTACTCAGACGTTTCTCATTTATAATATTACTAGGCATGGCCCGCGACTTTGTCTGCTAAGAATTTGTTTATCTCTATCCCGAAGAACTAGGTATGCAATTTTCCGGGATATATACCCTACTACTATATGCACCCTCAACTGCGCCGCACTTCCGAGAAAAGACGGACAAGTGCACAAACCAATCATCTGCTTTTTTCGTGCCACATTGGACCGTGAAAAATGGGATTTCCGGACAGTAAAATTCCTTGTAGTGCCCATGCACTCTATGTGTTAATAAGTACAGGCTATAAACTATCTGTGTGCTAAATTTCATCAGAATCCGTCTAACCGTTTTAGTTTGGAAAAGCAACAAATTTACAGACATACCGTACAAACTTTCACGTTTATAATATTAATAAATAAATTAGTAGGTATAGGTAGGATGTAATAATTAACAGAGAACCACCAAAAACTCTCAATTCCTTGTCGTCCAATTTAAACAACAATGAAATTAAAACGATCTACAAGAATTTCACATTATACGTATAAAAAACGAACAGTTTAATTTTATTGCGACTAATTAAAAGCAAAAGTGGAGGCGACTGCGCGCGCGCCTTATATAGATAAGGTCTTCCTATAACGCTGTTACATTTGAATATTTAAAAGGTTTAAAGTTTGCTTTTTTGACGGCGATAGTGTAGATAACGGATTATTTTATGGGTTGCAATTAATTGCTACTTATGGGTTATACACAATTTTCGCGTCTTTCCTGTAGTCATGGCAAAGGTAAAGGGTCCATAGCCAATATTTTTTAGCCAAGTCTACATCGCCGTCTGGGACGCCTGGCCGACTTGCGGCCCATTTAAATAAAGCTGAAGTTTGTTGACTCGGAGTCGCTAATTTTATGTCCACAGAAGAGACAACTTTTGTTTCTTTCTCTAACACAACGTAAAAATCCCGCTGTCATTACATGAGATGTGGTTGTGTGCGTGGCCTCAACTCTGGTGGCGTTACCTTTACCTATCTAGTTACGACTAAGGGGTAAAACACAGAGGAGTTTTTTGAAATTTATACATTGAAATTTACCATGAGTTTTACGGTGAGGGAACACGCTTGCGAAGCAATTCAATGGTGTGTGTGAAGTTCCCAATCCACAGTGGGCCCACGTAAGAACTACGGCCCAAACCCTATCTTTTTAAGAGATTTGTACCCTGCAAGGAGACGTATGTATATATAAGCTGGCATGACATAGAAAACTGGATATTTTTGTTAGGGTACCGACTGATCGCTCGTAGCGACCGGATGTCGTCCACGGACTGGAAGACGCAATGTAGGTAGCCTACAAGATGGAGTGACGACCTCGTTAAGGTAGCGGGAACGCGTTGGCGGATGCCGCAGGACCGGTCTATTCGGCGAATCTTGCGGAGCCCCTATGTCCAACAGTGGATGTCTTTCGGCTGCACAGCAATGATGCTGATGATGATGATGTAGATCGGTAGTCAGCAGCGTAGACCACCGGGGCGGTGCATTAGCATAAAAATGCAGCGACACGCGCGCAGGTTAGCTTACATGCGCTTAATTGCGTGCGCGCACGCCGAGTGTGAGCGCTAAATAATGGGTTAGGACAGCAATTAAACCAGCGAAAATGCTGCGAAGTTGACTTAGACTTAATATTAATTATAGGTTTGTTATTGGGGGGGTAAGTTTTATATTATACCGAAATACGAAAGACGGGATGTTTTAAAATGTCGAATGGGTCTGATTTTCTGAAACCGTAAGCGTAGGTACGGAAAATTCGAGCATAGCCTTCTCCATCGTCCTCTGAGTGACGTTGAGCTTAAAATATCTACCTACCTACAATTAATTTTAAGCCAGCCGTAACTAAACATAAAACTTATCGTTGATTTAATAGCTGAAATGCAATGGTGCAATGCAGCCTAAAATATCTTGATTTTTCGATGATGTTGTAGCTGCATCATCCCATGAGAGGGTTTGGACCGTAGTTCCCACGCGGGCCCAATGCGGATTGGGAACTTTGCACACTCCATTCTTATTTTTCTCATAATCATCAATCATGTATTCTTACGATGTTTTAAATTTTAAATACTGGGTGGCATCTAAGACGTAATCTAAAATTATATTTCCTGGATCCACCTATGATTACAATCAACTTTTATTATGGGAGTAATATCGAATTCGGTAGAAAAAAATTGAGCCTTCCATACTAAGCAATCAACTGGTTTCGCAATTTGTATGGAGACGTCGATTTTGTGTTTACGTCTTCGAATTTGGTCCCATATTAAGAGTTGATCGTAATCATGAGTGGATTCAGAAAATATAATTTTGGATTACGTCTTAGATGTCACCCTGTATAATTTTCGCACGTAAATTCTGAAAACTCAGAGGTTCGCCCGGATTCGAATCCACGACCGTCTGCTTGAAAGCACGCATGGTGACGTTTTATTCTTTCATTAGCCTTTATAATTAAGCATGTTTATTATCTGTAAACAAGTGCAAGTTGCATTACAATAAACAAATAACTCACTAACTCAAACTTGGGAAACGTGGATGAGTGCCGGACTGAACTTGTGTCTGAAGTTGAGACGTTTCTCGAACAAGTCTCAGAATGGGATAGAACGGTAGAACTGATTTAATCAAATTTTAACCCCACGAAGACAAGTGTGCGTGTTTACTGCTAAAAAGTCCCCGTTAACTCTTAACACCTTGCTTTGCACTCTTCTTCTAATCAGACCTAGCATCGAGGTCCTTGGCGTTGACATTTCGTGTGACGTTCGATATCGTGGTCCTCTGGAGGAAAAGGACGAATTCCAAGAAGCTTGGGGTGCTAAATAGATCGAGACAGTACTTACACCTAAGGCCTAATGGTTTGACCTATGTCCTCTCAAGCAGAGGATCGTGGGTTCAAATCCCGGCTCGCACCCCTGAGTTTTTCGGAATTTATGTGCAAAATTATATTGTAAATAACTTTACGGTGAAGGAAAACATCAAATTCAATGGTGTGTGTGAACTTCCTAAGCCGCACTGGACCCTTGTGGGAACTAGGGCCCAAGCCCTCTCATTCTGAGAGGAGGCCTGTGCCCTGCAGTGGGCCGTATATAGGCTGGGATGATGATTGTAATGCAACTTGCGCGATTTTTCTTGTTACTCTAAAATGGGCTTTACACCTACATTGCGCTATAAATAATAACAAATCTTTATCTCGCTAAGAGTCGGTAATGGACGAACAGCCTGGGCCGCTGCCAACCCACTTGACGGAGCGGCCAAAACTGCAGGCTGCAGATATTGCAGCATATTGCACAAGATGTCGAGGGAATGGAAGAGGCGAGAGCGTGGTGTAGAGACTTCGGTGAGCGTAGTTGACGAAGTACACTCTGTAACAGTGATGCCAACTGTATTTTTCTGATATAGCCAGAGATAGTGCAAAAATACAGTCAGCTCACGTCTATGAACGAGTTTAGCTTGAAATGTTTCGGGCTAATCCGTAGCCCTTTCTCCTGGAGCACACGCCACGACGGCTGCTGCTAAACGCGCACTATGTGTAAGTCTCACGGTAGTTTCACGTTCAAAATTTACTAAACAACAAGTGCCTACCCCTATCTAAAAATCTACTACTTGTCGGGTGATGTGAACATTCATGTCAAGTGAAGTTTGATTACGCAAAGCTGCCGAAGTGTTTTGTTTACCTTGATTTCCCAGTTTTATGTCTAGAAAAACATCATTATGACGTCAGAAAGATGAAACTCAGAAACCACTATTAAGTTTATTCAAGAGTTTAGATATTATTGTCATTAAAAGAAGATTAGACTAAGACCTAAAAACATTTCTTAAAACGATCGGCGGCGGTAATCCATGGCGAAGTCTTGTAACTACTAATACCATTCACTAACATCAACTTATAGACGACAGCTTGTCACTTGTCACTCTGCAGACAAGTCCCTAATCACTCATGGCTCTGAGTCACTAATAAATAATACTAAGCTCGTGTAAACCAAGCATAACGACCAGATGGCCTGGTTAGATAACCTGACTACGAAGCTTGAGGTCCCGGGTTCGATTCCCGTGTCGGGGCAGATATTTGTATGAAAAATACGAATGTTTGCTCTCGGTTCTTGGGTGTTTAATATGTATGTGTGTATGTCTATATCTATCTATATAAGTATGTTTATCCGTTGCTTAGTACCTACCCATAACGCAAGCTTTTCTTAGCTTACTTTGGGACTAGGTCAATTGGTATGAATTGTCCCGTGATATTTATTTATTTATTTATTATGATTATAATGTCAAAGAAGAGAACTTTTAATCACAATACATGACAGCCACATCTAGCACTGTCCGACATCTTGGCTCAGCCAAGTTGTCTAGTCGACGAGTTCATATCGACGCGTCAAGTGTTACCTGCCTTTCGGACTTTAATGTTGCCAGCTCACAGTATGCCAAGAGTGACTTTTGTACAATTATTTATAGTACTAACTAAAATTATGGCTGAATCATTAAGTTATGAGCTTCAACCCAAATCATCCTTATGTGGTTGGTATTCCAGTGGCCCGTACGAAACGCTTCACGCCATACTTCCTAATGCGAACTGCTAAGGAATGGAATACGCTCCCGTCGTCTATATTTACAGATAAATACAACCTAGGGCTCATCAAGGCTAGAGTGAATAGGCTGTTACTGAACCAGTGAGCTACGCCTCATCTGCACTTTTCATCAAGTGAGATAGTGGTCAATCACGGCTCAGTTTTATATAAAAAAAGCGTCTATTTTTCATAGCTTGACCGCACTACTATACGGAGGAGCAATTGGAGCACATTTAAGTCAACACTACTTTTTTTTTTAGTCAACATTAGTATGTTTAAGTCAACATTAGTACATTGAAGTCTACACTAGCACATTCAAGTCAACACTAGCATATTCAAGTTAACAGTAGGACATTTACCTTACGTTATAAGTTATAAGTAGGTACTAGTGTGTTTTCTTAGCTTTATTTTCCAGCAAATTGTGTTACATTTTCAGCAAAACTGGACAGATCAGAACGCTGCATTGCGCCAATAGGAAAGCTAGTTTTATTCCGTGCTAAATAATATTGGCTACGTCTTCTTTTCACAAGTTGCTACAATGGCGCTAGGGAATTATTTGCAGAACGAAATGGAGGGTAGGTTCTTCCTATTAGAGTGCTTTTCAATGCGTAAAACACTTTTTTTAAAAGCTTTTTGTTAACTTGCAATGTACAATCAACAAAACCGAGGCCTGCCCAGTTTCACAACAAATTTGCTTGCAGCCGTTGAAGTTCATTGGTGGTTCAAAGCGGACAGATGTCTAGCCACTGCAAGCAAAATGGGCAATGGACATTAAAGGTGTCAAGGCGACCATTTTGTCAACCGGGTCAAATCTTGGAAGTTGAATTTGACTCACTTCCAGTCGTCGGATGAACTTGAAATTTGGTTTACTTATGTAAGTTTGATGACAATGCAAGTACAGTCAGCGAAAAACCTTGCATTGAAAATGAAATTTTTAACAAAAAATTATTTTAGCTATTTTTTTATATAGGAAGATGCGTGCTGTGGATTTCTTCGATCGTCTACATAGTTTAGCATTAGTGAAAATGTTTACATGTTTGTAGCATAGCTTTCATGTCGTCGCAGCATGGCTACATAGCACATATCTGGTGGAAAATTACCTTTAAAGGGAGGGAGGTTAATCGCGGAGAGGTTTGTGCTCCGCATAACAACAAGCTAGCTAATTCCACTTGATTAATCTAATGTACTAATTATGCTATCGACAATATTGTTCATAACTATCACAGCCAATATACGTTCCATTTAAGGACATGCCTTCTCTCAGAATGAGAGGACTTGGGTCGTAGTACCCACACGGCTCCAAAATCTGACATCAATATTCTGGCCAAAATAGCGATTTAAACTCACAGTTTTTTATATGTAAAACTAACCCGTCATAATAATGATGGGTCGGGTTTTAATTTGGGAGGCAACCTGCGTTGATAACCCTAGCCTCTTCACACCTTCAGGGAACAACAAAAAAAGCTGGCGCAGCGGCTGAAGCGGCCGAGAACAGGACAGTATTAAAATACCAGGGTCTCGGTTCAGCTTACGATTTCGTTGCTGTCGGTTTTGAGATCCTGGGTCCTTTTGGTCCCGGCGCATACATTTTATTTTTAGTATTTGTTTGATGTAGCACAGTAATAAACAAGGAGCGGAATTTCTCATAGCAAAAATCAAATATCAAAGGGATTGAACATAAGTTTTATCGACTATCGATAAATATTTCAGCAATTAATAAAACAGGTACTTTTAAAATAGCACTTTTTAAGTTAATTACAATTAAAATATACTTAAAACCTTAAACGGAAATGCAACAAAACTATAATCTAACATTCAAAATAACAATCGAAATCTATTTTCCTCCGTATTTCTTCAACTGTTTTTTAGTACAAAATATCTAAATAAACTTTCCTCAGCAATGATTCGGCTGGAAGTGTTTTGGTGTAGGTACAGGAACAACAAATATATTTCTCGAAAAAAAATCGAAACTGTGGGTTGTTAATTTTTTTCCATGGTAAGTATATTGTAAGATAGAAGAAATATTATTAAGTCTAGATAAAATGTGTCACTGGTTCTTCTTCGGGTTTCAGGCTCATGAGTTTTACTCGCTATGTGAGTTTCAACACAATGTTTCTTAAGGGATGTTTTTTTATCCATTTGTTAATCGTTTTTCTTTTAGGATTAACCATTTTAATAACACGGGAATGACTTAGAAAAATTCAAGCGACATAAATGTCATATGTGACGTTGACGCGATTTATTTTAACTGGAGATGCAAGTCGCTTATCAAACAGGTCAAATGTTACAGAATAATGTTAAAAGGCGATAACAAGCGAAGAGTCGATTCGATAATATCGATAACTAGAATAGTCGATAAAACTTATGTTCAATCCCTTTGATGTTTGATTTTTGCTATGAGAAATTCCGCTCCTTGGTAATAAATAATCGTCGAAAATTTCAAGTTTCTAGCTATTACGGTTCAAGAGATAGAGTCCTGTGACAGATGGACTCACTGACGGATAGACAGACAGCGGAATCTAAGTAATAGGGTCCCGTTGGTACCCTTTGCGTACGGAACCATAAAACTGGCCAAGTGCGTGTCGGACTCGCGCATGAAGGATTCCGTACCATTATCCATAAAAACGGCAAAAAAATCACGTTTGTTTTATGGGAGCCCCCCTTGAATATTTGTTTTATTTTAATTTAAGTTGGTATCTATTTTTAAAGTGAATATATAACTAAATATTCTGTGAATAATTCAAGCGTCTACCTGTTGCCGTTATCAATATCGAGCAAAAACGAGCATAAAAATCACGTTTGTTGTATGGGAGCCCCCTTAAATATTTATTTTATTCTGGATTTTAGTATTTGTTGTTATAGCGGCAACCGAAATACATCATCTGTGAAAATTTCAACTGTTTAGCTATCACGGTTCATGAGATACAGCTTGGTGACAGACGGACGGACAGCGGAGCCTCAGTAATGGGGTCCCGTTTTTACCCTTTGGGTACGGAACCATAAAAATGGCTACAGTATAAAATGCTGGAACCTTCGGAACGTATCCATCAAAGCGCACGAAGTTGAACCAAACAAAGTCTGCATAAGATGGAGTGTGGAAGTTTTCGTCACTCCTGGGTTCAGCGACCAACACCACTACCCTTTGATCAGTCACACTGCTGCGGTTAACCACGTAATTAGCAGGACGATAGTACTTGTATAATTATAGCTAGGTGCACATTGGTTTAGTTACTGTAGACTGTTGGAAATATTGAACATATTTGTATTTTTTTGGCGTTGACGTTGGTTGTGAGAGTTATTGAAAATGTATTTGAAACTAGTAGCTCTGTGATCAAAGAAAAAAATACAAAAATAAATAAATAAATAACATCGGTGCAGATATTCGTATCATCATCATCATCATTATCATCCCAGACTATACAGGGTGTTTGGTAGCTACGTGCAAAGCTTTAAGGGAGTGATAGCCGAGGTATTTTTGAACATTTTTAGCCATATATGTATGTCTTAGCCGAAATTTGATATTTTTTTTTAAATTGAAATTGAAGACAATATTGCCGCAATGAGCGTTAATTTGGAAACCAAATCTTTTATTTCGAATAGTTTAATGTGTATTGGACCAAATTAAATAATTTTTAAGTGTCTTTCTTGCCACAAAAACAAAATGGAGGCATTCGAAATTACTAAAAATGTCTTAGGTTGGAACAGAGTCATTTTTCTGTGCCATAAAAAAAAAAAAAATCCTTAGAAATCTTAGGAAAATACCCAGAATTTGATAGTCACGAGTCAATATTACCCCAATAAGCGTTAATTTGGAAATTTTAAATATGGCACAGAAAAATGACGTAGACTTGTCTTTTTCACATGTTATTTACTAGTAAAATTTCAAGACTAGTGCATTCTTAGCGAGTGCTCCCTGAGTTTGGTTTTTACTTTTTATCTCAGATTTAGCAAGCAATGTTAATGAGTGATACCTTAAAAGAAAGAACAATAAACAAGCATGTTTCTAAAAATGTTTGAACATTTCAAGGATTTTTTTTTAATTTTTTTTATGGCACAGAAAAATGACTCTGTTCGAACCTAAGACATTTTTAGTAATTTCGAATGCCTCCATTTTGTTTTTGTGGCAAGAAAGACACTTAAAAATTATTTCATTTTGTCTAATACACATTAAACTATCCGAAATAAAAGATTTGGTTTCCAAATTAACGCTCATTGGGGCAATATTGACTCGTGACTGTCAAATTCTGGGTATTTTCCTAAAATTTCTAAGTCATCAATTTAAAAAAAAAATATCAAATTTCGGCTAAGACATATATGGCTAAAAATGTTAAAAAAATACCTCGGCTATCACCCCCTTAAAGCTTTGCACGTAGCTACCAAACACCCTGTATATACGTCCGGCGTCCCACTCACTGCATGGCATAGGCCTCGATATTAGTATGAAAAATACCAATGTTTGTTTTAATGGTGCTTAAATATGATGTATTAATGTATTTTCTTTCTACACCCATTCATTTATAACACGGTCATGAAATCTTGCAATATATCTGGAGCCTCCCTGCGCGAGGCCAAGATCATGGTTAGGGACTGGCTAGGTGGACTTAATTATGGAGAGACTGAGAGTCTGCTCTGGGTCGTTGCCTAGGTGGCTGCTCACACACCTACATACACACACTTCCTCACGTACACTCACACTCTCGCACGAAACCTACACACTCACTCTGCTTCGGTCTAACCAACCCTCTCTTTCTTATTATAGTTTAAATTAAAGTTTTTGTTTTTTTTTTTTTTTAAATCCAGTTTATTATTAAAAATAATAAACAATACCTACTTAACAATAATTAAAACTATAAACTAAAATATCTAACTTAAAAACTACTAGACTAAGGGGCTGTTTCACCACCTTATTGTCAAACTACTGGTTACGTAACCAATGAATAAACTAAGTACTGCACAAATCTGTCGGCCAGTTTTTTTTCAGTTTCACCACTCCGGTCCTGTGCAAACTAAGTACCACTTAACTAATCGTCGGTTTAACAAAAAGTCGGAATAGCAACGTCCCATTTCACGACCACGGGTTCCTGTTCGCATATTTTCGTTCAAAGAGTCGCTCATTATTAAAGCAAAATAAATCGTAAACTATGTAATTTTTAAATACATCTATTTTTTTGCATAAACAAATGTGTAACATTATAATTAATCCAAAAACGGTATTTATTTACGATACTTTGGTTAACAATAACAAAGAAAAATAAAATCACGTAAAACGAATCGAAAAGTGGCGCCAAACCCTTTGACAGATTAACTTTTTTTTTAATGGCGATATACAAGTTCAGGTAGAACAAACGATTGTGCCACTGAAAAAAAGTCTGTGATTAAAAAATATTACGAAATTTTGGATTTATTTTTAAATACTAAAAGCGTACCTATATTTTTTATTCAAATCTTGATATTTAAATTCTCGTTTGCAATTTAGCATGACTTCTTTCTTTAAAAAATAAAAAATACTTTGATTTATTTTTCTGAAACCGGCTGAAGGGCTCTCCAACCATGGCCACAAAAAAATAAACTAACTAATTAAAAAGATATGTGACGGATAAAAATGCTAAATGCCACCTGATCTGATGGTCAAATTAAGAAATAGTTTGTCCGTCACTTAGCGCTAATCAAGACTGGTGAAACAGAAATTTTTATTCCATGTGACAAATAAGGTCATGATCAAGCTAATCCGAACTTTAAAAAAAGTGGTGAAACAGCCCCTAAGTCTAAAAAGGCCCCCGTGGCATCGTACCCAAAAGGCTGGCAGCATTCCCTCGTTGAATGGCGATGGCGATTCGTTGAGAGAGATAGCTGCCAGCCCTTTGGTCTCCAGTGGTGATAACGTTTTTGTTATATTGTGTAATTTCTAACTTGATTTTGTTTTGGTTTTTAAGTTTATTTCATATTTTTAAATTTTAATGTTTTTGTACCCCGAATCCTGGTTGCCACGTGACAGGCATTGCCTAAGTGTGGGACCAACGGTAATCGTTTTTGTTAAGATACCTTCTTTTTAATAAACTATTTTTATTTTTTATTTATTTCTCTATTTAAGCTTGTTTTATTGCTTAGTACCAATATCACAAGCGTTGCTTACTTTGGAATTAGGTCAGTTGGTGTCATTTGTCCCGTTATTATCATCATCATCATTTCAATAGAAAGACGTCCACTGCTGAACATAGGCCTCCTACAAGGATCGCCAAACAGACCGATCCTGCGCCATCGCATCTATGCGTTACCGCAACCTTATCCAGGTAGTCCCTAGTTAAGTAGTGTATAGTTAAGGTAGTTTGTATGTTTGTTTGTTTATACTCTTTATTGTACAAAAAGGAAAAAAAAGGAAAACAAAAAGGATACAGGGTACAAAGGCGGACTTATCCCTGGAGGGATCTCAACCTTTGAGTGGTAGAGAAGGGTAATCAGAAAAAACAAGGATCGACAAATAGAGCAAAACATTTGAATAAATATAAATGCATATGTAAACTTACATGCATACCTAGTATCGTGTGGTAGTGTAGTTGTCTATAGTTAGTTGTGTAGTGTACTGTCAAAAGACAGGACGTTTTTCCTTCCGAACAGCCAGTGTAGCCAGAGCGGTTTCGCACTACAGCGATCCGAATCCGTGAAAAGACGGATCGGAATAGTTGTGGAACCATTTATACGGTAAAATCGGATGAGGAAATCGAATTTAGTGCGTAAAGTACCATACAAAATGTTCCGGAACGTATTTTCACGGATAAGGATCGGATTCGAATCGGACGTAGTGCGAAATCGCTCTAAGAAATATCATGTAGAGTTGACGCGCAAGCGTGGTGAAAAAAATACTGAACGGATAAGTATCACTTAACATAACTAAGAATAGAACTATTAGCACCAATTTGTGATTATGCTACGGTCGGTTGAGTGATGTGATGTGGTAGATCAATCACGCCTCAATAAAGACCTGGGTCATCATGCATGCTGATCGATCAGTCATGATTTATATGGTCAATGGTTATTCATTTATCTCAACAGTGAGGGTTTAGTGATAGGCTTTAGCTAGAAGACCGTTTAAATCCTCGCCTGCGCGGTGCAGGGGCTGGGGGTGGGGGGTATGGCGACAAAGGGGGCCGGGAGTTGTGCGGGCGGCGACACATGAGTAGTGAGTATGTTTAAGGTGGTTTAAGTCTAGTTGGCGCTAGTATCGTGTGGTCCATTTGACAACTTAGACAGTGTAGTGGTTCGACCAATGGTCTCTTTCTCTTAAGCAGAGGGTCCCGAGTTTGAATCTGGGCTCACACCTCTTAAGTAGGTATGTATTTCGGAATTTATTATGGCCTCTCAAGCAGAAGGTCGTGGGTTCGAGTCCGGGCTCGCACCTCTGAGTTTTTCGGAATTTATGTGCGAAGTTACATTTATAATTTACCGTGAAGGAAAACATCGTGAGGAAACCTGCATGCACCTGCGAAGAAATTCAATGGTGTGTGTGAAGCTCCCAACCCACACTGACGGAACTACGGTCCAAGCTCTCATTCTGCGAGACCTTTGCCCCACAGTGGGACTTAATATAGACCGGGATGACGAGATACAATTCTCGTCGATTTTCTTTATGTTACCTACCCACAACTTCTAAGCCTCACTTAATCCTATATTTAGTACACCAGGAACTTTTCTTTTGTCTATAGACACGATATATCGTGGGATGCCAAGAATGGGGGGAGTTGGGGAGGGGATGAGTAATTGTAGATTAACAGGCTTAGTCATCGGCCGATACGCGTCGGCTGAGATAAGTAGGGATGCGGCGATTATCGACATAAGGCCGTGTTCAGATGAAACTAACTGTCAGCCGCCGAAAATGAGCGAGCGTTACGCAGCTTATTGTATTTCCTTATCCTTACATATTCATTTTTTCGTTCACACCGACAACTGGGAATGTCTAAAAAAATTTAACAGTGGTTTTTATATTTTTTATGTATAGAAAAGTCAATTATAAGAAACTAATTTCAATATTTTGTTATTTAGTTCACTACTTTTTTCAAAATTAATTATTGAAATTATTTTGGTTGATGACGTCAGATTATAATTGAGAGCTCCCACGCTGTCAAATTTCTAAATCTAACTAAATATGTACAATAAGGCAACCCCTTTAATTATTTTTTGCGTAGTGGTACACTGTAACATGTGTCACTTTACTGGCGCTGTCAAGGTGCTAGATGTCAGACAGCGGGTCCAAAACAAACTCCGTAGTATAATCTACGCGTAAATTGTGAAGAATTCTAACCATACAGAGTATAGTACGAATTGGACCGGTCACGCAATTTACACCAATGTCAAATGAAGGTCCTCGCTTATTTGTTATGTAATAAATGCATTACATAATATTAAAATTAAATAACTACAGAAAACGAGTTAAAAAGCGTTTATCTCAAAATGGTTTTCGATTTACTGTACATTGCAAAAAAATAGACATCGCCAATACGCTATTACGTTGTGAGCTTGCTCACATTCGGCGGCTGACTATACGTTTGGTTTGAACACGGCTTATGATCTTACTAATATTGTTGGTATGTAGACCAAATAGCCGGATTTCTAGAATAACACAAGCCACTTTTTATTTCGATATTATAGTTAGATTAGGTAGTTAAAAATAGAAAAATTTATTTGCGCTGTGACACAATATATAATCATATTTTTTTTTTTAATTGTATTAAGTACTTTAGATATACCTATGTAATTTAATAACAATGTAGATCTTTTTGAAAAAATATACCTTGTTGAGTTTCTTGCCGGTTTCTTCTGAACAGGGTTTTCCGAACCGGTGGTAGAATCTTCGACGTTCATAGGAGCATCAATTGATGCCTAAAAATGGTTTTGATAACTTCGGGAAAATACCTACTTATAAATAATATTCCATAAATATATCATGGGACAATTCACACCAATTGAGCTAGTCCCAAACTAAGCAAAGCTTGTACTATGGGTACTAGACAACGTATAAACACTTACTTAAATACAAAGTAAACATCCAAGACTCGAGCGCAAACATTCGTATTTTTCACACATAAATATCTGCCCCGAGCGGGAATCGAACCCGGGATCTCACTTCGTAGTCAGGTTCTTTAACAACTAGGCTATCCGGTTGTCAAGAAGAAAAGTAATCAAATATAAAATATCGATATCGACAAATTTAGCCACTTCTCTACCTATCCCTCCGCAGTGATCTGATGGGCGCGTTCCTATTGATTGCTGACTGTACTTGTCTTATTCTAACACTGGCTTTTGCCCGCGGATTCGCTCACGTATATCATTAGATCTGGCTCATCATCATCATCATAATCTCAGCCTATACGTCCTATACCGTGTGAGAGGAAGGGGTAGAGATATTTACTCCCTTCATGAATTTTTCCAAAATTTTCATACCAACAGTTTATATTTTAGAGTTTATAGTTTAGATTTTAACAAAATTTTACACTATATTAAAAATTCGTCTTTACAACGTTCAAATGATTTTAAAAGACCAATTTTAACGATATCCCACACTATGGTTACGCGCGAAAAAAAAACATTTCAAAATGTTCAAATTTTTAATTTTAAAAACATGTTTTTTAGCTGACTGTAATTTTTGTTGACTGTACTTACATTGTCATCCAACCTACATAAGTATACCAAATTTCAAGTGAATCCGACCACTGGAAGTGGGTCAAATTCGACTTCCAAGATTTGACCCGTACATACATAGATACATTGCATGTTAAATAAAAACTTTTAAAAACCAACTTATAGTAGTGGTAGAGCCATGTTGTAGCTAGGCGCTGCATCACGAATGGGCCGGCTCGTCCGGGGCAGTACCACCCTCTCACAGAAAACCGGCGTGAAGCAGCAGTAATCCTGCTTGCGTTTGGTACGGTCAGTGAGAGTGCCGGGGGCCCAATACCTCACCCCTTCCCTCTCCCCCTCCCTCTCCCCCTTCCCCTATTCCCTCTCCTTAAGGGCCGACAACGCACTGGCATCGCGTAAAGCGCTGCAGGTGTCTATGGACAGTGGTGATCATTTAACATCAGGTGACCCACTAGTTCGTTTGTCTGGCCTTTCTAACATAAAAAAAAACTTTGTGATGACACGGACGCCAGCGGGAAGTGTAGTTCCCAACCGAACCTAAATACAAACCGGAACCGTGAATTCCAAGCGGCCATACGTCAAACACTAGGCAACATATAGTATATCTAGTCTAGATACAGTTGCAGTATAATGCTTTACAAACAAAGTAAATTTAATTGCATAGTGCAGCCGCATTATCAATTTAATCGCATTGATGAGAGCTCGCTCGTTTATTTGCACTGCGTACATAACATAATACATAGGGCTATAACTATGTATCTTTAGAATTATATTTTATTGCCATTGAGAGACGACACATTTTTAAATTATTTATTTGACGGTGAAAGCCTTTTACACCTCCAATGAATGTTCATCATCCCAGCCTAAGTATATAAGTCCCACTGCAGGGCACAGGCATCCTCTCAGAATGATAGGGCTTGGGCCGTAGTTCCCACGCGGGCCCAGAGCGGATTGGGAATTTCACACACACCTTTGAATTTCTTTGCAGGTTTCCTCACGATGTTTTCCTTCACCGTAAAGCTCATGGTAAATTTCAAATGTAATTTAGCACATAAATTCCGAAAAACTCAGAGGTGCGAGCCGGGATTTGAACCCACGAACGACGCTCTGCTTGATAGGCCATTGGTAAAACCACTAAGCGTCCACGGCTTACATATTATACAAAGTCCTAAAAGGCTAAATGTATCAACCAAACTAATTACCAAGCATCACTCATTCGATATTAAACCGATATTAACCGACGCAATTAGGGCTTTGACATGTAACATACCTTTGTGTCAGCTGTCTCTGTCTTACACACGTGCAGTGGTATGTCGTGTCCCGCTCACACTCCGCACTAATGCGCAATCAATAATAATTATGTTCGTGTTTGCAAGTGGATTGCATTGCGGCGAGTTCCGGTGCGGGATGGCGAGTTGACCTTTATTTATTATACTAGCTGTTGCCCGCGACTTCGTCTGCAAAGAATAGGGGTATAAAAAATAGCCTACGACCTAGTCTCAGACCAACCAAATATCATAGACAAAAAGTTTCATAAAATCGGTCAAGCCGTTAAGGAAGAGATCGATAAAAAACACCGTGACGTGAGATTTTTGTACTTACATAACACTTTAGCTGATGCCCGCGGCTTCGCTCCCGCTGAAGTAGATAAAACCGTTTTTTTCCGTGGGATTGTGATTTTTTCCCGTGGTGAAAAGTAGCTTATGTCACTCTCTAGGACTTCAACTATGTCCATACGTAAAATCACGGCAGTCCGTCGCTCAGTTTCGACGTGAAAGGACAAACAAACATGCAATCTTTCACATTTTATAATATTAGCATGGACTAGGCTTTACCCGCGGCTTCACTCGCAAAAAGCATTTCTTGTCAATTGAATTTCCAAAAATTGTATTATTTGAAGAATCGTGCAATAAGTCATGTCTTTAACCAAGTACATCCAAATACTATCGAAATACCGAGATAAAAAGTAGAATATGTGACATTTCGAAGATCCAGCTATCTACATGCTTACTTACTTACTTACTACCAGGGCGCAGTGACCCAAAGTGGGTATTGGCCTCCAACACCAGATTACGCCACGCTTTGCGATCTTGAGCCAGCTCTTGCCAGTCTTCGACCGCGAGATCAAAATCTACCTGCTAAATCTCATCAAAATCCGTTCAGCCGTTTTATCAGGAAAAAACAAACGCACACGCACACACTACCTCACACTTATAATTTGATTATCTTTTAAACAATAAGAGTTACCTACGACACTAATATCTTACATTATTAACTTGATTTGACCTGTTGAATGTCCCCTTTAAGTTTACGGAAGTAAAAAAAAGACGGTGAGGTAAACGTCCCTGAGCTCGACACTGACCCAATCCCAATACATGGCACTTCAATCTTATGTCATAGTAAAATAGGTGATCTACTGGGCGTTGAGGTGTCGAGCATTGGTATGTTTACCTCATGTAGAAATTTCCCACTGAAAAATCAAAAAGTATATACCTAGGTACCTGGAAATGAGAATCGCGCCCATTTCGAAATCGTTATCTTCACTATAAAATATACACTAACCCGAGCATTTTTCTAACAGGACGAAATTCTTCAATGTGATCTTTAAACAACTAACACAAAAAACAAAGAGAATTTCACATTTAAAACTACCAATTTTTTTGACATCATTATTAAATAAAAATGTATCACTTTATTATACGTAACGCCACCAGAGTTGAGGTCACGCACAAAACCACATCTCATGTAATGACAGCGGGATTTTGACGTTGTGTTGATGTTTAACGACAAGACAACGTCAAAATCCCGCTGTCATTACATGAGATGTGGTTGTGTGCGTGGCCTCAACTCTGGTGGCGTTACCTATATTATTTTTGTAATCTATGAAACTTAATAAAATAACTTTCAATTTATAACGATCGCTTAGCCTAGTTGGTAGTGACCCTGCCTACGAAGCAAGAGGTCCTGGGTTCGAATCCCGGTAAGGGCATTTATTTGTGTGATGAACACGAATATTTGTTCCTGAGTTATGGATGTTTTCTATGTATTTAAGTATTTATTTATCTATATAAGTATGTTTATCGTCGTCTAGTACCCATAGTACAAGCTTTGCTTAGTTTGGGACTCGATCGATTTGTGTAAGATTGTCCCCTAATATATTATTATTATTATTATATAACACAATGCATAGGTATATTATTAATTACATGTTTTATTTGACACGTCAGAACATGTTCGCGAGATGAATCCCCTGGGTATAGCGAACAAGGTTAATCTCAGACCCTATATCTGCAACATACCCCACGTTACTACGTTTTGCTAAATATTAAATTGCACAGTCAACAAAACGTACAGTTACCAAAAAAGCTAGCATTCAAAATTAAAGTATTAACACAAAAATATTTTTGGTAGATATTGCAATCCCGCACAGGAGCCGCCGTAATCCGACAAGCTAACATGGCGGCAACAGCGACAAACGTGCCACGTAGCAGTCAAATGTCACGCAGATTCATTTGCGGGCCAATTACGGAAGTGCCCACTTGACGGATGTAGCAGCTATGATTAGAACTGGCCTAATGCTGGCCCTGATTCGAGACGATATTAAAGTTAACTATTTCCATCTAATATATAAAAATCTCGTGTCATGGTGTTTGTTATCGAAACCCTCCGAAACGGCTTGACTGATTTGTATGAAATTTTTTGTCTATGTTTTTAGGCTATATTTTATACCCCTATTCTTCGCGGACGGAGTCGCGGGCAACAGCTAGGTTATAGTCTTATAAATAAATCTTATGTACCTACGTACAAAAATCTCGTGTCACGGTGTTTGTTATAGAGTCATTCATGATGCGTGCCGTGGTTCTTATTGCAATGTCTTTAATGTCTACGCGCGTTCGTGAATGGCACTAACTAGGTATATCGAACTCCTCCGAAGCGGTTTGACCGATTTTTTCGTAGGCTATTTTTTATACCCCTAGGTGATAAACCACCTATGCAATATGATTGAAAATATGTAATTCATCATTTTGTGGTGGCGGCCATCTTGGATTTAAAATTTGTCATAGTGTACAGTATTCTACTAGTCAACCCATATTGAGGGAGTTATGGAAAAATATGTAATCCGCCATTTTGTGGCTAAGAACATAACTATGAACGGGAGTGTTCTATTTATAATATTCACCTTTCAAACAAAAAAAAACACAAAATTAAAATCGGTCCATCCGTTCGAAGGCTACGATGCCACAGAAAGACACGTCAAACAATAACACCCCGTCGTTTTTGCGTCGGTTAAAAAAAATATTTCACGAAATCCCGGAATATCGACATCGATACCGCCCCATCCCTATTCCCAGGGGCAGGGATCGATGAGGCCGTAATTAACTGTTTGTTGTACTGTACCGCTCGTATCATGTCACCGCTGGCTAAACACTCGCAGGCTTGGCAGTGCGGACATTTGCAGAGCCAAGTTCGAAAAACAATGAAAAGTTTCAGTGTATCAAAATTAACAAGCCCTGGTGGCCTAGTGGTTTGGCCTATGGCCTCTCAAGCAGAGGGTCGTGGGTTCAAGACCCGGCTGACACCTCTGAGTTTTTCGGAATTTATGAGCGAAATTACACTTGAAATTTACCATGAGCTTTACGATGAAGGAAAGCATCGTGAGGAAAACTGGATACAACTGCGGAGAAATTCAATGAGATGTGAAGTTCACTAGACCCGTGTGGAAACTACGGCCCAATCTCTCTCATTATGAGTGGAGGTCTCCGCCCTGCTGTGGGACGTATATACCTAAGCTCATGGTAAATTTGAAATATAATTTCGTACATCGCTCGTAGAACTGATGGCCGATGGGGCAAAAAGTTCTTGAGTGGCGTCCACGGACCGGAAGAAGCAGTGTAGGTAGGCCTCCAACAAGATGGAGCGACGACCTGGTAAAGGTTGCGGGACCGATCTGTTTGGCGAGCCTTGGGGGAGGCCTATGTCCAGTAGTGGACGTCTTTCGGCTGAAATGATGATGATGATCGACATTAATACTCGAAGCTTAGCCCCAGGGGAAGGGGTCGATTAGGTCGTAATTGAGTGTTTGTTGTACCGTATGCGTATCATATGACGCTGGCTAAGCAATTGTAGTCTACTTCAGGCTTGCAATTCAAGTGCGGACAACTGTACAGCCAAGTTCGAGAAAAAAAACAAAAGACTCAAAGCACTTCAATCTGAAATTCCCGAAATATCCCTTGAAGATAGAACTTTTTAAGGGATTATAAGTTCGCTCTTTAAGGGTACATCTTTTCTCATGTAATCTGTTCGTTTTAATTCATAACGTTGGATGTAAATGGGAAAAGTTGATCAACCCCGATAACGTTTACATGAGAATAGTTCTATTTATTAACAAAATTATCTCTTTCTTTTCCAGGTAAAGATATGGTTCCAGAACAGAAGAACAAAATGGAAGAAAAAAGATAACATAAGTAACGCAGAAGTAGCGGAGTTCAAGCAACAGAAGCCAGAAGAGAAAAAGGAAGAAACTAAAGTAGTAGAAGATCCCTTAGCTCTAGATATGTCTAAGAAGAACTGCAACAAAATACTAAGTGACAAACTAAGGGGTAATAATAATGCTAATGCTAAACCTGTAACACAAAATATAGTGCCAAAACCGAGAAAAGTCGAGAAAGGGGTAATATTAGAAAGTATTTGTGATGTTAACGATATAGAAAGTAGGATATCTATTACTAAGATTACTAATAAACTCTCAAGTACTGATATTTCGGAGATCGGGAAGGTAACTGTCAAAAGTTTCAATCCCGAAGAAGTGAAAGAAATCAAATTTGACAGTAGAGACGTTGAAATGTGAGTTTGGATTTGTACTTGAAAGGTTATGTTTCGACGGAGTAATGCTCAATGTTTATGAAAATTTAGGATGTTTTTGATCAAGTATTTTATAAAATGAAGGCAAATGAGAACCCACCATTCTTTTACAGCTTGGCGCTCTTGATGCATCAGCCAACCCACTATTGTTTATGCTGAAAAAATGTTGATGCACATTTTATCAGATATCTAAGCTCATTTTTTGACGAAAGTAATAAATAAATATTTAAATAACATTTGAAATTCAATGGTGTGTGTGTGTGAAGTAGGCAATTCGCACTGGGCCCACGTAGGAACTACTGCCCAGCCATGACACGTTATAAGCTGAGATAAGGAAGACAATTAAAAGTACAATAATAGAACTCGAACTTAGTTTAGCTTATTTTGAAATTGATTGAAATTAAGTACAGGATTTTTTTTAAAAAATTTATTGAATATACTGAGGTCCATATACCTTTGTGATAGCTACGTTTATGCAAGAACGTTTACGTTTATGGGAGTCTAACATCTGGTAGTATGGTGAACGGTTGTGTTGCTCTAAAGATGAGATCTGGTTGAGTTCGAAACGCGTCAGTTAGTGCAGTGGTGGTGATCGATGAGTTTGTGTGATTTGTGTGTGTTCGTACAATGTGGGGGTGGAGCACATTTCTTGCATAAACGTAGCTATGATAAGGTCGCGGGTGAGCAAAGTAATTAATTCAGTTCGTTTACAGGATATCTTGTTTTTCAAATTAATCGTGTGTATGTTTCGTGGTACAAAACATGTAAAATAGGTAAATAAATATACCGTTTATATACTGCTTACAAAACTTGCCCAGAGCCGTTGCAATAATTAATGAGTTAATAAAACTGTATAAAGCAGACACTTTCGTTGAAGATAACACGACTGAATACAGTGTACCTACAAGTTAATAAAATAAAAATAAAATAAAATAAAATAAAAATAAATAAAGTTTTATTTGCAGGTGTGACACCCATATTATAAAGATACAAAAACTAAAAAGCAAATGACTTAAACTACGTTAAAACTAAAATCTCCAAAATATAGATCATCAAATCACCTCATTTACGATTCGATTTCGATTTCGAATATTATTGGTTGGATATTTGATAGTCTACAGTTCTTTAACAACAACTTTAACTACTTAATTTTCAGACCCATTTCCTATACAAAAATAGTTCAAAAGATATCGCTTCCCTGACACGTGTTAACGAAGTAATAAAAAATTTGAGAACAGTAAAAAATCAATAAATTACAAAAATATTGTATTTTATAATAATAATTTTCATTTCTCCTGTCAGTTTGCTTTTGCCACCTACTTAAGCCTTTTTGTTTTTCTTACCGCTAGTTTTCCTTTTTTTTACTGTTGTTAATTCACTGTATTTATTTAATTTAAGATGTTCGATAAAAATATTTGTGTTGCTCGAGAAAAATTCAAGAAAAAAAGTTATTTCTCATATGCGTATAAGTTATCCTTTTTGTAATTTGTTTAAAAAGTATTAACAATAAATGCGTAGCTTTTATCATGTTCGCAGAAAAGATGCTAATTTTATCTAATATATAAAAGTCTGGTGTCACGGTTTTTGCGAACTGCACCGAAACGGCTTGACCGATTTTTATTAACCATTTTTGTCTGTATTTGGTCTGAGAATAGGTCGTAGGCTATTTTTTATCCTCTTCTTCGCAGACGGAGTCGCGGGCAATAGCTAGTAATCCATAAAAATTTTTACGTGATGAAATACGATTGCTTTGTACATTGACATTCGATGATGTGACGGTATAGTTTTTTACTTCAAAACACCCTCAATTCGAAGTTTCAGTAGCAGAAGGGCACAGCAAAGAACCTATTTGTATGTGTGAAAACCCTTTATATATTAGTTTTGTGCAATAATCGACTCTATAAATGTAGTATAAGGTCTAATTTTGTTTAACATAAGTACCTACAAACAGCCTAATATTACGTTTTTGCTTTTATAATATGAATTTTTTATTAGTTGATACCTTGACATAAACGATAATATTATGTACATATCTAAAATATACGAATTATACAAAAAAAACATATTTTTGTTCATGAAACAATCTCAATAGTTTTATTAAACTATAATTTTAATTAAACAAATAAATAGATGTGCGTGTACAAACGACTAGTCTTTTAATGCCATTTTCGTCCAACAGAAAATCGATCGAATTGTCGTGAAAAGTAAAGTGATGACGATATTTCTTAGATTATTTATACACTAGATAGAGTGTCAGTAGCAAATACTGCGATACAAAACGTCCAAAAACTCATTTGACAGCTTCATCCTACGATCGCGTTACGTCATTCCGGTTGAAGGGGGCAAATTACAATTATAAGCCAACGATTGTCTTATATTTTTCGGGACGTTTTTATGCCGCCCTAAGCTCAATCTAGTGTATAAATAATCTAAGCGATATTTATACAGACGAAATTGGTCCTTAATGTTACTTTGTCTACTGTTTGCTGAGCATACAACTGTATAGATTAAGTCAAAAACAATGTAAATTGAATATTTATTAGGAAGATGAACAAAAGTATAGATTTAGGCGTTTTTGGGAGACATTGTACTATGCCGTAGTCCTAGATCATAGTAAAGTCGTGAAGAAATAAATAGTTTTCGATAATTTTATTTTGTTTATAAATATCCCCTGTACCTAACATCGCTTAAGAAAGAAAATAAACTGTTTAAGAAGCACTTTAGTTTTAAAGAGTACCGGCAACAAATATCAGTCACTTCTGGTTGGCTAGGTTCTGTAGTCCTTAAAAAAATAAACCTTATAGTTTTGCCATATCCATCCGTCTGTCTGTCCGTCCTCCAGCTTAGCTTAGAGAATAATAGTGCTAAGAATCTCTACTTTTGCATGGGTATACACATTAATTATTTGTTAGAGTTACGTGTCTTTCCCCTCTACAAACCAAAGAATTGGCTCGAAAAATCTAAACAGTAACAAATATATTTAACAAATTTAAAAGAAAAACTGTTACATAGCAGGCTTTACAAGAATTACAAGTTAACGAGTGCTTTTGACTTAAATAATATTCTCCCTCTCTAACGCTAAAGCTAATAATTCTGATAGGTACCATTTAAACAACAGACACTTTTATGCAGCCTTTTTTTCTAAAATAACTCATAATAATATCTTAAGAATAAAACTGGAAATAAGTTCAAATTCAAAAATGTTTATTTTGGATATAACATACATTTAGGCACATCATTCATATGTGTGTTAGTAAATTACAAGAAGAAAAGCAGTTTGTTTGACAACTTGACTAATCCACTACCGTGTCTTCCAGCGACAAACACTAAGTCCAAGTCAGTGTCGACATCTAGCGACAACATGTTTAACAATTATGAAAGCGTTTGCAGCTAACAGTGCCGTCTGGTCTTAGATGTTTTTGGTAACAACGCCATCTATGAGTTTGTTGCCACACTTTCACAGCAGCTAGCTGACTAAGCTTATCTTCACTAGCGTGGTTTCAATTTAAGTTACAGAGAGGGCACCACAAGTTTCAAATAGCTTTGTAGAGCTCAGTTTACGCAAACAAGAGAAGCAACAAGCAGTTTACTTACATTATATCCACGGTTTCATTAATATTATAAAGTTTTGATGGAAATGCAAATAAAATTAATGAAGTGTTTAAATGACCTTGGAATGTCGTCATTAGGTGAGGAACATCTGTAGCTGTCATGTTGATGATTGATGGCTGCTAATGATGAAAAGCTTTTGTTTGCATTTCAGGGATAAAGGAAATTAATGAAAATGTCGTGGCTGATTTGTTGCATGTGTTTATGTATTTAATTTTGTCATCATCATCATCATCATCGTTTCGGTTTATATGTATACGTCCCACTGTAGGGCACAGGGCTCCTCTTAGAGCGAGAAAGTTTGGGCCATAGTTCCCAAGCGGACCTAGTGCGGATAAGAAACTTCACACACACCATTGAATTTCTACGCAATTTAGTACAGGTTTTCTCACGATGTTTTCCTTGACCGTAAAGCTCGTGGTAACATATCAAAATAAACCGTAAACTCAGATGTGCGAGTCTGGGTTTGAACCCACGACGCTCTACTTAAGAAGCCATAAGTCAAAAACGATTACCACTTGGATGTAGGTACGTAATTAAATTAATTAATTAAAACGTCGCTCGTAGAACTGACGGCCGATGGGGCCGAAAGGTCCTCGAGTGGCGTCCGCGGACCGAAAGACGCAGTGTAGGTAGGCCTCCAACAAGATGGAGCGACGACCAGCAGGCTTATTGTCTAACGTTTCCGACGCTTGTCTTCGCAATCACTATTTATTTGTGTCAAACGGTATAAGATGATGACAGAAAGAGATGGTGAATGCGAAGGCAAGCGCCAGAATCGTTAGACAATACGGCCTCTGCTTAAGGTTACGGGAACGCGTTGGATGCGGATGGCACAGGACCGATCTGTTTGGCGAGCCTTGGGGGAGGCCTATGTCCAGCAGTGGATGTCTTTCGGCTGAAATCATGATGATGATGATGACTTCTCTTGTACGAAATAGAATGCCGAATGTCGCGAATGGACACCTGATATTTTGATAATAACTATTGCCACTCGTATACCCTTAAAAATAAACCTTAAGTAAAACTGGCTACAACTACATCCTTAAGATTAATTCCCATCAATTTCTTATACAAATGAGCGATATAATTCGGCATCAGGTGAAGATTAGCGTCCGTTATTTAGAGCGAGACAGCTACATTTACGACGAGACGCGTCCGAAGGGGACGCAAGACGGTTGACGCGCCGATTTGTCCCGTGCAGTTACAAGGAAAAACAAACACCTTGAATGGGTGTCCAGGACGCAAGGGAACTCGGGAAATTCCGGGATATTTCGCGAAATTTTGTATTCTACTACAATGTATATAGAAGCTAACTAGCGTTTATCCGCCGCTTCGCTTGTGTGAACCATTAGGTTTATCAGTTGAATTGAAATATCAAGATTATACTAATTCCTATATAGAATAGGCTACACATTTCAGTTGTAAGTACGAGTACTTATCTGGCATAATCTTCTTTGCACAAAATTCAGTTAGCACACGCACCACTTAATTTTGCAGAATTACTTCGCATAAAATGTTTTTGGCATAAGAGTCACTTGGCATAAAATTTATTTTGTATAATATTGCAACGCTGAAGATTCGTTTCCCTGAATATCAATTTGCATAACCTTATTTCTCATAATATTCTTATAAAAAAATCGCAAGCGGCAAGCGAGCGAAGTGAGCGAGCAATGGGTCGGAGCGGAATCGACTTGAAACGTTTAAAGTTCAGCTTTTAGTGTTAGTATTTTTAATGACCACCTGGAAAATCTTGCTTTTTATAAACGATTGTTAATTTATCTATCTATGACATTATTAGGCCAAACAAGATTACATGATAAAACATGAGTTTCGTACAAATTTAATGACAGTTAAATTACAAGACGAAATTTACGACTAATTACATCTAAAGTAGCTATTTAACACAATTTATTTTAACACAATAGATACGCCATTTGATACTAGGGATCGCCAATGCGGGTTGCACTTATTATTTCCGGGTCTCATTCTAAATCCCTAACATCTTTTGTCCTAATGTTATGTTTGTCCTTACACTTTTTTTCTCGGAAACCGTGAAATTTTCAGGAACTTTTTTGTGATTATCCTCTAGAACTCTATAGGTTAGGTTAGGTTTGGTTTGTTTTATAAAAATTCAGAACAATTAATAGATTTTATATAAAAAGAGTTAGGACAAACGATCATTAGGACAAACATTACATTAGGACAAATAATCATTAGGGATTTAGATATAGAGCCATTATTTCCAAACATCGCTATTCATATATAATCATTATTTTTTTCATACAACTTAGGTAGGTATTTTTTATGTGTCTTATTGAGTTTACCTTTCTAAGCGATCATCCATCATACAAGTGCCTGCTGATTCAAATTCAGACTGTCAAGCTTCATAATCAAGGTCAGAAACTACAAATCCATCCGGAAACAACCCAAATTATTTCAAAAATAAAACTTAAGACATTCCTCCAACTCTCCAAGCCTGATGCTTCGAATCCGGGCCCGTTTACCTTCATAGAGAGTTTCCAAATTCATCTGGTAACTGTCTAAAATATCATCATCATCATCATTCCAGCCTATATACGTCCTACTGCAGAATGAAAGGGCTTGGGTCGTAGTTCCCACGCGGACCCAGAGCGGATTGGGAACTTCACACACACCATTGAATTTCTGTTTAGGCGTGTGCAGGTTTCCTCACGATATTTTCCTTCACCGTAAAGCTCATGGTAAATTACAAATGTAATTTCGCACATAAAATTCCAAAAAAGTCAGAGGTACGAGCCCGCCGGACCCGAACCCACGACCCTCTGCTTGAAAGACCATAGGTCAAACCACTAAGCCACCACGGCTTCAAGCCACAGCTTAAAGGGTACTAACAAACGCAAATTATTTTAAAAATAAAACCCAAGACATTCCTCAGCTTCCCAACTCCTGGGCACCTCGCTGAACGATCGCGCGCAGTCCGGATTAGCCCCAATTTTAAATTGTTGATTACCCTCCCCCCTCTCCCCGCCGCGAATCTTCGCAAATGACATGCTGTTAAATTTTTTAAAAATTGCTTTCGGAAGTTTCTTTAGGAGCGTCGGCAGATTTTCTGGATATTGTTATACTTTTAATTGGTACCTAATAAAAATGGCTAGAGTTTTTATTAAAAAAAAAGTTTGGATAATTAATTACTAAGCTTTTAGTTATACATAGATTCCACAGGTTATTTAAAGTCATAAATGTAGTAGGTACCTATAGTGAAATGACCGATTTGACTTTGTTTTAAATTCAGCAGTGTAACACACCCTAATGATAGGCAATGTTGCCACTCTTCAATCCTAAAAAAAGACTTTTTATAACCAATAATGTCATAACATAATAGAGACGTAGCCAAATGGATTAGCTCGTTGAAATGGCAATGGGAAGGCCATATAGAACGCAGTAACAGATGGCCTAAACTAAGTATTTATGAAAATTGTAAACGTTGTTTTGTATTTAGAGAGTTAAAACTTAGAAACTACGGAACCGATTATAAAATATCTTTTACTGATAAAAATCTACACTGTCCCATGTCAACATAGTTATTTCTATCCTGGGGAAAACCAAAACTCCCGCGGGATGCAGACGTAGTTGCGGGAACAGCTAGTTTAGATTGAATTCACATGAAATGTAATTGAATTTTGTACAATGCTTTGGCCAGTAAAACAAAGAATACAGACTAATTATTTTGATTTTAAAGTGAATACTTTAAAATTATTTTGACTTGAATTATTTTGATTTTAAAGTGAACACTTTAAAAACAAAATAATTGGTCTGTAAAAAGATATTTCAAATAAAGTAAGAAGAAAGAAAATACATTTATTTACAACATCACAAGACACATCATCAATATTGAAAAAAAAACACATTTTCGTAGCTTTTAAATAACATAGCAAAAAAAGTTTCTTAACGACCTCGCTTTTAATGTCACCTTTGCATTGTCATTTCCTCATAAAAAAGAAGTAAGATTTATTGAAAAAAGAGAATTTGTTTTGCCATCGGTACATCATTCATCCAGTTTATGCGAAGACATTAGGAAGGAATATGACGCCCGAAAAGATACCAATTTCAATGTTATATCGTTCGCCAAATTGAGGAAAACTCCGGCGTTATTTAAATCATGATCAGACGGATGAAATTAATAAAAATGGAAAAATACGCAAAATGAAAAGCGAGATAACATTTATGAACAATATACAAATATTTTACACAAGCTAGGCTCAAAACTATAGCTTTGTCGATCACATATTTATTATTAGTCGCTAATCACAGCGCCTTCGTCTGCGTAAACTTCATTTATTTTCATCTTGCAGGAATTATGCAATTTCCTGGGATAAAATCTATCCAGATAGATACAATCTAAGGCTCGTTATGGCTAGATTGGTTAGGCTGTTGTTAACCAGTGAGATACTTACGCCTTTGGCCTCATCTGCACTTCCCATCAAGTGAGATAGGCGATCACGGGGCATTTTTAAGTAGAAACTACGCAGTTAGTAACAAATGAGCGGACATTGAAAACAATAATAAAATAAGAAAACTAGAAGGTCCTAATTTCCCGAATAAACAAGAGGACGGAAATCACCGCGGCCCAAACACCTTAATCAAGCGACCCTCAGCGATTAGTGGCTTGGGCAGCCCTGGAAGGGGTTGCTAGCTGTACATTGCTGCTCACAAGTTTAATTTATTTTAAAACAATAATTATCAGTGTGTGTGTTGTCATCATATATGGATCCGAGACGTGGTGCTTCACTATGGGCCTGATGAATAGGCTCAGAGTCGCTCAGCGAGCTATGGAGAGGGGATCCGTAGAAGAACCGGGGTCACCGACATAGCCAAACGGATTAGCTCGTTGAAATGGCAATGGGCAGGCCATATATCACGTAGAACAGATGGCCGTTGGGGGCCAAAAGTTCTGGAATGGAGACCACGGACTGGCAAGCGCAGCGTGGGACGCCCACCAACGAGATGGACGGACGATTTGGTGAAGGCCGCAGGTTCAGGGTGGATGCAAATCGCTTCCAATCGTAATGATTGGGCATCAATGAGGGAGGCCTATGTCCAGCAGTGGACGTCCTACGGCTGAAATGATGATGATGATGAATAATTATTGTTTATGAAATCCTACTAATATTAAACGAGAAAGTTTGTGAAGATGTTTGGATGTGCGTGTGGTGTCCAGCTTAGAATTGGATGTCTTAAGAAGCGACTAAGGAAATAAGATAAGGTATATTGTAGGCACCTTTGTCTAACATTAAACCTAAAATTACAATAAGTAAATATACCTAAATGTAGAGTTTCGTGTGCTCTGCCTCCCCCCTTCTCCTCCACCTCCTTCCCTCCTCCCCCTCTCCCCTTTGGAATACCGGCGTGATGTATCATTTTGGATGTTTGCCTGTTTGTTAGTCAATCATGCACGAACGGCTGAACGGATTTCGATGAAACTTAGCTTAAAGCTATCTGTACTATCTACACAAAGATCTAGATTGAGACTAGAATTCTTAATATCCTGGTATGAGAATGAAGTGGTGAGATGTAATGCGACTTGCACGGTTTTTCTTGCAGGTTTAATCGAGTCGTAAGAATGTACCTAAACTACCCTTTCTTATTTAGCTAGGTTGTTATCTATGTTATCCTTTCCAGAATCTCAAATTATCTAAACACCAAATTTCATATAAACGGTTGAACGGTTTCATATCACTTCACAGTGATAATAAACAGACAGAAACAATTTCACATTTATTAGTATCGAAGTCGGGATATTATTATGGAATGGTGAGTACCGTAATCTATTAAAACCTATGAAAACACCAAAAAACGTGATAATTATAAGGAAATACAAACGTTAACCTCCTTATTATAACCTATATTATTTTTGTGGTAAAAATTAAAGTTAAAAGAGCCAGCAATGTATAGGGTCAAGCGGGCCCCCGCTGTGGCGGTAAATCTCCGCTTCGGACGTCCGCGCGAGGTCGCCGCGCAATTATATGCTCGCAACTATGCGTACGAGTCGATTGGGGGCACTTTTAACCCCTACGGAGAGGGGAGTGTTAGAATTTGAAGTCTTTCAAGCTTGGTTTTTGGATGCGTCTGTTTGTCTGTTAAGGAATAGTCATGTGCTAACGCTAGAGCCGCGTACTTGGCGCGCTTGAGTTTAATGGCATTCTCAGCGGAAACGGGTTGTCTAGCTGTGTTATTCAAATGGGACATGGCAAAAGGGCATTTTTATTTTTTCTTGTACCTTTTGACTTTTTTTTAAATTCGGAAAGTTTTATGTGATTTCTGCTAAGAATCACGAGCTCTTTCGATCCTACTAGGCGAAAAAAAGTGTCTCAAAAATTTCATATAATTTTCGATTCCTCCATTCCGTTACGGTCATATAAAGTCTATGAAAAATGGTAACGGAACGGGAAAAAAAACTTTGGCCACTTTTTTTCTCCTAGTAGGATCGAAAGAGCTCGAGATTCTGAGCAGAAATCACATAAAACTTTCCGAATTAAAAAAAACTCAAAAGGTACAAGAAAAAATAAAAATGCCCAAAAGTGCTTGCACGTTGCGTCCCACAAAGAGACAACAACTTTTTCGCCAAGGCATCAACAAGGCAAGGCATCTTGCAATCCGCACGACTCAACCCAGGCAGCTCCAGAATAGAAGATTTAATTGCATTATTGCATATTGAAATAAATAACTTTACATTTTTAGGATAAAGACTTGGACAGGGGCTAAACTCAGGAACGGCCCAATACGGTTTGCGAGCGGTAATTCAATCGTTTGCAAGAGGATAGGGATGAACTGCTAGTCAGCAACGCCAAAAATCACTGGTTTGCGGAAGGTTTGGGCTGAGTTTGGGATGAGCCTTATTTATTTATTTACAAAGTGAATTAACAGGAAAATAAAGCTCATCTAAAGCTCAGTCCATTCCTATCCTCACCCAAACGTGAAACATGAAACTCTACCATGGATATATTAGTTTAGTATTGAGATACGGTCTTATTTTACGCGGAAATTGTCATATCTTTAACTCTTGTGCGTGTTTTAACATCCGAATAATGAACAAGATCCAAGCACCCCTATAAATTAAAGAGACTCATTCATAAATAGTCCAACCTCCGAAATCATCCGAGAGTCAACAAGCAATTTGCCAGCAGCTGCGCACACGCATTGAAACGATTTGCGACAAATTGCCGTTAATGTGACCGGCACATTTAACATCTGACGTTAAAGGTGCTAAATGGCAGACGGTTTCAATTGTGTGTTAAAATTAGGTTAAAAATAGTTCTTGGCTTACCAAGAACTAAGTACTTATAACAACACACAGGTAAATGCTGGCCAATATACAATACAATATAATTGTAAATAAATGGACTATAATATGATTTACAAGCACATGATAATAGATAGTGTTGCTTAATCATAGATTTAAAGATAGGCAAAGATTTATCTCGCCGTAGGTCTATTGGTAGGGAGTTCCATAACCGAATAGCCTGGACAGTAAAAGAGTAAAAAAGTAAAAGAATACACATAGAATTTGGAATTGGAAAGAGGGACATAAGAAGGAGGTAGGAAGGGGGAATATAGTGCATTATCTCAACTGTTTAAATTAGTGTGGTTGTGTTAATAGTTGGATTTTTTTACACATAACTGACCCGCTATTGACATCTATCTCACTCGATGAATAGCAAAGATGAGGGCAAAGTTTTACCTATCTTACTGGTCAGTAATAACCTATTCACTAACTTAAACATTTTAGTTGTCTTAGACACTTTAGATGCATGGAATTTAATGAGATTCTAGGTCTGTTTGACGTGCCGTGGTTCTTATTGCAATGTCATTTTAATGTCTAATTTGACAAATTGACGCGTCTTCGTGAATCGCACTAGTTCTTGTTGAGTTTTTTTGTCGGATTCTTCTCAACAGGATTTTTTCGAACCGGTGGTAGATTCTTTGATATTCATAAGTGCTTGTTATAACTTAAATTGAATATAATGACTTTGGATCTAGACATGAAGAGCTCTAGGTTGTGTCTGTTTGGAAATAAAAACGTTTGGAGCGAATTCTATTCATTAGCAGTTGTAGCCGGTTTTAGTATTGTAAAAGAAAATTATAATACAAATTGTTGCAGTCAGCACTGCTCTTCAAAAAAATATAAAAAAACACTGGCCTAGACTTCCAGGACAGGTGGGAAGGCAGGGCAGGGTATTCACGTAGCCTCGGTGCGTCTGTTCCGGGGTGGTAGAGCAGAACGTTGGTAGGTAGGTTGGAACGTAGGTTGGTAGGTAGAAGCGGAAAAGGAAGGGCTGCAATAGCGGCAGCCCTTAATAATACAAGTAACTCGGTAAATAGTATTTTTATCGAGTATAATTACAACTATTTTTGCAAAGAAATCTAATTTTGGCATAAGCCTTGCCAATTAGTAGAGCCAATGACATGAAAAAAACAAAAGAAAACCAATAGTTCAGAATTTAGAATTTTGTTTTTCTGTAAGTGGCCTTGCGCAGGCACCATAGAGGTCTGCCATGTTACACAGTTCATATTAGGAATGTAGAAGCGAAGTGCTGGCCAATGAAATACTAACCTACTACTAACCTGTGGCGTGGATGTCCGTATAACTGAAAAAAATGTAATAAAATAAGTTTTTTATATAATAGAAAAAAGAAATCATATGTTGGAAAGCACATAATCACCACCACTCATGGACAAAGAATGACATATGATTTTTTATTTTTCATATCATGACTTTATTTTTCAATTTAGTTTAATTCAATTCAATTATAAGTTATAGATAAGTATATTGACATTTATTAATTTTTTTATTTTTGATATTATTTATTTATTTGTTTGACTGATGTGTTGGAGCCTAATACTACCTTTATTAATTTACATATAATTTATAAATACTAACATAGGTGATAAGAATAATTGATACTAACACATTATCCCTTTATATAAATTTTTCTTTTTATCATCATAATTATTGTGTGCCTATGGATGGAAGCGTCTGACAATAAATGATTTTTATTATTTTTTTTTATTTTTTCGTTTGTTACGCTTCCACGCATAAACCGTTGAATCGATTTAGATAAAACTTGGTATGCAGATAGTTTGAAAGTATGATAGTGTGAAGAGGACATGAGATAGTTTATATCTCGGAAAATTCAACAGCTATTTATTTATTTATAAACATAAACGGCAGCGTAAAGGTCCAAGATAGAATGCCTTGTCATCATCATTTCAGTCGAAATACGTCCACTGCTGAACATAGGCCTCTTCCAAGGTTCGCCAAACAGACCGGTCCTGCATCATCCGCATCCAACGCGTTTCCACAACGTCCTCGCTTCATCTTGTTAGAATGCTTCATACGCCCATAATGTCCCCAGCTGTCTCACTCTGCGTCATACATAACACAGCAGTGCTGCTTGGCGGCAAGATAAGCCAGTAAGATTTACTTTGTTAATATCAAAAAGTCAACTAATAATAAAAGTATCAATGCCTTTCGCTAAGCACCTCTATCCCATTCTACCATCACGTATTGCATGAAAAGAAAAAAGTGCAGAGCTTGCAAAAAAATGCATCCCAATTTAACCCTTCAACCACGTCAACAAGGTTTAAAATGTAAATGACCTAATTTGTAACTTACGGCGTTTTGCTTTTAAGTGCGCTATTTAATCCGCTTACTGGTAACAGATCGCTGCTTTTCACACCATTTGCTTCTAACATTCAATATTATGTTACAAATATACTTAACTCCACCTGCAAAGACTCTCTACGTATGAGTCGAAGGCTTATTTTACCATGTCGTAAACAAAATGTAATTTGGTGGAATTTAAATGTATCAAATAATACGATTTGTGGATATTGACGTTTTTGTGAGTTTGAGTGACAGTTTGTGTGCTTTGAGCTTTCGACCATATGTATGATCTGACAGCGTGTTTGTTATAATTAGTATTGGGATTTGTATGGAAGTAGAAAATGTATTTTTGGCACAAAATCAGGTTATTGTGTCGCTTGACTTGTAATTCAGCTTTCTGTTTCGGATATAAAATACAATACAAATATTCTTTATTGGTCACCAAAAACAGTACAGTGACATTACAAAAATAAAAATTCAGGTAGACAATAGGCGGTCTTATCGCTAAAAAGCGATCTCTTCCAGACAACCAATTAACAACCAATTAATAACAGACTAATGTAGGTGGCAGAAATAACAGACTGGAGAAACGTAGAATTAATAGACAATAAATATTAAAAAACAATACAAATATAGAATCTCATTCCTTACAATTTTTTTCCTTATAAAGATTTTTTAATAATTTTAAATGTGAATATAATTGCCTACTGATTTGGTACCATTATCAATATCGGATCAGATATGAGACATGCACTATCGAACAAAAAAAAAATTTAAAAATTAGATTCATTTAGAAGGAATTTCAAACAGATGCGTAATAAATAGACCCTAAGGACGGAATATTCGTAAAGACATGATCCGACAGAGAACCAAAGTTATCGACATAGCCCACCGCATTAGCACGCTGAAGTGGCAATGGGCCGGCCGTATAACACGAAGAACCGCTAACCGTTGGGGTAGACGAGTTCTTGAGTGGAGATCAAAGACCACGGATCGGCAAACGTAGCGTAGAACGTCCTCAGACTCGGTGGAGCGATGATCTTCGCAGGGCGGCTGGCAAGAGCTGGATGAGAGTGGCCGAGGATCGTGCTCAGTGGCGTGCCATGGGAGAGGCCTATGTCCAGCAGTGGACGAGCATAGGCTGACGATGATGATGAATAAATAGGCCACCTGGGACTCAAAAATATTATAAACTGAAATTGATAAATAAATGTACAGGAATTGCTTAATATTAACATGTGAATACAAATAAACTCATAAAAAAATCATAAACACAATGGAACTTTCTATTCCTATTATTTTCGAGACCAAGAGTACCTATTCCCAAAAAAAACCCAACACCGTTTAAATTATACTTAGCTTATTTGTTCCCCGATACATTATATTCACCGCGCACGCGCAGCTTATAAAGACGACAAACATACAAACAAATATACGTATGATAATACACGATAATATATTAGCGGGTGATCTGCTTATCAGGATAATATATGGCGGGATTAGAGTAATAAAAAGTTATTAAATAAATATATTTGTTTACGCGCTAAGTGGCGGCGCGGGCGCAGCGGCGGTTGACATGCCGCGGGGATTCAAGCGTTTTGACCGCTCGCGAAGGCCGGTACACCGGTACCAAAATAATAGTAATAATATATCTTGGGACACCAATCGACCTAGTCTCAAACTAAGCAAAGCTTGTACTATAGGTACTAGACAACGGATAAACATACTATGTTTACTACATATATTTACATATAATTGAAAAAGCTAAAGCATGCAAATACAGGGTCTAGGCTCCGAATATGATTTTGTCCCATTCGGTGTCGAGACCCTTGGTCCGTGGGGTCCTAGCGCCATAAGGCTTTTTAAGGAAATAGCAAAAAGGTTAGTTGACATCACAGGAGACCGAAGAGCTGGCAGCTACCTCGGACAATGAATTAGTCTAGCTGTTCAAAGGGGGAACGCTGCCAGTATCTTCGGAACCCTGCCTAAAGGGACTCCCTTTAATAATATATTTTAGTTATTATTACTATATTTTTTAAGGTTTTGACAGAAAATCAGCGCTGCAGGCGTCTAACGCCTCAGCATAATGCTGAGTCAGCGACCGTTTCACTTTTGCGGGGACACACATGCAGAGCTGTGTATGTACATGTTTATTACTCTATTGTTTGTTATCTTTGTTTTTTTTTGTGTTAAATTGTGTGTATATACTTTCTTGTATGTGTGTGTTTTGTAAAAGTGAATAAATGTCTTCTTTCTTTCTTTCTTTTTAGTTTTAGATAATTGTCATGATTATTATGTTAATTTAAGTATGTATTTATCTATACATATAAGTATGTTTATCCGTTGTCTAGTACCCATAGTACAAGCTTTGCTTAGTTTGGGACTAGGTCAATTGGTGTGAATTGTCCTGTGATATTTATTTATTTATTTATCTCTAAAACTGGTTTTTGTACATTAAATGGCGAAATCTCCATTGATAAATACATCATCATAATCATCATTTCAGCCGAAAGACGTCCCCTGCTGAACATAGGCTCGCCAAACAGATCGGCCCAGCACCATCCCCATTCAATACGATCCCGCCACCTTCACCAAGTCGTCGCTCCATCTTGTTGGAGGCGTCTGCGTCTTCTGGTCCGCGGACACCACTAGAGAACATTTCGGCCCCATCGGCCGTCAGTTCTAAGTCAAAAAGTCAAAGTCAAAATTCTTTATTCAATTTAGGCATCAAATTGATGCTCCTATGAACGTCGAAAAATCTACCACCGGTTCGGAAAAAACCCTGTTGAGAAGAAACCGGCAAGAAACTCAACAAGGTATATTTTTTTCAATCAGATCTACATTGTTATTAAATGACATACATCTAAAGTATTTAATACAATTAAATTTTTTAACACAGTAGATACGCTATTTGAGACTAGGGATCGCCAATGCGGATCGGAATTATTTCCAAACATCCCTGTCCATGATATAGTCATTAATTTTATAGTACGCCTTAGATATTAATGTCTTCTTCACAATGGATTTGAATTTTGTATCAGTTTGTTCGGTTCTACGAGCGATGTGCCCACTGCCATTTAAGTCTAGCGATTCTTCGAGCTATGTCCGACAAATACATACTTAAATTTAAATACATTAAACATCCAAGACTCGAGCACAAATATTCGTAATTATCAAACAAATATCTATCCTGACCGGGAATTGAACCCGGGCCCTCAAGCTTCGTAGTCAGGTTCTATAACAATTGGGCTATCCAGTCGTAAAAAAAATATCAAAATCAAATCAAAACTTGGCTTTGTCTGCACTTTTCATCAGGCTTTATGTAAAAAAAGTTCATTCTATTAATAGGCAGTAAAGCACTCTTTTAAATGTCTAGCTTTAAGGTTCCGGAGGCAAAATGGCAAATAATAATAATAATAATAAACCATTTATTTCAGATTCTTACATCCATAGTTAATTACATAGTTTACAAAACAAATCAAATTAAAATCAGCAATAGTCACAATATATTAAAACAAATTTAAATTAAATAAAAATAAAGGTCAAAATTAAAATTAAAATTTAAAATAAAAAAAAAATGCAAAAATGGAACTCTAATAGTTTCGCCATGAGTCGTTCAGTCTGTCTGTCTGTCTGGTCGTCCGTTCGTTCGGCTTAGCTACCTCACACAGACGTAAAGTGGGGTTGATATTTTCTTGTCTAACCTTATAGTGTGAGTATTCTTGGATGGGTATTTTAAGATCATTACGGGGTTGTCAGGACGATTTTTTGATACAGTGATTCGTTTGCGAAATATTCAACTTTATAGTGCTAATTTTGTTAAAGTCGAGCGCCCCCCTCGGGCCCCCTCTAAAAGCTAAACTGTTAGTTTGAAAATTTATAAAAAGAGAACCTATCGATGTTTAGAAAATTTTATTTCCGAAGGTTTAGAATCCCGAAAACTTCATTTGTCCGAAAGCAATTTTTTCTGAAACTGTAAATATTTCAGGACCATCGTGTAGAACCCTTTAGGTTAGGTTAGGGTTGTTTTATAAAAATCCTGAAATATTTACAGTTTCAGAAAAAAATGCATTCGGATAAATGAAGCATTCGGGATTTTAAATATTCGGAAAAAAAAATTTCGAGAATATGATAGGTAAAGTTATAAAAAAGATCATGATGGGAGTAATATATCAAATTAACAAGGAAAACTATTACGGCTAAGTCTGCTAGAGAATATTAACAGTTTAAGAGTAAATGAAGCCGTGGTGGCCTAGTGGATTGAACTATGGCCTCTCAAGCAGAGGGTCGTGGGTTCAAATCCCGGCTCGCACCTCTGAGTTTTTCGGAATTTATGTGCGAAATTACGTTTGTAATTTACCATGAGCTTTACGGTGAAGGAAAACATCGTGAGGAAACCTGCATACATCTGCGAAAAAATCCGCACTGGGCCCGCGTTGGAACTACGGCTCTAGCCTTCTCATTCTGAAGGGAGGCCTGTGCGCAGTGGGACGTATATAGGCTGGGATGATGATGATGATGATGATGAAGAGTAAATGCCACCCTAACTTTTAACCCTACTTACCTACCTACTTACTTTTGGGTATGTATTACAATACTGAAGTACGAAAGACCGAATGTATTAAAACATCGAATGGATCAAAAGACCGACACGATTTTTTTCTGAAACCGTTAACTTCTTAAGATGGTTATAAAACAAACCTAACCTAACCTAATGGGTTCTGTATGATGCCGTTTTAATAAATTCTGAAAAGTTTACGGTTTCAGAAAAAAAACGTGTTGGTCTTTTGACCCATTCGATGTTTTAATACATTCGGTCTTTCGTACATCGGTATTGTAATACATACCCCTTACTTTTATACCTACATGGACTTAGTTTTTAAATCTTACCAATAGATGGCGCCATGTGGACGCAGCATGAGGCTTAAGCTTTATGCGCAAGCGCACGGCATTACCGCGACGCGACGTGGCAATGGACTGCCTCGGTATATGAAGCTGCAAGCTCAGTGCATTGCACGGGCTTAAATCATTTTTTATAAGCAATCTCGCTGTTACCCGCGACTCCGTCTGCGAAGAATTAGTTTATCGGTATCCCGCGGGAATTATGTCTTTCCCCGGGACTCAAGCTAATGTGTGCCAAATTTCATCTAAATCGGTTCAGCGGTTTAAGCGTGAAGAGGTAACGGACAGACGGACACACTATCGGCTGGTGACTCCATTTGCGAAGAATTCGTTTATTTGCAATCCCGCGGAAACTATGCAATTTTCCGGGATAAAAACTATCCTATGTCTTTTTCTAGGACTGAAAATAGCTCTATACCCAATTTCAAATTTAGGTTTAACCGTGAAGAGGTAACAGACAGACACACTTTCGTATTTATAATTATAAGTAGATAAGTAGATCTTGCAATGTCACACAGGTATATGGATTTAATGGAATATATTTTTATTTAAGTCAGCTCAACTCAAGGGCGGTTATTTGAGCGTTTCAACTGTGTTTCAACTGTCTCATTTATCTGGTCACATTTTTTAGGTAATGGATTTGAATTCAACCAATTTCGATTATTAATAAAAGAAATTGGTTACATTTTCACAAGCTGTTACATGACATGAAATGTTGTTATATGAACATTATGTTAGTAACCAATTTCACCGTCAATATTATGTAAATTACAACATAAAACATAAAATAAAACGAACGCAAAGGAGCATGAGGATCATCCGATGGATGATCACCACCGTCCATGAATACCAAAAACTCGAGGAGAGTCACCCTTTAAAAGAAGTATAAACCCCTTCCTTGAAAGCCCCGATGTCATAATTGAAATAATGAAATGACGCAAATATAAACTTGTAACTTATTGAATCAAGCGTTACCCGTGACCTTACGATAGCTACATTTATGTAAAAAATGCGTGTTCATGCAGTTCTTCCACTTCAATACTGTATAATTACACACAAATCACACAAACCCAATTATCACCACCACCAAACTACACTGACGCGATTCGAACTCAATCAGAGCTCATCTTCAGAGTAGGTACAACAACCGTACGCTATGCTACCAAATGTTAGATGTTAGTGTTGTATGTTACAGGTTAAAATCTAAGATTGTAAATGATTCCCATGGAGCCATTTCGAAGCAAAGCCGCGGTTTATAACTAGGTACAATTAAATATAACATCACAGCATCTTCTGCCCGCTAACGAACGGGCGCGGCCCAAAAAAACAAATGGCTGATAAACGAGCTGTCTTTGTGTGCTACCGGTCTTACCTCTAGCGTAAGAGCGACTGGTCATTGACACTATGGGTTCTGTACTCATCATCATCATCCAAGACTATGTTCGTTTCACTTCAGGGCACAGGCCTTTTAGAATTAGAGATACTTGGGCCCTAGTTCGCGAGCCCAGTGCGTATTACACACACCATTGAAATTCTTGACAGTGAAAATGAACAAATATCATTATTTTACAAGCTATTTATTAACTTGCAATGTATGTATGTTAAATGTACAATGTATGTAAATTAGACTCATTTCCCGGTTTCCGATTGAGCTGAAACTTTGCATGCATGTATGAATCGGATGACAATGCAATATTTTTTTTTTTTATGTGAATGAAGCCAGACAAACGAACTAGTGGGTCACCTGATGTTAAATGAACACCACTGTCCATAGACACTCGCAGCGCTTTACGCGATACCAGTGCGTTGTCGGCCCTGCAGAAAATTGTACACTCGCCTCTTAAAGGCACCCAGGTCGTAACTCGATGGGAAGACCCCAGCGGGAAGCTCGTTCCAGATTTTGCAAGTTCGTGGCAAAAAAGACCGCTTAAAACGCACCGTCGAAGACTGCCATTCATCAACATGATGTCGATGAAATGAACGCTTACGACGGGAGGATCTGTAATGGAACCCCGCAGCTGGAATGAGGTCAAAGAGTTCCTCAGAGCATTCCCCGTTGTAGATCTTATAGAACACGCAAAGGGAGCTAACGTCTCTGCGGAGAGCAAGAGGATCGAGTTTAACGGAGAGTGAGGGGTTGCCGACAACTCGGCACGCTCTGCGCTGTATGCGATCAAGTGAAAGCAGCTGATATTGGGGTGCGCCAGCCCAGAGATGAGAGCAATACTCCATCCTTGGCCGAACCTGGGCCTTATATATCTGAAGCCGCTGCTTTGGAGTGAAGTATCGCTTAGAGCGGCCAAGCACGCCCAACATTTTAGCAGCCGACTTGGTTTTACCTTCCAGGTGATCGCGAAATTGCACCGCGCTCGAAATATCGACACCGAGGATCCCAACACTCTCCGAAGTGTTGAGGGGTGATCCTTGGAAGCATGGAGCAGCGACAAACGGGCGTTTTTTGGCAGTAAATACGCAAACTTGTGTTTTGGAGGGGTTAAACTGCACTAAGTTACGTGTGCCCCAATCAGAAACTTGTGCTAGTGTATTTTCTAGATCATACACAAGTTTAGATCGTCTCTCTTCCATTTCTGCCCAAGGAAGGTTAGCTCTACCAGAGTACCGTGCGTCGCAAGTACTGTCATCCGCATAGCAATGAAGGCCGCTTACAAGCAGCACATCATTGATATGCAGGAGAAACAGAGTAGGCGAGAGCACACAGCCCTGGGGGACACCAGCATTCACATACATTGAGTCGGAGTATGTTCCGTCGATAGCGACCCTAATACTCCGATCTTTAAGAAAACTGGCAATCCATGAGCACAACCCACCGGGCAGCCCGTAAGATGGCAATTTCGACAGAAGCGCTCCATGCCAGACTCTGTCGAAGGCCTTTGCGATATCTAGGCTTGCCACCAGAGCTTCACCCTTGCCTTCTATCGCCTCTGCCCAGCGATGCGTTAGGTACACTAGAAGGTCGCCAGCCGAGCGACCCTGACGAAAGCCATATTGGCGGTCACTAATTAGCTGGCGATCCTCCAGGTAGCCCAGGAGCTGCTGGTTGATGACTTGCTCCATCACTTTGGAAAGCAAAGAGGTGATCGCAATATTAATATGACATGGAGCTAATCTGATGATGGAGTTGGAAGCTGGCCATAGGAACTCTGTAATAAAACGATACGCGGTCGTATCGTTTATCGATACGGTTATCGATTAAAAGCTCGTTTGATTTGTCTTGACGAGTAGGTACTTTGGTAACCCAGGGCAAAAAGTACAATCAGCAAAAAAATGCTTTTAAAAATATAATTTTTAACAAAAACTTAAGTTGACTTTGCCTTTGACTTCGAAATAGGGACGTATGTGTTTGTAGAAATTCTCACGGAATAGCGAACAGTATAGGGTTTGTTAGAAATTATCTATGTATTTCTCTTTCTCTTTAGTACCACGCGAAATAGACAAGGGATCAGTCAAAATGTGAGAATGCTTTATCAAACTCGCTACGGAACCCAGAACTAAGCCAAAGTCTGCTTCTTTGTCGGACGTATTGGGACGTCGCAGTTTATTGACATCGTATCTTCACTGACTATATACCAGACAACAGAAATTTAACAGAGTATTCAAGAAGAATAAGAAAATAATCCAAAAAACGAGTCGCTTATTTATAAATAATCTTGCGTCGATGCAGATGCCCCGGCTTTACCATGAGTTTTACGATCAAGAAATTCAATGGTGTTTGTGAAGTGTCCTATCTGCACTGCCTCGCGTGGAAACTGCCCAAGTACTTTCATTCTAAGAGCCGTCCTGAACTCAGCAGTGGAACATTATAGAGGTGGAGATTAAAAGCTTGCCAAATATTTTCTTGAAATACTACAAAGCCATTGTCTTTCGCATTTAGGTCCTTGGACCTTGGAGACGAATTGAAAGAACGAGTAACTTCAAACATTTTATTGTACTAAAATTTCAAAATGACTTAACTACAGTGACGCCTTGAAACCAGACGGGCTGAGTTCTGATGAGTTATGTTCACCAGATGTTGTAGCACATGCACCAGTTGGCGTCGATGCAGATGCCCCGGCTCCAGCCTCGCGAGCGGCAGAGGAAGGCGCGAACTTTGAACTTTATAATAAAAGGATTAAAGGTACTCGTTTTTTAATTCATCTGATCCGCATAGTCTATGTTTAGAGACTGACTTTGGAGCTAGATGGCCTGGGTTTGAATCCCATTTGAGGCAGAGACTTGCATCATCATCATTTCAGCATTTTGTTCTTATAAGATATGGAATTCTTCTACGGAGATGAGGCCATGGGTTAAGTTTGTTTCATGCTTTAAATATTGGAATACAATTTAATAATTACCTTCAGCAGGCACTGCTCTCGTCAACTCAAGAAGGGCCACCACCACCGCCAATAATAGCAAAGTCTTGAAGCCCTGCATCTTCACAATAGAGTCAGTAGACAAGAATGTAAAAATGGTGTAAAGACTAACGGTGCTTTATTTAGGGAGAGATGACGCAAGGCATGTTTTTCATGAACTTAAGTCATAACTAGTGGTTCTCTGTTATCAGTTTAAGTAAGTCGTTATTACGGTCAATCAGCTTTTTGTTGTTATTAATTTTTAATCTGGATTAGATAGCTATAGATAAATCTATCTACGTAATCACGTCTAAATTTAGTATATTTCGATTGCACGTGTGAGAAAGCTGCATACATCTGAGCGAAACATCCATCCATACAAAAATTTGCACTTATGTTATAAACGCAATTTTTGTATGGATGGATGTATGGATAGCAACGACATCAACGAGATTTACTCGTATGTAAAGATAATGCAAGAGATAAATAATTGTCTACTTAATTATAAACAAATAATATAGTAAGTTGATAGTGTATCTTGTGATAAGAACATTAAAAATAAAGCAATAAAATTAATAAGACCAGTAGCTTCTGGGAAGTACCGGTACTCTTGACTTTTTAGGAACCGATACCTTGCATTATTTTATAGATTTCGTTTCTTTTAATTTCTCATAGCGTTTCTACTATTATTTCTGATGTCTGTGTGTACAACTTTCACATTTATAACTTTAGTAGGGAAATACTTTAACGTGATAAAATGACAACAAAACATAAAACTTGTTTGACCTAATTAATTACTGAATCTGATAACAGGGAAATACTTTTTATCAATCAAATACAAGAGAAAAACAAAAGCATTGAGTCATAGCTCCCTATATAAAGCAAGGCTGGCCTTCACTCCGGTATAGTTCGAGCTCAGGTTTGAAACTGTTCTTATTGTTATATTTCTCATCTACTTCTTCTATTGTGAAGATGCAGGGTTTCAAGGCTTTAGTATTGTTGGCGGTGGTGGTGGCCCTTCTTGGGTTGGCGAGCGCAGCGCCTGCTGAAGGTAATTATCAAATTGAAATCCAATATTTACTGGATAAAACCAGCTTAAACGCATGGCTTCACTGCCGTAGAAAAACTTTATTCGTAAGAATTTGGTAAGATCCGACCTTTTTTTGAGAAAATCAAAAAGAAAACTTTTGTGAAAAATCTAAGCAGTCTAGGTCCAAGAATTTAGGCTGGGTGTTTATGAGCTAGTCAGTCAGTGAGAATTCAAGTTACTTATTTCCATTACAAATTTTCAAAAACCTGCTCTTATATCTTGACAACATCTTTTTAATAACACCATTGATAACTTATGTCAAAACCATAATTTGCAGAGCCTACTGGGCTTAAGCAGCTGGCGGAGTATTCGGGCCTGGAGCAGCAGCCAGCGATGTTGGTGCGGTCTGGCCTCGCCGAGCTGTCGGAGCCGGCGGCTCGCCGCTGCACCGCCAGCGCCTGCTGGTCAACCTGCCGCTCGCTCGGCTGGAACAACGGCGTCTGCCTGGACGCTGTCTGGTGCATGTGCTTCAACTAGATCTTCATTAACACAGTCCAGTTCGTTAACGGCATTGCCAATGCTTTGCGAACCAAGTCCGCCTATTTATACCCAGTTATGTGCTTCTGTTTAGAATTAAGTATGTTTTTGTAAATAAATTATATTTTCACTAACAGTTTATCTATAATTTTCTCTTTCCTAACTAATTTATTAAGGATCCTACTCTATGTATCATCATCATCATTTCAGCCGAAAGTTGTCCACTGCTGAACATATTCCTCCCCCAAGGCTCGCCAAACAGATCGGCCCTGCGCCATCCGCATCTTGTTGGGGGCCTACCTACACTGCGTCTTCTGGTCCGCGGACGCCACTCGAGAACCTTTCGGCCCCATCGGCCGTCAGTTCTACGGGCGATGTGCCCTGCCCACTGCCATTTAAGTCTAGCGATTCTTCGACGAGCTATGTGTCCGTGACTTTAGTTCTTGCGCGGATTTCATCATTTCTAATGCGATCCCGCAGAGAAACTCCAAGCATAGCCCTCTCCATCGCCCTCTGAGTGACTTTGAGCTTCTCTATGTATAAATAATTGAAATACCTAAGTTACACTACTACTAACAAATCCCCAAGTCATTTTAAATGCACAAAAGAACATTGGAATAGGAAACCACTACAAGAAATGACTTACTGACTGACTGTTGGGTTACTGGGTTACTCAGGGTCGTATTCTGGGAAACACTCTTCTATATTTCATGTCCCTATATAACAACTTCTAACTAGCGTCAATAGAGCCCTTAGCAAACTTGTAGAAAACAACAAGTTTTTCTATAAGTATGATACGCACATGTTAAAACAAAAAATCTTTACGACTGGATAGTAGTGCGCTGCGCCTTGACAACCCTTTTGAATAACTGATGGGTACGCCAAAAGGAAAATCGTAAAGTGAAATACGAGGTTCATCATGATTTGACGACCATATGACCTAGTGGTTAGAGAACCTGACTACGAAGCTTGAGGTCCCGGGTTCGATCCCAGTGTCGGGGCAGATATTTGTATGAAAAATACGAATGTTTGTTCTCGGGTCTTGGGTGTTTAATATGTATTTAATTATGTATCTATCTATACAAGTATGTTTATCCGTTGCTTAGTACCCATAACACAAGCTTTGCTTAGCTTAATTTGGGACTAGGTCAATTGGTGTGAATTGTCCCATGATATTTATTTATTTATTTTATTTATATATTTAAGAGTCAAAGTATAATTATACTATAAAATCAAGAGTTAGTAGAGCCCTGCTCCTAAACAAAATGTACATGGAATGCAGTCATATTGAGTGGTTGCTTGCATAGACAAACAAAAATAAAAACTCAAGATTTTCAGATTTTTTCGTGGGCTGTGAGTCTCAAATTTCTAGGACAATTGGAAGAAGCTCATAGGTTTTGATTCCACGGAGATTTAAAATGGAAACATAATATTTTCTAATGACTGTATCTTTTGATTGTACTGACTCAAAAATTTGATTTCTCTTAGCTTTAAATGATTGCAGATTTGAGTATTTGATATTAATAATTTCAGTTTGATACCTTTACGCGTTTCTGGGAAAAAGGATTTTGACAGTCGGACAGATAACCATCACAGGGATCCTACAAAGGTTCTGATTTTTTTCTTCCGCGGTGTGGACATTATGCAGAAAAACTCTATGTCCAGCTATCAAGTCCAAAAATGTGCTAGTCATAAAAAATACACTATTTTTCTGGACTAGCTGGATAGGTCTGGGCTGGCTAATGCCTTATTGTCATCGATGACTTACTAAGTGACCTTGGTTCTAGTTATTTCGGAACTTGTCTAGACAGATCAAAAAAGCTCCCAGAGTTATGACAATGGCGTAAACTGATAAGCTGCTTATCCACAATTTATTCGCTTTCTCTTATTGTAATGTGTCTCATTCAACTGTTTTTCTATTAAGATTAAGACCTATACAATGTTTTCACAGTATTATTGAAAAATAGCTTCGAATTGTTGGTTATGTTGTCTAGGACTAAAACTATAGCAGAACAACTTTCAACTTTGTATTTATGGATATGGGTCGCTTCGAAGCGATAAGGCCGCCTATTGCTTATCCTTTAAACTTATTTTTCTGTATTGTTTTCTTTGTGGTGTACAATAAAAAGTCATTGTATTGTATTGTAAGTTGGTGTGGGGTGGTAGTGAAACGATTAAGTTACGGTAGTTTAAAATCTAATTTATTTACAAAAAAATTCTTAATTTTATACAAAAACACATAATTTGTATGATAAGAGGCGGACATGATTCGTGAGGCGTTGGCAGTGCAGTTTAGAAACTGGACTGCGTCATAAAAAAGATTTAGTTGAAGCACATGCACCAGACAGCGTCCAGGCAGACGCCGTTGTTCCAGCCGAGCGAGCGGCAGGTTGACCAGCAGGCGCTGGCGGTGCAGCGGCGAGCCGCCGGCTCCGACAGCTCGGCGAGGCCAGACCGCACCAACATCGCTGGCAGCTGCTCCAGGCTCGAATACTCCGCCAGCTGATCAAGCCCAGTAGGCTCTGGGAACGGAGGTTTTAATGAGTTGTATGTACCTATTATATGAAAATTTATGGTAACTAAATTGCATTAAAAAAAATTCATTCTATGGACTCAAAATCAGTGAAAGACTATTCCCAAGCAATGACATTTAGGGTTCTTTGTTATATGTACATATACAAACGTGGTTAAATTTAAAAATTAGATATCCGTTTCGGGGTTACTGCAAGAAAGTGATGGCCTTCAAAAAACAAGAAAAGTGAGGTATCATTACTATGAAACAAACTTACCATTGTCGGCGGGCGCTGCTATCGCCAGCCCAAGAAGGGCCATCACCACCGCTAACAATACGAAAGTCTTGAAACCCTGCATCTTCACAAAAGAGTCAATAGATAAGAAAATAAGAATAAGAACAGTTTCAAAGCTGTGCTCGAACTATGCCGTAGCGAAAACCAGCCTTGCTTTATATAGAAAGAGATGACTCAATGCATCATGAACTTAATTGATAACTAGTACTTCCCTGTTATCAGTTTCAGTAATTGGTTAATACGGTCAACTGATTTATTGGTGTTATTCATATTTGTTCTGAAGTCGGTCTATTTGTACCATTTTTTTTTTTAGTTTTTACGTAAGTTTTGCATCGGAGTCAATGACTTCACATGTAAAGATATAGACTAGATTAAAGTGTTACTTAATTATAATTAAATCGTGGTGTACATTGATAACCGAATATACATAGATTTTGCTTGATTTTGTTAAGGATTGCACATACCTACTTTACCTATTTACTTCTGCAAGGAACCAACACGCTGGACATTTTGGAACTGTTTGAATGATGATGTAAACATTTATGTGATTAGGTATACCTACTTCAGTTTCTCTTGGACAAAAGAAGTAAGTAAGTAGCACTAAGTTGCATAAACTCACTTTTTTGGAACTGTTATGCAGTTTAAATGCTGCAAAATGTATCAAAGTCTTTACAAAGTTATTCATGTCGTTTTTTAAGTTTGTGTTATTAAAGTGGCTTGAAAAGTCTCGTGCAATTCTTGTGTACGGAATGAAAAAAATTTCAAATTTATTAACTGTTATTTAAAGTCGCTTATTTTGCAAACCATAAATCAAGTATCACGATGACGATGAAGTCTAGCTAGCGCGTGAAGAAAAGCTTTAAAATGTCGCTGATCTTTCTGAAGTACTCATGCCTACTTACAGTAAATGAAAAAAAATGAAATGTGTAGGATACTTTTTAGTCAGAAAAAGAAAAAGGAAAGTTATATCTTATTGCCAGATTCATCAAAGTACAGCCTTGTTATAGTATAAATCTTCCCAGGTGAATTTTTCGCTTCGAGCCCTTATCATTCAAAACAAACGGTATCGTCAAATTTAAATTCAAATTTAATGTAATGGCTCGAAGCGAAAAAACACCTGTGAAAATTTATACTATAACTGTCTATGTAAAATCTTAAATGAGTGAAAAAAAAAGCATTGCAATGTACCTATTTGATTTAAATAGATCTCGATTTTCAAAAATTTGTTTCTATTGCTTCGAAGTGAAAGTATTTTCTATGTTAAGTTTAAAGCCATATAAGATATAATCAATATGCCTTGACCGTTGATCAATACGGATGGCCGTTTCACCATGAAGAAGAATTCAATATATTTTCTCTCTTAGCAAGTTTCACATTTTAATATTAGGCAGAAAAATACTAAAATATTAAAATTAAAGATAGTAAAATAACAACAAAATATGACTTGATTGCCCTAAATACTGAATTACTTAATCTGATAACAGGGAAATATTATTATCAGTCAAATACACTAAAATTAAATAACAAATGCATTGAGTCATCTTTCCCTATATAAAGCAAGCCTGGTCTTAACTACGTTATAGTTTGAGCTCAGCTTTGAAACTGTTCTTATTGTTATATTCTTGTCTACTGACTTTATTGTGAAGATGCAGGGATTCAAGAATTTCGTGTTGTTGGCGTTGGTGGTGGCCTTTCTCGGGCTGGCGAGAGCAGCGCCCGCTGACAATGGTAAGCTTATTTCATAGTAATGTTTCTTCACTTTTCTTTTTTTTGGGAGCCATCACTATGTTGCAGTCATACCGGAACAGATATCTAGTCTTTAAATTTAACCACGATCTGCTTGATTAAATATTATTTTCTGAAATATCAAACAACCCTACCAACCTCTTGGTTTTTGGCTTTTTTTAATATAATCACCATTAATGTTCACATCTATCATACAACTCATGTTGCAACCTCCGTTCCCAGAGCCTACTGGGCTTGATCAGCTGGCGGAGTATTCCGGCCTGGAGCAGCTGCCAGCGATGTTGGTGCGGTCTGGCCTCGCCGAGCTGTCGGAGCCGGCGGCTCGCCGCTGCACCGCCAGCGCCTGCTGGTCAACCTGCCGCTCGCTCGGCTGGAACAACGGCGTCTGCCTGGACGCTGTCTGGTGCATGTGCTTCAACTAGATCTGCTTCATTAATACAGTGCAGTTCGTAAACTGCACTGCCAACGCTTTACAAATCATGTCCGCCTTTTAAATACAAATTTGTACGTCTGTTTAAAATTACCAATATTTTTGTGAATAAATTAGATTCTAACTTACATAATTGTATTTCCCTACAACCATCCTGATCAACTTATCTGATAATACTCTCTGAGAGTTCCAGAAATGTTTCAGTATCTCCCTATACTTCGTTTTTTTAGCATTAGAAATAAGGTAAACAATCTCGATATGTCTTTTTATTGAAAAACGCTTTTAAAAAAGTACATAGTAACTATTACTTAGGAAATCAAAAGAATATAAATGACCATATTATTTCCTTGTTAATTGTTACACATTTGCCGTGATTTTGTGCTTTTTAGACTTTTATTTTTAAAACTGTTTTTCAATAAGAAGACACGTCAAAATCGCTTACCTTCTTTCTAATACTAAAAAAAAACAACCAAGTGCGAGTTCGACTCGCGCCCCGAGGGTTCCGTACAAATTTATATGTATCTATGAACATTCAGTCTTAGCAGACCTCTGTTCCTAAGCAAAATGTGCGCAGTGTGAAATCATTGTAGATTGGTTACTGATATAAACAGAGAGGCAAAAAAATTTATGCTTTTCGCAATTTTTCCTTTATCTGTGCTATAAGACCTTGCTTCGTACCAAATTTCAGAATTATGAGTTCACGGGAAGTACGCTGTAGCCTGTAGGTTTTGATTCCCTTGCGAGTGTCAAATATTTGCGGCATAAATAGATTGGTTACTGAACTTACTGATATAGACACACAGACAAAAAAAAATATTCTTTTTGCAATTTGTTCCTTTATCTGTGCTATAAGACCTGCATTGTACCAAATTTCAAGATTCTGGGTTTACGGAAAGTACCCTGTAGGTTTTGATTCCCTTGCGAATTTCGAAAATTTGCGGCATAAAAGCTGTATCTTTTGATTGCGTTAGCTTAGAAGTTTGATTTTTTCACAGCTCCAAGGGACAGTAGACCTTAGTATTTGATATGAATTTCAGCTTGATACCTCTACGCGTTCCTGAGAAAAAGGGTCTTGACAGACGGACGGACGGACAACAAAGTGATCCTATAAGGGTTCCGTTTTTTCCTTTTGAGGTACGGAACCCTAAAAGCGATTAGTTTGAAAAGGAATAGAAATCTGCAGGCTTATTGTCTAACGTTTCTGACGCTTGCCTTCGCAATCACTATTTCTTTCTGTCAAACGGTATAAGATGATGACAGAAAGAGATGGTGAAAGCGATGGCAAGCGTCAGAAGCGTTAGACAATACGGCCGCTGAGGTCATATTGTTTAGCGTGCGGGCTCTTTCTATCGCATTCACCATCTCTTTTTGTCACCATCTTATACTATTTGACAGAAAGATGAATGCGATAGATAGCAACCACCGGCGCGTAAGACAATACATTCACTTATATAGAAAATAATGTTAAGGCCAGCATACTCTAAAAGACCTCACTTTACTTTTTTAATTTTGACATGAAACAAAGACTTTTGCGCTGATTTTCCACAGGTAAACCAAATGTTACGAGCCGTAGGGTTTGTTAGATAGATAATACGCCTTTAACGTAAAACTAATTTAATTGAACAAAAAGGAATCTCTTTCAACACTAAACTTATTCACTTAAATCACTTAGTAATCACTTTGATCTCTCTTCGATGTTTATCTTTCGGTATCTCTTCCAAAACTGACTCTGTCGGAACCCTGTCCGCCCTTATATAGGTCCAGTGAATCGGTCCACAAAGTTCGAGAACATTCCAGCTAGAACCTTCTGGCACAGTCTGGAACACTCCGGAAACAGGATCATCCGTCTGTCTCTCTCACGAGCACGCTATGCTATCTCGCTCGCACACCTTTCCAGAATGTTCCGGAACAAGATCGTCCGTCTCTTTCACGCATATTTCTGCAACGATAACAAAATCACTGATTTAAGATACTTTTATATTTCACCTCTTGAAAGAATACTCAATACGACTGCTAAATAGAAAGCACCGATTTTTTTTTGCTGACAATGATTGCTTTATAGTCATGTGAGGATAGCAAAATGTAAAATGCTTAGGTAAATGGCTAGTTCTACTAGCGTTTCAACCGCTATCACTCTCCTGTCGCATATAATAAGTAAATGAGCGACACCTAGCGGAAGGTTTTTATATAACGACACTGCGTGCTTGTGGTATAATTTCAATTTGTTGAAATTTCACTCTAGCTGTAGCTTATTTCTTACGTATACGCAGGAGAATGATAGCGGTTGAAACGCTAGTAGAACTACCCAAATATAGTTTTTTATTTGATTTCGGTGATCATTTACTATTTTCAGTACCATAGTGTTTTGGTGTAATAATTCAAATTAATTATTATGACTTTACGTACTTAAAAATTCAACGCTATCAATGAACATTTTACAGTGACTTTTTTAAGCATACGAATTACCATATTTAACATTTCATACTAATATTCGGATATGCTATGAAAAAAGTAGTCATTTACAAAACGTTAAGCCTTAATTTTTAAGTATTTTTAACTTTTACAAGTAGATAATGTCAGATGCATTCTTAAACAAGATATTCCATCATAATTATCTTAATGTATAGGTGCGGATTATTTAAAGATATCTACAAAACTCATATAGAAGACTTCAAAGCCGTCATGTTTTCTGAACTCAAAGGTTTTTAGGCTAAAGATGAGCTCGGCATAGAAAATAAACTGTATTCTGTTCGTTCAGACTAGAATAGGGCTCCTAAAGCCCTTATTTATACTTTTATAATTGGTTCTTGATGTTTTGGTACTTCTCTACAAATAGATCAGAAAAGCACTCGATATGACCCAGGCGTGCACTGGTGTATTTTTCAGCCCCGGGTTAGTTACTTTTGTCTATTGTAATGTTCCTTTTTATACCGTGTTTCAAGTAATTCTTTTCTACAGCTTTGTAGTTGTCTTGAAAGATGGCTAAGAGTCATTGGAATTAGTGAGCGAAAGTTGCCTGGGCCTAACAAAATACCGAAACAATTTTAAAAGAGAGTTCATGGGTAACCAGGTTAAAAGGCTGATATTGAAATATAGTTTATATTTAAATTAAAATCTAATTTATTAACAGAGACATTCCTAATATTAAACATAAGTACAATTTTGTGTGTAAAAAGGCGGACTTGATTCGTAAAGCTTTGTCAATGCAGACAAGAACTGGACTGTGTTATTGAAGCAGATCTAGTTGAAGCACATGCACCAGACAGCGTCCAGGCAGACGCCGTTGTTCCAGCCGAGCGAGCGGCAGGTTGACCAGCAGGCGCTGGCGGTGCAGCGGCGAGCCGCCGGCTCCGACAGCTCGGCGAGGCCAGGCCGCACCAACATCGCTGGCAGCTGCTCCAGGTCGGAAGACTCCGCCAGCTGATCAAGGCCAGTTGGCTCTGCAAATTATGGTTTTTACATGAGTTGTACGTCGAATTCTGTAATTTAATTTGTGATTAATTATTCCTAAAAAACAACAATGCATTTCTTGGTGCTAATTATTGGTATTAAGGACCGTTTGTAGGTTCAACATTCAGGTTTAAATATTAATAAGTTCAATATAAGTATAGATATAGAATTACATTTATTCATAGAATACAAATATAAAGAAACAATAAGAATAATTAAAACTTTCTATATACGTAAACTAAAAATATGATACTTAAATACTACTAGACTAAGTCTAAATAAGTCTAAAAAAGACCCCTGTGACATCGTACCCAAAAGGCTCGTTCCTCGATCGTCTTTCGTTGAATGGCGATGTCAATTCGTTGAGAAAGATAGCTGCCAGCTCTTTCGTTTCCAGTGGTGTTGACCAGACGCTTTTGCAGTTCTTTAATTAAGTTGTGTTCGCCAGAACCCCAAAAACCCAGCGTCCCAAAACAGACAGCAACAAATTTGTAAGCTGAACCGAGACCCTGGCATTTTAATACTTTCTTACTCTCGGCTGCTTCAGCCGCTGCGCCAGCTTTTTTTGTTGTACCCTGAAGGTATGAAGGGGCTAAGGCATCGACGCAGGTTGCGTCGCAAACTAAAATCCGACCCATACTCCAGGGAATTAGAGACATACCGTCCGGATTTTTGCCATCATCCCGCGCAATGCAAGATTATAAATAGGTATAAGATTAGTGAAAATTTGTTCTCATGAAATGAACTTACCATGGTCAGCGGGTGCTGCTCTCGCTAGCCCTAGAAGGACCACCACCACCGCCAACAATACGAAAGTCTTGAAGCCCTGCATCTTCACAATAGAGTCAGTAGACAAGTAGGTAACAATACGAACAGTTTCAAAGCTGAGCTCGAACTATACCGCTGTAAAAACTGGCCCTGCTTTATATAGGTGGTGATGATTCAACACATGTTTTCATGAACTTAATTGATAACTAGTACTTCCCTGTTATCAGTTTCAGTATTCGTTGTATTAGGGTCACTCGGGGTCATTTATAATTTTGGTGTTAATTAGTTTAGTTTTGGGATTAGGTATATCTGGATTAAATTATTTTGCTTTTCCTTAGGCAAACATGTGAAACTGCTACATATGAGAGAAACATGCATATTTTCATGCATGTATTGAAATGCGATATACTTACCTCTTCCATAGAAATTATTATTATTATGTGTCACAAAAGAAGAAAAAGAATGTATGTCTGTCTACCTATAGAATGCCACAAATACAGTACCTACAGAGAGAGACAAGAGACTGAACTGGAGAGCTAACAATGGTATCTCTTACAAAATATTAACGATTTTGAATTAGATTTTTTCAGTTTCAGTTTTTCCCCTGTACGTAGGTTTTGCAACAATTTTGATGACTTTATGTGTAAAAATATATGCGTATCTTTACACATTGCTAAAAACACATTGATTGATAAAAAGGTGCTGCTGATTTATAAACAAATTATGTTGAAAATTGATAAGCTAATACAGATTTACCTGATTTCATTAAATATTGCAGATAATCAATTTACTGATAATAACATCAAAAACATCGCAATAAAATAAACTGGTGCATCCTATTTTTCCGGAAAGAACCGACGACACTCTTAACATTTTGAAAATCATGAAACATAACTATTACCTCTTCTTAACTGCAGATAAACGGGTTCTTCAGTGAAATAAAAATAATACATATATTCGGTTTTATACTAAATTAAACTAATATTTGGATTTAAAAACTTAATATTACGTTTATTCTACGTATATTTAAAGTCTAATCTTTTCACAAGTCTTCGTGCATCGAAAAATGAAAATGTGTTAAAATTAGTGACAAATTTTTAGATCTTTTTTTAACCAATGATACTTTTTAATTGTGAAAAACAAACACTGAAATGAATGACAGAGATCTACTAGTTATCTATAAAATGTCTAAATGTCACTAACCGCGTTGCAATGCTCATGCCCACTAAGATAATTATGGATGTCTCTAGTTTTTAATCCACACTGAGTCCGCGTGAGAACTAGGTATATAGCCAAAGCCAGGTAGTAGAAAGCTTAAATTTTGCAAAAAAATGTTCCTAATTTAATTAAAACTTGGTTTTCCGAATGCCTATGAAAATGACAAAGATAAACCAACGAAGAATTAAAAAATTGGATTAAAGATGTTTTTGAATTATGGGTTAAGATAGACATAAAAAAAAAAAAAAAGTCAAAATTCTTTATTCAATTTAGGCATCAAATTGATGCTCCTATGAACGTCGAAAAATCTACCACCTGTAACAGTACAGACATCCATCTGTAATGTTCCATCTTATATAAACATAGTTTTAGGTATATTAGTCAATAATATATGAACAAAATAGCTAATAAATTGTTTCATACGCCAATAGGGCGATGTTATTTTTAATTCATTGATCACAAACTACCTATTTGCATACTGAACCTTTTATTGTAAGAATAGGCCTGTATGAAGCTTATTTGGGAATGTGGGACTGACGACAACGATGTTAATAAGGCTAATTAACAATTACATTCGGAAAATCCTCATTTGTAACCCTTTTACTTGAGGAAAGGCCTGAGATGATGATGATGATGATGAAGATGATGCAACACTTTCGCTTACTAGACGGCATACCTGTAATTTTGCCAACAAACTGGCTGACCCAATTTAGAGGTAAAACAGGCAAATCTGCACCTTAAGTGAAAAGCTTAGAAGCTATTTCAGTATCGAGTTCGGAATGAGAATTGTCGGGTAGACTGGAGGCACGCGCTCGAGATACGACCTTTTCACAGTTATTCGGGCCCCTTTTGCACCTAGTGCTCCGTGTGCACCATATGGTTTGAATGGACCAAGTGCTCCAAATGCTCCAATGGGATTGCTTGGGCTAAGTGCGCTTAGTTCGCTATTGGGACGGTAGATGGCGTATAAAAGGCAGCGAGCGGACAGAGAACGGGTTCTTCGTCTTTGCCACGGGCTCGGAAACGGTTCTCCCAGTGTGTTTGAGGTATCATTTTTATCGTGACTTTTACCGTATTTTCTCTTACTTTATTGTGTTTTCTCTTGTGTTTTCTTTTATCGTGTTTCTTTTATTGGGTGTTTAAATGTTTCTTGTGTTAGTTAATGGGGGTTTTTGTGTGATTGCCCGGCTTTGTGTATTTATTGCCAAATATGGTGATGGAATATTCATTGTCGGATAATTACATAGTTGATAGTTAAGATGGGGTAGCGGGATTTTGCGGGACTTTCATATGGGAGTTTATTTGTTAGATTCTTGTGATAGTTAATGGGGAGGGGTTTAGTGTGGTTATCTGGCTTTGCGTATTTATTGCCAGAACATGGCGATGGAATGCTCATCGTTTGGATAACTACATAGCTGTGTGATAGTTAAATTGGGGTTTAGTGGATTTTGTGGGGTCAGTGTAGGGGCTAGGTTGTGTTAGTGTTGGAGAACCTATTCGAGCATCAGCTGAAGTAATAGCTGGACTCTGAGAAGGGATAGTCCCGAAACCTTGCGGTGTTAACGTAACGATTAGCCCATCTCGGAGGCGTTTTAGTGTAAATTTACCACCTCTTGGAGATGGGTGGGGGTCTGTATTATAACTCAAGAGTCGGACCTAAGTTCTCCCTGGGTGTTGAAGGGTTTGGAGCGCCATAACCGGTGTTTCAAACTCATCATCTACCTAGTCCGCTTATCTATTTATATATATATTACACACTGGTATTCTTCTATCCCAATCCCCTCAGAAGGGTACCAGTAGTACACGGGTATAGAAAGTAAGTCTTGAGCCAACCCACTCAACGTAGGCATTAGCTTAGGATAGGCCCTCTCTTATCAGTTGGAGAGGGGCCCCGCGGTAGTTGTAAATGTGGAATCCGGATTCCTAGCTTTTCAATTTCGTGTAGAATAGATGGATAGTTTAGCTGGTAGGATAGGTTCTTCGGGGATAGGTGTTATTACCATTAACTATCTTCAGATCTTCATTATACTGTAGTGTGTCGGAGGGCTGAAATATGCCACCTGACATACTTGATATTATTATCATTAACTATCTTCAGATCTTCATTATACTGTAGTGTGTCGGAGGGCTGAAATATGCCACCTGACATACTTGATATTATTATCATTAACTATCTTCAGTTCTTCATTATACTGTAGTGTGTCGGAGGGCTGAAATATGCCACCTGACATACTTGACATTATTATCATTAACTATCTTCGGTTCTTCATTATACTATAGTACGTTGGAGGGCTGAGATATGCCATCTGACATACTTAATACTATTACCATTAACTAAATACCACCTGCTGTTCGTCATTATACTAATTGATGTAGGAGGGCATTACTATGCCTTCTGACTTACTAAATACTACTACCTAAACAAGACAGTTCTTCATTGAGCTATATTGTGTTGTGGGAAAGGGCTACATTTGATGACATAACTACTAATGCCTGAGGCATTGACTGACTTTGACTATGACGCTCTAGACTTCCGACGGATGAAAGATTTCAGGGTTTCCCTTTCATCCATATGTCCTATCTAGTAAACCCTAGTAGACTCAATTAAGTGAGTAAAAATAAAACTCAACAAACTCACTATGAATATTTATTTGCTGAAAAGTAGAATCTCCTTTGAAGTCGGCGGTCGTCCCTGGTGAAATAACCTTGGATTATCTGGTCCTGTGGTGGCTAGTTATACTTACTGTACCTAGATGGTAAAAGCTTACCAAATACTTGTTTTACAATCCGTCATTCTGACTATAACTGAGGCAGATGCAAGTTAGTGGCTTACTGGTACCAAAGGATCTGGTAGCTACTCAATAGTCATTATGATCATTCATCGAAGTCTACAATTACTACCGAAGTTTCGGCTAGCTATTGCAGAGGCAATATGATCACAGGTTGGACCCAAGAACGGCCACAGACTGTAACTAATACCCCTTTGAAATGTCCTCTCATTTATTTAAGGTAATGCATTCATTACCTAAACAAGGAAAAGGTAGTATACTCCTTCAGAGTTCATGCGGGGGAGGTTTTGGAGTCCATGTATGGTGCCGCACACCACCGTTGGGAGCGGGGAGTGGGCTCTCAACCATAGCCGCAATATAAAATTCCTTGCCTACAAGTACATGACACAGACTATGGACATATGACATTAATAAAACTTCAGACAATTATCTTTCTTCAACCATTCTTCTTTTGACATCTCTACAGGTTTTATTAACTATAAGCGATCACTTAAAACTATACACAATTACTTGAAACTACAAACAGCTTAATTATCCTACTTCAACTATTCATCTTCCTCAATGACTTTTATTAACTATAGGCAATTACTTTCTTTAAAATTATCCATCCTAACCATATCTTCATTATAAACTTGAATTATATAGCAGTTAACTACTACCCATACATACAAAAAAGAACTGTCGGGTTATTCTTCGGACTCAATGTAGGATCCTTATTACGTAAACCACTAGCGATCACTTGGCCAATTCTGTGACTTAAACAAGGTAAATCAGCTTGAGTTAGAGCTAGGTATTTTAAGGACTATTTTTAGAAAAAATTAGGTGCTATAGGTTTGCATATATAGGTAGGCTTCCCTAGGTAGGTCTTCTTAGAGTTATATAGGTAGATATATATAAAGTAATGTAAGGATATAGGTAGAAGTAAATAGGAGATATAGATCTATCTAGGTAGGTAGCTTTAGTATATATAGCTTAGTATATAGTGTAGTATATATTTAAGGGGTAGGTAGCGAGGGGGGGGTGGTACACACCGGTTCGGAAAAAACCCTGTTGAGAAGAAACCGGCAAGAAACTCAACAAGGTATATTTTTTTCAATCAGATCTACATTGTTATTAAATGACATACATCTAAAGTATTTAATACAATTAAATTTTTTAACACAGTAGATACGCTATTTGAGACTAGGGATCGCCAATGCGGATCGGAATTATTTCCAAACATCCCTGTCCATGATATAGTCATTAATTTTATAGTACGCCTTAGATATTAATGTCTTCTTCACAATGGATTTGAATTTTGTATCAGTTTTTTCGGTTATTGTTTTCGGAATTTTATTATAAAAACGTATGCATCTTCCCAGAAACGACTTTTTAGTTTTAGCCAGTCTGTAAGATGGAACTTTAAGCTTCCCTGTGTTTCTAGTAACCTTTGGCTTATCGACGTTAGTGGGAAAATCACATATGTTTTTTCTTACGTACATGATTATTTCAAATATATACAACGACGGCAGGGTTAGGATACCTATTTCTTTAAAAAAAGATCTTAAAGAATCGCGTGTCCTTAAGTTAAATATATCATACAGGTGGATGAACATTAAAAAAACCGGCCAAGTGCGAGTCGATCTCGCGCACCGAGGGTTCCATACAAATTTATATGTATCTATGACATCCAGTCTTAGTAGACCCCTGCTCCTAAGCAAAATGTGCGCAGTGTGGGATCATTGTAGATTGGAATATGATATAGACACACAGACAAAAAAAATTGTGCTTTTTGCAATTGTTTCCTTATCTGTGTTACAAGACCTTGCTTCGTACCAACATTCAAGATTCTGAGTTCACGGGAAGTACCCTGCAGGTTTTGATTCCCTTGCGAGTTTCGAAAATTTGCGGAAATTTTCGGCATAAACAGCTGTATCTTTTGATTGCGTTGGCTAAGAAGTTTGATTTTTTCACAGCTCCAAGAGACAGTAGACTTGAGTATTTGGTATAAATTTCAGATTTTTACAACTACGCGTTCCTGAGAAAAAGGGTCTTGACAGACGGACAGATGGACGGACGGACAACAAAGTGATCCTATAAGGGTTCCGCTTTTTCCTTCCAGGGTACGGAACCCTTGAAAATGAGAGTTCAAGCATAGATTTTCCGAACAAAAGGTTTTAAGTACCTTTGATATTTTAACAAAGGCTTTGCTATACATAGACCGAAAACTCTAATTTTATAATATAAGATAATAAAACACCTCATAAGGTAAAATAAGACCTTGTTTGACACACATACTTAATTACTTAATCTGATAACAGGGAAATACTATTTTTATCAATCAAAATACACGAAAATAACAAATGCATTTGAGTCATCTCTCCGTATATAAAGCGAGGCTGGTCTTCACTCCGGTATAGTTCGAGCTCAGCTTTGAAACTGTTCTTATTGTTACCTACTTGTCTACTGACGATATTTTGAAGATGCAGGCTTTCAAGACTTTCGTGTTGTTGGCGGTGGTGGTGGCCCTTCTTGGGCTGGCGAGAGCAGCGCCCGCTGACAATGGTAAGTTTATTTCATAAAAATAGTTTTTTACTATGCCTTTTTTTTGGGTGCTATCACGCGCTCTAGGTCACCCCAAAACAGGGCTAAAGTTATTAAATTTTACCAAGCTCTGAACCCTTTTAAATCAACGTTCTCGAGTATAACGCAAATATTGTCTTTAGGGAATGGTTTTTGAGTTTGATTTTTTTACACCATAAATTTTCAAATCCAACTTGCAACTTATGTCATTTTCAGAGCCAACTGGCCTTGATCAGCTGGCAGAGTTCTCCGGCCTGGAGCAGCAGCCAGCGATGTTGGTGCGGTCTGGCCTCGCCAAGCTATCGGAGCCGGCGGCTCGCCGCTGCACCGCCAGCGCCTGCTGGTCAACCTGCCGCTCGCTCGGCTGGAACAACGGCGTCTGCCTGGACGCTGTCTGGTGCATGTGCTTCAACTAGATCTTCATTAACGCAATCCAGTTCTTTAACTGTACTGTCAACGCTTCATGAATCATGTCCGCCTATATACACATTGATATGTTATTTGTTTAGATTAAGACTTTTCTTATGAATAAATTAGTTTTTAATTAAAACATTACGTTTTATTTTTGCCTTCCGACCAACTTACGCCGAATGTTTTTTTTAGCATATTCTGGTGTTTCTGAACTTTGACAAGTTTCTACTACAAATGCCAAGATTCTTAGCTATCTTTGAAGATTACTATAAAGCATAGAATACCAATATAGAGGTAAAACAATAGAGAGTGAAACATATTATAATAAAAAAGTGAATACCACGTCCTGGATAAAGTTTACTCGTTTAGGTACCGGGAGCTGCTCTGGTCTGTCCCTAGACAAATAGCAAGCACCAAATGTAGTAAGTGTGTCATAGATAATAAGAAGGCTTTAGCAAACCCTGCCATAGACTAATATTACAAAAGAAAATCTTGTTTTTATTGAGAGCGCTTTTTTTCCATTTTTTGGCATTTTTTGGTTCTAGAAAGCTAGGTTTTTTTGTATAATTTTTGTGGGTATCGCCAATGCCATCCATATATAACTTTAGGATGGTGCTGATGATGTTCGTTCATTAGTTTTAGGGTGTTGGCCTAGTTTAAATGAACAATTATAAGCTTATACATATTAGCAATCTTATGTTTAAACAATGACACCGCCCACGGACACCCACAACACAAGTTGTGTAACGGATGCGTTGTCGGCCCTTTGAGAAAAGAGTAGGCACGTTTTTTGAAGATTCCCAAGTTAAAACGGTCTGGAAATACTGCCGCTGCAAGCCGATTCCAAAGTTTCACCGTGCGTGGCAAAAAGTTCCGCGAGAACCGGACCGTAGTAGATGCCAGCTATCGAGATGATGAGGGTGACAATGGTTATTTTTATATTTCAAGTTAGTTATAACACGATTATGGCTTGTGATTAACTTACCACCAAATATAGTTAATGATAACTTCAAAAAACAGAATAATGGTTATGAAAAATAATTAAAGATCACCAAAATGAAACTTCATTTTGATAGAAATTAAATTATCTAAAAATTTTATAGTATAAAAAAAATGTTGACCCTACGACGCCTGGTCGAAGAATCAACAACCAACTGCCAAGGGTCAACAACCGCTGATGATGCTTCGGTGAGAAGCGAAACACGTGTCCGGGATTTTGTTCATGGTTGTGGTGGTGGTGGTTCTCTTGGTGGTGGGTTCAGTTACGTTTACGTTGGTTATTTACGTTTTTTATGCAGAGGGAGGGCGGGTTTAATTGCATAAAAAGCATTTTTTCAGCGCAAACGTAGCTGTTTTGCATGACTTGGCCTCACTACTTAGCGGAGGAGCAAGATAGGTATTCCATTTATTTTAACATGGACCTCCACATATAATTTTGTACCATTTGGCGTCGAGACCCTTGGTCCGTGGGGCCCTGGTGCTCTGAGTCTCTTCAAAGACTTGTCAGAGACTCAGAGATACCACAGGAGACCGAAGAGCTGGCAGCTTCCTCGCTCAACGCATCAGTCTTACGATCCAGCGAGGAAATGCTGCCAGCGTCTTCGGTACCATGCCACAGGGGCCATTCTTAGATTTAATTTAGTTTTAGTTTAATTTATTTTAATATAGTTAGTTTTAATTTTTATAGTTTGTTAGTGTTTATACTTAGTTAAGTTTTATTCATTGTTATTTTGTATTCTCCGCAAAGTAACGCTTGTATGTATACAGTATTTTATAATATCTTCCTATCATCATTTATTACATACAAAAATAAATATTCTTTTTAACAATAGAATACACGTCCTTGGTGTGGTTTTCAATGTAAAACTATCATCCTCGCGGGATTTATTTCGGTGATATTTTAATGTTCTTGGCGTCGTAGAGTTCTTGGCGTTGTATTAATTTATATTGACGTAGCGTCAGTTAAAAACCATAATCAACTATTTAAAATTCGTAAAACACACCTGCAAAACTTAAAGAAGAACCCTCTTTGCGCACTTTTCCTGGCTTGAGAGTTTCTTGTACAAAAATGTGCTCAGGATAAAAAATACACTTCTACTCTGTACTGAAAGACTGGGACAAGCCTGTTTAAATTCTTAATTTATTTCTGACTAAACTTAGTTCTTGATATTTAAGCTGAATTTTATTGTTTTAGGGACAGATCAGAAAAGCTTCAAGAATATGAACCAAGAGTAAATTAATAAACTTCATAGTCAGGCATACGCCGGCCAGGATACATAACGTAACCCCGAGTTACAGCTAACTCAGGGTTAAGTAGTGTCAAAACTTATGGAACTGTCACCTCTAACGATAACATTTTATCCCTAAACTATGCAACCAGAACATATCCAAAGGTTCGTAAATTTTTAATCGTTATGATTCTTAATGTACTGTTTTGTTATTGGTTGTGTTACAATATTGAGGGATAATTAGTTAAATACCGAACAACTTCGATATAGTGTTTATGGGTAAGTTAAGAAGCATGATAGTGAAACATAATTTGCGAGTTAAAATCTAATTTATTTACAAAAACAATCTTAATATTAAAACAGAAATACAAATTTGTGGATAATGAGGCGGACATGATTCGTAAAGCGTTTGCAGTGCAGTTAACGAACTGGACTGTGTTAATGAAGATCTAGTTGAAGCACATGCACCAGACAGCGTCCAGGCAGACGCCGTTGTTCCAGCCGAGCGAGCGGCAGGTTGACCAGCAGGCGCTGGCGGTGCAGCGGCGAGCCGCCGGCTCCGACAGCTCGGCGAGGCCAGACCGCACCAACATCGCTGGCACCTGCTCCTGGCCCGAAAATTCCGCCAGCTGATCAAGGTTAGTAGGCTCTGGAAATTATGGTTTTTGACATAAGTTGTACGTCGGACATAATGTTGACAAGGTTGGACTTCGCAAAATTTATATCAATTCAATTCAAATCAATTCATTTATTTAAATAGTTTTAGTACATAGTAATAATTATTAGTAGGCTCTTTACTTAATCTATGTTAGGTATTATATCTAGGTACTATACTAATGGCACGACTTAAGCGTCTAACCGCCTTTACGCATTCTACAAGAAGACTAACAGGTTACTACTAAAATATAATAATGCCTAAACTAGGATACATAAGTAGCCTGTATCTTAGGCAAAAAATAAAGGTCCTTAAAGTTAACATAATTACCAGATTACAAATTTAACTGTAATTTAAACTTAGAATAAAATAAAATATGAAAAATAAGTAACTACGGCTTAAATAATTGAATACATTACGAAACTAGAGTCAGAAGGTTTTCGGTTTCTACATAGGATAATGATTGTAACCACTCTGCTAATTTGGTTTTACAACTATTGTAGTTAAGATCATAGATATTCTGGAGTCTATTAATTTTGTTGAAGAGATAGGGGCCCAAGAACGAAGCGAATTTGCGCATGAAAGCATGCCTAGGGCGTGGCGTCTTAAATACTATGTCTGACCGCCTTTTGATAGAGATATTGAGTAACGGTCTATTGTTCTACAGCACGATCGTAAAAGTTTTAAAATTTAATCCAGGAATGACGTTAACTTTTTAGTGTAGTTTAAATCTCGTGGAAATAGTCAGATACCAATATCACGAAATAAACTTACCATTGTAAGCGGGTGCTGCTTTCGCCAGCCCAAGAAGGGCAACCACCATCGCCAATAATACGAAAGTCTTGAAACTCTGCATCTTCACAATAGAGTCAGTAGACAAGTAGGTAACAATAAGAACAGTTTCAAAGCTGAGCTCGAACTATACTTGAGTGAAGACCAGCCTTGCTTTAAATAGGGAGAGATGACTCAATGCATGTTTTTCATGAACTTAATTGATAACTAGGGCTTCCCTGTTATCAGTTTCAGTAATTCATTATTAGAGCCAAGTAGGATTTTGGTGTTATTCATATTTTTAGGATTCAGTCGTTCTATAAGGAACCGATATCGTTACGCCCCGAAAGTTCGAGTTTCGAGTTTCGTTTCCCGTCATGACATACGGTGCCGAAACATGGACACTCACTGTAGGACTGGTCCACAAATTTAAGGTTGCTCAACGTGCTATGGAAAGGGCTATGCTCGGAGTTTCTCTGAAAGATCGAATTCGTAACGAAGTGATCCGACAGAGAACCAAAGTTATCGACATAGCCCACCGCATTAGCACGCTGTAGTGGCAATGGGCAGGCCATATAACCCGAAGAACCGATAACCGTTGGGGTAGACGAGTTCTTGAGTGGAGACCACGGATCGGCAAACGTAGCGTGGGACGTCCTCAGACTCGGTGGAGCGATGATCTTCGCAAAGCGGCTATGTCCAGCAGTGGACGAAAATAGGCTGATGATGATGATCGTTTCGCCATGTCAGTCTGTACGTCCGTTTTGAATGATCTTAGAGACCTAGAAAGCTATTATTTTGCAAATATTTTAAGTTATTCCCCTGTAAGTAGATTTAGCAACGATGTCAATGACTTTATGTGTGAAGATAATGCAAAAAGTCATGGTCTGAATTGATAACTAAATATAGATTTTACCTGATTTTATTAAACATTGCAGATAATACACTTACTGATAATGGGTTTAAACACAATGCAATAAAATGAATTGGCGATTCCAATGATACTGGGAGGAACTGAAAATAGTGAAATTTTGTAAACTAGTTAGGTTTTAGGTTAGTTTTGAACATTTTTTTAACTTTGGACCAAATGGTGTATATCGATGACCAGACATGGGAATTTAGGGAGCAAAATTTAATGACAAGCAGGGAGTTCCTTTATCGATAAACTCAACTATCACTCAAATTTTTCTGTAAAAATAAAATTTTATAGAAAGTATGAAAATAAAACAAAATACCTAATAAATCAATTCTATTCTTCTTTATTCTCGTAAAGCCCACATCAAATTTTGACAATCATAATTTGAAACTGGTTGTCAATCAAGAAAATTTGCCAATTTTTTTGACATACGTATTAAATTTAGCATGTTGGGCCTTACAAGGTTAACGCATTCACTGCCACCTGACTTCCACAGGTGCCACCGACGCACATGTGCGTTCAAAATGTATGAATAATTATGAAAGCGGCACTGGGCGAAGTCCCGAAAACGCATATATGCGTCGGTGGTAGTGCATGCGTTAAGTATTGTAAATATTTTATAGTGCAATATTACTCCTTACCCAGCAGCTATCGTTTAAAATACGCTTTTTTATCATATTTGTCTCCGAAATAAGACTTACAAAATAATACAAACTTACAAACAAAGCTAGGGGCGATTACTAGTATCTAGGAAATGCTTCGATAGTTGAGTTTATCGATTAAGGAACTCCCTACCTGTCATTAAGTTTTGCTCCCTAAATTCCTATGTCTGTCGATGACATTAACAGCGATAGACCTCAATAGAGAGATGAGATGAGATGTTATGCCTGAGAACCGAAGTCTGAAAGAAGAAAGTTTGAACTTGTATTTATGCATTCGAGTTGAGAAACTTCGATAGTACGATGTATGTAGATATACAATGTAGCGGTTTCTCAAATTGACCATACAATAGTATAATAAATAACCATGAATAGGTACACTACATCGTAAATTGTAAGATATTACATTTAAACGTGTGGTAGGCTCAAATACTGTATTACTTAATCTGATAACAGGGAAATACTGTTTATCAATAAAAATACACGAAAATAACAAATGCATTTGAGTCATTTCTCCCTATATAAGACAAGGCTGGTCGTCACTCCGGTATAGTTCGAGCTCAGCTTTGAAACTGTTCTTATTGTTACCTACTTGTTACCTACTTGTCTACTGACTCTATTGTGAAGATGCAGGGTTTCAAGACTTTCCTGTTGTTGGCGGTGGTGGTGGCCCTTCTTGGGCTGGCGAGATCAGCGCCCGCTGAAAATGGTAAGTTTATTTCATAAAAATAGTTTCGTACCTTTTATGTAAAACTTCTGTCAAATGCAAATAAAGTTTATTTTATTTTTATTTTATTTTTTATTTACTATGTCTTTTTTTAGGGTGCTATCTCGCGCTCTAGGTCACCCCGGAACAGGGCTAAAGTTATTAATTTTACCAAGCTCTGAACCCTTTTAAATCAACGTTCTCGAGTATAATTGTTTAAAGTTTATTCTGTAAGTCCATAAGAATTTATGAATAAAGAAATAAAGAAATAAATAACGTAAATATTGTCTTTAGGGAAAGGTTTTTCACTGATTACAAGTCAGAGTTTAATTATTTACACCATAAATTTTCAAATCCGACTTGCAACTTATGTCATTTCCAGAGCCAACTGGCCTTGATCAGCTGGCGGAGTTCTCCGGCCTGGAGCAGCAGCCAGCGATGTTGGTGCGGTCTGGCCTCGCCGAGCTGTCGGAGCCGGCGGCTCGCCGCTGCACCGCCAGCGCCTGCTGGTCAACCTGCCGCTCACTCGGCTGGAACAACGGCATCTGCCTGGACGCTGTCTGGTGCATGTGCTTCAACTAGATCTTCATTAACAGTCCAATCCATTAATTATACTTTCAATTGTTTACGAACCAAGTCCGCCTTTATACAAACATATTTGTACTTCTAATTACAATTAAGAATTTCTTTAAATAAATTTGATTTTAATCAATACTTTTTCATATTTTACTAGCCTCTTCTAACTTACTCTAGACGGTTAATATTTAGGGTAAAACATTCAAATGGTTGTCCATTTGAATACCATTTTGTAAATTTTTAACGTAGTTTAGTTTTAGGTTTCTGTGGACCCACTGAAAACCAGCGTCGTGGTACCTCGTGCCGTGACACATGCTGAGGGGTGTCCTTTTTTTGTAGCAACTACATTCATGTGTTTATGATCTGTTGTGTACTTTTTTAGCTGTTTTTATTGTAGTTGTTCAAAAATAAATATTTTCTATTCTATTCTATTCTATTCTATTTTTTTAAAAGAGAGATGGGGCGAGCTATTCTCGAAGTTTCTCTACGTGATCAAAACAGAAATGAGGAGATCCGCAGGATAATCAAAGTTACTGACATAACCGTAGCTCGTAGAGTCGCCAGACTTACAATGGCAATGAGAGAGCACATTGAATTGATATTTTGATATTTTTACGAAAAGTACAGATGTACGAAGTTAAATTGAGACATAGAATACTCAATATCCCGGTAATTCCCCCTAGAATAATTATTTTATCTTTAAACAAGAATAGAAGGCGCTATTGAAGAACGTTGAGGTACAGTCAACTAATTTGATTCCTAGTAATAGAACCTTGTTGTATTAACTACTAGACAATTATAACGTCAGTGCGAAGTCAAAGCATTACTAACTTTCTGAACAACATATACAATAAATATAAAGAGTTTATAAACGTTTTCGTTCTATGACATGAGAGGAAAAAGAAGTTTTGACAGACGGCTAGTGACAATTCAAGTTATTAATACACAAGCAAACTCTTTTCCTATTGAATATCGTTGATACACGTTCGGAAAGATCGAGATTGTCATCATGACATACATCACCCGATAATCACCGTCGTAAAAGATAAACAAATTGATTCATTTTGACATGGTTCTATAGTGGCCTAGGAATCAAATTGGTTGACTTTACATTTGCTTTTAAGATGACGTGTTAATTTCGTTTGCAATCAATAGATGGCGTTGTCCAAGCGAACGTTGTTCTTTAAAATTGTTACCGTAACTTTTTTTCGGACCAAATTTTAAAATTGTAAATGAAATTTAAAGCTAGTACAATCTACTAGCAATCCAAGATTCCAATACAACAAGTACTATCGCCCCAAGCGCCAGATAACCACCTTAAAGGCCCAGTTTGCGTGCAGTGGCTAGACATCTGTCCATAACAATCCATAGCAATAAACATCAACGGCTGCAAGCAAATTTGTTATGAAAATGGGTATCTGACGTCTGGGGCGATGGTACCTGGGCGACTGAGCTCCGCTCGGGCTGAAACTCAGTACCAAGCGTTTTCCCAGAGATAAGACCAAGCTAGATCAATTTTTCATCCCTGAAAACCCCCACATACCAAATTTCATCGAAATCGTTGGAGCCGTTTCTGAGATCCTGAGATACAAGGATTGCTCGTTTAAAGGTATTAGATTAGATAGATAGATAGATAAGATAATTATTTATACAGGGTGTCCCATTCAAAGATAACCGGCGGGTACCCGGCGAGATGTCACGTTGTACCAGTTACAGTTAGTTATGATCTCTGAAGTTGGAGGCTCGAAGAAAACCAGGAGAATGAATTAAAAGTAATTTAATTAAAATTAATAACTATTTCTACGATAGTTCGATGTGAGAACGTAAAGTGATTTTGCTAACAATAATCTTAATTAGATAAACGCGAGTCACGTTCTGCTGATGCGTCGTAGTGGTAGCTGGCGTAGGCTAGTTTTCAATGTCAGGCTGCTATATGTTGGTTCGGCGGCTCTTCTTGTAGCACACGGCATAGTTACGTAACAAGTTCTAGGAAAAATATAAAGTAAATCCATATTATCTACTTTAGAAAAAAAGAAGGGATGAAACATTTTTTTTATACAATATATAGGCTTGCGTTTGACCACAATCACGCCTGATGGAAAGCGAAGATGAGGCCTACGATGGAGCACGCTTGCCTAGTAAATGCTCATTCACCCTAGACTTGAATTTAGGGGAATAAGCAGAAAGAAGGCAGTTGAGCGAGGTGTGCAAACCGTATCGCAACAGCGTAACAAATAAGAGGCACTGTAACTGGTACGCGGTATTTGTGACAACATAGTTAGCATAGATAAAAAAATATATATAAAAGTTAAAATAAAACAATCATAAAATAACATGCGCGTGTCACAAAATGGTCCCAAATCAGCAAAAAATTGCCAATGTTGCGAACGGCGCGAAAATAATTAGAGAACTGATTTAGCTATGCCCCTATGTTTTCTTTTTTTTTGTTTATATGAGGGATTCTTTTCTGATGAGTGTCTGAAAATGACATTGAAATTGGGCAAATTTTTTCAGTTTTTGATAGCTCATATTTCTTATGTTAATTGAAATATGGAAAAAAACGAAACATAAGGGCATAGCTGTGGTAGATACAGATTACATAGTAAAAAAAATTTGGCTCTAAAGCCATTATACAGGGAGGAAACAGGGGACTACGTTTGTATGGAGAAATGGTGCGCATCTTAAACCAATTGTAATAAATGAGGGATCTCTACCAGTCATTTTGTGTATGAGAGGAGCATTTACCAGCCGACCGAAAGCAAGTAAGTTAAAAAGTTAGAATCGAGAGGATACCGATGACTTTTGAGACACCGTTGACTCAAACACCCTGTACTCAACGCCTGTAAAAACCAAGGGTGAAAGTGTCAGAACAAATGACAGGTTGTCATCACACGCGTGTTGTGATAGGACGGCATCATCACATATCGTATGACGGAAGTAGATAATGTGCCCGCTAAGAGCATGGCTTTTTCTGCTTCCCGGGTTAATTGTTTTACGGTGTGCTAATTTGTGATGATACAGTTCAGTGGATGTATCGTGAAAACATAGAACAATTATCTCGTTATCTTAGGGTCTCCCCATTATCTATCGACGTAGAATCTGCTTCAGCTGATCGGAAATAGTAGATTGTTCAACAAGGGAGGAAAATAACCAATATCACACGAGGTTACTTGGCACCCGAGCACAGCAAGGGTGCCAATATTCCGAGGGTGATATTGGTGTTTTTCCCGAGTTAAACACTCTGCTTTTCATTTCGACTACAAGGAAAGTAAGACAATATAAGTATAAATAAAATAAATGTCTAAACTGGTCAATATGATCGTTGTAAAATATTTCAATGGAGTTTATTGTTAAGGAATTCAATATAATAATAATCAATGAAAACACAACAAACAGTTCAATATAATAATCAATGAAAACAGTAGATAAAGTAAGTAGGTATTTTAATAAATTTATTTATAAAATATGTAAGTAACCAATTTGATCCAAGGAGTTAAGCTGTATAGTGATAGGCTGTGTGGACAATAACATTGTCGTTTACCGTGTTTTTTTCTTAACATTTTCTAACTTCTCTGGTTTATGTCAATAAATAAGAAACTAATGTAAATTAATAATAATATTTAACTGGCATTATAAAATTTGTAATATGACTAATTAAGAAAAAAGAACTCAATAGGTACTTAATTATGCCATGTTTAAGCCGTAATGCTTGGCTGAATGCGTATGTGTTCCATTGACAGCCAATGCCTTTATTTTTTTTAATTCATTTCTACCCTTTACGACCGCTTTAGCCTAGTTGGTAGTGACCCTGCCTACGAAGCAAGAGTTCCTGGGTTCGAATCCCGGTAAGGGCATTTATTTGTGTGATGAGCACGAATATTTGTTCCTGAGTTATGGATGTTTTCTATGTATTTAAGTATTTATTTATCTATATAAGTATGTTTATCGTCCTCTAGTACCCATAGTACAAGCTTTACTTATTTTTGGGACTAGGTCGATTTGTGTAAGATTGTCCCCTAATAATTATTTATTTATTTATTTATTACCCTTGGGAAGAAAATAATAGTTATCCTCCCGTATGTCAGATATGAGAGATGAAAAATATTTATGTCAACGCAATAAGAGCTAAGACCCGTTTTTGGTAGAAAGTAGTCAAAAGATTTTAATATCAATAAGTAACGAAAGTATACAAGTTTGGTATGAAGTATCTTTTTGTATTTATTTTTTCAACTTCATTTTTTTTTTATTACTTTTACGGTCATCCCGTGAAACCATATTTTTCATACTAAATACAAACTGAAATATAGATGCACAGAAAAAACCCCAGAAAAAAGACCAATGCTGGGAATCGAACTCAGGTCCTCAGCATTCCGTGCCGTGTGCCATACCCCTACACCACCACTGGTCTAGAGATTAGACACGAATCTTTCTTCTGTGCATCATTCGTTCATGGGTTTTTTTCTGTGCATCTATATTTCAGTTTGTATTTAGTGTGAAAAATATGGTTTCACGGGATGACCGTAAAAGTAATAAAAAAAAAATTAAGTTGAAAAAATAAATACAAAAAGATACTTCATACCAAACTTGTAAAAGTTGGCCCTGTAGCGCCATCTCTTGGTCCGGGTGGGCGGTTAGCTTCAAAGGAGCGTTAAAGTCTCTCTATAGAGAGTGCAACATAGATGTTCGATCACTGCATAAGGTGATTATCTAATAGACTGAAATGTACGATGTGTAGAAAAGATTCGTGTCTAATCTCTAGATCAGTGGTGGTGTAGGGCTATGGCACACGGCACGGAATGCTGAGGACCTGGGTTCGATTCCCAGCATTGGTCTTTTTTCTGGGGTTTTTTCTGTGCATCTATATTTAATTTTGTATTTAGTATGAAAAATAACGAAAGTATATATGAATTTTAATTTACTTTCAAAAAAAATTGTATACTCATCTTTAACTCCTCAAGCTGGCGACAGTTTTCAACAACTGCTGGTATCAGACTGACAATTAGATCGATTGTTTACCTCAAAGATAGGTATCATAGTATGTCGGTTCTTCCCAGAACCTCTAGGTCCTTCAGCCAAGCTATCTACACTTGAAGCCACTCGAGCTGAAACGTTTTGAGGAAAATAGGACAGTTAATATTGACATCATTAGAAACACGCAATTTTTTTAATTTGTGTGTACTTAACTATACTTATTCAGAGACATTTTGAGTTTTTACGACTTCCTTTCTCTCGTTTTTTTAAGGGTTTGATTTCTTCTGATGACGTATTTTTGGGGTATCGTACCAAAAGGGTGTGCAATGGTATAATAAACAACCGTGGTGGCCTTTTTTTTTTTTGGTGTGGAAAATGCACCTTATGCATCGTCTCCGTTCGGGGAAACAGAGGTATGTGGGGCTCTCCCCAAGGGGCCTACCCACTAAAAACCACACGGATTCCGTCGTTGCCATTGTGAACGCCACGGGAGCAAAATGTGTCACCGCAACGCCCACTGGCCGCCCCGGGATGGGGCTCCTCTGTCGACACCGTGCAATGCGGGCTCGGCCCTCCCCGGCCTCCCCCGCTGGTGAAGGATTGTTTAAAGAGGTTTACTCCTCATGGCTTCCGCAGATGCCCACGTTCCCGCGCCCTCATGTCCTGCTCTGGAAGCAGAGCGGTACCGAGGGCACAGTCGCTTCCGCCCACTAGGCTCCCCCTCGCCTTTCCCTGTCCGCCGTGGCAGAGCAGGTACTTAGTACGGGTTCGCCTCCGTCAAAGGCGTCCGCCCAAGGGCGAGACGCCGCCCTCTCTGCGGACCCACGAATGGGCCCGCTGGCTCGGATCCCCCGCAACTAGTTGCGGCTTCACCTCACCACTCCTACCCCCCCAGTATGTCAGTCAATTGCCACAGGTCATGGACCCATCCGCTACTCTTCTCCCCCTTAACCACCAGGGTTAACAGGGGAGAACCGTAACGTTCGTGCAGCCCAGGTCGTGTATTCCCGTACCGATCCAGCCACATGTGGAGATTGTTGACCCAAAAGCCGGATATTAGCCACCGGTAAGATAATGTACTACGATTACATTAGCTTACTGTTGTTAACCGTGGTGGCCTAGTGGTTTGACCTAACGAATCTCAAGCAGAGAGTCGTGGGTTCAAATCCCGGCTCGCACCTCTGAGTTTTTCGGAATTTATGTGCTAAATTACATTTTTGTAATTTATCATGAGCTTTACGGTGAAGGAAAACATCGTAAGGAAACTTGCATACACCTGCGAAGAAATTCAATGGTGTGTGTGAAGTTCCCATTCCGCACTAGGCCCGCGTGGGAACTACGGCCCAAGCCCTTTCATTCTGAGAGGAAGTCTGTGCCCAGCAGGGGGACGTACATAGGCTGGGATTTTGGTACAATATTGGGTTGGATACTATCTAGTAAAGGTGGCCATTGTGTATGTTATTTAGAAATAAATTTACCTTATCATTAACCCTATCGATGTGTTTATAATATAGGGCATGTTATTTTTGTCTTATTTGACCGGGTTCGAGTCCCGACCAAGAAAGGCAATTTTTCAAAAATCCATAAATGCAGTATTTTTTGTTTTTAAAATAAAGGAATTTTCCCTTTGTGTGGAATGTGCTATTTACAATATTCGTTCGATCTTTCCACCCTGTATAAATGTATATTGCATACATTACAATACTTACCTCATATTTATTATACGGAACCTAACACTGCGGATGGACGAACTCGCACTTATCGGTTGTTCGAAGCAACAATAATCTCATCCAAGCTCTTCGTTTAACGTAACATATTTCTTCAAACCAAAGATCGAAGAATAAATAAGTACTGAAACTGATAACAGTTAAGTGGTCATTATCAATAAGGAGTGTAGAAATAAACATCCTCAAGATATTTCCCCCTATATAAGGCAAGGTTGGTCTTCACTTTGATATAGTTTGATCTCAGCTAATACTTCCAAGTCTCTCTTGTCTACTGAAGCTAGTGAAGATGCAGGGTTTCAAGACTTTGGTATTCCTGGTGGTGGTGGTGGCCCTTCTTGGGCTGGTGAGCGCAGCGGCTGTTGAAGGTGGTAAGTCTCCTTTGTTTCATAAATTTTTGAGTTACCTTTTGTGAAAGCATCCGATGACTTTGCCTTTTTCTACACGACGGTTTTCTCTTCTAACCTAATCTAGGTCTTTTCTTCCTTGTTTTTCCTCTACTTTTCTTGCTATAATGTTATTTATAACGGGTCCTTGTACCCGAGGCTATACCTTTGTTCGTAAACAATTCTGAAAAAAAAACATACATAGATTTAAAAAAATCAGGGAACCAAATTTCGAAATTGTGTCACTCGAAATTAGGGCTCCCACACATCCGCATCGCAGGAACTAACGATGCGAATTGCTGCGATGCGATTTCGTGCGGTAAGACCAAGGTTCAGGTGACCATATAATTTGTATGGTCACCTGAACCTTGCGCGATGCGAAACCAGATCGGAAGTTCTTGCGGTGCATTCGTGCGAGTTCGCAGATATTTGCGACGCGATGCGAATTCGCGGTTATGTGTGGGAGCCCTTACGGGATCACTTTATTTCTCATAGTTTTATTTGTCTTTCATTTACTTTGCTATAAAATACATGCAGGGTAATTTTTTAATCAGTGCACAAATTTTGATATGTGATTCAGTATCGTTGATGGATCACGATTATCTGTTCGAGATTTTTTTTTTACATTTTGAAATTTGTGTTGTTCATTCATTCATCCAATAATTGGTCGAGTTACTATGAAAAACAAAAAATAAGTAATAAATTATTATAGTGAAAAATACTGAAGTTTGTTATTTTAACGATTACTGAATCACATATTAAAATTTGTGCACTTATTTATTACCCTGTAAAAGCGTGCTGTTTTAATTTTTTTTTAATTCGGGCAAACGAAAGAAAACCCTGCGAAATTTTAAGTGTCTAGCTCCAGTGTTTAGGCTGTGGGTCGTCTGTCAATCACGTTACTCTTCGGCATAGTCGGTATAGACAAATAGCATCTCTTATTTTAATCGCTCAACAACACTTTCAGAGCCATCTGGCGTGCAACAGTTGCCAGCGATGCTGGTGCGATCCGGCTCCACTCAGCTCTCCGACCCATCTGTACGTTCGTGCACCAACAGCGCCTGCTACTCCCTCTGTCGCTCCCTCGGCTGGGCTAACGGCTTCTGCCTCGACGCTGAGTGGTGCCTCTGCCATAACTAAAGCTTCATCATCAGTAGACTCACCATCGATTGTTCCATCAAACCATTTGATTCCTGATCTACCGTAGACTGTTCTCATAGTAAGTTTCCCTTGTCAAGCAGAGCGATGTCACTAATTTTTTCTGTGATAAGGTTTACAGTGGGTCACGATTCAATTGGTTTGGTACAGCCAGATTATAGCGTTTGTTCCTTTAACTAGAACTAATTCTACTACTTCTGCCTACTGTTACTTACAAGTACTAGTCTACTAACTTGCTGTTTCTGATTATTCTTTGAAACCGACAGCAAAACTCCCTGGACTTTATAGTTTTCTTGATCTATTCCAACTTACACATGTTCATTGTATAAATTTGGTTTAACTTAAGTAATTTCGATGTATATTTTTGAGTTTGTTTTTTGGAAAATAAATTTAGTAATAAAATAAAACTGAGTTTAATATTTGTTTCATCTACAACAAAACAGGAGACAAATTTATTTGTAAATTTTGGTGACTTTCTTATCCGCCATTCTATTCCAGAAAAAAAAGGTACAGTTTCAAAATGCTTTCATAAATAAAAACTTAGTATAATGCCGTTGTTCTTGTGTTTAACGACAATCCACATACTATACCGAATCATTCAACGAATCACAAAACTAAACTTTAAGTCGATTTTCTGTATCACTTACCCATCAAGCACACAAAGAAAATTAATCCCAATAACTTCGTACCTCGGACAATTAAACGGGCAAACATTAGCAAGCCGATCGTTTCACAAAATGACGAACGACAAAAAACAGTTGAAGCAAAAACCAGCCGTAATTTCAAAACGATATGCGACAAATTGGCGTGTACATATTTGGCGAAAGTGTAACTTTATAAATTGGCAGGGATCATAAAAGGCAATAGAATTAAAGTCAATCTATAGCTCTATGGTCTATTTCCTCCTTTTTGAAAGCACAATGCAACCGACCGGAAATGTGCATTTACCTGGATCTAAAAGGCAGTTTTTTTTTCAATGAGTGTATGAGTGAATGGGTCGAGTCCATTCACGACTAGTTTAAATGTCGCGTAAACGTAATTGTTTTTTTTTTCGTAGTTTTGGGGTGTTTACTGTTGAGTTTATTGTAGTTTTGAAATTGGAATGCTAGCCGTGTGTGTTAGGAATAAACTGCTAAGATGCATTTGAATTTTTCGCAAAATTTGATCGGAATTATGTTATTTTTTAAATGATCCAACCTAATCTTAATATTATTGTTATTTTATTATTGAACAGCCGAAGGATATAGATTATGCATTGAGAGTTCATTGTCAGTAACATCGTAAGGAACCTAAACATACCTGCAAAGCAATGCAATGGTATTGTGTGAAGTTCCCAATCCGCACTGGGCCCGCGCGAGAACTATAACCCAAGACCCTCTTATTTTGAAACTCCTCTCAAGACTGTGCCTAGCAGTGGGATTTACGAGTCAAGATGATGATGATTGATATGAAAAAATAAAACAAGACAAATGCTTTTCGAACTCACGCGCACTGAGATCTGCGTCGAAAATTAAAAGCAACACAAACAATTAAGTATTTAATGCCGCGTGCTACTTTAGCTTTTATGTATGTACCATTTCGGTATCATCGACAAAAAGGTCGCCTTGACACCTTAAATGTCCTTTTTGCTTGCTGTGGCTAGACATCTGTCCATACCAATCCATACCAATGAACTTCAACGGCTGCAAGCAAATTTGTTAAGAAACTGGGCAGGCCTCGGTTTTGTCGACTGTACTTGTATTTTGAGGCAAACATCGGTGCCATGCCTCAGGTGCTTGCTAGATCTTGCACCAAGTCTAACACTAGTCTAGTCTAGTCATAAAGCCATCCAGTGGTCGTCTTGTTGATGGATAAACTTTACATCTTTACCTCAGACATACATACATACAATCACGCCTCCTCATGATCAGATTGGGGATGTCTTGAAGAAGGGTCAGGTCAAGAGTACTCGAAATCGGCGAGCATGACAATGTATGAAAAGACTAATGAGTATTTGTGGAAGCGAAAGATGTATGTCAGGATCGTAGCAGGTGGGAACAAAATATAGTATCTGCCTGCTGCCTATCCCTTTGCTGGGAAGGAGGTGTGATTGTATGTATGTCTTTACCTCAAATTATTGTAAAAGAACGAATTCCATGCAAAACATCAAGTTACTGCAGCTGCATTAGGCGCTATCTATACTTCATTTAATTTAGAATTGAAAACCACAACATCATTATATTGCGGCTCGTCAACTATTTCTTACCTAGCAAATAGTACAGTACAATAGTCTGGGAGCCGCAAAATAAGATTGTTTTAATGTCACTTTATTTGCGTGTCGTCATTTGTTCTAGTACAAATTGTAAAGAGATTACAGTTCAAGTATAGTCAATGCCCCATGGTAATCTTATCTAATTATTTCGCATCGCATATGTCTTATACCACATTCTTTCATCAATTTAAAATGAAGTTTATATTCTTACTTACTTCATTTTGTTTTCAAAAGTCAACCCGCAGTAAAGCGATCATTTTTTTCTATTCACTACTTCAATGTGTAATTAATTTTACGTCATCTCTGACGAAAAAACCACGTTTAACGGCTCATCTCGGCTCCCGACTTAATACGTCGAACAAAAAACTAAATTCAATTAACTTTTTAAATTCCCATTTGACTTGACACTTTCTTCGTCCCCTATCATCAAATAATATCATTACTCTACCCATTTGTAAGTGACACCTTAAAAAAAAAAAAAACAAAAAAAAAGCGCGGCAGACAGCGTGGCACCGATCACAATGCGCCGTCGTCCTTACGTCAGTATCGTTTACATTTACACTGTACTAGAAAAATAAAACAGACCATCCAAAACCGAATTTTAATACAGGCCACTTACAGTTTAAAATAAAAATTCGGGTATTTATTTTTCTCGACACCTTTTTTTTTTTTAAAAGGAAACACTGGCAGTCAAATTGGAACGTTCCACAGATAACATACAGTTGAAATTAAAAAGTTTGGTGAAGTGTCAGCGGGACCATTAGCTTGTCAAACGCTCGGAATGTCATTCAGTGTAATGGATCGCCAGAGGAAGGAAGTTGCAGGTAGGAATAACATTGAATGAATGAATGAATGGCGTAGGGGGTGGGTTGCGGCTTCGTTTTTATACGGGTAGCGATGGCGGTTTAGTTGGAGCAATAAAATATTTTTTTAACAATTAAATTTGTTATACAGTTTCAATTGCCTACGTAGGATCACTCGTAGCATCTGCCTTTTACAAGCTGTTTATTTTAATCGCAACTCATGCTTAGCTAATCTTGTAAATCCGATTTGATCACCTTTAACTGCTGCTTAAAGTCAAAATCAATGTCAAAATAACTTTATTTAATTTAGTTTACAACAAGCACCGGAAAATCCTGTTGAGAGGAATCCGGCAAAAACTCAACAAAGTAGTCATACAATTTTATTTAATTTGCATACATCTGCACTACATTACGCTTTTCGAAACAAGGGATCGCTAATGCGGATCGGAATTATTTACATATATGCCTGTTCAAGATATTGCGGAGCTTCCCGAACGCTGCTCAGCAATATCTTGTCATCCGATATACCGCAGTGTCTCAAGTCAAAAGTCTTTGACCAGTGTGTGTTGCCAGTGATGACTTATGGCACTGAGACGTGGCCGCTAACGATGGGTCTTATAAGGAAGCTCAAGGTCACTCAGAGGGCGATGGAGAGGGCTATGCTTGCAGTTTCTCCGCGGGATCGCATTAGAAATGATGAAATCCGCGCGAGAACTAAAGTCACGGACATAGCTCGAAGAATCGCTAGACTTAAGTGGCAGTGGGCAGGGCACATCGCCCGTAGAACTGACGGCCGATGGGGCTGAAAGGTTCTCGAGTGGCGTCCGCGGACCGGAAGACGCAGTGTAGGTAGGCCTCCAACAAGATGGAGCGACGACCTGGTGAAGGTAGCGGGAACGCATTGAATGCGGATGGCGCAGGGCCGATCTGTTTGGCGAGCCTTGGGGGAGGCCTATGTTCAGCAGTGGACGTCTTTCGGCTGAAATGATGATGATGATGCCTGTTCATGATTGACTTAAAGTACTTTTTTTTAATAGCCTGTTCCGGTGTCCCACTGCTGGGCAAAGGCCTCTCCCTGGACTTCCAACTCGCCCTGTCTGCACTTGTGTTTGACCAGCCACTCCAGAACGTGTCTAGTCGAGGTCATCCCGCCATCTTCGCCTTGGCCTCCACCATTGAATGGTAACCCGCGCTCACCTCTCTGACTGCATGCGGCAGACATGGCCAGCCCAGTCCCATTTCAGCCTGGCGGTTGCTTTACCTACATCTACAATGCATGTTTTGGAGCGCAGTACTGTGTTCCGGACTTGATAGGTTCTTTTTACATCTAAAATGCTGCGCTCCATAGCTCTTTGGCAGACCTTCAATTTGGACATCGAATTTGTCAGGGACCACGTTTGAGCACCGAAGGTTATGTAGGATAAAGTACTTACGTAAAAAAAAAAACTAAACATGTTATGAAAGGAAGACTCCTGTTCAAATTAACCATCTCAGGTTCCCCCATCACCCGCTCACCCCTCTTCCTTTCTCTAGTAATGTAGACAAATGATACGTGCTCGCGTGTGGTTGTGTTTGCTGTGAATTTGTGCCCTGTGACCTTAAAAGTGACTTTATCCCATGGGAACATCCTTGCCGCAGCAGTGGTCGAGCCCAGGTACCGTGCACGTTGACTTTCACTGACAGTAACTTTCTCCTTCTTACTATTACTCCCTTAAACAACTCCTTAGGCATGGTTCCGAAGGAACTGGCAGCGTTTTCTCTTTGAATAGCTAATTCTTTATCCGTGGAATCTGCCAGTTCTTCAGTCATCTATGAAGCCTCAAAGACATAATATAGAAGCATTACTGGAAATAGGATTATACTCTACATTCGAGATACTCATGGCTCAAGATGGTCAGAACGGGTGCGACGTGCTTTTTCCTTTAAGCCGTCGTGGCCTAGTGGTTTGACCTATGGCCTCTCAAGCAGAGGGTCGTGGGTTCAAATCCCGGCTCGCACCTCTGAGTTTTTAGGAATTTATGTGCGAAATAATATTTGTAATTTACCATGTGAGCGAAGGAAAACGTCGTAAGGAAACCTGCATTCGCCTGCGAAGAAATTCAATGGTGTACGTGAAGTTCCCAATCAGTACCGGGACTCATTCTGAGAGGAGGCCTGTGCCCTGCAGTGTGACGCATATAGGCTGGGATGATGATGACTCATATTTATTACCGCTGAACTAAAAAAAGCCGCGGTGGCCTAGTGGCTTGACCTAAGCCGAGAGGAGGCTTGTGGAGGTTTCCTCTGCTTGAGAAAGCAAAGAAACGTGCGTTCGAACTACTTCAAACCCGGACTCGCATCTCATTTAACCTTTTACGGTGAAGGAAAACATCGTCAGGAAACCTGCACACACCTGAGAATGAAAGTAAGGTCCGGTGCCGCCTGGCGTTACATTTTGTACATCGGCTAAATGAAATGCAACATTCGTCAATCTCAAATGAATTCTTGAAAATTTTATGCATTGCTTTTCAGTTTATTTCACTTAACCACCAGTGAAAAGATTCATGATTCATTTTGTGATCGTTGCGTACAGTCAGCATCAAAAGTAGCTAGTCACTTCTGTACCTTGTTGCTCTACAGTTAAGCGCACAACGTCATAGGTACTTGATTGACGATTGTGTTATTACGACAAAGTACAAAAGTGACCGGATACTTTTGATGCTGACCGTACAAGATAGTTAATGATTTATCGACATTCAATTTTAATTTCGCGACTTGTTCTTACCTTTCCATCTAGTGACGTGGCACCGTAACAACGCGATACCCACCGGCAAGCCTAAATTTTTTATGTGAGATCTGTGACTGATAATGAGACTGCAAAGGTTCCGCAAACTAACTGCAGAGTATTGCAACCAAATAAATACATACCTACCTAATTCACACTTCTTTCATATTTTTTTTAAATAGGCTTACGTTTGGCCTCAATCTCGCTTGATGGAAGGCGAAGATGAGGTCTAAGATGGTACACGTTTGCCTAGAAGGTGTCTGTTCACTTTGACCTTAAAGATGTCCAGATTATAGCGTTCCGGAAAAACTGACTAATCTGGGATGCCCAACAAAAATGTTTATCCCACGCTACTGCATCTTAGAGTACTTATTTCTTTCTTTATTCTAAAATCACCCTGTACCACATCAAGTAACTCAAGTTATACAGCTTTCTATTACAATAACACGGCTCAGATGACGTGTGAGAGGGATAGACGGAGGGAGTGAGAGGTGCAGTTATTCTTGCGCTAATGATGCCTGTATCATTAGTTACGGCCCGAGTGAGGGGGCGAGTCGATAAATAATAATGTATGATATCGACATTGTTTTTGAGGAATATCGATACAATGATTTTGAACTCATCGTGTCGATATCTATAATTTACGCTCGATTAGTTAAGCTAAGCGTATGTTTTAATGGATCAGAGAGGTTAAATGTAGATAAACATTGAAATTTGAATCTATACTACGAATCATTAACACTCAACGATAAATATCTTGAAACGTTTGCAGTGTGATAAATTGCTCAGAGTGCTGCCAAAGTACAACCTTTTGACCTTAAACACAAACAAACATTTAAAACTGGCGTTCATATTTCGCATGCTTAGAATGAGACTAACACAATTCGAATTATTCTTGTTTTAAAAATAAACCTTATGTAAAAATAAAAACAGGCTTATAGCTTTGAAATGAGAAAAATTTGAATCGAGTCAGTCTCATTTTAAACGTGGGATTTTAGGAGTACAAAAACTCGAGAATTGAGATTTATATTATATTAAATTATACCATGTCGTCGCCTCTCCTAGATTTTCTAAAAACGAGTTATGCGACTTAACACCTTCACAATATAGAAAACCAGCAAAAATAGTTGACATAAATGCTTTATCTCTGTTGAAAATCTTTAGCGGCCATTTTCTCAAAATGATGTTAGGTGGATTGAAATGTTATGTTATGTGTTGTGATATGTTAATGTTGTGTGTTAACCTCCAAGTAGGAACAGATTAGCCAATCATTCAAAACATTTTTTTCTGTTCCCTGTTTTTTTGATTAGCGTTTTTCGTGACATGATGACAGTTAAGTAATGAGTTTGACGTGAGCTTTACGGTGAAGGAAAAAATCGTAAGGAAACGTTTGAAAGATTTAATGGTGTGTATGAAGTTCCCAATTCGCACTGGGCCCGCGTTCATTCTGACTCACAATTTAGTGGTTAGAGAACCTGACTACGAAGCTTGAGGTCTCGGGTTCGATTCCGGGTCGCGGCAAATCAAATATTTGGTCATATGAAAAATACGAACGCTTGTTCTAGAGTCCTGGATGTTTAATATCTATTTAATTATGTTTATCCGTTACCTATTATCCATATATAACACAAGTTTTAGTAGTGGTAGAGCCATGTTGTAGCTAGCTGCTGCATCACGAATGGGCCGGCTCGTCCGGGGCAGTACCACCCTCTCACAGAAAACCGGCGTGAAGCAGCAGTAATCCTGCTTGCGTTTCGTACGGTCAGTGAGAGTGCCAGGGGCCCAATACCTCACCCCTTTCCCTCTCCCCTCCCTCTCCCCCTTCCCCTATTCCCTCTCCTTAAGGGCCGACAACGCACTGGCATCGCGTAAAGCGCTGCAGGTGTCTATGGACAGTGGTGATCATTTAACATCAGGTGACCCACTAGTTCGTTTGTCTGGCCTTTCTAACATAAAAAAAAAAAAAGCTTTGCTTACTTTGGGACTAGGTAAAATGATGTGAATTGTCGCGTGGCATTTATTTATTTACTAGCTGTTTCCAGCGACTCAGTACGCAAAAAATAGTAGCATATTACGACCTATTCTCAGACCTATCGAATACAATGAAAAAAGTTTCATAAAAATCGGTCGAGCCGTTTTGGAGGAGTTCGATAACAAACACCATGACACGAGATTTTTATATACATATTAGAGATGAAGATAGATTAGATTTATTATGTTGTAGAGTCTAGATTGTAAACCGATACGTTTCTAAAACTGACAAAATACACACTGAGCAGTGCAGAATCATAACATTTCCTGACAAAACATCGATAGATTCTACACTTAGGCTACAACACTACGAATAATCCGTCAGCGCTGTATTGATACAAAACCTAAACACAATCCTTCGGCTACCGGTTTATATTTTACATTGACCACACTTTTATTGCCAGGATTAGAGCCGCTCCGCAACATCAACCTTAAGCTTTTCACATAAAGACTGTAATCGCGTGTCATGAACATTTTTTTTTGTATGGAGTTATTAAAGTAGGATTTATAATACTTTTGTGAAGTCGATTAATTTAGTGCTGTGCCTAGCGGCCGGATGCGGCCCAATGAGGTGTGAACTTGAATTCGTAGGTTCATTGTGTTCCTAATCTATGCTGTAATTAATGATGGGATCATTTGCGTTATTGCGCCTATATACATTACCATATAACTAATGATAAGGGTAAAGGTAATTAGACGAACATTCGACTTGTGGGTAAATGGTAACCGTCAAAAATGGGTAGGTATGTTGTTTACGACCTCTTTAGCCTAGTTGGTAGTGACCCTGTCTACGAAGCAAGAGGTCCTGGGTTCGAATCCCGGTAAGGACATTTATTTGTGTGATGGGCACGATATTTGTTCCTGAGTTATGGATGTTTTCTATGTATTTAAGTATTTATACAAAAATACAAAATCGTTTATTGACAAAAAGTACATATTTACATTTTTGAGGGTATCCATCAGTGGCCAAATTAGGCTGAGCCTGTATCTTGGCCATCTGCGAGTGCATTAAACAGAAAAAAAAAGAAAATATATTACATAAGTGTTATTATAAATCACGGGTTTTTACGCTTTCAATAAAATTATACTACCTATACCTATTTACAATCCTATACAGTAGGGTAAAGTGTGTGTGTGTGTCTGTGTGTGAGAGTGTGAATGTGTGTGTGTGTGTGTGTGTGTATGTGTGTATTTATCTATATAAGTATGTTTATCGTCGTCTAGTACCCATAGTACAAGCTTTGTTTAGTTTGGGACTAGGTCGATTTGTGTAAGATTGTCCCCTAATATTTATTTATTTAATTATTTACATATGGGGTCAAGGCAGTTTTTCCATTAGTTGAAGGTTGCTATTAGTACCGATACCGGTACTGTTAAGTGACTTACTGAAAATACTGAAAATATTTTATTACATTAATTGCTGTTATGGGTTACTTAGTTATCTAATGCAAATTATTATTATTATTATATAGGTGATAGGTACTTAACTAAGTGACATGGTTTTTTTTTCTTATTTTTTCCAGAACTGTTATATCTTGAGCTTTTGCCAGGTACCAGGATTATCGTTGAATTTTGGGACAAATCTTGAGTCTTACCCCGATTGGAGATCGAACCCGGAACGTCAAGTTTTGTGAGCAGATTTTCTTACTACCAGACTATCTGATCGCATTTTACCTGGAACTTCAACTTAACATATTTTATTTTTTATTTCATACAGTAGTATACGAAAACAGTTATTGAACCCAACAAGATAGCTTAGTGGTTAGAAAATATTACTACGAAACTTGAGGGCCCGAGTTTGATATTAATTAATATTAATAAATATTAATACCCCGGGGTACAGTAAGATTATTTCCACTTTGGCACTCGCGACGTCTCAGTTTTAGCCGTAAATGTTCGTGTTTTCTCATAAAGTACTTATATAAAATCCTAGAATTTAATCACATAAAATACCTATCCAAAGCTATTTAATGTAGTTAATAACAAAACCTCAACAAGTTAGGTATGAAGTATCTGGAATGTACGATGTAAGGGAAAAATTCGTCGCTAACCTCTAGACCAGTGATGGTGTAGGGGTAAGCACGCAGCACGGAACGCTGAGGACCTGGGTTCGATTCCCAGCATTGGTCTTTTTTCTGGGATTTTTTCTGTGCATCTATATTTCAGTTTGTATTTAGTTTGAAACAAAACCTCAGCCTACATAAGTATTGCATTTCCGATCTCTCTCGATGTATGCCGAATGACAAAGTGGAAATAATCTTACTGTACACACATGTATGAAATATATGAAGGTTTGTTCTCAAGTTAGGGACAACGTCAATTAATAACAATAAAAATTATCCCATACATTTAGGTATTTCCAAAATCACAAGAATTATCGCATATTAGTATAGGAAAAAGAAAAGAAAGTAATAAATGTTTGTTTAGGTATGTAATACTACCTAATTTTGAAATAGTTTTTCTAGGACTTCTTAATTTAGAAACCCAGAGCCATAAGTGCAAAAATCACGTTAACCGTGCAATAAAAAAGTAGGAAAGTGACAAACTTTTTTAGTATTTTTTTCCTTCAAGATTCTCACCCTTGACAACTGTCAAAAAGCGTAAAACCGTTACAACAACAACCTGTCAACGACAGGTCTATGGCGTCGCTTCCTCCCAAAATATCCGATACTTGTTTACTCTCAAAATACTGTGTTGTAATGTGATATTTTAGGATTTCTTACTTAGGACACAATGGGTGAAAAAATAAATGCGTTCTAGCGAGTTATAAATGGAAAGTTGAAGTTTAAAGAGTTTTTAAGTAGTCATGTCATGACATTAGCCAAAAGACAACCACTGCTAGACAAAAGTCTCCCTCAAAGAGTTCCATAATGATCAGCCCCGCGAGTGTTTTATGAGACCTTTAGTCTTTACCAGATTATCGGTCCATCTTATTGGGAGTCTGAAATTCATAATTCATTTATTACATTATAATCATGTTGTTTATTTAGGTCTTACAAATAAATACTGATTCCAGACATGAACCCTGATAGGGCACTGCAATTTTCAATGTCTAACTGAATTTCAAGGGATATAATAAATACTACAGTAACAACTATAAAATAAACAAATTAAAAAGTGCAAAAATAAATACATTTTCAATTCCGTAGTGACATATGTCATTTAAGAATTAATCTATTGAGTAATAACATTTTTCAATTAATAATTAATTGTCGTAGCTTCCGTTTAAATATGTCATCTTTCGCTTCCTTTTTTATGTACTCTGGTTTTTGATTCGTTATTCTTAGGCATCGTTCTAAGAGAACGCGATTGTTCGATCATCGCAGTACGTACTTAGTGATGAAAGAGGTTATGATTCAGAGTTCGTTGGGACAATATGGCCTCAGGGATGGGGACGCGATTGTGCAATGATCGCGATGATCTCTTAGGACGATGCCTTATATTTCGGTAATAAGGTCCATTTTTGTACATCGCTAATTCTTCTCACACCACGTCTTCCGGTTAGCGATCGCCACTCTAGATACTTACTGCCCCATCGGCCGTCCCTTCTACAAGCAACGCCACTGCCACTTACATAAGTCTGGCAACTCTCCGAGCTATATCAGTATCTTTTAGTCTCTTGCCGATCTCCTCATTTCTGATTCACGCAGGTAAACTCCGAACGTGGCTTCAGTGAACGTCCTTTGGCTGATATGAGTTAAAAAAATACTAGCCGAAATATACGTTCTGTACAGACAAACACATTGCCTCATTACTTCGCTGTAGTCGGTCAAAACGTGTCTCAAGTTAAACGTTAGCTCCAAAACAATGTGTCCAAACATTCACTGTAATAAAACATTGGACCTTAACGATAAAGGGGGTATTAAATCGTTTCAAAATGCAGTAAATTATGCGTTTAACGATGACTTGAGCCCGTATTAATCAAGTTAAGTTAAAACTAGTTTTTATTGCATGTAGATGAGACGTCGCCTTCAAGGTTGCATTGAAAGGGTTATGACTTGTACCAGTTTATCAACACGTTGTGGAATATGTTGCGCTATTTGCGATACATTGCCGTAGATGAATGATCTTTTATTATTCATAGCTTTGCGGATCACCAATGTAAATGCAACTCTCGCGATGTTGTCGAAGCTAAAAGTTATAACAGGTCGCTAAATGATGTCGCAAAAGGAAATATGAAAGTACTGAAATTCAAAAATTACTCATTTATAAGATATTTAAGATACATTATAATCATTCACACTGCAATCTGCTAGGCTGTGGAATCAGTTACCAATCCACCAGGCAATCTCCTTCTGTGGAGTTGTTCAGGGAAGGCTTAAAGATGTGGCTCACACCCTCTCTTTAAAATATTCGACGTTCATAGGAGCATCAATTGATGCCTAAATTAAATAAATAATTTTGCAAGACAAAGGAAAAATAAAAATAGATAGCGAAACATATTTCATCGTTATTCTAGGTTTACAAGGATGAATGGGGTCCCTTAGTTAAGTTAGGATAGGTAAACGAACCACATATTGTTTGTGTATGTGGTAACAAAAGAGGCAAATTCCATACAAATGAATCAGGACATTTTGGGAGGCTGCGTTAGTTAAGCTCAGTCGCTAAGGTACCTAAACGTCCCTTGTGTCGACACTGACCCAATACACGGCAACTTCAATCTTATGTCATAGTAAGAGAGGTGACAGATGGGTGTCATCTACTGGGCGTTGAGGTGTCGAGCATTGGTACGTTTACCCTAATTACCTATAAATTTTTATGCAATTTGGAGTGAAAAATTAAATGTGTAATTTTTTTTAGAAATGCTCACACCTTAGTTCTGTTTACTCTCTACCGATCATGACAAAGTTTTATACTTAGTAATATTAATAGGATTTATTTTATTTTTGTTTATCAATTAAGCAGTCGGATTGGGAAGATATTACCAAATTTATACCCACTTTTATGTTTTGTAACGACCAAAGCCCGATCATAATAAAATTACGCGGCCTCTCGCATGTTCTTAGAATATCCGTTTAGCGGCGATGATATTAAAACTTAATAATACCAATTTCCTATAGAGCTTAACTCGAACCCAATCGATCACGTTCAACCAAACATTTGACATTTATTTCATTCATAAAAACCCACGGGCATCATAGCCTAGTTGCTATATCTACTGACAATCCATCCGTCTGTCATTAAAAATCTTCATCGCTCCAATGACATAAATAACGAGGGATTTATATGTGTATTTATTTATTTATGTCTTATTTATTTATAGCGCCGTTTTATGGTTTTTTGAGTCAGTTTCTCGGAGAGTTATTGTCGAGTGAGTTTTTTTTGTTGATTGAAATGTTTTAAATCTCTCCGGTTGATAACATCTCGGTGTGACAATACCAATTAAAATAACGTTACTCTAGGTGATAACGTTCAAGAGTATAAAGTTAAAAGAATTCGGTGTAACGCTGTTAGGTCGCATCGCACCACCTTCTAAAAACAAACGAGAATGACCTTAAATATACCGTAACTATGAACACGTTGAAAAAAATCAGAAATGCTTCACCACCAAGCAAAACTTTGGCATGCGCTCAATGTGTTGTCGAAATGGTTAATTTCAATTGACTTTGCACTAACATAGTTTTTAAGAGTTTTGTTTTTAACCAATTTTGCTAAAATTTTGTATTCGACATTGTAATTCTAGTTTCATTTTTTTTTAATTTTGCTTTTTTGTTCATTGATTTTTAATAATAAAATATACGTGTAGTTACTTAGGTACTTTTTGTTGCATGTATTTATTTACTTTGCGAGTATTGATGCCAAGCACCATCTATGCGCAAGTGGATGATCTAAATGAAAATGAAATAATTAAGTATCATTATCATAAAATAACCCTCCTTCGGCAGTCGGGTAATAATATTTTCCTAGAAAGAAAAAATAAGGCTCATCCCAATCTCAGCCCAAACCTCTCGCAAACCAGTGACTTTTGGCGTTCCTGAATAGCAGTTCATCCCTATTCTCTTGCAAACGATCAAATTACCGCTCGCAAACCGTGATGGGCCGTTCCTGAATTTAGCCCCTGGTGGCACACGCAACGAACTGATAAAACACCGGTCGGTCGTGCGAAGTCGTGGCCGGGCCATTTGAGGAAGACAGTAGTGTTAATTATGAAAAGTACCGTATTATGTAACAAGCCATATGGATCCGAGACCTGGTGCTTCACTACAGGCTTGATGAAGGCTCAGAATCGCTCAACGAGCTATGGAGAGGGCTATGCTCGGTGTTTCTCTGCGGGATCGAACCAGGAATGAGGAGATCCGTAGAAGAACAAGGGTCACCGACATAGCAAAGCGGATTAGCTCGTTGAAATGGCAATGGGCAGGTCATATAGCACGCAGAACAGATAGCCGTTAAGGCCGAAAAGTTCTCGAATGGAGACCATGGACTGGCAAGCGCAGCGTGGGACGTCCAAAAACGAGATGGACGTACGGCTTGGTGAAGGCCGCGGGGTCAAGTTGGTTGCAAGTCGCTTCCAACCGTAGCGATTGGGTATCAATAACGGAGGCCTATGCCCCGCAGTGGACGTCTTGTGGCTGAAATGATGATGATGATATAACAAGCGATTGAGTCATTCCCATCAAACTATATATTTATGTAAGCACATGTATGTGCAGTTGTTCAGCGCCATAATTTGAGCAATCGATGCAGCAATAACAGTTATTGGCGATTTAATTAAGATGCCTGGCTCCTCGTAAAACTGCGGACTGCCGGCAGCTTATGCTTGACTTATTGGGCCCTGTGAACCCCCAATACGTCTGCCACGAATGCGTATTTATGAGCCATAGCAATACGCCTGTGTATTGAAACAATTAAATTTGAAATTTACCATGATCTTTACGGTTCACCATTCGCATCATTGAACTTCTTCTCAGGTGTTTCAAGGTTTGTTTCAAGCTCATGATAAATTGAATTCCGAAAACCAAAAGGTTCGAGCTTGGGATCATCTTCTTGAGGCCACCAGGACTTCTCAAACCACTAAACTACCGTAGTTTAGTTTGCTATATAATAATAATAAGACAGTCTTTTAAAGTTAAACTTTGTCAAAGTAAGATCACGTCAAGCGAGCGCTCCACCGCGATCAATGTGACCAAAGCCTGCGGAGGCTCAGCTACGGAACCCACAGCACCAAAATCCGTTAGCCCAAAACCCTTTGTTTTACATTATCGCTGAGACATCTTTACGACACTGATAAAACTATCTGGTTTACAAACTTGGCTTATTGCTGAACAATAAAAAATGATTTCTATCTGTTTTTAATGACATTGTGTTAGCTAACCGAGTTTTAGTGCTTTTGGGAGAGATCTGAAGCTAGTTGGTCACTTGAACGCTTTCACCGCTGTTTCCATTGTACCACTTACTTGCGGGTGAAGTGGTAGTGATTAAACCCAAAATCCTTACCACTAAATGTAGAGACGTGACGTAAGAAATTTTGCGCACATATTCTTCAAGCAATCCAAATGAAGACCACAGTATAACTTTTTGAATTTTCGTGGGATTTTATTAAAGTCCTAAAACTTCATTTCAACTGCCATATACATTATAACGGTTTAAGCAAGCGAATAGCCGCAGCTAAAGCTAGAGAAGCATAATATTTTCATCTGTAAATTCAAATTCAAATTAATTTATTTCTCTGGATTTCAGGTACAATAAGATTACATGAATTACATTAAGCCTCACTAAAAGCACTTTTCAGCCAGCCATTTTCTTAACATTATTCTAAATTTACAGAAGGTCAGATCCTTTAATGTGTCACATAGTTAATTAGATGTGACATTTTTAAACAAAAATACTTTTGTCTATCTGCTCATTCTTCTGGTATCAACTAGTTCTACAGTGGATTACATTGATCAATTATAATTAATTATACTCAATAAATGATAAACCTAATAAGGTCCACATTTAATGCCGGCTCATTTGTGGTAATTTATCTATTGTGGCATAATATTTAGTGCGTACATCAAATGGCCGGCGGCCACACACTGAGACGCACGGACGTATTCTGATGAGATTTTATTACAGGATAGATTTACTTTTACCGATATTTGAGCAGAGGACGATGGAGAGGGCTATACTGAGAGTTTGAAAGAAAGAAAGAAAATACATTTATTCACAACAACACAAGACACATAAATATTTTTACAAAAAGAACAGCACGCAGGCTAAAGATAGTGTGTCATTGCGGTTGTAAATTGGACACTGGCACAGCATAATGCTGAGGCGTTTATAGCAAGAACCCCAGCGCTGATTCAGCCAGCACCGTTGGTGATACCCGGATCGCTATATAGATAAATAAACTGCACACTAATAGCTACATAAAACTACATGCGTAAATAGATAATTAGTAGATTATAGAAGCGAATAACTATAACAAATAAATTACTTAAACATAATGACTATAGCTCTCTTGCCAAGTATACAACCCTACGCGAACTAAAACGAAAAGTGAAATAACCGAGACAATAAAAACAAAAAACAGTTTCTTTGCGGGATTACATTAAAAATGATGACATCCGCGTAAGACCTAAAGTCATTGATATGGCTGAAAGAATCGCCAGACTCATTGTGGCTTTTACAGTAACACCTAACAGTGACTGTGGTAGCCTAGTGGTGACCTATGGCCTAACAGCAGAGCATCGTAGGTTCAAGGCAGCTCTGAGTTTTTCAGAATTCATTTGCGAAATCATATTACCACGAACTTTTCTGTGAAGGAAAATATCTCAAGAAAACCAGCAGAGGTTTCTAATTTGCACTGGGAATTACAGCCCAAGCTCTCTCATTTTGAGAGGAGGCCTGTGGCCAGAAGTGTATGAGATTTTTTTTATGAGAGGGCAGGAAACGAACAAGCGGGCCATTTGATGCCCATGACCATGAATATCAACAATGCAAGGAGAGTCACTAATCTGTTGCTAACCTTTAAAGAATGTGTAAACCCTTTTCTTGAAAGCTCTGATGTGATGTCATACTTAATTGTCTGGAAACACTGCTGCCGGCAGTTAATTCCACAATTTTACTGTACGTTGCAGGAAGTGCTGAAGAAAATTTATAATGGTGGACCGCCATTTATCGAGATGAGGAGATGACGAATAATAGGCTATAGGTATAGTAGGCTTCTTTTTATGAGTTCAGCTCAGATATTTAGCACATTAGAAAGAAAGAAAGAAAGAAAGAAAAATATTTTATTTCAGGTTTCAAGAGTACCACCACCAAACAGTAGAAAACAACATTAACAACTAATAACACAAGTTTGTTAAGGTAGTGACACCAATTGTCACCGAAAAAGGGTCTCTACTCAGCATGTGTTGCTGCACAGAGAGTGTAGCAACGCTGGTTTTCTGTAGAGCCCAAATTTGAGCTACACGACAGCTCCACCTGTTACTAAAATACTTATACACAAACAAGGCCTAAGCAAGGCCTAAGCATTACTACAATTTGGCCGCTTTCAAGTCTATGGTGAATGAGCATTTACTAAGCAGGCGCGCTCCATCGTAGGCCTCATCTTCGCTTTCCATCAGGCGTCATTGTGGTCAAACGCAAGCCTATATTGTATAAAAAAACATACATTTAAGAGTTTAAATAATAAAAACTATGTATAACTTACGTATTGCTTTTGTCTCTCAGAATCTGCGTCATTGTGAAACTCCGATACATCGCGGTGAGTGATTCACGTCCACATAGATTTACTGCGACCGTCCGTCCGTCCGTCTGTGATTTACACCGCAACGGCTAAACCCACGCGTCTAATTAATATCGTATTCTTTACAGTCGGGTTTAGTGACGATTATAAATGTGCTGAAAATGTGAAAAAAACAATTTTCTGAGTGGCATGATTAATGTAATTTTTTTTTGCGTTGGTCTATTATTCTAAAATATCGAATGTCAGTAATCTTTCCGGAGAAAATACGTCGGCAAGTGACAGGGCAAAACAAAATATTGAGTTTTCAATTATTATTTTTATACAGTATGTATAGGCTTGCGTTTGACCACTATCACGCCTGATGGAAAGCGAAGATGAGGCCTACGATGGAGCACGCTTGCCTAGTAAATGCTCATTCACCCTAGACTTGAAAACGGCCGGTTGACCGACTTTCCACGCAAGTTTGGAGTATCTATCTATTCCATCCTTGGTGGCCGAGTGGTTTGACCTACAGCCTCTCAAGCAGAGGATCGTGGGTTCAAATCCCGGCTCGCACCTCTGAGTTTTTCGGATTTTACGTGCGAAATTACATTTGATATTTACCACGAACTTTACGGTGAAGGAAAACATAATAATTATTACAAAGGAGAAAGTTTGTGAAGATGTTTGGATATTTGGATGTTGTCAATCAATTACGGAACAACAGTCAAATGGATTAAGACGGTGGTTCCCAAAGTTATCTGGGCTATGTCCCGTCTAATACAAGTTTACAAACTCACCCACCTCTAGGAAATTTAACCGTTACTAATATGAATAATTAGCTCGTTCAAATGGCAATGGGCAGGCCATATTATTATTAAAAAATTTACCGTAACTTTTATTCGGGAAGAATTCTTAGGTTGTAAATGTTTCTCGAAAAGGTTAAATCAAGTACTTAATGATTTGGATAAGTAGGCCCGTATACTTAATTGATACTTACTTAACATGATTATTTGTCGTAACTTCCGCCAATGCCGTCGAGTAACATTCCATCCGTGAGTTTGACATGAACTAACATGTTCGCACAACTTTGCTAATTCACCCTCCTTCCTCCAACGTGTGATACGTTAAATCAAAACCCTCAAAACAAGCAAGTAGCAGATAAATCAGGCCGAATCCCCGCGATCCCCCGAACATGATCCCAACATGATCCCAAATCACACCGGCAAATTGCGTAACATACTTACCCCCACTTTAAAATAGAGTCATAAATAAAAGGTAGACGCACCTTATCGGCAAACCACCGCCACAACAAATGAAAGAATACCTCCCTGGCTCCCTCGGCCCTCCCAAGACTAGCTCTTTCTCTCTCCCTTCGGACGCCGACAGTATTTTACCTCTCACTTCAATATGGAACAGTAAAACGCTGTTTTACATTTATAACTACAAGCCACATTCGCAAGTGACGCCACAGGATCGCCGTTTCTCAGCCCCATCGAATTTCAACTCTGATTTCGTGGTGTTTGAGCTGCATTTCGGTTGAGTTAAGGCGGTAGATTTGGCGGGTTTCCATGGTTACGTAGGGTGAGCGTCCCGATTTTTGGCCGGGCTCCTTCGATTCCGAAGGGTTTTTCTGATCACTTTCGATGTAAGCAGCTATATATACGATAAACGGTGTTTGCGCGAATAAATTGATACGAACAGAGCGGACTCTGAAATGTTTTCACCGGTTCTCGAGCGATGGCGGCTTTCATTTGCAACTGAATCGACGGCGAGATTTATTCTCAGTTCTCATTTGTTTGCAGAGTACAATTTCAATTGGTTTCTAGGATGTTACGCGAATGATAGAGATCAATTTTAGCATTACAATTTTTGTCGTGAAAACTAAATTGGGTTTTTATTTAACACTAAAAGATGTGAATTGGTGAATTGGATGTGAGCCGGTACAGATGGAAAAAGATTATTGATACTCTTCTCCTCGGCCTACCTCGTCTTCTCGGTCTTTCTGGCCTAGGTACGTCCGACTACTGGGCTTAGACCCCTCAGAATGCAAGTGCTCGGGCTGTAGTTTCCACGCGGGTCAAGCGTGTATTGGAAACTTCACAAATTGAATTTCTTTGTAGCTGTCTTCTTCACCGTGCTCATGGTAAATTTCAAATGTAATTTCGTGTTTGATATTAAAATTCAGAAATGACCTAGTGTTGGACGCTAGTCCACTACTACACTAGTATCCAATGAATAAGCGATATTGACTGCCATAAAATTAGTTTGTCATAATTTTCATTTGGCATATTATTTTCTTTCTGTAACTGTAATTTTTTCAGGAATACTATAAAACTAAGTTTCTTTATAATTCACTTCCGTCGTCTCTTTTTCCAGATAAGTACGGTCAAGGACTAATTCATGAGCCACCATGGAACCATTTCACAGTAAACGTCATAGTGACTTCGCATTAATTAACGAGAAAAATCGTAATGACTTTTCCTTTGAAAAGGTTCCATGGTGGCTCATGAACTAAACTCCATGACTGTACAACTTCAAGACCAGAGTGAATAGGCTGTTACTGAAACAGTTGAGCTACATCTTCGTATTCATTTGCATTTACCATGAGGTGACATAGACCGCATTTGCTGGTCAGTTTTATGTAAAAGAAACTAAACTTATCTAATGGAATCTATCAGAATCTATTGTAACAAAATCTGAAAACGCATGGTTTCATTTTTGTGATTATCATCATCAACATTTTGGCCGAAAAACGTCCACTGCTGAACATAGGCCTCCCCCAAGGTTTGCGAAACAGACAGGTCCTGTGCCATCCGCGTCCAACGCGTTCCCGTAACCCTAACCAGGTCCTCGCTCTATCTTGTTTGAGGCCTACACTGCGTCTTTCGGTTCATAGACGCCGCTCGAAAACTTTTTTGCCCCATCGGCCATCAGTTCTACGAGCGATATGACCTGCCCACAGCCACTTGAGTGTGGCGATTCTTCGAGCTATGTCGGTGACTTAGCGCGGATTGCATATTTTTTATGCCTGTCTAAATTAGGAGCATCAAAATCAGGAGCGACAAGTTTAAGCGTGACAAGGGAATCTTTGTAAGCACTGTCTTGCTCTTAAAGCAACTGTCTTGCACTGTCTTGCTCGTCATCATGAAGCAACACGGTCTAACTATTTATGATAAGTCAATCTTCAAGAAACGAAGAAAGGACATTATCGTACATCAGCCTCTAAAATTCCGTACTTCATTTATAAAGAGATTTTTCTGTTTTCTTGGTCCCTACATATATAATAAAATTAATAAGTTAAAATTTGTGCATCCATTAAATAGGATTCAATGTAAATCTGAGATAAAAAAATTGCTACAAAAATTTACTTATGAGGAAACTGAGGAACTTCTTATTATTCTACGATAATGTAACGATAAATATAACAGATATGTACTCGACTCGAACATGCATACACTCACGCACTCATGCACATGCACACACACACACACACACACACACACTCACACATACTCATACTTATACACATAATAGCTGCTGTTTTTGGCTTTGGTTCTGTTAAGCATGTTAAATAATGTTCTCTGTATTATACTCGTATTCCTATTTTCAAGTATTGTAGGATTGTGTTGTTGCTAGATTTCAGCACTTTTATTGCTTTCATGGAAGAGCTCCGACTGCTGAAATACAGGTTTTAAACCTAGTTTGGCAGCTGTGGCCCACTTTATTTATGATTTTATCTAGTTTCCACATATATTTGTATAAGATACCTGTACATTATTATGGAAATAAAGAATTATTATTATTATTATTATTATTATTATTATTAAATAGAACAGTAAAGTCCTACTAATAATTTTAATAGTGAAAGTTTCTGAGTACTTATGTGCGTGGTGCGTATGTGTGTTTCTTAATCTTTCAAGCTAGAACGGCTGGATGGATTTGAATGAAATTTAGTATGTAGATTGCTGGACGTCTGGAATAACACATTAGCTTCTTTTTATCACGATAGTCCCACGAAATCGAGATAAAATCTCAAAACTCAATCGCTCGGTTTAGGCGCATGAAATTTGGCACTAAATGATGATGTGATAACTTGTGACCAGTCGATTTGACATCGCCACGTGGAGTATTAATATCACTAAAGCATAGCCTTGAAGAAACTTGTATTTTTTATTTATGTTTTGAAAAAACATTTACATGACATTACAGTAAAATCCAATGCGTCACGAAACTCAGACTAACAATAATAAAGATTATGTTTCACAAACATTAACCACTATCGCACCTGATGAAAAGTGCAGATGAGGCCGAAAGTGTATCTCACTGGTTCAGTAATAGCCTATTCTCTCTAGCTTTGCAGAGCCCTAGGTTGTATATTTATCTGGAAATACAGACGACGGGAGCGAATTTAATTCGCTTCATTAATAATAATAAAAATAATAAATAAATATCAAATATCACGGGACAATTCACACCAATTGACCTAGTCCCAAAGTAAGCTTAGCAAAGCTTGTGTTATGGGTACCAGGCAACGGATAAACATACTTATATAGATAGATACATACTTAAATACATATTAAACACCCAAGACCCGAGAACAAACATTCGTATTATTCATACAAATATCTGCCCCGACACGGGAATCGAACCCGGGACCTCAAGCTTCATAGTCAGGGTCTCTAACCACTAGGCCATCTGGTCGTCTACATTAACAACTATTTAGGGATTTTTGAAACTCGTCTTCGTCGCTTCCCTAAAACGACGGAACACCAGACCCTCCGGACAGAAGTGGGAATGCAGGAACATCTGCTGGTGCTTGGCAGGCACTTGGGAGTCTAAATTAGGTATAATGTACATATATCAGGATTTTATAATGTTATGTTCCAATAAAATACCATGTAATATTTTTACTAACTGTTTATTCAACCACATTACTTAGATCCCACTGCAAGTTTAAATTCTAGCTTCTGTTACCAGTAGTGAATGGATACCTACAGCTATGAGTGTTAAGCGATACAGTTGTTGAAGCTCTTGTAACCTAGTTATAGGACAGTTAGGGTGCGATTCCATGGAAGCAGAGCGGAGGAAAGTGCTGAATCAATCAATCGTATTAGTTGAAATTTACGTCATATTGTTTCTTTACAAGGGAAGCAGGTATAGTGGACTATAGTACGGTTACTATAGGAAGAACTCTGACAGCTGATGTTTAATGCTCTTAAATGATATACAATCCACAGACGTATAGTCGGGGTAAGAAAAGGTTCGTCACTTTTCGACTCTATGTCAACGAATTAAGGTCGAAAAGTGACGAACCTTTTTTTTACCCCGACTATACAAGTACAGTACTTGTATAAAATTAAAAAAAGATTTAGTATTTTATATCTCAAGTCTGAAGTGTAGGTTTGTAGAACTGGGATGGAAAAAGATATAGTAAATATAGGCCCTGCATTTATGTGGGGGTAGCTAGTAAAAAAAAAAAAAAAAGTGTTGTGTATGTAACCTATTTTATTAATTATAACTGTCTGAGCTCTTCCTATAATAAGCTAACTATACCACCTACAAATTAATGCAAGATAGTTACGTCTGTACGACAGTGTTTTTATGCAGTAAAAACTCTCTCTCTACTTCTACATAAATCAACTTATATGTCACACAGAACCAACTATCACAAACACCACACAAAATGATTACGCGTTGTTCGTTACTAGTTATGTTTTCGAATGTGTGCTCCTTTTAGCATTGAGAATTCTAAAGGGCACGAAACACGTGCATTGTGTGATAGTTAAGTCTGTCTGACATATCTGTACTTATTCTGCATGAAAATACATTATACATCGTGCACACTTAGCTGTCTTGCACGTTTCGTAACGGAGTTACCTAAAAGTTATGTTTCACTGGTATGGAACTCCGCATTGCCACGCCATTCAATCAATTACTGCTAATGATTGGTCGATTCTTGTACCTACACTCCGCTAAGCTCCGCTTCAATGAAAGCATACCCTTACACTGTTTGTTACTTTTGTTAGCATTATTTGACTCAAGTGGTTAATTGTTACACATTTATGACATAAACCAGGACTTTAATTAAAGTCATTCAGACCCATGACAGTCTTTTCGTGACACGTAGTAATGAATCTACAGCTCGACAAAAATGACATTAGTCGCCGACAAAAAAATGTTGTAAGTTACTATGTTGCAAATGAAAATTGCACATCAATAAACATCTTTAAAAGTGATTGTAACTGTCCAGTTTTTTTGGTCGGCGACTAATCAAAAATGTTATTAGTCGGCGATGAAAAATATTGCAGCTTTTAGTCCAAAGATTATAAAGTTATAAGTGGTTTCAATGTTTTTTGGTCGACGACTAATGATTTTTAGAGCCATTTGGTTGAGAAAGAAACGTCGAAATAAACACATCTTGTTCAGGAAGTCCACGTTGAATGTCGAATGATTTCAAGTTTTTAACTCTTATGATAACTTCTGTTAACCTAATATTACTTTAGTCTATTTACATTCGCTTATTCTAGTTTGAAAGTGTCGTATCTTACAATAGCACAACACGGCGCTTTCGGCCAGGTCTTATCTCTAATATATAAAAATCTCGTGTCACGGTGTTTGCTATCGAACTCCTCCGAAACGGCTTGACCGATTTTTATGAAACTTTTTCTCTACATTCGGTAGGTCTGAGAATAGGTCGTACGCTATTTTTTATACCTCTATTCTTTGCCGCGGAGTCTCGGGCAACAGCTAGTTATTTTATAAGAACGTGAGGTTGTATAAACATATACAGTCTCTCAATTTAACCGTGGTTGCTTTTAAATACATAAGTATAATAGTGAATTGAACGTGTTGACGTCTTACACAAAACATCGACTGTCATGAGTACCACCGACCGCGGCATTATTCGTAATCCTACATTTATATACAACTTGCGTGGTAATCAATCCTCTATTCAATATAATTACAATTACTGTTAAATTCGTTTAAATATCTATTTACAATTTAACTTACATTTACAATTTACATATTGCAATGCGCGTAGCGTCGATTCTTTAACCCAGTGTATGAAAGAAAAATGGTGCGAGTTGCTGTACATTGCGGCGTTCGATTGACCACTTTAATCTTGTTGGCTTTACGGGGGCGCAATGTAATGCAACATACACGATTATTCTTGTACTAAACTGGGCATTTCATCATCATCGTGATCATTGACACGACGTATAGGTAATTAATAATATATTTACAATTTTACTTAACTATATTAGGGAATAAACACGCACATGGGTCATAAGGATTTGCCACACTGGATGCGTTCTGCGGTCGCGGTCAGGTCAAATTGAACGCAGCCCGCATTATGTATGAACAACTTGTCGGTCTCTATATTTCGTTGCCGCACGGCTTTGATCAATTATAACTGTAGATCCACAGTCGCGCGCCCGAAAATGTCCGAGCCAAATGAGCGCCACTTTGATAAAAGTGGCCTTCTTTTTTCTCAGAACGTTGCGTGGAATTGTCAAGTTTAGCTGTCAAGTGGAGTTTTGCCGCTACCGAAATTCGACTGTAATGAAGTAAAGACTAGGTTCAAATTTCTGTGTAGGTGATGATTTAATTTGTTACGCAACCAAATAAAAAAGTTCGGACATTCTTTGAAGGGGATTTTGTTCGGCTATGTGTATCTTCAGTTATAATTGATCAAAGCCGCACGGTCTGATCGCATATCTATACAAAATATACAGAGACCGACAATGTTGTTCATACATAACGCGGGCTGCGTTCAATTTGAACTGACCGCGACCGCAGAACGCATCCAGGTGGCAAATTCTTACATTTTTAAGTTCGCGTCTCTCCTGTGGTGATGGCTAAAGGGTCTACAGCTAATATTTTTAGTCAAGCCTACATCGACTCTTCATCGGCGTGGGGGATGCCTGGCCATCTTTCGGCCCATTTAAGGGCGTTTTTAAACGCGCCGTCAACGCGCGTTTATATCAATACAACCGCGATACGCGCGCGAGTTATACAGGGTGAAATCTACTTGGTGGTACAAAAATAGTGTTTCTAACTTAGTTAATGCTGGACAATATAATGCATCTCATTTGAGTTGGTGATTTCATGGCAACAAAGTATGAACATCCCAAATTTTATCAGACTAATTTTAACAATTGACGAGATTTCATTTTTTAACACCCGTAAATTACCTAGGTACTACAGGAATCGAAAGAGTTTTGCCTCCTAAACACGGAAAAATATTTATTATAATTTATTTCTCCATATTTAAAAAATACAAGAAATTAAAAAATATACCTATCTGAATTTACCAATACTACCACTGAATAGATAAGTTCCCTTTGCCCTTTTCACCAGAAAAAAACAACTAATAATTTTAAATTTGATAACAACCTCAACGTCAGATTTACGTCATCACTTTTTTTAATAGAGACTAGACAAAAGTAATGGATGTATGCCCTTATAGAATAAGCACATCTTAAAAAAATTGTTATAAATTAATTAATAATCCTAGTGAAAATTTAAAACTATCAGCGTCTTTCTCTTTCCAAACAGAATCAAATTATACTTAGCCTTAGAAATATGAAATCTTATCAATTCAGTTAATGCATTAACTCGCCATTAACTGAGTTACAAACACTAAATTTGTATCACCATTTAGATGTCACCCTGTATGGCTGTTCTATGGAATCAAAACGCTGTAAACGTGCGTTCCTAAAATGCGCGTCGACGGCGTGTCTAAAAAACGTGGTGTGTTAACGCCCTAAGTAAATCTTAAGTTTGCCGAATCAGAGTCGCTAGTTTTATGTCCACAGGAGAGACAGTGTGTATGATCCACATGCGATGTTTTTTAAAACATACGTGATACGGGACGTAGACCGTGATTATCTTCGACGAGTCTACCCCTGAGACGTATTGTCTACCGCGTGGACTCCTGCAGTCACATTCACCATTTCTTTCTGTGGCCATGGTGGCCTATTGGTTTGACCTATGGCCTCTTAAGCAGAGGATTGTGGGTTCAAATCCCGCCTCGCACGTTTTTTTCGGAATTTATGTGCAAAATTAGATCAGTTTACCATGAGCTTTACGGTGAAGGAAGACATCGTGAGGAAACTTGCATACACCTGCGAAGAAATTCATTGGAGCGTGTGAAGTTTCCGATCCGCACTGGGCCCGTGTGGGAACTACGACCCTGAGACAGAGACTGAGAGCAGGACAGTGGGACGAATATGAGGCTGGGATGATGATGATGATGATGATTTCTGTCAAATGGAATAAAAAAGATGGTGAAAGCAATGGCAAGCGCCTGCGCGTTAGGAATTACGGCCTCTGATCATGATGCTTGCAACTGTTTCGAAATATCGAGAGCTCGATATAAATAATCACTGTCTTCATCCCGTAACAAATATATATTGAATGCAGTCGTGAATCATTTAAATGTGGGATTAGCACTGTTGAGCTGGAATATTTTTTAATATAATTCGTTATTTGTGCGAAAATCTAGTGCATAGCTTAAAAACATTTGTACCTAAATATTTTTAAAGTTCCCTCTTTTGAAATTAAGGTAGGTTTTAGAAGTGACCAACACGCCATCTGTTGACTGGTTTCGGTCTCGTCTAAAAACACAAAAAGTAATGCCTTTGTTTGACAAAAATTGGACAATGGTGGAATTTGAAGAATGAGATCTTAAATCTATGCCTATGCAAATGACTTACGTGATTGGCTGACTGGCAAATAACCCGCAACCTAAACCGTTACCGGGTTTGAAATTTGGCAATTATACAGGGTGTTCCAAAATACAATGATAACGAAGTCAGGTCAAGTCTAGTTATACCAGGGGCCGTATTGTCTAACGCTTTTGATGCTTGCCTTCGCTTTCACCATCTCTTTCTGTCGTCACTTTATACCGTTTGACAGAAAGAAATGTGATTGCGAAGGTTAGCGTTAGAAACGTTAGACAATAACCAGCAGTTCTGGAAAAATTAACAAAAAAAACATGTCTCTTATTTGCCACACGCTGCCATGAGCGCGTGCGTTTTCGTGGCGTTCTCTTATTGCCATAGTTTCGCAGTCACTTGAACGGACATTTTGTGAATTTTTGGCATCTAAAGAAATCTGAAGTGTAACAGCCAGCAGCGAAAGCGTTAAGCGACATAACATATCACTTTTAGTATGAGTTTTGTAGTGGTAGAGCTACCGCATCACGAATGGGCCGGCTCGTCTGAGGCAGTACCTCTCACAGAACACCGGCGTGAAGCAGCAGTACTCCTGCTGCGTTTCGTACGGTCAGTCCCTCTCACACTCCTCTATTCCCTCTCCTTTTTTAAAGGCTGGCAACAGATCAGTGACTCTGTTTAAGTTGTTGATATTAAATGGGCGATGGTGGCCATTTTCCATCATATGTCTCGCTTGCTCGTTTACCTCCCACTCAAATTAAAAAAAAATGTTTTTTTAAGAAAAAAAGTCAATTAAGTAACGCTAAGTGAAATTGTATTTTTTTCAGATCCGTTATAAATTAGTATCTTGCCTGATACCAGATTATCGCTGAGTTTCAGGACACCCTGTATACTTTGAGAATCATAATAAAATATAGGTTTAAAAATTTCATGTCATAGAGATCTAGACGAACTCCAGCGTTTTATTTTTGCACGGACGCCAAGTCGCGGATTAAAGCTAGTTACAGTATAAAATAATACTTGACGTGTTAAATATGAATGAAAATTAAATTCGTTATTGACATTTTGAACCACTAATTAGGTTTTATCGTTCGCTAACACTATAATTATTTATTATTTTAATGATGAACCAAATTACTCTTTACTAATTAACAAGTCATTCTACTTATAGGAAAATTGGCACCGGGAGTTAATAAATGTACATACCTTATTATTATAATAACCTCACAAAATACGTTTAGTACCATGTAAAATCTAGATACAATAAATTACTTACTTTATCACATGACTACTTAGTAATAGCTATTTACAAAAACGTAGGACAAGCTTCATTTACACAATGGAAAAAAGAATCTGTACATCTTTTTAAGTATTCTATACTAAATTGAGAGTAACACCCGGTTTTTTTACGCGTATACGCCGCGCTTCAAAAGACATTTTTAGGAACCTAAGACTACCTAAATGTAAGTAAAGGCTTAAGAGGTCTTTCCACTTTTTTCTACTCAGCGATGTTTAGCGAATCTCAACTATTATTTTAAAGACTGTATGTAAGTAGACCCCAGATAGACTATTCTATTGTAAAGAAAAATTTACAGTAAATTCACGAATCTAAGATTGAGGTAGACCATGATCCAGTGGTCAAGGATAAGCCATTATTTTGTGCTCCCTTCACCTTTGATACGGTTCCCCTTCATCAGAAAGCCTAAAAAGGGGGAAGGAGGCAAAAAAGACTATTTTGTCTTCTCAATCTTGACATTGAAATCACCGAGCTACATTATATGTTTTTTTTTTTAATTGATTGATTGATGGTCAAGCCTCAAAAGTGTTTATTGCTTTGTGTATTCTCTTCTGCTGCCAGCAAGAAAAAAGATACAAGTTTCAAATTACATTAAAAAATGTACAGTTTCTTTCTCCGAATTAAAAGTGATAATAAGCAAAATTGATGGGCTGAGCGTCGTCATTCGTCTCATTCACACTCTCGCTATCCACCTCACTAGTATTAGCTATCTCTCTCTCATTCTCCGCCATGCTCTGCTCAAATTTGTTAGCCTTAACCTGCCAGTTGGAGAGGTCGCAAGGACCTTCGTCGGGGAAGTTAGGGTACCAAGTGGAGTTAGAGTTCGTTTCACTGTTCACTTTTGTACAGGCGTCGATATCATTGTCTTTTACGCCTGTTGGAACTGATCACTGACGGTGATGAGGGAGGTGATGCATCTGGTGGTGGAGGTCGAGACGTGGTCGCTTGGCGTCGTCTTCGTCGCTGCAGTCGTTGTCTTGCTGCTCCTGGTCGTCGCACTCGTCCCCGAGTTCCTCTTGCTTGCGTTTCGCTGTCGCCATTTCGGCGGCGTGCTTTTTCCGCCATTTTGTTCTTCTGTTTTGGAACCATACCTGCAGAAAAGGAGTTTTGTTAGTGATGTCGTATAATTATACAAAAATTAGGCTTCAAGTCGTCTTCAATCGCAGGATAGTGAGTAATATTATGTTTATGTTGAATATTTTTTTTGATTGAAGGCAAAGTAAATCTTTGTAGAACAAAACAAAAAACAGCGAACTTTTCTAGTTAACCTTTGAATTAAAGGTCAAATTCTAAGTCTAAATAAATACCTTTGTACACTTATGAATGTCGTTCAATTTACTACCGGTTTAGAAAAACTAACAAGAATCATCGGCAAGACAAGATTGGCAGGACAACAGAATCGAAAGTAACTCAAAGAACGAAGCAACAAAAGATAAAACAGCATACGAACAAAATGTACAAGTAGCTTGAGATAAAACGCGAATATTAAAGTAAACATCGTGTAGTTTCAAACTTAAACACCTTTTGTTTAGCCGGCACCATAATGCGCTACTAAATTCACGCCCGTGTTTGCCTCCAGAAAGCCAAATATAAAGAGAGGGCAAACAAATTTTCAGCGCCATGTGAACCTAATCTGCTCAAGCGACATCATAATGCCTCATTAAGCGCCGCCTTTAAAGTGGCAGCGAGAACTTAGAGCGCGCTCCCTCGCACCCGGCGCGCCGCTCCAAGCGAGATAAAGATAGAGATAGTAGTCGTGTTCTCCGGTAATTAAGGGTCGTTTTGCAAATTACACGGTACTTAACCAGCCATATAACACTCATTAATCACTAGCTTGGGTCGAGCTCGGTCCCTTTCACTCTTGGCGGGGTGGAGGTGAGAGCGTCTCGTTCTGAAGATTTTCGTGTAGCCAGGAGTTTAATTAGGTCATAAATACATTCTCATTATTAGATGGCTGCTTGTCGATCCCAGAGTCGAGGTGATTTACTTGGCAGCAGATGCCAGCGTCGTTATGATGTCCTGGTAGCTCGATCTTTATTTAAATGGCGTCAAATTTTAATTGGACAGTAAATGTTAGAGATTCGCGATTTCACTGTCCGTCCTAACAAGGCACCCTTAGTTTCGTTACATCCGTCTATCTGTCTGTCTGTCCACGGCTTAGCTTAGAGACTGATACTTAGTATACAGAGCATTAATTCTACATATAAATTTACGAGTATTACGTGGACAAAGTGATACCTAAATTAAAATTGATGAAACGATTTTTTAAGGTATTTGGAATTTAAAAATGCTTTTTTTGTCAGAATCAAGCGTTCCTCTTCAAAATAAACTGTTGGCTTGAAAAATATCATATCATTTCAGTTTGTATTTAGTATGAAATATATCATATAATGGTAGTGTTTTCAACGAATTTGAAGGGAAAGCTATGTATTACAGCTGAGCAGACTTTTCAATTTTACAAGTTTCAGTCGATCAATACATACTATTCAATGTTTCAAATTGTATTTTTTCTTTACAAATCTCTCTATCTCTCTCTCTTTCTTGCTCTCTCAAAAACTTAATTTTGAAAATTTGCCACATTTACAGACCAGATTAAAAGAATTACAGACCTTGGGCGTTTTCTTTTCTGAGCAAATATTGTAAGGTGAAAGGGTTGTACCATCAGCCAAAAATATGGTCGACCGTAGGGGGGGTTGAAGTTCATTTGCACATCATAATACAACGAGGTCGATTTTCGCTTGAAATAATTGGGTGACAGTGACTAAAGACTTCACTCAGTTTGAAAAGTCAACCTTAACGATATTTAGATGTCACAGAAACTTTTGTCAAAACTGGTAGACCACTTTCTTGGCCGACCGTACACTGTGATTGTAATACGGTTAACCTCAAAAACTTAACAAACTTTCACCTGTAGAAATCTCTATTATCAACGTATAGGCTACATTGGACATGGGCTGTTTTATATCTCAGTAGTAGGTTGGACATAGGTTAAAATTTACTGTTTAAAGGAGTCCTCGCCTAGCGGTTTAGCTATAGTAGCAGACCTGACATATACCTATTATACCTACCTACTACGAATAAATAAATATCACGGAACAATTCACGCCAATTGACCTAGTCCCAAAGTAAGCAAAGGTTGCGTTATGGATAACTAGGCAACGGATTCCGTCCGTCTATTTAGCTTTATGAGATAACCTTATTTTTCCGAGGCACACCAACTTATGACCACGTCACACCAGTGTGCCGCGGCACACATTTGAGGGACACTGCTCTAACCACTAGGTAATTTGGTCGTCATAATATCCCGGGTACACTTCCAAAGAGACGCAGACGAAGCTGCAAGCAACAACTAGTGTTCTGTAAAGTTTCAAAGCTTCGTCTTAGTCATAATCATAATCATGAGCTGGAAATTCTTGTGGTCTGAATCGGTGTCGTAATGTTTTATTGCGACTGTAAATATCGCTTTGTTATAGTTTATATCATTGACAGGGTGATGGGTGCGAGCGTCGGATAAATAATAGGAACCATTATGGTACAGGAAAACTGTAGATAATAGCGTTCTACTCCGATTTTGCGTGGGAGGACGCAAGGGAAATAAGTGAAGGTAGCAAATGAGTTAACGTAGTTTCATTTTACACCGAGAGATGGCGCTGGTAGTTGTATTCGATTGAGGCATTGTCGTTTGTTTTTGATGGTTTAGATAGAATACATTTGAGTATCACTGTATAGTGTTGAGTGATGCTTAAAATATGCGTTGGAGTAATATATTACAATGATATTTTTGATTTTCCTGGCAATTTCAATACTATATTTACTTTGAAGATGCCGATGCTTAGACTAAGTAGATGCTTAGACGTCAATATAGAGGGAAAACAAAGGAAAGAGGAATTAAGATTTTACATACAAAATTATTGCCATATGTAAAAATGTAATAATCAAATGTAAAAGTCACGATTACTTCACGCTTAAACTACTGAACCAATTTAGATGATGTTTCGTATCAAAATAGTTTGAGACCCTAAAATGGTCATAGTTTTCATTCCAAGAAATTGCAGGGACTTTCCGCGGGATAGCGATAAAAATATTCTTTGCAGATGGAGTAGTGGGCAGCAGATATAAGTTATAACACGATTATTTCAAAAGTTGGTCTCGAAAAATTAATTTAGTTCTAGAAATATAGCACGCTCGCTTACTCACTTACGACTCAGTCGAGATCACTGTATCCAGTATACAGCGGCTGTAACCATGCCTTTATTAATTAGGCCCTTAACTCTCTATGGGCCCATAAATGCCCATTTCGCACTTATACGATGGGTTTAAAAATCCAATTGAATATAAAATTTGATTTGTGCGAATTTTTAACTTTTATGTGTGAAGTCGTTAAAATTTTAATTATTGTGTCGTTCTGTTTTTAAGCCGGTCAGGTTTGAGAGAATTGTATCGTACCTATTTTGTTGAACAAAGAAAATTTTAACCTCAAATTGGAAAATACCTTTTACAAGGCAAATTATTGCAAAATAGAGCTGGAATGTTGAAAAGAGGGTTTTATTGTGTGAAAATACACGCAAAAGTTTAATTTTTTTTATTGAGCTTGACACAATGTCTTAGTAAATTTACCTTCTGTTCAAAATGTAACGCGTTAAAGATGAAGATCTTGAATAAAAATCCAGTGAAATCTCTTTGAAAGTGTATTCATTTTGATTTGCTTAACTTTAAGTCGAAGTCCAAATATCAGTGTTCACTTGAGGCACTGGACTGTGGTGAACAACCATATTATAAGACCTTACTGTACTGTATTCTGGCAAATAAATACATTTGATTTGATTTGATTTGGCTACATTAGGCACTTATGAATGTCGAAGAATCTTCCACCGGGTCGGAAAAACCCTGTTGAACAGAATCTGGCAAGAAGCTCAATAAGATGTAATTAATAAAATTGGTTTACCTTTTCTAACTGACGTAATACTTTGATAAAATCATATTTCATACAAGCATACTCTAGGTGTTTGAACTTACATAGTTATAGGAGATATATTTCTATAAGTTGTAGAAGGAACTTAGTAGAATCGTCGTAATGCCTAACTCAGACGGATTTTATGACATTGAAGGAAACGTGAGCCATTAAACTGAATTGAAAAAAAGCCTACACAACAAAATGGCAATAAAAAAAATGGGAGCGAAGAAAACAAGACGTCGTAAGTTAGTCGGATTATTATTGCGTCATTTGTTTTTATTGCCAACTTGATGCGACGAACATGTTTGTTTCTGACTGTATTTAGTTACAATGTTTACATCAACAATATGAGTGTTACGAGACAAGATTTAACATATAAAATCGTATATTTTGTCAAGAAAAAATATCTAACAACTAGCGACCCGCCCCGACTTCGCATGTGTGCAACTATATTATGCATGTATTATAATACATGAAAACCTTCTTGAATCACTCTACCTATTAAAAAAAAACCGCATCAAAATCCGTTGCGTAGTTTTAAAGATCTAAGCAAATAAGCATACACAGGGACAGACAGATAGCGGGTAGCGACTTTGTTTTATACTATGTAGTGAAGTGAAAAGGCATTACTAAATAAATCCGGTATAATCTCGGCCAGTGGTCGCGCAAGACAGATTCCAAATAAACACATGATTATCTGATTATTTTTATCGGAAATTTTCATTAAATATGTCACTTTTTTGACGTGTTACACTTTAAAAATCGGCTAAATTTATCGATACATTTCAATCTCCATTAAAAAATCCGTGGTGGTCTAGTGGAAGCACAGGGTCATGGGTTCGATCCCGGGCTCGCACCAGTGAGTTTTTAGGAATTTACGTGCAAAATCACATTTAACATTTACCATGAGCTTTGCGCTGAAGGAAAATATCGTGAGGAAGCCTGTACACACCTGCGAAGAAATTAGTGGTTTATGTGAAGTTTCCAATTCGCATGGGGCCCGCGTGGGAACTACGGCACAAGTCTTCTCATTCTGATAGAGTCTGTACCTAGCAGTAGGATATATATGTATATAAATTGGGATGATGATAATGGTTAAAAAATAGTTGAACTTACCCAACCACTGACTGAAATGTTTCGGATTGAAGTTTTGATACCTTATACTTTTTTACCCATGCAGGTAATGCTATGATAAACTGTTGTTGTTATATTTTAAACCATAGCATGTAAATTTAAAATGCTATTCATTTGTTAATTGCTGCATTTATTTAATTCAGGCCGAGTAAAAAGCTGCTTAATTTAAATACTCGTTTAACAGGTTTCATGAAGCTAACCTATTGTGGATCATTAACCAACCAAACGCCTATCCCATAACAACTCGCATAAACTTGCCGTGTTCGCCAACAAACATAGTGACGTATGTTTATTATTATATTTACGACTACAGTAGTCTCCATAACTCGCGACCCTTTCTCGCCAGGCCGCGAACATTATTACTTATATTATTATTTTCCAGTCTTCCTTTATACCCCAACTTACCCGAGCCCCCTGCATTCAATTACCTAAGTGCTTAAAGACGCACGAAACAAAATACGCCCGTCTCGCTTCGACGTATGCTGGGGCGATAATAACGCCGTCTCACGCGCGCGAGGAGGGTCCGGATAATTATGTGAATATCTATTATTTTTCACAAGAGAGCTCTGTAATGGTTTGATAGAGATAATGCGCTTTCAGTGGCGTCGGCGAATAAAGGCGTCTTAACATGTCCGCCATGTTGTTTTCCGGGCAATTAATTTGAATGATAAGGAGAATGTTTTATTTCTTTGTTGTGATGTATTAGAATGTAAACATTAACAAACCGGTTACGACTTTTTATCGAGAACTCTCTTAAATTTTTATTATAATAAAATAGGGCATTACTTACCAAGTCGCAGAAATGAACTTAATTTTCAAACAAGGTAAAATGATTAATAAATAATAATTAATAAACTAGATTGATTTAGATACGAAATGAAAAAGATTTTGTTCTTTTTTTTTGTTAAAACAATAATCTTTTCCAAGAACGCGTTATGGCTTAACCGAATGTTTCTACATAGACTAACCAATCGTTTTTCTGTCAATAGGCAGAATAAATCAAGCATTTCATCGCTGAGAGGTAGTTCGGGGTACGTGACTCGCGTACAAACGCCTCAAGAACCCTTACACGTTTACACGGAGCAAATAACATTATAAGCAATCCTGTAAGATGTTACAAGCTTGCAAATGTTTTGAATGAAATTAGAATTTAAGATTTTATCGTTTAGAAGTTGAATGTTTGATTAGATGCGCTGTTTACAAGGTTTTATTTCACTTGTAATGTTCATTTAAGAGTGTAGGTAAAGGATTTTTCCCGTTCAATCTTGCAAATCGAATTTTATCTATTTACGACATGTGTATAAATAGGGCTTACGTCGACTTTGCAATTGCGAATACTAAAGTTCTTTTGTCACATCTCCAGGAATGTTAACTCGATGGAGAGATTGGTGGTTCAGGGTCAGGTGGAAGGCAAGGGCACGCGGCCGTTCACCAACTCACTGGACTGATCTGATTAAAAAAGCTTCTGAGTCCACCATGGTCCAGTGTACTCGCAACACCTCTAACCGGCAGAAGTGGAAGCACTTTGAGATTATAAAATACCGAAAAGTAGTAAAATTCATTTTAAGAGGTAAACATTGTTTTAAAAGACCAATTCTGACAGTTAAGACCGAAACCAGTCCTAAAGTTAATACTGAACTGAATTAAATCAGGCCAGACAACATAATAGTATGACGGCGTGCGTTACCCATTAGCGGTAGCCTAATGTTCCAGTTAATGGTGTAAATTTCAAACGCGAGCGTTACCAACATGACTGTGCAAAAAACCATGCAAAATCCTAAACTTGATAAATAAATAAAACAAATCAGGCGTACCAACACAGCGCACCGACACATGTAGCGTCATTAAGCCATTAGTAGAAAGGGTGCAGTGACAAATGGTCGCTAATGATCTGCGGATACAGTGCAAAGGGTTCCGTCTATTAGATAAGATACGGCTTGGCGATTGTGGTTGTTTTTATTTTGTTTACTGAGAATCTGATGTTCTTACTGTTTTTTGCAGTTACCTTAGCTTTCATAAAAAGTCGAGTAATTGTAAATACTGAAATATAAGGCATCGTCTGTGCTGATTCTGCCGGTAAGCAGCAGTGTGTGTACCGCTGTGTGCCAGGAAGAATTCTAGGAATTCTAGTGAAATAACTTCGACTTAAAGTATTCTGTCATAGCTCTTCAAGCTGACAATGCATCTGACATCCTCTGGTGTTCTGCTATCTACTTAATTGTTTACAGTTTTGGCAGTCGTATAAAAAGTTGATTTCATCAAGACAAGTGGTTCAAGCCACGTTTCTCAATGCTAATTAACACGATGCATGTGTTCTCTCGATGTCACTTCAAAATTCAAAGTAGGTAACTCTAAAAAATGTGACTATGGCTATTATTGGTACAACAAATGACTCTCGAAATGACTATTACTTTTTTTACTAGTTTGTAATAGTGTCATATTATAGCTAACCAAAGGACTCATCCTTGGACTTTTAACTAGCCCTGCCTACATCTATGTCAGGCCAGACATTTAAGAACGCGTCTAGGTTATCCCGCCATCTCCATCTTGCCATACCGCGGCACCGATAGATATCCATCTTGGTGCATCCACTAACTTTTAACATGTGCTTACCTCTCAGGGTGCGATGGCAGATGTGGTCAGCTTTATCCCATTTGAGCCTAGTGGTCTGTGGTCTACGAAGCAAGTTTTGGAGCTGTGGTGATATTCTTATTGCATAACCTCATCCTGCTCAATGTTTTCAATAGAGAACATATTAGAGTTAGTAGTTCCTGCCAACATTTTTAATAAACTTCCGAATTCAGCAGTTTACATCGAACGTTCAACAGTTTGCGTTTTGTTTTGCTCGTTTCTGACTGTGTGGAGTATAGGCCAATAGCCTTTTAAGGGCTTTTATTGAACTTGCCATGATTGGATTTGCAATTGATGTCAAGGATGGTGCAGGACAGGCAAGTTTGATCTTGATTTGTCTTGGTCATCATGTGTGGTTTTTAAATGACATGGCACCAACAAAGCAGGTTTGATTGTGCTTGCGGCAGAAATCAGTGTCAAAACTTATCACAGAATTGATACAGGTCTCGTAAATATGCAAAACCTGTGCATAAATAACTAAAAATCTAAACGGCTGAAGATACCATCCCAATGCATACACAATGTGAATTGCATTCCATACCAATTCCACAGAATCCATTAGGCCGACGTTGCCATCGATCAAACGTTCCAATTTGCTCCTGGCCACAAATTCCGGACGTCAAAAAAAGAAAAATATGCGAGATAGCTATGGTCTATGTGACGTGTTTGTCTATGCCTGTGCGGTTGCCAGTTTTGTGACAAATGGCGGTACTATAATGGTGGGACAGGAATGGAAACAATTTCAGAACTCCTGAATCCCGCAGGTTAAAAGCATAGTACCTAAGCACAATGCGCACCTACCTATAAAAAAGTCGCGGTATGGATTGACCTAGGTATGTCTTCTCAAACAGTAGGACGTGGACTCGAGCTCAGGCTCACACTCCTTCAGCTTTTCAGAGTTTGAGACCGAAATGATTTTTGAAATTTGACTTTACGGTGAACTGCACACACCAGCGAAGACATTCAAAGGGGTAGGTATGCGATGTTCCCAATCCGCACCTCAAGAAAGAATTGAACAAAATTCATGTTCCTAGACTAAGTTGATATTTCGGGATTTCACAAGCGTTTTTATCATTATTGTGTTCTTCCAAATTGTAACTATCTACTACACATTAAACTTCATCACAAGTCATTCAATCGTTTTAGCGTGAAAGAAAAACTTTTGCATTTATTATTTCTAAGACGTTATTCCACCATCTCATTAACCTGAGAGGCATTTGAAAATTGAATTATAATTATTATTTATACCATATCCTTTCACCACACTCGCTTCGCACTAAGCCACTGCCATTTCAAATTCAGGCACAATCACTTATACCTTGATGGACTAGTCCATAATGAATGTAACTAATCTCCTCCATTCACCTGTGAAACTTCGAGCAATAATGCTCGCTTCAGTAACTCTTATTAATAATTATTAATCAGTCATTATCGCAGAATAAGCGCCGGATTGGCCCTAATCACTTATTGATCCGTTGCCTGTTCCCACGCAACAGTATAGCTTCAATAACAAGAACATTATGCAGTGCTGTGAGGTATAATGATTTTTTGTAGCGTACAGTTACAGATCGCCCCTAAATTAGATACATTTCGCTTTGTTTGTGTGAATCGCGGTACAGTATTACCACTTATATAAGTTACGCCGATGTACCTGCGCAGAAAACTTATTTTGATGTGGAGCGAAAAATATTCAGCCAATCATAGCACACCACGCGTACGTGCGTCACGTGACTGTCCACTAATGGTTGTTTCCCTGTCATCTATGGTTTTCTAGTGGTTAGCAACCAAGCTTGTTTATACTGTCATGTCATAACAAAGATTGATTAAATTCGGTAAAGATTCCATTGATATTTTATTGTGCTATTTTATACAATAAATTCGTTGCCTCTCGTTAGAAAAACCTCACATGTACAGCATGAGTCCGTGTTGTTCTTGTATTTGAAGCCATAATGTAAAATAATAAGGTGTTAATGTCATTGGTATGATCACGTTCGGTTTTAGTCGGTGTTAGGTTGCACTATTCTGCGCAAACGATTATTGCCGATGTAACTTATATAAGTGGTAATACTGTACAACTGATGTTAGCTCGAATAAAATGTAAGTTTAAGTAGCAATGGGTAGGCTATATCGCTTAATGAACAGATAAGATGATGACCATGTAACGGGAGAGATAATGTTGGCAGGCTTCCTACTAGGTGATTGACAATAAATCTGAGCCTGTGTACGTGTCAATTAGAGGAGCCCCAACCCGGGGCGATCAGTGGGCGGTACGGTGTCTCTTCATGCTCCCGTAGAATTTACAATGGTTGGAAATTCATTTGATTTTTAGTGGTCATGCTCCTTGTGGCAGGACCCTACATACCCTCCGTTTTCCTGAACAGAGCTAAATGTAGAAGACGCAATTTCCGCCCCAAAAAAAGAGGATGGATTGACGATATCTCGAGATTCAGGTGGCAAGTAAGGAGGAGACATTTGTTCGAGATTGAAAATTTTCCATCGAATGATGATAGACATGTTATTGCACTTATTTTTGCGTTAAAACCAAACAAATGCGAGTTGGACTCAGGCGTCTAGACGGGGCAACTACGCGGTGCGGTGCGGGGCAGGGTTCCCCCACCGACAATTCGTAGGGCCGAGTCCGTCCGATCTTAAGTGTGCACCGGTACTCGATCGATTGTATAGTTACACCGTGCCCGACGAGTAACCCGTCAAAACGTACAGTCAACAAAGCCGAGGCCTGCCCAGTTTCAAAACAAATTTGCTTGCAGCCGTTGAAGTTCATTGGTATGGATTGGTATGGACAGATGTCTAGCCACTGCTAGCAAAATGGACATTTAAGATGTCAAGGCGAACTTTTTGTCGATGGTACATTCCTCAGGTTATTTAAAGCCAGAAATGTAAAAGTCTGATGATCGATTTGGCTTCAGGCCGGCGCAGACACACAACACGCCAGTTGTAATAAATGAAACTGTAAAAGAGATGGTGCACTAGATGCGTGCACATGGTGTGTTATCTTTCTTACAGTTTCATTGATTACAACTGGTGCGTGACACGCACACGCATCTAGTTTGCGCCAGCCAGAGATATTTATTTTATTAAAAAAAATATTTCGAACAATTCTGCAGTGCAACACATTCTATATATCTAATACCTTTAAACGAGCAATTCTTGTATATATGTATATATATAATCAGGAACTCGGAAACGGCTCCAACGATTTCGATGAAATTTGGCATGTGGGGGTTTTCGGGGATGAAAAACTGATCTAGCTATGTTTCATTTTCAGAAAATCGCTTTTACTCGTGTTTTCCGGCTATTTTTGTTTGCATTAGAATATAAAGCTAAATTTCGCCAACTTCGAGCAGATCATAATGGCACATTAGAAATCGGGTGGTCCCGGATCCAGCCGACCTCGGTTCGATTCCACGTTTTTTTTCAAGATTTTTGTTTTTTTTTTAAGTTTATTTTTTATGAGAAAACGTCAAGTTTCTTCTTTTGTGAGAAAAAGTTACTTTTTTGTGAGAAAAAGTTACTTTTTCGTGAGAAAAAGTTACTTTTTTGTTAGAAAAAGTATTATAGGGAACGTGCAGTAACTATAGGCGGCAGCAATAATGCGACAGAAGAGACACTGTGCGGACAGTAAAACAAACTTATCAAGGTAAAACATTCAAATTGATGGCACCCTTATGGCACCAGTTGGCAGCACCGTCTATGTGCACGTTCCCTATTGGGAGCACAGAACAGGAAAAGCCGGTTGTCTGTAAAGTCGGTTTACGGACGATAGTTTAACGTGACTCACCCAGCCTCCGGTGTTTTTGTCAAATATCTTGAAAACGGTGCATCCTACGGCAAAATCAATGAAATTTTAATGCCCCCGCGCTCCCTCCCCCGCATCCCCCCCCCCCCTCTCACCCCCCCACCCCTCCGGTGTATATAATCAGGATCTCGGAAACGGTTCCAACGATTTCGATGAAATTTGGTATTTGGGGGTTTTCGGGGATGAAAAATTGATCTAGCTTGGTCTTATCTCTGGGAAAACGCTTGTTACCGAGTTTCTGCCCGAGCAGAGCTCGGTCGCCCAGGTACTATATAATGATATGCGACGTTGCCACTCTTCAATCCTAAAAAAAAGTTTTGAATGAGTTGCCAGCTCGTGCTAAGGCCTTGTTATCTTCAAGTTCGAAATTATTAATATGTCTTTGTTCTAAAAAGTAAAGTTAAGATTGCTGGTAAGACCCCAGGTCCTGATTCATACAACGTTTTTTACTTCTGAGGGGCTCAAAAATCTTCTTATTACTCTGGTGCATTTGCCATACCCACGTACGCGAGCCAAAGACGCGCGCACTATTACGTTATGAGTGTTATGACTAGGTATTATAGAGGCTATCAAAAGTGAACCGTAGTAAAAATTAGTAAAATTATCTTAAAAATGTTTACTCCGACATTACGGCAGTCTCGTGACGTCCCACGTCCCTAAATCACGGAAAGGCTTAGGGAAGCTCCTAATTGCGTTATTAAAAAAACTCATTAGCAAATTTTTAAAGACAAAGAGATATTAAAGCGATAAACTCAGTTATCTACAATTTACCCCCCGGTGGGGTAGAACACCCCTTTTTTTCTGGAAGCGAATATAAAAATGTTAATGTGAAGTATTTAGCTTTATCTCCAGAATTATTAAGGGTAGGTGTTTTTGTGTGGCCGAGAAATAGTACTTTTCAAGATACAAAAATATTATTATACACCTTAAAGAAAATAACGTGACTGACTGGCTGACAGACAACGCACATCATGAAGTATAATAAATCTATAGACTTCATTTGGCAGCCCCATTTCTTATGGATCATAGAAGTTTACTAAGAAATAATATTTGGGATTTTCCACGACATAGAGAGCTAGAACAATTTTTTTTGATTCCATGGAAGTATAGTCTTGTATTTTTATACAAGACTACAGAGGCCTCTTATAATCTCGTAAGAACATGTCAACAGCAGCATGTGAAATCAAATGTCAACTTTTCTTGACTAACAATAAGTCTCATATAATGATCATTTGTCGTGGGCTTCACGAGGATAATATTGTTCACGTTCTACATACTAATTTTAGGTCAGTGTTAGCTAGCTAAAAGTGTTCCTATTTGTTAAAAAACGGCAAAGGGAGCATTATAACTGAGTCTTTCTACATTGTAATTATACACCTTTCAAGTCAATTTGACCGCTGGTAGTGTGTAAAATTCAATTTGCAAGATACCTAAAGAAGAAGAACAAACATTGCTTGTTGAATAAAACATTTTATTGAGAAATATATAGGCACAAGCTGGCAATATCCGAAGATCCATTTTTTGTTTTTAAACTGCTCTATTTTTGATTTGAAATCGAAACTTAAAGAACGCCGTCAAAATTAAAATGTGTCAAACACAATACGATTTAAATAATGTCAAAAGCAAAGTTTTCCAATACAAGTCACGAGGGCCGCGTAGCAAAACCGGACAAGTCCAAATGCAGCGGAAACGGGAACTTTGCAAATTAAGAAAATGTAATTAGTGTTCGTGTTCACCCCTGTTTCCCCCTCGGACATAATTAAAGAGAATCTTGCTGTAATTTTGACATTTAATTTTTTTCCCGCCCTCACCTCGCCTTTATTAATTAATTTAGAAAAAGTACCTCTAAATTTTTATCTTTCCTTTTTAGGCGACATTTTTTTATCCGAGTTAATGAAACGTCGGAGATTTTTGATAGCAGTTTGTTTTTAATTTTTCTCCGACTTGACTAATGGATTTTACCTTTGTCTTATTAATTCTTAACTTTTTTGCGTCTGTTATTAGTTTTGGCTGCGATTCAAAACTTCGTTACGAAAAGTTAAACTTTTTCTTGAATTTTTCATCAACCAACGCTATTGTATAAAACAATGTCAATGATAGAGATTTCATGCCCTTTTTATAAACATAATTATAGAACAGATAAATCGACTATAATGTATTTTTATCTCTAAAGAAAAACGTTTCATTTAAATGTGTAATATATGTAAAATAAATCCAGCACATGTAAGCCAGTTATCTTAAATCTTGAAATTTTAAAGGGCGACACCCTCGTGTAATCCCGCCTTATCGGCGTGTAAGCCAGTCATCAGGTCGGAATTAGCGTGTGAAGCGGTTTTTATGGCGCGTCATTTCGTCGCTGGCAACACTTGATTGGATTTGGCGGGAATGGTCACGTCAAAGTGACAGAGAACGGCTTGGTCAAGGTATTGTAAACTATCGCTATTTTCACCATTATTAACATACAATAATAACTATGGTTAAGATAGTTAGTTTACAGTTAAAATATGATATTTTTATATTACTTTTATTTGACCCCACTCAAACCGAAAAAACACGCTTTCTCAGAGGCAAAACCAACTCGAAAACTCTCACACAGGACATTTTATCGAAATTAATACGTAATTATACAAGAGTTGCTCGTTCAAAGGCATTAAATTTTAAGCGGAGTATTAAGAGGTGACAGTTTTAACATGTGCTTCTATTTAGTACACAAAGTAGGATTTACCTATTTAAATCTGATCTAGTAAAGAAGTTTATTTGATTAATTTTATAGAGAACCTGACTATGAAGCTTGAGGTCCCGGGTTCAATTCTAGCGTTAGGGCAGATATTTGTATTAAAATACTAATGTTTGTATTGCTTGTTTGTTAGCTTTGCTTAGTTTGGGACTAGGTCAATTGGTGTAAATTGTCCCGTGATATTTATTTATTTAATTACAAAAAGACCAAATTATAAAACTAAAGATATTAACTAAGAAGCGACAAATTTATATTTTAAAAAAAATACATGAAACAAGCAATCAAGGAGCCACTGCTGGGCTTAAAACGGTATCATAGTATTGACCAAAAACGGAACGAAGCGCAATGTCACTCCGACCAAGCCCTACGATCGTCCACGGCTTAAATGTCATTTAAATTTAAATTAAGGAATTAGTCAGTGTTGCCATTGCAAACCGCGCGTCTTATCGTGTGGAGGGTGCATTATTTTACATTTTGCAATGTATTTACTGTTCGTTAGGGGAATTATGATTAGATTGATTTGTTTAGTGATAGTGGAATATAATGGGATGGCTTTCATGGGATTACGGGGTATCAGCGCTTTGTACCTAGAGTTTGTTGTAAAAAGTACCATCGTTTTTAAATTGCAATGGTTGCGGTTAATGTTCTTATCACATGTTGGACTCAATGTCCTTATCGTAACGCCTGATAGAAATAGCCATTCATGTAGGCCTAATTGATACGTTTTAAGTCAGATTTTTGGAAGTGTATGCATACCTATCGTATCTCTCAAATCGATCTACGGATTCGTGTTTTTAAACTACGTATAGATAGCTAAATAAATGACGATTGGTCAAGTTTGATATACTCTGAAATTTTATTTTTTTAAGGTATTTGTACTCTTCTAAGTGCTTACTAAAAAAAAACAGTAAAATGTAATTTATGTGCAAAATTACGTTTGAAATTTACCACTATACCTTGACAAAATCGTGCGCGGCGCTCGGCGGAACCCTGTCGCAGGGAGCTTCTGCTGTCCTTAACAAGACTGTTTTTAATAAGTGCGGCAAATGCTGACTGCGACAGGATTCCGCGGAGGGTCACGCACGAGCTTGTCGAACTATAGTTTTACGGTGAAGGGCAAACATCCTGACGAAAACCGCACACACTTGCGAAGCAATTAAATGGTGTGTGTGAAGATCCCAATCCGCACTAGGCCCGCGTGGGAACTACAGCCCAAAACAAACCATTTAATTTTGAGAGGAGGCCTGTGCCAGTGGGACGTATGTAGGCTGAAATGGTGGTGTTTAAAAAAATATAAATAAAATGCAACTTTTATTGCGCATCTTGAGTAAGGTGTTTTCGCAACCATTACTGTTTTTTATAGATAACAGTAATAAAGCGCGTAAGGAAGCCTTTGTTTGCCGACATAATTTTCATAGCCCATAGCGCGGCCCGTAAACACTTCAATTACCCTCACGCCTATCAATAACAGGGGGATATCTCAGTCCCCGAGGAGTATCCGATAAAGGAAACCGCCGAAACAAATTGAAAATTCGCGCAAACAACCCTGCTCCTGTATCTAACAAAGTCTTTGCTTCCAGCGGAAAAGTTGCCAGCGCTAAAAAAACAACGAAAACTCGCACCACAGACAACGCAACTGGCCGGACCGCCCGCGCGTTCGCAAGCCCGCTCCCGCACGCTTATGTTGGCAGCACGGCGTTCGTATATCGCATATCGGAATCACACACCGAGTGTTTTATACGCGGTTTTATTATTTATCAAGCTTTTAATCCGCGAACGCAATAAATCTGCGCGGACAGACATGGCGGCGGTTTTTTGGCGCGAAAAAGAATCGTCCGCGGAAAGCGGGAATGAGGCAGATTAGGCTGGATAAGTCCGTGTTATTAATGGACCCAGATACCCGGGTATCCGTCGCCTAAATGGATAACAAATGGTGCTTTTTTTTTCGACAAGCGATTTTTGTTTACGCGTGTGTGACAAATGGGGCACGAGTCACTTGACGTTAGTGCTGTCACCTGTGTTAAAGCTGTTTTCACAATTTATTTTCTGCTTCTTGATCCGATGAAATGTCTGCAACTACTGCTAATCAAGCTCGATTTGAATAGCTTAGTTTTCCATTGAGTTAAGTGGAATTCCAAATTTATATCATATTGTTTGCGTCGTGAGTTCTAGCGTACTTTTTAAAGGACATATCGGATGTAAGATAAACTGCCGAATGTACTAAATATAGTATAAATTATTTAATGGCTAGGTTGTGGGCAAAAATACATAGAGTGTGAGACGAGACGAATGTTTTGGCATTAATTAATCGCGTTTAAGTCTCGAGCAGTAATAATATCTATGAATACATACACGTACGTATATACAGGATGTTACGGATAAAAGATTAAGTTATAAGTACCAGCTCTAGAAAAAATAAGAAAAATATTTGTCTCTTAGTTAAGCGATAATAGAGTCGCATAAAATCACTTTTATTGTTAGATATTTTCGAAAAAATATCTAATATCGCCTAAGTAACATGATTTATTTTTCTGATTTTTTCCACAACTATTTTGAACTATTTTGGGGCAAAAAGGTTCTCAATTGGCGTCCATGGACCGGAAGATGCAGTGTAGGTAGGCTTTCAACAAGATGGAGCGACGACCTGGTTAAGGGGGGGGGGGGGTCGCGTTGGAGGCAGATGGCGCGGGACCGATCTGTTTGGCGAGCCTTGGGGGAGGCCTATGTTCAGCAGTGGACGTCTTTCGGCTGAAATGATGATGATGATTTATAACTTGGCCTCTCGCCCCGTAGAGATAATCTACGATAACATGGCCCGCCCCTCTACAATTCAAGAAGTCTTCAATGTATTGTGAAAGTATTTATTTAATAAAGCACACCAAAACTATCAACGCAGATACTAATACATAAAAATTCTTTCGTAAATATGTGACTAAACACATTAAAATAATAATGTGGATGGGCGAGCATCGTAGTTTATCTCTACCAGATTATAGTTGAGTTGTGGGACATCCTGTAGGTAGGTATTACTTAGATCTATACCAGTGGCTATATTAGCGCACTCGGATTTAATGTTTTTCACAACTTATTTCCGTCAAGCGATATAAGAGAAAGGTAGAAAGAGCTTGTGAATGCCATTGCGAGCGCCCACGCGTAACACAATACAGCCTCAGATCGAATTTTCACTGTTTTCGGATGGGTTTTCGAGTGTTTTCCTTTATAAAAATTGTTCCTCTGATTCCCTGATTCCCTTCAAAGCCTGATTTACCATAAAGTCTGCAAAGTATGTAAGATTATGATATTAAATACAATACATTCATAAAGCCAAACAACACCCATACACCGTTTATCACGTACAATATCATAAGAATCCAATAAAGACACGACTCTGGAAAACGACCTACCTACCATACAGCGCCAACTTACTCATGCCGTCCGACGCGGCAACACTATCAAACAACGACACCAAGGCTGTATCAAGCTCGCGTAGTTCCAAATTTACTCACCTGCACGTGTATCTTGGCAGTAGTTTACCAATTTATGGATACAGTTAGGTGTGGCGCTATTGGCTAACGTCGGTTGTTGGGTTAGTACGTGTAGTGCTGTTGTGTCATTTGTCCACTGGCACGTGTAAGTTGGTTATGGGGTGGCGAATGTTGCTGAATCGACTGTCCTGCCCTCCTCCCCACAATACAAAGGTATATTGATGAGTCGTGTAATAAAAGACGTTATGACACTTGTAACTTAGTAACAGATAGTTTTAGTTTAACTTTTGTATTAAAACGAGAGCTTCTTTTTCAGTTTTGTCGTTTTTCAGTTTTTGTGTTTGTTCTGATATTTAATCTAAATCTACATAAAGAAAACTACTTCAATTTACCGCTGTGGTCAAGAATTTTTAATAAAAAAATACAGGGTGTCCCAAATCTCAATGTTAGCCTGGTACCGGACAAAAGCTCAAGTTATAAAAGTTCTGTAAAAAAAATCCATGTCACTTAGTTTAGCCACTGTGTCACGTACAAGTGAATGTGACAATCAGCCATATTTTTATTCTCAAAAAAAAATCTTAAATTGAAATACATATATTTATTCTGTAAATAGGTAGCAAAAAGATCTTTTACATTTCTATCTTTATACTACCAGCGCTTTCGGAACGACCTTCATCACCATATTTATTTTTTCCAAGCAAAAGTTGTAGGTATTCCACTTAACTATTAATACAACCAAGACATAGCAAATTAAAAATGTGTTTTAAATGACAAAAATTACAAGGGTTCAAAACATGTCTGATGTAGGAACTGTCATTAAATAGGTTAAAGCACTAACTTGGTCTGCTATATCTACCTCTATACAATCACAGACCTCATTAATCACAATATTTTTATTTCTTCTTGATAAAATCAACATCTACAAATACCTACTCGTAGGTAAAAGCGGAAAAATCCAATCGGAAACAATACGAAATCAAACACAACTCGCCTATCGATTACCCTCGAACACTTTTATCCTTAAAAAATGCAAATAAATTATATCATACGAATTCAGAACATAATCACGATAGACGAATTCATTATTCGCATAGGCCCAGTGAAAGCGTAATATATATTCATGAATCGATTCAAGCTGAGAATCGAATACAATCGAATGTTATCGAGCTCCTCGTAATATCGATATGATGGCGCATGAAATTTCATGGCCACACTGATTTTATGGACACGCACGGTTTTTATTAATCTGTGGCATTCTTTTTAAATGTTGGCCATTATTATTCCGCGATCAATTTCATTTTGTTTGCGGAATAAAGGCTTTTGATTTCGGAAATGACAGTGATGGACGTATCGGATTTTACAATAGACTTAAGGTGGAACGGCACGCTCTAGGCGCGAAATTCAACATTTTTACAGTTTTTAATTTATTGTGGGTAAACGGTGTAACTGTTTAACTTCATATGGTATTTGCGCTTGTAAAACAGTGTTCTTTAAATTATTGTGTAAAGTTTTTTACGAATAAAACTATTAGCTTGAAAAAAAAGTTGTCAAAGCGTTGAAAGTCCGAATTTCTATGTTTGACAACTTTTATATCAAGCTAACAGTTTTATTCTTAAAAAGCTTTACACAATAATATAAAGAACACTGTTTTACAAGCGCAAATACCATAAGAAGTTAAACAGTTACACCGTTTACCCACAATAAATTAAAAACTGTAAAAATTTTGAATTTCACGCCTAGAGCGTGCCGTTCCACCTTAACTAAATGAATGATTTTATATTATAAAAAAGCCTTAATAATTTATGCCATGTCAGCGAAGATTTCAAGTAATTATTGAGATGATCAATTTTAATGTAACAAACTAATGAGTAATGTTTTTAAATATTAATTCTTGGGTCATACACATTTTTTATGTTCGCGTCTTTCCTGTGGACATGGCAAAAGTTAAGAGTCTACAGCCAATATTTTTTAGTCAAGTCTACATCAGCCTATGGAACGCCTAGCAACTTTCGTCCCATTAAAATAAATTTTAAGTTTGCTGACTCGGGTCCCTAAACTGTCAGTCAATTGAAATTGCAAACAATGTAAACAAACCTTGTATTTAAAATGTCCTTAATTTCCATTTTCCTTCATCAAATACTGCTAAATCCGTGTGTTATTTAATCAATACTTACCACAACACTATCCTAAACCATTAAAACAATAAACAAGTGCTAGAATATTTTAGGTTTTAGTGTCCGGGATAATTAGCCGAAAAACCAAGATTCGCATCTACAAAACGATCATCAGGCCAATCTTGACGTACGGTTGTGAGTCTTGGACGCTTACGCTGAAAGAGGAGGAAAAGCTCTTAGTGGCGGAGCGGAAAATTTATAGGATGATCCTGGGACCGACCCGAGGAGATGGAGGCCAATGGAGAGTCCGAAAAAATAAAGAAATCGAAGACCTGGTGGCTGAGCCCAATATTATCGGCGAAACAAAATCTGCCCGACTGCGTTGGCTGGGCCACGTTGAGAGAATGGAGGAGGATCGTGCCGCTAAGAGAGCATATTTGGGGCGTCCGATCGGTAAGCGGCCGGTTGGACGTCCCAGATATCGCTGGAGCGAGGTAGTCACAAAGGACCTGAACGCCCTAAGAAGATCCGACTGGCGTGAAGTGGTGCAGGACCGTGCTGAATGGCGTCTTCTGGTGTCGGAGGCCAAGATCCTCTTTGGGTCCTTGAGCCAGCGCAGTAGTAGTAGTAGTAGTAGAATATGGATATTTCATGAAATGGTTTATTTACATTGTTCGCAATTTCAATTGACAGCGATTTTAATTGTATGTCCACGGGAGAAACTATTTTTGTTTCTTACGAGATGTCAACCCTTTTAACAATAGCATCTTTCTCCATGTACTTATTCGTTATACCTACATCATATTCATCATAGTGATTTACCTACCCTTAATTAAGTACCAATTTTTTGAAAACGTCTCTTATTTGTATCTTCAAAATGGTAACGACTAACAACATACTTGTAGCAGGGATGGCAACGGGTGGTGTTGGTAATTGCTTACCATCACCTCAATTTTAAAGTCAAAGTCAAAGTCAAAAATTCTTTCAATTTAGGCATCAATTGATGCTCCTATGAACGTCGAAGAATCTACCACCGGTTCGGAAAAACCCTGATGAGAAGAAACCGGCAAGAAACTCAACAAGGTATAATTTTTTCGAATAGATCTACATTGTTATTAATTTATAAATACATCTAAACTATTTAATAGAATTAATTATTTTACACACACGCACGTTTTAATAGCACGTAGAACAGATGGCCGTTGGGGGCCAAAAGTTCTGGAATGGAGACCATGGACTGGCAAGCGCAGCGTGGGACGTCGACCAATGAGATGGACAGACGATTTGGTGAAGGCCGCAGGTTCAGGGTGGATGCAAATCGCTTCCAATCGTAATGACTGGGCATCAATGAGGGAGGCCTATGTCCAGCAGTGGACGTCCTACGGCTGAAATGATGATGAAATTTTTTAACACAGTAGATGCAGTATCCGGCCATAAAGATTGCACATCGGTCTTTGGAACAAGACTCGGCAAAATGTCGGCTTCGTAGAGCGTTGTCGCACGCTACTTACAAATAATGTGTCTTTTTCCAAAGACCAATGTGCAATCGTTATGGCCGGGTAATTGTACGCTATTTGAGACTAGGGATCGCCAATGCGGATCGGAATTATTTCCAAACAGCCCTTTATCTCTTTATTCTGGTTACACCGACGTTTTCACAGTATTTTTTTTTATTTACTTCATTATTGAGAATGCAGTATATTTCTAGAAAACGTTGTCATCTTCACAAGAACATCACGTAGGTATCGATAGAACGAAAGCAGACGATAAACCGTATTGTAGAATAAGCAATAGTCATAGAGATGAGCGGCAGCTAGGGTTGTCAAACAACATTAGGATTAGAAATAGTTTAGTGTTTTTTTCATTCGATATTAAATGATCACCGTTTCACTCTTCTGTTTAATACTAATAACCACTCACACGCTTTGGTTCTGGAAATTTTTATTTCAATCAATCAAATTTGCTCACTTATCTGGTTATTTATTTATTTATTTATTAATCAATATAAAATTACAGCACTACAGCATAATATCAGTGCGCTGTAAAATTCAAAATTAAACATAATTTAGGTACTTACATATAACATTTAGGTAGTTATCTGGTTTTCAGGGCTAAAATTAAGCGTTTTTTTTTACTGGAGTTGTGTCTTCGAATTATTTTTAAATGGCGTCAACATCCATATTAAGTATAGATGACAGTAAAAAACTAATTTCATGAATTATTCTGGAAATTTTAACGGAAAAAAAACGGGATTTATAATTATATTCACTAACTGATACCGCTGACGCAGCTGATGGATTTTTGGATGTTAATTTATCGGATTTTTGCTTTATTCAATGAATGAGATGAAGAAGCTTCAACCCAAAAAAAAGTGTGCGGACGAATTCACGAACAAAAGGTAGTCTGTTATATTTTTAAACTTCTTAAGTGGCAACCCTAAGTTTTATCGATAAGTGAGCTATGCGTATGCGGCCCGCACGCTTCTCTACTGTACCCGCTTATTGACTGCGACGGTCGAGATGGACCCGACAACGAAGCCGAATTTAAGCTGGTGTGGACCCAGATGATACAGCTACAATAAGTATTAAAAGAAACTGAAATATTCCTAATTCGGAATATTTCAAGAGTAGGGGAGAGATAGCATGAAAGGGACACGTATTATTAAATAATATACGTAAGCGTTTATTATTTAAACTATTGAAATGAAATACAATAATTGTCATTAATCAATTTTTAGTTGTTTATTTTCGGATCTTTAATAAATTTTGAATTTTCCCATTCATAGATGGACTTTTATAACATTCAGCTATTATTCATACTGTTTGTTCTTTGTAAAGTACGCAACGACTCACGATATACTCATAACAATGAGTGAAAATAGCAAAAGTTTAAAACAATCATGTATTCCAATAGTCCCAAATTCCGAAAACCAGCTGATATTTAAACAACCATTGCCTATCTAAAAACGGCAGTCTTTTTTACAGTTAAATTGTTCTTTATAAAGTGCATTCAGCTGTTATTCTTGCTGTTTGTTCTTTATAAAGTACACGACGCCTTACTAGGTACTAATGACAACGAGTGAAAATATCGAAAGTTTAAAACAATATTCTAATAGTCTTAAATTCCGAAAGCCAGCAGATATATAAACAGCCATTGTCTACCTAAAAACGGCAGTCTTTTTTACTATTAATTTGTTCTTTATAAAATACATTCAGCTATTATTCTTACTACTAAATTTGTTCTTTATAAAGTACACGAGACATTACTTGGTAATAACAATAACAATGAGTGAAAATAGCGAAAGTTTAAAATAATATTCCAATAGTCCCAAATACCGAAAGCCAGCAGATATTTAAACAGCCATTGCCTATCTAAAAACGTCTGTCCCCCCTCCGAGTGGGGGTGAAGACACATGTAGCAGATCGATGGAGCTAATGCCTTTCCCATTGGTCCGACGCTGATGGTTGTTTAAAATAATGTGACATGTGTTGAGGACCAAATGATGTCAAAGAATCTATACCTATAAAAGAGTACATTGGAAAATTCATCATCATCATCATCCCAGCCTTTATACGGTCTACTGCACGGCGCCTCTCAGAATAAGAAGGCTTGGGCCGTAGTTCCCACGTGGGCCCAGTGCAGATTGGGAACTTCACATACACCATTGAATTTCTTCGCATATATGTGTGACGTGTGTAAATTTCAAACGTACCTAATTTCGCACGTAAATCCCAAAATACTCAAAGGTGCAAGCCCTGGTTTGAACCCATGTCCCTCTGCTTGAGAGGCCATAGGGTACCACTAGGCTACCATGGCTTTTTGAAAGTTACCATTAGAATGAAAACATCGTATGGAAACACTTACGCACCTTCGAAGAAAATCAATGGTATGAAGTTCCCGATCCGCACTTGGCCCACGTGGTAACTACCAAGCCCTCTCATTGTAAGGTAAGGCCTGTGCCCTGCACTGGGATGAATAAGTATAGACCGAGAACAAGACGACAGGAATAGAAACTTAACAAAATGGTCAATCAAACTGGTCAAATTAAGATTTTATAGGTGCTGCGAAAGTTACTTATCGTGAACGTTTATACTTGTAATGTAACACAATGTATTATAACATAACAAGTGCAATAACACAGTGTAGGTACATGGAGTCGCGCACATCATGCCACCGCGACACCCCGGTGAAGACAGGACACAGGTGGCATGGAGCTGTCCTAAATAATATTTCCATAAAAAATATATTGACGATTGAAAGGAGACATTAACTAAATAAGCAACATTTTGGGCTAAATAGAGTAAATACACTCAGTATTTAGACCATGAACTCTATTTATTTAGCCCAAAATGTCGCTTAGTCAATGTCTCCGTTCAAGCGTCGGTACGATATATTTTGTAATGAATGAATCGAAAGTGGCAGCTAAATCTTGGTTAGTGTACTAAAAAGTTATCAGTGATAGTAATTAAATAAATAAATCTATTGGAAATGTGTTTGTACAAAAAATACTCTTAGATTTCATTGAAACAAAAGCCAGCTTGGTTTAGTTTGGCTTGAAGCACCAAATGAGCTACGAACCGCACCACGTCACCCCCGATCAACCCAGTGACGTGTGGTGGCATCAACTACCATAATTTACGACTCTTACATCTCAAATTGCATTGCAAAGTGCTTACCCGTTCGGTTTTTACAAGCTTTTTATTAACTTGCAATGTATGTTAGTTCGGATGGAATCTTTCAACTCAATTTTGAAGTAGACACCTTCAACCGATTGAGATGAAAATTTGCATGCATGTATAAATCTGATGATAATGCAATATTATTATGACACGGAGCTGATCTGATGATAGAGCTGGAAGGTGGCAATAGGAACTCTGTAATAAAACGACACGACCGCATCGAATTTGGGCTCGTTTGATTTATCTTGACGAGTACTTTGGTAATCAAGGGCAAAAAGTACAGCCAGCAAAAAGCTTGTATTAAAAATAGAATTTTTAATAAATCTTATTATATTCAACTGATAGATCTTACGGTTTACTCGAGCCGCAGGTGATTGGTGTACAAATAGTTAAACTAAATGGAGTAAAAGTAATAATTGTTAATGTAACATTGTAAAAGCGACTCCACTGTTTTCCCTGTCCGCGCCATTCCGCGTCGTCGGTATGAATAATGTTCGATCGATTGTCCGCGCCTTCACGAACGTATAGACAAGGCGTGGGAGTTATACAACTCAGCATATATAGTGTATAAGGGCCTATGCACACCGCGTATTATGTATGCGCAGATGACGCCACCCCAGCCTATGTAGGTCCTACTGGAGGGCACAGGAATGAGAGTGAGATGCCGTAGTTCCCACGCGGGCCCAATGCGGATTGGGAACTTTACACACACCACTGAATTTCTCCGTAGGCGTGTGCAGATTTCCTCACGACGTGTTTCTTCACCGTAAAGCTTGTAAATGTTTCTCATTAAAAAACTTAAAGCTGCGAGCGCGGGCTCGTACCCACGACCCCCTTTTTGAAAGGTGGCTGGCCCTGCTTGTTCAAGTACAAACAAATTTTGTAGTTTAACAAAAGTTTTTGATTACATAACGGTTCAAAACACTACACTCGACCAAAAAATCCGAAAACAGCTAAACCATGGATTGTTAATTTTATCAAGGCATTGCTATTCTTAAATTGATCAAACCGTTACATGCAAAAATCGCTAAATAAATACTGACATTCAAATTTATTTATTTTTTTGCAAAATTACCATTAGCGTTACTTTTCGGCTGCCGCGCGACGTTGTCAACAAACCCAATCCAAAAGTTCCTCGACTCGCATAGCAATTCAAAGAAGTTGAAATATTTCTTACAATAGACGAACAAATAGTTACCTACAATTTCATCTCATTTATTCGCCGTGACAGATGGCCACGACAAGCATTCCCCGCATCTCGACCGTGTAACCGTCGATCTAATTAACTTAATGTCATTAATGACATTTACCGAAGCCGACGCGCTACCGAACTGCCCACATCATTACAATTGACACCCAATCTTACATAACCCAACCTAACCTAACTCCTAACACCACCCTTTGAAAACCAACCTAATATCTAGCAAAACAAAGTAATATTTCCATTACAACAAAATTCAAGTTATTACCAATGAATTCTAAATGATTATCTTCAAGTTTTAGCTTTAAAAGGAACTCTGTTCTAAAGTGACAAAGTTGATTTTTGTATGAGAGCGGAATGAGAACAAATCGGGCGTTTAGTTGACGGACAGGTTTGACAGCTGAAATGATAATCGCAATTCGAATGTAAGACGATTTTTAATCGATTCCTTGATTTAATCCGACGATGTTGGGAGTTAATTTAGTGGTGCGTTGAATTTAGAGTTCTGCATGTTAATTAATAAAATACTTTTCAACCGACGAAAACAAAAGGAGGAGGTTCTCAAGTCGACGTGTATATATATATATATATATATATATATATATATATATATTATGTATGATCACGCATAACTTTTTACAGAGTAGTCCGATTTTGATGATTCTTTTTTTATTGGAAAGCGTATACCCCAAGGGTGGTCCCATTTAAATTTGAAAATAATATTCCTACCCTAAGGGTAGGAAAACAGGGGATGATTGACTAACTTTTTACAGAGTTTTCTGATTTTCATAATTCTTTTTTATTGGATAGAGTATACCGTGTAGTTGGTATTATATAAATTTGGAAAAAAAATTTACCCCAAGGATGGGAAAACAGTATAAAATAAAAACTTTTTAACAAAAAAATTAAACCGCCGAAAAAACTGAAAAGCAAACAATAATACCTTTTTTGTTTGACCTTAATCTAGGTACCAGTTTGAAGTCGGTGCCTCAGCACGAGCCAGGAGGAGTGGACCTATAATCGTCTACCTGATTGGCTTCTAACTATCACTCCTCCTGGCTCGTGCTGAGGCACCCACTTCAAACTGGTACCTAGATTAAGGTCAAACAAAAAAGGTATTATTGTTTGCTTTTCAGTTTTTTCGGCGGTTTAATTTTTTTGTTGTTAGAGTCATCAGTTCTTAATGTCGATTAAATTTTTTAATTTATTTATAGCATAGAAAGTGTAAAATTTCATTTCGTTTCACGAGAATTTAAATGTCAACTAATTACACTACATATTATTATATCATATTATAATTAAGTCTGACTACAAGCGAAGCGAGGAGTGTTAGGTAAGCATAGTCGGGGTAAGAAAAGGTTCGTCACTTTTCGACTCTATGTCAACGAATTAAGGTCGAAAAGTGACAACCTTTTCTTACCCCGACTATACAATTGTGAAAATTCTTACTAAGAGCGCGTCACATCAGTAGCCGGCGAAGCGCCAGGGCCATAATTAAATCTTTGGTATTATAGTTTTCGGGTTTGTTACCTTTCTTGTCGGGATTTAAAACTTTCGCTCAAATAAACATTCGGCGTTCAAATATACTACGAAGTTCTGTTTATTTTTGTTTTATTGTTGTTTATTAGTAGATGTGTTTGTTTTGTTTTCGATTTGTTTTTTTGGTCACGCGAAATTCGGCCTTTAGAACTTCGGTCACATGATGCATGCTGGAAGGATACACAGACGTCAAAATTACTATTGCCTCTTGAATAAGAATCTTAGTTCTGTAGACAGAACTCACAGCTTATCCCCGACTCGCGCTTGGCCGCGCACAGATAATTATCGACGTCTGTATTTACGGCTGACGCTTTCATTTGTCACGGCGACGGACGGACGGACGGAGTGATATATTAATAGTTAATACTAGATGTTATTAAGATAAGATCGGAACGGGTAGGTATCAATTAGAAGTAACGTTTGGGCGTGAGAAATTGGTTTTGTTTAATTACATTGGCGAGTACGTTTAGCTAACGTTTATCTGCGGCTTTGCTCGGAACTATTAAATCTGGTATACTGGCACAGCTGCGAAGAAATTCAATGGTGTGTGTGAAGTTCCCAGTCCGCGCTGGACTAGCGTGGGAACTACGGCCCAAGCCATCTCATTCTAAGAGGATTCCCGTGCCTTCCAGTGAGACGTATATAAGCTAGGATGACAAAAAACCGGCCAAGTGCGAGTCGGACTCACGCACGAAGGATTCCGTAACATTAGGTATCTATAAAAACGGCAAAAAAATCACGTTTCTTGTATGGGAGCCCCCTTAAATATTAATTTTATTCTGTATTTAGTACCTATTTGTTGTTATAGCTGCAACAGAAATACAACATCTGCGAAAATTTCAACTGTCTAACTATCACGGTTCATGATACAGCCTGGTGACAGACGGACAGACAGACGGACAGCGGAGTCTTAGTAATAGGGTCCCGTTTTACCCTCTGGGTACAGAACCCTAAAAATAGCGACTGCGGAATCTTTAGTATTGCGTGTTCATCCACTTCGCCTGTCTTTCCTACAGATCACATATTATTATTTATTTTATTAGCAGTACGGCTGCTCACCTAATCTAAGATTATTTAAAAGCGAAAAAGTTTTTCGGGTGCGCCGGTGGGATTCGAACCCACGTCTCCTGGGTATGCGCCCCAACGGGTGTTCTACCAACTGAACCACGTCGCGTCCAGCCGACTCCCCCGAAATTCTTAATCGCTTACATACGCCAACAGTGGCGTGTGGTAACATCCATCGCAACTATTAGAAGCTACGACTCCTACGTTCCAAATTACATCATTTCTTACGCATTTGTTGTAGTGGTAGAGCCATGATGTAGCTAGCCGCTGCATCACGAATGGGCCGGCTCGTCCGGGGCAGTACCACCCTCTCACAGAACACCGGCGTGAAGCAGCAGTAATCCTGCTTGCGTTTCGTAAGGTCAGTGAGAGTGCCGGGGGCCCAATACCTCACCCCTTCCCTCCCTCATTCCTTCCCTCTCCTTTAGGGCCGACAACGCACTAGCATCGTGTAAAGCGCTGCGGATGTCTATGGACAGTGGTGTTCATTTAACATCAGGTGACCCACTAGTTCGTTTGTCTGGCCTATCTAACATAAAAAAAAAAAAAAAAAAATCCAATGTAATTTGGAACGTAGGAGTCGTAGCTTCTAATAGTTGCGATGGATGTTACCACACGCCACTGTTGGCGTATGTAAGCGATTACGAATTTCGGGGGAGTCGGTTGGATGCGACGTGGTTCAATTGGTAGAACACCCCTTGGGGCGCATACCCAGGAGACGTGGGCTCGAATCCCACCGGCGCACCCGAAAAACTTTTTCGCTTTTAAATAATCTTAGATCACATATTAATTGGAAAACATGAATTTAAGTTAGTTACTATCCGAGATAAAACACAACAAACACTTAACCCCCCTCTCTGGGTCAGGGGTTAAAAAGACACCTGTGCCTCCATCGTAATGAGGATCAAACCGTTAACCTCTATTAATCGGAGTCGGTTAAAAACCCCCGCCTGTACCAACATTAATTTTAACATTAATTTATACATTAATTAGAATATTAATTATTAGCCAACTCGTCCCAACCCTCGGTCCCTAAGTAGCGACGGCAAAATAATTGTACGATTTAATTGGTTTGTTAATATTAATTGAGGTTTCGAACAAAATTGGGTTGGTGGGGTTTTGTTTTAATCTGTCCTTGTAGACTTAATTGAATCAAAAGAGACGTGAAATATTTTGTTACTTACTGAATGAATGCTTGCGCAAATTCATATGTTGTTTTTAATATTGTGTATGATTTTTGTAAACGAAAAAAGATTTTTTACTTTTTAGGGTTCCACACCTCGAAAGGAAAAAGCGGAACCCTTATAGGATCACTTTATTGTCCGTCCGTCCGTCCGTCCGTCTGTCAAAGCCCCTTTTTCTCAGGACCGCGTGGAGGTATCAAGCTGAAATTTATATCAAATACTCAGGTATACTGTCCCTTGGAGCTGTGAAAAAAGGCAACGCAATCAATTTATGGCGCAAATTTTCGACAATCGCAAGGGAATCAAAACCTACAGGGTACTTCCCGTGAACTCAGAATCTTGAAATTTTGTACAAAGCGAGGTCTTATAGCACAGATTAAGGAAAAATTGCGAAAGGCATAAATTTTTTTGTCTGTCTGTCTATATCAGTAACCAATCTACAATGATCCCACACTGCGCACATTTTGCTTAAGAGCAGGAGGGGTCTGCTAAGACTGGAAGTTCATAGATACATATAAATTTGCACGGAACTCTTGGTGCGCGAGTCCGACTCGCACTTGGCCGGTTTTTTATGTAAAGCGTGTAGCGAATTAGCTACTGAGTTATTTATTTATTAAAATGTTATTGTTAGCATGCGCGCATATTCTCGGCGGCCGCGCAGCTCGGTTTCGCCGCCGCGGCCAGTCGATTTAGCACTACGACGCCGAGAAGCTGCGCGCATGCCCTCTGCTATAACTATTGCTTACGCGTCCTCCCGTTTACGCATTTCAAGTGTTTTGTCTATCTTTCTTGTTTAAGCCATACGTTACTATTTCATTCATAATTTATTTCTACACTTCTGTGTCTATCTAATAAACTTTATAACTATCTTAAATGTGGTAATTTCATTACGTTAACCTGTGCCACAAGCGTAATAAACAAAAGTTGTCTCTCCTGTGGACATAAAAATAAATTAGCGACTCCGAGTCAGCAAACTTAAGAAAAATTTATGGGCCGCAAGTTGGTCAGGCGTCCCACACGCTAATGTAGACTTGACTAAAAATATTGGCTGTAGACACAGATTACTTAATAGTTACTTCGTAACAGATACTGCATCCCGTACAAAATCTTGGTACTTACCGCGATTATAGCCACAGATTATACTACTCCGTCTCCTTAAGAATGTGTGCGTGCCGACAGTGACAAGGGCTGGCAGTTTGGATAATTTTTTTTTTTCTACATGTTGTTTTACAATTTTGTCGGGATAATTGCTATATATTATATCCATGCAAACTTTCTAGCACTAATATTCCCTAAGCTAAGCCACGGACGGACAAAGGGATTGACGGTCATGGCGAAACTAAAAGGGTTCCGTTTTTGCCATTTTAGCTCTGGAATCCTAACGAAAAGGATATACAATACAAATATTCTTTATTGATCACCAAAAACAGTACAGTAACATTACAAAAATAAAAATTCAGGTAGACAATAGGCGGTCTTATCGCTAAAAATCTCTTCCAGACAACCAATTACTCAGAAATTAATAAATATCAACAGACTAATGTAGGTGGCAGAAATTGTATTATGTTTTATTGTAATGCACAGAACACATTGCCATGCTCATAATACCCTAGCGTTATACTAGATACGAAGGTCGATTTTCGAACTTCGCATCGTGCCATCCCGCTCACGCTTATAGCTTTTTATAGTAGAGTAAGAGGGACAGCACGATACGAACTCCCAAATTGTTATATTAGCTATTAATTTTAGCATAGTCATATTAAAATTTGCCCCTGTTTCACCATTCACTTATAAAAGTCCAGGCGGCATATTTTTTCCGTGGAACACGAATGAACGTGCGTCGGCGCGCGCTTGTGACAACCTACTGAAATTTCGATCGCAGCAGATCGTCCCCGCGGTAGGTAAATATCGCGCGTAAGTACATGGCATGCATAAGGCCTGCTGTAGACCCTTAACTTTCGCCATGTCAACACGAGAATCGCGAACAAAAAAATGTACTGTACGATCCAAATATAAAAACTATGGTACCCTTAATTTAATTTGTACTTTCTATTATTTGTGCAAAATACCAGATAGAAACTCAATCGTACTACATATTTAAGAATGTGTATATATTTTTTTTTGTGTGCGCGTTTGGCAGCCGCCGTGACTGACGTGTGGCTCCGGAAAGAAGGGCTACGGATTAGCCCGAAACATGTCGGGTTAAACTCGTTTTAAGACATGAGTGATCCGTATATTTTCACTATGACTGAGTCTTACGATAGTTTCATGTTTTAAATATTTTTAAATACCTAGGTTTTTGCAGACTGTACATTTAGTTGACTTTACTTGCATCGTCATTTCATCGACACATCCGTACCAAATTTCAAGTCAGTCAGATCGCTTGAAGTGACAAAGTTTAACTTTTAAAGTTTGAACTTGAAAGTGCTTAAAACACATCCCAACTTAAATCCAAACCTCATATTCAATTTAAAAAAAAAACAGCGAAAAGAAAAAATCAGCGATATAACTAATCCAATCTCAATCCCGTAAACAAAACCTCCAAATCTCATGAACAGTAATTGCTCTGCCGACGCTACTTTAAACTGGCACATAAGCTCGAAGACGCGCGCGACATCTGTCGCGTAATTGAGGGATTACGCAGATAATTGAAACCGTGCGAGCGAGACAACATGATACAGTATACACAAGTGCGAGCAGGATAAGTATACGCCGTCAGCTCCGGCTCCAAGAGAACGGTTTACAACGTGTCTTCTTGTATATTGTATTATCTTACGTTTTATACCCTATTAATCTTGCTCGCGTTTCGTTTCGCTCGCGCACGCGTTTTCGCGACCCTATGGGGGTGTCTACAGGGTGTTCTTTCGCGTTTTTGCTCGCTCGACATAGGGTGTTCCGGGGTTTCGCGTAATAAATAATTGTTTGGCCGTAAAAGCTGAGGCGTTTTGTCGACGTCGCAGTAAGCTGGATAACGAGATGTTTACAGATGGGCTAATAAATATTATACTTAATTGTTAGCGATTGATAGCCAGGTCGAGAGGCTGACACTGACAGACTGACGGACACCGACAGAGCGGTATTTTTCCTTAGTAATACCTACAAGTGTCTTAAAATTTGGAATATTTCAGCAGTTGTTTAAGGGTTACTTTGAACAGCCCTACACATTTTTTTCCGGATTTTACGCCTGTTAATTTACGTGACAACGTCTAATAAATCGATGAACGCCGGCTGCATACATGAAAAAGGATGACGCAATGTAACGTACATGTAGTACATGTACCTACAGAGCAGTGAAGGCCAGTTGCAATATTACATGTATAATACAATCTTAGTACTAGCGCTCGGGTAATTTTCAATGCGTGGTGCGGGGGGGGGGGTCACTTCAACGTTTTGTTATGACGCTGTCACGTTAAACTATCGTCCGTAAGCCGACTTTACAGACAACCGGTTTTTGAATGTTTTGTTATGTTTATGTATGACGTTGTTACGTTAAACTATCGTCCGTAAACCGACTTTACAGACAACCGGTTTTAATCATCATTTTAGCCTTAGGATGTCCACTGCTTGACATAGGCCCTCATTGATACTCAATCATTACGATTGGGAGCGGCTTGCATTGCATCCAACAGACCGTTCTTGTGCCATTCGTGTCCAACGCGTTCCCGCAAATTTAAAGCTGCGTACGGAGTGCGCGTGTCCTGGAACGCCATGACCGTACTTGCAGCTACGCGTACACTCTAGGGTAACTGCAAGTATGGACATGGCGTTCCAGGACACGCGTAACCGACTACGCGTACCGGGTACGCGTAATGTGCGCGCAGTCCGTACGCAGTTTCACACATTCACTGCCGGGAACGCATATACGCGTTTTCGCGACTTTCGCCTAGTGCCGATTTTTCAGTTTGTCAGTCATTCGAACGCACATGTGCGTTTGTGGCACCTGAAGAAGTCTCAAGTCTGACAGCTGGCAGCGCATGCGCTAACCACGTCCTTTCGTCTTATTGGAGACCTACTAAGGCTTCTGGTCCGTGAACACTATTCGAGAAACTTTTGGTTCCATCGGCCATCAGTTCTACAGGGGAACGTATCAAAATTTATAAAGTTTAAAACGAATAATGGACGAAATACATAATGGTCATAATATATACCAAACATTTCTATGAAACTATTGATAAAACGAACTTTTTTAATCGTATAATCTATAGATTGGTTTAGGTTAGGTTTATTTTATGAAAATCCTGTCAAGTTGAGAATTTCCAAGAAAATTGCTTTATATCCAATGACCATTATGTATTTCGTCCATTATTAATTTTAAACTTTATATATTCTGATACGTACCCGTTCTACACAATACCTGGTCATAGATTGCACACGGTCTTTGAAAAAAGACTCGGCAAATGTCGGACATTTGCAGTCTTTTTCCAAAGACCGATGTGTTTTTTGTGTGTTACACACACACACACACAAACGCAAAAAAAAACACTACTGGGTGGGTACTGTACGGTACGAGCAATATCATATGCCTTACTTACTTGAATAACGATTCTTCGAACTATATCGGTGACTATTCTATTACGTATAATATTACGTAATTTATGGTGTTGCTTGAGATTTTTTTAGAGGCTACATCTTTTTCGCATATACACTTTCACTTTACGCGTATAAATTAACTTATAATTTTATAACCATACTCCTTTTAAGCCCGTATTAAAATTAATTAAAAAACGATTAAGCCTCCGGACATGTCACTATTGACAAACAGTCGGCAACTTTCGTCGCCCGCTTACAGCAGCTGTCCCACCGCCTACGACTAGCGAGAAGCGAGTAAAGCTAATCGCCAGGCCAGACTCAACTGGCAGTGGGCAGGCACATCGCTCGTAGAACTGGTGGCCGATGGGGATAAAAAGTTCTCGAATGGCATCCACAGACCGGATGACGCAGTATAGGTAGGCCTCCAACAAGATGTCTGGTAAAGGTTGGGGGAACGCGTTGGATGCGAATGGCGCAAGACCGATCTGTTTGGTGAGCCTTGGGGGAGGCCTATGTTCAGCAGTGGACATCTTTCGGCTGAAATGATGAGTATAGCTAAAAACTGGAAACGACTAGCGTTCAGTGTGTTAACAAATGCTTATAGTTAGTAAGATTAACTAGTGATCCAAATGGAGCTTGGACAAAGTCCACCTGATAGTTTCTATGCTATAGAAATCGCAAATACCTACGTAGTCTCTAAAATTGTATAAGGCTCTATAGAATCCTTTGATCAATTATAACTGAAGATACACATTGCCGAACAAAATCCCCTTCAAAGAATGTCCGAACTTTTTTATTTGGTTGCGTAACAAATAAAATCATCACCTACACAGAAATTTGAACCTAGTCTTTACTTCATTACAGTCGAATTTCGGTAGCGGCAAAACTCCACTTGACAGCAAAACTTGACAATTTCACGCAACGTTCTGAGAAAAAAGAAGGCCACGAAGGTCAAAGTGGCGCTCATTTGGCTCGGACATTTTCGGGCGCGCGACTGTGGATCTACAGTTATAATTGATCAAAGATAGAATCTATTACATAATATAGGGCTCTAAGAGCTGGTTCCCACTTGTCGGACGTCGGGCTCGGATTTTAATCGGATGTTCCAGTGGCAGAACATTTTGTACGAAGCTATTCACACTTGCTTGACCGACACCGATTTTGTGTCGGTGCCGATAAAAAATGTAGGGTGTTTTGCCAGCCGACGTCCGGAAAAAAATCGTGTCGTGTCTCGCTCGCCTAAGGGCAAGTATGACGCAGTTCACATTGGTCAGATGTCGGGGCGTGAACAGAGGCGCCGACAACCGATTAAAATCCGGGCCCGACATCCGACATGTGGGAACCAGCTCTAAGAGACTACGTATTTGCTGCTTTTGCTCTTAGATTATTTATGCACTAGATAGAGCTTCGGTGGCATGGAAACGTCCCGTAAAAATATAAGCCAACTGTTGGCTTATATGTCATTTGCGTCATTTGCAGAGTTGCCAATAGTAATATGATAAATCCCCAAACGCATTGTCGAAATTCCCCACGTGTGGGGAATGAAAAGTTATGTGGGCCGAGTGACTTAGTTTAGAGCTGTTGCGAATAATGAATTGTAGGAAATTAATCAAGACTAGCAGAAATTTGATGTCAAATGTCGCGTATTTGTGTTCATACTTAAAATCCCCTCATTTTCCCCGAATTGAAGCTCTCCCCACACATTCCCCAATCAGCTTCACTTTCCCCACATTTTGGGGAATGTGAAATTAACTGGTGTCATTAAGCACGCACACAGTGACAACCGGAATGACGTAACGCGATCGTAATATGAAGCTGTCAAATGGATTTGTGGACGTTTTGTATCGCAATGTTTGCTACTGACGCTCCATCTAGTGCATAAATAATCTAAGCTTTTGCTGTAGAAACATCAGGTCCGTGGAAGCCAAATGCTCACAAACATTTTGTCCAAACATAACATAAATTATTTGAAATTACCTATGACCATTTCTCGACTAACGCAATGGCATTACAATACAGCGCGGATATGCAGCCAGCCTATGGGCTTTTTTCACACAGGGACAGGACTTGTGCGAATTGTACATATAGTTAGGTAATTTTTTGTATCAATTCTATAGTTATAAGAAACTATTGGAGAAAAATTCTCGCCGGCAGTGTGAACAGTTAAGTACAGATCAGATATAATATAAATTTCTATTTTATTGCACGTTTCTTGAACGAAATATAGTCGATAGCTAGTCGTTTCCACTCTGGCGGTAGAACAACTGCCTAATACTGGTTTATTAATTAAAAACATAGTTAATACTAATAGTTTGATTTATAGGTGTCTTTAACAAATTGCTGATTAATTTGAGATAGTAAAAATGTACAACTAATGGTATAATGAGAACATTTGATATGTTTTTTTACTAATCTTTCGTGATTTTGACTCGTTTGCTTTAAACAAAAAAACCAAGACAAGAAATACGAGGTTTTTGTAGCACTAGAAAGCAAAGCCATGTTGCCTAATAAACTGCCACTTTTAATCGCATTCATCAATCATCATCTTATACCGTTTCATCATCATCATCATCCCAGCCTATATACGTCCCACTGCAGGGCACAGGCCTCCTCTCCAAATGAGAGGGCTTGGGCCGTAGTTCCCAAGCGGGCCCAGTGCGGATTGGGAACTTCACACACACCATTGAATTTCTTCGCAGGTGTATGCAGGTTTCCTCACGATGTTTTCCTTCACCGTAAAGCTCATGTAAATTACAAATGTAATTTCGCACATAAATTCCGAAAAACTCAGAGGTGCGAGCCGGGATTTGTACCCACGACCCTCTGCTTGAGAGGCCATTGGTCAAACCACTAGGCAACCACGGCTTTTTAAACCGTTATACCGTTAGACAGAAAGAAATAGTGAAGGGATAGCAAGCACCCGCGCGGTACACAATAAGCCTGAAGGACTCAGAAACGGACTTGGGTACGTACGGTCAGCATCAAAAGAAGCTGGTCTCTTTTGTACTTTAATCATATGTCATTTTTTGCACCTGACTGTAAAACGACTGGGTACAAAAGTGACCAGCTACTTTTGATGCTAATTGGGGATGTCTATTTTTTTGCAATGTATAGTAAATCGAAAACCATTTCGAGATAAATGCTTTTTAACTCGTTTTCTGTAGTTATTTAATTTTAATATTATGTAATGAATTTATTATATAACAAATAAGCAATGACCTTCATTTGGCATTGGTGTAAATTGCGTGACCGGTTCAAGTTTACTTTATTCTATGTGGTTAGAATTCTTCACAATTTACGCGTGGATTATACTACGGAGTTTGATTTGGACCCGCTGTCTGACATCTAGCACTTTGACAGTGCCAGTAAAGTGACACAGTGTATAGTGTACCACTACGCAAAAAATAATTAAAGGGGTTGCCTTATCGTACGCATTTAGATAGATTTAGAAATTTAGCATTGTGGGAGCCCTCAATTATAATCTGACGTCATCAACTAAAATAGTTTCAATAATTAATTTTGAAAAAAGTAGAGAACTAAATGACAAAATATTGAAATTAGTTCGTTATAATTGACTTTTCTATACAAAAAAAATATAAAAACCACTGGTAATTTTTTTTAGACATTCCCAATTGTTCCTTTTATCGTGGAAAATTTCAAAGCTCACTCGGATACGAATAGCCAAATCCTACACAAACGAAATCAGAGGAAAATAATTATAGCAATGGGTTCAAGCCTCATAATTATCTCTGAGTTTTCCGGAATTTAAGTAGGTATGTGCGAAAGAAAACAAAAGGAAAGAAGGAAAACATTGTGAGAAAATCTCCACAAAAACTTGCAAAAAATTTAACGGTGTATAAAGTTCGCAATCCGCATTGGGCTCACGTGGGAACTACGGCCCAACCGCTCTCATTCTGAGAAGAAGCGTGTACGCTGTAGGACGAACTTAAGACGACGATGTCTTGCCATGTCACCTTTTACAATCTACCCCAAAGTCAATTAAAACCTCCCAACCCAAATGAAGTTGTCCTCACATACTCAAGCCCATCCAGCCCACCGTTGGGCGGGCGCCCATAAAAATGCAAATGGCGCCGACACGGGGGATCCCGCATCAATCACGCTCCTTATTATTGCGGGATTGTAGGGATCCGGGACTTATTGTTTTCGAGGATTGTTTTGTTTTGTTTCTATTTTTGAGGTTATGATTGATTCAAGTGATTGTTCACTATCAGTACAAAAGTAAACTGTGTCATCCGGTCCGTGTACGCTATTGGAGAACCCTTTGGCCCCATCTAAACTAGAACTAGAACCTTTAAAAAAGATGATTTAACGACCGCTTTAGCCTAGTTGGTAGTGACCCTGCCTACGAAGCAATAGGTCCTGGGTTCAAATCCCAGTAAGGGCATTTATTTGTGTGATGAGCACGAATATTTGTTCCTGAGTTATGGATGTTTTCTATGTATTTAAGTATTTATTTATCTATATAAGTATGTTTATCGTCGTCTAGTACCCATATTACAAGCTTTGCTTAGTTTGGGACTAGGTCGATTTGTGTTAGATTGTCCCCTAATATTTATTTATTTATTTATTTAGATCAAAAAAGTATCGCTGACCGCCCGGCCACGACTTTTATCAGTTCATTGCGTGTGCCGCCAGGTTGTGGCCGGGCGGTGAGGCTGAGAATCGAACCCAGCTTCCTCTCATTCCTTAATGCGTGCTTTACAATACATTTACTTTTAGTTTACCACTGACTGCCTTCATTTCATTTCCAACTTTAACACCATACAAATAAAGTAGCTATTACAAAATCTGCAAACGTGGGTAACAGTATTCTAAAATTGGCTTTATTTGTAGGTTGTTAAAGTTGAATATGAAATGATGGCAAACCATCTGTCAGTGGTAAACTTTATGTAATTTTACTGTACCATCATACAACAATCGCACTTGGAGTGAAATAACTGTGTCGAGAACATTGAAGAAATTTCACGTTAGTTCATAGGTATGTGATTTTTAATTTTTCAATGGCGTGGTATGTTTATAAACAGCTGTTGCCCGCGACTCCGTCTGCGATGAATTCGTTTATCGCTATCCCGCGGGAACTATGCAATGTTCCTGAATAAGGACTATCCTATGTCCTTCCCAGGGTCTTAAACTATCTCCGTACCAAATTTCATCTAAATCGGTTGAGCGGTTTGAGCGTGAAGAGGTAACAGTCAAACAGACACACTTTCGTATTTAAAGTACAAAATACTCAATATTTGATCTTAAGATTTAATTTAATTTAAAATGGTATTGAATTATGGAACATACAAACTATGGGCAAAACCGTCTAAAACAAACAAATTGAATTGAATGAAATTAAACAATGAATTGGGGATGTCTATTTTTTTGCAATGTATAGTAAATCGAAAACCATTTCGAGATAATTGCTTTTTAACTCGTTTTCTGTAGTTATTTAATTTTAATATTATGTAATGAATTTATTACGTAACAAATAAGCGATGACCTTCATTTGACATTGGTTTAAATTGCGTGACCGGTCTAAGTCGTACTTTATTCTGTGTGGTTAGAATGCTTCAAAATTTACGCGTGGATTGTACTACGGAGTTTGATTTGGACCCGCTGCCTGACATGTAGCACTTTGACAGTGCCAGTAAAGTGACACTAGTTACAGTGTACCACTACGCAAAAAATAATTAAAGGGGTTGCCTTATCATACGCATTTAGATAGATTTAGAAATTTGACAGTGTGGGAGCCCTCAATTATAATCTGACGTCATCAACCAAAATAGTTTAAATAATTAATTTTGAAAAAAGTAGTGAACTAAATGACAAAATATTGAAATTAGTTTCTTATAATTGACTTTTCTATACAAAAAAAAATAAAAAAAACCACTGGTAATTTTTTTTCGACATTCCCAATTCGTAACTATACCTTGACAAGCTCGTGCGTGGCGCTCGGCGGAACCCTGTCGCAGGCGCAGGGAGCTTCTGCTGTCCTTAACAAGACTGTTTTTAATAAGTGCGGCAAATGCTGACTGCGACAGGGTTCCGCGGAGGGTCACGCATGAGCTTGTCGGACTATAATAGGGATGTTGACGCCATTAATAAAATAAACATTAAGAAATGATTTTAGCCCAAAAAACCAGATAATTTTCGATTAACTCCAAAATCAGATTTTTGTTGCTTTAAAACAAATAAATATTTGGTTGATTGAGTTGGCGAACAAGTGACGTCATAAGTTGCTATTGCCATTCAAACTCTATGGGAGAATTGTGTTTTGACAGCTCATAAAAAGTACGTCAGTTGATTGGTGGTGTCAACATCCCTATTATTAAATTATACTTGAATGTTCAGTTATGATGTCATCTCTTACTTTAAGTTTAACCTACAACACAGGACAATCAGCCTTATGGTATTGATGTCGGCACTGTCCAACAAATGGCAAAGCACTTCGTCAAATATACATAAAACTGTCAGTGAGATCCACTAAAAACATGAAACTAAGACAAACACTCCCCTTCTACTCTTTCAATCGTGAACAACTCCCCCCGGCGCGGACGCAGCCGGGCAAGCACTTGTCAATTAAAGGGCTAGCCCCTAATTGATTGGGCTCGTTAACTCGGACCTTTTATGAGCAGGTTCAGGAGCTGGCTATAAAAATTTGTAAGTAGGGTTATAGCTGGAGTTATTGGTTCGCCGCCCTTAGATTCAATGGCCCTTTCACTTTGCAAGTAGAGGAATGTTTCCATAACGTTAACTAGCTTTTGGAAATTCAAATAGCCTAATGCAGCGATTCCTAAAATGTGATAAAGTGTCAACATTACATCCCTACTTTTATAATGTAAAAGGCCGATTTATTACAAAAAAATAATTTTGTGGTAAAGATGTTATCGGATATTACGAGTATTTTGAAAAGAAGGAAAAACTGAGAGTTTATTTTTTTTAAACTTGCTGTTGAAGAAAAAAATTAGACAAAACCAATAAATACATATTACACATTCAAGGATTCGGGCACAAACATTCGTATTTTTCACACAAAGATCTACCCCGATCGGGAATCGAACCTGGGACCTCAAGCTTCGTAGTCAACTTTTCTAACCACTAGGTCAACCGGTCGTCAAACAAAAACATAAAACAGCCTTACTTAGCCTTTTAACACATCAAAAACATTTGTAAAAACAACAATGACACACACGATATCCCAAATCCGGGGGCGTCACCAAAAAACTGTCATTTATAAAAATCCAGCATTCAACGCGTATAATTTTTCGCTAATTCTTCAAAAACCACATGTCGACAGCCCTAACCGATCGTCGCAGATGTGGCTGCAGCTTAGCGGGGGGACAGAGAAAGGCACACCGACAATTGGGTACGTGTGAAAGGGATGACGGGAAAGAATCAATCATACGTTTCTGCAACTAAGTCTCCTAAGATTGAGTTAGGGCGCGCATGATTGTGGGATTTGTGGTATTATTGTCTTATTTTTATGGGTTTGAAGAAAGGGTGTAAAAGTTGCAATTGCATATTCGCGGCACATGTGACTAGTTTGATGGAAAAATTATTTGTAACTAACTAGCTAGCTAATTCGCGATTTTGTCTGAGAAGAAATTCTTGTGTCAAATTCTGTCCGAATTCGTTGAGCTGTTATTAAACACCCAAACTCTTGTATTTATAACATTAATAGGGTAGTATTTGAGCAAGTGGACCGTAGATGGCCCTCCGAAAAGTTCTAAAGCAATGTTGGATTTACATAGTACATATTTTAGTTGCTAGATTATATGGTTGTTGATAAGTTAGATTCGACACTTGCCTTTGATAGCCGCTATATTCATCTATCAGCCGGCTCATGGTCAATACTGGTTAACGTTTCACATTAAGAGATGCCAAAAAAGTCTGTATACTACTGAAAGACAGCTTCATTATTTATGATCCCGACTGTACCTATTTAGAGTAAGTATGAGTAAAAAAACTTTAGAAAATCCCTTCTCGCGTGAAATAGTAACGTTACTATTTACACGTACTAGATACACAGCATGTAGACAAATTGATGTTCCAAAATTATAAAAAATATTTAAATTCCATAACAGCTCTGTAACTACTACATGAAAGTAATGAAAATAAGACCGTTGTTACACGTATAATTATCTAAAGTAATATAAAAGGTGGGAGGCCTTTGCCCAGCAGTGTGACATCAATCCAGGCTAGATAATAAATATAAAAGTAACTATTTCGAGAATACAATGGGAAATTTCAACTTAAAATGTGTCAACTTACGGGCTGGTATTTATAGTAAAGCATAGTTACGGAATAATGAGGAACTGAGTTTGATTCCCAGCCCAGGCTAACCTTTTATAGTTCCGGTACAATTTCGAAAAAATAATTCGTGAAAATTAAATAGTAAAGAAAAATTTGCAAGTTCAATTGTAACCTATACAATCTTTCACCTTGGCCAATGCAATAGGGAGGGCGCCCTGTTATTTAATAATATTATAATCAGTACACCATATTGACCACAGAGGGCGTTAAATCGCTATTAGCATCACAATGCCCTGCGCCCGCGCGAGCTGATGACGTCACATGCTGCGCCAATCTGATTGGCTACGGTGTTTCAATGTAGTTATTTAATAACTTCCTAATGTTAGATTTAGTTTGCTGAAATATTTTTTTTGGGTTCAGTGCCTCAAAAAGAAAAATAAAAACCCTTAAATGATAGCTTCGTTGTCCACCGTCAGTTAACCTCCTAAATTTAGTACATACATACATACCTACGTCAAAGTAAATGTCAAATTTTCTTGATTGACAATAGTTTCAAATAATGATAGTCAGAATTTGACGTGGGCTTTACGAGGTTAAGATCCTTTTTCTTAGGAACACTTGGAAGTATTAAGTTGAAATGTATATGGAACACTTATTATGACACCCGGCTGAGCAAGTTGGTTGCTTTATACGGTGAAACAAGCATTACCAAATGACGAGGGATTGGGTTCGAATCTCAGCCCCAGTTATTCTAGTTTTTTAGTATGTCCCAGTTTTGTTGAAATTTAGAAACCCATAATGGGAAAACCATAAAAAAATCGGTTAGTAAAGTTTCCATATTTAATTTAAGTTTTATTTTCTAAAAAAATAGTTTTTTTTAATTTCTCTTTTGGTATTAAGAATACTATTTAATTCAAAATCATGATTTAAATGTTTCTATGTCGGTTCATTTTGTGGTGTCAACATCTATATTACACAATCGGTATTCTTTTCACCACCCATAACCGAATACTGTAGAGCGATATAACAAAACTATAATCAATCAGTACAACTCGTTTCAATAAATGCGACTCGATTCAACTCGATTACTTTGTCGTTGTCATCGTCATAATCGATTATCCATGCAACCGCATACCAAAACAGCAATTTGACCTCAATCTACTATGTAATAGAGTTTATTTTGCATCACACTTGGTAGAATACTTCATATGCATTATCAACCTTAAATCATAATGCTGTTCGAGTTGGATTGAAATGTTGCAAACGAGTGTACATTTAGGTCAATCTATGCTATACGATTAGTTTGTTTTAGAAATCGTTCCGATGATTTAGTTGATGATGATTACTGAAGTGTCATGAAGAAAACAAATGTGTCCTACTTTGTTAAGCTGCATATAAAAGATATACGAAACAAATAATGATGTGGACAGGGATGTTTGAAAATAATTCCGATCCGCAGTGGCAAATCCTAGTTTCAAATAGCGTAATAAATCTGCGTCTACTATCTTAAAACATAGATTGCTAAAATCATTGCACTTCCTTTTGGCTTTATCGTAGTCGTGTAAAAAATATATTTGTGTTAAATTACTTCAGATGTATTAGTTAAATTAAATGAAATTGTAGAACTGTTTGAAAAATCATACCTCGTTAAGACTCTTGCCGGATTCTTCTCAACAGGGTTTTTCCTAACGTGTGGTAAATTCTACGACTTTCATACTTGTTATAGCCTAAATTGAATAAAGATGTTGACTTTGATGTAAATTTCCATAAAATCTTTCTTCATCTCAGCCTATGTATACGTCCCACTGCAAGCCACAGGCTTCCTCTCAGACTGAGATGGTTAGGGCCCCACGGCCCAAGGAACTATCATCATCAACATTTCAGCCGAAAGACATACTGCTGAACATAGGTCTCCCCAAGGCTCGCCAAACAGATCGGTCTCTTGTCATCCGCATCCAACGCTATCCCGCAACCTTACCCAGGTCGTCCCTCCATCTTGTTGGTGGCCTACACTGCGTCTTCCGGTCCGTGGACGCCACTCGAGAACCTCTTTACCCCCATCGGCCATCAGTTCTACGAGCGATGTGTCCTACCCACTGCCCACTTGAATCTGGCGATTTTTCAAGGAACTATATCTCACATACATATTGTATAAGTATTCGTGGGTATCCAAATTGTTCCGTATACTTAAACCAAGCCATTTCCAATAAACCGCTGTACAAGACCTTACAAGGCAAGCATATGTCGCTTGCCTCCCCTACCTGATAAATGAATGATAACACGTTATTAGTTATTCGAGCTTTGTCGAACATATCTCTACACGGTACACATATGCCGATGCGTGAATGTAATGAACATACCTAGAGATTTTCCTGGCACGAACGAACTATGTTTAGTTTTGATATAATAATAACATCGATTCGGTTTGGTATTATTGTTCAAAATATTTTCAAACGTGTCACATTGATAAAATGCCACTTTTAAAATATCGGTTAACTAACTATCAGAAAGAAGTCACTGGTGTTGCATCGTTCGTGCAAGGAAAATCTCTAGGTAGTAATGAAGAAAGGTGCAAATCTGGGTTTGGTTATTATACCTTGACAAGCTCGTGCGTGGCGCTCGGCGGAACCCTGTCGCAGGGAGCCTCTGGTGTCCGTAACGAGATTGATTTTAATAAGTGCGGCAAATGCTGACTTCGACAGGGTTCCGCGGAGAGCCGCGCACAAGCCTGTTGGACTATATAATGGTTTACGTTTAAGCGAACCACAACATTGTACTTTGCTTTGCATACATTATTGTTCATAACTTTAGAAAAATTTTAAATAAAAAATAAAACCTCCTTCAAAAAACATCCAAAAAACTATGAAATAATAATTGAACCGAACCGACCACAATAAGCATGAAAATATCTTTCTTCTAATCTGTTTTAAGTTGGTGCCTCAGCACGAGCCAGCAGGAGTGTAGAAGCCCTATAGATAGTAGGTATGTAGGTAAGTTAGATTACTAGGTCCACTCCTGCTGACTCGAGCTGAGGCACCGTCTTCAAACAGATTAGAAGAAAGATATTTTCATGCTTATTGTGGTCGGTTCGGTTCAATTATTATTTCATAGTTTTTTGGATGTTTTTTGAAGGAAGTTTTAGTTTTTATTTAAAATTTTTTATTTTTTGCTTTTTAGTTGTTTCTGTATAAAATAGATGCGTAGGATAAAATCATCAGTTTGACTTCGAAATAAGTTTATGTTGAAAATTCTATTTTTAAAACTCGACAGGGTTATGTCGTTTTATTACAGAGTTCCATGATACTTTCTGAATGCAAATGCTCGACTTGTCACCGAAAATACTAAAATCGCGATACGTTTCTCTTGAATTTTTGAGGAGTTTCTTCAATTCCTCATGGATCCCATCATCAGAACTGGATTTAGGTAACAACGAGACCAACCTTGAAGCATGTGCTTTCAAACAACGAAAAAATTTTCCAAATCGGTTCATAAATGACGGAGTTATGAGGTAACACACGTTAAAAAAAAAAAAAAAAAAAAAAAGAACATACAACCGAATTGAGAACCTCCTCCTTTTTTTGAAGTCGGTTAAAAATGTCCACCGACGCAGACCTGACGGCAGTTGGAGGATCCGGAAGAACGCCGAAATTGAAGAAATAGTTGCTGAACCCAACATAGCTGGAGTGACCAGAGCTCACAGCTTTTGGTGGCTTGGCCACCTCGATCGCATGGAGAGCGGTCGTGCAGTGAAGAGGGCTTACCAGGGTAAACCAGCAGCGCCCCGTTGATCGCCCTAGATACCGTTGGACAGATGTGGTGGAGGCAGATCTGCGCAAGCTTGAGGCTGGTGACTGGCGAGAGACGGCGCAGGACCGGGATCTTTGGCGTGCACTCGTATTGGAGGCCAAGACACACTTTGGGTCGTTGCGCCAGAGGAGTAAGTAGTAATGATTACTAGCTGTTTCCCGCGACGTTTGTGAAAGATTCGTTTATCGCTGTCCCGCGGGAACTATTCAATTTTCCAGGGTAAAAGTATGCTATATATATGTTAAACCAGGTTATAAACTCTCTGTGACCCTAATTTCATCAGAATCCGTCAAACCACACATCCAACCATGCATTCATCCATTCCTACAAACTTTCGCGTTTATAATATTAGTAAGGTTTATGACGATAAAGACAGGTATAAAACCTATACAGCAACAGGTCATACACATTTTTTTGTTGGCGTCTCTCCTGTGGACATGGCGAAAGTTAAGCGGCTACTTGCCTAGTCAATTTTCGGCCTATTTAAATAACACTTAAGTTTTCTGACTCAGAGGAGCTAGTTTTATGTCCACAGGAGAGGCAGCTTTTGTTTCTTACTCTACGTATGACCCTAAAGTAAAAAAACAAACTTCATTTTGGTGTTGAAAACGATGTAGATTAGGTGACTACATCGCCTGTAGTCATTCGATAAAATTTATTCCAAAATTATCGTAATGCCGTCACAGAACAAAACAGATAAGACAAACGACAAATTAAACGCGTGTAGACCATCCCCTCCCTCTCTCGCACTAACTGTCTCTATCTAGGGGCAGCACCATATTAAATTAACTTGATGGATGACACACTAATTTAATTTTAATGTGTTTTGATGTTTTTTATGAATGCGTAATCGCGTTATGGTGTTTTATGAATTCAAAACGCTATCGAAACGTAATTTGCGAGAGTCGCGAGTGTTTAGGGTGCTATTTTAATGCAGCTGTCAATTTGAGACGAAAGTGATATTAATGTTAAGTAACATCACATATAAAAAAACTAACTTTAGCGTAATTGAAGTTTCTAATCTATAATTTTGGCGTCTTTCTTTAAGACCAAGAAGAATCAAATTCAGACGCGTGCTAGAGTCATGATTCATTTTCCATTTCAGTTTATAAATAACGATTCGTCACTCGAGTAAAATTGCTCAAAAATGGGCTTTTACAGCGATTATATATAAAAATGATTAAATTTTATTGCTTAAAAAATACTTAAATTCTATGAAATTATAAAATAAAACTTGTGTGGATTAATAGATAGCAAAGAGAGGTGACAAATACTGGCTGAGTGAACCCTTTTTACTTTCTAGGCACAAAGTTAATAAAAATATGGTACCTACTTAAGATTATGTAAGGTTGATATTGTTCTTTTTGGCAAATAAATTATTCTTGATTTATTGAATCAGGCGTTACTTTGCGGAGGTCCATATTAATGAACTAAAACAATTACTTTGCTCACCCGCGACCTTACAATAGTTACGCTTATGCAAGAAATGTGTGTTCATGCAGTTCCTCCACCTCCACTGTACGAACACACACAAATCACACAAATACAACCATCACCACCACCAAGCTACACTGACGCGTTTCGAACTCAACCAGAGCTCATAACTCTGAAGATGAGCTCTGGTTGAGTTCGAAACGCGTCAGTGTAGCTTGGTGGTGGTGATGGTTGTGTTTGTGTGATTTATGTGTGTTCGTACAGTGTGGAGGTGGAGGAACTGCATGAACACACATTTCTTGCATAAACGTAACTATTGTAAGGTCGCGGGTGAGCAAAGTAATTGTTTTAGTTCATTAAATTATTCTTGAACTTATTGCTCTTTAAACTACTTAGATCGGTTCTGGAAGCCAATAAAAACGATATCATTACTTCAGTAGTTTATCCACTCTAACTTAACTCGCCTAGATCTTTTCATAGTCATCATCCCAAACATTAAACCTGACCAGTTATCAGAATCTAGAGATCGTCCGATAGTGTCCCGCTAAGTGCTACCGGTACGCTTAGTATAAGTTTTACTTCACCAAAATACTTCTCGATCGCGTTTACGTAAAAAATTCAATTACTAGGGAAACATGGACAGCGTCTCCGCGCGCGCGCTTCCATGTTTCCATAGAATTGAAATTTTTACGTAAACGCGATCGAGAAGTATTGAAGTGAAGGAAAACTTATACTAAGCATACTGGTTACTTTCGGATGACGCAGCGTTTTAAACGCAACGTTTATTTGCATAATGTGTGTTAATGATGTAGTTTATAATTTTGACAATGATCGATAGTTAGTAGCGAAGAAATTCACAACACCAGTTTAAAAGAGGGCGCTATTATGCATGTTTACTTCAATGGACTTAATCTCAAACTAAGCAAAGCTTGCGCCATGGATACATAGACAAGCGACAAATATGTTTTGGTAGATAAATACACATAGGTAATATCTCAAGCACAAAAGACTTTGTATTCATCATTATAAGCTACTGCCCCACCAGGATTTCAACCCGTGACCTTTAGTTTCATAGTTAAAGGCCGGCACAGATGCGTTTGCGTGCCACGTCATGCACACGTACCAGTAGTAATATATGAAACTGTAAGAAAGATGGCGCACTAGACGCGCGCACGCACATGGTGTGCCAACTTACTTATAGTTTTATTCATTACAACTGGTGCGTGAGACGCACACGAATCAGGTCTGCGCCGGCTTTTTATCGTAAAAAAAACGAGACGCAAATTTGAGGTTCGCTCGTTACAGCTTAATCCTACTTCCTATTAATAAGCAAGCAGCAAGCAGGCTTAAGTCACTTTTAATTAAAAAAACATACTATTCCATCGAAGAGTTTATGTCTGACACAAGCCTTGATTAAAACACACAAACACACACACACAAATAAAACACAACACATACTCATACTCATACACACACATGCTCTCACTCACACACACACACATACTCACTCACACACACACGTACTCATACTTCACACTCACACACACACTCGCATTACACGTGACCTGTTTAATTTTACATTTATTTGTTTTTTGTTTTATTTCTTATAATTGATTATTTTAAATGATAAATTGTAGATATTTTAATCGATTATTTGTACTCCATATTATTATTGTATTATTTTTGGCTTTATTTTATTTTTAACTTATGCGAATTTTTATTTTATTGACATCGTCTTTTTTTAATTATTTTATTGCATTTTTACATTATGTTTAGTTGTTTTTTTTTTAAAGTTATTGGTTAAGTATTGTGTGCCCTTACAGGGCGTCATGGACTGACTTATTTTACTGATAATATCTTGATTATAATGTACATGACATTGACAATGTGTAATAAATAAATAAATAAATAAATAAATATTATAAATCAGAAAATTCCTGAAGATAATGTATTCTGTGAAAGATTGTTAGTCAATCACACAATAACGGTTGAACGGGTTCAGACAAAAGTTGACATAGGTAGGTACAGTCAAGGAATTTAATTTCCAATCCACCTAAGTTTGAATATAGTACAGCAAACTGTTGCCATAAGAGCTAGCTACGATGTTGCTTGGACGTGTTGCATTTGTCATATCGACCTTAATGCATTGCGAATATTAAACGATATTTTTACGAAATGGGTAGGGAATTTAATTCTTTGACTGTACAGTACAGATAGACAAAAATCTGAATTGAGACATGTGAACTTACATAATATCCCGCTGATAACTCGTTGAAGTACCTAGGCTATCGAGATGACGAGTTAATTTCGTCAGCAATCAACAGATGGCGTTGTCCGAGGGAACGTTGGGCTTTAAAAATGTTACCGTAACCTTTTTTCATTGATTTCTAACACGAGCAAAACACGGGGGCGGAATCGATATAAATTCCAATCGAGCTATCTACAAGTCATAAATTCGGGTGCTAAAATAATAAGACCATAACGACCGCTACGCAATTAAATACAAAAAAATTGCAACTGGCCAGCAATAAAAGAAACATAAATTACAAACACCACAGATAAAACTTATCCACACGACCATCAATGTGGGAACACGGAGTTTTAAGTTAATTCAATGGTTTACTGCCATAATAAACATGATAACTGAAATTTGCATTTTGAATAGGAGAGAAGGAATTATGAGGCGCAATAAGAGATGTTATGACACCGTATATTAAAGGGAATCGTTAAGTTTAGGGTGACTGAGAGTGAGGAATCAGGTTGGCCAACATTAGCGGATGACGTGAACCGGAATTTATGGAATTCGTACAGTCGAGAGTTAGTTATTATATAGGTGAAATAGGAAACGTGTCACAAATAGTAAGAAATAAAATGTACTTATCCGTTTTCGTCAAACGCTCTTGATAAAAAAAGTAATAGTATGTACATAATACATATATATTGCGTCTGCAAATAAGCATAAAACAATGAGAGAACAAAGTAATGTATCGACGATGCACTGATATATATACATATACATAGCTTTAGAGCCAATGAACACATTTTTTGTTTTCCGGAAATAGAATTTGGCACTTTAAGTCAATTGAAGGCAAAATTAATGGGCTTTATCATTGTAAAATGTCGTCTGCAAGTAGAAAATTCTAAGGTAGTTTAAACGGAGTCAAAGGGCGAACGTCGTATTTGGTGACCCTCAAGCGGAATTTATTACAACGCCATCTAGCTATTAAGTGCGTAGTCGTTAGCAACAAAGAGAGCAATCCGTTGCATCGCTAAACGTTAAACGTATAGCCGGATCATCTCCATTCACAAATTGCACTAAAAACCAAGGGGCACATTACCAACACTAGCTACTACAAATTCAGACCAAATCCAACTATACCAGGCAGACTTTAGGGGTTATTGAATATGTAAATTATAAATTGGTATTTTTCTGCCCCCCCGTTTAAGTGATTTGCTACCAAGTTAAACAAAATTCGACTTCGTTGTGATGGTATAAAGGTTGTAGGAGTTGATTCTTGTAATGTGGTATTTTCTGTCCTAGGGCGTTCAGTGTCATAGCTCATTTGAGATTCGATAAATTAATCCCTAGGGAGATTAGGGTAGTGTGTTTACACATGTGTTGCATAGGCGCAATTAATTCTAAACAATTGTTTATTTTATTAAGTTAATATGAAGGATTATTAAGTGGGAAATTATACGGAATGCTAATCGGCTTTGGGTGATTTAGGATATCCTGTAATGTAAGTTGGCAAAATACAGATACATTTTTATATGCACACAGCATCACGATTAATTTCTGCATTCAGATTAAGAAGAAAAATGCGTTCTAATTTGGAGTACGCCATCATGAAAGTTGAACAAAGAAATATGGCATTTAAATAATGTTATTGGCAAAATTCTGCATATTTAAGCTACTTTTATTTCGTCTTTTAGAGAACAAATCCGGTGGCGTAAGCTTGTATATAAATTAACTAGCTTATTCTCGCGACAATGCCCGCGCAGCATTCAAATCTGTGGTAAAGCTTCTTCATCTCTTTCTTTGTAATATATTATTATGTGTATTCCATAAATGTGTTTATTGATAGTCTGTGACAAAAACTAGAAGAGACAAAACAACTCTCAAATCTAATTATATTCTCGATCATGTCTCTATATTTGTCGCAATACAAAACTATTCTTATATTTTTCCGTAACAATATCAAAAACATCGCAGCTGACACATTACTGGAATTTAGCTCTAAGGCTCTTGTAATAGAGTTCTGTTTACATAAAGAACAAAACACTATAGTGATGTAAGTTTCGCAAATGTATCTATCATATCCATTTGCGTTACATTCGCTTCACTACACTTACACCCTTTGTACAATCAACGACTAAAGTCACTTCACTTTTGTGCAATCTGTCGGAAATGTCTATACTGATGTCATAGAAATTAACATGCTGTCGATACCAAATTACGTAGAATCTTTATCACAAAATTAAAAACTGCCATTCGTATAAAAAATCCAGTATTTTTTTAAATAAGTATAATAAAACCGACAAATAGCTGGATCGGATTATGGAAAGAAATCACTGCCGCCCACGGATACCCATCATAACGAAAGTAGAATTACAGGGTTTTTGCCGGTTTTTTTTGAATCTAAGAGTTCTGGTAGCAAAAAATCCTCCAAAAACTTAAACGTAAACACCGTAACTAATAATTTATTGAATCAGACGTTACTTTGTGGAGATCCATATTAATGAACCGAAACAATTACTTTGCTCACCCGCGACCTTACGATAGCTATAATACGTCTATGTAAAAAATGCGTGTTTGTGCAGTTCCTCCACCTCCACACTGTATGACCACACACAAATCACACAAAGCCAACTATCACCACCACCAAACGGATAAAAAAAGGATAAAGGGATAAGTTCGCCTTTGTACCTACATGCATTTCAACGGTTGTCAATAATGTATTTCTTTTATTTCCTTATTTTTGTACAATTAAGAGTTTACATACATACATACATAATACATACCAAACTACACTGACCCGTTTCGAACTCAACTTCGTATTGCTAAAATTACTTTGACGTTTCATCTCGTTGTAGTAGGTAAGTGTTTAAGTCCCGAAAAAAAATTGTTATGAGTGAGAATAGCGTAAGTTTAAAATCTACATCTACACTAATATTAAAAGAATGATTTGTATTTTTGTATGTAACGAATAAACTTAAAAACAACCAGAAATCAGAAATCAGAAATATTTATTTGTAAAACATAGGTAGAAGTTACAGTTGGAAAAAGAAGGTACAATGTGTATCACTATGTTTTGCCTGTTGGCATACAAATATGAAATGTCATGTAATAATAATTTCATTCAAAATAACAAGCGATTTAAACGTGGAAAAAAGTCAGTAATATCAACCAATAAAAAAAATTAATAATAAAAAACAAATCAAAAATTGCAAATGAACTAATAAATATTAAATAGTAACAATCATCATTTTTTATATGTACATATTTCAATATATGGGTCCCACTGAAAAACAGCGTTGCGGCTTGCCGCAACATTATGCTGAGTGGGGCCCAATTTATACTATTCGATGATTTATATTTGTATCTTTTCCTGTCAACTGTATTTCCTGTGTAACGAATATGTGTAAATAAACATATCTCTCTCTCTCTCTCTCTCTCTCTCTCTCTCTCTCTCTCTCTCTCTCTAAATGCAGTTCATCAGTAATAATCTAATAATAATAATAATACAGTTATAAATCAGTGTCATTTAAAAAAATCTTTCGTAGAATAATAGCATTTTTCAATTAATAATTTCGTCAGGTTTTTCTTAAATGGTATTATGTCCAATGCTCTTAAGCGTACCGGAATTTTATTATAAATGCGAGGTGTCATTCCTTGTACGCTTTTCCGCACTAGCGCAGTATTGCACTTTATGTTTCGCACCATATGCTGGTACTGTGGACGAGCAGGCTGCCTGTGTGTGTCTGTAGCTTTAGGAAACAATGCTGGATTACATTTAACAAATATTGAAATTTCCAAAATGTACAGACACGGCAGGGTAAGAATCCTGAGTGATTTAAAATAAGAGGAGCAACTATCGGTTCTTCTCAGGCTACACATTGCTCTTAAACACCGTTTTTGGGCTTTGAAGGCTGTTTCTTTATTAGTGGAACTGGACCGATTTCAAAAATTCTTTTGCCGTTAGAAAGCTACATTATCACTGAGTGACATAGGCTACTTTATACCGCGTGATACCTTTTCCTACGGGAAAATTAATTTATCGCGGGCGAAGCTGCGGACGGAAGGCTATTATTACATAAACACAGTAGGTATCCATCAAATCTCAAAAACCAAGTCAGATTCGCCGTTCCGCTTTGCACTACTATAGCGCACCCTCTAAATGGTAAGTATCACTTAGTATAATGCGATTTGCGCCCTTGCACGCATTTGCTCAGCGATATAGACGGCGGCTTTAATTATGTTTGATGGGTATCATGGATAACATGTATATGGGGTGTTCATTGACGGAATAAGACGAGTTTGATCGTAGACAAATGCAACCCTCATAAGTCCTAGTTTATAAAGTAGCTGTTGCCCGCGACTCCGCGAAGAATTCGCCTGTCGCTATCCCGCGGGAATTATGCAATTTTCCGGTTTAAAAGTATACTACATGACAGTCTAGGTTATAAACTATTTGTGTGCCAAATTTCATCACTGTCAAACCGTTTTAGCGTGAAAGAGTAACAAACATCCATACATCAATGCATACAAACTTTATCGTTTAATAATGTTAATAAGACAAATCAGTTGTAAGAATAAACGCCCTAATGCACCACCACCGAACTGACGTACTTTTTATGACGTCACTCCTATCTCAACTCAATGACTAACCGTCAACTAAGCCAGGACTTACGAGGATAGAATTGGTTTGAAATATTTTTTTTGACAAAAACAGTAATAATTCAAACATTTAATTTGTTCTTTACCATAACAATAAATCTGCTGCAAATCTAAAACTATTTATAAAAGAGTACGTTAATGACCTACAGACATTACGCAGTATTTTATCAAGTTCTCGAATTCATTTGACACACGGACGAACAACCCCGCCGAGCAACTAGGTAGTAAGTGACTTTACTTGTGTTTCTATCAAGTATACTTAGTATAAGTTTTACTTCACCAAAATACTTCTCGATCGCGTTTACGTAAAAATTTCAATTCTATGGAAACATGGACGCGCGGCTGCGGAGGCGCTGTCCATGTTTCCCTAGTAATTGATTTTTTTACGTAAACGCGATCGAGAAGTATTTTAGTGAAGTAAAACTTATACTAAGTATAAAGGTTAAATTCACGAATGGCCCAACACGGCTTGCGAACGGTAATTCAATCGTTTGGGAGAGGATAGGAATGAGTTGAGCTTGGGATGTGCCTTATTTCCCTGTTAATTCGCTTTGTAAATAAATAAATAAACAAATAAATAAGGCTCATCCTTTGATCAATTATAACTGTAGATACACATTGCCGAACAAAATCCCCTTCAAAGAATGTCCGAACTTTTTTATTTGGTTGCGTAACAAATAAAATCATCACCTACACAGAAATTTGAACCTAGTCTTTACTTCATTACAGTCGAATTTCGGTAGCGGCAAAACTCCACTTGACAGCTAAACTTGACAATTTCACGCAACGTTCTGAGAAAAAAGAAGGCCACTTTTATCAAAGTGGCGCGCATTTGGCTCGGACATTTTCGGGCGCGCGACTGTGGATCTACAGTTATAATTGATCAAAGGGCTCATCCCAAACTCAGCCCAAACCTCTCGCAAACCAGTGATTTTTTGGCGTTCCTGAATAGCAGTTCAAACCAAACCCAACCCAAACGATTGAATTACCGCTACCAAACCCGTGAAGGCCCGTTCCTGAATGTAGCCCCTGGCTGTAGCTTCACATACGACCATTTTTAACGACCGCTTTAGCCTAGTTGGTAGTGACCCTGCCTACGAAGCAAGAGGTCCTGAGTTCAAATCCCGGTAAGGGCATTTATTTGTGTGATGAGCACGAATATTTGTTCCTGAGTTATGGATGTTTTCTATGTATTTAAATATTTATTTATCTATATAAGTATATTTATCGTCGACTAGTACCCATAGTACAAGCTTTGCTTAGTTTGGGACTAGGTCGATTTGTGTAAGATTGTCCCCTAATATTTATTTATTTATTTATACTTGCACTAAAAACGACACATTGCATTCAGCAGGGTGTAACTTTTTTGACACTTGACATCGGATTGAAATGACAGTTTTTGTATGGCTGTGACAGCTGGCTGTTTCCAATACCAATTGTCAGCCCATATAAGAACTGTCAAAATGAACGCGATGGCGATTGCGAGGCAGCTAGACAATTAGCCTGCCGGGCAGCAAAAAACTACAGTCACAGAATATATAATAGTACTAACGTACAGAATGTTCACGCTCCGCCCCGCACCGATTCGAGTTACCCCTCCCCCCAAGGCGCCGATTGCTTGTCGCCGCTGTCACGCGGCGGACACGACGTACAAATACGCGTTCTTGAATCTACATAAGCACGACGACGTCTGTACACGCGTACGCCTACATACATCGCGCGCGCACTCTTCTGGTTTCTGGCGGTTTCCGGCTATCTGCGCCTTGAGGGGTGGGGTAATTCGAATTGGTGCGGGGCGGACCGTTTCCATTCTGTACGTCAGTACTATTATATATTCTGTGCCGCTGTTCACCAGTCGGGTGCGCAACGCGATGCATGTCGGCCGTACGGCACTAAACTTTTGCGAAATGGTAATATTATTATATTGCGCATTGTATGGGTGTTTGGCATCAGCCAAAGATAAGGAAAGGAGCTTCTTTCGATTTCCAAAGGACGAAAGAAGGTAGATAACCAACTTTAATTAGCAACATGAACAGTGTAGGTAACTAGGTTTAAAAGTTTGTTACCTAATGTATAAATAGACGTCTTATATTAGTAGGTATTTGTAAAATTAATTTGTTAATTATTTCCTATCAATAGATCAATATCTACAATTACATTCTCTAATTGTCTTTACAAAATGAATTAGGTATACACTCATTCACTTATATTTAAACACTTAATTTAGACAAACAATAAGTTTAATTATAAGTACTACGATAATTAGATTACCTACTCATTTTATTTTACATTAAAACGTTGCTCGCGCTCAACGAACGGCGCGGCATTCACTTTCCGCAGCTATCTCTTTCTATCTCTTTTTGCGATAGTCAGCCCTGTGCATCTTACGCACACATTGACGCGTGTACAGACGTCGTCGTGCTTATGTAGATTCAAGAACGCGTATTTTGTGCGTCGTGTCCGCCATGTGCTACAGTGCATCACAACAGCGCCCTTTCTAGCATCACTAAACACGCGTGACCGCATCGCTCACCCGCGTTAACTTAGGGTAAACGCGCGTCACCGAACCATTTAGCTTCGTATAGGGTAAGTCACCGCTTAGGAGGGTCACACCCTAATTAGTTAAAAATAAAATAAGTGTGCGATATGTTCGTCTAATTGATAGGTGCGAGTTTTGAAATGTCAACTTTTTGTGTGTCGTTAACACGGTGACAAATGTAAAGAATGATATTTGACATATGTGATCCTTGATTCTTGTCTTTTGGATCACGGATCACTCAACGAGCTTTGGAGAGAGCTATGCTCGAAGTTTCTTTAATAGAGTTCGTGATACGGAAGAACTAGAGTCACTGGCAGGGCTCGAGAACTACATAAGATGCAAGTGGCGATGGGCAGGCCACATCGCTCGAAAAACTCGAAAATGGGGCTAAATCACCAAATGTAGAGACTTGAAGCTTGTCAGACATTATTTGAGGATAATAGAGGTCCAATAAGAAGGGATTTTTCGAAATTACCGGTGAATAGAGACCTGCCAGCCATTTTTTTATTATTACATGGGGCAAAGTCGCGGGCTTAAGTTAGGCAATCAAGAACTTTGTGTCTAAGTACTTTGACTAATATTACTTATGTCAATCCTCTATTTAATAGAATTTTTTATAGTTAGTTTATTTTGTTTTATCGACACTTTTTGTACTCGTGAATAGTATTTGCAATTATAAAAAAATACTTTTATTATTGAAAATGCCCTTAATATGTATTATAATAATCATTAATTATGGATGGCTAATTTTCTTTCCTAGGCTTCGTTGTAGCAGCAGACCTACTACAAACAAACCAGTACCAATAACCAGACAACTTAAAAAAAAAAACACCCACACAAACGCGCACACTAACAGTAAACACAGGGCATGCACACGTCCGTAATCCCATCGTTTGATGGCGCCGCTAAGTGATTGACTTTTCAATCTGACTAATCGGATTAATCGGATTAATCAGCCCCAGTTAATCGTGCAGCGCGATGCATTGTCGCTTGCTCGGTATACGAAGTTAATTACGAACGGTAGCTGATTTGATGAGATTGAAGATTTAGTAATTTAATTGGGCATACATTATGAGAGCCTATCTACCGAATTTCTATTCATGAAAGAAATACATTCACAATAATACTTTAAATGTAATTAAATTACATCGCTGATTTTTCTGAAAAAAAATATCTCGTTGAGTTTCATGTCCGTTTCTTGCTCTACCATGAGTTACACTAGTTTGCAGTGACCGTACTCGCTAGCGACGGCGTAAATGATTTGTATGGAGAATTGTACTTCCGTAAGTGACCGCTAGAGGCGCTGTACACAATTCTCTATACAAATCATTTACGCCGTCGCTAGCGAGTACGGTAACTGTAAACTAGTGTAACTCATGATAGAGGTACTGAGATTAATTTGAACCTGTGTTAGAATGTTCGACGTTCACAATTTATCGTTATCGCTATTTTGACTTCGATTTTGACTTTAATTTATAATTTTAATTAACGACCACTTTATCCTAGTTGGTAGTGACCCTGCCTACGAAGCAAGAGGTCCTGGGTTCAAATCCCGGTAAGGGCATTTATTTGTGTGATGAGCACGAATATTTGTTCCTGAGTTATGGATGTTTTCTATGTATTTAAGTATTTATTTATATATTTATGTATATTTTATAGTCCTTTTATTTACAAGTATATTGTATATTACTTATCTATGTATGTTTTATGATGTGTATTATTGGATGTTTTCAGTTGTTTTATTAAAATGTTTGTTTTTTTTGTTATTATTTATTAAATTTTATATTGCACCACCTGCTGAAATGCATTCCTTGCTTTCTTTCTTTTAAAGCGATAAGGCCGCCCATTGCTTACCTTATTTCTTTTTTTTCATGTACTTGTTTTACTGTATTGTATTATTTGTGGTGTACAATAAAGAGTCATTGTATTGTATTGTATTGTATTGTATTGTATTTATTTATATAAGTATGTTTATCGTCGTCTAGTACCCATAGTACAAGCTTTGCTTAGTTTGGAACTAGATCGATTTGTGTAAGATTGTCCCCTAATATTTATTTATTTAATTTACGTCTCATACGTCAAGAGATTTTTTTTTTCTGATTCAAGAAGTGTCATTAAAATTATAAAGCAATTTACTTGGCCATAAAGCGTATCTCTACTAATAAAATAAAGAGGTAAACTTTTTACACTTGGTCAAACGCTTGTTAATCAAATGACGGGAACCAAAAAAACACCTTAACTTGGAAATGGTCATAACAAGCGCGTACGCGAATTTGGCCCTCCAGCCCAACCATGTAGGTACTAAGTAGGTCTGTTCAAACGTCTTATGCAAATAAATCTATCCACTGAAGATGGAACTTCCTAAAGTGTATTTTAGTATCCCGAAGACAAAAAAATCACTTATACATACTATCTAATGCAAAAACATAACCCTCCGGCAGCCGGGTAAAAAAGATTATGAAACTCCCGTCATTCATTGGTCCTTTGAGATGGGACTCTTCGTTTGATGATCGGAGACAAATGAACCTTGGCAATTTAACGACGATAAGAATATCGCAAGGTCCATATTAAAACCATTATGAACATCAACATCACACACTTACACTTCATTAAATTTAGAATTCGCACTTGGTTTTTTTGCTTAATCTCTACGCTTACTGTTTAACGTGCGGGGGCTTATTATCGCGATCAATACCTCTTGTCAAATAACGGTATAAGATGTTGACAGAAGGAGATGGTGAAAGCAATTACAAGCGACCGCGCGTTAGGCAATATGGCCCCTGGTCTTTTAAACATTCATTTTTTACCCTCGACGCAAAAAGAGGGTTGTTATAAGTTTGACCGCTATGTGCGTGTGTCTCTGTCTATCTGTGGCATCATATCTCTTAAAAAAGTGAACCGATTTGGATGCGATTTTTTTTATTTAAAAGCAAGTTTTTTGGCAATGGTTCTTAGACATGTTTCATCAAAATTGATTCAGCCGTTCCAAAGTTATCAGCTCTTTTGTTAGCTGCGGAAGGGATCTTAGACGCATAATGGGCATTTACTTTATTTTCAACCATTATGTGGGACCTATTTGCGTTGGGGGTTTTATATTTAGGGTTCCGCACCTCGAAAGGAAAACGCGGAACCCTTATAGGATCACTTTGTTGTCCGTCCGTCCGTCCGTCCGTCTGTCAAGACCCTTTTTCTCAGGAACGCGTGGAGGTATCAAGCTGAAATTTATATCAAATACTCAGGTCTATTGTCCCTTGAAGCTGTGAAAAAATCAAACTTCTAAGCCAACGCAATCAAAAGATACAGCCATTTATGCCGCAAATTTTCGACACTCGCAAGGGAATCAAAACCTACAGGGTACTTCCCGTGAACTCAGAATCTTGAAATTTGGTACGAAGCAAGGTCTTACAGCACAGACAGAGAAGAAGAAAAACTTGCGAAAAGCATGAATTTTTTGTCTATCTGTCTATATCAGTAACCAATCTAAAATGATCTGGCACAGCATACATTTTGCTTAGGAGCAGGGGTCTGCTAAGACTGGATGTTCATAAATACATATAAATTTGTACGAAACCCTCGGTGCGCGAGTCCAACTCGCACTTGGCCGGTTTTTTTTAATTTTTAGTTATTCGATATAAATGATAGGATGCAAGACTCACCTTTACTTGTGACTCGGTCATGCCCAGCGCATACGCAAGCTTGGCTCTCTCTGGCCCCGCCAAGTACTTGGTCTGCTCGAACGTCTTCTCAAGCGCGAAGATCTGCTGCCCGCTGAACGTGGGCCGCGTGTGTTTCTTCTTGCCATCCTTGTCCATCCCGCCTTGTGCGCATGCGCTGAGGGCGCCATTACTCACTGCAAGAGAGGGATAGAGTTAGAAGTGATGAACACGTAGTTACATGTGAAAAACTTAAAAGGATACGATGCCTGGGAGACTTTTGAAGGATAGGTGGGTTCGATTCCCGTGTCTGTCTTTGTATGAAAAATGCGAATGTTTGTTCTCGGGTCTTGGGTGTTTAATATCTGTTTCAGTATGTATCTATTTATATAAGTATGTTTATCCGTTGCCTAGTACCCATAACACAAGCTTTGCTTAGCTTACTTTGGGACTAAGTCAATTGGTGTGAATTGTCCCGTGATATTTATTTATTTATTTTAATTAATATCGCTATCTTGGGTGTGTTTTACAATACCGAAGTACGAAAGACCGAATGTATTAAAACATCGAATGGGTCAAAAGACCGACACGATTTTTTTCTGAAACCGTAAACTTTTTAGAATTTATTAAAACGGCATCATACAGAACCCATTAGGTTAGGTTGGGTTTGTTTTATAACAATCTTAAAAAGTTAACGGTTTCAGAAAAAAATCGTGTCGGTCTTTTGACCCATTCGATGTTTTAATACATTCGGCCTTTCGTACTTCGGTATTGTAATACATACCCCGCTATCTTGCACCCCTCCGTCTCGGTAAAGCAAGAAAGGGACAGCCTGCAGCTCAGGCTGTTATTAGGTATATGAAATTATTCAAAACAGCATTTCGTAGTCCCCTATTTTTTCCACGATAACTCGACCAATAATAATATTTTTTTTTTCAAAAATAATTAGAAGAAGGCTTTAGCCCTTATTTTTAATTTTTTCGTTACTATGATTTTTTTTATGAATGTCTGAAAATCACATTAAGATTCGTTGATTTTCATAGTTTTTGAAGGCTTCTATCCTGCTTATGATAATTTAAATATAAAAAGAAAAACATTGTCATTATCTACTAATTCTAAAAGCTATCCATCGTGTTTCGGGGTCCTGGAATGACGCGGGGTGGTTTATTTCACTGACTGTGTATCTTTATCTACTATTTTTCTCTAATTATTATATTGATAAATTCATTCATTCATTTATTAGCAAATAATTGATAGATTGATTGATTGATTTTCGCTAAATTAATTATTGCTTATTTTTTAAAAATATTTTTCAAATCAATCTTTGATCAATTATAACTTTAGATCCACAGTCGCGCGCCCGAAAATGTCCGAGCCAAATGAGCGTCACTTTGATAAAAGTGGCCTTCTTTTTTCTCAGTACGTTGCGTTGCGTGAAATTGTCAAGTTTAGCTGTCAAGTGTCAACCGAAATTCGACTGTAATGTAGTAAAGACTAGGTTCAAATTTCTGTGTAGGTGATGATTTTAATTGTTATGCAAACAAATAAAAAAGTTCGGACATTCTTTGAAGGGGATTTTGTTCGGCAATGTGTATCTTCAGTTATAATTGATCAAAGAAAGCAATAGAAATTTACAATAGTATCTATTTAAAGAGTTTGATCAATTATTTTACTTTAAATAGTCGCAATAAAATACGAAAGTCTTATCTAGGCGAGACTGGCGAGAGACAAAAGTTTCATCATCGCCATGGAGCGGTACAGTCGCGGTCGCCGCGTCACGCCTCCCCACGGTACACTCGCGGCGAGCGTTCAATTCAATTTCACTTAATTTATCGCTGTACCAACGACAAAAGTGGCCATAAGTCTCCATTCTGATATAATTATGTCCATAACTGAATTATTTATAACGTGATTGTGTTTATTTTGATATCCGAATGGCGCTGTTAATTCCACTCTTAACCCGTTGAGCGTCCTACTTTTTTTTTATAGTAACAATTCTAAACTGTTGTGCGCACACGTGTGCGCACAGGACGCTCGACGGGTTAATTTCATTAATTTTGCTGTATTCATTGTCGTATTTCGTTGTTATTATGAAAATTACTCCTTCTGTATGTTCTGTCGGTCTATATCTTCTCTTGTTTGTTCTTGCCACCTACTTTCTGTACTTAACTAAATGGTTGTCTGGAACCGCTAAATGGGCCAATCAACTTTTAAACCGACACTAATCTGTCCGCGACATTTTTCAAACAATTGCAGATTTTTGTAAGTAAACATATTTTTTCTGTAATTAAATAGATGAATAGCATGAATACTTGCCATCCTACGTAAGTTTAACCTATTAAACCGTGAAATATCTTGTTGGAAGTACGATTTTTTGGTAACGCCAGAGACAATTTTGGTAACGCAGGAGACGCCAAAAACGTCGGTTTAAAAGTTGATTGGCCCAATTAAGACTGCCTATGATCTACCTACTTTGTTTAATATCTTAATTTTGTGCTGTGCAGTTCAATAAAGAATATTTAGTTGGAAATAAAACAATTTCTGACGAAAAAAAAATAAGTACCTATGTCAAATGATACATTCGGCACTTTAATTTTGCAGCTCTCAACCTTGACGCTGGCAAAATTGTCACATTGGACAAAAGGCATTTATAAAAAAAAAAATTTTTTGCAGTCAATGAAAAAAGACTTATAAAAGTTCCTTTGCGGCCTATTTCAATATAAACTTCTGTTGCAAGCTTAGAGTATACATAAAGCTTGCTTATGTATACTCTAAGGTTGCAAGAGTCACCGTAAAATTATTCCAGGTATTTAAAAGAAGAGAATTCAACAGCAAAAAAACTAGACATGGTAAAATAGTATGTACTAGAAATTAATATAACAATAAATTGTACCTACCTAATCAAATAAATAATGTTTATAGTCATAAGTTCGTAAAATTTTGCATCCAAGTAAAGTTGCTCCACCCTATTTTTAACCGACTTCAAAAAAAGGAGGAGGTTCTCAATTCGGTTGTATGTTCTTTTTTTTTTTTTTTTTTTTTTTAACGTGTGTTACCTCAGAACTCCGTCATTTATGAACCGATTTGGAATTTTTTTTCGTTGTTTGAAAGTACATGCTTCAAGGATGGTCCCGTTGTTACCAGAATCCAGTTCTGATGATGGGATCCATGAGGAATTGACGAAACTCCTCAAAAATTCAAGAGAAATGTATAGCGATTTTAGTATTTTCGGTGACAAATCGAACATTTGCATTCAAAAAGTATCATAGAACTATGTAATAAAACGACACAACCCCGTCGATCATTAAAAATAGAATTTTTAACATAAACTTATTTCGAAGTCAAACTGATGATTTTATCCTACGCATCTATTTTATACAGAAACAACTAAAAAGCAAAAAATTAAAATTTTAAATAAAAAATAAAACCTCCTTCAAAAAACATCCAAAAAACTATGAAATAATAATTGAACCGAACCGACCACAATAAGCATGAAAATATCTTTCTTCTAATCTGTTTGAAGTTGGTGCCTCAGCACGAGCCAGCAGGGGTGTAGAAGCCCTATAGATAGTAGGTAGCTATGTAGGTAAGTTAGTTACTAGGTCCACTCCTGCTGGCTCGAGCTGAGGCACCAACTTCAAACAGATTAGAAGAAAGATATTTTCATGCTTATTGTGGTCGGTTCGGTTCAATTATTATTTCATAGTTTTTTGGATGTTTTTTGAAGGAGGTTTTATTTTTTATTTAAAATTTTTTGTTATCCATTCCCAAAATATGAAATGTCATTTCTTTTAATTTTTTAATTTCAAACCCAATGGTAGGTATGTTTAAAGGTCGCAAACTCACAAGTTAACATAATACGATGAAAAGCGAACAGATAGGTATATCAAAAAACCGGTACATCTCCATTGTTTTCCACAACGCGTGGACCGCGTATTTTTTATCCTTCAAACAATTATTCTGACGCCCCGTTTTTATCATTATTTTCATTTCACCCCCTCTCTCGGGACGTCGAACACGCTTCATCAAAACATACAAACAGCGGGATATCAGACAGCTTTGTTTCAGCGCTTTTATTTATTATTTTATGTGCTTTTGGAGGTTGGCGAGTTGGCCGTGGGGGAGCACTAGCAACTTGGAGTTTGGCTTCTGTAGTTTGGCCGTGTGATGGTTTACAGTGGAAACTAGATGGTATCTGCGAGTTTGCTTGCGCGGTCGTTTTGTGGTATCAAGTGAAAAGTCACCATTTTTCAGGATTGAAAGTAGCAAATGCAAATGGTAAATGCCGCGTAACCTACCAAAATAGAAATTTTGAGATTTCGTGGCTGTTGATGCCTATTAACTCTCTCCTGTAAAGTTTGCCTCTAATCAGATACGTGGCATTAGCCATTGTTGGTTACGGGGCGCTATATTAGTTTTTTGTTTCTCGTAAGAAACAAAAATTGAAATTATGTGTGGCTTTTCAGAATATTCGCACAGTCAGTTACCTACAATACCTAAGTATGAGTTAATGGGTCATTATTTGAGCGTTTTAACTGCCTTGCTTATGTGGTCGTTATTTTTACCAATTTGCTGTATATTTTGATGGCGTTTTCGCATGTTTATTAGAGGTCCTGTATTTCTACCAGACAACTGGAAACGGTATCAAAAACTTCTGTCATTTTTTAACGACCGCTTTAGCCTAGTTGGTAGTGACCCTGCCTACGAAGCAAGAGGTCCTGGGTTCAAATCCCGGTAAGGGCATTTATTTGTGTGATGAGCACGAATATTTGTTCCTGAGTTATGGATGTTTTCTATGTATTTAAGTATTTATTTATCTATATAAGTATGTTTATCGTCGTCTAGTACCCATAGTACAAGCTTTGCTTAGTTTGGGACTAGGTCGATTTGTGTAAGATTGTCCCCTAATATTTATTTATTTATTTATTTTATAAACTTGAGCACGAAAGTATTCCGAAACATATGCTCGAATAACCCTAAGCACGAGTTATTTAATTGTTTTGATTCTTGATAATTCAAATTTATTCAACATTTTTTTTATTGTGACAGGAAGGCAAAGAAGCAAGCGGGTCATCTGGTGGGAAATGATCACCACTCTCCATGAATACCAACAACTCAAGGAGAGTCACTGATCCGTTGCCGGCCTTTAAATAATAATAATAATTTATTTATTTACTCATACATCCATTATTACATCCATTTTGTTAGTAAAATCATACAAATAACTTATTATCTATTGTTAGTAAAATTGTACAATTTGACAAAGGGATTCTCGAAACCACTGAGTATTTTGGGATCTCGTTTTTTCTATCATAAAATTAGGCTCTTAGGTTTTTGTGGCATCTAGTTACTTTGTCTTTTGTTCATTAAACCGATGACCGATTCATCTGACGGCAGTCATCACACTTTCAAATTGCCGTATGATCGGGGAGTCGTATCTGACAGCTATAATGTTCAGAATGGGATGGAGCTGGCCCGTACTCTGCAGAGTAACGAGGCGATTCGTTTACGCATTATGGCGTAAAAGTCGTCAGTGCGACTTTAAAGGAAGTATAAACCTTTTTCTTGAAAGCCCTGATATCATAACTGTCTGGAAATACACAGCAGGAAGACACAACAATTACTTGTCTCTGTCTGTCTTCTAAAAATTTCGTCATCTTAAAAACTTTTCAACATCCTCATATTCATAAGACTGCAAGAATTAATGAAATCCACAATCTCCCGATGCCAATATACTTACAATATGAAACCACTGAAACCGATATAAGAATAATTTCATCCTTATTTTATTCTGCTACTTGACAATTACACTGGCATTGGTCCAACCTAGTTGGTAGTCGACAGTCGAAACTTCATTTGTCCTTTTCACTCTTTAGGCATAAAAGCTTTGAGTGAAGAGAGCTGTCGATTTGTAACTCGAGTAATCGTGAACTGATTATGTGGAGCGTATTAAGACAGTCCATCGAAATGAAACGAAAAAGAATTCGATAACAATAATCACAAATGGATTGGTTATGAGAATTCTTATACAACGTGTCTCTACACTCCGGGCAAAGAAAAATAGAGAGAGAGAGAGAGATGTTTATTTACACATATTCGATACAAACACAGAAAAAAAAATACATTTGACAGGAAATTTACAAATTAAAAAAATATATCGAATAGTATAAATTGGGCCCCACTCAGCATAATGTTGTGGCAAGCCACAACGCTGTTTTTCAGTGGGACCCATTTAAAAACTAAACACAAAAACATACACACTGTGACGACACGAAAGCCAGCGAATAGTTCGCAACAAAAACCAAATTAGAAGCTGGAAGTAAATATGTATGGCAACACTTGATCGGCTTAATCGCATTTGAACTTTTAAACCGTAACAAATTAAGCCAAGATTTGTTATGGCTATTGCAGTGAATCATCAACAATTTCAATAATACTGATACTGTAATGCATCACATAACCTTCGAATAAAAATAAAAAAACTTAAAAACAATAAAACATTCTTTTGACCTAAAGTTGGGTGGGAACACAGCCCGGCCTTGTGAAAACCCGTAAGTTGTAAAAAAAAAAGAAAAGAAAAAAAATTAACTACCGCCGTTTGCTTGAAAATGAAAAAAAAATACATATTAACAGTAACAAACGAACAAACAAAGAGTCAATAGGGCGTGTTGATTAGGATATTTTTAAGCTATGTACAGTATTGTACAGTCAAGTGTAAAAATATGGGTGCACACAACTTGCTCATAAATATGCCCCATAGCTCTTATGTCGTCGAATTAAGTTCTAGGTATAAGTATAACGATGGAAGGATTAAATCGATACTTATTTTTGCACTTGTCCGTACAAAGCCTCGTACCAACCGCCACCGTATTAACGGTGAAATGACTGATTTACGATTTAATACTTTGGAACAACCTGTATGTAGGTAGATACAAGGTAATTAAACTTGAAGTTAATTAAACTTAATTAAACGGTGAAGGAAAACATCGTGAGGGCATACACCTGCGAAGAAAAACAATTGTGTGTGTGAAGTTCTCGATCCGCACTGAGCCAGCGTGGGAACTACGGCCCAAGCCCTCTCATTCTGAGAGGTCTGTGCCCTGCAGTGGGACGTATATAGGCTGGGATGATGATGATGATGATGACACACAGTATTAGAGTTTTGGTTCTCGTGAAAAGGTGCTTGCGGGCAAATCTGCTAATTAAAGGTACCCATGAAGAAACTTTGCCCACCACTGCGGTTATGTTAGTCAGTTGACTTTAATTCCAAGCTCCTTAAACAAACGGACTATATCCCAGACAACTTTATAGGAAAGTATTAGTATTAAGTATAATAAGTGAGTAATGTGGCCGGCCGGGTCACATTAATATTAATACCGGACTGTTTTCCGAGGTAGCCATATTTATGACCAACCCATTAAATGTATCATCGCCAATTTTATTGTACGACATATTTCTTGAATTATTTACGGACGGAATATTTACCTATGTAATTTAATTAGCTAGAATATGGGGTTAGTTTTTTTGCTGTTTAAATTTATGGCGGTCCTTCTGAGTTGAACGTGGTCTTAGTATTTCAAAATGAATCTTACTTTATATTGTATTAATCTTTCGTGATTTTCCCTCATAATTATTAAACTAAACGGGACTTATCACGCAAACAATATTTACCTCGATGTTTCGGCCACATTACAGCAGCCGTGGTCCCGAATCGACTTAAGTGTAGGGTGTCATGTCAAGTTCGTTTAGCCGCTCGAGTCTTTCGAACTACCCGCACTTGATTCCGATTAGAATCAAACGTATCGTTCGAATCTCGAACTAATATAAATATTGTTTGTGTGATAAGTCCCTTTTAGTATAACAATTATAAATCTTATTTTACCTACTAAAATTATCAAACAAGTGGCAGTGGGCAAGGCACATCACTCGTAAAACTGATGGCTGATGGGACTACAAGGTTCTTGAATAGCGTCCACGAACCAGAAGACGCAGTATCTCAACAAGATGGAGCGACCTAGTTAAGGATGAGGGAACGTTGGATGCGGATGGCGCAGGAGCGGTAATATGTTTACCAAACCTTGGGGGGAGACCTATGTTTAGCAGTGGACGTCTTTCGACTGAAATGATGACGGTGATGACTAAAATTATAAAAGCGAAAGTATGTGAGTGTCCGCGTGTGTTTGTGAAATTTGGCATTTGGATAGACAAATCTGGATTGAGACATAGGATAAAAATAATATCCTGGTAATGCGTTCAAGAGGGAAAATATTTTTACTTTATACAAGAATAGAGGGCGCTGTCCAAGAACGTTGAATGTTGAGAATACCTCGGCTTACAATATGACGCTTTATCTTCGTCTGCAATTAATAGATGCGTTGTGCTTTAAAAATACTAGCGTAACCCAACTGAAAAGTTTTATTTGTCCAATCATTGAAGAAAATCGTTCTTCAAATTCAAGATAAAAACTACTTAAGTGACCTTGTCGAGTTCTGTAGTAAACAAATTTGATTCAGCCGAGATAAATTTGTCCAAAATAATTTCAAGATGGTTACTGCAAACCGAATTTTATGCTAACTATAACAGATCGGAATATTTTGACTTCTTCAAGTTCAAATTCAAGATATGTTTTACTTAATTTATTATTTCTAAAGCTCCACAATGTCTATTTTCGCCATAAAACTTGTACAAAAACAACCATTTTTTGCTATTCTGCCCACCAGTGAGTGGGCAAAAACGTAAATATTTCACGTAAAGAGAAGATCCATGTTTTTAACGTGGGCAAAACAGCGAGTTAAAACTAGTTGATATTTGCAAAACACTGTAAATCTGAAGTCCTGAACCGTTCTATTACCTCCTCATTACAAGGGCCAGTATCTTTTATTCGTAACTACATCGATTTTACCGACCCGAATCCTCTCACACTTATTAAATTGAGCTCTATCCCCTCGTATCAAAGACTAGTTTATTCCAGCACGCCCCGATCGCATTAAGTATAACGCGAATCTGGTTCGGTGGATAAATGAATTTCAGTTTTGTTGTGTTTGCGATACGGTTTGATTTGGTGTGGTCGGCGGTTTAATTTGGTCGGTTTGACAATATCTAGTGAAAGCGGGAGTGAACTATTTATTTGGTGGAACTGTAATGTCGCTGTATAACCGATTGTTAGCGTGTAATGGTTGTGAGTTAGGCTGGCTTGTGTTTTAGATCGGAATCATTATCATCATCATCCCAGCCTATATACGTCCCACTGCAGGGCACAGGCCTCCTTTCAGAATGAGAGGAGTTGGGCCGTAGTTCCCACGCGGGCCCAGTGCGGATTGGGAACTTCACACAAACCATTGAATTTCTTCGCAGGTGTATGCAGCTGTAAGCGAATTATTGTGGTATAAAAGCCGTGGTAGCCAAGTGGCTTGAGCTTTGGCCTCTCAAGCAGAGGATCATGGGTTCAAAACCTACGCACCGCTGAGTTTTTCGGAATTGACGAGCAATATTACATTTTAAATTTCCCATGAGCTTTACGGAGAAGGAAAACATCGTAAGGAAAACTCAATGGTGTGTTTGAAGTTCACAATCCACACTGGGCCCGCGTGATAACTACAGCTCAAGCCTTCTCATTCTGAGAAGCCTGTGTCTTGCAGTGGGACGTTCACAGGCTGGGATGATGGTGATGATATTGACATCAATATTTTAATGAAAAATAAGCACATTAACAGTAAAAAAAACAGAGCATTTTTCTATTCACCAAGCCCTCAAACACGCCTAGACAGAAAATAAACAGACACAAAAACACTAAACTAAAAAACCCCCTAACTTTAAACTCCCCGTTTCCCCGGTCAATTTCAACTTTGCCCATGTCCAAGTTAACCACGGTAGCCGGCTGTTTTTCGCCATATTGCACATGCATTATGCAGCTCTGTTAATATTGCCGCTGCATTCGGCTATCTGCAGTAGAGAGGGCGTGTTGGTTTTGAGATCTGAATATCACCTTTACGGAACGTGTTTATGATGTTGATGTTGGGAATTGCACAGTCGACTGTAAAAATATCAATACGGGCAAAGTTACAAAAATATTATACTTTATTTATTTAACATTTTGTGTATTTGGCTGCATCGATTTTTTTGTAGTCGACTGTACCAAGTATTGTAGACACTGGCTGCTAAGACAAGTCAATAATAATTGAATTTAAAATATTTTTTTCTACAATTTCATTAAATAAAAGGCCAAGTATAATTTTTTAGGTACCTATATATATATATATTAGGGGACAATCTTACACAAGTCGACCTAGTCCCAAACTAAGCAAAGCTTGTACTATGGGTACTAGACGACGATAAACATACTTAAATAAATATATAAATAAATACTTAAATACATAGAAAACATCCATAACTCAGGAACAAATATTCGTGCTCATCACACAAATAAATGCCCTTACCGGGATTTGAACCCAGGACCTCTTGCTTCGTAGGCAGGGTCCCTACCAACTAGGCTAAAGCGGTCGTTAAAAAAAAAATATATGGAAAAGTATACCTACTTCGTAAACAGCCGCGAACCGTAACTAACATATACCTAATAATCCAGTGTTAACAGCTTCTTAGTTGCACAGAGTTGTTTTTTTAGGGTTCCGTACCCAAAGGGTAAAAACGGAAACCCTATTACTGAGGCTCCGCTGTCCGTCCGTCCGTCCGTCCGTCTGTCACCAGGCTGTATCTCGGGAACCGTGATAGCTAGAGAGTTGAAATTTTCAGAGATGATGTATTTCGGTTGCCGTTATTTATTTATTTATTTATTTGTAATAAGGATAACAACAGCCGTAGATATACAACATAGTACATAAACTGTTACATCATCAAGGCCAATAACAGCTATCCATTGCTTACTTAAACTATGCTATCATATCATAGAAGGAATACTTAAAAACTAAGTTACAGCAAAATTTTATTTTATTTAATTTTGACTTGAGCATGTACGGTTATATCTCTAAAATATATATACTAGATAAGGTGTCAAAAATATCTCAAAAAAAAACATCCATAAACTCTATGTCATTAACCATAAGGTTGATATTACCTATTTTGACGCAAAGACTGTATAGGTATTTATAACAACAAATACTAAAAAATGGAATAAAATAAATATTTAAGGGGGCTCCCATACAAGAAACATGATTTTTTTGCTCGTTTTTGCTCGATATTGATAACGGCAACAGGTAGACACTTGAAATATTCACAGAATATTTAATTATATATCGACTTTAAAAATAAATCATTAAATTAAAACAAAAACAATATTTAAGGGGGGCTCCCATACAACAAACGTGATTTTTTATAGATAATTGTACGGAACCCTTCGTGCGCGAGTCCGACTCGCACTTGGCCTTTTTTATTATAATACGGAACCCTAAAAAAGTAGGTACGCAATTTTCCAATGGAACAGCAAACTGTAAGTATCTGTTTTCAAAACGGTAAATTACGCATTAAAAATCAATTATCATCATTATAAGTGAAGAAAGCGAAGTAATTAAAACGAATACTTACAATACTGTATCTGCCCCAGATGGGAATCTGGGGGAAGGAAAATTTTTATATTAATTTTTTTATTTCAAACTATACAGGGTGTAACTTCATAATCGTGAATTCTTGAAGAATGTGAAAGTTCACCTGATTCTACGGTGATTTCCTTGGAAATGGGTCAGTCAACTTTTTCTTGTAAATTTCTATTTACTCCTTTACAAGTAACTCTGTAATCTCTGGTTAGTGAAACCATGATTTTGTAGTAATTAAATAAACTGTTTATCATAGTGCGTATGTGAAAACCAAAAAAAATAAGTATTTCTATGAAAAAATCCGGTCACCCAGGGGACATACCACTATTTTCATACAAATCTCGGGAACATCATTGTCCCCTGGGTCACCCACGAAATAGAAGCTAAACAAAATAAAATAAATATGGAAATTATACCATTATTGACTACAACAATCTAGGGTTTTGAAAAGTATACTTTAAATAAGGAAAAATAATCAGTTTTTTAATTATTTCGGTTTTCATAGAAAGTAGCAGAAAATCGTTAACAAGAAAAAGTTGATTGACCCAAATAATATTCATCATCATCATCATCATTTCAGCCGAAAGACGTCCACTGCTGAACATAGGCCTCCCCCAAGGCTCGCCAAACAGATCGGCCCTGTGCCATCCGCATCCAATGCATTCCCGCTACCTTCACCAGGTCGTCGCTCCATCTTGTTGGAGGCCTACCTACACTGCGTCTTCCGGTCCGCGGACGCCACTCGAGAACCTTTCGGCCCCATCGGCCGTCAGTTCTACGGACACATCCCCTGCCCACTGCCACTTAAGTCTAGCGATTCTTCGAGCTATGTCCGTGACTTTAGTTCTCGCGCGGATTTCATCATTTCTAATGCCATCCCGCAGAGAAACTCCAAGCATAGCCCTCTCCATCGCCCTCTGAGTGACCTTGAGCTTCCTTATAAGACCCATCGTTAAATAATATTACTATGTACAAAAAAACAAATAGTCTCTGCCTATCCCCTTGCTGGGAAGAAGGCGTGATTGTATGTATGTATGTATGTATGTATGTACAAAAAAAAAACAAAAATATAAAAATGATGAAAAATTGTGACGAGAGCATGCGCTCAGATTATTGATCGTGTACAAAGTTGTTGATTTTATAATATTTTTTCCTTTGAAATCATGTTGCAATCTCAACGCCTCGGCCATTCTACGTCCCACTGCAGGGCGCAGGCCTCCACTCAAAATGAGAATCATCTATCAAAGAAAAATATGGGCATTTCTATTTTTCGTTGTACGAAATTGTTGTTGTAAGAAATTGTTATCAGGGAGTTAAAATTAGTCCGTTTGGTTACACACTTTTTCAAGCCTTTACAATAAAAAAAAAGTAACAAATCGGATAAGTACCACCCTCTCACAGAACACCGGCGTGAAGCAGCAGTAATCCTGCTTGCGTTTCGTACGGTCAGTGAGAGTGCCGGGGGCCCAATACCTCACCCCTTCCCTCCCTCCTTCCTTCCCTCTCCCTTTCCCCTATTCCCTCTCCTTTAGGGCCGACAACGCACTGGCATCGTGTAAAGCGCTGCGGATGTCTATGGACAGTGGTGTTCATTTAACATCAGGTGACCCACTAGTTCGTTTGTCTGGCCTATCTAACATAAAAAAAAAAAGTTTAACAATGTGTAACAAGAACTGAAGAATGGTCCGGTTTGTTAAGTTTTTTTTTATTCTAAAGGCTTGAAAATGTGCGTAACCAAACGGACTAATTTTAACTCCCTGTTAACAATTCCTTAATTGGGTACAACGAAAAATAGAAATGCCCATATATTAAAAGATTTCATTAGCATTATGTTTTGGTTCTGCATCTTTATTTGAACTTGTTATTATTTCCAGCCAGCCATCCAAATTTTGGTTTTAATGAATGGAAAAAATTAGCTTTACCAATTTTCAATTCTGCGCATACGAAATCGCGGGCAAAAGCTACTATAAGACATTGTAACCAACACCAAATTAACAATTGCAGTTGAAACACTCGAAATCTCAACGACCCTTTCCGAGTTACAAAATTATTCGAAGCACGTCGGCACCGTAATAAAACCTTCGGTACGAGCTGCAACAGCATTCGTGGCAGCGTTACAAGACATTACAATTAATACAATGATTACAATTATTACAGTGCTTACAATTGAACGAGCGGGGACAGAATTAAGTGCCCTACTGCTTTATTCAGAGGTTTCAGAGGGCGATGGAGAGGGCTACGCTCGGAGTTTCTCCGCGGGATCGCATTAGAAATGAGGAAATCCGCGCGAGAACTAAAGTCACCGTCATAGCTCGAAGAATCGCCAGACTCAAGTGGCAGTGGGCAGGGCAAATCGCTCGTAGAACTGATGGCCGATGGGGCAAGGTTCTCGAGTGGCGTCCACGAACCGGAAGACGCAGTGTAGGTAGGTCTCCAACAAGATGGAGCGACGACCTGGTTAAGGTTGCGGGATCGCGTTGGATGCGGATGGCGCGGGACCGATCTGTTTGGCGAGCCTTGGAGAGGCCTATGTTCAGCAGTGGACGTCTTTCGGCTGAAATGATGATGATGATGACTGCTTTATTAATACGGAATAAAATTGTTTATTTAGAATTTTAAAAGAAGTGGAAGCTCGGGCACAGTTTGGAAAAGTTACCTTAAGACACCTTAGCATTACATAGTTTAAACTTTGATTACCTAATTTATAACTTTACTTCATTTAATTTAGAATTGAAAACCACAACATCATTATATTGCGGCTCGTCAACTATTTCTTTCCTAGCAAATAGTACAGTACAATTGTCTGGGAGCCGCAAAATAAAATTGTTTTAATGTCACTTTATTTGCGTGTCGTCAATTGTTACTCTAGTACAAATTGTAAAGAGATTATAGTTCACGAGCCGCAATATAATGTTGTTGTGGTTTATAATTCTAAATTAAATGGAGTATACACAGTTTAAATTTGTATGGTAGTAATTTGTAAGTCGTGGTAGCCCAGCGGTTTGTCCAATGGCCGCTCAAGCAGAGGGTCGTGGGTTCAAATCCCGGCTCGCACCTATGAGTTATTCGGAATTTATGTGCGAATTTACATTTGAAATTTACCACGAGCTTTACGATAAAGGAAAACATAGTGAGGAATCCTGCATACACCTGCGAAGAAATTCAATGGTGTGTGTGAAGTTCTCAATCCGCACTGGGCCCGCGTGGGAACTACGGCTCAAGCCCTCTCATTCTGAGAGGAGGCCTGTGCCCTGCAGTGGAACGTATATAGGCTGGGATGATGATGATGAAATTTGACTTTTAACTTTGACTTTAGAGTTGAATGTTGTATTGAAAAAATGGTACTTTACTTAGTCATTTCGACCACCTACTAAAATAAATAACAGGATATCAAAACAATGCATGTCATTAATTTTAGACATCATGTTTCATTGTAACATCTGCTGCTTAAGACCTACACAATCGATATATATGTATACATAAATAGAAACAGTGTTAGTTTTATTTTTCAAAACTTCCGGGCTCGATACCAGATCTGCGTACATTTTTTTTTAAATATACGAATGCAGTTTTTCTTGTTATTAAAATCGATGACATGGTTCCTAAGAACAGATCTTAGTATGTCTTATAGTTTCAGACTTTCCCATACTGACCGATCTAAATGGGCCACCCTGTACAAAAAAACTACATTTGAAAAAGAACTCCATGCAAAGCTCGGCCGAATATGTTTATATTATTAGGTAATTCACGTAAGCAAACCCTCGGGTACACGCTAGTGCCTCATAAATAGCTAAATTCAACACTCAACCTCAACAAACATCTAAGCTTTAAGCGCCTATATAACTTAATACCTACTTCACCGTCTCCCACATAATAAAAGTACATACTCGCTCCCTCCGGCGTCCCCTTACGTTCCCTCGTCCCCCTCCCCTCCTGGAAGGGGTTGAAATAGGTACCGTATCATTGTTGGTGCCTGAAATATTACTTGTAAGATTTTTATGGACGCTTGTTGATGTGACGCTCTGAAAAGAGGGTCTAAAATAAACGGATGGATTAGATCCTAAAACTTTCAATGACAATGTATTTATTATATTTTTTCATACTATTATAAGTCAGGTAGCCTATGGCCTCTCGAGCAGAGGGTCGTGAGTTCGAGACTGAGCTCGTACTTCTGAGTTTTTCTTTTAAGTGGGAAATTAGATTTTAAATTAACAACGAGGTTTACGGTGAAGGCATATTTACACCTGCGAAGGAATTCTATAGTGTGTATGAAGTTCCCAATCCATACTTGTCCCGCGTGGGAACAACGACCCTAACCCCAATGTGGAAGGCCTGTCTCCTGCAATGGAATGTTTAAGCGTCGAGATATTTTTCTTGTCATAATTATGTAGGTATGTAACGTGGTGGTATTATGTATATGTTTTTTTAAAGCCGTGGTGGCCTAGTGGTTTGAACTATGGTCTCTCAAGCAGAGGGTCGTTGGTTCGAGTCCGGGCTGGCACCTCTGAATTTTTCTGAATTTATGTGCGAAATTACATTTGTAATTTACCATGAGCTTTACGGTAAAGGAAAACATCGTGAGGAAACCTGCACACGCCTGAGAAGAAATTCAATGGTGTGTGTGAAGTTCCCAATCCGCACTGGGCCCGCGTGGGAACTACCCAAGCCCTCTCATTCTGAGAGGACGCCTGTGCTCGGCAGTGAGACGTATATGTATATAGGCTGGGATGTTGATGATGATGACGATATAACGAAAAACCGTGGTAGGATCGTGGTTTAACCTGCGGCTTCTAAAGCAGAGATAATGATAATGATAATATATTTATTTACATAGAACATACGAGGAGATCCGTAGAAGAACCGGGGTCACCGACATAGCCAAACGGATTAGCTCGTTGAAATGGCAATGGGCAGGCCATATATACATATACAACGACCACTTTAGCCTAGTTGGTAGTGACCCTGCCTACGAAGCAAGAGGTCCTGGGTTCAAATCCCGGTAAGAGCATTTATTTGTGTGATGAGCACGGATATTTGTTCCTGAGTTATGGATGTTTTCTATGTATTTAAGTATTTATTTATCTATATAAGTATGTTTATCGTCGTCTAGTACCCATAGTACAAGCTTTGCTTAGTTTGGGTCGATTTGTGTAAGATTGTTCTCTAATATTTATTATTATTATATTATTATTATATAGCACGCAGAACAGATGGCCGTTGGGGGCCAAAAGTTCTGGAATGGAGACCACGGACTGGCAAGCGCAGCGTGGGACGTCCACCAACGAGATGGACGGACGATTTGGTGAAAGCCGCAGGTTCAGGGTGGATGCATATCGCTTCCAATCGTAATGATTGAGCATCAATGAGGGAGGCCATGTCCAGCAGTGGACGTCCTACGGCTGAAATGATGATGATGATGATGATGACATAGAACATGATACAAAATAACAGATCTGAAAATATAAATAAAAGGCTCTCACATTCTGCCGCGATTGCGACGTGTGTAAGTTAAATAATTCATACTTAATGGCAATCAATAATTAAAAAAAAAAATACAAATGTCAAAAAGTGTTAAGAGAGACGTGGGTTGGAAGCCCGGGCTCACACCTCTTGAGTTTTTCAATGTTCGAAATTACATTGAAGTTTACCGTGATCTTTACGGTAAAGGAAAACATAGTGAGGAAATTTGTACACACCTGCTAAGATATTCAATGGTGTGTGTGAAGTTCTCAATCCGTACTGAGCCCGCGTGGGGGAACTACAACCCGAGCCCTCTTTATAATGAGACGAAGCCTGTGCCTCGCAGTGGGTTGTATGTAGGTTAGGATGTTGTTGACGATGATTATCCAATATGTTATGCTCAAAGGAGACAAACCCGCTGGTAAATACTACTTGTAAATAATGAAAAACAAATCAACGTCCTGATGATTTGAACACGATACCTTCTGCTCAGTAAGCCGCTCATTTACCCCCGCGCCACGCGGTCTTGGTGTAACCCGACGAAAATTATACACACAATCTCAGTACGTGGTGGAACAGACGCCGCTAGCATACGGACGTTACCGCGCGAAGCTGGCGGCGGGGCGAATAAATCCTCGCTCGTTTGTACCCCATTCGGTTCGTGTTAGGGCTGTCTCGGAATGAGGTGAAGACATTTAGGTAGCTATGATTTTTTAGGGAGCCGTTCCCAAAGGGTGTCAATCGTCATCATCATCATTTCAGCCGTAGGACGTCCACTGCTGGACATCCACCCTGGACTTGCATCCACCCTGAACCTGCGGCCTTCACCAAATCGTCCGTCCATCTCTTTGGTGGATGTCCTACGCTACGCTTGCCTGTCCATAGTCTCCATTCGTGAAACAAGCCACCACCACGAGGGTGTTGATGTGACCCTATTACTGAGACTCCGCTGTCTGTCTGTCTGTTTGTCCGTCTGTCACAAGCCTCTATCTCCTGAACCGTAATAGCTAGACACTTGCAATTTTTACCGGTTATGTATTACTGTGGCCGCTATAACAACAAATACTAAAAATAAAATTAAATTAAAAATTAAAGGGGGTCGTGATACAAGAATCGTGTTTTTATCAGCGTTTTTAACTCGATCTTATAACGGCGTTAGCTAGATACTTTAAATTTTCATCGATTATGTATTACTGTGGCCGCTACAATAAAAAATAATAAAAATATGATTAAATTAAATAAATAAATTAATATCACGGGACAATTCACACCAATTGACCTAGTCCCAAACTAAGCAAAGCTTGTACTATGGGTACTAGACAACGGATAAATATACTTATATAGATAAATACATAATTAATCTAATTAATCTAATACCTTTAAACGAGCAATTCTTGTATATATATATATAATCAGGATCTCGGAAACGGCTCCAACGATTTCGATGAAATTTGGTATGTGGGGGTTTTCGGGGATGAAAAACTGATCTAGCTATGTTTCATTTTCAGAAAATCGCTTTTACTCGTGTTTTCCGGCTATTTTTGTTTGCATTAGAATATAAAGCTAAATTTCGCTGACTTCGAGCAGATCATAATGGCACATTAGAAATCGGGTGGTCGCGGATCCAGCCGACCTCGGTTCGATACCACGTTTTTTTTCAAGATTTTTAGTTTTTTTTTTAAGTTTATTATTTATGAGAAAACGTCAAGTTTCTTCTTTTGTGAGAAAAAGTTACTTTTTTGTGAGAAAAAGTTATTTTTTTGCGAGAAAAAGATACTTTTTTGTTAGAAAAAGTATTATAGGGAACGTGCAGTAACTATAGGTGGCAGCACTAATGCGACAGAAGAGACACTATGCGGACAGTAAAACAAACTTATCAAGGTAAAACATTCAAATTGATGGCACCCTTATGGCACCAGTTGGCAGCACCGTCTATGTGCACGTTCCCTATTGGGAGCACAGAACAGGAAAAGCCGGTTGTCTGTAAAGTCGGTTTACGGACGATAGTTTAACGTGACTGACCCCCCCCCCCCCCACCCCCTCCGGTGTTTTTGTCAAATATCTTGAAAACGGTGCATCCTACGGCAAAATCAATGAAATTTTCATCCCCCCTTTAATACCCCCACGCTCCCTCCCCCGCATCCCCTCCCCCCCTCTCAACCCCCCCCCCCCCCACCCCTCCGGTGTATATAATCAGGATCTCGGAAACGGTTCCAACGATTTCGATGAAATTTGGTATTTGGGGGTTTTCGGGGATGAAAAATTGATCTATCTTGGTCTTATCTCTGGGAAAACGCTTGGTACCGAGTTTCTGCCCGAGCAGAGCTCGGTCGCCCAGGTACTTACATATTAAACATCCAAGACTCGAGCACAAACATTCGTATTATTCACACAAATATCTGCCCCGACCGGGAATCGAACCCGGGATCTCAAGCTTCGTATTCAGGTTCTCTGACAACTAGGCTATCCGGCCGTCTAATTAATTAATTGAACATTAATGCCGGCTGTATAGTCGGGGTAAAAAAAGTTCGTCACTTTTCGACCTTAATTCATTGACATAGAGTCGAAAAGTGACGAACCTTTTCTTACCCCGACTATACACTATCGAACGAGTGCTCTCGCCGAGAGGTCTCGCCCGCCGACTCTCGCCACGGGAGCGAGAGCGGGCGAATAAGCCCGAGGCATCCCGAGGCGAGCCGAGTGCTACCATGTTCACTCTCGCACTCAGCCTGTCTCGGCGAGATTTACGGCGTATATTTTGAGATACCATAGTTTGGGAATAGGCAATTGGTGTCAATTTGCGTTTATTTAAAAAGAAGTATTGTTATGAGACCTATGGTTTGTGGTTTGACCTAGTCTCTCAAGCAGGGGGTCGTGGGTTCGAGTCCGGGGCCGCACCTCTGAGTTTTACGGAATTAATGTGCGAAATTACATTTGTAATTTACCATGAGCTTTACGGTGTAGGAAAACATCGTGAGGGCTGCATACACCTGAGAAGAAATTCAATGGTGTATGTGAAGTTCCCAGTCTGAACTGGGCCCGCGTGGGAACTATGGCCCAAGCCCTATCATTCTGAGACATGTCCCCTGCAGAGGGTATGTATTACAATACCGAAGTACGAAAGACCGAATGTATTAAAATATCGAATGGGTCAAAAGACCGACACGATTTTTTTCTGAAACCGTAAACTTATCAGAATTTATTAAAACGGCATCATACAGAACCCATTAGGTTAGGTTAGGTTTGCTTTATAACAATCTTAAAAAGTAAACGGTTTCAGAAAAAAATCATGTCGGTCTTTTGACCCATTCGATGCTTTAATACACTTCGTCTATCGTACTTCGGTATTGTAATACATACCCCCTGCAGATGATGATGATGAAAGTGGCAACCCTAACCATCCCCCGTAAACCTCAAAGAACTGTTACATTTGTTCGCACTAATTACACGCGTGAACTTCGCACATACGCAACTCGAGCGCGTCCGCGTAATAACGCGTCGGGGAATAAGTTTATTCGACGCAGCGAATTAAAACGCGCACCGAAAGCGTAGCGCTGCTAATAAGATGCTTGGTCTCCGGCGGGTTGTTAAGTGATAAAGTTCAAGTTGTTTCGCTTAACTGGAATGATTAAAATTGTGAATACAATGACAGAGAACATTTATGGTCGGATCCGAACAGATTCGGCGTTTGCCTCAGATAAGTTTTTAAAACAAACTTTTTTTTGTCGACTTACTTTTCGTTAATTCTGCTGTGCCCGTGGCTGAGTCTGTGAAGAATTTTTTAACTATCTAATGTCCTTTCTTGGGTTTCAAATTATTTCCATGCCAATAAAATTTTCATCTAGATAGGTAAGTTTAAGCGTGAAAAGCTGGTAACAGACAGACAAAGTTGTTTTCGCATTTATAATATACGAGCTTTTGTCCGCGACTCCGTCTGCGAAGAATTCGTTTATCGCTATCCCGCGGGAGCTATGCCATTTTCCGGGATAAAAAGTATAGTAGTGCCAAATTTCATCAGAATCCGTCAAACCGTTTTAGTGTGAAAGAGTAACAAACATCCATCCATCCATCCATACACAAACTTTCGCGTTTATAATATTTGTGACTCGTAAGTATAGATTGTCATCCATACTTCATTCTCACATATATATTCTCATATATAGATTTACTTACTTACTTATCAAATTTGAAGTCGAATATAAGTTAAATGAAATATTATACAAAATAATTTATTATTCTGCAAGTCATCCCTTCCCTTTCCCCATAATTTTCCTCTCCCTTTTCCTGTTTCTTTTTCTTTTTCTATTTTTTTTCACATTTTAGACAATTTACCAATTTCAAGTAGAAAACAGTTTTAAAACATGTCCGACGCGCGACGTTGTTCTACTAGTAAATAATCCTTTACACCGTTCCCGATTCGGGCTGATAATAATAATAATCAAATTTTTTTTTTATTTTTTTTTATTAGCCTGTTTTGGTGTCCCACTGCTGGGCAAAGGCCTCTCCTCTCTTGCTCCATTCTTGCCTATTCAACGCGAGCTCCTGCCATCCCACGTGATACACATCTAGGTCGTCCCTCCATCTCCGCTTTGGTCTGCCTCTTTACGATATCCATCGCTAGGGATCCATTCCGTGACAAGTTTGGCCCAACGTTCCGAGTTCATTCGACATACATGTCCAGCCCAGTCCCACTTCAACTTGGCCGTCTTTACGCCCACATCAGCAATACGAGTCATAGAGCGCAGCTCAGTATTTCTAATCCGGTCGGTTCTTCGGACTCCCACAATGCTTCGCTCCATTGCTCGTTGGCAAACCTTGAGTCTGAACTTTTGAGCCTCTGTAAGTGACCACGTTTGCGCGCCGTAGGTTAGGACGGGCAGGATACACATGTCGACGAGTTTGCGCTTTAGAGACATTGGAAGGTTCCCCTTCATTAGCGACTTCATAGACAAGAAGCTCTTCCAGGCGTTTTCGATACGTCTATCGATTTCTTTGTCTTGCCTGTTTTCGAAGGATGCTATCTGGCCTAAGTAATAATACTCGTCGACGTATTGTATGTCCTGTCCATCCACTGCAATTTTACGTTTGATGCTATTTGTCATGACCTTAGTTTTAGCTCGGTTCATGATAAATCCAATCTCAAAGCTCGCAGTGCTGAGGTCCTGAAGCATTTGTTCGAGTTCGAGTGCTGTGTTCGAGAACAAGACAATGTCATCGGCGAATCGGAGGTTTGTTAACCTCTTATCGCCAACTTCGATGCCTTTGTTCTCCCATGAGTCATGGTCAATAAGCCATTAAAATAAAATAAATAATAAATATTACGGGACAATCTTACACAAATCGACCTAGTCCCAAACTAAGCAAAGCTTGTACTATGGGTACTAGACGACGATAAACATACTTATATAGATAAATAAATACTTAAATACATTGAAAACATCCATAACTCAGGAACAAATATTCGTGCTCATCACACAAATAAATGCCCTTACCGGGATTTGAACCCAGGACCTCTTGCTTCGTAGGCAGGGTCACTACCAACTAGGCTAAAGCGGTCGTCATTGGCCAATGAATATCCATAATTAGACAGGGCATCATTGACTGGTGCCTGCCAGAGGACATCAAGGCGCTCCGGGGAAATGGTTTTAAAAATAAATTGACGAGTTTACTTCTCGACGGATGTTTTCACAATGTTGAGAGTTATTTGGGATATAAAATGACGGTATAATTATAATGGTATACAGGATGAAATTTTGAACGTGATACAAAATTAGTGTTTCTAGCTTAGTTAATGCTGGACAGCATAATGCATTTACCCAGTTGTTAGAATTAGTATTGTTAAATTTGAGGTGTCCATACATTTAGTTCATAAATTAACTACAACAAAGTATGAAAATCCAAAATTTTATCAGACCAATTTCAATAATTGAGAATGCATTATGTTATCCACATTAACTAAGCTTGAAACACTAAATTTTGTATCACGTTCATAATTTCACCCTGTTAGTATTATTTACATGGAACTTAAGACTATTGAATTTGTGAATTTATGTATTATGATTATTATTGTGATTCCAATGTATTTTAATTTTATAAATTGTCATTTTATTAATAGCCTTTCAATTAAATATTTGCACGCCTGCATGCAGGCTAAATACACTGTGAAAAACCACACTATAAGACCTTACTGTACTGTGTTCAGGCAAATAAATATATTTGATTTGATGTTCAGGGTGCAGCGTCCCAAGCACTTCTTTTCCCGGACGGATCTAGAAGGGAACCGCAACTCTTGGGCATACGAGGTTAGCCGACACGCACCCCCTCCGCCATGTTGTCGATACGTATCGACGCGTGCCGCGTACTTAGGGCTGCCACTAACACTTGTTTATTCAAGATTGGTTTTTGGGAATCTTTTTGTATTTTTTATTTTTTCAACTCCAGTTACTTTTACGGTCATCCCGTGAAATCCATATATTTCACACGAAATACAAACTGAAACATGGATGCACAGAAACACTCAGAAAAAGAGACCAGCGCTGGCAATCGATCAGCATTCCGTGCTGTGTGCTAAACCCCTACACCATCATCACTGGTCACCATCCATGTTTCAGTTTGTATTTCGTGTGAAATACTTGTATATCCATCCATACTATAATGTTATAAATGCGAAAGTGTGTCTGTCTATCTCTCTGTCTGTCTGTCGGTTACCTCTTCACGCTTAAACCGCTGAACCGATTTAGATGAAATTTGGTAAGGAGATAGTTTGAGACCCTGGGAACTGGGAAGGACATAGGATAGTTTTTATCCCGGAAAATTGCATAGATCCCGCGGGATAGCGATAAACGAATTCTTTACAGACGGAGTCGTGGGCAACAGCTAGTTAGTTATAAAAATGTAGCAAAAAAACGACATGGTAGCCGAGTGGTTTGACCTATGGCTTCTCACACAGAGGACCGTGGGTTTGATCGAGCCCGGTTTTTTCATACAATAGGTTTTCGTTTGACCACAATCACGCCTGATGGAAAGCGAAGATGAGGCCTACGATGCAGCACGCGTGCCTAGTAAATGCTCATTCACCCTAGACTTGAAGGGGAATAAGGAGGAAGCAGTTGAACGCGGTGTTGCACTAGCTAGTAAATACTACTATAATATGTTGAAGGGATATGTGGCAACCCTAGCCACACCTCGTGTTATCTGACGTCAAGGCATTGTCGTGTCGCGTTTTTCTACGACGATAAAAGAGTCGATATAAACGTCCGAGCTCCTTGCGTGTAATACGGGTACGAAAGCCAATTGATATAGCGATGCCTATGGAAATGACTATTGTCTTTAGTTCACACTTTATATATAAGGTATATACCTAGACGTCAAAGTCAGTCAGTCAGTCATTATAAACGAGGCATTATTGTAAGTGCGAGCCGTAGGCGAGCGCGGTAAGGAAGCTGAGTGTGTAATGATCAATGCACACGAGTTGCATACGACGTTTTTTTAAAGTGATAATAATAATATGTTAGTGACTATTAGTTCTTAACTAAATTACATTAATTTACTTTCTTATTTTTTCCAGAACCATTATAACTTGGCCTTTCGCACAATAGGTTATCGTTGGATTTTGGGACTCTGTAGAATTAACAAACAATTAAATTTCGTGCTATTAGTTAAATAAAAAATTAAGACTTGTAAAAAATAAACAAGTAATGCAGGCAACTGAAAACGCTCTGAAATTACCGTATTTCGATAAAACGCTCCCAAAACCAAACATTAACTACATTAAATAAATAAATAAATAAAAAAATAAATATCACGGGACAATTCACACCAATTGACCTAGTCCCAAAGTAAGCCAAGCAAAGCTTGTGTTATGGGTTACAAGGCAACGGATAAACATACTTATATAGATAGATACATACTTAAATACATATTAAACACCCAAGACCCGAGAACAAACATTCGTATTTTCCATACAAATATCTGCCCCGACACGGGAATCGAACCCGGGACCTCAAGCTTCGTAGTCAGGTTCTCTAACCACTAGGCCATCTGGTCGTTAAACATTTACCGTCCAAACAAGGTTATGCCGAGAATATCATCCGAAAAACAAAGATGGCCGGAAAACTCGAAAATGTGCCTCCCCCGGGTGGTGGGTATTATGTTATGCTTAATTTAATTTCATTAGGCCAGGCGAGATTGTGCGGCTTTTATGCCGACCGTACTATAATTGCTTTGAGGTAATTGTTAGAAAATTGTTATGCTTATTTTTTTGGTGACCGTTGCTGAGGGTTTTCGTGATTGTTTTTAAAGGTATTGCTGTAGTAGCGTGTTTGTGTAGATACAAGTGGATTTAGAGTTAGAATTGGAAGGAGAAATCTAGGTAATTGGTTTAAGCATAGAACTAGGAACATAACTATAAATTAAAAATTTTAATAACCCCCAACGCAATTTTGTCACACATACGTTTGAAAGTAAAGTAAATGCCCATTATGCGTCTGAACCGGCTGGACCGATTTTGATGAAACATGTCTAAGAACCATCGCCAAGAAACCTTTCAAATAAAAAAAACCACATCCAAATCGGTTCACCCGTACACACATACACACATAGCGGTCAAACTTATAACACCCCTCTTTTGTGTCGGGGGTTCAAAATAGTATTTATACTGTTTTAAACTTTCGTGATTTTCACTCATAATTATAATACCTACGAAACGGGACTTATAACGCGAACAATATTTACCTCGACGTTTCGGCCACATTGCAGCAGCCGTGGTCACGAGTTAACTAATTAACTGGTTAATACTACTTATTAATTAGTTAGTTTTGTTTGCGTGATAAGGATAAGTCCCGTTTAGTATAGGTACCTAACAATTAAATAGTATTTAGTTTTTCAAATTATTTTCAACTACATAATTATAGTGAAAAAATACGGATAACTCATGGCTATGCTTGAGTTTAGGTCGAGTGTGTGCGTTTGGCAGCCGCCGTGGCGTGCTGCTCCAAGAAGAAGGGCTACGGATTAGCCCGAAACATTTCGAGCTAAAATTGATCATAGACGTGAGTTGCCCGTATTTATTCACTATGAGTCAGTCTCACGGTAGTTTCAGTATGGGCAGTTTCTGCGATTTAAGGACGTGCTGAAGCTTCACATGAAGAGAGCCAATATTGAGCCATCCAAGTGGGAGGCTTTAGCAAAAGATCGACCACGATGGAGGCAGACGGTGCACAATAAAGTGTGTGACTTTGAGGCTAGTCGCTGTAGCGGATTAGACGCTAAACGCGACGAGCTGAAGGCCAGACCACCTGTGGCCATAAAGTATAACTACGTCGGAGGGGTGCTGACCTGTGGCGAGTGTGGCAGAACATTCGTTGCAAAAATCGGCTACGCCAGCCACCTGAGAGCGCATCAGCGACGCTCTGAATCATAGGAAACAGTCGCTGTGGCCGAATACGGCTAGGAGAGGATGATGAGTTTCATTATTATTTTCACCGCATTTTTTTTGCCTCTAGCTACTTTCGTATTTATAATTATACGATGAAACTGAGGCCTTATTATATAAAACTCTATATTAAACTTAGATTTGTATTTGAACTGTTTCGTTAGTATAAACTGCAATCTAGTACACTAGAAAAGTACCTATTCCAGACATATATGTAAGTGAATCGGACATGATTGAGTATGTACTTGCGCACACGCGCCTGTACACATGCGTACACACACACGCACGCGCATAAACACACACACACACACATACGTACACGCACACACACACATTACACACACACACACACACACACACATGTTTATGTTTAATGGTTCAATAGATATAAGTGTAACAAATCTTCCATGTACCTGTCTGTTTTTGTTTTTATTTCTTTTCTATCACCCGACAGTCGAAGGAGGGTTATGTTTTTTTACATAATAATTTGTACCTAGTTATAGACGAGCAGGACCTCCTGGTACAGATGTCTTTATATTCAAAAGGAGGTCCCAACCTTGATGTTTATTATGTAAGGTTAAAAACGAAATAAACATTTATCATTTTAATTATTATGTATAGCGAAGAAATTCAATGATGTGTGTGAAGTTCTGAATCTGCAATAGGCCCAATCCCTTTCATTCTGAGAGGAGATCTGTGGCTTGCTGTGATTATGATGGCGAAGTGTATAAGTATGCATAGAGATGTAGCTGTGAACCGTTTAAAACTATCACACAGTGTGAAACTATCGGCTAAAAAAACCCCCGAAATTCCGCCGCTTCGCTGCATTCGTTGAAATTTTAATTCCCTGCGACATATGGATGCAAGGGGGCGTGGGGTGTGGGCGTGGGGTGTGGGGGGTGGTCATTAAAAAAATGTGTCCCACTTCATTCGGGCCTGGGCGACCGCAGCGCCCCTCACTAATTAATAATAATGAAATGTTCACGAATATTAAATTTTGGTTCTAAGGTTTTGGTGAGCGTGTGTTTGAATGAAGTGAGCGGAGTGAGCGTGGCAGCGATTCGTTTAATCTTTGCCATATTTAAAATAAATCTCACATGTCATTGACCGCTCTCTCACCTGATCCAGTAACAGCATATTCACTCCAACCAAAGGTTCCTCGTAATGTTTTCAGGTAGGAGAAACACAAAATAATTAAGTAACAGTCATAATGGGTGGACTCCGAGACGTTGGACCACCTTAAATCGTAGCTAACCATACAAAGCGATTGACTGGAATAAGATCCGTTGAGTGTAAATTTAAACAGCAAATTGTCACAACGAAATTCAATATCAGAGGCCTATTCAATAAACGTGACCGGTTACAAGTGACTATGACAATTCGTAATACATCGCTGCTTTAGAAGTTCCGTGTTCCACCGGGCTTTATATTCGCTGGGCAATTCAGACCAAATTGTCAATATCACTAGTAACCTGTCACGTTTATTAAATAGGCCCCTGCTCCATCGTAGGCCTCATCTTCGCTTTCCATCAGGCGTGATTGTGGTCAAACGCAAGCCTAGGTAAGTATATTGTATAAAAAAAAAACAATATCAGCCCCGATAACGTGGACATCATCAGGCACTATATCGCACCAAGTTGGTTGGTAAACAGCTCATATTTCGTACTAACAAGTGGCTTGGTAAAAAGATCAGCTAGCATCACATCTGGACACATTAAAGCAGTCTATCATATCTCTAATATAATACCTAACATCAGTTTCGTCCCAAATTGATTAGAGCAGCACAACAATCTTATAAGAACGTAACATTAAAAGCTGCCTTAATAACGCTTGTAGGAACACCGCTTTCCTATTATCTCCATTGGCGATTCGTAACGTATCTACTGTGTTAAAAATTAATTGTTAAATGGTTTAGTTGTTAGTTCGTTAGGTACTAAAAAAATGCAGATATAAGGTAAACGTACCAATGCTCCACACTTCAACGCCCAGTAGATGACACCCATCTGTCACCTCTCTTACTATAACTATAACATAACATTGAAGGTGCCATGTATTGGGTCGGTTTCGAGCACAGGGACGTTTACCTTATTTGAAAAAAATATACTTTGTTGAGTTTCTTGCCAGATTCTTTGCAACAGGGTTTTTCCGGACCTGTGGTAGATTCTTCGACTTTCATAAGTATTTGTTATAGCCCAAATTTAATAAATGTTTTGACTTTGACTAGCTTCTCTCAAGGTAATAAGTAATATACTTCCGTACTATGACACGCTCCGAAAAACTGCACAGAAGGGGATCCTATCGATGTTTAGAAAATTTTATTTCCGAAGGTTTAGAATCCCGAAAACTTCATTTGTCCGAAAGCATTTTTTGTGAAACTGTAAATATTTCAGGATTTATTTCAGGACCATTGTGTAGAACCTTTTAGGTTAGGTTAGGGTTGTTTTATAAAAATCCTGAAATATTTACAGTTTCAGAAAATAATGCATTCGGATAAAAGAAGCATTCAGGATTTTAAGCCTTCGGAATTTTTTTTTTCTAAATGTTGATAGGTAACCGCACAGAAGTCAGCTCATAGTAAAACAAAGCATAAGGTTTGTACTGACAGCGTAAGGTATATTCAAAAAATTCCAAACACGCATTAGAATATACAGACACTCTTATTTATAAAAATGTTAATCATGTTACGTGATGAAAAGATATGAAAGCTTATGAATGCCAATAAAGGCAATTTTCCGCGGCAATAATAGTTGTTCACTATCGCTCATTACACGCGGCTTAGCGCTATCAGTTAATAACGCTTTATTGAAACTAGCGGTGTGACGAAACGTCACAGACATGCTAGTGACGCTCCTATTGACAGGTGCACCCTGGCCAACAACGGTCTACTAACGTCGTAGCTAATTCTTAGATCACTTCATGATGTAAGCGGCAAAATTTGTCATTGCATGATATAGAAAGTTTTCCTCTAGTTGCAGTAGTTCGGTTGATTTGTCCGGGACCGAACTGCTGCAACACTTTTTGTCTCAGTAGTTCGGTTAACATGTCAAACCGAACTGTTGGGAAGACTTTAGTTGCAGTAGTTCTGTTGACTGTCCGGGATCGAACTACTGCCACAATTTTAGTCTTATTAGCTCGGTTATGACGTCAAACCGAACTACTGAGAATTGAAACGACTCAAAAGGACGTTTAAGGATTAGATTGTACAACAAGAGCATAAAACGAGCCATTTTACCCGAGACGTTTGGTTGGTCAATTTAATTTAATGCTAGAGTTTTAGGTACACTCTTCTTTTCACTTCGATTGCAAGGAAATGAAATAAGTAGCAACATTGCAAATAAAATTAACTAGCTCTTATTTTTCATGGATTGTGTATTTAGCTATATTTTTAATCGCGTAAGTCGTTTCAATTTTCAGTAGTTCGGTTTGACGTCACAACCGAGCTAATGAGACTAAAAGTGTGGCAGTCAGTAGTTTGGTCCCGGACAATCAACCGAACTACTGCAACTAACGACCGCACCACTTTAGCCTAGTTGGTAGTGACCCTGCCTACGAAGCAAGAGGTCCTGGGTTCAAATCCCGGTAAGGGCATTTATTTGTGTGATGAGCACGAATATTTGTTCCTGAGTTATGGATGTTTTCTATGTATTTAAGTATTTATTTATCTATATAAGTATGTTTATCGTCGTCTAGTACCCATAGTACAAGCTTTGTTTAGTTTGTGTTTTTTTTTTTTTTTTTTTTTTTTTTTTTTTTTTTTTTTTTTTTTTTTTTTTTTTTTACTAAAGGTTTCCCAGCAGTTCGGTTTGACGTCTTTACCGAACTACTGAGACAAAAAGTGTTGCAGCAGTTCGGTCCCGGACAAATCAACCGAACTACCGCAACTAGAGGACAGTTTTTTTTTTACATCTCTTGGTCCGGGTGACTGCTTAGTTCCAAAGGAGTGTTCACGTCTCTCGTTGAGAGTATTAACATAGGCCTTGCTGTATCACTGCTATATAAGTGATTAAGCGAGCTAAGACGTGTTATGCATTGGAAAAAAATCGTGTTTCTATCCCGACCAGTTGTGGTGTAGGGTTAAAAGCACGCCGCAAGGTAAGCTGAGGACCCGGGTTGGGTTCGATACCCGGAGCTGGTCTTTTTCTGTGTTTTTCTGTGCATCTATGTTTCAGTTCGTATTTAGTATGAAATATATAGAAAGATCGAAGATACCAGATCGATGTGTAGGATTAGGTAGTTATCATGATATAAAGTGGTGCACCGTGTGTCTAATGAAGTCAACGTGCGTTTAGCTGTTCATATCGAAAAGCTGAACTATAACTCAGAAATGGAGAATAAAATTCGGAAAAAACCCTAAAGTGTCCTAATCACACCTTTCCTAACAACTTTGATGCTCAGTTTAACCTGGCCATATCTTGAAATGCAACCATATAGTAAATTAGTTAGCCGATGGCAAATATTCGATTTTGAGCAGGGTTATTATTGACAATAGAACATCAACATCTATAAAACAACTAGCTGTTGCTCGCGTCTCCGTTTGCGAAGAACAGAAGTAGGTATAAAAAATAGCGTACTACCTATTCTCAGACCTACCGAATACGGAGCAAAAAGTTTCATAAAAATCGGTCAAGTCGTTTCGGAGGAGTTCGATAACAAACATCGTGACACGAGATTTTTATATATTACAAGAAGATAACATGACTGGCAGACTACTCATACATATACTATATCATTACAGCTAGGAACTTGAAATATGGCAGACAGCGGTATACCTTGAATACCATATTGATGCTCTGAAATTCCCATGGGATTGAGAAAAGCTTTCAATTACGAGGGCAAAGTTACAAGCACAAGTACCAATTTGTGTATTATTGATCAAGGGAAGTCATAGTAGAGCAGTTAACAAGAGAGAAAGCGGTACATAGATCAGAAATTGCTCACCCAAAACTTAGACTGAAACATTAGCAATGTAGGTAGGGCAAGCCTTGGGTAATTGGTAATACGAGGTAATTCGGTGATAGTCCCCTTCTTAGGAGAGCTAGGGCTCTATCTACCAGGAAAATGTAAGAATATCTATAAATTTCAAACCATGATTTTAAACCTTGATTTTTTGGTTTCAAATTCATAGATATTCTTACATTTTCCTGGCAGCTAGAGCTAGAAGAAGGGGACTATCACCGAATTACCTCGTATCACCAATTACCCAAGGTTTGCCCTACCATTCTCATCATAATCTCCTTGTATCCTACTGTACTCCTCAGAGAAATTAAACAGAATAAAAGACTAGACAAGAAGGTAACAAATACAGTTGTTAATTTAAGAAAATTTGGTTCTTGTACCGAAATGAGGTATACCTCAGGGAAGTATCTTAGGGCCTGTGTTGTTCTTTAGTTATGATTTTGACCTTGTTAATATTTTTACTACAAATTTTGTGTGATTGTACGTAGACCCTTTGATCAATTATAACTGTAGATCCAAAGTCGCGCGCCCGAAAATGTACGAGCCAAATGAGCGCCACTTTGATAAAAGTGGCCTTCTTTTTTCTCAGAATGTTGCGTGAAATTGTCAAGTTTAGCTGTCAAGTGGAGTTTTGCCGCTACCGAAATTCGACTGTAATGAAGTAAAGACTAGGTTCAAATTTCTGTGTAGGTGATGATTTTATTTGTTACGCAACCAAATAAAAAAGTTCGGACATTCTTTGAAGGGGATTTTGTTCGGCAATGTGTATCTTCAGTTATAATTGATCAAAGCGTAGATCATTAAAAGTGACTCTGAACAACAACCTTTTCAACAAACCAAGCGGAGGAGGTACTCAAGTCGACACGTATACATATTTTTTTTAACTGCCACTACCGCTATCAAGTGGCTTTAAAATGTGACCTGAAGAAAACAATAAAACAATTTAATAAAAAAAAGCTTAAATGCATAACTCCTCATCATACACCCTCAAATCTAATCACCCCCACACTCACACATCGTAATTAAACCTATCTGCTATCTCGAGTGCGCGATTACAAGCATTACAGCTGTAATACGCGCTAGTTTAATATCGCTATCGCTGTATCGTATCGTATCTGGCGGTATCTCAATGTGTCGCCGTAAGCTGGGCGATCGCGGCGTAATTTGATCAAGTTATTAGATGGGTAAAGGAGCGGAAAAATGTGTCAAATTAAACTCATAGATGCAACGCGAATGTGATTATTTGCATTTTTTATTTAGGATGTGGAAGTTTGGCTAGAGCCGTCTTGCAGCTGAACAATTAAAGTTTTATATTTCATACTAAATACAAACTGAAACATAGATGCTCAGAAAAAAAAACCCAGAAAAAAGATCAATGCTGGGAATCGAACAAATAACTGGGAAATATTAAACTTAACGGTCAAAGTATTGAATTTGTAAAATCAACGGTATTCTTAGGAATAACACTGGACTCTAAATTGCAGTGGGGACCGCACACCACAGCAATTGCGAATAGGTTGAGCTCTGCTGCGTTTGTAGTCAGAAAGATACGGCAGCTAACCGATGTGGCGACGGCACGGTTGGTGTATTTTTCCTACTTCAATAGCATCATTTCATACGGCCTTATTTTATGGGGATCTGCTGCAGACTTGGAATCAATTTTTATTTTGCAAAAGAGGGCTATCAGAGCGATATATAACTTAAGGACACGCGATTCTTTAAGATCTTTTTTTAAAGAAATAGGTATCCTAACCCTGCCGTCGTTGTATATATTTGAAATAATCATGTATGTAAGAAAAAACATATGTGATTTTCCCACTAACGTCGATAAGCCAAAGGTTACTAGAAACACAGGGAAGCTTAAAGTTCCATCTTACAGACTGGCTAAAACTAAAAAGTCGTTTCTGGGAAGATGCATACGTTTTTATAATAAAATTCCGAAAACAATAACCGAACAAACTGATACAAAATTCAAATCCATTGTGAAGAAGACATTAATATCTAAGGCGTACTATAAAATTAATGACTATATTATTATGGACAGGGATGTTTGGAAATAATTCCGATCCGCATTGGCGATCCCTAGTCTCAAATAGCGTATCTACTGTGTTAAAAAATTTAATTGTATTAAATACTTTAGATGTATGTCATTTAATAACAATGTAGATCTGATTGAAAAAAATATACCTTGTTGAGTTTCTTGCCGGTTTCTTCTCAACAGGGTTTTTTCCGAACCGGTGGTAGATTTTTCGACGCTAGATATTTACCTACTATAAATATCGCAAGCTCGTCGACACGTGTATTTTGCCCGTTCTGACCTATGGTGCACAAACATGGTCTCTGACTAAGCATCAGAAATCCAAACTGAAGGTTTGCCAACGAGCGATGGAGCGCAGCATGTTAGGCGTGAAGAGAATAGACCGTATTCGGAACACCACTCTGCGCTCCAGGACTCGAATAGCTGACGTGGGAAGAAAGACCGCCAAGCTCAAATGGGATTGGGCCGGACATGTGTGCCGAATGCATCCTCAAAGATGGGCGCACTCAGCCACGTGGTGGGTGCCGCACGACGGTTACCGACGGCGAGGCAGGCCCAGGCGCAGATGGCGAGACGACCTGGACGCGGAATTAGACGATTGGCCAGATTTGGCTCGCAACAGGGAACAATGGAGGACCAGAGGGGAGGCCTTTGCCCAGCAGTGGGACACTATTTTAGGCTAGAAAAAAAAAAACTATAAATATACTCAGTCATTTTTTTCTTATTGTATACCTATTATGTAATTTAAATGAATCACTAATTCATATTTGTAATAATAATTAAACTCATATTTGTCAATATATTTAATAGTTAATAATCAATATATTTAATTTACTCCAGCCACTGACATAATTCGCAATATAAATGTATATCTCGGCGAGCTTCATCTATAAATAGTAAGTAAAATTAAAATATTATATGCCAAAACTGGCTGATTGCGTCGGCATGTCTCTAATAAGTTTATCAACTGCTGTATAGGTATTATGTGTAAGAACCCACAGTCTACAATAAATTTGACATAGTTCAAACATCGAACCTGGTATTATATCGTGCTATAATCTAATGTTCCAACACCACGACGCTAAACAGCCGTTCAGCAACCGGAACACGCGTAATGCCTCCGCAAACGGCGCCGCCTTCCGCCGGATGCCGACGGAAACTTTACGAGCTCTCCGATATCGGGCAAGGTTTAGGGGCTTTGAATTTAATTTATTAAAGTTGATATAGTAATATAATTATCTATATATATACTTAATATTATAAAGAGGAAAGATTTGATTGTTTGTTTGTTTGTTTGCATTGAATAGGCTCCGAAACTACTGGACCGATATCAAAAATTATTTTTCCTTTAGAAAGCTACATTATCACTGAGTGACATAGGCTACTTTTTACCGCGGGAAAATACCTTTTCCTACGGGAAAATTAATTTATCGCGGGCGAAGCTGCGGACGGAAGGCTAGTAATATATAATCATTTAGACGACCAGATGGCCTAGTGGTTAGAGAAACTGACTATGAAGCTTGAGGTCCCGCGTGCGATTCTCGTGTCGGGGCAGATATTTGTATGAAAAATACGAATGTTTGTTCTCGGGTCTTGGGTGTTTAATATGTATTTAAGTATGTATTTATCTGTATAAGTATGTTTATCCGTTGCCTAGTACCCGTAACACAAGCTTTGCCTAGCTTACTTTGGGACTAGGTCAATTGGTGTAAATTGTGCCATGATATTTATTTATTTATAAATTTATAATCATCATCATCTTAATCGCTCCCTCACTGCAATACAATACAATGACTCTTTATTGTACACCACAAAGAAAACAATACAGAAAAAACCAGTTCATGTAAAAAATATAAAAGGTAAGCAATAGGCGGCCTTATCGCTTCGAAGCGACCTCTTCCAGGCAACCATTTTACAAAAGGAAAACAGCAAGGAATGGATCATGTCAGCAGGTGGTGCAACATAAAAATAAAAATTAATAATAATATTTATAAACATTATAAAAAAAAACAACCTAATATACCTACCTACCCACCTAGTTACCTACTTGTATTATTTACATTTCATATACAATACAATTATCCTAAAACTAAAAATCTCAAGAATAATAATAATAATAATTAAAACATGTCATGAAAATGAGTCCCTTTAGGCAAGGTTCCGAAGATACTGGCAGCGTTCCCCCTTTTTAATAGCAAATTACTTGTTAATTTTTTTTTAATTTATTTAGTTTCACCATGTCCGTGTGTATGTTTAGGTAATCAGATCTTAAAGTCTTTTTGGTGTATAAATTGAGGAGACAATGCAAGTATAGTCACCAAAAAAAAAATATATTTTTTTATGTTTTAAATAAAATACATTGCCAATCAACTTATTATTATATAGTTAAATACTAAGCACATAAGGTATACTATGTAGCTAATTTGAAACAATTAAATGTAAATGTCTTGGTCCCAAAGGAATGTCAGCCCATTCGCAAGATTGGCAATTTTTTGCTGATTTGGGACCATTTTGTGACACGCGCATGTTATTTTATCATTGTTTTATATTTACTTTTGTTGTTTATTTTTTTTTGTCACAAACAAATCTTTTTTTTTTTTTCCTGTTTTTTTTTTGTGTGCAGTGTTTTACGTTGGTCTTAAGGGCGCGTTGATGTCTTTCAAAGTTACCGCGGCAGTATTTTGCGTTCCACGCGCGAGCTTTAAATATATTTTAATGTAGATTGTGATGAAAATAAATTTTGGAATGAAGTGTTTAAGTAAGTAATGTTTTTTTAAATATTTTTGTATAAGTAAAAAAAACTCTGATTATGCGCATATCGACTACACACTTTTCTCATTTGATATATTTGGGTCAAAATATAACACTGCGAAGAACGATGAACTCATTTGAAGTCCCAGCCTGAGCTAAACTTTCTGGTTTTCAATGTGATAAGCTTTCGATACAAATTAAAAAAAAAATACCAAACGTCAAAACACGCACGTGTGTCAGACCAGCGTTACAATAACTACTTATAACTTAAAAATTTTAAAAACCCCCGACGCAATAGGCTAGACGACTAAAAAAAACTGTTTAGTCCGTCAGTTTGATTATTAAAAAATATTGTACACGTATTTTTTCTTTTGTTTGACAAACAAAAAATGACGAGAATACAGTGCTTAGAAGTTTCGAGTGACGTCACAAGCCCCCACTTCGGAAGTTTGACGATCTATATCTTTGTCGATATTTAATAATTTGATAAACAAAAAAATACGTGTCCCATATTTTCCCATAATCTAACTGACGGACTAAATAGAATGACATATTTTTAACCCAGTCGTCATCCCTATTATGTCACACGAATGTTTGAACATAAAGTAAAAGCCCGGTTTGCGTCTAAGATCCCTTCCGCATCTAACAAAAGAGCTTATAACTTTGAAACGGCTAAACTTATTTTGATAAAACATGTCTAAGAACCATTGCCAAAAAACCTGTTTTCGAATAAAAAAAACCGCATCCAAATCGGTTCACCCGTTTAAGAGCTATGATGCTACAGACAGACACACACACACACATAGCGGTCAAACTTATAACACCCCTCTTTTTATGTCGGGGGTTAAAAAATACCAAACGTCAAAACACGCACGTGTGTCAGATCAGCATTAAAAACAGCAAACTACCTACACTGCTGTTGCTGCTGTTGGTATGAATATACCTAGATGTTTTATTTGAGTTCTTTCATATCATAATCATTTATTTAAATCTGATTATTTTAATTTATGGCTACCTAACTAAGTATATTATTAATCAATGAATACATTTTATACCTACTCGTACCGTAGGAAAAAGTATACTTTACCTTATAAAAGGAACATTTAAATGAGTTCGTAATTATTTATCTAACTCTATGGTAGAGCCATTTTACAATACCCGTCCATCTCAAAAATTTAACACACGTTTTACACACAGATTTTTCTGTTTCCTTGGGAGTTTTCTGTACAATAAGATAAATGCTGCTTTGAATATATATCCCTTGGCTAAAATATCCTGCAAAAATACTGTCAAAAACTAACTCCTCACTCTTGATTACAGTACAACTGAAAAACTTTTGGTTCCAATTGTATGATGTATAATATACACGCGCCCATGCAAACAGTAACACACACACTCACACACCCACTCACACACACACACACACACACACGCACACACGCACGTGCATGCACAGACGCACACTCCTAACACTCATTTATATTAAGATAAATCTTTTCTTTTTATAGCTTTTGTACTCCACATGAATTCTACTTAAGTTCAGTTTTCTCGGCATGACCTCTGTGGTTGCTGACATCTGGATTTTGGAGGCCTGGTGACCTGAAATACAGGTTTCCCCTAGTTCAGGACACCAGTCTCCACCGCACAAGTCTTGTAGCTTATTGTAATTTGTATAGTGAAAATTTATCGATTGTATTTACTGGAACTGTGGTGGAGTTAATAAATGTTTTTATTATTATTATTATTACAATAATTGTTGTGAAAGTATGTAAACACCTATTTATAAAAATCGAACATAATGCTAATGTAATGTATGTAATGTTTTTTTTTCTTTCCTTATTCTTTTACAATAAGCAGTTTACATACATACATACTACTTGTGACCACAGTCACTGCAATGTGGTTGAAACTTCGAAGTACTTTAAGTAATACCATTAGTTGTAATCAAGTCCTAGGTGATATTTCAAAAGCCAAAAAAAAATCAAGGATCTTTTCAAGTTAGACTATAATAAGCATTCTGAGAGAAGGCCTGTGCCCTGCAGTGGGACGTATGATGATGATGATGATGATGCACTTATGAATCTACCACCTATTATTTATGATACATACATAGTCTATGTTTAGTCGACCAAGTAAGTGCTTTATTTACCATTTTTAATAACAGTTCCTACATCAGAATGAAAAGAATAAGACTGCAAAATAATCAATGACTTATGACTTATGATAGTCAACATAGCCTTTGGTATTTTAACACATACAACTGATATAGAACCAAAAAGTGCTAAAGGAATTTCTTAGTCAGCTATAGATACACAGATTTAAGCTTAAAGAGCGCTTTAAGAGTTATCATTACAAATATAACAGTTTTGTAAAATGACTCTATCATAACCTCTATACTTTGCCTCTATGGGATGTAAAACACAAAACAATCAAACGTCAAATTGTCACATACATTCCTAACTAACCCGTCGCATGACCAACGATTTTTTGGTCGTTTTGTGTAGGTATGTTAAAATGTAATCAAAACGAGTCACAAATTGGCAAATCACAAACAATTTTTTACGCACGACTTGACTACGGACATGGGTTAAAAAGACATCTTTCTATAATAATTTACTGCAAATACATAGAATTAAAAACTTACTGGATTGTAGCCGGTCGCGCCATGCCATGGGGTTCGACACCAGCCCCTGAAACCCCGGCCAATACAGGGGTTTGTGTTGCAAATAATGCGCCATGCCCGCCGCCGCCGCCGCCAAAGATAGCCTCGGGGTCAGGAGCCCACTGCCCACGGTCCCCACTGCTGGGCGCGACAGTATATGATCTATCCCGTGGGGGTTTGGCGCCGGAGCCGGGTTCTCAGCGAACGAGCTCAACGCTGCCAACGGAGCTCCGAAACCATTCTCCAAATTTCTCGACAAGGGCGGCGAACCTCTGAGCTCAGACATTTTACCAGTCCAATGTATCTTTAACACATGTCACTACACTCCCGCTTCGACGCGGCCGCCCGCGCGCGCGCCTCCGATCCAAATGAAAATACCGAACCGTCAGAATAAAAAGTAGATAGACACCGCCCAGTCAATCTAAAGTCGACGCCCAACCGAAACTGAACCCCCAAAACTACAACCGTCCCGTTCTTTTCCCTATACGTCGGAAAGGGTGGGAAGATATGTGGTGTTAACATACGAGTGGGATCCGGCGAATCTCTATTTAATGACGCTTCTTGTCTCCTTATAATTAAGTCAAGCGCAGTTTTTGTCCCCCCTCTTGTCTGGTTGTAGTTTGTCGGGTAAATTCTATAATAATGCAGCTGGTTAGAGATTTTTATGTGGATGATTGTTTTGTTGTAAAAGGTTTTAGTTTGTGAGAATTGCGATTGATGATGCAAATTCAGCTGTTATTTTTAAGTTTATAAAGCTTTTGGCGTTTACTACAAAAACCTGTAAGATATTTTTTTACTGAAATAATTTTTTTTTATTTTTTTTTTATATTTTGTTGCTACGAATTACACTACCGCCTCTATAATTCTACATGTTGGTATTACACCAAACATGTATTTTTATATTTAATACTGACCAATAATTAAGCTCTATACTATCTTACTGGATATAGATATAGCTCACTGGTTCAGTAAAAGCCTAGTCACTATTCTTTTATTTCCACCTACACCAAAAACAGTAGCTACCTAGGTACTTTAATTATCTACCCATCTAATAAGTCATAATGTATCATTCTTCATAATAAAAGTTAGTCATAAAGTGATTTATTTCTGAAACAGTATATTTTTCAGGATTTTTTAAAATGCCATCTTATAGAATGCAATAGTTTAGGTTAGGTTTGTTTTATACCAATTCCGAAAAAAATACCGTTTCAAAAATAAATCACCTTATGACTAACGTTTATTATGAAAAATGATACATTATGACTTGTTAAATTATGTGAAACCATAGGACCCGAAAAAGTTATCTCCATCCGGTTTCGCCACAAGCGCTTAAAACTTGAAGCTTAAAAAACCCTATTATTATATGAAATACGCCACAACATTACCCTGAGTTAAACACCCCTTCAATCCCTAATGGTGGGTATTAGGAAATTAAAAAGCTAAAAGCTCCCCATCATAAATAAATAATAATAAAGCCAATTCATACGCTTGACAAAGGAACATCCTGACTTTTTAACAATCTGGCATTTTTTTGTTGGACCGCTTTTAATTGGTCGGGTTGGTACGATGATATCTATTAAGTTATTTTGTGTATCGAATTTTAATGTTCAAGTGGAAAATAAAATTATTATTATTGTCGTCAGACTTTTTGAACTGAGACGGAAAACACGTCTTTTTAATCGATTTAGGGCTGGACTTGTACCAGTAACGCGCTAATTATTATAAACTATTTTGCATCAAAAATCGTCTGATATCGTATATACAATATCAGGAATACAAAACATACACTTTATTTATTAAATTTTGTGATAAATATTCACTAACTTGTTTTAAGCTGCTAATCTTAAATTACAACGGAGCGGCGTGACGAATAAAAAGAGTATTTTTTTGTTAATTAACAGGTGCCCTGTCCTGTGAGGCACATGTGCCTCATGTGTGACTTTACTGGTACGTCCATGAGGCACATGTACTTCATGACTCTATGAGCGTTTAATGTCATTGTTAATGTGGAGATGTGTCGAAAGAACGCCGTACATTGCTTCGGGACGGGAAATCTGTTAAATAAATAAGTGTAATACTGCCTTCTCGCAGTCTTTTTTTTCCCAATTGTTACATTTCCCATCTGTTTTTTTTTTTTTCTGAAGCTGTAATGTATTCAAGATATATTTCAGAACTATCCTGCAGAACCCTATAGGTTGGGTTAGGTTAGTATTATAACAATCCTGAATAGTTTATAGTTTCAGAAAAAAAAAACAGTTGGGAAATGAAACAGTTAGCAAACATGTCAAGTTACAAGGATTTTGGAAAAAATAATAATAGACTTTATTAATTAGCAATGAAAATTATCTAATGAATGTTTAATGTTTATTTGGGCAAAAACGGCACAATATAATGAGTGAACTTAAAGAAAAACTTAATTAATACATAGGCCAGCAAATATGCCACAGTTCATTTATGCTAATGAAGTAACACGTAAAACTACAAACAGCCAAAAATGAGAAAAAGTGAAACGGGCGTTAAATTAATAGTATGTCTAAGTATGTATGTGTAGTTGTGTTACTTTGGGCATGTGATGAGAAACGCCAAGTACGGAGTTCTCCAGCTTATTATCCAGGGGAAGATTGCCGGAAAAAGAAGCGTGGGCAGGAGAAGACACTCGTGGCTGAAGAATTTGCGTGATTGGTTCAACTGCAGTACCACATCCTTGTTTAGAGCAGCGGCCTCCACGATCAGAATCGCCATGATGTTGTCCAACCTCCGATAGGAAAGTAATGAGAAGAAGAAGAAGAAGTATGTATAAATCTAAAGTTTTGACAGAGCACCTTTAAACCTGCTAAGTGAAAGATTAAAAATATCTAGTTCGTATAGTAATCAGTTGGGGAAAATACCTATAGTTGCAAAAAGGCAGAGAACCATATGTTTCATATACTAGATAGTGTATCTACGATATAAGACTATTTTTAACATAAAATAATTTATAGCTTACTAGCTACGGTCCCAGCCGTGATTCGGGCGGCGTAAGGCCGCTTGTAGATGTCCGTCGTTTTCACCGGACAACGGACCGTTTTGTTTTGCCGGACTTGCGGTGTTGTATGGTTTACAATGAATGTGTGTACACGCACCGGACACTTCGGTCCGGTGAAAACAACGGACGTCTACAAGCGGCTTTAAGCACACGGCGCGTTGTTATAACAAACGTTTATAATCAAAACTAACTTTTTTTTTACATACACGTTAATAAATTTGCGTGGTATGGCCTACCAAGTTATATTGCTCTATCATCTGAGGTTTAATGTTAGTTGTACGCCTTCAAACATTGAAGATAATGCTACAATCAGCTGTAATATCTTTTACAAGTTTTTTATAGCACTTGCAATGTTTGATCTAACAATAAGTCAAATTTTGACTGTCAAATTAAACCCAATTCTTTATTAATAAATTAGATGATGATGCAAGTACCTACAGTTAACAAAAATCACAATTTTATTAAAAAAGCTGCACCGTTTTTTGTAACAATTTTCAAATATTTATTATTATTATCACCTTTGATCAATTATAACTGAAGATACACATTGCCGAACAAAATCCCCTTCAAAGAATGTCCGAACTTTTTTAATTGTTTGCATAACAATTATAATCATCACCTACACAGAAATTTGAACCTAGTCTTTACTTCATTACAGTCGAATTTCGGTTGACACTTGACAGCTAAACTTGACAATTTCACGCAACGTACTGAGAAAAAAGAAGGCCACTTTTATCAAAGTGGCGCTCATTTGGCTCGGACATTTTCGGGCGCGCGACTGTGGATCTACAGTTATAATTGATCAAAGATTATCACGCTAAATTTTAATCAATGCCTGACCTTTTCGCCTCGTAGCACCCACGACAATTATTTATTAAGTACTTATTAAAATTTTAGAATAAAATTTCAATCGAGAAAAGTTGACATGAGCTACATTAGCTTAGATACGAGATACACTGGATCCTAAGACCCATGTAACACCGACCCCCTGGGAATCATGAAAATTTAATCGCATTACAACTCGAGATAAAATCTTGACTCGCAAAATAACCAAAAGTTCCGAAAGCTTTCAATGGTGCCAATTAATTATGTTAACAATCGCTTGTGCAGCCTTTTGTGTGGCCGGATGTGCCGGTCGGGCGGGGCCGCAGTACTAGCGACTTTGAACGTACGGTCGCGGAATTAAAAGGTTCGTCACTTTTCGACGTAAGTATTCACTGTCGTTTATTGCAACCATAGTGTTGTACAGCTCTTATTAAATAAGTCAACGAGTTATGCTTGAAAAGTGACGAACCTTTTCATTCCGATGCCATACGTGAAAACAATGAATGAAATCGTGAAATAAAAAATACACACACACACACACACACACACACACACACACACACACACACACACACACACAAATAGAAAAGGGAAATGAAAAGGCAATTAAATTAAATTAAAAGTATAATCAAATATAAAACAAAAGTAACTAAGTACAGTACATATTATAATAACTAACCTAAAACTAGAAAAAAATACGAAAAGCTCCCACATGTCCTCGCAATATAGCAATGCATTGGCATTTTGCATTTGCACATACTTTTACTTTTTTCTATAAAATGTAGGCTTGAGTTTGACCACAATCACGCCTGATGGAAAACGAAGATGAGGCCTACGATGGAACACGCTTGCTTAGTAAATGCTCATTCACCCTAGACTTGAATTTAGAGGACTAAGCTGAAAGAAGGCAGTTCAGCGCGATGTTGTTAATACAACAATTAGTTAAATCTAGATTAACTAAGTGATTTCAGGTTAAACACAAATTATCGAATGCAAACTAATCCCTAATAGGTAATCATCATCATCATCATTTCAGCCGAAAGACGTCCACTGCTGAACATAGGCCTCCCCCAAGGCTCGCCAAACAGATCGGCCCTGCGCCATCCGCATCCAATGCCAATAGCCAATAGGTAATGTTTAAAGACAATCGTAATGTTTAAAGTTTGAGTTAGTGAATGTCGAGCCCTCTCATTCTGGGAGGAAACCTGTGCCCTACAGTGAGTTGTGTATTGGCTGAGATAATGATGATGATGATTGTTGATCCAGGAATTTCTTTAACTGCCATCAGCTACTAAAAATATTTATAAAACTAGCTGGTGCCCGCGACATCGTCCGCGCAGTAAAGCTTCTTCATTTCTTTCATTGAATAAAACAAAAATTCGGCAACGGCAACATCCAAAAATCCATCGTCTCATCATCATTAAAACCTATTAAAAACCTCCTTACCTTATTGTAAAAACCTATTTTGAATTAAGATTTATTATTATTATTATCACTGGTATTACTCAGTGAATAATATAATAAATCCCGTTTATGCCCTATCCCGTGGGAATTTCAACAAATCTATTCTTTTTTGTTGCTCAGTATTGATAATGGCAAAAGGTAGACGCTTGAAATACTTATTCACAGAATATTTAGTTATACATCACTTTAAAATAAATTAAAATAAAATAAACCAAATACTTAAGGCGGGCTCCCAAACAAAAAACGTGATTTTTTGCCGTTTTTATAGATAATGGTACGGAAGCCTTTATGCGCGAGTCCGACTCGCACTTGGCCGGTTTCTTCAACATTTTGGCAAAAAAAATCTAAATCGTTTTATAACCCTCGCTAGCTGCGGTTTGCCGATGCCTGCTTTATTATAGCATTTATAATTATGGTCTTGTATGACTCGTAACATTTATGTCTTACTATATTAGTACAAAACATGTTAGGTATGTCGAGCATTAGGTAATTTAATACTTATTAGTGAAAGAATTTTTAAAATTAAGCCTGAAGTTGAATTTACTTATGTATTTCTATCCCACGGACAAAACCCAACAAAGTTTAGATATTTTCCTATCCTACGGGAATTTCGAAAAATAATTTCTTTAGTAATGTTAAGTCTCTAGCACCAGTTGTTTAGGCTGTGCGTTGTCTGTCAGTCAGTTAGTCACGGCACTGTTTTATAAGTAGGTATATGTTCGTGTAAAGAACCCTTCGATATGCTGGTTTATTTAACCTCGAACTCTCTTGACAGCACTTCTGACGCCTACCGACCGTAGTATTGTGACTTACCCTCATATTAAAAGATTACAATGCCCGAACAGTATAGATTAAATGGCGACAACTTTTTTCATTGTGACCCAATTTTAATGAAACAAAGCCTATATGTTGCTCCAATTTAAGCTTCATCTATTTGTGAAAACCGCAAGAAAATCCGTTCAGTAGTTTCGGAGATTAGCGATTACATACAGAATGACAGAGCTCTACTTTTACTGTTTTATTATAGTATAGATATTATTCCCATAATCAAGATGTGTGAGTTACGAAGAAAGTGACGCTCTCATTTTTTTTCTATTGTTTAACAATGTACACTACAGTATCCGGCCATAAAGATTGCACACGGTTTTTTAAAAAAGACTCGGCAAATGTCGGACATTTGCAGTCTTTTTCCAAAGACCGATGTGTTTTTTTGTGTTTTTTTTGTGTGTGAATGAATGAATGAATGAAAGAAGTTTATTTCACACACAAAACAAAACACATAAAATTACAAAAGAAAGAAGAAAAAAAACATTAAAATGTGTGTGAAAAAGGTCCCGCCTCAGCATAAATGCGGACTCCTGAGGTGGAGCCAGCGCTGGTCTTCCGGCGGGACCCTTTTGTATCAGTCACAGAAACCCTGTCGTGCAACACGGCCTTAAGCGGTATGCTGAACGCAGCCGTTGCGACTGCAACGAGCAGCGCTGTCTGGCGGCGAACAGAACAAACTCAGCTCAGACATTTATAACCTAAAAGACCGTGCGCACAACATGGTCACTGTGACTGTAAGATTTACTAAATACAACTTACGCAAAACGGATGTAAAAAAATATAAAATTAGCCTAATTACACAAAAAAAAAGAAGACAAAATGTGAACAACGTGCAAGAATACTTGCTAATTCCATTCGTCAATATTGGGGACATAAAAAATAGGTAAGAGGTTAAGTACATAGTTAATTTTTAGCTCTTGTGTCACTTTTCAACACACCTAGTAATACTTTTTCCCATTTCATTATTCTCCAGGTTCCACATCATCCACATGGATTCAGCAGGTGACATTGTGCACATAAGACAATTAAAAAGTATGTAATCGGAGAGAAGAAAGGGAGATATTGTATTGTTTTCTTAAAGGAAGACAAAAAACAGGTATATATTATCCACTATTATAACACTTACTAGATAAACTAAAAAAAAAAAAGAAAATCAAAGAAAAAACACAGACTACCCAAACTAAACTAAAACTAAAAACAGCTTATATTTGAAGTTAATGTTTCCTGTTGCCGCTGGTGTTCATATATAAACACACACACACGCACACAAAAAAACACAATGACTGCAAATGTCCGACATTTGCCGAGTCTTTCTTCAAAGACCGTGTGCAAACTTTATGGCGGGGTACTGTACATTACAACGACTCTATATCGCACACCACATAGCTACTGACCTCTTTCCGTCGGCGCTGAAAATCGCTCCGCTTATGACGCCGCTGCAACTGCAACCACCCCACACCCCTCGCCATTCATCCCTACATCAATTAGACCAACACCTTTGCTTTGTCGACCATTATAGACGGTCCATTATATGACCCAAATTATATTACAACGATACCCAAAACGTCCGCGCAAACCAAATGAAACCTTATACCTTTAACATAAAGCCTTGCGTAACCGTTAGGTTATAATGGTAGTGCGTTTTTTGTTGATAATTTTGGACTCTATTGCAAAGGGCTTTAGAAGGTGTAAAACCGGAAGATAAGTATAAATTGATTATTGTGTGTATTTGAGCCGTAAAATCTCTCGGAAACCGGTACGGAGTTCTAATTTTGGTAAAAAAAAAACAAATAATTTTCTTACGTGATACCGAATTATTCCTAGCTGATTGTAAGCTAATGGTAAACAAATACTTACATTTTTTTTTAAATTATGACGTATATAATTAGGGAGGCCAATCACACTCTGTTTGTTAACATCCTGTAAAGATAAACAAAGATTCATTATTAATTTTTATACGTATTAAAATACCGTTAAAATTTAATCAAACCTCTCACAAATAGCTATGGGTGCAATACAAGATAGCAGATTTACTAAATCAAATACCAAAATGCATCTACACACAGAAATCCTTAAACAGCGAAATTGGCAACATTCTAAACGAATTGCGGACTCCATATTCGATGCAAAACTTTAAACAGCAATAAAAAAACTCCCGATATGAAGAATCGAGTAGTGTGTTCGCGCATTTGGATGGAGTAGCTGCAGGTGTGAGTGAGAGGGGCGATCAAGGAGGCGTGTGATTGGTCTTTTGAGCGCTGGCCCCGCCCCCACCCGCGGTTCACCCCACGTGTTTTTGTTCAGACGATTTTCAGACACGATAGTGTTCGGACGTGCTTGCGTTTGTTGAAACTTTTGAGGATTTACGCTTTTTGATTGTATTAGCCAGATAGGGTAGTCTATTGATTCTGATTGTTGTGGGTATGCCTTGGGAAATACCTAAATGGCAGCTTATAGTATAGGAATGAATGATAATGGATATATTTAATATGCAATTAATAATTATTATTTGGGTTTTGAAATCAACAATGATTATAACACATACAAATTAACTAAAAAAATAGTTTTAGTAATTTGTTTATTTTTCTTATTAGATACTTACAATTAATTAAGTACTTACCTAATAATTATATTTCAACGTTTCACATTCAGTAATTAATATAACATGTAATTTAATTAACTACCAAATAAATTATGATTTTTTAATACCCTTTTCAATTGAAAACTATGTAAATCTAGTAAAAATGTGATAATTTAACGTATTCAGCCAAAATTTGGCAGGTGAGTACTAAAACCTGATGACATGTAATAATACAATACCATCACTAAAAGAGCATGAATGTAATAAAAAAATTAGCCAAGTGCGAGTCTCTCGCACACTGAGGGTTCCTTATAAAATTTTAGGTAAACAGCTGTACCTAACTATAATAATCCAGGGTTAGCAGAGCCTTTTTTGTCTAAATTTGGCAGGTCTTAGGTCGTGGGCTATTTTGTATACCCCTATCCTTCGCGGACGGAGTCGCAAGCAACCGATAGTAATACTACCTACTTAATAGAAATAAGATTAAACTAATAAGTAATCAATACTTTAACCTCAGTTTCAATTCAATGCCATTTTAACACCCAATAATTACTTTAATCATTATTTACGTCTATTTACTAACAATAGTAGTTCAACAATTAAATTAAATAACTTTATTCCAACTGAGTTAGTTTTTAATCTCTATAAACGTGTCATAAATCAAGTGTAATGGTAAACAAACTGAATTAAATCAAAACCCCTCGGAACCCTAACGTTACAAAGGGTTCCGTATTAGCGACCCCATGCGGCTCGATTATGATATACTTTATATTTTCATCCCATTATTATAGATACAACGTCATTTGAAAAATTTCCGTGAGCTTTTCGGTGAAGGAAGACTTGCATTAATCTGCTAACTAAGTATTTCAATGGTGTAGATCCCAATCCGAACTAGGCCCGTGTAAGAACTACAGCCCAAGCCGTCTCGATTTGTTCCTGATTCTTTATATTCCTAATTGGTCATATTCCTTAAATCGACAATTTCCTAACTGGTCATATTCCTAACTCATCATTTCCTGATTCATCATATTCCTAATTCGTCACTTTATACAGTCTAATAAAATCGTGCTCTCGCATATCGCGTATCGTGAATACTTTGTACTACAGTCCCACTTGTATCGAATAAATTATTACGGAGTCCAAAAGAAATGTCAAAAAGGTACAAATGTACATGGTATGACGAGTAAGGAATATGACGAATCAGAAATGTGACGAGTTAGGTAAATATATGACCAGGTCGTCGCTCCGTCTTGTTGGGGGCCTAACTACACTGCGTCTTCCGGTCGGTGGACGCCACTCGAGAACCTTTTTGCCCCATCGGCCATCAGTTCTACGTGCTATGTTACCTGCCCACTGCCACTTGAGTCTGGCGATTCTTCGAGCTATGCCGGTTACTTTAGTTCTTGCGCGGATTTCATCATTTCTAATGCGATCCCGCAGAGAAACTCCGAGCATAGCTCTCTCCATCGCCCTCTGAGTGACTTTGGGAGATATTTATTTTTTTGCAAAAATAATGTATGTACTGTACCTACTCAAAAACTCTGTCTTAACAAAGCTCAGCCGCCCAGATACTTTTCAAAAATAGCTACCGACAGTATTCCGTTTAATATCTCCAAATCGTCCATTAAATGAATCTAATAATCAGGGTAAATCGCCCTAAGGGGTGCAATGGCGCGCGATGATTCAATTAGGCAATGATGCGCTCCCTTACCCTGCCACGGGGTATTACTTCTAGGATGTAACTATGACTGTTACATTAAATTAAAAGGGAACCGATAGAAGCCGGCCCCATGCAAGTTGGAGTTCCGTACAGGTTTGTATGTCAAAATGTACGTTCAAGTGCAAAAATATATATATATACCTACGTTAACAAGGTGTCAAAAATATCTATACAACTCTATGTCATTAACCATAAGGTTGATTTTTACATATTTCGAGGCGATGACTGTAAACATATGTATGCTTTTGACTGTACCTACGCTAAAAAAAATTACAAACGTAATTTATGCATGGAATTGAAACCAATTACTTTGCTCACCCGCGACCTGACGATAACTACGTTTAAGTAATAGTACATTACTGCAGCGGCCGCGAAATAGGGGATTGCCGGCTGAGTAGTTATAGATGGCCGAGTGTTAACGAGGCCATCTAGAGATACGAGGCCGGCAATCCCTGTTCGTGGCCAAGGCTTGTATAGAGATTTTCTCAAACATGCATCATCATCATCATCACCATCATCATCGTCATCGTCGTCGTCATCATCACTATCACCATCACCCACCATCATCATCACCATCATCATCACCATCATCATCACCATCATCATCATCACCATCATTATCATCACCATCATCACCATCATCATCATCACCATCATCATCACCCATCATCACCATCATCATCAACATCATCATTACCATCTCATCCTCATCATCACCATCATCATCATCATCACCATCATCATCATCATCATCATCATCATCTCATCATCACCATCATCATCATCATCACCATCATCATCACACCATCATCATCATCACCACCATCACCATCATCATCATCATCACCATCATCATCATCATCACCATCATCATCACCGCCATCATCAACACCATCACCACCATCAACATCACGATCATCATCACCATCATCATCATCATCTTATCTTACCTTAAATAAGCGTAGTGGCAGAATGTCTTAATGAACCAAAACGCAAATATTGCTTATAGTTTTTTTTTAATGGCTAAATGCATAACCTATAAACGTCATGGTATGAAACAATGGACGATCACTTTGCTGGCCTTGGCCAGCAATGTTGTATGAAATTCCATTTTTGACCTCTCGTCTAGCCGCACACCACGCCGCGCCTGCATTGTGACACTTCGTGGCGTATTATAAGGAACATAACGTCAATATTTCATAGCATGTTTGAGAAAAAAATGTTGTGTGTTCATACAGTGTGGAGGTGGAGGAACTGCACGAACACGCATTTTTACAACAACGTAGCTATCGTAAGGTCGCGGGTAAGCAAAGTAATTGTTTAAGTTCATTAATACTTTTGTTACTAACCCAAATGATCCAAGTTGGTCGTAAATAAATGAATTATTATTATTATGTTGGTACGGATTTCCGATCACGGGCCCATGGGGACCCGGTCATTTGAAAGGCATTCATGGGGCCGAAGCCAACATGAAGAGGCCTTTGGTACCATATAATATAAATGAGATGGGCGCAACTATGGAGGTCTATCCCCTAATACACCATGAGGATGTGCTAGCGGACAGTCCTCCACAGTTGCCAAACTATTGCCAGGTAGGAAGCGACATGGAATTGGCTATGGGGTTGGGATGTTGTGGACAGGATTACCGGGCTATGGAGTGAGATAACGGACACCTACCATTTCAATATCTCATAAACTGAACTTTTGGTAGGCGGTGACTCGCCATTCACTAAATGGGCCCCTCAAACTATTATTATTATTATTATTATTAATATGGACCTCGCAAAGTAACGCCTGATTCAATAAACAATTTATGCAATAAAGAAATATGAATTCGAAAAGTAACAATCCAGTGTAAGCAGAGCCCTTGTAGTTAACACCATCATCCCAGCTTCACGTCCTACTGCTGGGCTCAGGTCTCTCAGAATGAGAGCAGGCCTTGCTTCAAAGGAAAACTTAGTATGGGGTCATTTTATATTGGATTATTTACTAAGTATTACATAACTACCGTGTCATGACAAAACACTGTAACTCGAGTTACAGTGTTTTGTGCTAACACGGTTAAATTAACTATACGGACACTAATCTATATATGCATGCTTAGAGTAACTGATTTTCTATCAAAAACCTTGAAAAACGTCATTGCAATTTATACTGTAACTCTTAAAAAAAACGTAAGGTCTTGATTCTACTAAACACTGTATTACCTCCATATACCGTGTCTTGCCAAAACAAACTCACATTTTCCTAGTATAGTATCAAGAGTTACAGTGCTTTGTCGCAACAATCACACGAGAAATTAGTCCAAGTCCTTGTTTATTATAAAGTCGAGACTTCTTCAAGGTAATCATCCTTTCTAAAGACTAAAATATATATTAAGGGGTATGTATTACAATACCGAAGTACGAAAGACCGAATGTGTTAAAACATCGAATGGGTCAAAAGACCGACACGATTTTTTTCTGAAACCGTTAGCTTTTTAAGATTGTTATAAAACAAACCTAACCTAACCTAATGGGTTCTGTATGATGCCGTTTTAATAAAAACTGAAAAGTTTACGGTTTCAGAAAAAAATCGTGTCGGTCTTTTGACCCATTCGATGTTTTAACACATTCGGTCTTTCGTACTTCGGTATTGTAATACATACCCATATTAAGATGAGAATTTTAGATTTATGAATTGTGATGTTAGCAATATATTACTAAATTACATTTAAAGTAGCATTTTCATATGAGTATAATGTCATTAAGTATCACGTTACAGTGTTTTGTAATAGCGACTCTCATATATTATTGATAAAGGACATTACGACATAACACGTTTTTGCTTGAACATTCATGAAAATAGTAAAAATTTTAATATTATTTTTCTTTGTCCACTAATAGTAGCATATTATCCGTGATTTGTCCAAATTTTATTGCAATCAGATCAATATTCACTGTTCTGTAGCCAATTAAAGAAAGCAAAAGTTTTTGCGATTTCTGAAAAACAGGTGTTTTTTAGATACAGTGTTTTGTCAACACGTGTTTTTATTTTTATTTTTATTATGAGAGGAAGGCAAATGAGCAAGCGGGTCATCTGATGGAAAATGATCGATCACCACCGCCCATAAATATCAACAACTCAAAGAAGTCACTGATCTGTTGCCGGCCTTTAAATAGGAGACGTGTATGGTTAATTTTCGTTTCACAACGGAATGCTTTCATACAAATGTTAACTATCGTCGTTATGGTGTCCTGCGTTTTGGGCTTTACCCGTAAATACATTAGGTACAATTTTGATGACATTACATGCAATGTAAATGTTAGGTAAAGTAACTGGCCTGCCAGACCCGCATTAAAGGCCCTTCATTAACATGGCTTTAACAACTTGGCCATTGTACTCTGAAAACGACCGGGCTGGCTAGCATGGCGTCGATAAACCAAAGGCTACTAGAAACACATGGAAGCTTCATCCACCTTACAGACTGGCCAAAACCAAAAAGCCGTTTCTGAGAAATGACATACGTTTTTATAACAAAATTCCAAATTCCAAAAACTTTGATCAAACAATCGATCGTCAAGAAGACACTAAATATCTTAGGTGTACTTTGAAATTAATGTTTATAACATGTACAGGGATGTTTGGAAACAATTACGATCCGCATTGGCGAACCCTAGTTTCAAATGGTATCTACTTTGTAAAAAAAAGTTCTCTATCGTTTGCCCGGATTTCATATTATGCCATAATGTATAATGTAAGTTTCCCATAACTTTCATTTCACATAATTTAGTTTTTCTTCAGAATTGTTATAAAACAAGTCTAACCTAACCTACTGTATTAAATTCAATAAGAAGACATTTCAAAAAATCATTAAAAATGCACCTTTCTAAAGATTTTATGGCAAACAATAAAGGTGAATGAAAAAAAAATGTCTTGTTAAATATTTTACATAAAGTGGTATGTTCTATTAGATTTTAACTACGAGTAGGTGGTATATAGGTAGGTGATTGAAAACGGTGCCCCTTTTCTCCCCTAATTGTCATAATGTATCATTAGTCATAATCAAAGTTAGTCATACAGTGATTTATTTCTGAAACGGTATTTTTTTCAGGACTTTTTTAAATGCCATCTTATAGAATGCAGCAGGTTAGGTTAGGTTTGTGTTATAACAAATCCGAAAAATAAATTGTTTCAGAAATAAATCACTGTATGACTAACGTTGATTATGACTAATGATACATTATGACTTAAAATTTTATGGGAGTCATTATAGACCCCTTTATAAACCTCGATATTCGCAGTGAATCATCGTTAGTATCGATGGATGTATTTAAAAAAAATCATATTGATCTTTTGAACACACGAGGCCACGCTAAGAAATAGATTACGCTAGCCCTGCACCGATGTAGAGGGTAATTAGCAACCAACTGCGTCAGCGGTCTGTCCGTCTGCTCGCTGCAACTACTAAACTGAGGTTAGCTCCCGACCGTGTAAACTATCCCTAATTATAATAAGAGTATGTTGACTCGAAGACAGTATTTATTTTTAATTCAGCGTCTATTAATGTTACACTCCAAGACGATAATCAAGTTTTTTAATTGACTTCAAAAACGGAGGAGGTAATTGATTCGGTTGTACCTATGTTTCTTTTCTTTGTTTTTATTTCAATAATAAGAGTATGAGGTTGACTTGAAGATAGTAAATAAATTATGATGATGACGATGATTATGACTCCGCCATAAACACTCGATTTGTACAAACTCCTGCCCCTATCGGGATTCGAACCCGGGACCTCTAGCTTCACTCTCCTCTAGCTTCAATTAAACATTGTGAATAATGTCTATAAATGGAATGAAAACTTAATTTATGACATTTCTTAAGTCTTGTATTGTACCAAGGATGATATAGACTGGATTGGCAGTCGCCATAGAACGGATCGGCCGCAGTTTTTGTAGTTCGATTATTAAATCTAGATGGCGCTGAAATATAGCGAGAGGATTTGAAGGCAAAATAATAAGACTACAGATATTTCATATCACTGCAAATGTATTATTATGCAATATTTTTGAAAAATAATACATTTGTAGTAATATATGAAACATCTGTAGTTTTATTGTTTTGCCTTCAAAGCCTCTGGCTATATTTCAGCGCCATCTAGATTTAATAATCGAACTACAAAAACCGCGGGCGATCCGTACTATGGCGACTGCCAATTCAGTCTATATCACCCTTGATTGTACTGAGTTTATTTTATTATATTGTTTTTAGTTTTAATTTGACATATTTTTACATATTATTGGTTTTTGTCTTGTTGACTTTAACTACTATTTACTTCTTGATGGATGGATAGTTATAACTTAGTTCGCTCATAGTGACGTGATCCTCGGTAGTATAGTGGTAAGTATCCCCGCCTGTCACGCGGGAGACCGGGGTTCGATTCCCCGCCGGGGAGGCTTTTTGTTAATTTTTGGTTTAACGCTTTGAAACGTACTTTGAAGCTTTTTCATCTTTTTATTTTTTTTCTTTATATTTCTATGGTCTGAATTTTGATCAAGTACGTGTACCTATGCAAAAAATATTTTCATTAATTTTGTAAAGTTTTTTTTTTGTGTAGTGTATTCTTGAACCCTTTGTCTTGCTGTTGCTCCTCGACTATCACAGGTACGGTCAAGTGCAAATATGTATTGTGTTGGTAGCGATTAAACACCCTCATAATTATGTGCCGATACCTTAATTTGACGACATAAGAGCTATGGAACATATTTAAGAGCAAATTGTATCCACTCATTTTTTATACTTGACTGTACCTACAAGACTGCTACGTCGTAGTCTGTACAACACAATATATGTTTTTATATGCAGAACACTAGTTTTCTTAAACGTGTTCATTGATAGGTATTATATACATGGATAAGAAAATTCATTGATATTAGTCATTCGCAAACGCCCGAATTAAATTAGTTTAAGAGTAATCCTGTAAAAAATAAACATTGAAACAAAACAAATTACCATAAATATTAGAAACCAAATAAAGTAAATCATTCTTTCGCTCTCCGACATCTTAAAAATCTGCCAATAAACAACGAGCATTGCCGAATGTTGCCGAAGCGAACTTTTTTAATCGTGTGGCGCAATTTATAGCTTTTAATTCGAGTGGTCGATAATATAGCGTCACTCGATACAACACCAAATTAATGGTAGGTGCACCGAGACTAGGGAGGCGGAAGTGTCGATAGACTCGCTGGGGTATATTGATGATGGGCACTATTAGTGAATGAAACGGATTAGACTATCAATATTACATATTTCACACGAAATACAAACTGAAACATGGATGCACAGAAAAACTCAGAAAAAGAGATCAGATCTGGGAATTGAACCCAGGTCCTCAGCATTCCGTGCTGCGTGCTAAACCCCTACACACACGCACGGAATGCTGAGGACCTGGGTTCGAATCCCAGCGCTGGTCTCTTTTTCTGAGTTTTCCTGCGCACCCATGTTTCAGTTTGTATTTCGTGTGAAATATATATGGATACGGGATGACCGTAAAAGTAACAAATTTGGAGTTGAAAAAATAAAAAAATATATAAATACTCCAAAAACCAATCTTTATCAATATTATCACGTGATACACGCATATCACGATCCTTATCACAAAAGTATTGACCTGTATCGCAGTATTGTAATAAAACTGAAGTGGATTTTCGTATGTTTTGAAATCCCCGATTATATTGATAGTCTAAACCGTGCCAATAAATGCGCAATCTATATATATAAAAGAAGAAACTGACTGACTGACTGACTGACTGACTGACTGACATATCAACGCACAGCCCAAACCGCTGGGCCTAGAGATTCCAAATTTGGCATGTAGGTTCCTTATAAGGTCTAAGGGTGCACTAAGAAAGGATTTTTCAAAATTCACTCCCTAAGGGGGTGAAACGGGGGTCCAAAGTTTGTATGGGGAAACAAGATTCGTTCGACTATTTTATTCTAAACTTCACAGAAGTACTCCTAATGATAAATGAGTAAACACGTGTTTCAGGTTTTTTGAGAATTCAACCCCTAAAAGGGGGAAAAGGGGTAACAAAGTCTGAAAATCAACATGGGTGTTGTTTCTATGGTTTATCGGGTCGCTGGTTATGAAAACAACAACGGGTTTAAAATCCGACGTGGCGGACGTAAAATACCATCTCCCTGGATGGGGTGCGATGGGGTTGAAATGTCTAAATAAACTAAATGACTGTTGATATATCAACGCACAGCCCAAACCACTGGACCTAGAGACTTGAAATTTTGCACATAGATACCTTATACAATGTAGGCATCCACTAAGGAAGGATTTTTGGGAATTCCCACGGGGACGGGAAAAAACGGGATTTATATATTCGATTCCGAGTGACCCTATCTCAGTAACTATAATAACTAGACTCTTCAAACTTGATACACAAGTAGGTATTACATTATTTAAAACACATAATTCAGGATTTTTCAAAATTCCCACGGGATAAGGAAAAAACGGGATTTATATATTCAGTTCAACGGGATCCTATGAACTAAAATTACTAGACACTTGAAATTTGGCATAGAAGTAGGTAATTATAATAGTAAAAAACTGTTTTAAGGATTTTTGGAAATTTTCAAGGGATAAGGAAAAAACAGGATTTTTCGTTTTACTGGTCGTAGAAAGCTGAAATTCGGCATCTAGGTTGCTTGGAGAGTGTACAGGAGGATTAGGAGGGGACTTTTCAAAATTCCCATGGGAACGGGAAAAAACGGGATTTTTCGTTTTACTGGTCGTAGAAAGCTGAAATTCGGCATTTAGGTTGCTTGGGGAGTGTAGAGGAGCATTGAGAGAGGACTTTCCAAAATTCTTACGGGAACAGGAAAAAACGGGATTTTTCGTTTTACTGGTCGTAGAAAGCTGAAATTCGGCATGTAGGTTGTTTGGGGAGTGTAGAGGAGCATTGAGAGAGGACTTTCCAAAATTCCTACGGGAACGGGAAAAACGGGATTTTTCGTTTTACTGGTCATAGAAAGCTGAAATTCGGCATTTAGGTTGCTTGGGGAGTGTAGAGGAGCATTGAGAGAGAACTTTCCAAAATTCCTACGGGAACGGGATAAAACGGGATTTTTCGTTTTACTGGTCGTAGAAAGCTGAAATTCGGCATGTAGGTTGTTTGGGGAGTGTAGAGGAGCATTGAGAGAGGACTTTCCAAAATTCCTACGGGAACGGGAAAAAACGGGATTTTGCGTTTTACTGAATGTAAGCTAAAATTTCAAAATTCATAAGTTTATGCTGTGAGTAGGCCGCAAAGGGTTCTTCAACCGACTTAAAAAAAAAGGAGGGTATGCATTCCACTTTATGTATTTTTTTATGTAGGTATGTTCACCGATTTCTCGGTCAATTGTGGACCGATTATTAAAATTACTTTTTTTATTCGAAAGAATACAATATACTCCTGAGATGGTCCCATTGTCACCAAATCAGGATCTGATGACGGGATCTCAAGGAAATCGAGGGCAACCCTCAAATTTTGTAGGCACGCATTACGTTTTTCATATATTTTCTCAAGCTATTTAATTAAGTGTTTGCGTCTGGTAGACATCATCTCATGTTGATGAGCTGATGATGGAAGGTAAATCTCCTTAACGGTTAGGAGTTGAGGATATTTTTTCAAATATTATAGGTACGTATAGACCGATTGTTGTATTCTTTCAGGTTATCCGGGTGAGCTGATGATGGAAGGTTAAACTCCTTAACGGTTAGGAGTTTTAAGAAGTTTCTTTAAATATCATATGCACATATAGAACTTTAGTTGTATTCTTTCTGGTTATTCAGATGAGCTGATGATGGAGGGTATAACTCTTTAGCGGTTAGGTCACACAACACCTTTACAAAATACTATAATATGTATAATATCAATGCTAAGTAGGTATATAGCGCTTCCAGTTACTAAAGTTTCCGTAGAAGGTAAGAAAACATTGAATTATACCCAATGCAGGACAGGGGAAAGTAATAATAGGTTTTATATTATTAACAAGCCTGGTTATTTTAGTGCCCGCTTCCGAATTAGTGAAAAACATTGTATATAAAGAAATACTGTAAAGGACCGTATCTACCTGAAGTTTAGTCGGGCTTGCTTGCACGCTTGCTTGCACGCTTACTTGCACGCTTTCATGCACGCTTGCTTGCTTGCGTGCATGCTTGCTTGCTTGATATCTTAGATCTTTGGAATACTCGTGGTACACGCGAGCGAAGCCGCGGGCAAAAGCTAGTTTTTACATAAATTAATACTATTAGTGTCTCTTAATAGCTAGAGGATATAGTTTGTCTGGGGCCTGATTGTTTCGTTCGTTACAGGTAAGATACGAAGACAACCATTTATTAACTTAGGTACTTACCTACTGTTATACTGAATATACCAACGAATAACTTACGCCACCTACTGCAAACTTCGAAATAATTTTAAAACAAATAGTCCTGAAATCCCATCAATAGAACCTACCATCTTTGGAGCAGACGTGTCCTAGAGTGGAGACCACGTTTGAGAAAGCGTCGTGTAGGACGCCTTGTGGCACGTTGGACTGATGACTTGAAGAGGAAAGCTGGTAGCGGCTGGATGAGGGAAGCCCAGGATCGCGAGTGTTGGCGCAATATGAAGGAGACCTACGTCAAACATGGATGGATAATGGCAGTGGCTGTAGATAGATAGATAGTCCTGTAATCTATTTGTAATAAATAAAACGGATACCATGACAATACAAAAGTTAAGCTAATTTTTCATTAATTAAAATTGGAAAATAGTGTAGCCACACCATAAAACAATAATCCTGAGACGAAACTCTATACTTCATTTTTTTTACTTAGTAAAGTCTTAGAAATAGGGTAAACAATCTTAACGAGTATTTTTATTGTAAAACGCTTTTGAAAAATAGTACCTAAAGGGGGTGATCCATTTGCGGACTTAAACACCGTCGGATTTGCTCGCTGGCTCTTTATGCATACTTGAAATTCTAAAGTCCGCAGATTTTTAAGTGCTCCATTGGCGGTTTAGACCTTTGGCTCGCGAGTTCGTTGGCGTACCGGCGGTTTTGCTCGCCAATGGATCACCCCCTTAACTATTACTTATAAAACCAAAATAATGTAAATGACCAAATGTACCTAATTGCTAATTGTTACATATTTGCTGTAATTTATTTATCAAAAGTGTTTTTCAAAAAAAAGACACGTTAAGATCGCCTACCTTCTTTCTAATGCTAAAAAACACACACTAGTAGTTTAGTAGTGGTAGAGCCATGTTGTAGCTAGCCGCTGCATCACGAATGGGCCGGCTTGTCCGGGGCAGTACCGCCCTCTCACAGAAAATCGCCGTGAAGCAGCGAGTAATCCTGCTTGCGTTACGTACGGTCAGTGAGAGTGCCGGGGGCCCAATATCTCACCCCTTCCCTCTCCCCCTCCCTCTCCCCCTCCCTCTCCCCCTTCCCCTGTTCCCTCTCCTTAAGGGCCGACGACGCACTGGCATCTCGTAAAGCGCTGCGGGTGTCTATGGACAGTGGTGATCATTTAACATCAGGTGACCCACTAGTTCTTTTGTCTGGCCTTTCTAACATAAAAAAAAAACTAAAAATCACTTTTTCTGGCCTGAAAATCAGATTAATTTTCAATTGCCAGCTAAATTAGATTTTAGGCTGCTTTAAAACAAATAAATAGAAAATAGTCTATTAACTAACTATTGCCATACATGGTTTATAGGAAAATCGTGTTTTGACAATTAATATGACTGTATAGTATAAATCTTCCCCGAAGATTTTTTCGCTTCGAGCCATTACATTAAATTTGAACCTTAATACTATGACGATACCGTTTGTTTTGAAAGATAAGGGCTCGAAGCGAAAAATTCACCTGGGAAGATTTATACTATACCTGTAAAGAATTACGTTTTAGGTCATTCGATTTTGGAGTTATCAATATTAGGACGAACCTGATTTAGGACTGTTGAGTAAATGTGTACCTATGCGCAAAAAAGAATAGGATAAACTACTTAGTAGTATGCCATTCAACACTATGCCAAACATTCTCGGGCAAAAAATTTAAGGACAATCAACATTATGCGATAGGTACGATAGGCACCCGTATCTACCACTGGTTCGGAAAAAATCCGGCAAGAAACTCAAAAAGGTCGATAAGCGTCCCGTCACTAGCCAACAGTAAGCAGCGTCCGTTAATCCGCAAGTTTTCCAATAGTGGCGCACCTGCGCCGTGTTTATCGTCCCTTACAGAATCGGCCCCCAACACCTTCCAGCAAATCCGTATCGACGACATAATTATGTATATCGAGCGGTGCTATTTCGAATGAATTGATTTTCACTAAGTGAAAAAAACATTCTTAGCTATCAACCATAATATAATTTTACTTAGGTTTATCTTGATCCACTGCAGCACTGCTGGACATAGGTATCCTCTGAGAATGAGAGGGGTTGGGCTGTAGTTCCCACGCGGGCCAGTACAGATGGAGATCCTCACACAATTTATTGAATCAGGCGTTACTTTGCACAGGTCCATATTAATGAACAGAAACAATTAGGTACTTTGCTCACCCACAACTTTACGATAGCTACGTTTATGTAAAAAATGCGTTGATTGAGTCGAGTTCGAAACGCGTCAGTGTAATTTGGTGGTGGTGATAATTGGGTTTGTGTGATTTGTGTGTGTTCATACAGTGTGGAGGTGGAGGAACTGCATGAACACGCATTTTTTACATAAACGTAGCTAACGTAAGGTCGCGGGTGAGCAAAATAATTGTTTCAGTTCATTAATATTGACCTCTCCAAAGTAACGCCTGATTCAATAAACTACGAAGCCATTACATTTCCTTACTATCTGTCCTTATTTCAAACCAAGCCAACTCTCCGTTCATTTGTTTCTATTATTGCTCCGAGCTCCGTGCCAATCCGTTCTCGCTGACCACCCATAAATCTTTGGCACTGCGTAAATCTGCCATTAACTGGCACTTAGCACTTAGAGGGGGGGGGGACCTAATTGAATTTGTTCGACCGCAGTCTTGTCTCTCAGTAATTCCTGTTTGATTGTAATTTGGGAGGTTTTAGTTTAATTTGGTCAGTTGTTTTCGGAGATGTTTTGTTGTTTACGTTAGGTTCATGACTGTTTGTTTTTACTGGATAGCCATCATCATCATCATTGTCCCACTTTACACGTCTCAAAGCAGAGCACAGATCTCCTCTTTGAGAGGGCTCAGCCAGTAGTTCCCACGCGGACCCAGTGCGGATTAGAAACTTCACACACACCATTGAATGTCTTCGCAGGTGTGCTCAGATTTCCTCACAATAATTTTCTTTCACGGCAAAGCTAATGGTAAATCCCGAAAAACTCAGAGGCGCGAATCTGGGTTTGAACCCACGACCCTCTGCTTAAGAGGCCATAGATCGAACCACTAGATCACCATGGCTTAATTGGTTTTAGTTTATTAGTTTTTCTATGGTAAGAATTATACTTCCTCATTCTTTATCCGCCATTTTTGCAAACTTCCACATCTCTGTACCAATAATAACGGGAGCACTTAGAGTCGGCGGCACATACGTCAGCCGGCGCCGGGGCCTCCGCGGTAAATCCTCAATTAGCTGCCGATGGTTGAAGACCTAGGATGGAACAGAAGTGGCTGGAGTAAAGAGGCTTCATCCTCGGCCACTCTCATCCAGCTCTTGCCAGCCGCCCTGCGAAGATCATCGCTCCACCAAGTCTGAGGACGTCCCACGCTACGTTTGCTGATCCGTGGGCTCCACTCAAGAACTCGTCTACCCCAACGGTTATTGGTTCTTCGAGGAAAAGAGGCTTAGTCGATTCAGTTTAAATTGCCAGCTCTTAAATTGGCAGGTAAAGTTGTCATCAAATACCCTTCTTATTCTTATTTGAAACGCTACGTGATAGAAAGTATAATAGTTTTTGCACAATCGACTTTTATTTTTTTAATATGATAGTGTTCTGTTTACTTAAATAAAAAAAAAAAAAAAAAAAAAAAAAAAATATCATAGATACTAAAGATAGATACAAGTTTACTCAGTATACAGTATAGAGTGCGCTATCAGCAATAATTAAGTATAGTCACGCGGCGGACACGACGTACAAATACGCGTTCTTGAATCTACATAAGTACGACGACGTCTGTACACGCGTACGCCTACATACATCGCGCGCGCACTCTTCTGGTTTCTGGCGGTTTCCGGCTATCTGCGCCTTGAGGGGTGGGGTAATTCGAATCGGTGCGGGGCGGACCGTTTCCATTCTGTACGTCAGTACTATTATATATTCTGTGGTATAGTGTCGCCCGGGCCCAATTGCATAACAAAACTAGTAGGTACAACTAACATTACAAGCGGAACTCTCGCTTCAATTATAAATAACTAGAAAGGTAGTTCCGCTTGCAATATAAGTTGTTATGCAACTGGGCCCAAGTAAGTGATTTACCATTCTTACATCAAAATAAAAACCATAAAACTAATTGTCACATTGACTTGTATAAGAGAAAGGCCTTTGATGTTTTATGCACCCTCGCAGTGCTCGGGTGGCTAAATATCTTGTGTCATTATGGCTTGTTTTAGTCCCTTGTTGAACAATCTACTATTATGCCTATAGGGTGGTAAAAGAATTTCTTGGTCCAGTATGCATTAGACTCATCATCATCATCCCAGCCTATATACGTCTACTGCAGGGCACAGTAGGCCTCCTTTCAGAACGAGAGGGCTTGGGCCGTAGTTCCCACGCGATTCCAACGCGGGTTGGGAACTTCACATACACCATTGAATTTCTTCTCAGGTGTATGCATTAGACTATTTTGATAATATATTTTAACAGTTTGAACCGCCCATTCTAAACATTCCCAACTCTTCGTCCACTAACCAGCCTTTTCTATGTCTCAGCTAGTTACTGAGCACATATTTCGCTAAATGTGTGAGAACTGTGACCACATTTTAACTTGAGAACAAAACCGCTATGTAAATTAGAGTGACAATGTGTTTCCGACAAAATTTCAGTTTTGAATCTAACTTTTTGCCGTGGATTTGCTCCGATTTTGCTCCTAGTTTGTAAGTATGACTTTAAAACAAATAGATCGGTCCTGGGTGATTTATGTATGTATGCATATCCGCATGGCTACCTATAAATTAAAAAAAATAGGCTTGCGTTTGACCACATTCACACCTGATGGAAGGCGACGATGAGGCCTATAGGCCATAAGAAATTGATTTTTTAACTAAAAAGTAAAAAAACTCCTCATTTTTTCATAATTGGGGATGGTATACATGGGAAAGTATACCTAACTAGCTTTTGCCCGCGGCTTCGCTCGCGTGTACCATGAGAATTCCAAAGAAACAAGATATCAAGCAAGCAAGCATGCAAGCAAGATTGCTTGCGTGACAATGGGACCATCTCAGGAGTATAAAAAAATAATTTTTAAAATCGGTCCACAATTGACCGAGAAATCGGTGAACATACCTACATAAAAAAATACATAAAATGGAATGCATAACCTCCTCCTTTTTTTGAAGTCGGTTAAAGAGCCCTTTGCGGCCTACTTACAGTATAAACTTATGAATTTTGAAATTTTAGCTTACAACCAGTAAAACGCAAAATCCCGTTTTTTCCCGTTCCCGTAAGAATTTCGGAAAATACTTTCTTAATACGGGGAAAGTTCTCTCTCAATGCTCCTACACTCCCCAAGCAACTCATGCCGAATTTCAGCTTTCTACGACCAGTAAAACGAAAAATCCCGTTTTTTCCCGTTCCCGTGGGAATTTCGGAAAGTCCTCTCTCAATGCTCCTCTACACTCCCCAAGCAACCTCATGCCGAATTTCAGCTTTCTACGACCAGTAAAACGAAAAATCCCGTTTTTCCCGTTCCCGTGGGAATTTTGGAAAGTCCTATTTTAATGCTCTTCTACACTCCCCAAGGAACCTACCTACTTGCCAAATTTCAGCTTTCTACGACCAGTAAAACGAAAAATCCCGTTTTTTCCCGTTCCCGTGGGAAATTTGGAAAGTCCTCTCTCAATGCTCCTCTACACTCCCCAAGCAACCTCATGCCGAATTTCAGCTTTCTGCGACCAGAAAAACGAAAAATCCCGTTTATTCCCGTTCCCGTGGGAATTTTGGAAAGTCCTCTCTCAATACTTCTCTACACTCCCCAAGCAACATCATGCCTAATTTCAGCTTTCTACTACCAGTAAAACGAAAAATCCCGTTTTTTCACGTTCCCGTGGGAATTTCGGAAAGTCCTCTCTCAATGCTCCTCTGCACTCCCCAAGCAACCTATATGCCGAATTTTAGCTTTCTACGACCAGTAAAACGATAAATCCCGTTTTTTCTTTATCCCGTGGGAATTTCTGAAAATCCTTAAAACTGTTTTTCACTATTATGATTATCTACTTCTATGCCAAATTTGAAGTCTAGTAATTATAGTTCATAGGATTTGAGTCTAGTAATTATAGTTCATAGGATTCCGTTGAACTGAATATATAAATCCCGTTTATTCCTTATCCCGTGGGAATTTTGAAAAATCCTGAGTTTGATGTTTTCATTATTGTAATACCTACTTGTGTATCAAATTTGAAGAGTCTAGTTATTATAGTTACTGAGATACGGTCACTCGGAATCGAATCTATAAATCCCGTTTTTTCCCGTTCCCGTGGGAATTCCCAAAAATCCTTCCTTAGTGGATGCCTACATTGTATAAGGTATCTATGTGCAAAATTTCAAGTCTCTGGGTCCAGTGGTTTGGGCTGTGCGTTGATATATCAACAGTCAGTCAGTTTAGAATTTTATATATATAGATAAAGGTATTCGCAAATAAAATAAACTTTTCTAAGTCAATCAAAAAAATACAAGCAAATACAACAAGTCTGTTAGACATGACATGACATTTTTGCGATTGTGTCTGGAGATGATTTGTCACGGTTTTCCGACTACCTCATCACGTTGCACGATAGGGTTAAGTTCACAGTGGAGAGAGAGAGAGTGATGGACGGTTGCCATTTTTAGATGTTTTGGTGATGCGGAGACCTTGCGGGAGATTGGAAACTACAGTTTACCGTAAGCCAACTCATACAGATCGATATTTGAGGGCAGATTCACACCATCATCCGTGTCATTTATCTTCTGTGCCACGAACTTTGATAAATCGAGCCTTGAGTATTTGTGATCCACAATTTGTGGATTGCGAACTAGATCACGTGAAACGTGTGTTGGAGAGCAATGGGTACAACTGGAGGCAGAGTAACCGGTTCTTGAACGTATCGGCTCGTCAACGGCCAATGGCGGCTGATAGGTTGCCAGTATACTTGCCGATTGTGAAGGGGGTAACGGATAAAATGGGGCACTTGTTACGCCGAAGATATAGCATCAAGTCGATTTACCGTCCTTATATGCAGCTCAGGCAGTTGGTGCGTTCACCGAAGGATAGGGAGCCCTTTAGTAGTCCTGGAGTATATAAGATTCCATGTTCCTGTGGCAAGAATTATATCGGAGAGACTGGACGTAATGTTTCCACAAGGCTATCGGAGTATATACGCAGTATGAAAAAACAAGACAGCAAGGAGTCTGCGGTGGCCGAACACTCGATGGACTCGGACTCGACGCACTACATTCGTTTTGATAAGGCTTCCGTACTTGCGAGAGAAAAGTTTTTCATTCCGCGGAAGGTGCGTGAAGCCATTGAGATTGGTCGTCATCCGAATTTCAACCGGGACAGTGGTTGGTCAGTACCACCGAGTTGGAAAACAGTGTTGAATGTTCGTACTGCGTCAACGGTGAGTGTGAGTGAACCTTTACTAAGTGATGTTGTTAGTGTTGTGTGCTACCCTACATTTGACAATGACAATAAAAGTGATGATGAAAACGGGGGTAGTTGTGTTTCGCTGTCAGTTGCGTCCGCGCGACCAGGGCGGTAGCACGCAGTGCGCGTTTGGCAGCCGCCGTGACGTGCGACTCCGAGAGGAAGGGCTACGAATTAGCCCGAAACATGTCGAGTTAATCTCGTTTTAAGACGTGAGTGATCCGTTTATTTTCACTATAAGTCTGTTAGAACACAATTTTCCAATTCTATACCATAAAGTACCAGAACATTATATGTATTATCTTATCATATGTACCTACCTATGTCCGATCAAAACACAAAAGTGATTAGATACTCGATAGTGTAAAAAACAAAGGCGCGAAAACAACGCCCTAAATTACAGAATTAAAAAGGATCACCTAAAAAGAACATTTAATTACAAAAGCGTCTCAAAACAGGCGAGAAATCATTTTAATCCAATTACCCCTTCGGCTTTGCAATCACAATAATTAAGATAAAATCTAATTGACGGGAGATGACACCCATTTTGAAAATTACAAAAAAATTTAGGGATCCTTACTTTCATTGACATTATTTACTACGAACTACATTCTAAGCCTGTGTTGCATTGCCATGTTTACTAGATTCCTTAGTATTTCTAGGATTCCGTACCTACTTATTTCAAAAAAAGTCTGTCTGTCGAGAGCCTTTTTCTCAGGAAGTGAATGGATCACGTTAATTTCAAAAGGGCTATGTTCTCATGCAACCGTAAAGAAACTGTGTTCAAAGTATGCGGTATGAAAGAAACACGGTGTATATTCCTTGTTCTATTGTTTGCTTCAACAGAGACCTTTTAGTAGTCAGATTAACATAAAACTTCTTACATGTAAATACATAAAATTAGTTGTCAACAATACAATCGCGCTTAGCCATTTTTCCACTCCACCCAAACGCGCCGTATCTAAAAAAACACGCTCACGTAACTCACTCTGAAAAACACCTCATTTCCAAATGGCCCCGGAATAAGTTCCAATTCTTCGATTCCAATTTCAAACCGAATTCATTCCAATATTTATTGGAGATTCGGATTAATCTTTAATTCGCCCTCCCGACTTTCATTTAAAAACGCGCTTATGACTCTCCCCGTCCAAAAAACTTTGAATCTTCCGATCTAGTATTCAAAGTCGATTTTTCATTGGTTAGGACCCGTTTCGAGTACTAAAAGTGGGAAATATTTATGAGCTTTCCAAGGAAATTCTTTCTGAATGTTTGCATTTATGAAAATATGCTCGAATGAATCGGGGGCCGATCGGCTACAGGGTGGTTCGTTTAGTTTGTAAATTGACAGGGATTTATGGTGCTCAAGAAAACACTTTTAATTTCTTAATCAGGCTGTTTTTCTATTGTTGTTCCATTTTGCGAGTGAATGTATTGATAATTGCTTCAAGAATCATTGGGTCAATTGAACATTATGTCAATGGATAGTTTCTTTACGTACAAGGGTAATAATTTATTGAATTAGGCGTTACTGTGCGGAGGTCCATATCAATGAACTGAAACAATTACTTTGCTCACCCGCGACCTTATGATAGCTATAGGGTTATGCAAGAAATGTGTGTTCATGCAGTTCCTCTACCTACACACTTTATGAACACACTCAAATCACACAAACCAAACTATCACCCCCACCGAACTACACTGACGCGTTTCGAACGGGTGTGTACCTATTACAATATACAATACCGAAGTACGAAAGACCGAATGTATTAAAACATCGAATGGGTCAAAAGACCGACACGATTTTTTTCTGAAACCGTAAACTTCTCAGAATTTATTAAAACGGTATCATACAAAACCCATTAGATTAGGTTAGGTTAGTTTTATAACAATCTTAAAAATTTAACGGACTCAGAAAAAAATCGTGTCGGTCTTTTGACCCATTCGACATTCGGTCTTTCGTACTTCGGTATTGTAATACATACCCTTTCGAACGCAACCAGAGCTCATCTTCAGAGTATCGCAACCGTAAACTATGCTACCAGATGTTAAATGTTGTAAGTCACTCTCATTCTGAGAGTAGACCTGTGCCCTGCAGTGGGACGTACATAGGCTGGGTTAATTTAGATCTCGTCCCCTGCGGATAATCATTTTCACAATATAAAAAGTATATGATACCAAATGATACGGACCGGCGACTAGATTTTTTTTTGTACATGTGTTATACTTACTTACTGCCAGGGCGCAGTGACCCAAAGTGGGTCTTGGCCTCCAACACCAGATTACGCCATGCTTTGCGATCTTGAGCCAGCTCTTGCCAGTCTTCGACCCCGAGATCCAAAAGGTCTTTCAGGACCTCGTCCCTCCAGCGGTACCTGGGACGACCAACCGGCCTACGTCCACTCGGTCGTCCCAAGTACGCTCTCTTCACGGCTCGATCCTCTCCCAACCTTTCTACGTGTCCGAGCCACCGGAGTCTGGACGCCTTGGTCTCTCCTATAACATTGGGCTCAGATACCAGGTCCTCAATTTCCCTATTCTTTCTTACCATCCAGCTACCGTCCTCCCTCTGAGTCGGCCCCAGAATCTTCCGCAAAATCCTCTATTTCTGCCACTAACAACATGTGATATATTAAAACTAAATTCGAACAGGTCATCAGGTCATCCCAGGCTATATACGTCCCACTGCAGGGCACAAGCCTCCTCTCAGAATGAGAGGGCTTGGGCCGTAGTTCCCACGCGGGCCCAGAGCGGATTGGGAACTTAACACACACCACTGAATTTCTTCGCAGGTGTATGCAGGTTTCCTCGCGATGTTTTCCTTCACCGTAAAGCTCATGGTAAATTTCAAATGTAATTTCGCACATAAATTCCGAAAAACTCAGGGGTGCGAGCTGGGATTGGAACCCACGACCCTGTGCTTGAGAGACAATAGGTCAAACCACTAGGCCACCATGGCTGTGTTCGAACAGCATCGCGTATAATATTTTCCAAACTACGTACACCACTTACTCATTCATTACATGACAGAGCTATCACTTAAAATAACAGGCGCTTAAGGCCCTACCACACGGCGGACACGACGTACAAAATATGCGTTCTTGTATCTACATAAGCACGACGACGTCTGTACACGCGTACGCCTACATACATCGCGCGCGCACTCTTCTGGATTCCGGCGGGGTCCGGCAATCTGCGCCTTGAGGGGTGGGGTAACTCGAATCGGTGCGGGGCGGAGCGTGTCCATTCTGTACGTTAGTACTATTATATATTCTGTGGCCCTACCGAACTTTTGGCGCTAATCGATTTAAGGTATGCGTGGCTCGTGTGTAAGCGCAAGCGACACAAGTTCCCCGTCCGATGGCCGAAATTTAGGTATTTTCATCGTATTACTAAAACAAAAACACATTTTAAAATTGTAGCAACACTACGCCCTAGAAAACATCTTGTTTTATTGACATTCAAAAAGTCATGACCTGCCGTGCAGTATTTACGTCGAGAATTTTGACAACTTAGGATTCTATTTCTTACGAGCGAACTACAAGTAGGTACCTTATCGTGTTACGATCAACACTTGTCATTAGAGTGAATCCTCAAATCTCTTACACATGAATTTCAGGACTATAGCTTTGCTAGTAATGATACAGCACGAGATTAAATGAATGCAATAAATGCGTCAAAAACTCAGTAGGGCCTTAACAAAGAGTAGTGAGAGGTTCAATTTGTTTATAATTTTCTCCCTCCATTATTTGAAATCAATCGGGAATCGAAACCGCTGTAGCTGGCGAAGGATCCGATCGCGGGTGTAATTTATCCGAGATCAAGCGCGGGCTAATAATGTCCCCCGCGCCCTCCCCCTCACCCCTCCCGCGCCAACTCGGCGTCATACTGGAGATCGTCTATTAAACTATACTGTACAATAGGGATGTTGACGCCATTAAAAAATAATTCGCAGACACGACTCCAGTAAAAAACGCTTTATTTTAGCCCCGAAAACCAGATTAATTTTTGATTAACTGCAAAATTACATTTTTTGTTGCTTTAAAACAAATAAATAGTTAGTTGATTGAGTTGGCGAACAAGTGACGTCATAAGTTGCTATGCCATTCAAAACACTATGGGAGAATTGTGTTTTGACAGCTCATAAAAAGTGCATCAGTTGATTGGTGGTGTCAACATCCCTATTGGGCGTTTTGAATAAAAAGTGTACCCTTTACCTTTATTGGGGTTTTCTTCGTCAGAAAAAAAGCGCTATTGACTTTGATGACTAAAAAAAATGTTCTTAATTTTCCAATTAATTTAGTGTTACTTTTGTGATTACCCGTGTAAAATATATGAATAAAGCCACAATACTGACTCAAAAAATAATAACACCTTTTTTTTATGAATATGAATAGTAGGTATTTTATTTATATTTTGACAATTGACAGCTCTTTACAGGCACTTGCGTCGATTTAACATTAACATGTTCAGACGTGTAACTAATTATTTGAAAAATTAAAATTTCTCACGTTCAAAAAAAAAATACTTATTTGGTATTTTCTTTTACTGTGGATTAATTACTTACATTAAGAAGAATGACATCTTTAGACTGTAACTAGCGACCCGCCCCGGCTTCGCACGGTCTTATCTATTAAAAAAAACCGCATCAAAATCCGTTGCGTAGATTTAAAGATCTAAGCATACATAGGGACAGACAGACAGCGGGAAGCGACTTTGTTTTATACTAAGTAGTGATGAAGCCTTTTTCTGCTGAAAAATGTGTCTTATAATATAATGTAGTCGTTATTACACTCACAAGTATATCCGTAGTTATTGAGAAGCGACTGTACCCCAAGCCGAAATCAATACAAGAAATCCCCAAACAACAAATTTATTTTACAAGCTCAAAGCAATAAATTCCGAACTACCTTAACTTAATACACCAAAATCATTCACACTCGGCGATATTAAAAAGCATTACTTTTCTACACCTACTTATCAATGACTTTTCAATTCCACGCCTGTACCAAATTCACCCCTAAAACTGCCCCTCCAGGGTTGATTTCCCGATAAGGGGTGACCAAGGTTTCTTAAGGTGGTTCGATTCGTAGAATTCTTTTAATAAGGCGAATGATTTACGCGATGCCACGCGCACGCGGCGCCTCCTTAATTAGGGAAAAAATTCACGCCAGTGCAGCGGCACCTCAACTGACGGGTACGTGCCTCTTGGTTTGCTTTATCACCATTGTTACTGCTGGCATACTTGGTGAACTTATTGGACTACAGCCTAAGATAATTGACTATACATTAAAGGCAGTGTCGATAAATTGGATATGGTCCGCAATCAAAAACAAAAGTTTGTCTTGCTATTTATTATTGTTATTACAAATTTTTAGGCTTATGTACCTATTTAATGCCAGTGATGAGCGAGAAATGTTTATAATAAATAATAATAATAATAATTTCTTTATTTACTCAGACAAATTACATCCATTTTGTTAGTAAAATCATACAAACAACTTATAATCTATTGTTAGTAAAAATTGTACAATTTGACAAAGGGATTCTCAAAACCACTTAGTATTTTGGGATCTTGACCATTTATCTTCTGGTAGTTTTTTTCTATTATACAATTATATTTTATATGTATTCAATATCTTTGCTCTAATTCACTTTCTTCATCATCATCATTACAGCCGTAGGACGTCCACTGTTGGGCATAGGCCTGCTTATTGACGCCCAATCATTACGGTTGGAAGCGACTTGCATCCACCCTGAACCTGCGCCCTTCACCAAATCGTTCGTCCATCTTGTTGGTGGACGTCCCACGCTGGGCTTGCCAGTCCGTGGTCTCCATTCGGGAACTTTTGCGACCCAATGGCCATCTGTTCTGCGTGCTATATGGATGGATGGATTGATTGATTGAAATGTCTTTTTTAAGGTTCTATAATCCTACAAGGAACCCTTCTAGTTTTGCCATGTTTTTCCTTCAGTCTGTATGTATGTCCGTCAGTACATGGCTTAGCTTAGAGACTATTTGTGCTGGAAAGCTGTAATCTTGGATGTTTAATATTCATTAACCAAGCGGACAAAAAAAAGTCGTGGTGGCCTAGAGGTTTGACCTATGGCATCTCAATGAGAGGATCGTGAGTTCAAATTCTGGCTCACACCTCTGAGTTTTTCGGAAGTTATGTGTGAAATTACATTTGAAATTTACCGTGAGCTTTACGGTGAAGGAAAACATCGTAAAGAAACCTGCGAAGAAATTCAAGGTGTGTGTGTGAAGTTCCCAATCCGCACTGGGCCCGCGTGGGAACTACGACCCAAGCCCTCTCGTTCTGAGAGGAAGCCTGTGCCCTGCAGTGGGACGTATATAGGCTGGGATGATGATGATGATGCACCACGCAGATTAAGCAATATTTTTTTTCATGACTCTACTTATTAAAAACTCTACTAACTTAATTTATTTATTTACCTAATTACTTATTAATGAGTAAATTATTTACGTACTAAAACCTAATTTGAACCTAAAATATGTGGATATTTTCAATTTTAACTTACTTACCTACCAATCCTAAAAATGTTATACATGTTGTTTGGTGCGTTCGTGTGTTTTTGTTACTTATTCACTCTCAACTGGCTGGAAATTTGGTATGTAAGTAGCTTGCTAGACGTCTGGAATAACACACAGGCTACTTTTTATCCCGATATCCCTACGGGAAGAAATCTTAAAATCTTAAATACAAAGTGTAGATTTTTTTTACGAAAGATCTTTATCCGACGTAAGTGTACACCAAAATGTAATTATTAGGAATTTATTTACGCGAGCAAACCCGCGGGTAAAGTCTGGTTACAAACAAAACAACAATTTACATCGCAACTTCTGCTTCCAATCTTATTACTTCCAATAATAATGCAAAGTATCAATTGCAATCCTAAGGATGTACGAATCAAACCCCCAGGTACAACCGCCTCAATGGCATCATTCTAAATAAAAATATTGCTTCCAAATCGTTTCTATTTGCCCACATCTGTATAAACAAAACAAGATAATTTTCACCCCTGTTAAGGTAGTTTCAACCCTAGAGTGCCCGTGTTAAAGTGGAGGTGCGGGGACGTAGTGACATCCTTGGCTTTGCCTTGTAGGTATGATATTGCGAGCCGTAGCGTGTGTGGCAACATTAAGGCGAATAAAATTTAAATATGGCGACACAGCCGAGCTATAAAAGGAACAATCGTATAAAAACGTATAAAAATAGAAATGATTTTGGGACGTAATCTCAATCACCTGGCGCGGAGTTGTTTCTTTGTACGAATACGTTTGTGGAATACTGTTTGGGCGAATCAAGTAGGTGATGTATTTAAAAATAAACTTTCTTTTACATGCATCTTCACACGCGTATCTAAACCATTAGAACTAGCATTTAATTTAATTTTTATGGACCCGTAAAAACAGGCGAACCACATTTCATGGCTATAAATTGGTATCTTCAGATTTAAACCGTCCAAATATTATGTCTATATACTGGGTGGAACCAAACGATGATACTTTACTTAAACAGGTGATAGTTTTGCTTAAACTGAACATCTTTCTCCAAGGAACAGGTCGAAAAACGAAAAAAAAAATTCATACTCCCATACAAAATATATTGGTTAGCTGACCGACTTACTTACTATGGAAAGGTGAAAAAAAAAATCTTTTTTCGACCTATGTTCCTTGGAGAAAGTTGTTTAGTTTAAGCAAAACTATCACCTGTTTTCGGGAAGGACCCCCGTCCTCATCCACTCTGTATATAAATTTAATTTAATTTTTACTTTTAGTTTTGTACATATGTATATACACATGCGTGAATTTTGTGTAAACTATTAAGACATTGTAACTCCACGAGCAATAAATTTGGGAAGCGTGTAATACCTCACTGGAGAGTTGGAGCCCCGGGCCCCCTCTTTTACAGTTCACTTGCTATTGCGATATCATGGGACAGACGAGCACAGTCAGATACGCTAAAGAAAACATTGGTGGTATACATAGATATAGAATGAACTGATATAATTACTATTATTAATTGTACAGAATTGTTATAAAACAAACCTAACCTAACCTATAGAGTCCTACTGGATAATCATTTCAAAATTCCTGAATAATGAATGGTTTCTGAAAAAAAAAGAGTTATGCGAAATGATAATTTCTGACAAATGATGAATTATGATAAAAGTTTGTATGACTATTGAAGGCCCCTCCCCCCCCCCCCCTTATGATAGCTATAAGTTTATGCAAATAATGTGTGTTTTGCAGTTTGAGTCTAACATCTGGTAGCATGGTGAACGGTTGTGTTGCTCTGAGGATGAGCTCTAGGGCTAAATTCAGGAACGGGCCTTCACGGATTTGGTAGCGGTAATTCAATCGTTTGGGTTGGGTTTGGTTAACTGCTATTCAGGAACGCCAAAAATCACTGGTTTGCGAGAGGTTTGGGATGAGCCTTATTGGTGTAGGGGTAAGCACGCAGCACGGAACGCTGAGGACCTGGGTTCGATTCCCAGCATTGGTCTTTTTTCTGGGGTTTTTTCTGTGCATCTATATTTCAGTTTGTATTTAGTTTGAAATATATGAGCCTTATTTATTTGTTTTTTTTTTTTACAAAGTGAATTAACAGGAAAATAAGGCTCATCCCAAGCTCAGCCCATTCCTATCCTCTCCCAAACGATTGAATGACCGCTTGCAAACCGTGTCGGGCCGTTCCTGGATTTAGCCCCTGGTTGAGTTCAGTGATAGTTGGGTTTGTGCGATTTGTGTTTATTCGTATAGTGTGGAGGTGAAGGAACTGCATGAACTTACATTTTTGACATAAACGTAGCTATCATAAGGTCGCGGGTGAGCAAAGTCCTAATTGGGAATGTCTAAAAAAAAATACCAGTGGTTTTTATATTTTTTTTGTATAGAAAAGTCAATTATAAGGAACTAATTTCAATATTTTGTCATTTAGTTCTCTACTTTTTTCAAATTAATTATTGAAACTATTTTAGTTGATGACGTCATATTATAATTGAGGGCTCCCACAATGCCAAATTTCTAAATCTATCTAAATGCGTACGATAAGGCGACCCCTTTAATTATTTTCTGCGTAGTGGTACACTATACACTTTGTCACTTTACTGGCACTGTCAAAGTGCTAGATGTCAGACAGCGGCTCCAAATCAAACTCCGTAGTATAATCCACGCGTAAATTGTGAAGAATTCTAACCACATAGAATAAAGTACGACTTGAAACGGTCACGCAATTTACACCAATGTCAAATGAAGGTCATTGCTTATTTGTTATATAATAAATTCATTACATAATATTAAAATTAAATAACTACAGAAAACGAGTTAAAAAGCATTTATCTCGAAATGGTTTTCGATTTACTATACATTGCAAAAAAATAGACATAACCAATTGTTTCACTTATTGATGACCTCCGCAAAGTAACTCATAAATTACATAGATATACATCGAAGTTTTAATTAATATAAATTAATTAATAAGTGCTATAGCAGTGGTAGCCGAATGGTTTGATCTAAGATCTCTCCAACAGAGGATCGTGGGCTTGCATCCAAGCTCGAACCTTTGAGTTTTTCAGAATGAATATGCGTCATATTAGCACGAGATTTATGGTGAAAGAAAACGTAATATAGTAAAGAAATCTGCAACACACCTGCGCTGAAATTCAATGGTGCGAGTGAAGTTCCCAATTCGCACAGGGCCCGCGTGGTCACTACACCCCAAGCCCGCTTATTCTGAGAGGAGGCCTGTACCCTACAGTGGAACGTATACCTAATAGGCTGGGATGATAATGAGGATAATAAACAATACACATTTTCAACACAATAGGTTTAGGTAAACTGGCAAAAATAATAAAAATTGTCGGTCTCTTGACCTATTCGATATTTTAATAGGTACATTCGCTCTCTTCGTACTTCGGTATACATACCTGCCCAAGAAAGAATAAGAAAACTTAATAATTGTCATAACACCAAAATCAATTATAAAATAAATAAATAAATAAATATTAGGGGACAATCTTACACAAATCGACCTAGTCCCAAACTAAGCAAAGCTTGTACTATGGGTACTAGACGACGATAAACATACTTGTATAAATAAATAAATACTTAAATACATAGAAAACATCCATAACTCAGGAACAAATATTCGTGCTCATCACACAAATAAATGCCCTTACCGGGATTTGAACCCAGGACCTCTTGCTTCGTAGGCAGGGTCACTACCAACTAGGCTAAAGCGGTCGTTATTCGTTATTGAAATAAAACTTTTTATTTGATAGGCACTTTTCAGTATGTTTTTTGAGAATATTTTAAAGTAAGTTCCTATAACATTTCTGTCCGTGGCTGTACTAATAGCTTATTATTGATATGATACGAAGATGCAAAACTAGTAAGTTCTAAATTTACAAATTAGTTTGCGCGAAAGTGACTTATTAAACTTATGAAGTTGTTCCAAAGCGCCATTCATGTCGCATTAAAGAAGATTTATTACACACGTAATTAATGTTTAAACAGGTAACCGTACCAATGCTCGACACCTCAACACCCAGTAGATGACAACCCATATGTCACCTCTCTTGCAATGACATAAGATTGAAGATGCCATGTATTGGGTCACTATCGAGCACAGGGACGTTTACATTATGGGGGCGTCCATCAATGACGTGAGCCGATTTTGACGATTTTTGGATATACATACTTAAAGATGTGGCTTTCTGCACGCTTTGTAGCGGAGCAGCGAGATATTTTTTTTAAATTCTATTAGCTGTTGTCCGCGACTCCGTCTGCTAAGAATAATGGTATGAAAATAGCCTATGACCTATTCTCAGACTTACCAAATATGTGCCCATAAAGCGGTCAAGCCATTTCGGAGGAGTTCAATAACTAACACAGTGACTCGAGATTTTTCTTCTTCTTAGTCGTTCACTCTTGTCTTGACAGAGTCTCAGGACAGGTTCCAGATCCAGTTTAGTTTCCTATCCATTTCGTAAAAATGTCGTTAAACATTCACAATGTATTAAGGTAGAAATGTCAACACGTTAAGCAACATCGTAACTAGCTCTTATGATGACATTTGGCTGTACAATATCCAGACTTAGGTGGGTTGGAGATTGAATTCCTTGACTATGCCAACAACGAAAAGGGTGTAAGTACCCATTAGATTTTTGTTATTATTTGATCATAAAACCTGCTAATAATATTAAATATGTCGTAGGGCGTCAGGATTCTGGCTCGAACTTTCAAACATCTTGTGGGCTCAGCTGGGTATCGCGCAATGAATACTACGTTAATATTTAAATCACGATTTACTGTACTGATTACTCAAATTAGATTAAATACAAAGTTTAGGTAACACTAAGCAAAACGTGGGACAGTTCCGTGACGACGTGTCAGCTGCTTGGCGACTCGTACAAGAGTGTCGCTGCCCGAAGCTGCTGGTAATGTCACGACTCTGTCGAAGCGCGCCAAAACCTAGTTGTACCGCGTTCTCCGCTAGGCGGCGCACTTGCGTTCCGTTTAGTGTCCGTACTCATGACCGGCTACGACAAATATAAGTTATAAATTCTAAATAAATTATTATTAAATGTTCTCTGTTTAAATTTATACTTTTGTGATCATAGTTTTGTGTCAACTACTATCCCAAGAATAGTTTATTCGCTCAGAGTGTGAAGAGCCCGGCTGAAAACCAGCGCCGAGCCCTCGCGGCGCGCGGGTTCGGCTATTGCTGAGCCGGTTCCTTTTGCCACAATATGCTTCGTTGTCATGTATTTTGCTTTCACACTGTATTTGCTTGTACTTGTTGCTTTTTTGGGTCGTTTTTGGAGGGAATGCGCATGATTATTAGGGCAAAAAAAAAATCTCTATTGGTTGCCTGGCGAGCGCACTCCGCCACAAGGGTATTGGTTATGGACTTAATGGTATCTGTCCATCAGGTTGGTGATCGATTATAGCCTTAGATTTCACCCTCTGTACAAATTTAAGTTAAACGCAACTTTCACCATAAGTGCATTTTGAACACCAACAAAAGACAAATAGAGTCCCCATAATACTCAATACAGTTACACGGTCGTGACGGTCGCACGCGCACGCCACGCGCGCGCCACGTGCCACGCGTCGCCACTCACGCGCACGTCCAAACAACAGCGTGTTCACGCATTAAACTGTAATTTGAGGGTTGATTAATAGGATAGATGACACCATTATCTTCTATTAATCATCACTCCTCTCAGAATGAGAGGGCTTAATCCGTAGTTCCCATACGGGCCCAGTGCGGATTGTGACTTCACACACACCATTGAATTTCTTCGTAAGTGTATGCAAGTTTCCTCACGATGTTTTCCTTCACCAAAGCTCATGGTAAATTACGAATGTATTTTCGCACATAAATTTCGAAAAAGTCAGAGGTGCGAGCCGGGATTTGAACCCACGACCCTCTGTCAATGTACTGGAACGATTTTATTGGAATTAATCTAAACTACTTAGACATTAGGATGGTAAAGGAGTTTCTTAACCGGTTTTTTTAGGTAAGTATGGAATCTAAATAAAAACAATTTCCTTTAAGGGTTCGTGGAGGTAAGTAAAGCAGGTTAGACATAGTTTTACACACACCCACCCTTTTCACCAGCGAGTGTATCGAAGGTTTTATGTTATAATCGGCGGTAAAAGTTTACGGGCCCTCCACCTGCGCCCGATCTTTCGCTCGGCGAAGCCAACCCATGTTGTTATTGACATGAATACATTCGATATTATACAGATCAGATGCAGAATAATAAATATCTGGGTGCTGGCTGGCACTATACGATGGCCCATCGCGATGGTCCACTATGATGGGCCAGGGTGTAGCAGCGTAGTGGTGCGGATGGCTCATGGCGCGTGCGATAGTCATGGGATGGCGTCGGTGTCGGTTTTTGGCCACACATCAAAAGAATAAAAAGATCACAACTGAACGTCGCCATCGCTGGGCCATCGCACCGACCATTCAATGGCCCATCGTGTAGAGGAGCTATGGTATGTTTTAATTGTTTGCCTCGTCAGTAATAAAAAGTCTCTGAATGTTCATAGTGAAAATAAACGGATCACTCCCGTCTTAAAACGAGTTTAACTCGACATGTTCTCGACAAGTCGATGTGAACGCAGTGCGCGTTCGGCAGCCGCCGTGACGTGTGACTCCGAGAAGAAGGGCTACGCAATAGCCCGAAACATGTCGAGTTAAACTCGTTTTAAGACGTGAATGATCCATTTATTTACACTATGGGTAGTTTCATGTTTAAAGTCTCTGAATGTTACAAGAATTTATCATCATTTCAGGCGCAGGACGTCTATTGCTGGACTTAGGCCTTCCTCGTTGATATCCAATCATTACGGTTGGTATCGGCTTACATCTACTATGAACCTGCGGCCTTTACCATATCATTCATTCATCTCGTTGGAGGACGATGCACGCTGCGCTTGCCAGTCCGTGTTCTCCATTCGAGAACTTTTCGGCTCCAGCGGCTATCTGTTCTGCGTGCTTTATGGTCTGCCCATTGCCATTTCAAAGCTAATTCGTTTGTTGCCTTGTTCTTACTACGGATCTCCTCATTCCTGATTCGATACCGTAGTGAAGCCCCGAGGAGAGCCCTCACCTTAGCTCGTTGAGCGACTCTGAGCCTGGAATGTTTTAATTGTTTACCTTGTCAATAATAAAACAAGTTAATAACAATGTCTCTTAATGCTCCATTTACATACAAGAATTAGATACCGAAAAGTTGGATCACGTTAAATCGTAGTTAATCATAAGTACCTACACAAAATTGGCGCAAATGAAACTACGGCAATCGTTAGTAAACACACCTTCTTTTCAATTCACCTTTCGTTCTTCAAGAGAAGAATAAAATTTATTTTAGGTACAAGACTTTGTAGGATGAAATAAAACTGAACTTTATTCAATCAAAGGCGGAAGATTACGTCCAGGTACATAATAAGTACAGTATAGGCACTGATAGAATTAACCCTCGACGTTACGAGTGGCGTTGCTGCCCGTGTTATTGTAACTGTTGCGCGAACATAGCTGCTGCTGGAAGAGACAGATTATTTAGCCTAGTTGGTAGTGACCCTGCCTACGAAGCAAGAGGTCCTGAGTTTCTAATCCCGGTAAGGGTATTTATGGATGTTTTCTATGTATTTAAGTATGTATTTATCTATATAAGTATGTTTATCGTCGTCTAGGTACCCATAGTACAAGCTTTGCTTAGTTTGGGACTAGGTCGATTTGTGTAAGATTGTCCCTTAATATTTATTTATTTATTATATTTAATTATGTATTTTGCGTGTCATTGTTAGACGACCTCTGTGCACGACTGCATATATAACCTTATTTTTCTATGTTTTTTGTACCTTTTTTATGATTAGTATTATTGTCTTTGATTCTTTGGTTGTTGTCAAAATTGAGAAATAAACGAATTTGGTCACAAAAACGCTAATATCTTCTATTTTAATATTAGTAGACCAAATAACCTGTCCTCATTGCCGATGGAGATCTACCGAGGGGCACGTGGCCACGGGGCATAGTTTCACGTACATTCCCAGGCCGAGATGGAGTGCTAAGAGTGGTTGACATAAGAACTGCCGCAGGGACGTTACGTCGGCCCATAAAAAAAGTTGTTCTTTTGTAAAATGGGGGAGGATGTGCACGACTGCATATATAACCTTATTTTTCTATGTTTTTTGTACCTTTTTTATGATTAGTATTATTGTCTTTGATTCTTTGGTTGTTGTCAAAATTGAGAAATAAACGAATTTGGTCACAAAAACGCTAATATCTTCTATTTTAATATTAGTAGACCAAAACCTCTTATTTGGTATTTGATGTACAACATAAGTACTAATCAATTAACTAAAAATCTCAGATGCCTCGACACTTTTTTTTAATTCAATTCATTAATTCATTCGTTAATTAAGTGGGGCAATGCACAAGCATTTTTGGTACCTTCAGGTGTTAGTGTATAAGTGTTGTGCACAAATATTATGGTTAAAATATTGTTAAGTTATAAGTTATTGTAAATTAGTTTAATTTTTCTTTATACTGTTTTAAACTGTTCGTGATTTTCACTTATAACAAATTATGAAATTACACTAAACGGGACCACAGAATATATAATAGTACTGACGTACAGAATGGAAACGGTCCGCCCCGCACCGATTCGAATTACCCCACCCCTCAAGGCGCAGATAGCCGGAAACCGCCCGAAACCAGAAGAGTGCGCGCGCGGTGTATGTAGGCGTACGCGTGTACAGACGTCGTCGTGCTTATGTAGATTCAAGAACGCGTATTTGTACGTCGTGTCCGCCGCGTGACGGGACTTATCACGTAAACAATATCAACTCATCTCGTGACCACGGTCGCTGCAATGTGGCCGAAACGTCGAGATAAATATTGTTCCCGTGTTATGTCCCGTTTAGTGAAGTTATTTTTTCTTTAGTTCATATTTAAAGAAATAAATATATTTTTTCTTATGATCAAAAAAAATGCGTTCTGCGGTAGCGGTCAGGTCAAATTGAACGCAGCCCGCATTATGTTTGAGCAAGAACAACATTGTCGGTCTCTACTTATATTCCACGTGCAATATTATTGTAGTTTTATCTTCGATCAACAAAACGTATTGTTGATCGAAGAGTTTTATAGACGCAGTATAAAACTTTAAGATCAAGCAAGCCACACAGAAGAGACGCGCGACGGAGGCGCGTCGCAGTCCGTGCCGTTAGTTCGCAGGCTGCGTCTCCGCCCCGTCTCTTCCGTCTGCTTTGGATCGCGACGCTTCTATACATTTTTTAGTATGAAAACTGCTTCATGGGGCGCCGCGACTGCGACGCACCCCCCCGTCCCACGTCTCTTCTACGTGGCTTGCGCCTCAGTCTCCTCAGAGCTATCATGGGGCATCCAGACCCTGAGTATCCCTGCCCCCAGTAACAGCGGTCCGATATTTATTCCCGCACGGTAGTTTTACGGGCGGCCGTAAATGCGCTCTTATTGGCCACATTTACATAATACGAGCCGTAGTAACGCAAAATATTTACCCCCACCTGCGTTACTTACGCGTCTTAACCTTTTGCCTTCGCAACAATAAAATACAAGGGTTTTTATTCATAAAGGTTCGTCTTACATCACCTATTTCGATGTACTAGTGCACGGGCCATATGTTCTGAGGGCCATAAAACAAGGTAACGTGTGCCTTGATACAGGAAAGGTGGCTTATGTTTCGGTACTCTTAAGTATATACGCCTAAAAGTAAATTGCATCAAGTTTTTAGTTTAACGATACCCAATGAAAAGCGGCAGATTCGGGATTCTTTTTTCAATGTATATGTGTGCACGGGTCAAATCTTGGACGTTGAATTTGACCCACTTCCAGTGGTCGGATTCACTTGAAATTTGGTATACTTATGTATGTTGAATGACAATGCAAGTAAAGTCAACAACAAAAAGTAAAGTCAGCTAAAAAGCTTGCTCTTAAAATGAATTTTTTAACTAATATTATTACATAAAATTAACTTGTGATTCTCTCTGTTGTGACTCGATCGACTCAAAGCCACTCAGAGGCAAGGCAAGGACTATGCTCTTAGTTTCTCAGTCTCAAGTAGCAGTGGGCAGGGTACATCGCTCGTAGAACTGATGGTCGAGATGGCCGATGTGGCCAAAAGGTTGTCGTATATGGCGTCCATGGACCGGGAGACGCAGTGTAGTGTAAGCCTCTAACAAGACAGAGTAACGACAAGCTTTTATACGACATAAATTGTAATGTCATAAATTAATAGGTTTTATTTAATTGAAGTTTTACTTCCTTTTTTATACGATTTACTTTACACTATGCCGGGGTAGTACATTATGCCGTGTCATTTTGGTTTTTGTCGTATAATAAGAAACCTATCAGTAAAGTCATGATTTAATACAATGCTTCATCAACTATAGTTTAATTGCAACCAAAAAACACTAATTTTGAATAACCGTAATAAGTTCTAACAGCAGTATCGAATTTCCAAACTCATCAGTCGTAACCACGCAGTAGTTCCATACGTCGTGTTGTCTGTGAGCATAAGGTGACAATGGTAACTTCGTAAGGATTTGTTGTGATGCCGGTAAGTATATTTAATCTAAATTTGTAAAATTATTGTACAGTAGTTATTAACTGAAGGTTTTATAACTATTTCAAGTTAATATAAAGCATATTTTAAGGGAAATTGACGAATTTTTGACTGCCGTAATTATGTTCACAGATCTGACGCGATGAACCTAATTGCGGGAGTATCACGGAATAAGAGAAACTCAGTATGAAATGTTTTAATCGTTGAATTATAACTGGGGCTAAATTTATTCATAAATTTGATGTAAATAAGTTTAGTAATGACTGTAGATAATTATGACGTAATTACGGTATATGTTTTTTTTTTCACCTGAGCCTTATAATTGAGTCTGAAATGATAACTCGTTATGTTATTATGTACAAAAGAATGGAGTACGGCATGGATATTAAATTATATTTTTTTTTTATAAAATCATAACACAATTTTTTTTATATCAATGTCCAAATAATTCTTTCATTAAAATGATTAAGTGGAATTATTAATTTCGATTTTTAATTTTGTACTTTGTATTATATTTAATACATTTATACAATAAATTTGTATTTTTATTTCATGATTAAAATAATTTTAAACCATTTAAGTAATTTTATAAAGGAATATTTTTTGGGGTTACCTAATATAATGTGAACTTTGAAGCTAGCACGGAATTACGTGCAACGATTCCCGTGATTAGATCAAGAGCCAAATTTTAGCACGGAATTACGGACAAAGTAAGGGTTTAGCAAAATAACGATTATTTCTTTAAATTAAAAGCTACGAGGCAAAATAATATCCTATATCCATCTAATAAGAACAGTCTCCAAAATAAAACAATTTTTACTTCTAGTACCTTCGTATTTTTTTTAAAATCTTACCTCAAAGTAGAAAGTTCCATGCCGTAATATGGTACATTTACCTTACCTGCAGAAAAGCTTGTCTCTAAAATGTTTTTAGGCGTTCCGCCACAGTAGATTCAGACTAATGTCATTTTGACATTCGTATTCTTCTCGGCAAGCCCTTTTATTTGATGCCCGTTATTGTAGTAGGTACTTAGTGCTTAAAAATACGCCCAAAAGACCACCATCTTGGGCGTTCGGCGTATTGGATTTAGAGTGATGTCACTAAAATAATCATGTATTGTCATCTAAACTAAACCTACGTATGCAAAAAAGCTCAATCAGTTGAAATTTTTGCTGCTTTAAAATTAAGTACCTGGGCGACCGAACCCCGCTCGGGCTGAAACTCGATACCAAGCGTAAGCGTAAGCGTAAAACACCCACATACCAAATTTCATCGGAATCGTTAAAGCCGTTTCTGAGCTTCTGATTATATATATATATATATATGTATATCAAAGATATATATATATACAAGAATTGCTCGTTTAAAGGTATTAGATTTGCAAGATTTGACCCGAACAAACATTATTTAAAACATTGCGAATTTGTTAAGTAATAGAAGCTTGTAACAATGAAACATCCTGACCTTTTCTACGCTGATTCTTTCTTAGATAACTTAAACATCATAAACATCATAAATATGTTCAATAATAGTTTGTGTTTTGCTATAGGACATTATCATGAATCTCTTCTTTACAAACAACTTACAAATGTTGTTTGTCTTTCGATTACAATATCAAAGCGATTTTTCCACAGATTAGAAATCAAAGGTAGAAGCGCAAATATTTTGTTTTCCCTAGCCGCTGTCCGATGCGATTCCCGAACGAACTGCGAACTTCAAGAAGTTCCCTTTAACAATTTCTGAACGTAGCCAAGCGTTGTGACCGCGGGGGATATGACAGGCGTGTATGGATGTACCCTCAGTATGATAATAAAGCAAGTTTCTGTTTAAAAACACTGTTTACTTCTATGCGACACGTGTACAAATTTAAAATTAAATGCGAAATATTTCAGCAGGTTGAGTAAAGGCCACAAAAAACCGGGAGCGCGGGGCGTCGACGGAGCATACCCAGCGCGGTCAATGACACTGAATCAAATACGGTGTGCCGCGTTGCCGGTGTGTGTCACCGTATATTTGATTCAGTGTTATAGAGCGCGCTGGGCACGCTCCGTCGGCGCCCCGCGCTCCCGGTTCGTTATGGCCTTAAGTAGAGATGGCGCTATGTGTTAAGCACAGGTCAAAATGCCAGAGCAGAGACTTCACCATAAAAACAAGCTACACCAGAGGTCGTATTGTCTAACGCTTCTTACGCCTACCTTCGTAATCACTATTTCTTTCTGTCAAACGGTATAAAATGATGACAGAAAGAGACGGTGAAAGCGCAGGCAAGCGTCAGAAGCGTTAGACAATACGGCCTCAGGTTTGGTTAAGGCCGCAGGTTCAAGGTGGATGCAAATCGCTTCCAACCGTAATGATTGGGTATCAATAAGGGAGGCCATGTCCAGCAGTGGACGTCCTACGGCTGAAACGATGATGACACCAGGGCCCAATTGCATAACAAAGTACAACTAATATTATAAGCGGAACTCTCGCTTCAGTTATATTAACTAGAAAGGGAGTTCCGCTTGTAATATAATATAAGTTGTACTTTGTTATGCAATTGGGCCCAGAGGCCGTATTGTATAACGCTTCTGACACTTGCCTTCGCTTTCACCGTCTCTTTCTGTCATCCTTTTATACCGTTTGACAGAAAGAAATAGTGATTGCGAAGGCAAGCGTCAGAAGCGTTAGACAATAAGCCTGCAGGTTTACTTTATTAGAGGAACGCAACGTTGTAAAGGTAAGCATTGACAGTACTCTTATGATTATAGGGAACGTGCAGTAACTATAGGCGGCAGCACTAATGCGACAGAAGAGACACTTATCAGGGTAAAACATTCAAATGGATGGCACCCAGTTGGCAGCACCGTCTATGTGCACATTCCCTATAGGCAGCAGTACTAATGCTGTCGCGAATCCTCGCAAGATAGCTGGGTAATACAGCCGAACCAAACTAGATGTCGCTAGTTGTTTTAAACTGACTTCAACGGAGGGCACTTTGCCGGAGGAGGGTAGGCGAGTTCGAGCCAGACGCCATAACCGTAAGATGTGTTGTGCGCGGAGAAACCAATGGTGAGTTCCTTTTTACATATTATGGTCTATATTGTGTCTATTGTGTACTTAACGGTGGCATACGGTGGTGAGTTTACATCGAGTGTTTGTTAGAGACAGGAATATAGACCCGCGGGTCTCTCTTGGCTATTCAGTCTGCTCAGATCAAGGTCTTGCTCAGTTTGCTCAAAGGTCTCAGTACTCAGTGTGTGGAACGGGGTCGCTGTAAGGGGTGGTTGGAGGCGACTGCTCAGAAACCCGTAATGGGTCCGACAACGGCTCAGCACGTTAGGCTCAGGAAGTCAGATGTGGCGCACGTCAACGCCTCAGCTCAGCTCAGTTACGAACATCGATGTATTCACACTGCCCGTATGTAACCCTTTGACGCTCACTCCTCTAAACAACATATCGCCATTCTATCTACCTTTCAGGCTTACTTACATGGTTCAGTTGTAAATGTATATGTACGTACTTTCTGGGTCATTGTGTATATGTAGGTAATACATGGTGATGTTGGCGACATGGTGGAGGAGCTGGGATGTTACCAGGTTCCTCTGGCTCAAAGATATTGATCAATCACCATCGCCTCAGAATCTTCTACATCTTAGATTCCAAAGAGTCCCATTCGGCGTTATATCAAGCCCCTTTCTGTTAAATGCAGTCGTTCGATACCATCTCAAGAAAGCAGGAAATGCTATTCACAATAAAATTTCCGATGACTTGTACGTTGATAACCTCGTAACTGGTTGTGATTCAGTCGAAGATGCAAAATTATTGTATCGAGAGGCTAAAACAAGCTTTGGTGACCTTTCGATGAACTTACGAGAATGGAACTCGAATCTCGCTTCGGTCAGAGACTCGATCCCTTTGCAGTATCGTAGCAAAGAAACCGATTGCATGAAAGTTTTGGGATTAAATTGGAACCTGCAAGAGGATTCCCTGACACTTCGGTTTGACATGACACCAAACATGGTAGAGTGTACAGTAACAAAAAGAGAAACTCTTCGTCTTGTGGCATCAGTTTTTGATCCGTGCGGATACGCTGTACCTTTATTATTGCCAGCGAAGCTATTTCTTCAAAACCTATGGCATGAGAAGGTTGATTGGGATACTCCCTTTTCTGAGAATTTACGTGAAAAATGCAAGATTGCCATAGAAAACCTAAAACTGATTAAGAACATTAAAGTTCCGAGGTGCGCTAAGATGCATGATGGGGAGGATGAAACATACGAACTACATGCCTTTACGGATTCATCTACACAAGCATACGCCGCCATTGTTTATTTACGTATTAGTTGTAGCAATACAGTTACGTCGAGATTCATCATTGGCAAAGGTCGATTGGTAGGAAAGGAACAGCAGAACGATCTACAGATACCTAAACTTGAATTACTCGGAGCATTAATAGGTAGCAGACTCATTCAGACCGTTCTCAAATACACAAGATTACCAATTAGAAAAAACTTTTTATGGACAGACAGTCAGATCGTCATCAGTTGGTATTCTTCTGACAAACTTCTACCACCCTTTGTTGCTAAAAGAATAGAGGAAATAAAACGAGTGGCTAATCTTAACATTAGATATGTACCAACCCTGCTAAACCCGGCCGATATTGCTACGAGACCCAACGTATCTAATGATGGACTCAAACGTTGGCTACAAGGGCCAGAATTCCTCATCGATGATTCAGGCAAATGGCCTAATTTTCCAATAGTACCGGCAAATCCAAATGCCATGTTGACGAATTCTGGCGATGGGCAGGGTCTTGCAGAAATAGCGCAAAAAATAAACGAGCAAAGTGATCGGACGGACGAAGAAATGCCCAGCATAGTACAAGATAATAGTTTACAAGGAAGCAAGAAAGACGAGGAAAAGGAATTAGAAAATCAGTTACGACAAATCCAAACGGAATACTATAAAGAAGAAATGAAGGGAGTGGAAACAGATTTAGGACGTTCGTTAGGAGTATATAAAGATGAAAACGGGTTACTTCGTTGTGGAGGAAGACTGAACAACACTGGTTGGTCTTATAATCAGAAACATCCAATACTTCTTCCGAGAAATCACGAGATTACTTTTAAAATAATAGAAACCATTCACCAGAAAAATTATCACGTTGGAGTTTCTCATACGTTATCCCTGGTCCGGAAAAAGTATTGGGTTCCGAAAGGCAGAAGTCAGGTTCAGAAGGTAATCTACCGATGTCAGTCATGTCGTAAATATTCTGGTGGCCCTTTTAAACTACCTCAGATGGCCCCGCTTCCCGAAGAAAGAGTTACGTACAGCCAGCCCTTTACGTATACTGGACTAGATTACTTTGGTCCCATTATAGTCAGTAGTAACGGATCGTCAGAAAAAAGATGGGTGTGCTTGTATACTTGTCTAGCTGTACGGGCAATCCATATGGAAGTCGTAATTGATATGACAGCGGAAGAATGTTTACTGGCTCTACGTCGGTTTATGTCTACTAGAGGAGTTCCAAAGCTGATTGTCTCAGATAATGCGACGCAATTCAAATTAACGGCGGAAATATTTACAAGCGACTACTGCATTCTTAATGGTACCAAGTGGAAATTTATTCCTGAACTTGCTCCATGGTTCGGAGGTTTTTACGAGCGCCTTATAGGCATCGTGAAACATTGTTTGAAAAGGACAATAGATAAACACTTGTTAAATCATTATCAACTCACTACGGTTATCAAAGAGGTTGAAGCAGTTGTCAACTCACGCCCACTCACTATTGTAGGTACTGAGCCAGATCATGTGTTGACCCCGGCTGATTTTCTATGCGCAGGACGATTCTCTCTGCCAGCACCATCAGAGAAGGAATTCCTCGAGACGGCAACTGTGACCAAGGTGGACTTAGTCGTTGGCTGGAAACGAAGACAACGGATTCTTAGAGAGTATATTGATATGTTCACCAACCAGTATCTAGCGAGTTTAAGAGATCGTAAGACTGTTCATAAACAGTCTAGAATTACCGTAAAAAGCGTTCCTCAGATTGGTCAACTTGTTCAGATTAAGGGAGGTAGCAATCGAACACTGTGGAAGATCGGTAGGATATCCTCAATCTCAAAGAGTAAAGACGGTAATATCAGAGTGGCCAAAGTGACCATAGCTCCCAACGAAACGCTGACCAGATCGATTGCCCATTTGTACCCACTCGAAATACCAGACTCTGACGAGAGTTATCAAGCATCCTCTAGCTATAAAAATACTGTATCGGACACGAATGACACACAGGTTACTTCTCAGGAACCAAACCACATCCCGGATCGCAGTCATATCTTGGATCCTGATCGAGCTCCCGACCGAAATCAACTCAGAACTCAAAGCGCTGAGCAATCAACTCAGTCCTCAGAAAATGAGCTCAAGTCGGACGTTGGGGATCAGTCAGCACGCGAGTTGCTCAGGCCTTCACGTCTATCGGCGCGACGGGCGCGAGAGAAAGTTCGAGAGTGGACTACTCATCTTCTGATTTCTTTACGGCACTAAAACTAACATTAGTACTGGTAGACCTGATCAAATTTAAACCAATTTATGTGACGAATACCTCGAATAAAAATACTTTGATTTCTTTATTATTTTCTTTTCTTTGGGCTGGAGTGTCGCGAATCCTCGCAAGATAGCTGGGTAATACAGCCGAACCAAACTAGATGTCGCTAGTTGTTTTAAACTGACTTCAACGGAGGGCACTTTGCCGGAGGAGGGTAGGCGAGTTCGAGCCAGACGCCATAACCGTAAGATGTGTTGTGCGCGGAGAAACCAATGGTGAGTTCCTTTTTACATATTATGGTCTATATTGTGTCTATTGTGTACTTAACGGTGGCATACGGTGGTGAGTTTACATCGAGTGTTTGTTAGAGACAGGAATATAGACCCGCGGGTCTCTCTTGGCTATTCAGTCTGCTCAGATCAAGGTCTTGCTCAGTTTGCTCAAAGGTCTCAGTACTCAGTGTGTGGAACGGGGTCGCTGTAAGGGGTGGTTGGAGGCGACTGCTCAGAAACCCGTAATGGGTCCGACAACGGCTCAGCACGTTAGGCTCAGGAAGTCAGATGTGGCGCACGTCAACGCCTCAGCTCAGCTCAGTTACGAACATCGATGTATTCACACTGCCCGTATGTAACCCTTTGACGCTCACTCCTCTAAACAACATATCGCCATTCTATCTACCTTTCAGGCTTACTTACATGGTTCAGTTGTAAATGTATATGTACGTACTTTCTGGGTCATTGTGTATATGTAGGTAATACATGGTGATGTTGGCGACAAATGCGACAGAAGAGACACTACGCGGACCGTAAAATAAACTTATCAAGGTAAAACATTCAAATTGATGGCACCAGATGGCAGCACCGTCTAGTGCACGTTCCCTAAGGGAACGTGCAGAAACTATAGGCGGCAGCACTAATGCGTCAGAAGAGACACGATGCGGACAGTAAAAGAAACTTATCAGGGTAAAACGGCAAAACATTCAAATTGATGGCAGCGCCGTCTAAGTGCACGTTCTGTATACAATACAACATACCTGACATGGTAATGCTAGGGTGTCCTTCTAAATCCTTAACATCGTTTGTCCTAATATAATGTTTGTCCTAATGATCGATTTTCCTAACACTTTTTTTCTCGGAAACCGTGTATTTTTCAGGAACTTTGAAGTGATTATCCTCTAGAATTCTATAGGTTAGGTTAGGTTTGTTTTATAACAATCCAGAACAATTAATAGATTTTAAATAAAAAGAGTTAGGACAATCGATCATTAGGACAAACATTAGGTACATTAGGACAAATAATCATTAGGGATTTAGATATAGAGCCGTAATGCTAATTCTTGCTCATACTGAATTGAAATATTCCTAATTGATCCGCCAAGTATTTTCCGTTCGCCGTGTCCACTACAGTCCGTCGTCGGTGCGATTGATATTCAATTCGGAGAACAGAGAAAGATCGCTTCGGGACGGCGCGCAATTGAATTTGAAAACAGCCACCCCGCTGCGGTGGCCACGATAAAGTAGATGAGGGGACAACTTAGTATAGGTACTATACATACCTATATTATACTATACATACCATATATTATACTTACTGTTGCCCACCACTCCATCTGCGAAGAATAGGGGTATAAAAAACAGCCTACGACCTATTCTCAGACCCGCCGAGTCTATAGAAAAATTTTCATAAAAATCGGTCATGTCGTTTCGGAGAAGTTCGATAACAAACACCGTGACAAAACCTGTGATCTACTAAAACCTTCTAAGCGATTTGTGCTAACAATTATGTATTACGTCGTCTGAAAATAGTACCTAGTTAGTTTAGTTTATTTTTTTTATAATTTAATTATGTACTATTCTGCAAATATTCTGGAATAAATAGTACCGTTGGTGTTAATTTCCCTGGATCCTGAGTCAAATTACATTCGAGTCCGTTAAACAGTTTTTGCGTGATAGAGTATAAACATCGAAACATTCACACTTACAATATCAGAAGGATACCTATTAAGGGGCCTGTTGCATCTCCCTTTCTAGTTAATATAACTGAAGCGAGAGTTCCGCTTGTAATATTAGTCTTACTTTGTTATGCAACAGACCCAAAGTTATGTGAATTAATACATTACAATAAAAGTTCACAAAAGCATAGACAAGCCATGGTCACCGTGCCCCCGCGCGGCGCGGCCATTCTCCCGCCCATAGACAACAGTTTTATTGTTTTTATATTTATTTATCCCGGGATCTGCTGTCCGCTGCCCTATCGTTGGCGCCCTTGATGGGGCAGGGAGACAACAGGCTGTTGATACGTCGAGACATTAAAAAAAAGCTTTATGACATCACTTCCCTTGCCTACTTGCATCTTTAAGGATTAAAAAAAACTAGGTACTTACATAATTACCTTTTCATCACACTTGCTCGTCAATGGTGTTATTCCATGCCTGTATACTAAATGTCAAAGGCCTAATTTGTTCTTAAGGGAGTTATAGATTTACGTACAGTTTTTCTACCCAAGGGAGTTCTAACTTTAGTTTTAAAATTTGCAAACAAGTCATTTCAGACTAAGGAGGTTTCAAGCCAGCCAACGTTTTATTTATTATCTTTAAAACTTAGCTATAACCCAAATTTTACAACACAAAACTCATCTAAGCTTCGTGAAAATTCGTTATTTTTATATTTTAAATTTATATCAAATAGTTTTGCAATAATTTTAGTAAAAATATTTTTTTAAACATGTTGGCAGAATCTGGACGTATTCTGACCTTTCGAATTCTAAACTATAATAAAAACAGTTTACATTATCTATGGTAGGTGACTCGAAAAAAGTGACAATCTGTATTGGCGGGTAGCCATTATTTTATTCAATTTAAGTGTTTAGAAACAAATTAATTTTATTTTTGGTTTTTTTTTCTCGCAATGTGATGAAAATCATTGTGTGTATCACGGGCAGTAAGGGGATTACAAACTCTAGTCATTAAAAGCCCTCCGCCTTCGGCGTCGGGCTTCTAATAGACTCTCATTAGTAATCCCCTACTTACGGCCCTAGATGCACAATGTACTATACTTTGTTACTGGAGACCATAAATTGTAGAAGTGGATTATGATGGGAGACTTAATACGACACGACAATTTATTTTTAAACCTGCTGGATGGAAAAATTGAAGGAAGACGAGGCAGAGGAAGGCTTACTACTCTGTGGTCACTTGTATAGGATAGCTGCATCTGCGCGACGTGTTTACTTACATTTTCATGCAAAACCCAACAAGCATACCGAAGCAGTTTTTTGTAACTACGACCATTATATCATGGAAATTTCTGCTTTATTGCCAAGATAATACTAGAAAATAGTAGCCACGTATGCCAGTTACTGAAAGGCTGTAAAACTATGATTGGTAATAGTACATTACTGCAGCGGCCGCGAAATAGGGGATTGCCGGCCGAGTAGTTATATACGGCCGAGTGTTAATGAGGCCATCTAGAGATACGTTGCCAAGATTTTAATGTAGGTATATTTCAATTTGCCAACTGAAATCCTCAGCCGTGCTGATGCCGAGGCCTTAAAGTGTAGGTGCCACATGAATGCGGGAAGCGCACGACCGATCGTTGTAGAACTCTTTGGTGGATGCCTCTGTCCAGCAATGAACGTCTTTTGTCTGGTATGATGATGGTGACATTTAAAAAACATCGAAACAATGCTCGCCTACTCTGTTCCTCCTGCATGTCAATGATGTGCTGCTTGTAAGCGGCCTTCATTGCTATGCGGATGACAGTACTTGCGACGCACGGTACTCTGGTAGAGCTAACCTTCCTCGGGCAGAATTGGAAGAGAGACGATATAAACTTGTGTATGATCTAGAAAATACACTAGCACAAGTTTCTGATTGGGGCACACGTAACTTAGTGCAGTTTAACCCCTCCAAAACACAAGTTTGCGTATTTACTGCCAAAAAACACCCGTTTGTCGCTGCTCCATGCTTCCAAGGATCGCCCCTCAACACTTCGGAGAGTGTTGGGATCCTCGGTGTCGATATTTCGAGCGCGGTGCAATTTCGCGATCACCTGGAAGGTAAAACCAAGTCGGCTGCTAAAATGTTGGGCGTGCTTGGCCGCTCTAAGCGATACTTCACTCCAAAGCAGCGGCTTCAGATATATAAGGCCCAGGTTCGGCCAAGGATGGAGTATTGCTCTCATCTCTGGGCTGGCGCACCCCAATATCAGCTGCTTTCACTTGATCGCATACAGCGCAGGGCGTGCCGAGTTGTCGGCAACCCCTCACTCTCCGTTAAACTCGATCCTCTTGCTCTCCGCAGAGACGTTAGCTCCCTTTGCGTGTTCTATAAGATCTACAACGGGGAATGCTCTGAGGAACTCTTTGACCTCATTCCAGCTGCGGGGTTCCATTACTGATCCTCCCGTCGTAAGCGTTCATTTCATCGACATCATGTTGATGAATGGCAGTCTTCGACGGTGCGTTTTAAGCGGTCTTTTTTGCCACGAACTCGCAAAATCTGGAACGAGCTTCCCGCTGGGGTCTTCCCATCGAGTTACGACCTGGGTGCCTTTAAGAGGCGAGTGTACAATTTTCTGCAGGGCTGACAACGCACTGGTATCGCGTAAAGCGCTGCGAGTGTCTATGGACAGTGGTGTTCATTTAACATCAGGTGACCCACTAGTTCGTTTGTCTGGCTTCATTAAAATAAAAAAAAAATAAAAAAAAACTGTTTTTCGCCAAGCGTTGTGTACACAGTCGTGTATATTTCACCTTGTCCACACAAAGCCATCCGTATCAGGTGAAAGCAAAGGTCCGGCTATAATACGTCAGCGCGATTTAGAATAGCCACCCCCGCTTTATCGTAAACCTTTGCCGACTTACCCATCCCTCCACCTCCGACCAAACTCAACCTTAAGTCTGTACAACAAGGTACACGCGACTGCAAGCTATGTTGGTAAGTGTGTATGATATTTTGCCGTTCGATAGCAATCCAATATCATGTCGCATTTGATCGCGTCGTTTCGAGTATTACTCATACCTACATTGTTCGCAAATGGATATGAATACGTGAGACACGTAGCGGAAAACATGTTTTGATTGCTTCAGTACAGATAGAGCATTACGTATAGATTATGTCAATGGGTAGAAAATTTAAGAAAGGCCGCTCTTTCTTGTATGTATTAAGTAGTTACCTATGTAAGTATTCATAGACAAGTTGACGTTCGAAATTTAAAAAAAAAGTAACTATTAGTGGGTCATTCTCTCGTAGTACAGTACCTACGTTTTTTCGTGTTCTCAACTTCAAGTATTAACTAACTTCAAATACTTTATGTACCTAATTTACACTTAGTTCTACAAATGAACTGAAACAATTAGGTACTTTGCTCACCCGCGACCTTACGATAGTTACGTTTATGTAAGAAATGCGTGTTCATGCAGTTCCTCCACCTCCACACTGTACGATACGAACACACACAATCCAACCATCACCACCACCAAACTACACTGACCCGTTTCGAACTCAACCAGAGCTCATCTTCAGAGTTAGTACCACAACCGTATGCTATGCTACCAAATGTAAAAAAACATTTAAACATTTTTAGGTAGTACTAACTTAAGTAAGTATCTTCATTCCTCATAAAAATATACGTATTAAATCACGGCACCTACTGAATACTGAAAATTGTAATACTTGGGCATTCTCTTTATTATGTCGGTTAAAAATCAAATTTTCCTACCGACCGAGATCATCATAAATGAATAAAATATCGATACAATACAAGTAGGTTGTGTTAATTTAATGTTGCACTCGCGATGGCAAGATGGCGCACGTTACTTTTTGCCGCCAAAACTTCGCTCATTTAGTTTTTATTGCGTCGCTCGTCGCCCACTACGGCCAGTGTTCTTGTCACCATCAATCACGCTTATGCTAAAATCTAAGCAAAACTAAAATGTCCGGTTAAACTAGGTAGGTATTAATAAAGTTTCGAAGGTTATTTAAGTTACCTATTTAATAAACAATTTTTTATTGCTATTAATTGCTAAATTGCGCTTTTTTTCTAAGTTAGGAAAAAATGGTTATTTTGGCTAGCTCCAAGCTCTAACGGAAACGGAATGTTCATTTCTTATAATATTGCCATCTATTGACGAATAGCAGAACTTCTTGATATTAATTTAAAACTACAACTATAGATGACGCTATTATGACGCTATGCGTATTCAATTTATAAAATCTTATTAGATTAATCTTTATTAACTATTGAAAAAAAATTTAATCTAATCAATTGAGTTGATAATTGAGTAGAAACCTAAAACAAGAACTACGAATGTCATACTTTGTTATCATACGCCCTTAGCGCCGTGCTTTTAAAAACAAACCGAACGTCAACGTTTGACACTTCTTCATTGAATCGCGCGGCGGGCGGTCAAACAACCGGCAAACAACGTGGTGTCTTATTAAATTGTGATAAACATTCCATTCAAAATGAAGGGTGACAAGAACGTTGACATCCAGGCCCTGAAGGACATCGCCAACAAACTGAGGATCGACAGCATCGTTGCCACAAATGCGTCAAAATCTGGGTGAGTGTCTAACCTCGAGCGTCACCGCTTGTCGACCCGCTATTTTGAAGGTCTAATGAAGGTTAGGAATGCATTTAAATCCTATTAGAATTAGACAAGTCCACTTATTACATTAACAAGTGCCTTATAAACATAGATCCCCTTCGACACCATCATATTTTTATCAAAAAAAAATTTTTTTCGTTTTGATTACGATTCACGCGTACCGGCGCTTTAAACGCTATGCAAATGAGTTCAGAAGGTCATTTAGCGCATACAGCGGTATTCCGGTGGACTTTTGACCCGTTTTTTATGGGCATTATAGCTGCTGTTACTTTGTTAAGTTTGGAGAGGTTAGGACCACGTGATCCTCCACAGGCTTCAAGGCCGCTCCGGTCTCTTGCATTACATCACTTATCAGTTATCGCAATTTGCTGTGTCATTGTAACTATCCCTGGTGAAAATCAAAATGTTGTGGTTTTTGTCAGAAGCATGCCTACTTGTAGGTATATATTATATATTTTTTAATCTCTGTGATATTAAGGTGATATTATACTTAATCTGACTCGGAAGTTGATTTATCCAGGGTTGGATTTTTTATTTTACAAGATCCAGGGTTGGATTTTTTATTTTGCCTTGACTTCCCTGTACATTAGCTGGTACACAATGAGAGTGGGTATACAAAGTGACTGACAATTTTAATGTGATACATAAGTTGATGTAATATATTTCAGGAATTTTGAATTGCGGTGTTTTACATAGGTTTTTTTTTAACACTAGATTGACATTGACATTAGATTGACCATGTGCCCCTCGATTTAGCATGTTTAGCTCAGTTAATCATGGACTGTATTAGTTATTTGTGATACAAGGTTGGTAAGTATGGTTTTACAAATGAGTTGACGAGTGATAAACCCAAGCCGCACGGCGAGGGTTTTCATCATCACGAGTTTGTAAAACCTTGCCAACCGTGTATCATACGATGTTTTACAATACATTTGTGAGAAAATAGGCAATTAATAACACAAAATTGTAAAATAAAAACAAATTTCTCAAGATACTTATTGGTGGCAAAAGATTATTTTGTGCGGTTTTAGCCTTACTTTAAATATCGGGCGGAATTAATTCCATGTTATTGTCGACTTCATCACTTGAACATCACTCATTTTGTTTGGTTTTTGTACATTATAATCAACAACTCAAAACAACGCAAAGTTTTACAAAAATGGCGCGTCCGTAATGCGATGCGTAAGTTTTGTTTTTAATTAGGTTAACTAAAATTATCAGGCAAAGGTTCAACGCGTTCAGCCACTGCTATTTTTTCGAATAAATAAAAGGTGGAAATCATTAAAATCTGCAGTAATTAAATTACAGTTTATAATATTAACAATCAATTTTGCAAATTCATTACTTAGTTTTGTATATTTATACATTTTTCTATGTATAAATCGATATTTAATTATTTTTGTCACTTAAAACTCTTTGCTTGTAAACTTTTAAAATGGAGAATTAAAAAAAACTGTAAAAAAATCGCACTAGTGCGGTAAAATGAACTTACGAGCCATGTATGCATCCTTTGAAAGTGAATTTTTCGAGCAAGTGTATTGTAAAATTTGTTTATTTATTTAAGGAGAACCAACAGCTTAAAATACAATTTAAGTTATCGACATAGCAACACAAAGCCAATTACAGGAATTTACAAATAATGAACGACCGCTTTAGCCTAGTTGGTAGTGACCTTGCCTACGAAGCAAGAGGTCCTGGGTTCAAATCCCGGTAAGGGCATTTATTTGTGTGATGAGCACGAATATTTGTTCCTGAGTTATGGATGTTTTCTATGTATTTAAGTATTTATTTATCTATTTAAGTATGTTTATCGTCGTCTAGCACCCATAGTACAAGCTTTGCTTAGTTTGGGACTAGGTTGATTTGTGTAAGATTGTCCCCTAATATTTATTATTTATTTATATTTAATGATAAAATAAATTACAAAAGTTATAATCATTAACTCAATCATTAAAATCTAATTTATAAAAATCTTATGTCACAGTGTTTTTTATCGAACTCCTCCGAAACAGCTTGATAGATTTTTATGAAACTTTTTTGTCCACACTTGGTAGGTCTGAGAAAAGGTTGTAGGCTATAATTTTTGTACTTACCCCTACAGCTAGTTAGTCATAAAAATTACAATGTTCATACTTTGTTGTAATTCAAACATTAATACAATAGGCACCTGAAATTAAATAAGACAATTGAGTTAATGCATTATATTGTCCAGCATTAACTGTGCCAGGAATACTAACTTTGTATTACATTTAAAGTTTAAATTTTATTGTAACTGGCTATTTGACATTTTTGGCCTTCACCAAAGCATATTTTACTATTTTTCCAATGTCCATGTAAAGGCATGACAGGCATGAGACTGTTTGGTTTAAGAAATTTGAATTTACGATACACAGACAACATAAAACATTTGGACTTATTGTTTTTATTCTGATATGGCAACTGTCATTAAAAATGGTGACGCCCTTACTTGGTCGACTATACATACAACAGATGGGTCCCCACTGAGCGAGCTGCCTCGCGAGGCTAGCGCATGAGGCATAATTTTATTTGACACAAGGTTCAAAATCGCGCCGAAAATGGCTGCCTCGTGAGGCAATTCGTTCAGTGGAGACCTGGCTAATTGCCAGCCAGAGTTTTGGATATTTGGCCAATGAGTAGGCCACATTTCTGGGTGCCCCTTCGTTCGCATAACATGGGGGCTGGGTAATAAAACCCCCATAGCCTTAAAGCTCCAAATGCACAGACAGCAGAGGCGTGGTGGTGCGGTGGCGGTGACGTTTGTAATATTCTAACTTGTATGAATGAGTTTGCGGTATGGTACTGCACAATTATTCATACAAGTTAGAATATTACAACCGTCACTACTACGCCTCCGCTGTCTGTGCGTTTCGAGCTTTAGGGTGAAGGAGAGTTGATGCCCAATGTGCAATAGACTATTCTGGAGGTGGGCAGGACCCATACAACCCCCACCCTTCTCGTCCCTTTATGTACACCTCTGTGTCTCTAGTTTATTGTACACTTATAGTTTATGATACTAGTTGATAACTCTATCATGCATCCATGTGGCTGTATTTCTTTTTGTGTTTTGCTTTCACCGTTGCTGTCTTAGCAAAGGATATCTATCCAATGTTGACTGTTCTGACTGAGACTGTTCAGTTTAAGAAATTTTGATTTTGGGGGAGGAGTAGACAGGAGACCTAAAACAAATAACATGTGTTATGGACGGTACACCAACAACATAAAACGTTTTTACATTCAATGAAGAGTTCCTTTTGTTTAATCTGTTTTTTTGCTATTTCTTGCGATCAGTAGGTATATCAATCATCCTCAGTTTACATGACTTATTTAGGTAATGACTTTAGCATGACTTTGATTTCATGATTGTGCATAACCTTGAACCTGATATACAAGCATTCTGAGTTGGTGTGAGGTATTATCTTGTCAGTGATAAGAATATTTCAATTATTACATTTTTTTATGAAGAACAAGAATTTGAATATTTTTATACATAATGATATAAAATTGTGATATACTAGCCTTTGCCTGCAGCTTTGTCCATGTAAACTAATAAATAAAATAAATAAATAAATATGACAGGACAATTTACACCAATTAACCTAGTCCCAAACTAAAGCAAAGCTTGTGCTATGGGTACTATAGTCAACAGGTAAACTTACTTATATAGATAAACACATACTTAAATACATATTAAACACCCAAGACTCGAGGACAAACATTGTACTTTTCACACAAATATCTGCCCCGACCGGGAATCAAACCCGGGACCTCAAGCTTCATAGTCAGGTTCTCTAACAACTAGGCTATCCGGTTGTCAAAAGTAAGTAAGTATTAGATCTGTTGTTTTTTTTCTAAATACTAGAAAAAAAATGTCTATTACTAAGTCACTCTTTGTTGGTCCCTAAATAAATGCTCTTCTCATCTGTTTACAATTACATTGACTGGAAAACATCCCTATAAAGTAAAAATATCGCCTTTGTCCTGTTGCCTTGTTTCAGTAAAGTTTTTATAATAGAACTGTTGAATATAACAGGTAAAACAAATACAATTATTAATCACATGGCAATTAAATGAGTAGACATTTTGTAGACTAATATAAATTACCCAAGCAACAGATACGGAAAAACACCAGTGTTATCACTCTCATGATCTCATCACATTACTAAAACCTCAGAAGGAAAAATACATTTGTAAGGTATAATTATACTTAAATAAAAAATAGATTATGCCATATCTTAATATTGATCCAATGTAACCATACCATGGTATGCTTTCAGTGCTGTTTGTTCATTTGAATTTTTTTTAAGATGCCAGTTGTAGGGACTGGGGTTCGTAGTGTCACAAGACAAGTGGAAGGTTTGATATTTGGTTATCTGCCATTATTCAATACTAGCTGTTGCCCGCGACTCTCGCTATCCCGCGGGAACTAGGCAATTTTCCGGGATAAAAACTACACTATGTCCTTCCCGGGGTCTCAAACTATCTCCACATTACATCTATATCGGTTCGGGGACAGGAGCGTAGCTACCACTGTATCAATGATACGGGGCCCCCGGGCTGCAGAGGCCCCTAACGTGGGTAAGCAAAAATTAGTAAAATGTTATCCACAATGTCACTTAATCTCGTGCTTCCCGGGAAAGCCCCCCCAACTAATTTTGATGGCCCCTCCAATGCACACTACGCTACTGTTCGGGAATTTAAGCGTGAAGAGAAAACAGAAGGTTTTCGCATTTTTAATATTAGTACGTATGATATACAATTGACATATAGTTACAGTACATGTAGTAGGTATATATATATAACCTTTGCATGCTACAAAGTGCATAAACGAGGGTACAGTTTCTACCTTCGACTATGGAATCCTATTACATTAGCACCTGACTACTGTACAGTGATGCACACACATTGTGTATCATATCCAGCGGGTGCCAGAGTGACCGTGCGTCGTACTCACTCGCCCACCAATGGGCGCTGTGGCCAGTAGCGCTCGGACAAACTATCATTCTATTAGACATTTAAAAAGGGTCTTGAATAGTGTAAACGGACCGGAAGACGCAGTCTAGGTAGGCTTTCAAGATGAAGCGATGGTTAAGGTCGCGGAATTGAACTATCGGATAAAAAGTACCCCATGTGTTATACCAGTCGTCCAGCTATGCGTCCAGCAAATTTATGCATCATACTAATATCCTACTAATATTATAAACGCGAAAGTTTGTAAGTATGGATGGATGGGTTGTGTAAATGAAAGAGCGACTGGATTACAACTGATTTTATTAATATTTTCTACGTCTACCCACAACAGGATGGATGGATGTTTGTTACTCTTTCACGCTAAAACGGTTTGACGGATTCAGATGAAATTTGGCACACAGATAGTTTATAACCTGGATTAACATACAGGATACTTTTTATCCCAGAAAATTGCATAGTTCCCGCGGGATAGCGATAAACGAATTCTTTGCAGACAGCAAGCTAGCAAGCAGCTAGTGAATTATAAATACGAAATCGTGAAAATTAATCGTGTACCAGGATGGAACATTTTCACGATGATTTCTATGGCAGATGTATTTCGTCGACTGTACGTTCATGCGTGAAGCCGTGGTGGCCTAGTGGCTTAACCTATGGTCTCTCAAGCAGAGGGTCGTGGGTTCAAATCCGGCTTGCACTTACCATGAGCTTTACGGTAAAAGAAAACATCGTGAGGAAACCTGCGTACACCTGAGAAGAAATTCAATGGTGTATGTGAAGTGCCCAATCCGCACTGGGCCCGCGTGGGAATTACGGCCCAAGCCCTCTCATTCTGAGGGGAGGCCTGTGCCCTGTAGTGGGACGTATTTAGGCTGGCATGATGGATGGTGATATAAAGTCTGTACCTATTAGGTATACAACGCTAATTGATGTTTGAGCTTTCTTATATTTTAACCCATTATAGACTAGCGGTACTGTGGTGATCGTACCACGAGCTTGGGTGTGTAGCTTTCCTAACACTATTTATACTATTAATTGAATAAAAGATTGAAAACGAAGTGGTTCAAAAACACTTGTTTATAATATGATTGGGTTTTATTCACTGTCCTTTTTTAAAGACTGAAGAATGACTATATCATGGACAGGGATGTTTGGAAATAATTCCGATCCGCATTGGCGATCCCTAGTCTCAAATAGCGTATCTACTGTGTTAAAAAATTTAATTGTATTAAATACTTTAGATGTATGTCATTTAATAACAATGTAGATCTGACCTTGTTGAGTTTCTTGCCGGTTTCTTCTCAACAGGGTTTTTTCCGAACCGGTGGTAGATTTTTCGACGTTCATAGGAGCATCAATTGATGCCTAAATTGAATAAAGAATTTTGACTTTGACTTTGAAAGCTACAGAGTTTGTTTCTCATGGCTGACATTCGACTGCTGTTCCATTTTTAATATTTAAATTATTCCATAGACAACTTACATACAGTAGTCGCCTGCCAGCTAACATCATCCCTCCCTCCTATTGAGGTCGGGTCTAACCTACCTAAGCACGGAATATTTACAATCTGTGCTATAGCCTATTAAGGCTGACCTGCACCCTCTTATCTGTGCCAAGGGAATGAGCCTTAGTGGGGTTACTCCCTTATTTTTTTCTAGTGTGGCCACATGCTTGTCACATGATAAGGCTGCAGAGCTGCAGATCGAAAAGTACAAAACCGTGCAAAAAATACTTTCCATAGCAAGTATCACGGCGTTCTAATTTGCGATACTTCATTAGTTCTTATCTGAGTTTCGTGCTTGTGCAATTAAAATTTATCTGCCTTTGGCATGTATAATGCACATAAACACAGATAAGAGGCAGCCCTCCCACACACGACTTGTGCTGATGTCAATATATTTAAATGCGTCTGTGGCACATGAAAAATCAGCATCGTACTCGTGAGTGAGACAGCATCACCCCCCCGAAGATGGTCACCACCAACCTCGCTTACGGAGTGGTGTAACCACCTGTCAGGTGGCAGCGATTTTGTCTTTGTATTTTTTATACCCATCGTTGCGGCGCACCCGTTACGCACCAGTTGTAATGATTGAAACTGTAAGAAAGATGGCACACCATGTGCACGCATCTGGTGTGCAATCTTTCTTACAGTTTCGCTTATTACAACTGGCGCATGTGCGTGACGTAGGTAATATCATCTGGTCTACGCCGGTCTTTACAGGAGAAGGCGAGCTGCTAGACCGCTCAGCAAGTGGAATTAATTCTCCTAGCATGCCAGAGTGCTCCTATTGAGCAGACCTCGGACTTTGGACGCTAAGTGCGAGTTATGCAAGCAATCGGATTTATTTAACATTTCATAAACACTTGAATTTTCCATTTGCCTTCTCATTACCAAAACAGTCGTCACCGTGTGAGTTTGTGTGACAATCATGCTTGGCCTTCACAGTAAAATAACGAATTAGTCATTCCACCCACACACGCAATTGTAAACTTCTATCTATGGTTACCCTATCCATTGTTTTAGTTTTATTAAATGCCATATTTAGTAACGACATCGTGTGGTCTTGACTTAAGGTTCAACCAAACCGCTGCATAAAATACGGCGACGGTACCACACGGCGGACACGACGTACAAAATACACGTTCTTGAATCTACATTAGCACGACGACGTCTGTATGTACACGCGTACGCCTACATACATCGCGCGCGCACTCTTCTGGATTCCGGCGTTGTCCGGCAATCTGCGCCTTGAGGGGTGGTGTAACTCGAATCGGTGCGGGGCGGAGCGTGGCCATTCTGTACGTTAGTACTATTATATATTCTGTGACGGTACGGAATGGCAGTGACGCATCGTACACGTCACGAACTTTACTATGGAGAGCATGTGGTAAAGTTTGACGTCGGCGTATTTTAAGCATGGTATGGCTGAACCTTTATTTTATTATGGAGAGCAAGATGGAGAGCATGCGGTAAATTCTGACGTTTACGGCAGTCTTTTGGCAAATCCAGGGGGGCAGTAGCATTCGAAATTCAAATCGTGCCGTCCCTATTACTCTTCTGTTTCATACAATTAGCGTGAACGGAATACACGTTTGATATAACTTCAGTCGCTATAACACTCATTTGATATAATTATTGAATCTTATAACAACACTTAATATATTATCATTTGATATAATCAACCTTTCATATAAAGTTCATAAGATATAATGATGGTTATATAATTATGGTTGTATTTAATGCCAGAAAAGTAGGTTAGGTTAGAACTGCAACCCCCTACACAAAACAAATGGTTGCGTTTCACGAGATGTAACAACAAAATATATAATAACATTATATCATATAAAATTATATATTGTAAAATTATACCAAACGGGTTATATCAAATGAGTGATTATACCATTTGAAAAATTATCAAATGTTGTTATATGAAAAGAAGATTATTATCAAATGTTGTTATATCGATCATTACACACCCTTTGATGTCTTTACAGCTTACAGGTGTTACGCACGGGTGTGTAATGATCGATATAACAACATTTGATATATTTTCAAATGGTATAATCACTCATTTGATATAAATAACGTCAAAGGCATCAAAGGCTAACGTAATAGTAAATAAATGCATAAATCCGAACCGAATGTGAGTTTGTTACGATGCAAGTCGCATCCCATCGTAATGATAGGATCAATTCAAGGTTGAAAAACGGGACAGGCCGTTTTTGTATTAAAAATCTCATTTTTTTTAATTACTAAAATTTGGCATAATCAATTAATGAACCTATACAATTTCTAAATTTTTAGTAAATAAAAGACTGAAATATTTAAAGTGTGCGAGAAAGTAAATATTGTTCAAATAAGAATTTTCAACATTAAATGCCATTTAATCATAAAATTACGGGACATACTGTCCCGTATTGGTTTCGCCAAATTACGGGACAGCGAAAAATTCGTGCCCGAAATACGGAACATCTGGTTACCCTAATAAGCCTGTGTTGTGTCTAAGCATTGGACTGAGCGATAACGCTGATCGAGCGGTTCTATTCTGCGCAGGCACCCGACATCATGCGCGTCGATGGCCGAGATAATGTCGGTGCTGTTCTTCCACACCATGCGGTACAAGATATCGGCGCCGCGCGACGCCTCCGCAGACAGATTCATCCTCTCCAAGGTAAGTTGAAACCCCTTTAGCGGAACACACAGAGAGAGCAGGCGCGGAACAGGCGCACAGCGGGTCACGCGCAGGCGCGCGCCCGTCGTCCGACGTCACAGAAAGCGCACGGGCCAGTGCAGTGTTGCCAACAAGAGTAACATAAAATTTATTTTCATCACACTTGCTCGTCAATGGTGTTATTCCATGCCTGTATACTAAATGTCAAAGGCCTAATTTGTTCTTAAGGGAGTTATAGATTTACGTACAGTTTTTCTACCCAAAGGAGAACTTTAGTTTTAAAATTTGCAAACAAGTCATTTCAGACTAAGGAGGTTTCAAGCCAGCCAACGTTTTATTTATTATCTTTAAAACTTAGCTATAACCCAAATTTTACAACACAAAACTTATCTAAGCTTCGTGAAAATTCGTTATTTTTATATTTTAAATTTATATCAAATAGTTTTGCAATAATTATAGTAAAAATATTTTTTTAAACATGTTGGCAGAAACTGGACGTATGACCTTTCGAATTCTAAACTAAAAACAGTTTACATTATCTATGGTAGGTGACTCGAAAAAAGTGACAATCTGTATTGGCGGGTAGTTAAGTGTTTAGAAACAAATTAATTTTATTTTTGTTTTTTTTTTCTCGCAATGTGATGAAAATCATTGTGTGTATCACGGGCAGTAAGGGGATTACAAACTCGAGTCATTAAAAGCCCTCCGCCTTCGGTGTCGGGCTTCTAATAGACACTCATTAGTAATCCCCTACTTACGGCCCTAGATGCCCAATGTACTATTATTTATTTATTGTGAAAACTGTTTGCCCGGCATTACAGAAAAATCAATTCACCGAGAAACGTAAACATATTAAAAACTTAAGTAACTACTATAAAAACTTACAGATTTAGTAAATAAATATAACAAAAAGATGAAAAAAAAAATTAAAATAAAATAAAATTATAACATAAATTAACATAAGAACACATTTAAATACAAGTGGACACGCGAGCATCCATCATCTCGCAGAACCTCAGACATTCATCGCATACACTATTCCAGCAATCAGCAAATACGTCACACTCAGGAGCTGATGCAAGAAGACCATTAAGAAGGCACAGCGCGCGAACCAGCGGAGACTGCCTGCGAGCAACGGTACGCGCCGACGGCACCGCCAGTAACAAATTGTGGCGTGGCCTAAAAAGAAATTTAGTCAGGAGTGGAACATGTAAGCGCACCAGTTTCGCCACCGATTCACCATAGTCAGAGTCACCACGTAAAATATGCTAGAATATGCTAAATAACAGTAAAAAACAACACTGCACTGGCCCGCGCGCTTTTTGTGACGTCGGGTGGCGGGCGTGACGTGACCCGCTCCGCGCCCGCCGTCTGTGTGATGTCGTCCATACACCGCCATGTAAATACACCCGCCGCGGGCTCGACCCGCTCCGCTCCGCGCCCGCTCTCTGTGTGTGTTGGGCTTTTTCCATAAACCGTTGCTGGCCTTTGATCAATTATAACTGAAGATACACATTGCCGAACAAAATCCCCTTCAAGGAATGTCCGAACTATTTTATTTGTTGGCGTAACAAATAAAATCATCACCTACACAGAAATTTGAACCTAGTCTTTACTTCATTACAGTCGAATTTCGGTAGCGGCAAAACTCCACTTGACAGCTAAACTTGACAATTTCACGCAACGTTCTGAGAAAAAAGAAGGCCACTTTTATCAAAGTGGCGCTCATTTGGCTCGGACATTTTCGGGCGCGCGACTGTGGATCTACAGTTATAATTGATCAAAGTTGCTGGCCCAAATTGTGTTTTTACTGTGTTCGACATAACCAAATGTCTAAGTAATAGATACTGTGTATTTAGGAGATCCATTTCCAAGGTTCCTTACCCAAAGGGACTACACTTACTACATTACACTTGAAATTTTCACCGATTATCAAGGATTTTGCGATGTTGCCATGCCGTGCATTTTACTCGACGCGGCAACCGCGCCGTCGAGACGACACGGCAACGTGTATAGGTAACGCCATCAGAGTTGAGGTCACGCACAGAACAACACGTCATGTAATGACAGCGGGAGTTTGACGTTTATTCGTACCGATAGCAAGTTCAACAGACTCAACAGTAATTACAAGATTGACTAAAAATTTCTTCAACCTATTTCGTTAAGAATTATTTAAGAAAATACATTTAGTTCAAACAAAACAGAAAATATATTGATGTAGGTATTTTATTTAAATCAGATAAGCATATTTTTCGCTTTTTATAAAATACCGATTTTGTTCGTTGCGAATATTTGTTATCAGTTGCAAATTGTTTTATTTCAAAAATAGGTTATATTTTAAAAATAGGTTAGTTTTTTTCAGGGTAGTAGAGAGTAATAAAATAAAATAAACTTACTTATATAAAACTGTAATCGTCCAGGGTCACGCCGCCCCGATCCTCTACGCCGCGTGGGCCGAAGCCGGCCTCTTCCCCGTGGAGGAGCTCCAGAACCTTCGCAAGCTGGACAACGATTTGGAAGGGCACCCCACCCCCCGCCTCAACTTCGTGGACGTGGGCACCGGCTCGCTGGGGCAGGGGCTGGCCGTGGCCGCCGGGATGGCTTACGTCGGGAAGTACTTCGACCAGGCGCCCTACAGGTACTTACAATACGTTTACTTTTAGTTTACCACTGACAGATGGCTTGCCTTCATTTCATTTCCAACTTTAACACCACAGAAATAAAGTAGCTATTACAAAATCTGCAAACGTGGGTAACAGTATTCTAAAATTGGATTTATTTGTAGGTCGTTAATGTTGAATATGAAATGAAGGCAAACCATCTGTCAGTGGTAAACTTTATGTAATTTTACTGTAGCCACCGTGCACCCTCAAAATCAAAACGTTTATTCTGCAAATACAGTTCTGCTAGTCACAGTCACAAAGGGCTATTTAATTGACTTTTTTTTTAATAAAACTACCTGGCTTTCGGAAGGACCATCACTGCCAAGAAAGCGCTAAAAGTCGCTCCATGCGTGGAAGAAAAGTCACATTCTTCAACGAATGGTTCATATCGCCTATATCCGCTCCTATGCATGGCACGCTTCTCAGCGAGGGCTTGGTCTGTAGTTTCAACGCGGGCCCAGTTCGGATTGGCAACTTCACACACACCATTGAATCTATTTACAGGTGTGTTTTCCTCAGAATGTTTTCCTTCACCGTAATGGTATGTTTGAGAGGCCACAGGTCCAAACCACTAGGCTATCACGGCCTTTTATGGTGCTATGTATTAATTTCGAACGAGAAAAACTGTCGCTGCTCTACAATTTTTTAATCAGTGCACAAATTTTGATATGTGATTCAGGGTATGTATTTGGCCAAGTTGAAGTGGCAGTGGGCTGGTCATATCTGTCGAAGAACCGACAACCGTTGGAGTAAACGAGTTCTTGAGTGGAGACCGCGTGTTGGCAAACGTAGTGTAGGACGCCCTCCGGCCAGGTGGAGTGACGATCTGCGAAAGGCTGCTGGTGAAAGCTGGATGCGTCTAGCCGAGGACAGGGCGCAATGGCGCTCATTGGGGGAGGCCTATGTCCAGCAGTGGACTGTTATAGGCTGATGATGATGATGATTACAATACCGAAGTACGAAAGACCGAATGTATTAAAACATCGAATGGGTCAAAAGACCCGACACGATTTTTTTCTGAAACCGTTAACTTTTTAAGATTGTTATAAAACAAACCTAACCTATCCTAATGGGTTCTGTATGATGCCGTTTTAATAAATTCTGAGAAGTTTACGGTTTCAGAAAAAAATCGTGTCGGTCTTTTGACCCATTCGATGTTTTAATACATTCGGTCTTTCGTACTTCGGTATTGTAATACATACCCGTGATTCAGTAGGTATCGTTGATAGATCACGATTATATGTTCGAGATTTCTTTTGAAATTTGGGATGTTTATAGTAATTTATCCAATAATTGGTCGAGTTACTATGAAAACCAAAAAAAATAAGTGATAAATATTATAACGAAAAATACTGAAATTTGTTATTTTAACGACACTGTATCACATGTTAAAATTTGTTCACTTATTAAAAAATTACCCTGTATTTGATTCTCACTTTCAAACACTTTTGCACTGCTCTCTTCTTCCATTTTGTCCTAAAAACGTGTTACAGCAACAATATAAAAGCACTGCACTTATGAAAAGGGACGCGTATACATTGCGCGTCGCCGCCAGTGGGTGCTAGAGCGAGACGGGTGTCGTACTCACGCGTCCGCCGTCGGGCGACGTGGTCAGTAGCACTCGGACACGATTTCACTATAGTTCGGACAATAAGTTCCCTCTATTTGGCATATAGGCCAGTTTTTTTTGCCATTTTGGGCCATAGCCCAAACACCGGCACCGGCGTGAAGCAGCAGTAATCCTGCTTGCGTTTCGTACGGTCAGTGAGAGTGCCGGGGGCCCAATACCTCACCCCTTCCCTCTCCCCCTCCCTCTCCCCCTTCCCCTATTCCCTCTCCTTTAGGGCCGACAACGCACTGGCATCGTGTAAAGCGCTGCGGGTGGCTATGGACAGTGGTGTTCATTTAACATCAGGTGACCCACTAGTTCGTTTGTCTGGCCTATCTAACATAAAAAAAAAAAAAAAAAAAAATAGCAAAAAATAAATTAAAATTAAGAAATAAAGAAAATAACGTAACATAAGTACTCCAGGACAGCCAACTGTTCATAAAATAAAAATATAGAAAGATTTTGTTTCTCTTGTCGAAATATTGAGTCCCAGTATGATATGGTGTAGTAGCCGTAATCCTTACCATGTACCACCACTTAAACAGTTAGACGTGGTGTTCCATTGATGCTGTACGAGTATTGTAACTGTTTAGTAAGTTTTCTTTGTATATTGCATGAAATGTATTCTGTAAAAATTAGACATTAATGATATTGCAATTAGAACCACGGCAATTTCCGGTTTTTAAATTAAAATTAACTTTATTTATTTATCTTATTTGTAAGAATACAGTAAAAAATACATTGGTCATACATAATTATAAGTTTTGTCCTTGTATTCAGCTTGCAAGCAAGCGTACAAATATTTCATTAAAGAGGCTAAAGGTAATTTTATAATTTAATTAAAATAAATAATAATAATAATAAATGTCCAAAAATAATGTCAACAATATTGTCTATAATTTATGTAGTCCTTGACACTATAAAAACACTTTGTCTTGTCAGTAACCATTTCGTCAAATTGAGTTTGAACATTTCTCCCGACAACACCTTTAATTCATCTGGTAAATTATTAAAAACTATTATGCACATGTTGAAGGCGTTTCTTTTATAAATATCTTTACAACAGCGTGGCCTGTACAAAAGAGACATAATGCATGCTCTTGTCCGCCTCTGAATAACTTCACTGCGTTTTTTAAAATAGTCTGGATGGGATTCCATAAAAACACACATATCTCTAATGTACAGTCAGCATCAAAAGTCGCTATACGCTTCAGGTGCTCAAAGAGAGGTAAACGTTTAAATTGTCAAAAAATTGTTAACTATCATGGAAGTATTTACTTGTGAGCGCTCAACGTGTCACAAATACCTAAACAGTCGATATTCATTAATTTCTACACTCCTAACAAGTCATTGATACCTTAGCTTTCAAAAAATCACTGGTATCTAAGCAGTCAACATATCAAATATATCTGAACAACATGGAAAAATAGACGTTTAAAGCATATAACTATGGTCGAATTTTGATAAAAAATAGCTATGTTAATTTCAGGTAAGCGATATATGACAATCATCGAAAACAGTACAGACTTGTCATCACATACATCTGTCTCAAGTTTTCTCTTCAATCAAATTTGACAGATGCCTTTAGATCAACTTACTCTAACTTATTTACTTTTCAGTAGAATCGTCGAAACGTCTGACACATAGCAAAAGCTAATGAAGGCAAATTTCGACCCGTCAGTGAAGACGCGTCTTGGTCTCGATGACACTGGTTTGCTTATCAAAGCAGAGATCCCGGGTTTAAATCTCAGTCGAAACACAATCAGACTGGATTTTTTTTCGGTTTTTTTTTATTTCATTTTTTGGCTTTTTAGTTCTTTTAAGTTTGGACTTAGTTTTTACGATTTTTTCAATTTTCTTTAACTTGCTTTTTAAGAAATTTGTGAATTATCCACAAATTAATATATTTAGTAAACCTATCGAAATATAATAGTTCTACAGACCAAGCCGAGAATACTAAGTTTTGGTGATTTTGAAAATTACTTAAATATATTTAAAGTTCTTATTTCATTGGAAAAATTGGACCCCGACTAGGTAGTGCATTCGGCAGTTATTCTTACAATTGATTTGTACTTAATGAAGTACACGTGGACTTAAGTAGTTATTTTAATTTTGCCTAGAAAAATATTGACTTGAAATAATTGATATGGCAAAACAACGTTGGTTGATGGTTTGGAAACGCAATTGGACTCGCTAGATTGCGCTGTTGTTGCTATGTTATCATAATTTAATGTAGTGTTTTTCGGGTAGGACGAAGTCTGATCTGCTGGGTCCGCTAGTACAAACTTGTCTTTATAACAAACCAGCGACCCGCCCCGGCTACGCACGGGTGTAATTATGCATGTATTATACAAATAAATCTTTCTCTTGAATCACTCTATCTATTAAAAAAAACCGCATCAAAATCCGTTGCGAAGTTTTAAAGATCTAAGCATACATAGGGACAGGCCAACGGGAAGCGACTTTGTTTTATAACAAGTAAACGTTAAGCATTGAGCACGTTTTGTAAACGTTCTCTCATTGAATTTACTAAATTGAGAGAAAGTGTACGTTTCGGGAAAGTGAGCTTTTCAAGCCTGACCCCCCCGACTTTACGTATACAAGCAATACAATGGTGTGTGTGAAGTTCTCAATCCGTACTTGGCCCGCATGGAAACTACGGCCCAAGCCCTCTCATTCTGAGAGGAGGCCTGTGCGCACTGCATTCTGAGTTGGACGTACATATATTGGCTGGGTAAATGGTGATGATGGAAGGATACTATGCGTAATTGCGTATGTAACCGTTACCATTCGCAAGCACCTCGATTCCAGTATCATGCGTAAGCAATAAGTAGTTGTCATTCGCTATTATTCTTTCTCATCCCTTTAAGCATACATCAAGTTGTAAAATAGATAAATATTCACTTTATCAAAAAATTGTCTGTGCAAACACCTATTCGTTTTCAAATACCTATCCAACGATACCTCACAACGTAAGGTGGAAGTGGAAGTGAGTTTATTCGAATGTCGACTTGCGGACTTGTATTTCATGCAGATAAGATTAAAATTTGTACAAATTATATTTTTTCAAAATTGATGCTTAGTTACCATTGAAATAATAACTGCTTAGCAACAAGTGGCATCTTGGCTGTTCACGTGTTTGTTATTAGGTAGGGCGTATAGATGTTATTGACAACTGTGAGTGCTTAGTTACCACTGATAGTCTAGTTGTTGTTATCTTTATGACTTTCAAGTGGTGTAAGTATTAATGAAAACTGGGCTGTCAAGAGAATTGTGACGTATTGAGCGTCCACGTGTAAATGATAACTTAGATGTCAATGAATTTGTGACGATTGGAATGTACACGTTTATATGAACACCTGGGGCGCGTAGATATATCTGATGCTGACTGTACAAGCACGGCAAAGGTAAAATATTTAATTTTTTAAATAGTGGGATACATTTATTTTGATTGTCCGTGTTTACAGGGTGTACTGCCTCGTGGGCGACGGCGAGGCTGCGGAGGGCAGCATCTGGGAGTCCCTGCACTTCGCGAGCCACTACAAGCTAGACAACCTCGTCGTCATCTTCGACGTGAACAGGCTTGGCCAGTCCGAGCCTACCTCGCTTCAGCACCACGTAAGTAACATTATCTGGCTTGGTGGAAAGTGTTGCAGAACTATCGATAGTTTGACTATCGATCGTTGACCTCGCAAACTATTCAGGATATCGATATTACTATCGATAGTATCGCACATGTCAATACTATCGATAGACTACCGATAGTCTATCGATAGGCAACACTACGTGGAATTTCACGCACCATTGAGCATGGATTCGAATCCACCTGAGAGGCCATAGGTAAAAACCTTGCTTTTAAAAAAACACTATGTATAAAACAATTATTTGTATAACCAAGGATGATATATGTAGACTGGATTGGCAGTCGCCATAGTACGGATAGACCGCGGTTTTTGTAGGATTATTAAATCTAGATGGGGCGCTGAAATATAAGCCAGAGGCTTTGAAGGCTAAACAATAAGACTACAGATGTTTCATATCAAATGTATTATTTTATTTTTCAAAAATACAATTTAGTTTCAATTTAATTTCAATAATACATTTGCAGTGATATGAAATATCTGTAGTCTTATTGTTTTGCCTTCAAAGCCTCTGGCTATATTTCAGCGCCATCTATATTTAATAATCGAACTACAAAAACCGCGGCCGATCCGTACTATGGCGACTGCCAATCCAGTCTATATCATCCTTGGTATAACTGACTGACAGACAACGCATTGCCTAAAGTGGCCAAACCACTGGAGCTCAGGACTCGAAATTTAGCAGACATCATCATCATCATTTTAGCCGTAGGACGTCCACTGCTGAACATAGGCCTCCCTCATTGATGCCCAATCATTACGATTGGAAGCGATTTGCATCCACCCCGAACCTGCGGCCTTCACCAAATCGTCCGTCCATCTCGTTGGTGGACGTACCACGCTGCGCTTGCCAGTCCGTGGTCTCCATTCCAGAACTTTTGGGCCCCAGCGGCCATCACATATGCTATGTCGTCATAGCAGACATATTCTGTCAAAAATACACTGTGTTTTTTTAAATTCCTTTAACTTTAAGGAGGCTTCTGAAAGTCTAAAGCTTGGGTCTATAATGACTCCCATAAAATTTTTGTTCCGAATTTTCAAGACCATAACGTTTTCTGTCATAATTTTTCTTTGTCATATTATCGGAAGTCATAATATTAAACAACATAAATTGGAGCTACGATTTTCTTAAGTCATAATTATTGTAAGGACTAATAAGTAAACTCATATCATTCAGTGTCAAGAAGCATCACACTTCATAATATTAAAGGTAATAATCCTTTTCTGTGCTGTCATAAAAAAAATACCTAACATCGAAGGCTAAGGCGGGAGCTACGCTTACGCTTCGCTCCCGCCTTAGCCTTCTGAACCTAACCTGTCCGAGTCGCTTCTGCCCTGAAAGTCTTGCTCGCTCGCTTCGCTCGCTCGCTGTCAGCGATATGTCTTACAATGTTTCTGAATAATTATCAATATTCCTTTGTATGTTACAGATTTCAATGTAGATGGTTAGTGCATTTTAGGTAATGAAAAATTATGACTAAAAACAATTATTACTTTAAGATATGCCCTATAATGTTTCTGAATAATCAACGATATTCCCTTATTATGACTTTTTAAAGTTATGTTCAATAGGATTATGGCTCATTGCAGTTAGAACTATTAAGCGATATGCTTTACAAAAATTATGACCATCGATATTTATGAGCAAGAATATTATGGACATCGATTTATGACTTTCAAAATTCGGATAAAAAAGATTATGGGAGAAAAGGGGCACCCCTAAAGCTTATTTCTCTAATTCACTAGTATCCTAGCACGTGCATAGGGTCTGAAGATGGAGTTGGAATGTGACCATAAGAACTCCGTAATAAAACGACATAACCCCATCAAGTTTGGGCTCGTTTTATTTGTCTTGACGAGTACTTGGTAACCAGGGGCAAAAAGTACAGTCAGCAGAGTGTCTGTTGTATCGCATAAAGTTGATTGTTCTTAAAGCAAGCAAGTGTCATGGTATTTTTTTCCAGAACTGGTAACTTGACCTCTTGTCTGCTACTAAGTTATCGTTGAGTTTTGAGACATCCTATATAAACGTTCTTATTTATTTTATAAGCCAGCTTTGTAATTGCACAGAAATAAAAGCGAAGATACATCAATTAATCCGTCAATTTTCGTAGACAAACTGTGCTACAATTAGTTTATTGTAGGTTCCTCGTATTCGCACCTTTCTACTGTATGGTGGTGCACACAAATTGTGCATTGCATAAAGTGGGTGCCAGAGTGACCGTGCGTCGTACTCACTCGCCCACCGTTGGGCGCTGTGGCCAGTAGCGCTCGGACAAACTATTTGTAATATTTTTTTTTTGTTACAAGCTTGTATTTAACTTATTTTATTTTAATAATAATGTAGCTAACCGCTAAGAAGGGATTTTTCGAAATTCCCACGGAATAAAGAAAAAATGGGATTCATAAATATGTTAACTAACTGATATCGATGTTGACAATGGATTTTAGGATTTTTGCTTTATAAAATAAAAGTAAAAAAGCTAGTAAAATCGAGTAAAAGCTAGTGTTAGATAAAAGTGGTAACCTGTTTCCTTAGTCGCTGACGATATCGACGGAACAAATGGAGAGGTGTAATAGAGATGTGGCCACCACCAATCAACTGACGTACTTTTTATGAGTGTCAAAACACAATTCTCCCATAGCGTTTTATAAAAAAAAAAAATCACGAGACAATTTCACACCAATTGAACTAGTCCCAAACTAAGCAAAGCTTGTACTATGGGTACTAGACAACGGATAAACTTACTTATATAGATAAATACATACTTAAATACATATTAAACATCCAAGACACGATCACAAACATTCGTATTTTTCACACAATTATCAGCCCCGACCGGGAATCGAACCCGGGACCTCAAGCTTCGTAGTCAGGTTCACTAACAACTAGGCTATTCGGTCGTCAAAAAATAATGAATGGTTTGAATGGCAATAGCAACTTATGACGTCACGTGTTCGCCAACTCGATCAACTAACTATTTATTTGTTTTAATTTAAAGCAACAAAAAATCTAATTTTGCAGTTAATCGAAAAATAATCTGGTTTTCAGGGCTAAAATAAAGCGTTTTTTTACCGGAGTCGTGTCTTCGAATTATTTTTTAATGGCGTCAACATCCCTATGCTAAGTTCAACATCGCATGGGTAGCGTACATCATAATCATTTATTTGCATAAAAACATGGTGTGTTTTGATGACATGAGGGACAAAATAGTTTCACACGTTTTTGTCACAATTGTGACGTGCAAATTTCGAAAAATCGCTACACTTAAATAATTTTCTAAACTTATTTGACATGACTTGTGCTTTCATCTCCACGTTTCCCCCCAGGTGGAAGTCTACGACGCTCGCCTGAAGTCCTTCGGCTTCCACTCGCTGGTCGTGGACGGCCACGACGTGTCCGAGCTTGTCAAGGCTTTCGACGAAGCCGCGGCGACCGGCGGCCGCCCAACCGCGCTCGTCGCCAAAACTTTCAAGGGGAAGGGGTTCCCCGGCATCGAGGATCTGGAGAACTGGCACGGGAAGGCCCTGGGCGCTGAGGGGGAGAAGGTTATCAAGGTAAGAACTGTATTATCAGGGAAGGCTGTTCCTGAGACTGTATTTAATCGATCGTCCGTGAGACCGTAATTTAATGAAATGAAACAAAGAAAAGGGGGGTCTATAATGACTCGAATAAAATTTTAAGTCATAATGTATCATTAATCATAGTCAACGTTAGTCATAGTGATTTATTTCTGAAACAGTTTATTTTTCGGAATTGTTATAAAACAAGCCTAACCTAACCTACTGCATTCTATAAGATGGCATTGTAAAAAGTCCTGAAAAAAAATACCGTTTCAGAAATAAATCACTGTATGACTAACGTTGATTATGATACATTATGACTTAAAATTTTATGGGAGAAAAGGGGCACCGGATAAGGAGACTTATTTACTTGCACAACAAATACGAGCAAATACACACAATTTAACGATGGGCCTCATAAGAAAGCTCAAAGCCACTCGGAGGGCGATGGAGAGGGCTATGCTCGGAGTTTCTCTGCGGGATCGCATTAGAAATGGTAAAATCCGCGCAAGAACTAAAGTCTACATAGCTCGATGAATCGCCAGACTCAAGTGGCAGTGGGCAGGGCACCTCGCTCGTAGAACTGATGGTCGATGGGGCAAAAAGGTTCTCGAATGGTGTCCACGGACCGGAAGACGCAGTGTAGGTAGGCCTCCGACAAGATGGAGCGACGACCTGGTTAAGGTTGCGGGATCGCGTTAGGGGAGGCCTGTTTAGCAGTAGACGACTTTCGGTTGAAATGACGATGAAACCCTGTTCGTGGCCGAGGCTTGTATAGAGCTCTTCTCAAACGTGCATCTTATCTTACCTTAAATAAGTGTAGTGGCAGAATGTCATAATTAACCAAAAAGCATTGCTGATAGTTTTTTTTTTAATGGCTGAACGCCATGATGCCGTGTCACTCTCTGTGTAAAGGAAATTAAAAATGATCACTTTGCTGGCCAAAGCCACCAATGTTGTATGAAATAGCCTCGTCTAGCCGCACCTGCAACGTGACACTTCGTGGAATAAGGAGCATAACGTCAATATTTCATAGCTTGTCCGGGTGAGCGGATAGTTCCGAAGGAGTGTTGACGTGTCTCGTTGAGAACATGAAACATAGATGTCGCTAGTGTCTCTGCGTAAAGGGGCTATAGAAAAACAAACTGAAAAATGTTGTATAGAGAAAAATTGTGTCTTAACTCCTGACCAGTGGTGGTGTAGGGGTATAAGCACGCAGCACGGATTGCTGAGGTATTGCGTTCGATTCCCAGCGCTGGTCTCTTTTTCTGGGTTTTTTCTGTGTATCCCTGTTTCAGTTTGTATTTAGTATAAAAATATTATTTCATAGCATGTTTGAGAGAAAAACCCTTATTCTCTTCCGCAGCACCTCCAGTCCCAAATCAAGAACAACACGATCACCCTGAAGCCGCAGCCGCCGCTGGCCGAAGCCCCTAAAGTCCACATCGGGGACATCACGCTATCCTCGCCACCGGCGTACAAGGCCGGGGAACAAGTCGCGACACGTCTTGCCTACGGGACTGCGCTCAAGAAGATCGCTGATACCAACCTGCGGTAACATACAATACGTTTACTTTTAGTTTACCACTGACAGATGGCTTGCCTTCATTTCATTTCCAACTTTAACACCATACAAATAAAGTAGCTATTACAAAATCTGCAAACGTGGGTAACAGTATTCTAAAATGGCTTCATTTGTAGGTCGTTAAAGTTGAATATGAAATGAAGGCAAACCATCTGTCAGTGATAAACTTTATGTAATTTTGAAACAAAAGCACCTGACTATTATACAGTGATGCACACAAATTGTGCATCATAAGCAGCGGGTGCCAGAGTGACCGTGCGTCGTACTCACTCGCCCACCGTTGGGCGCTGTGGCCAGTAGCGCTCGAACAAACTACTTCCATTATACTTATTACTAATACAGAATTAAATTAACCTTTTCAACGCCAACGACACATATATGTGTCACAAAATACAGTGTCAAAGTGATCTTGACACAATGACATAAGATTCAAAGCAGGTTTACATTTTGTCGAGGCGTGGCGTTGAAAGAGTTAAAAGTGGGTGTGTTTGGATTTGAACCGGCCTTTGATCAATTATAACTGAAGATACACATTGCTGAACAAAATCCCCTTCAAAGAATGTCCGAACTTTTTTATTTGTTTGCGTAACAATTAAAATCATCATTTACACAGAAATTTGAACCTAGTCTTTACTTCATTACAGTCGAATTTCGGTTGACACTTGACAGCTAAACTTGACAATTTCACGCAACGTACTGAGAAAAAAGAAGGCCACTTTTATCAAAGTGGCGCTCATTTGGCTCGGACATTTTCGGGCGCGCGACTGTGGATCTACAGTTATAATTGATCAAAGGAACTGGCATAAGCTTATGGGTAATAATTTGTTGCTTTACTTTCCACTTTTTGTTTCCGCGTATCCACCTAAGTTATGAATCTGCTATATAGATACATATCATGTTTATTTATTCTTCTAAGGATTGATTTATTTTGCAGCGTGATCGCTCTGGATGGCGACACTAAGAACTCCACCTTCAGTGACAAACTGCGTAACGCGTACCCGGACAGGTAATATTGCACTGTAAAATGAGTAATTTATTGAATCAGGCGTTACGTTGCGGGAGGTCCATATCAATGAACTGAAACAATTACTTTGCTCACCCGCCACCAAAGCGCAATGCAAAGCGAGTAAGCAAAGTACTTGTTTCAGTTCATTGTAAAATGAACTCTTTACGAAAGCATTTAGATTCAACACCGCTGAATACATAGCTACAGAACTACCAAATGCTACTCAAATTATCGAATTGAAATTTAGCTACGAAATGACGCCATTCCTCTTGTTTTTAGGGTTCCGTACCTCAAAAGGAAAAAACGGAACCCTTATAGGATCACTTTGTTGTCCGTCCGTCCGTCCGTCTGTCTGTCTGTCAAGACCCTTTTTCTCAGGAACGCGTGGAGGTATCAAGCTGAAATTTATATCAAATTCTCAAGTCTACTGTCCCTTGGAGCTGTGAAAAAATCAAATTTCTAAGCCAACGGAATCAAAAGATACAGCCGTTTATGACGCAAATTTCCGCATATTTTCGAAACTCGCAAGGGAATCAAAACCTAAAGGGTACTTCCCGTGAACTCAGAATCTTGAAATTTGGTACGAAGCAAGGTCTTATAGCACAGATAAAGGAAAAATTGCGAAAAGCATATTTTTTTTTGTCTGTCTGTCTATATCAGTAAAAAACGCACATTTTCAACACTCGCAAGGGAATCAAAACCTACAGGGTATGTACTTCCAGTGAACTCAGAACCTTGAAATTTGGTACGAAGCAAGGTCTTATTGCACAGATAAAGGAAAAATTGCGAAAAGCATAATTTTTTTTGTCTGTCTGTCTATATCAGTAACCAATCTACAATGATCCCACACTGCGCACATTTTGCTTAGGAGCAGGGGTCTGCTAAGACTGGATGTTCATAGATACATATCAATTTGTACGGAACCCTCGGTGCGCGAGTCCGACTCGCACTTGGCCGGTTTTTTTTTATTCCGTGAACTGCCTTTAACCCTTAATAAGCCCCCATTTATTGGAGAATCAAAAGCAGTTATTGATCGAATACATTCCTGACAAATGACATTTTTAAAGCTAGTAGTATTTTCAATAATTACAACGGATGTTTACATCTCGTTCTAATTAGGGTGATCAAGTACTGGTGCGAGTGGGACACAATTCTCTATTTTCTCTAGTTTGTATGTAATCTTTCGGACCGCTGCCTCTAGTTGCCATTATTAAACTGTATGGCTTGGTAATATGGGTCACTTTTGATTGACTAATAAAAGTTAGTACTCAGTCCGGTTAGTTATTAAGTCCATGGGGTTAACTTATACAGGGTGTTTGGTAGCTACGTGCAAAGCTTTTAGGGGGTGATAGCAGAGGTATTTTTGAACATTTTTAGCCATATATGTCTTAGCCGAAATTTGATTTTTTTTTTTAAATTGAAGGCTTAGAAGTTTTAGGAAAATACCCAGAATTTGATAGTCACGAGTCAATATTGCCCCAAGGCGCGTTAATTTGGAAACCAAATCTTTTATTTCGGATAGTTTAATGTGTATTGGATTGGACCAAATGAAATAATTTTTAAGTGTCTTTCTTCCCACAAAAACAAAATGGAGGCATTCGAAATTACTAAAAATGTCTTAAGATGGAACAGAGTAACTTTTCTGTGCCATAAAAAAAATCCTTGAAATGTTCAAACATTTTTAGAAACATGCCTGTTTATTGTTCTTTCTTTTAAGGTATCACTCATTGACATTGCATGCTAAATCTGAGATAAAAAAGTAAAAACCAAGCTCAGGGAGCACTCGCTAAGAACGCACTAGTCTTGAAATTTTACTAGTAAATAACACGTGAAAAAGACAAGTATTCGTCATTTTTCTGTACCATATTTAAAATTTCCGAATTAACGCTCATTGGGGCAATATTGACTCGTGACTATCAAATTCTGGGTATTTTCCTAAAACTTCCAAGTCTTCAATTTAAAAAAAAAAAACAAATTTCGGCTAAGACATATGTATATGGCTAAAAATGATCAAAAATACCTCGGCTATCACCCCCTTAAAGCTTTGCACGTAGCTACCAAACACCCTGTATATTATGTTCGTATGAAAAATACACGTTGTATAATTGTGTTATGTGATGACAGATACATCGAGTGCTTCATCGCGGAACAGAACCTAGTGGGCGTGGCGACGGGCGCGGCGTGCCGCGACCGCACCGTAGCGTTCGTCTCCACATTCGCCGCCTTCTTCACACGCACCTTCGACCAGGTACAGTGAAATCACATAAAGTTTACCACTGACAGATGGTTTGCCTTCATTTCATATTCAACTTTAACGGCCTACAAATAAAGCCAATTTTAGAATACTGTTACCCACGTTTGCAGATTTCGTATTAGCTACTTTATTTGTATGGAGTTGAAGTTGGTAATGAAATGAAGGCTAGCCATCTGTCAGTGGTAAACTAAAAGTAAACGTATTTATTATACGCCCGAGAGGGATAGCGAACGTCGACTGGCATTGATGAAATTACAAATAGGTAGTTCTACTTTTACTTACGTTTGGGGGCAAATAAGAAAATATTCTTTCACTTCTCATGCTCGTATAGTTCGTATTTATGCTGGATCTAAGCTGCATAAAATTACTTTTTATGCTGTAGTGCATAAAGTAAAAATCTTCGTCTAAGACCAAGGCAATCAGGTGCCAACAGCCACGAACAATAGAAATTTATAAAATACATATGTTTCTTGATTTTTTTTTAAACCGTTGTTTTATTTTACGAAACTAATAAGACTAGGCAAATCTAGTACATTATTATAGAAATTGCAATGCATTAAAAATAAAAGCTTACGAGCTTGTAAATGAATGCTTATTTACCAGTACAATGTTGTTTAATTTCCTTGCAAACGAAAGTGATAAGCAGAGTGTAAAACGCGAGCATTAAACCCATTTCCCCCTCGTCGTACCGGCTCGAGTGGCTATATTAACGTCTCGGGTAAAATGGCTCGTTGTACAATCTACTATTACGCAGTCGGGGTTTCTTTCATGCAGTATTGAAATTAAAGTTATTAAGTTTAGTAACGTCAAGAGGATCCTCATCACAGAAATATATCGAGATAGAAGGAAAATGCCCGGCAATTTGTAGCGAGACCGAGCCTGTAACATCTTGCGTAGGTACTTTGACGTCACGAGTGTAATTTAGTGATGGGAAACATAAGCCGCGCGAAATCAATTCAAAAGCATCGATTCACAGATCGATTAGGGAAACGATTCTTATGCACAGAGGAAATGATAATTATTTTCGACAGAGGAAATGAGAAAGGTCAGAATTTCAAATCGAAAAATATAAATGTAGGTAGGTACCTACCTAACCAATAAATTGCTTTACATTTGTTAGTACCTACTATAGCCGCTGCAGTTATTCATCATCATCATCATCATTTCAGCCGTAGGACGTCCACTGCTGGACATAGACCTCCCTCATTGACGCCCAATCATTACGGTTGAAAGCGACTTGCATCCACCCTGAACCTGCGGCCTTCACCAAATCGTCCGTCCATCTCGTTGGTGGACGTCCCACGCTGTGCTAGCCAGTCTGTGGTCTCCATTCGAGAACTTTTGGGCCCCAGCGGCCATCACATATGCTATGTCGTCATAGCAGACATATTCTGTCAAAAATACACTGTGTTTTTTTAAATTCCTTTAACTTTAAGGAGGCTTCTGAAAGTCTAAAGCTTGGGTCTATAATGACTCCCATAAAGGAGCAGACTGAAGTTCGCGGCGAGCATTGGGGCTTATAAGCACCATTTGGCCAGTCGACGTACGTAAACTCTTTCCTTCTATCTCGATATATTTCTGTGATCCTCATTGTCTGTCTGTGTTCAGATCCGCATGGGTGCCATCAGCCAGAGCAATATCAACCTCGTGGGGTCGCACTGCGGCGTCAGCATCGGCGAGGACGGACCCTCGCAGATGGGGCTGGAAGACCTGGCGCTCTTCAGAGCCGTGCCCACGGCCACCGTCTTCTACCCCTCGTGAGTATACCAGCAGCGTCCACCTGGCGGGTCGCACTGCGGCGTCAGCATCGGCGAGGACGGACCCTCGCAGATGGGGCTGGAAGACCTGGCGCTCTTCAGAGCCGTGCCCACGGCCACCGTCTTCTACCCCTCGTGAGTATACCAGCAGCGTCCACCTGGCGGGTCGCACTGCGGCGTCAGCATCGGCGAGGACGGACCCTCGCAGATGGGGCTGGAAGACCTGGCGCTCTTCAGAGCCGTGCCCACGGCCACCGTCTTCTACCCCTCGTGAGTATACCAGCAGCGTCCACCTGGCGGGTCACACTGCGGTGTCAGCATCGGCGAGGACGGACCCTCGCAGATGGGGCTGGAAGACCTGGCGCTCTTCAGAGCCGTGCCCACGGCCACCGTCTTCTACCCCTCGTGAGTATACCAGCAGCGTCCACCTGGCGGGTCACACTGCGGTGTCAGCATCGGCGAGGACGGACCCTCGCAGATGGGGCTGGAAGACCTGGCGCTCTTCAGAGCCGTGCCCACGGCCACCGTCTTCTACCCCTCGTGAGTATACCAGCAGCGTCCACCTGGCGGGTCGCACTGCGGCGTCAGCATCGGCGAGGACGGACCCTCGCAGATGGGGCTGGAAGACCTGGCGCTCTTCAGAGCCGTGCCCACGGCCACCGTCTTCTACCCCTCGTGAGTATACCAGCAGCGTCCACCTGGCGGGTCGCACTGCGGCGTCAGCATCGGCGAGGACGGACCCTCGCAGATGGGGCTGGAAGACCTGGCGCTCTTCAGAGCCGTGCCCACGGCCACCGTCTTCTACCCCTCGTGAGTATACCAGCAGCGTCCACCTGGCGGGTCGCACTGCGGCGTCAGCATCGGCGAGGACGGACCCTCGCAGATGGGGCTGGAAGACCTGGCGCTCTTCAGAGCCGTGCCCACGGCCACCGTCTTCTACCCCTCGTGAGTATACCAGCAGCGTCCACCTGGCGGGTCGCACTGCGGCGTCAGCATCGGCGAGGACGGACCCTCGCAGATGGGGCTGGAAGACCTGGCGCTCTTCAGAGCCGTGCCCACGGCCACCGTCTTCTACCCCTCGTGAGTATACCAGCAGCGTCCACCTGGCGGGTCACACTGCGGTGTCAGCATCGGCGAGGACGGACCCTCGCAGATGGGGCTGGAAGACCTGGCGCTCTTCAGAGCCGTGCCCACGGCCACCGTCTTCTACCCCTCGTGAGTATACCAGCAGCGTCCACCTGGCGGGTCACACTGCGGTGTCAGCATCGGCGAGGACGGACCCTCGCAGATGGGGCTGGAAGACCTGGCGCTCTTCAGAGCCGTGCCCACGGCCACCGTCTTCTACCCCTCGTGAGTATACCAGCAGCGTCCACCTGGCGGGTCACACTGCGGTGTCAGCATCGGCGAGGACGGACCCTCGCAGATGGGGCTGGAAGACCTGGCGCTCTTCAGAGCCGTGCCCACGGCCACCGTCTTCTACCCCTCGTGAGTATACCAGCAGCGTCCACCTGGCGGGTCACACTGCGGTGTCAGCATCGGCGAGGACGGACCCTCGCAGATGGGGCTGGAAGACCTGGCGCTCTTCAGAGCCGTGCCCACGGCCACCGTCTTCTACCCCTCGTGAGTATACCAGCAGCGTCCACCTGGCGGGTCACACTGCGGTGTCAGCATCGGCGAGGACGGACCCTCGCAGATGGGGCTGGAAGACCTGGCGCTCTTCAGAGCCGTGCCCACGGCCACCGTCTTCTACCCCTCGTGAGTATACCAGCAGCGTCCACCTGGCGGGTCACACTGCGGTGTCAGCATCGGCGAGGACGGACCCTCGCTGATGGGGCTGGAAGACCTGGCGCTCTTCAGAGCCGTGCCCACGGCCACCGTCCTCTACCCCTCGTGAGCAGCACACAAGGGTAAGGCCGCGGAGCGTCTCGACCGCCAGTACTTTTATGTAACAAATTACTGGTAAATAAAGTGAAAAATGCCACTGAGTTTTACAATCCGTATTTTCTTTCGTACTTTATGAATCTTTTTACTTACAATGGACAACAATCGTTACATATAAGTGCAGCGGTTGAAACGCTCCGCGGCCTTACCCACAAATAAACCAATATAGCGGTGATACGGTGCTTGAAAGCCGTTCCGTGCATTACTAACCATAAAGCTTCAATAGAGAAAAAGCTACAATAGAGAAATATTTATCTTGGCAGATGATACGGTTAAATACAGGTCGATTCACAAGAGTTGGCACGAATGGAATGAACAAAAGCAATGTCACTTTGAAATTTTTATAGGAAAATGACTGATGCATGACATTTTCATATTTGTGTGAAATGTATTCAAATAGGTAACACATAGTTACTTTCATTCACTCATTCGATCCATTCGTGCCAACTCTTGTGAATCGACTTGTACTAACCTTTCGTTTCGCTCGCGTAAACTAGATCCACCATTACCATTAGATGAAACCTGGGTGTTGAATTAAAATTTTGTTTTATACTAATTTAATGAAATAAATTTTATAAAAAATATAAAAATACTTTTTCATAGTTGGCATGGCAGGTACAGTAAGCATCAAAAGTAGCTAGTCACTTTTGTACCTTGTCGCTCTGCAGTTTGGTGCAAAACGTCATAATTGATTGACAATTGTTTTATTACGACAAAGTACAAAGTGACCAGCTACTTTTGATGCTGACCGTAGAAGACTGATAAATTGATAAATTTGATACTTAGCACTGTTCGTTTTGTTGTTTATTTATTTTTAAACAGTAAGTAAAAATGTATGTTTATTTGTCAGGGACGCCGTATCGACTGAACGCGCCGTGGAATTGGCCGCCAACACCAAAGGCATCTGCTACATCCGCACATCGCGCCCCAACACCTCCATGCTCTATCCCAACGATGAAGTCTTCAAGGTCAGTTCACTGAATCATCCTTATCCTGGTCCAATTTGAGGAAGGATCCAAAGGAATAGAGTATAATTTCAAGAACCAAAAAATACAGGAACAAAAGTTAAATAATTTTCTGAAAAGTATCCATAAAAGTTGACATTATTCTTTACATATCAGAACGCGAAGTGCATAGTTTATGGTCAGTAAAAAATTAAAAAGTCAAAAACATTGCGGGCTCTATAAACTCTACAACAATGTCGCATACAAATTCCATTATTGTCGAGTCTCGTACTTTTTAAAAAGTTAAAACGGCTATGGTAATAAGTTGGCACTACTCCGTATACAGCCAACTCAACTGACCGGTATCAGTTGTTTTGTTGGAACTCTGGACTTTTTTTATTGTGTTTGAAACAGCATGTGGTGCTTAGGTAGAAATTCTGATTCCGAGCAGAATTGACAAATTTTTTCCAAATAAAAAAAATTAAACATACAAAGTAATGAAATTCAGGGTTCCGTTCAGTTGTTGCTTTTTTGACTGTGGAGCTCAAATAAGCTGTTGCTTTCCAGGTGGGTCAGGCCAAGGTGGTGCGTCAGTCTGCCAAGGACCAGGTGCTGTTGATCGGTGCAGGAATCACCCTGCATGAGGCCGTCACCGCCGCCGACACTCTCAAGGCTGAAGGTAACTATGGTTCCTATACTATGTTAGGTAAGCAGTGAATCTTGGACCAGCTGATGGAAGGCTTTAAGGCTGCCTGTCCACTGGCGAGAAGCCGGGCATGAAAAACATTTTTCTCAAAGATGCAATGAAATGTTAACCTTACGTTCCAAATAATAGGCCATGGGGTTTAATCCCCAAAAGACTCAAGTATGCGCGTTCTCCACTAAAAAGGATCCCTTTGTTGTTTCGCCTTGTTTTGAAGGTACTCCCCTTGTTGCCAAATCGTCTATTGGGATCCTGGGTGTCGACATTTCGAGTGATGTTCAGTTTCGTGGTCATTTGGAAGGCAAAGCTAAGTTAGCTTCTAAAAAATTGGGGGTGCTTAATAGAGCGGGACGGTATTTCTCGCCAGCCCATCGCTTACAACTTTATAAGGCGCAGGTTAGGCCGCACATGGAGTACTGCTCTCATCTCTGGGCTGGGGCACCCAAGTACCAAATTCTTCCATTTGACCGCATCCAACGTAGAGCTGCTCGATTTGTTAGTATTCAGGCACTCTCTGGCCTACTCGATCCTTTGGCTTTGCGGAGGGATGTGGCGTCTCTCTGTATTTTATACCGTATTTATCATGGGGAATGTTCTGACGAACTGTTCGAATTGCTGCCTGCGGCTAAATTCCACTACCGCACTTCGAGGAACCGTTTGTCTTTTCATCCTCACCATCTTGATGATTGGCAGTCTAGTACCGTGCGTTTTAAGCGAAACTTCTTTCCTCGCACGACAAAGATCTGGAATCAGCTTACTGCGGCAGCATTCCCAGAGCGTTACAACTTAGGGATCTTTAAAAAACGAGCCTACCAATTCCTAAAAGGGTCGGCAACGCACCTGTGATACCCCCCGTGTTGCGGGTGTCCATGGGCGACGGTGATCGCTCTCCATCAGGTGACCCGTCTGCTCGTTTGCCACCTCTAATATAAAAAAAAAAAAAAAAATACAGGCGCGTGCATACGATGCAGGCGTGTTTAGACGAGTGCTATGTAATGGATTTTCATACAGAATTGCAGGTCTAGGCCGGGAAAGCGATCCTCTATTGTTTCATGTGACACAGCAACATGACGTTTATAGGTCTATGGCAACATGGCATTCAGCCCTTAAAAAAACATAAGCAATAGCTTTCTTCGCAATATTAATTTCTAAAAGTTTTTTATTTATTTCATTGCATGTTTAAGAAAAGCACTATACAAGCCTCGGCCGGAACAGGGGTTGCCGGTCTCGTATCATCAAACCTACTCGACCGGCAATCCCTTAGGGCTATAACTCACCGGGACACCACGGAGGCACAACCAGTCTCTGCCACCAACAAATTGTATACAGCTCTATGGAGGGTATCTCACCTGGCGTCCACTTGGTTGCGCAACGGATTTGGCGGCGCAACCAGCATAGACGCGTGCATGCAACATTACTGGCCGCACCGCCACGTTGGTTGCGCCATCACTAATGGCCATACTAGTATGGCGCTGTATGCTATCTCACTCACTCGGCTGCCAGTCGCGCCACCAGCGACGCTCCCTCAGCATCTGCATAACTATCATGGGGTGGAAAATGGTCAGTAAAGTTAGTAAAAGGCAAGTTTTTTTGACCAAGGTCAGTAATATTCAGTTTTTTCGAAAAATGGTCAGTAAAGTCAGTACTTTGAGAGTCATGGTCCATTCTTCCATAAAAGTGGTCCGATTTCTGTAGATTAGATTGAATTGACAAAAATGCGAATTTGCCCATCTCATCATCAACATATTTTTTTATTTTATCCGCCTCTCCTGCAGCCATTTCATCCAGGGAGTACTTTGGCTCATTTTACTTGTCCGGTAATATAAGTTTTCGAGTACACGGGTATGCGAACCCGGATATCCCGAGCTGCTATTTGCTACAAAATGGTCTGTAAATGGTCAGTATTTGGTCAGTATCTCGGAGTATTCTTGTCAGTAAAGTCTGTATTTTTGGCCATGGAATCAGTTTCTACCCCTGCTATCTCATCTGCGTCCATTTTGAGACAGCGGCGAATCTGGTCTCTATTAGTGGCTCGGTTTGGAAGCTAGTTTGGTAGCTAGACACCACGGCTGCGCGACTGGTGTCCCGGTGAGATATAGCCCTTACTTCCCGGCCTCTGTAGTGACGTAGTACTGTAGAGCTGACTGCTCGTGTGTTGCAGGCGTGAACGCCCGAGTGTTGGACCCGTTCACCATCAAGCCGCTGGACGAGGCGGCCGTGATCGCCCACGCGCGCGCCGCCGGCGGACGCATCGTCGTCGTCGAAGACCACTACCAAGCAGGTAACTACACCTTTATTACACTAGCCTTCCGTCTGCAGCTTCGCCCGCGATAAATTAATTTCCCCGTAGGAAAGGTATAGGTAACGCCATCAGAGTTGAGGCGAACGATTTTGATTGCACACACAGCTACATAAACTACTGATTGCAAAAAAAGTAGCGAATGAATGAAATGAAGTAAGAGCTGAGTACAGGTTTTTTTTTAAATGTATGAATGCAGATTTTCTTCTTATTAAAATCGATGACATGGTTCCTAAGAACAGATCTTCGATCAGACTTTCCCATACTGACTGATTTAAATGAGACATTCTGTGTACTATACTAGCTGTTTCCCGCGACTCCGTCTGCGTAGAATAGGGGTATAAAAAATAGCCTACGACCTAATCTCAGACTTACCGAATATAGAGAAAAAAGAAAAGTTTCATAAAAATCGGTTAAGCCGTTTCAGAGGAGTTCAATAGCAAACACCGTGACACGAGATTTTTATATATTAGATTTCTAACGCGGATTAAAACTAGTATTAAATAACTATTAAATAAAAATAAAATAAATTTTAGGGGACAATCTTACACAAATCGACCTAGTCCCAAACTAAGCAAAGCTTGTACTATGGGTACTAGACGACGATAAACATACTTACTTATATAGATAAATACATAGAAAACATCCATAACTCAGGAACAAATATTCGTGATCATCACACAAATAAATGCCCTTACCGGGATTTGAACCCAGGACCTCTTGCTTCGTAGGCAGGGTCACTACCAACTAGGCTAAAGCGGTCGTTTTTGCTGTACAGTATTACCACTTATATAAGTTACGCCGATGTACCTGCGCAGAAAACTTATTTTGATGTGGAGCGAAAAATATTCAGCCAATCATAGCACACCACGCGTACGTGCGTCACGTGACTGTCCACTATTGGTTGTTTCCCTGTCATCTATGGTTTTCTAGTGGTTAGCAACCAAGCTTGTTTATGCTGTCATGTCATAACAAAGATTGAGTAAATTCGGTAAAGATTCCATTGATATTTTATTGTGCTATTTTATACAATAAATTCGATGTCTCACGTTAAAAAAACCTCACATGTACAGCATGAGTCCGTGTTGTACTTAGTATTTGAAGCCATAAGGCTTAAATTATTTATGCACTAGATAGAGCTTTGGTGGCATGGAAACGTCCCGTAAAAATATAAGCCAACAATTGGCTTATATGTCATTTGCGTCATTTGCAGTGTTGCCAATAGTAATATGCTAAAATCCCCAAACGCATTGTCGAAATTCCCCACGTGTGGGGAATGAAAAATTATGTGGGCCGAGTGACTTAGTTTAGAGCTGTTGCGAATAATAAAATTGTAGGAAATTAATCAAGACTAGCAGAAATTTGATGTCAAATGTCGCGTATTTGTGTTCATACTTAAAATTACCTCATTTTCCCCGAATTGAAGCTCTCCCCACATATTCCCCAATCAGCTTCACTTTCCCCACATTTTGGGGAATGTGAAATTAACTGGTATCATTAAGCACGCACACAGTGTCAACCGGAATGACGTAACGCGATCGTAATATGAAGCTGTCAAATGGATTTGTGGACGTTTTGTATCGCAATGTTTGCTACTGACGCTCCATCTAGTGCATAAATAATCTAAGCCATAAGGTAAAATAATAATGTGTTAATGTCATTGGTATGATCACGTTCGGTTTCAGTCTGTGTTAGGTTGCACTATTCTGCGCCAACGATTATTGCCGATGTAACTTAAATAAGTGGTAATACTGTAGGTTAGTGTTTATTTTGTTCGCGATCATATTAATTGCCCTTTTACCTGGTGTAACGTACCTCTTGTTTCCAGGAGGCATCGGCGAGGCGGTCCTCTCGGCCGTGGCGCTGCAACGCGACGTGGTTGTGAAGCATGTGTTCGTGAAGGAGGTGCCGCGCTCCGGCCCGCCGGCCGCGCTGCTCGACAAGTACGGCATCTCCGCGCCGCACATCGTCACCGCCGCCAAGGCTGTGCTCAAAGCCTGAGCTGCCCTACGGCTCATAGACTAGACTAGCCGGATTAGGATGACGCATGGACTTAATACCTAAACTGGACTGAGTAATCAAAAGTGACCCATATTACCAAGCCATCATCAGCCTATGTTCGTTCACTGCTGGACATAGGCCTCTCCCATGGCACGCCACTGAGCACGATCCTCGGCCACTCTCATCCAGCTCTTGCCAGCCGCCTTGCGAAGATCATCGCTCCACCGAGTCTGAGGACGTCCTACGCTACATTTGCCGATCCGTGGTCTCCACTCAAGAACTCGTCTACCCCAACGGTTATCGGTCCGTTTCGGGTTACCAAGCCATACAGTTTAATAATGGCAACTAGAGACAGCGGTCCGAGAGATAACAACAAACTAGAGAAAATAGAGAATTGTGTCGCACTCGCACCAGTACTTGATCACCCTAATTAGAACGAGATGCAACTCTCTGGTTTGTTTTTTTTTCGGCCTCACTTTTTTGTCGCAGTACTCAGTCCAGGTTAGGTATTAAGTCCATGGGATGACGTAAGCACTATACTATGATCATTAATGCATGGCTAGTCTAAATATTTTGATCATATCGAGTCGCATCGGTCATTTTTGTTGATTAGGAAAACTATGGAATTGGATAATTGACTGTATCACAAAATCTAGTTGTTAAGCTTGCCAAATGTCCAAAGGAAGAAAGGAAGGGTGGATGTGGAAGGAGTACCTAATATTGGCGATCGGGACCACAAATATAGATTGCTATTTTGTTTTGATTTATTGGGTGTAGTATTCCAAAAGACTAGCCTTTTAGCCCGAAATTGAATGCCTCGCGATTTTAGAACTGGGCTGGGAAAAAGGCTCGTAAAAGGGCCAATCAACTTTTAAACCGACGTTTTTGGCGTCTCCTGCGTTACCAAAATTGTCTCTGGCGTTACCAAAAAATCGTACTTCCAACAAGATATTTCACAGTTTAATAGGTTAAACTTACGTAGGATGGCATGTATTCATGCTATTCATCTATTAAATTACAGAAAAAATATGTTTACTTACAAAAATCTGCAACTGTTTGAAAAATGTCGCGGACAGATTAGTGTCGGTTTAAAAGTTGATTGGCCCAAAAAGCAGTTACTTTAACAACCGTAGTCTAACTTTATAAAAAAAAGTCTCCAGAATTCTCTGGTCTGTTTTTAGGCTCAAGTTTTCTTTAAGGCATGTTTTTTTTTGAACAGGACTTTTTTTAGCCCTTCGTTAAAATAGCCTTATGATTTTTACAGTCGATGCTATTAAATAGAAGAAGGCTTGAGGGCTTAAGAGCTTTTTAGACCAGTCTTGTAGGCATCAAAAAACTAGGAGAGCCTACAAAAAAAGGCTAAAACGCTCGAGTCTTTTGGATCACTAAGTGGGTATAGAATAAAATTGTGCATATATATGCCTAAAGGTTTAAAAGGATTTATAATGAACACAAAAGTTACGTGAACTTTTGACTGGTTATTGGAAGAAAATTCTCGAAATGGCTATGTAATTGCTATTTTTAAAACTGACCGATGGCGACTCAATTCATATTCATATGTTTTTTTTTTATTATATTTCCGTTATCATTGATAACATTCCTATATTATATTCGCTACATTCCCAGCGATCTTTACATATGTATATCCTTATGTATGTCTGTCTTTCGACAGTGTTTATTTTGTACCTAGTTCCTAAGCGTAGACACATCGAGCTTATTTGCTCAACCCGGTTGTTTGATACATTCATTGTATGAATTTGTGTGTAACTAAATGCTATTTTTATATGATTGTTAATCAGTGCCTTTTACAACTTGATCAGGATATGTGGCAATACCTGAGGCCGTTTTCTAACGCGTGGGCGCTCGCAATCACATTTGCCTTCTCTTTCTGACCTATACCATTTGAAAGAAAGTAGTGAACGCGATAGTGATGGCTTAGGCTCATAAAATCCACTTTCTCTAAAGTACACTTTCAGAAAAATGTACACTTTCTCAATTGAGGCGTTTTCGCGTAATGCACACTTTATGATACAGTTCCTAAGCGACCGAGCTTTGCTCGGGCTAAAACTCGAAAACGCTTTTTCTTCCGAGCTAGATCTAATTATCGCTCCCGAACCGCCCGCATACTTAATTTCATGGAAATCGTTGGAGCCGTTTCCGAGACTGATTATATATAAGAATTGCCCTGTAAGTGTGTTTTCCCAAAAGTACACTTTCAAACGCACACACTCCCAAAATGTACACGTAAGTGAGACGGTTGTTTATATGATATGCACAAAAACGGCTCTTCGGGAAAAACTGAACCATCTGAGAAAGTGTACCCATTGGAAACTGCACATTTTGAGATAGCGCCTTTGGAGAAAGTATACATTTCGGCAAAGTCAGTTGTACAAGTCTAAACCATAGTGATTCCACAACGCAGTGTATAGCTAAACCGATTAAATGAGCCGTCTCCCGCGCGGTACAGGGGCTGGGGAGTAAACGCCGGAGGGGGGTGTGTAATGACTAATGAATGATCGATATAACAACATTTGATATAAGGGTCGATCAACTTTTCTCTGTCACTCGTTGCTACAGGTACGGTCTCCTGAGTAACTCTTTAAACCGTAAGTTTATCTGATTAAAATTTGCCAAACATGCATTTTTGTGGTAGTTTTAAACCCCTTCTACAATTGGTCATCTAATAAGCATGTTGGTTAATGTGACACAACATTTCTTCTAATCAAACTATACTACTTTTGTCCCCTCGCTGGCAGGACAGAATAACAACAAGAAATAGTTGATCCACCCATAATCTTCTTTTCATAACAACATTTTGATATATTTTCAAATGGTATAATCACTCATTTGATATAAATAACGTTTGGTATAATTTTAAAATATATAATTTTATATGGTATAACGTTATTATATGTTTTGTTGTTACATCTCGTGAGACGCAACCATTTGTTTTATGTAGGGGGTTGCAGTTCTAACCTAACCTACTTTTCTAGCATTATATAACCATCATTATATCTTATGAAGGTTATATGAAAAGTTGATTATATCAAATGATAATATATTAAGTGTTGTTATAAGATTCAATAATTATATCAAATGAGTGTTATAGCGACTGAAGTTATATCAAAAGTTTTTATAGCCGTCGTTGCGCACCCGCCGGTTGGGGGGGCTCGGTCTACCTATAGCGCGCTTCACAATGTGGCCTCAAGTGTTGTATTCAGCGTGGTGTTGCCATCTGGTCAGGATCTAGCTATAAACGAATGCACAATGCAAGCAAACTGTTGACAGGTTTTTGGAAAGTTTTATAATGAAAGGTTAGTCTGTAAGGAGAATGTACTATTTGTTATATTAAAATCATTTGGGCGTCTATAAGGTACGATCAGCATCAAAAGTAGCTGGTCACTGTACTTTGTCGTAATAACACAATTGTCAATCATGTATGACATTTGCACCTGACTGTAAGGCGACAAGGTACAGAAGTGACCAGCTACTTTTGATGCTGAGTGTACCACCTGGGCTTCCTTTGTTAAGAAATCATACAAAATATGATTAGATCAAATGTTTAATTGGTATTTTACATTCCTGTTGCATTTTGTTTTCATTTTTTTTATCACAGAACATGGGTTTTTCTGTAATAAACTTTATCAAGTACAAAACGTGTTTTTATTATGAAACAATTTATATTAATTTATTAAGTGTTATATTTACATCAACAAGTAAAAAAATCTTAACATTAATGACTAGAATAACTCTGGTTTTGTATGTACATTTATTCGAGAACTCAGCTCATTTACCTAAAACCCAGATCGTGGTAAGCTAGGTTTTAGGTAACTGACCTATCAAAAAACTAAATAAATACTATGTTAGAGGTGTCAAGTGACTAGTTTCATTAGTGAATGTATTTCTACATTAATATTGAATACTCTGACCATGACATCTCAAATGGATCGTTTTCAAAAAATTTGTACATAACTATGTACAAATTAACTAACGGCTTAATCGCTATTTTGGTGTATTGAAAGTTAATCATACAAAGTATATGGGTAAGGCACTGGTCCCACCGCCGGCGAGTGAGATATGAACTATCGACTTTTTTTCTAGCCCAAGAAACGAACAAAAGATAATCGCTTCCGTGTAAATAAAAGAGAGAGATACAACTCACAAACTTTCGCCTTTATAATATTAGTGTGAAGTGTGATATCGATATTTTAAATTTCCACCCATTGATTTAAGGTAAGTAGGCATATTTTTGATGTTAAAAATCGACCTTAAAAATGTCTGTATTAAATTGAATTAGAACAAAAATACACTATTATTATTTACCGACGAAAATTCCTAAAAGCCAAAAGTTAACGTCTCCCAAGATTTCTGGCTCACAAAGGTGTTTTACAAATGGATGCCTGCGATCATCGCTTACCGTGTCACGGGGCGTTTTTTAAATGCTCCCACAATAGGCAGAGGACTGGCCGAAAACATTCTCCCTGGCCGTTTCAAAGAGGTTGCCTTAATTTATGTCATTATGAAAAGGTGCCAGAAGCCAGATAATGAAAAAAAAAATGCTTACGTTTAAAAATAGAACGTTTTTGCGAATGCAGGGTTAAATTAAAGCATTAGATTTAAGAGTTCGGTTGGAATTTTGTAATTATAATTTGCTCAGTATTTGTTATTTGGAAAGAGTGATAGGAGTAATAATGATGGTTTTAATTACGACGGCGAGTAAAAACCACTCATTTTTGATCAAATGACTTATTTTTAATACTAGTACCCATAGTACAAGCTTTGCTTAGTTTGGGACTAGGTCGATTTGTGTAAGATTGTCCCCTAGTATTTATTATTTTTATTTTTTTTATACTATTTGGCTTTACTTTATGGCACAGTTGTACCCATATACATTATCAATTTGCTTGAATAAGTCACATTATTCCTTTATTTGTGAAAAAGATGGGTAGAATAAGTAGGTATTGTTCTAACCGTAAAGCAGCCGTAGTTAAGGGAATATAAGTCGTCTTATGTCTTAAGGTATCACAGAATTAACGAACACAGTTCATGTTATACCGTTAGGCCGCTTGTAGACGTCCGTTGTTTTCACCGGACGACGGACCGTATTTTGTGATGTTGTATGGCTTTCGTCGCCGGACAAGTATCCGATGCGTATACACACATTCATTGTAAGCCGTACAACACCGCAAGTCCGGCAAAAAAAAAACGGTCCGTTGTCCGGTGAAAACGACGGACGTCTACAAGCGGCCTTATGCTTTCGTGACTAAGGGCATAACTCGAGAAAAACTTGAAAAAAATATATGTACATAATATGTATACAGGGTTATTGCTAATTCGACCTATTCCCGTTAAGGGGTTATGGGGAAGGTCATTTGCAATCATTTTTGTCCCATAATGCCTTATGCAAAAATGAACCATTTCTGAGATAATTGAAATTTAAGTTTTTTGCAAAAAAAGTCGGAAACGCATCTTCAAAAATTTATTTAAAAAAAAGTTGGCCATTTAAGTAAACTTTTTTTATTTTTTTATGTACAAGATAAAATAGCTGTTTTTATGCAATATTAAAAGTATAATTATCTGTACACGTTTAAGAGCGCAAGATCAAAAAGTAAAATAATATGATTTTTTTACAAGGTTGTTCAAAATGAATGGCACAATAACAGAAAATTTTACTACTACATTTGGCGTGCAGATTGTACGGAAAACATGCACGTATTTCTAGCTTTCTATCAAGCTACTAAAACTATCATTTTTGTAAATGGTTACCAGAAAAAAATAATCACAAAGGACGTAGGAAGAAAATCACGACCGAACATTTCTCAAAATCAACTCATCAATGAAAAATTTATTAAAAAAAAGTTGGCCAATTAAGTCATTTTTTTTATTTGGTTGTGTACAAGATAAAATAGCTGTTCTTATGCAATATTGAAAGTGTAACTATCTGTACACGTTTATGAATGCGAGACCAAAAAGTAAAAAAAAATATGATTTTTAAATGGCTGTTCAACATTAATGGCACAAAAACAGAACATTTTACGTATGCATTTGGCGTGCAGATTATACGTAAAACGTGTTCGTATTTCTAGCTTTCTAAAAAGCTATTAAGTAATAATATGATTTTTGTTAATGCTTGGCAGAAAATAATTAGCACAAAGGACGTAGGAAGAAAATCACGTCCGAACATTTTTTAAAATTAACTCACACTGAATCTATCAATAATAACTGTTATAAATACAACTAACAACAATAACTAATGTAAAATACCAAATTGAAACAAAAAAACAATTAAGTTTGAAATCCGACGATGTTTTTATTTTATTTACATTTGATACCCATCATAAATGTTCCTTATTTGTTGCAGTCACTGACTACGAAATTTTTAAGAACTTCCATTTCAAATTATAAGAAATAAAGAAGCAATTTGAAAATGCAACTCCTTACTTTGATAATCTTATTAAAAAAACATTGTGTATTTTTTATTTGAAAATCGGCGGCAAATTCGTTTAGTTAATGCACAACATTTTATTTACTAAGCAGATTACTATGTCTGGGATCATAATAATTACGAAAAATAAACACAGTTAATTTTTTTTTATAAGATTATCAAAGTAAGAAGTTCTATTTTCAAATAGGTTCTTTATTTCTTATAATTTGAAACAACAAATTTTAATTTTTTGTGTTTTTGTGCCATTAATGTTGAACAGCCTGATAAAAATCATATTTTTTTTTACTTTTTGGTCTCGCATTCATAAACTTGTACAGATAGTTGCACTTTCAATATTGTATAAGAACAGCTATTTTATCTTGTACACAACCAAATAAAAAAAAATGACACAAATGGCCAACTTTTTTTTTAATAAATTTTTCATTGATGAGTTGATTTTGAGAAATGTTCGGTCGTGATTTTCTTCCTACGTCCTTTGTGATTTTTTTTTTCTGGCAACCATTTACAAAAATGATAGTTTTAGTAGCTTGATAGAAAGCTAGAAATACGTGCATGTTTTTCGTACAATCTGCACGCCAAATCTAGTAGTAAAATTTTCTGTTATTGTGTCATTCATTTTGAACAACCTTGTGGCGACTGTACTCATTAGTTTTAGACTTGAGAATTGCCACGGCCGTTCGGCAGACTTCGGGCACTCTCGCGATTGTTCGCCACGCGAACAGAGCCGAGCGCCCGAGCGCGTCCGAGCGCCTGCCGAACGGTCACGAGCGAATCAGTGACGAGTGTTGTGCGCATGTGCGAAAATGGTTGTCATCTTTTGAACCTACGACGGTGACGGACTCACGTCACTGCGTTACTAACTGTCATGTTTGCTTTGCCGTATATTTAATCTAAATTCTGTTATAATTGTTCTTCTGTATTTTCTACCGTGTTGTGTATATAATATTAATTCTTCTGACCTTCTGAGCAGTCAATATATATATATGGTGGAAAGAGTTGATGTTTGATTGCTACTCCTAGCACATCGCCCTCATCATACTCCCGTGATCTACCCCACATAAGTGGTGACCCGCGAACTAAGAACACTGCTGAGGAGAATTTTATACAACATGCCTAAGGACGGTGAGAGTAGTATACAAGAAAAGTTCGAGCAATGTACGGAATCAAGTGAGGCAGTGATTTATCGCGTGGGCGTTAAAGTTCCGCCATTTTGGCCTAATAAACCATCACTATGGTTTGCCCAACTAGACGGACAGTTTGCCTTATCGAATATTACATCGGATTCGACAAAATTTTACCATGTAATATCAGTTTTAGAGCCTAAATATGCGTCCGAAGTCGAAGATATTATTACTAAACCGCCTCACGCGAATAAGTACGAGACTTTGAAACAGCAATTGACAGCTCGTTTATCAGCTTCGAGAACTGAACAACTGAAGCAATTGATGTCGCAAGAGGAACTCGGAGATAGAAAGCCAAGTCAGTTTTTCCGTCATATCCGTAGCCAGGCGGGCCCAGACTATCCTGACGAATTTATACGCTCGCTATGGTCAAGCCGATTACCGACTTTGCTTCAGAGTATCATCGCAACGCAGGAAGACATGCCGCTAGAGAAGCTAGCGTTGCTCGCGGACAAGATACATGAAGCTACGTCACATTGCACTACTCATGTTGCTGCCGCTTCGACATCGACGTCATCATCGGTATCCGTTTCTGCAATCGACGAGTTAGGTCGCAAAATTGAAGCTTTGACGCAGAAATTCGATGCGATGTCAACATCGGAGAAACATCGCGGCGCTAGAGCAAGACCAAAGTCACGCGGCAAGCGTAGCAATTCATCCAGGAGCCGTTCCCGCGCTGCTGGCGAGCGTCTCTGCTGGTATCACTTCAATTTCGGAGAAAAAGCAGCTAAGTGTATCTCGCCTTGCAATTTTTCAAAAAACTAGCTAGGGAGTCGCTTGAAGCGACTAGTGATTGTGCGGCTGTATCGGGTCGCATATTTGTTACTGACGTTCAAACTAAAGTGCAATTTTTAGTTGACACTGGGTCTGACTTATGCGTTTATCCTTTAAGTTATTTACGCGGTCAAAAGCGTCATAAAACAAATTATGAGCTTTTCGCCGCGAATAATACTGTAATTTCTACTTATGGCTGGTTGAGTTTGTCCCTAGATTTTAATTTACGCCGTAATTTTTCTTGGCGGTTTGTTATTGCTGATGTGAATAAGCCGATAATAGGTGTAGATTTTTTATCCTTTTACAATTTGTTAGTTGATATTCGCAATGCGCGCTTAATTGACAGCATTACATCGCTCACATCAGTCGCTCTGGTTGCTTCTAATTGTGCCTGCCCGCAAATAAAAGTTGTTACAGGTGACTCTTCGTTCCATAAGCTGTTACAAGAGTATCCTGATATAACGCGGCCAGTTGGAAGTTCACAAGAACGTAAATGTAAGCACCAGACCAAACATTATATCAGGACAACTCCCGGGCCACCTGTTTACGCTAGACCCAGGCGATTAGCACCTGATCGGTTGAAGATCGCGAAACAAGAATTTGAAGAGATGGAGCACACCGGTATCGCGCGAAGATCTGAAAGCTCATGGTCCTCTCCTCTTCATCTTGTCCCAAAAAAGGACCAAGGTTGGCGACCTTGCGGAGATTATCGAGCTCTCAATGCTCGCACGATACCGGACAGATATCCGGTGCGCCACATTGCTGATTTTTCGCACAATTTATCTGGCTGTAAGATTTTCAGCAAATTAGATTTAGTTCGTGCGTACAATCAGATTCCTGTTGCGCCAGAGGATGTGTCGAAGACAGCAATCACGACACCCTTTGGACTCTTTGAATTTCCTTACATGAGCTTCGGGTTGAGAAACGCTGCTCAAACCTTTCAAAGGTTCATGGATGAAGTCCTTAGGGGTCTGGATTACTGTTTTCCATTCATTGATGACGTATTAGTGGCATCTGCTGATGATGTAGAACATCAGGAACATTTACGAACGGTATTTAAACGTTTTAGCGAATACGGCATTTTACTAAACCCTAATAAATGCGTATTGGCTGTTCCGGAAATAGAGTTCCTGGGCTACATGGTTTCATCTGAAGGCACTAAGCCTATTGGTGATAAAGTCAAAGCTATTCAGAATTTTTCACGCCCTAAAACGATTAGGGAACTTAGGCGTTTCTTAGGAGCGTTAAATTTTTACAGACGTTTCGTGGCTAATGCGGCCAAGGTACAAGCTCCACTCCATGGACTTCTTAGTGGTCCATCAGTGAAGAATAACAGCAGTATTGATTGGACTCCCAGTTTGGATGAGGCTTTCAACGCTTGTAAAACGAGCATTGCTAACGCTGTTCTTCTGGCACATCCAGATCCAACTGCTCCTTTGGCTGTCGTTACGGACGCGTCTGAATTTTCTATCGGATCTGTCATACAGCAGAAGGTTCAAGGCCATTGGCAGCCGCTAGGTTTCTTTTCTAGAAAGTTAACACCAGCGCAGGTCAAGTACAGTGCTTATGACCGCGAACTCCTTGCAATTTATGAGTCAGTTAAATATTTTAGATACATGTTAGAACTGAAACCGTTCTTTGTTCTTACTGACCATAAACCGATAGTATCAGCTTTTAGAAAGTCTCATGATTCGTGTTCACCGCGACAGTTTAGATATCTTGATTTTATATCACAATTCACCACCGACATTCGATATATTGCCGGTGAGGACAACGTTGTCGCGGATGCACTATCTAGGACTGACGCCATTACAGACATACTTGACTCTGACTCTTTAGCAGTCTCTCAAGCCACGGACACAGAACTGCGAAATTTGATCAAAACCGGTTCATCCTTAAAATTGCAAAAGGTAACGTTTGGGAATACGAAACTCTTTTGTGATGTGTCCGGGCCTGTTCAACGTCCATTTATTACTTCTGAATTTCGAAAGACAATTTTTAATAGTATTCACGGACTTAGCCACCCTAGCGTTAGGACTACTGTAAAAATGGTAACTGAACGCTATGTATGGCCGGGCATCAGGAAAGATTGTAGGAACTGGGCGCGAACGTGCATTCCTTGTCAAACATCTAAAGTGTCTAGACACGTTCATGCGCCAGTTCATGATTTTAAACTTCCTTCAGCCCGTTTTTCCCATGTTCACGTAGATATTATAGGCCCACTTCCGATTTCTAATGGATACAAATACTGCCTTACCGCCGTTGATAGGTTTACACGGTGGCCTGAGGCGATTCCGCTTACGGATATTACGGCTGAGAATGTAGCCAAGGCTTTTATATCTACGTGGATATCACGTTTTGGTTGCCCCGAAAAGGTGACCACAGATAGAGGTCAACAATTCGAATCTCATCTTTTCAGTAAGATTTCGTCAATTATCGGTTCACATCATCTTAAGACTACTGCGTATCATCCAGCTGCTAATGGCCTTGTTGAACGTTTCCATAGACAACTGAAGGCAGCAATTATGTGCCACGCAGACGAGAGCTGGACAGAAACCCTTCCATTGGTTCTTCTTGGTATACGTAGTTCATGGAAGGAGGACTTGTCCGCATCATCCGCCGAACTTGTTTACGGTGAGTTGCTTAAGCTCCCTGGTGAATTTTTCGAACCGACTAAAGACAGACTGACGGACTATACTGATTTTCTGATCAGGTTGCGTCTTCACATGAAGCAACTTCAACCCAAGGCCGTAGCACGACATGGCTCAGCCAAAGTTTTTGTGTTTAAAGATTTGTCGACAGTCTCGCATGTATTTATAAGACAAGACTTTGTACGACGATCGTTACAGCCACCTTATGCTGGTCCTTATAGGGTAGTCAGTAGAAATGATAAATTTTTCGCCATAGACGTAGCAGGTCGAATTACTAATGTTTCGATCGATAGGCTAAAACCTGCTTATATCCTAACAGATGAACCAGGTAGCACTACTACGTCATCTACCACTGTTCCTGCGAGAACACCTGTGGTTGTATCAACTCCTTCACTTCCTAGGACTACTCGTTCTGGTCGCCAGGTTATTTTTCCTAATTTTTATCGACCCTAAAGGTCTCCGGGGGGGCTGATGTGGCGACTGTACTCATTAGTTTTAGACTTGAGAATTGCCACGGCCGTTCGGCAGACTTCGGGCACTCTCGCGATTGTTCGCCACGCGAACAGAGCCGAGCGCCCGAGCGCGTCCGAGCGCCTGCCGAACGGTCACGAGCGAATCAGTGACGAGTGTTGTGCGCATGTGCGAAAATGGTTGTCATCTTTTGAACCTACAACGGACTCACGTCACTGCGTTACTAACTGTCATGTTTGCTTTGCCGTATATTTAATCTAAATTCTGTTATAATTGTTCTTCTGTATTTTCTACCGTGTTGTGTATATAATATTAATTCTTCTGACCTTCTGAGCAGTCAATATATATATATGGTGGAAAGAGTTGATGTTTGATTGCTACTCCTAGCACATCGCCCTCATCATACTCCCGTGATCTACCCCACAACCTTATAAAAAAATCATATTTTTTTTACTTTTTGGTCTTGCGCTCTTAAACGTGTACAGATAATTATACTTTTAATATTGCATAAAAACAGCTATTTTATCTTGTACATAAAAAAATAAAAAAAGTTTACTTAAATGGCCAACTTTTTTTTAAATAAATTTTTGAAGATGCGTTTCCGACTTTTTTTGCAAAAAACTTAAATTTCAATTATCTCAGAAATGGTTCATTTTTGCATAAGGCATTATGGGACAAAAATGATTGCAAATGACCTTCCCCATAACCCCTTAACGGGAATAGGTCGAATTACCAATAACCCTGTATACAGGGTCATTTTTTATTAAGTGCACAAATTTAAATATGTGATTCAGTGTCGTTAAAATAACAAATTTCAGTATTTTTCGTTATAATATTAATCACTTAGGTATTTTTTTGTTTTTCATAGTAACTCGACCAATTGTTGGATTGGATGAATTACTATGAACAACCCAAATTTCAAAATTAAAAAAAAAAAATCTTGAACAGATAATCGTGATCTATCAGCGATACTGAATCACGTATCAAAATTTGTGCACTGATTAAAATTACACTTTAGAATAACTAAAAAATGTTAAAACTCCTATAAGCCTATACTTACCTAAAGCCTGAAACCATAAATAAATCTAATATTAAAAGCTAAAGACCCAAAAACGACGAAAGAAAGGTTTTTGCCATCTGAAAAGTAGCGATTTTGAGTTATTCCTAGTGAAAATATACGGATTACTCTCGTCTTAAAACGAGTTTGACTCGACATGTTTCGGGCTAATCCGTAGCCCTTCCTCTCGGAGTCGCACGTCACGGCGGCTGCCAAATGAACGCGCACATGCGTGAGTGATCCGTTTATTTTCATATGAGTGAGTCTCACGGTACTTTCATGTTTAAAGTTGAGTTATTCCCTTTTTCACTGGAGGCACTGAATTATCACCGCTTTGTTTTTGAATACCTAACAACATTGTAGTTTATCTCTTGACCCAGGGGCAGATTTATGGGAGAGCAACGGGGCAACAATAAAGGGGCCACAATAGAAACTTCGAAAAGAAAATTGACAAATTCCAACGAGCAATTATTTGGATCATCATCATCATCCCAGCCTATACAGGGTTATTTTTAATTCACTGACATCCTCTTAACCCTGAATTCCTATCACTCAAACAAATGTTTTTTGTTTTACGACTTTTTAAAATGAAGCACTTTTTTTCCCATACAGATACACAGAGTATCGTAAAAATAAGAGGAAATTTCAAATTTTCAAAACATTATTACACCAAAAATATTAAGTTATGACAAAAGCCGTAGAACAAAAAACATTTGTATAAGTGGTGGGAGTTTAGGGTTAAAAGGATGCTAGTGAATTACAAATAACCCTGTATACGTCCCACTGCTTGGGCCGTAGTTCCCACGCGGGCCTAGTGTGGATTGGGAACGTCACACACACCATTGAATTTCTCCGCAGGAGTATCCAGGTTTTCTCACGATGTTTTCCTTCACCGTAAAGCTCACGGTAAATTTAAATTGTAATTTCACATATAAATTCCGAAAAACTCAGAGGTGTGAGCCGGGATTTGAAGCCACGACCCTCGGCTTGAGAGACCATAGGTCAAACCACTAGATGCCGAGCCCGCATAGCACGGTGTCGACAGAGGAGCCCCATCCCGGGGCGGCCGGTGGGCGTTGCGGTGACACATTTTGCTCCCGTGGCGTTCACAATGGCAACGAGGGAATCAGTGTGGTTTTTAGTGGGTAGGCCCCTTGTGGGAGAGCCCCACATACCTCTGTTTCCCCGAACGGAGACGACGCATAAGGTGCATTTTCCACACCAAAAAAAAAAGGTCAAACCACTAAGCCATCACGCCTTTTTTTATTATTTGGATAAATGTGGAAAATAATTTGTGGACATTCCACTCCTTTTATGCCCCGAGGCCGCCAGACCTCTAAATCTGGCCCTGTCTTGACCGCAGGCACTGACGCAATATTGAGTCAGCACCGTCAGTCGTTGCTGGTTCGAACTGAAACTGTCAATTTATCTTATCAGCAAGCAATTATTCAGGACATGTGTACTGAATAGTGAGCAACTATCATTGCAACCGTTTATGGGCACGTTTTTGTCTTTGTTGGCGACGATAATTTGTAGTCGCATTTATTTATTTATTTATTAAGGAGAACCAGCAGCTTATAACATAATATAGGTATTAACAATAGTAACACAGAGCCAATTACAGGATCTCACAGATAGTGACTGATTATATGTTTAAGCTTAAACTTAAACGAGGTGTCGCGCACAAAACAATCGACACATCATGCAAAACAACACCACAAAATCTCAAATGGAATTCTCGCATTTCATGATACACACTGAACAATTTTGCAGGTAATATTACATCTGATTAAATTAGGTAGACGCTGCACTACCCAGAAAAAAACCGGAGTAGGGCCTACAGCAAACTAGTACATATAACGCAGCAATGCAACGGCACGCTCAATCAAAGCACCTCATCGCCAATCCTTGCCTCACCGACGGGATGCTACATTACATTTTCGGTCGATAGTTTCTATTAATCCTGTTGAAGGATAGAAACTTCATGGTTGATTGAGTAGACTCTGGAAGGCTACAAATGTCGGATCTTGAGTTCCTATTCCTTTCCTGAGCGTTATCTGTCAATGAAGTTAAAGCCACTTCAGAGATTTGAGGATCAGATTTGCTTGTTGAGTGTCTGAACTGTTTTAGAAATTTACTCTCTGCTGAAAGGCATCCATTAGCCGATGCTAAGATACATGTTCGTATGATTTCATGGCTGATTATTCTGTCGAACTCCAAATTAAAGAAGGATTGGTTCTCTTATAAGTAATTGTGCTTTTCATAATTTTATTGTGCGTAATGCTGGAATCCTGATCGAGAGATGATCTTGGCTATGAAAAATGTTACACCGTGTTTGAACTGGGTACCGAGAATTGAAACATATGATGAAAAACTATTTATAATCTTGACGACATTATTTTCTATTTTCAGACGAATCTGATAGAGGCTTTATTAATTTTTGTATAAAAGCCAACAACGTATACGGGATTAACTTTACTTTTGTCTCAATTCAACGGAAGCGTGTCAATCCTGCTTGGAAGGAGAAAAGGAGAAAAAAAAGCAACCGTTTTTATCAATTGAATTTCCTTTTATTGAGGAAGGTTCCTACTCTTCAGTTTTAACCACGTTAACCGTTCAGAGGGTTTTGCCCCGTCGTACTCAGAACGAAATTCTGCGCCCAATCAGTTAGAGCATCCCACGTATTTATGAGTGGAGGTCTGTTATCAGAGTTACCATCAGGAGATGCAGAAACGTAAATCACTTGTGGTTGTGGTGAGTGGACTTGAACCGGGTAGGAGTTTATCATTCCAGTACTTGGCTGGTACTGTGGAGACGGTACGTAGTATCCTTGTGGCATCGGACTCGCAGAAGCAAATCCATCTCTCGTAAACCCTGCAGAAGAAACAACGATATTTAATATCAGGAATAACAATCGATTAGTACTTTAGTCTAGAAATTATATAATAAAGTAACAAAATGAGTGAATCAGTTTGTAATTGACTCACTACAATTGTATCTGATGAAATTAAATGATATTCTGGCTGATTTGTCGATATATAAAGAGACAAAACTTTTGGACATGCGCAAATCTAAATCTATCTTAGCTGTTTAACGCTTTCATCTGCTGAGGCCAACATTTTTCTATTCACTCGAGAAGTAGTGAAATAAAAAATATCGAATATGAAAAAGAACAGAACTTAAGGAATTAATATTTATCAAAGAAAATATAATTGAAACAAATTTATTCAAATCGACAATGACTAAATTAAAAACCGGTTGTCTGTAAAGTCGGTTTACGGACGATAGTGTAACGTGAAAACGTCATTACAAAACATTCAAAAAACAAAAATGAAACGAGGCGGTCACCCATCCAAGTACTGACCGCGCCCGACGTTGCTTAACCTCGGTGATCGGACATGAACCGGTGTTTTATCAAATATCTTAAAAACGGTGCATCCTACGGCAAAAATCAGTGAAATTTTTATCCCCCCTTTAATACACCGCACCCCCTCCCCCGCACCCCTCTCAACCCTCGATCAGGTTGTGGAATATATGACTGACCGTCTTGTTGCTAGCGAATAATAATCTAGGTTATGCAGGAAATCTATCAGGACATAAGGAGGAAGGTTGAGAAAAAGAAAAAGGTTGAGAAAGTCGACTGCGAACAACATTGTGGAATTTTCTAAAATTTTTGGTTGTAATTGATCGATGCGCGGACAAGTTCGGGATAGAATATTAAGGAATCCATTTTTGAATTGAAGATATCACAGCCTAGTGTCTTCAGTGAGCTAAGCAATAAACTTTTGCACAATGATAGTTTGCAGTTTCATCATATTGTTTTTGCGTTCTCAATTATCAGCACTTTGTCTTTGAATGATGACATTGTAGTTTATGTCTTGACCGCAGGTACTGACGCAATATTGAGTCGGAACCTTCAGTCTTTCCTGATTCGAACTGGACCTGATAATTTAAGTATTTTATCAGTGAGCCATTATCCAGGACATGTGCACTGAATAGTGAGCAACTACAGGGTTATTTGTAATTCACTGACATCCTCTTAACCCTGAATTCATGTCACTTAAACAAATGTTTTTGGATTTACGACTTTTTAAATTGGAGCACTTTTTTCCATACAAATAAATAAAAATAAATAAATACTTCTAACACAACTTCGTATTTACTCTATGAAATTCGAGGGCGGGGCCACGCGCCGCGGTCATGGCGGGCAATGAATGAATGGCACAGAGTACCGTAAAAGTAAGAGTTAGTCTCAAATTTTCAAAACGTTATTTACACCAAAAATATTAAGTTATTAGAAAAGCCGTAAAACAAAAAAAAACCATTTGTTTAAGTGTAAACCCTGCAGAAGAAACGATATTGTGACGTATAAATTTTCAACCCTTACCTTTTCTTTTTTTTAGGGTTCCGTAGCCAACTAGGAACCCTTATAGTTTACCCTTTGACACAAGGTTCGAGCTAGAGCAAAAAACCGGAGTCAAGGTAACTCAAGATAGCTCGACCTGTACTGGCTTATTGTCTAATATATATATTAGTCACGCCGACAAAGTGGTTAAATAAAAAATACTAAAAAATTTTTTTTAGGGTACCTCCCATAGACGTAAAGTGGGGGTGATTTTTTTTTCTCGACTAACCCTATAGTGTGGGGTATCGTTGGATAGGTCTTTTAAAACCATTGGGGGTTGCTTACATGATTTTTGTATTCAGTGATTTTTTTGCGAAATATTTAACTTTAAAGTGAAAATTTTCATTTAAATCGACCGTCCCCCCCCCCCTCTAAAATCTAAACTGTTGGGTGGAAAAATTTGAAAAAATTCAAAATGGTAGTAAATATATTAAATTTACAAGGAAAATTATAGCGGCAAAGATTGCTTGGGAATTATTTGTAGTTTAAGAGTAAATAGTAGCCTAAGGTATTAAAAATACCGTCACTACTTTGAAAAACTCGTATCTCAAATCAGCATGTAAACAAAACTGAACCTTGATACCCGCGTAATAAAGTTCACTTTGCTAGATTAACGATTTTGAGATACGAGCTTTTTCAAAGTATTGACGATACCTAACTTGGAAGATTCCGTACACATTCGAAATCCTTAGAATGATATTACTTGATTTTTTCGTAATGGCTACGGAACCCTATCATGGGCGTGTCCGACACGCTCTTGGCCGGTTTTTTTAATAAACGCTCATCAAACGCCCAGTGTTATGGTTGTTGTACCTTTGTCTTTTTTTGTCGCATTTAAAATTAACACTCAAGGGGGGAGAAAATTTCATTGATTTTGCCGTAGGATGCACCGTTTTCAAGATATTTGATAAAACACCGGTTCTCGTCCGTTCACCGAGGTTAAGCAACATCGGGCGCAGTCAGTACTTGGATGGGTGACCACCTGGTTTCATTTTTGTTTTTTGAATGTTTTGTTATTTTATTCTATTTTTCATACGTTCTTTTTTCGGCCCCGTTTGCCGCAGACGATACCGAGCGCCCCATTTCGCAAGCGCGACGCTAAATGTCGCGTGATAAGTTTCATATTTTAAGTGTAATTAAATTGATCTAAATAAATTAAATAGAAAGTATAATTAGATACAATTTAACAAAGAATTGGCATATAGAAAATTAACTTAAAATGTCGTTTCTTTATTCACGGGTAAGTGTTTCAGTTAACAATATATTTTGTGTGTGAACTTAGTTAGATCAATTAAGTTAATTTATTTGCCGATTCTAATGAATGAACAATTATCATTCTTACATGCATAGTCCAATTAGTTTTAACATAGTCTTTAAGTTAGAATCTGTTGGCTAAGCAAGCATTTAAAGCTAATTAATTTTTTTTTTGCTATTTGAATTTTGAACAAATGTCCATTGCTCGTATTGAGCATACGTTGTAAAAAAGTATTTGTAAGTCGTTTTTTTCCTCGCATTCAAAGTGAAAAGTGTTTAACGCGAGACTAAACTACCATAATGACAACTCGAATTATAGCCTCCCTCTCGCTATCGCTCGGGTGGCTAAATATCTCGTGTCATTATGGCTTGTTTTAGTCCCTTGTTGAACAATCTACTATTATGTATAATACTTGCATAATTGCACCAGTTTGAAGCCGGGGCGGGTTGTTAGTACATGAATAAATCAGAAAATATCGAACTATCTAACGCTTTTGTATGTTAAGATCAACATTTTTTCATAAATAATAATAATAATAAAAAATACAAATTTAAAAATAACAAAACTGAAGAAATAAAACTTGAAACTTTCATTAAAGAGAAAACAATTACAAAAAAGTCATTCAAATCGACAATACGAGGGTTGCGTGGTCAAACCCGAAAAACGAAATAATTGATTGTTGAAAAAAGAACACTATGCAAAACAAACGAAAATCCTACAAAACATTAGATCAACTTATCGGGTTTGACCAGGCAACCCTCGAATTACTAAATTAAAATATTTGTACTTACATGAGGTCCCCAAGATGCAGACGAGAACTACGGATGCTTTGGTCAGGAACATGTTTGCTCTCTAGTCCTTGAACTGAACTGTGCTTTGGAGTGGTACCGGTTCGCTTTTATTGGGTCCAGCTTATCAATTGAGTCGGCCAGGCGGGAGGGGCAACAACAAGATAAACCACCCTCGTTGGGATATTCCCAGAATGGAGACTGATAACTGCAACCTTTGCAACAGGTCATGGAACATGACTGACCGTCTTGTTTGTTAAAATAGGTACTCTATACGTACATAGGGTACTGGCTATTTTATATGTTTTTGTAATCAAATTTGTATTCTCTTATATTTAAAACTTGTATTGTGCATCAAACGACAGTAAAGTACAGTCCGCAGCAAAATGGCATTGCGGAACGAACTATACGCTCGGTAATCGAGAAAGCTCGTTCTATGTTGGCACAGTGTTCTCTATCCAAAGCGTATTGGGAAGACGCGGTACAAACTTCGGTTTATTTAAAGAATAGGTCCCCCCATCGCGCGCTTAACAATCTAACTCCTTTTGAGAAATTGTATGACCGTAAACCGAATCTAAGTAATCTTAGGGTTTTCGGGTGTCGAGCTTTGATTCATGTTCCTGATTGTCAACGAAAGAAATTTTATATGAAAGCTGTTGAATGTATCTTTGTTGGATATTCAGATGATCCAAATAGTTACATACTCAGAGACCCACAATATCCAAGAAGGTTTACTAAGTCACGTGACGTTACATTCTTCGAAGGTTCCTTCACAAGTTTGAAGAACAACAAACCGAATGAAGAGCCAAGTACGTCCAAAAATGTTCCGGTATCTGGTCCTGTCATACTGTTGGACAATGTGGGCCAGGTACAAGAACGAGAAGATAGGTTGGTAGAGTCCCCTGCTCCGGCTCCTATATATGAGGCACATGATATTATGTTACAGGAAGAATTTCATGATGCTTCTGCTGATCCACTTCCTGAAACGTCATGTCCGCCCGAGACTGAGGAGGCAATAGAGGACTGTCCTGTGGCAGAAGAACGGAGATATCCAACTAGAGATCGGAAACCTCCAGATTATTTCTCCTATCACACATTAGCCGAGGACAGAGAACCTCTAACGTACTCTCAAGCGATATGAGACGATGACGCGGATAGATGGAAGTCAGCCATGCAAGATGAGTATAAATCGCTACTAAAATTGAATACTTGGAAGCTGGTGGACAGACCTGATCGTAAAATAATTCCCTGCAAATGGGTGTACAAGTTGAAGACAGATACACACGGTAATATCACGAGGTATAAAGCTAGACTAGTTATAAAGGGCTATAATCAAGTCGCGGGAGTAGATTACCACGAGACTTTTTCGCCGGTGATCATGATCAGACATTCATCTCTGCGTACTTTATTTGCCTTAGCCGCTGAAATGGACCTTAAAATGCATCACTTGGATGTAGACACTGCCTTTTTAAATGGCGACCTAGTAGAGGAAGTCTACATGGACCAGCCTCAAGGTTTTGTTAAAAAGGGCCATGAAAATAAGGTATGTCTTCTGCAAAAGTCCTTATATGGGCTAAAGCAAGCCCCTCGTGCGTGGAACATTAAACTTAAAGAAACCTTGAGTAAAATAGGTTTTATTAGGTTGCCTTCTGAACCATGTGTATATAAGAAACTCATTGGTTCTGAAATGATAATACTGGCCATTTTTGTCGATGACCTCATAATATTTTATGAGAATGATATTTCGTATGTCAAAGTCAAGAGTGACTTACAAAAATATTTTTCACTCAGACTTAGGGCCGTTGAAATACTATTTAGGACTAAATATTGATTGCAATATGGTGGAAAAGTTGCTGTAAATCAAAAGTCCTACATTACTTCGTTACTGAAGAAATTCGCATTACAGGATGCAAAGGAATTTGACACGCCGTTATCTAATAGCAAGCTAGCTGCTGATTCTGGAGGTAAGGAGTCAACTTATAATTATCAGCAGATAATTGGTTGCCTTATGTATCTCGCTGTGAATTCACGGCCAGATATCGCGCTTGCTGCGAGTTATTTGAGCCAATTTAATACTAAATGTGGCAAAACTCATTGGTTGGCGGCAAAACGGGTGCTTCAATATTTGAAGCGCACTATAGATTATTCTATAATGTATAGGAAGACTGGCATACCACTTGAAGGGTACTCCGATGCCGACTGGGCAAACTGTACTAGTGATCGCCGTTCTTACACTGGTTATTATTTTAAACTGGCAGATGGCCCGGTGTCGTGGGCTTCGAGAAAACAACCTACAGTGGCGTTATCATCAACAGAAGCCGAATATATGGCGCTAACGGAAGCAGCTAAAGAAGCTGCATATCTGCGTAGATTTATTTCTCAGGTATGTAGTAATAGCGGTCAATATCCAACTATAACTCTATATAGTGATAGTCAGAGTGCACAGAACTTGGCTTACAATCCTGTACATCACGGTAGGACCAAACATATAGACACGAAATTTCATTATATTCGAGAAACAGTGTCAGATGATGTTATAAAAATAAAATTTGTTAAGTCTAGTGATATATATGTCTGCTGATGTGCTCACCAAATGTCTGGGTAAAACTGCACATCAAAGATGTATTCAAGGATTAGGTTTAATTAACTTAGTTGATACCTAGAAAGTCTTTTCAATTTTGGTTTTATCTACTACTGTTTGTGATGTTACATTATTTTAATGGTAAATTTTTTCTGTTATGAACAAGTTCTTTGAAAGAGAATTTTGATTATGGGAGGGTGTTAAAATAGGTACTCTATACGTACATAGGGTACTGGCTATTTTAAATGTTTTTGTAATCAAATTTGTATTCTCTTATATTTAAAACTTGACTGACTGACTGACACAACTGTTTATACTTACTTCAATACATAAACTTACAATGTAAACATCTTTTCCTTTCATTTTCTCCAACATTTACAACATTGTTGCTAGCCAAGCATCATCTAGGTTATGCAGGTAATCTATCTCGAGCTTGCATTCTTGGTGTTGTTAAGTCTAACCTAGACATGGTGTAGATGGTTTGCTTCAGTACTGGTTAGGAACAACTCCTTGATTCTTCACAAATGTACCGAAAACACCCGCTGCATTACCGCGCTGTATTGCTAACGATATCCGTTGAACCAGGTACGAGCCCGACCTAGGATCACATCCCCTTTCCCGCATCCGCAACCCTAAAGCCTTTATAATGAATGAATTTATCTCGTGTCTTTTTCTTTTAAAATTTACCGACAAGATCCCATGAAACTTTTCAATGATTCTCAAGGAACAGGTTTCGTTCCAATTTTATTTATTTATTTATTTCAGAAACAAACAGTCGTTTACAAATATTTGCTTATAAACTATGACTAATTTTACTTCCTTTTTCTTTTTTTCTGTTTTTTTTTTTATTTTCTCTTATTTTATTTTATTATGGAGTTCTTATGGTCACTTTCCAGCTCTATCGTCAAACCCTGGTTATCATCAAGGATCAAAGTACTCGTCAATACGAATCAAACGAGTCCAAACAAGATGCGGTCGTATCTTTTTATTGCAGAGTTTCTATGGCCACCATCCAGCTCCATCATCAGATCAGTTTCATGTAATATTGCATTTTCATCCAATTTACATTATTATGAATGCAAAATTTTAGCTCAATCGGAAACCGCTATGTTTGACCCGTTGAGTAGATCCGGTGGTCATCTGTGGTCTTTTTCATCAAATCCAGTTTATCAAATGATATTTTCTGAATGAAAATGCTTGATTTGATGCTAAAAATGCCAAAATCGTCATAGATGTGCCTATAAAATTTGAGTGTTTCCCTCGATTTCCCTAGGATTCCATCATCAGATCTTGACTTCATGCCAATAATTAACAATAAACAATAATAATTTTGAAAATCGGTCCACAATTGACGGAGATATCGATGAACATACATAGAAAAAAAAAGATACATACAGTCGAACATGGGTATGTATTATAATACCGAAATACGAAAGATCGAATTTCACAAGACCTATGGACGGAAGGCCGAATATTAAAACGTCGAATGGATATATGGCCGAAAGTTTGAAATCCCGAAAGTTCATTTGACCGGAAGTCTAAAACCCGAAGACTACAATCCCGAAGATCAAAATACCTACATCCGAAAGGCCGAAAATTATAATGCCGAACAGTCATAATCACTACAAATAAAATAATCGACGGTCAAAATATCGAAAGTCAAAATACCGAAAGTCAAAATACCGAAAGTCAAAATACTGAAACCGTCGTTACACTAAAGACAAAACAGATATAGCAGTTTTTAAATTAGTTTACAGTGCATTGTGTTTGAGAATACAGTGCATGTTCATATTTTTGATTACCTCGGTCGCTCCAAAGTATTTGATAGCGATTGTACAAACTTATACATAATGGAAATAAGGTGCAATCATTGGTAATTTTCCAAGTGAAATATATTTTTTTAATATTCTCGTTTGTTTCAGCCATACTAATATCATAAGTGCGAAAAATTATGCTTCTTTCAAGATGTTTATTGTCTTTCTGTCCTTTTCATTCTTAAAAATTTATACCGATTTGTATGAAATTTGTTACAGAGATAGTTTGAGTTATGGGGAAGGATGTAGAGTATTTTTTATCACAGAAATGAGGGTCTCTATGGTTTCCCATAAAATTTAGGTTCCGATTTTAACCTAACCTAACCTGGTCCAAATAATCATTATCTGAGCTGTAACAAAAAAAATACTTAACATCGAAGGCTAAGGTGGGAGCTACGCTACGCTTCGCTCCCGCCTTAGCCTTCTGAACCTAAATTATCCGAGTCGCTTCTGTCCTGAAATGTCTTGCTCGCTCGCTGCCAGCGAGGCACCAGTTAGGTTATATCAAAGGGGATTTTTAATTAGATATATAGAAAAGTTTTTCAAATAAAACACAGTTATTTCTGTGTATTCTTTACGATAAAATAATAAAGAAAAGGTGTCATAAGGAGATGTCCTATGTCCTAGAGATGACATTTATTTTAAGTCCTGGGGCTCCCCTTTGGTAGTCCCTAGCTGGTGCCTCACTTGCAGCGAGCGAGCGAAGCGAGCGAGCATGACATTTCAGGGCAGAAGCGACTCGGATAGTTTAGGTTCAGAAGGCTAAGGCGGGAGCGAAGCGTAGCGTAGCTCCCGCCTTAGCCTTCGATGTTAGGTATTTTTTTATAACAGCACAGAAAATATTTTTTATGGTATTCCGTATGATTTAGCAAATAAACTATATACATGTATAGTTTTAAGTCTTTTACTACTTTGATTTTTGCAAAATACCCATCTGTAACATAATACAATACTTTATAAGAACAGGAGGTGCGGAGAGAGGCCAAACACCATATTCAGGAAGAAAACCCAGGCCATATAAGTAAATAAAGTTAGTATTGCATCAAGGTACTCGGAATAGGAGCTTCGCGAAGCAGAGTTCCGCCGACTTCCCGTAACTGTTCGATTTTCATTTGACTAAATGTTGTTTTATGACAAAGTAATTTTTGACTAGCAATAATAATAAATAACTTTGAACAATAATAAATAATAGTTATGAGACGAAATTGACGGAGCTCCGCAATTTTTTGTTGACGGAACTTGTATTATCATCGTGGTTTTAGATATGTATAATTAAAAATTCAAGTTAATGCATTAACCATTTAAGAGTTGCCTCCTGGCGGAGGTCCATATTGGGTTAGCTAAACTTCATCACCCGAAATTGATTTTCCTAACGATTTGTACTCCTAATGATCACTGTTCCTAAAATTTTGTTTCCTAAAGTTTTCGTTCCTACAATTTATTTTACTATTAACGTAGTCTCTAACACTCAGTGTTCCGATAATTGATTTTCCTAACGATTTGTACTCCTAATGATCACTGTTCCTAAAATTTTGTTTCCTAAGGTTTTCATTCCTACCATTTATTTTACTATTAACGTAGTCCATTTCACTCAGTTTTCCGAAAATTTTAAGTAATAACTTCACTGTTGAAACTTTATAACTTATCAAACAAATTAGATTTTCCGGGTGGTCATAAAAAAAATAACTAACACCAAAGGCTAATGCGGGAGCTGCGCTGCGCTACGCTCCCGCATTAGCCTTTGAACCTAACCATACCGAGTCGCTTCCGCTCCGACAGGTCTTGCTCGCTCGCTTCGCTCGCTCGCTGGTTTCAATCGCTGTCATTGGAGTCAGCGAGCGAGCAAGACCTATCGGGGCGGAAGCAACTCGGTGTATTGTAACGGACCTTATGAAGTTTAATGTATAATAATGTTCAAAATTATGAATAAAAACAAATCTACATAAAAATATATGATGATGAATAATAGTGTAAACGATGGTTATGTTGAGAAAATATAGGAAAACAAATATTAGTATGATAGATATTTATTGCAACGGGCATCATGAAGTTGAATGATTGGGAATTCAGAACGTTAGGAACAGAGTAGTTATGAGTAGTGATTATTAGGATGTAAATTTTTAGAACAACATTTTCGGACTTCCGATAATCGACATTGAAAAATTAGTTCAACTTTGGCGCACCCCTCCTTGTGGAGACGATCCTAAACCATAATTTCACTTCCAGATTATTGTATTGTTGCCTGGTTTTTATCCGTAGGCTCAATCAGATAAGTATCTAAGCAGTAGCCGTCTAAGTAGACGTGGTCGAAAAATCGTATGCTGAAGCGAACACAGCTACATTTCAGGTATAAGTAGCTATATTAATTTTCCACCCCTTAATTTTCTACTCTCCGTTCATAGCTAAATATCGCACATCTAGATCTAAAGAGGGTCAACTCAAAATAATATACCATTTAAATTTATACCTTTTAGAAATTGACTGAAGTCTAAATTAGAATGGTATATTATTTTGAGTTGACCCTCTTTAGATCTAGATGTGCGATATCATAATCAGTCTGCTTATCGGTATTTTGTACTTTCGGTCATTTGAAAATAGATATTTCGACCTTCGGTGTATCAGTTATTGGCATTTTGTACTTTCGGTATTCTGAATTTCGATGTCTTAAGCTTCGATATTTCAACTGTAGGTAATATGATTTTTCGGTATTTTAATACATACCCCCTTTTCGGGATTTTGTTCTTTCGGTCATTTGAAAATAGATATTTCGACCTTCGGTGTATCAGTTATCGGCATTTTGTACTTTCGGTATTCTGAATTTCGATGTGTTAAGCGTCGATATTTCAATTGTAGGTATTATGATTTTTCGGTATTATAATACATACCCGTCGAACATAGAACCTCCTCCAGTTTTGAAGTCGGTTAAAAATAAACAAACATACAACACGTGAAATTTTCGGTAATCCAATGAATGTTGATTTCGTCCGTGTGCCTATTAAGCTCTGTTTGATGCTATAGCGATAACTCCTTTATCGAGACTGCGGTAAGGATATTTATAACTTCAACCAGCGGTAATCGTTTGCCGTGATATGTTCGCTCGATGTATAATTCTTTACAGATCTTGTAAATAAAAATCTAAAATCTGTACATTTGTGACTAAATCATAAAAATAGTTTTTATTTAAAGTAGGTACGTAATCTTAATCAATCATCGAGGTTAAGCAACGGTATCTCTTGAACCGTAATACCTACCTAGACACTTGAAATTTTAATTGATTATGTACCGTATCGTATTCATAACCTTAAATTATTTTAAAAGACCTATCCAACGACACCCCACACTATAAGGTAAGACGATAAAGAAATTCACCCCCACTTTGGGAGGTAAAATTTTTTTTTCCACATTTTACTTTATCACTTTGTCCGGATAATTGCTACACATGTCCATGCAAAATTACAGCTTTCTAGCCCGAATAGTCTCTGAGCTAAGCCTTGGACGGATGGACGGACGGACAGAGAGACAAGGTGAAACTGTAAGGCAATATTTTAGACTATCGCGGTCATTACTAATATTATGAGTTGAAATCGGGTTTTGTTCCGCGTACCTTGATTTCAGAGAAGCCCGATATTTCGGCACAGTTGCATGCGCCATGAACACGAGACGACTCGTCTCATGCAACTGTGCCGAAATATCGGGCTTCTCTGAAATCAAGGTACGTGAAGCTATAAGGGTTCCGTTTTTGCCATTTTGGCTCCGGAACCCTAAAAAAAACTGGCCAAGTGCGAGTCGGACTCGCGCACCGAGGGTTCCGTACAAATTTATATGTATCTATGAACATCCAGTCTTAGCACACCCCTGCTCCTAAGCAAAATGTGCGCAGTGTGGGATCATTGTAGATTGGTTACTGATATAGACAGACAGACAAAAAAAATAAGCTTTTCGCATGTATTTATCTGTGCTATAAGACCTTGCTTCGTACCAAATTTCAAGGTTCTGAGTTCACGGGAAGTACCCTATAGGTTTTGATTCCCTTGCGAGTGTCGAAAATGTGCGTTGTTTACTGATATAGACAGACAGACAAAAAAAATTATGCTTTTCGCAATTTTTCCTTTATCTGTGCTATAAGACTTTGCTTCGTACCAAATTTCAAGATTCTGAGTTCACGGGAAGGTTAGGTTTTGATTCCCTTGCGAGTTTCGAAAATATGCGGAAATTTGCGTCATAAACGGCTGTATTTGATTGCGTTGGCTTAGAAGTTTGATTTTTTCACAGCTCCAAGGGACAGTAGACTTGAGTATTTGATATAAATTTCAGCTTGTTACCTCCACGCGTTCCTGAGAAAAAGGGTCTAGACAGACAGACGGACGGACGGACAACAAAGTGATCCTATAAGGGTTCCGTTTTTTCCTTTTGAGGTACGGAACCCTAAAGTAGTGGAGTAGGTAAAACATTTGAAATTTATATCAAGTTTGAAAAATTCGCAGTGTTTTGGATCATATAGCGGCTCTACATCCGGGCAATGAGCGGTCGCGTGCTTTAATTTGGGACCCGTTTCGAAAAAATATCCTTTGAATTCCTATACAATATGACAAGACTGTCAACTTTAAGTGGGTCCCAAATTAAAGCTCGTGACTGTACCGAACAATAGAAACTAAACTTGACTATACCCACTGACTATAGGTACTTTATCGTTCGTTGAGAGGGCGTTGTTTTGATGACAAAACAAGGAAAAAGCGCCCGAAACTTAAAGGAAAGACGCCACGGAGTCATCTGGTTTTTTTACGGGTATTTTTATCTGTTATGATTTGATACGCTGACCTCCAAGGGTTAAAGGTTTAGGAATCGCACAAGATTACGGATCAGATGTTATGGGGAAATACCTATACAGCTCGTATTTACCGAACTACTTACGTGTTTAATTTTACAAACTTCAACAGCTAACGGACAAGTCACAAAAAATTAATTTTTCCCCAAGACCGACTCACGCTTTATTGGTTTTTGGGCATTTTTGTTTTTCGTTGTACTCAAAATAAAGAAATTGTTAACAGGGAGTTAAAATTAGTCCGTTTGGTTACGCACTTTTTCAAGTCTTTACAATTAGAAAAAAACGTAACAAACCGGACAAATTCTTCACTTCTTGCCAAACATTGTTAAACTTGTCCGATTTATTACTTTTTAGGGTTCCGTAGTCAACTAGGAACCCTTATAGTTTCGACATGTCTGTCCGTCTGTCTGTCTGTCAGTCTGTCTGTCAGTCCGCGGCTAAGCTCAAAAAATGTTAGTACTAGAAAGCTGTAAATTGGCATGAATATATATATCAGTCACGCCGACAAAGTGATTAAATAAAAAAAACTAAAAAAATTTTTTTTAGTGTACCTCCCATAGACGTAAAGTGGGGGTGATTTTTTTTTCTCGAGTAACCCTATAGTGTGGGGTATCATTGAATAGGTATTTGAAAATAAATAGGGAATTGCTAAAACCATTTTTTGATAAAATTAATATTTTCGGAGATCCCCCCTCTAACTTTTGAACAGCAAGTCTAAAAAATATGAAAAAATCGTTTAACTTAATAAAAACTTTCTAGGAAAATTATTTTCAACTTAATCAGTTGAGCAGTTTTTAAATTTTTGTAAAAAAATATTTCTAAACTAAGATTGTAATTTAACCGCCATTGCAAGCATTTTTTTTTCTTTAAGTACCTATAAGACACGCTAACAGTATCTTCTTTCAAATAAAAAAATAAAATTGAAATCGGTTAAAGAATTACATCTGAAAAATCATCAACATAGACAACATTAGATTAGTTACCCAATTCGCCGATAGATGGCGCTGTACCACCGATGTTGAAATTCTGCGCGCGGTGGGAGTTGGGACCAAAGCAACACATTAATAAAGTATGCAAAGATTTTTTCGTACCTGCTATGGAACCCTATCTTGGGCGTGTCCGACACGCTCTTGGCCGGTTTTTTTTATTGTAAAGGCTTGAAAAAGGGCGTAACCAAACGGACTAATTTTAACTCCCTGTTAACAATTTTTTAATTTTTGGTACAACGAAAAATAGAAATGCCCTTTTATTATTTGTTGATAATTATGTACTATATTTACCTGTATTATCATTCCTAGTTTCAAGTTTGTATGTTTAAACATTATTGAGATAAAACGAAAACATTATACGTTTCTTGTATGGGGAGCTCTCTTAATGTTTCGTGATCATCATCATCACATCATCATTTCAGCCGAAAGACGTCCACTGCTGAACATAGGCCTCCCCCAAGGCTCGCCAAACAGACCGGTGCTGCACCATCCGCATCCAACGCGTTCCCGCAACCTTACCCAGGTCGTCGCTCCGTCTCATCATAATTTAGAATGTTCCTATGTCCTCTCGTAACTACTCAGCGGTTGAACCGATTTTGATAAGTGACACGTCATTAGATTCGTCTTGATAACCCAAGTGATACTGGGAACATGAAATTCTTGAAAAATTAAAATGGCGGATTTTTGGCCTCAAATTGTGAGTCTTCAAAATTTTTTTTTTTTTTCAAACCTATCGAGTAGGGTAGCAAAATAAAGGGATTTAAAAAGAGATTACAAAAATATATATAAGCCATGTGTTTAAATTTAATTTGGACTAGCAAATTGGCAATCAATGCATTCAAACGACGATGTACCTACCTACTAAGATACATATAATTTATTGAATCAGGCGTTACTTTGCGGAGGTCCATATTAATGAACTAAAACAATTGGGATGTACCAAAAAAAATAACCAATAGTTTTTATATTTTTTTTTGGAAAGAATAGGATATTTTAAGATACCATTTTCGTCGATTTTGAATTTGGTTGAGTATTTTTTTTTTATAATTTTTTTAAGAAATACGTTGGATGACGTCACAGTGAGAGAGCCACGTTCCATTGCCTAGAATAATTCAAGCCGTACATAACATAATCTGTGGCACTACTGATTTGTCTTGTCACTGTCAATAATACAAGCACGGCTTAGGGTCCTAAATGAACCATGACAAATAGTTTTATTTATTTATCTTCTTTTAGCTTCGATTATTCCTGTTTGTTTAATGGTGTGATAGTAAATAGATATTTTTTACTAAAATCTGATATTTAAATTCTTTCATATTTACTTGTAACGTAGTAATTTAATAATTAAATTTGTAAAAATACATTGCGAGTATTGTATACATTTCGGACTTTATGATAAATGACAACTGTTTAAAGCCATATGCGCATCATGTGATTAAAGTTCTGTCTTTGTCACTCTTTGCTATTATAAGCAGGACAGCAAAATTTCAAACTGTCAATTTGCTTTAGAGTGTAGACCTGCTTTATATCTGCCTTTGTGACGATTCACTGCAGGGGTCAAATGAAGGTCATTACTTAAATTTTCTTTATTTAATTCAGTTTGTCATATTTCTGGAATCTGATTTCTGAAAACGATTCACAAAGCCTATTTCTCCAAACGGTTTTCGATTTATTATACGTTGTCAAAAATTGGGACATCCCAATTACTTTGCAAGCAGGCACGGTTAGTAAATAGTATGCTTTACGCTGCGTTACCTTCTCAGTCTACTAACAAATATAGATCTAGCATCTCTTACGTTGGGGGTTTGTCTGATAAGATTTATGGCATTTTAAAATCAAACAATATTAATGTTGCCTTTAAGACTAACAACTCTTTGTACTCTAGGCTATGTAACCACAAAGAACAGGTAGATAAGGGAACTAGATCGGGGGTATACAAGCTTACTTGTAATGACTGCAATGGGATATACGTAGGACAGACAGGCCGAAGTTTTAATACTAGATTTAAAGAGCATGTTTCGGCATATAGGAATGAGCATCCAGATAGATCGATTTTTGCAAAACATTTGTTGGAATCAAATCATTCATTGTTAGATTCAGATTCTTATGAAGTGTTACATTATTGCGGCAAGGGGTTGCGTCTGGATGCTCTGGAATGCATGGAAATAATTAGGTACAACACTATGGGGTCTATTATTAATGAACAGGTAAATTTAGTATCTTCTCCTTTACTGCGGCTTGGGTCTAATTTGAACAGTTAGTATTAATAAAATATGCCTTATAAATAAATAAACAAAAATTCAAGGTAGTTTTATAATATGTCAATAAAAGTTAATTTTTGTGGGGTAGTTTGAGAATAAGAAAAAATAAAGTAAAAAAAAGGTCGCGGGTGAGCAAAGTAATTGTTTTAGTTCATTAAGATACATATCTTTGAACAATAATTTTCTCTATGAAACCCATGTGAAAAATTAAGTACTGAGATATACATAGTTTAATAAACTATATATATAAAATTCTAAACTGACTGACTGACTGACTGACTGACATATCAACGCACAGCCCAAACCACTGGGCCTAGAGATTCCAAATTTGGCATGTAGGTTCCTTATAAGGTCGAGGGGTGCACTAAGAATGGATTTTTCAAAATTCACTCCCTAAGGGGGTGAAACGGGGGTCCAAAGTTTGTATGGGGAAACAAGATTCGTTCGACTATTTTATTCGAAACTTCACAGAAGCACTCCTAATGATAAATGAGTAAACACGTGTTTCAGGTTTTTTGAGAATTCAGCTCCTAAAAGGGGGAAAAGGGGTAACAAAGTCTGAAAATCAACATGGGTGTTGTTTCTATGGTTTATCGGGTCGCTGGTTATGAAAACAACAACGGTTTTAAAATCCGACGTGGCGGACGTAAAATACCATCTCCCTGGATGGGGTGCGATGGGGTTAAAATGTCTAAATAAACTAAATGACTGTTGATATATCAACGCACAGCCCAAACCACTGGACCTAGAGACTTGAAATTTTGCACATAGATACCTTATACAATGTAAGTAGGCATCCACTAAGGAAGGATTTTTGGGAATTCCCACGGGGACGGGAAAAAACGGGATTTATATTCGATTCCGAGTGACCCTATCTCAGTAACTGTAATAACTAGACTCTTCAAACTTGATATACAAGTAGGTATTACATTATTTAAAACATTAATTTCAGGATTTTTCAAAATTCCCACGGGATAAGGAAAAAACGGGATTTTTCGTTTTACTGGTCAGAAAGCTGAAATTCGGCATCTAGGTTGCTTGGAGAGTGTAGAGGAGGATTAAGAGAGGACTTTCCAAAATTCCCAATGCTGCGAGCGTAATGGGGACATTTGTTTCCAGTTCGTCGCGGGGAAGGATTTTTTAGCCAACGAGCTTAATTTAATTATTAATAATTTTAGGATAATTTTAGTGTATATTGTATGTTTGGTGCTGTACTAACTTAGTTTTTAAGAGTTTTGATTTTTTTACTAACCAATTTTGTTGACATTTTGATTAGTTATGTAATAAGTATGATTAAATGATCAGTAGCGATTAAAAAAAAAATCAAAATTCCCATGGGAACGGGAAAAAACGGAATTTTTCGTTTTACTGGTCGAAGAAATATGAAATTCGGCATGTAGGTTGCTTGGGGAATGTAGAGGAGCATTGAGAGAGGACTCTCCAAAATTTCTACGGGAACGGGAAAAAACGGGATTTTTCGTTTTACTGGTCGTAGAAAGCTGAAATTCGGCATGTAGGTTGTTTGGGGAGTGTAGAGGAGCATTGAGAGAGGACTTTCCAAAATTCCCACGGGGACGGGAAAAACGGGATTTTTCGTTTTACTGGTCATAGAAAGCTGAAATTTGGCAAGTGGGTTCCTTGGGGAGTGTAGGGGAGCATTAAGAAAGCATTCAAATATTATTTATTTTATTAGCAGTACGGCTGCTCAACGAATCTAAGATTATTTAAAAGCAGGTGAGCAGCCGTACTGCTAATAAAATAAATAATATTTGAATAAATAGATGTTGTACATCATTTTTTTACACATTTCCAATGTAATTTAACGACCGCTTTAGCCTAGTTGGTAGTGACCCTGCCTACGAAGCAAGAGGTCCTGGGTTCAAATCCCGGTAAGGGCATTTATTTGTGTGATGAGCACGAATATTTGTTCCTGAGTTATGGATGTTTTCTATGTATTTAAGTATTTATTTATCTATATAAGTATGTTTATCGTCGTCTAGTACCCATAGTACAAGCTTTGCTTAGTTTGGGACTAGATCGATTTGTGTAAGATTGTCCCCTAATATTTTTTTTTTATTTTATTTGGAACGTAGGAGTCGTAGCTTCTAATAGTTGCGATGGATGTTACCACACGCCACTGTTGGCGTATGTAAGCGATTAAGAATTTCGGGGGAGTCGGTTGGATGCGACGTGGTTCAATTGGTAGAATACCCGTTGGGGCGCATACCCAGGAGACGTGGGTGCCGGGTGGGAGACCGGCGCACCCGAGAAACTTTTTTTTCGCTTTTAAATAATTAAGAAAGCATTTCCCGAAATTCTTATGGGAACGGGAAAAAACGGGATTTTGCGTTTTACTGGTTGTAGAAAGCTAAAATTTCAAAATTCATAAGTGTATACTGTAAGTAGGCCGCAAAGGGCTCATTAACCGACTTAAAAAAAAGGAGGTTATGCATTCCACTTTATGTATTTTTTTTATGTAGGTATGTTCACCGATTTCTCGGTCAATTGTGGACCGATTATAAAAATTATTTTTTTATTCGAAAGAATACAATATACTCCTGAGATGGTCCCATTGTCACCAAATCAGGATCTGATGACGGGATCTCAAGGAAATCGAGGGCAACCCTCAAATTTTGTAGGCACGCATTACGTTTTTCATATATTTTCTCAAGCTATTTATTAAGTGTTTCCGTCTGGTAGACATCATCTCATGTTGATGAGCTGATGATGGAAGGTAAATCTCCTTAACGGTTAGGAGTTGAGGATAATTTTTCAAATATTATAGGTACGTATAGACCGATTGTTGTATTCTTTCAGGTTATCCGGGTGAGCTGATGATGGAAGGTTAAACTCCTTAACGGTTAGGTGTTATAATAATAATTAAATTTATTTCAAAGTCCATATTATTTTGTTAGTTACAGGTATTACTTAAGAAACTATGTTAGTAAATAAATTAATTATAATCAAATCAAACAAAATAAATCATATCAATCAAATAAATTAAATTAAATTAAATCAAAATAAATTAACAATAAATTAAGAAGACCCTTATTAACTATAATAATAATAATAATAAATCTTTATTAAATTTTACATTTAGGTACAATTAGATAACTTATAGACTAAAATATTTTAAATTAGAACAGTTATGTATACCTGAACTAGGAAAATTCCTGTGTTTCAGGTGTAAAAGAGCTAACAAAACTTAACTTAAATATTAAATTACATGCAAAAGGAACAAAATCATTTAGGACAATTTAAATTGTTTTAAGTAATTTAAGTAACCAACTAACTAATAGAATTATCTAACTAACTGAACTAAACTATGTTTATTTTAGAACAACTAATAATAGTTCTGTATCTTCATAGGACATGTGTTGAAGTGCTTCTTGAAGAATTTTCTTAGTTTGGATGTAATTAAGCGCATAAAACTCAACTTTGGCGTTTAACCTGTTATAAAGGAATGGTGCCAGGAATGCATGAAATCTGGAGGAGAAAGGGTGTTTCTTATTTAATTTTGGTGGGCAAACTATATTATTGACTATATTAGTAACAATATACCTACAGACTAACTTAAACTAGAAGGCAGATGCCTGGCACTCCACCCCTGCTGGAATGGGCCATCTACTCTGTTGGCGACAGTTGCCAGGATGGTATTAGCGCTGCCACGCACTCGCTGCAACAGAGATGCTACGCGTTTACGCATAATGGCGTGAAAATCATCTGTTCGCGCCTCCGCGAACATTCCTGAGGCGCTGCAATGGCGCGGCAACACTAAGAACATCCTAAATGCATTATTTATTATACTGTACTCGTAGGGCACCGAAAGTTTTTTGAGTATAGTTGATCCATAGGCTGCAAGTGTCAAAGGACTGACAGTAAGCCTTGAAAAGTGTTACTTTTACTTCCTTAGTACCTACACCTAGCAAACCTACGAATAGGAAGTTTCTTTAAATATCATATGCACGTATAGATCTTTAGTTGTATTCTTTCTGATTATTCAGATGAGCTGATGATGGAAGGTATAACTCCTTAGGGCCGGCGCTCACTGACGGCATGGCACGGCATAGCATTTTATTACTATCAAGTTATTTTGAATCTTACTGCAATGAGTTTAAAATTCATGTTACTTTATTTCGATACCACGATGCCGCGACGTGCCGAGGGATGACGCAACGCATAACCAATAAAGTAACATGAATTCTAAACTCATTGAAATAAGATTCAAAATAACTTGATAGTAATAAAATGCCATGCCGTGCCATCACACAACACCTTTACAAAATACTATAATATGTATAATATCAATGCTAAGTAGGTACACAGCGCTTCCAGTTACTCAAGTTTCCGTAGAAGGTAAGAAAACATTGAATTATATCTAATGCAGGACAGGGGAAAGTAATAATAGGTTTTATATTATTAACAAGCCTGGTTATTTTAGTGTCCGCTTCCGAATTAGTGAAACACATTGTATATAAAGAAATACTGTAAAGGACTGTATCTACCTGAAGTTTAGTCGGGCTTGCTTGCACGCTTGCTTGCTTGCATGCATGCTTGCTTGCTTGATATCTTAGTTCTTTGGAATATCATGGTACACGCAAGCGAAGCCGCGGGCAAAAGCTGGTAATAACATAAACTTGGAGTACCTCCACGTGGTGAAGGCGGTAACCAGTTACAGTTCAGGCTAAAACTCCCATACTACGTGAGTCTCTTCTCTGTACGCAGAACAGATGGCCGTTGGGACCCAAACGTTCTAGAATGGAGACCACGGTCTGCCAAGCGCAGCGTGGGATGTCCATCAACGAGATGGACGGACGATTTGGTAAAGGCCGCAGGTTCAGGGTGGATGCATGTCACTTCCTACCGTAATGATTGGGCGTCAATGAGGGAGGCCTATGTCCAGCAGTGGACGTCCTACGGCTGAAATGATGAACGATGATGATGACGCTAGTCTCTTAATACTGACTGTAATCGTTGATTGGTTCCTTCTTCGCTGGATTCCAAGTTTGTCGGATTTCAAACTCGTCGGATTTCAAGCTGGTCGGGTCCCAAACTCGTTGGATTCTAAGCTGGTTGGATTCTAAGTTCGTCAAACTCAAAGTTCTTTGACCATATTATAAAACTTGTCGGTTTATATAATATGGTCAAAGACATAATTATGTGTTATACAGATGACAAGCTAAGAACATCTGCCAAAGCTCTTATTATATTGACAATAGAGTCGTGCAGTAGGTATAGATATTATTTTTGAGTTCTTAACTGTGTAGATATTTGTGCTTTTGACTGTACTTACTGCTAATAAAATCAAATACGTACAGTATACAGTTTTAATAGACGATTAAAAAGATGTTGACTTTGTTATTGTCATGCATAAATCGATGTCAAAAGCTGGATTGCTATTTTCTTACTTGATTCCACGGAAATATACTGCTAATTGTTGAGACTTTGTGCACATGATGTCTGTTTCGGAGGAAGTTTTGTGTTTTATAGAGAAGTCAAAGAGGAAAGAAAACTTTAATACATTCAGGATACAGATATAATTTTGAGACAGAGAACCAAAACGGAACTAAAAACTGGAGGTTTACGAATAGAGATAAATGTTCAATTGATCTGTTTGGATATTAATAATAAAATTGTAAGAGAACCAAAACATACATGCTGTCAAAGTTAGGTATAGGTCTTGAGGAGAAGAATTAAATCATAAAACAAAGTCTAGACGTTTATTAGGTACGCTAAAACTGTGAGCAAGCAAAAGACTAGAGGGTCAGAGGGTTCAAAAGCACTTGAGTGGGACATGCTTTTTCTGGACAGACACTGCCCTGGTTCCAGGAGACCGTAGGACGCGCTGCGGACGTTGCAGGTGGATCTCAGGGAAAGTTGCAGTTTTCGCAGGGGCTGAGGCCAAGGTGCTTCAGGGCCTTGAGTGTGCTGGTGGTGTATTGCCGAGAGGTGGAGACTGCAGAGTTGCTCGGGCAGTTTAACCCCGACTTGGTTGCCCTGGAATTCACATAATGTCAGCAGGGGCCCATACAACTGCTCTGTCCACCGGCCCAACGTCCATAACGGTCCCTGACCATAGGTCCGAATTTAAACGCTGCCTGTGTGGCAGAGCAATCATACGGAATTTACAAGAAGAGACAGATGAAGCTAAATGTAATACAAAGGAATAAAATAATTTAGTGAAACCGAAAACCGAATTTTTAAATTTAAATTTGAACTAACTGAAACATGCCTAGCGGTCTAAGAAGTTCAAACATAATTTACAATAAATGCAGACCGTTGGAGTTAGCTAGGTAAAGAAACAGGAGATAGTGTTAGAATAAATTTAGAGATAAAAAGCTTACTCAATATTACCTGGGCGACCGAGCTCCGCTGGGGCTGAATCTCGGTACCAAGCGTTTTCCCAGAGATAAGACCAAGCTAGATCAATTTTTCATCCCCGAAAACACCCACTTTTTTTTTATGTTAGATAGGCCAGACAAACGAACTAGTGGGTCACCTGATGTTAAATGAACACCACTGTCCATAGACACCCGCAGCGCTTTACACGATGCCAGTGCGTTGTCGGCCCTAAAGGAGAGGGAATAGGGGAAGGGGGAGAGGGTGGAGGAGAGGGAAGGGGTGAGGTATTGGGCCCCCGGCACTCTCACTGACCGTACGAAACGCAAGCAGGATTACTGCTGCTTCACGCCGGTGTTCTGTGAGAGGGTGGTACTGCCCCGGACGAGCCGGCCCATTCATGATGCAGCGGCTAGCTACAACATGGGTCTACCACTACAAAAGCCACATACCAAAGGTACATACCAAATTTCATCGAAATCTTTGGAGCCGTTTCTGAGATTCTGATTATATATATAAGTATATATATCTTTGATCAATTATAACTGTAGATCCACAGTCGCGCGCCCGAAAATGTCCGAGCCAAATGAGCGCCACTTTGATAAAAGTGGCCTTCTTTTTTCTCAGTACAGTCAGCATCATATAGACAGTGACAGTCAATGTCTCCAAATATATCGCTACATCCGAAATGTCCATTAATACCGACTCATCCAAAGTGATCAAATTGTTCAGGTCATCCACCGTGTTCAAATTCACCGGAGCGCACAAAGCGCCAATTACTTGGCAGCAGTCAAGTCGCCGTTGGCACCGTAACACCCACAACACCATTGGTATCCTAGCATCCAAAGTATCCAAAAATATGGAACACATTACAAGTATGAACTTTATTTTCAATGTTATAGAGCTCAAACATGGTTAATACGGGAATGTATAATATATTTTGTAGGTCTAATACCTTCTCGAAGTTTGAATTTTGACAATCACTGAGAAGAGTACCGAACTGTCAAGTCATTTTATCCCTTTCAAGATCTGAATGACATATACTTGTTTTGTATTATTTACGCCGTCTGCATAAAGTGTAGTATTGCTTGGTCTGATTGACAGATAAGTTGGTTAGCATATTGATGGCAAAATCAAGTTATTTTTTATTTTAAGAATGATTTGTAACAACCTTTTTCATTTGAATTGGAAAGTACTATAAAAACCCACTTTGAAAAAAGAACAGTTTCAGTTTTTCCACCATAGCTGTGTGCACGGTAGTGCTGCCGGCAAGACGAGGCAGAAAATTACCGCTTTACTTAATAGGTAATTTGATTTTATGAATAGAAGAAGTTACTTCATCCCTGAAGTATTATCAACCATCAATGTGGTTTATTTAAGTACCAAGGTCTCATCAAATACCTTGGACATTTTATTGAAAATTATTGCGATGCATTAGTTTAATAGTTATTTATGATACAAGTGCGGAAAGTAGGCTATTCCCAACGAATGGCGGAGATCTAAACAAACGAGCGAAGCGAGTTTTGTTTAGCCGACATGAGTTGGGAATTTCCTACTTTCGACACGTATATCATAAAACATTTTACAATGCATTAAGCGAGGAAAAAAATTGGGGCTAAGAGCGCGCGCAGACAGAGAGCGGTCTGGAGTACCGAGTTCCGCGTTCAGAGTTCTGTGTTTTCATCGCTCGAGAGTTCCAGTCGCCTGCTGTGTGCGTTATCGTAAGAGACTCAGTACATTCGAAAGAACGCAGAACTCTGAACTCGGAACTCCAGACCGCTCTCTGTCTGCGCGCGCTCATAAACATTTTCGGAAAAAGATGTTGCGTTCTTATTTACCTTTCATTGAAGGAAAGTCTCGTAGATGTTTACATAATTTCAGCATCAGTTTAGTCAGCAGGAGGCTGTCACATTTAATTTTGTGCTTGGTCTAGGACGTCAGGCGGCGTTAAGTCCTATGTAAATTCATCACTTGAACTCTCCATTTTAATTCACTAAACTTAAATTAATTCTCCGGACTGAATTCATGAACATTACTGTGGCGGGTTTTCATGACAGTCGCGAACTGGTAACCATGATTGGTTTGTGTTACGCCATGCGCGCGCACTGAAAGCTCATTGGTTGACAGGCGCGAACGGGTAACCATGATTGGTTCGTGTAACGCCATGCGCGCGCACTGAAAGCTCATTGGTTGACAGGCGCAAACGGGTAACCATGATTGGTTCGTGTTACGACATGCGCGCTCACTGAAAGCTCATTGGTTGAATTTCGATTGCGCGCGCATGATGTCGTACGGTCCGAAATGGAATCAAGGAGTTATTTTAGTACTAAATTTATTACTTCAAAACTTTTGACGAAATTAAAATTTGTGTTTTTTAATATTAAAACAATCTGTTTTATTATTTTATAAGTAAATATTCATTTGGTTGCATCAAACATTTTCTTATTTGTGCAAAGCTGAATTATGAAGACACATCTCTCTAGTCTTATTTTTAAACACTAGTTTGGACACAACTTTTTGAGATTTGGCAATTTAAAAAGTTACTTTTCCGCACGCGTGTGGAAAGTAAATTCCATACAATTTTTTTTCACACTTGCGAAAGTGTGCTGGGATGACTAAGTTTCTATAGATATGTTGACTCGCGTCAAGAGGCACTTCCCGAGCATATGCATTGTAAAATATAATACCTAGTTGTGCACAAAGCAAAGTCACCTTTTAAATTAGTCAGCCAAAAACAGCAACCTATTTGCAGTGATATTCAAACTCATATTAAAAAAATACGGATAACTCGCGTCTAATAAACGAAATAAGACTAAACTCTAGACTGTTGAATAAATTAATATGCTGTACTTATTGACTTCGCAAGATTTCATATCTATATTTTTTCTTAAATAAAACTCTAGACCTTGGCTACATTTTTAACATCAAGCAGTTCTTTCTATAATCATGTAATGACTTCTTTCCACAATTTTATATTTAACAATATTATGTTGTGTTAATATCAAATCATTCTGCTTGAGCTCTATTACGTTTAACATAAAGTTCACAATTGTAGTGTGTTCCATATTTTTGGATACTTTGGATGCTAGGATACCAATGGTGTTGTGGGTGTTACGGTATCAACGGCGACTTGACAGCTACCAAGTATTTGGCGCTTTGTGCGCTCCGGTGAATTTGAACACGGTGGATGACCTGAACAATTTGATCACTTTGGATGAGTCGGTATTAATGGACATTTCGGATGTAGCGGTATATTTGGAGACATTGACTGTCACTATCTATATGATGCTGACGTACGTTGCGTGAAATTGTCAAGTTTAGCTGTTAAGTGTCAACCGAAATTCGACTGTAATGAAGTAAAGACTAGGTTCAAACTTCTGTGTAGGTGATGATTTTAATTGTTATGCAAACAAATTAATAATAATAATAATAATAGTGTTGTCGTGTCACCAGTGCAGTCAGTCATCGCAGGGCGGCTTGTGGCGAGCTGTTGGTGCGTAGCGACACCACGAACCCGAGACCTCCAGGGGTACACATACACACATGCGCTTATACACACACTCACACACAGTTACACACCCACCCCGCCTCTAGTTTGCCTTTGTTGGCCGCCTAGAGTGGAGCGCAAGAGCTAAATGCTCGAAGGATGGATGTGTTTGGCCGTAAGTGGCGAGTTGGCATTTTGAAGTTTAAAGTCCAGGGACACCTCTCCATCCTTAGCCGTTCACACCAATGTTGCCGCCTCGTTGCCCCGAGCGGGCAATAGTTTGAGGGGCCCATTTAGTGAATGGCGAGTCACCGCCTACCAAAAGTTCAGTTTATGAGATATTGAAATGGTAGGTGTCCGTTATCTCACTCCATAGCCCGGTAATCCTGTCCACAACATCCCAACCCCATAGCCAATTCCATGTCGCTTCCTACCTGGCAATAGTTTGGCAACTGTGGAGGACTGTCCGCTAGCACATCCTCATGGTGTATTAGGGGATAGACCTCCATAGTTGCGCCCATCTCATTTATATTATATGGTACCAAAGGCCTCTTCATGTTGGCTTCGGCCCCATGAATGCCTTTCAAATGACCGGGTCCCCATGGGCCCGTGATTGGAAATCCGTAATAATAATAAATCTTTATTTGGAACAGTAACAAATAGGTGCATTACAAAATATGAAAAACGATGTCACCCGCAGAAGTTAAAAACTGTGTCGCAGGTAGCAACGCCCCCCTCCGTAAACAAAGTGATTTAGTTCCAAAATTAATACAAAAGTTTAACTAAAATTTAAGTAAATACACAAAAGAAAAGAAATATAAATATTATGGTCATTAAACTGGTTGTGGTAGTGTGTGTGTGTGTGTGTGTGTGTGTGTGTGTGTGTGTGTGTGTGTGTGCATATGTCTGTATGTGTGCACTTACAAGTGTGTGGGCGTGTTATTGTTATGTATGATAGGTATATAAATGCAAGTAAAGTAACGAAATAGGACACGGGTCAAATGTTAACTCACGAAGCGACCACAAGAAGTTCCTCCGTGTTTTCATATGATAATGAAAGCAACCAATCCGTACATTTTAACTTGCATGAGTGAAGTGTAAGTGGGTAAATATCTAGCTGCTTTTGGAGGCGATTGTAAAGAGTTGAGCTGATGTAACTAAAATGTCGTCTAGCAGCTGCTGAACGACGGGGTTCAATCTTACAGACTAAATCATACCTACGTTTTGTGGTTTTAAGTAAAGGGTTGTAATGAAGTTGAGAATGTCTGCGCAGGACGGAGTGAAAGACAAATAGTTGTCTAACTGAAAGGACTTGGCATATATTAAAAAGTTCTGTAGTAGGGAAATAGTACGGTTTATGGGTAATTACTTTTAGTACGGCCCTCTGTGCTCTTTCAATTTTTAACATGTGGGTTTTAAAAGTACCACCCCAGGAGGTAATGCAATAAGATAGGATTGATTGTGCTAATGCATAATAGACAGACTTTAAACATTCAAAATCTACGACTGCTCTCAAATTCTTAAACACGTAAATCAGATTTCTTATTCGGGAAACAGTGGTTTCAATATGAGGTATCCAAGATAAAGCGCTGTCAATCATAACTCCGAGGTATTTCAGGCAAGAGATACGTTCGATACTGGTGCAACTACAGGCGATCTGATGCCGGTCAAAAACCCCAGAACAGGTATGAGCACGGATAGAGAAGTCATAGGGGTGAAATGCAGTAAGAGTAAGACCGGGAGAAAAAGTGACACATTTAGTTTTTGAGACGTTAAGTGAGAGTATATTAGTGCGTAACCAGTTCATGACTTTCCCAAGAGCATCCTCAGAAAAAGCACGAGCCTCTTCCCAACTAGGACCGTGGACAAGCAATGCTGTATCATCTGCGTAGGTAATAATTTTGCAATTAGGTAGGGAAAGATTACAGAGATCGTTGATAAAAATTAAAAAGAGGGTAGGTCCGAGGACGCTCCCCTGTGGGACGCCAAAAGTTACACTTTCATCTACACTTTGAATACCATCTATTACGACATACTGCGTACGATTTGTGAGATAAGTTCGAAACACATCCAAAGCAACACCTCTCACTCCAATGCGTTCCAATTTACGCAGTAAGATAGGGATAGAGACAGTGTCAAAAGCCTTGCCAAAATTAAAAAGTTCGGACATTTTTTGAAGGGGATTTTGTTCGGCAATGTGTATCTTCAGTTATAATTGATCAAAGATATATATACAAAAATTGCTCGTTTAAAAGTATTAGAATATAAGTAAATATATATATATATATACTTAATATATATATATATATATATATATATATATACAAGAATTGCTCGTTTAAAGGTATTAGATAGATAGATCGATAGATAGATTAGATTAGATAGATAAATATCAATGTGTTTAAAGTCGTAGAAGCGTAGTGGTTTGACCTATGGCCTCTCAAGCAGAGGGTCGTGGGATCGAGGTTCGTGGGGACTATGGTCCAACCCCTCTCATATTGAGTGATGGGCTGTGCCCTGCAGTGAGACGTAACCTATATATAGGTTAGGATGATGATGATGATTATATCAATCTGTCTTGTTCTTGGACCTTGATTGTAATTTTCCTTGAGTAGAAAGTAGTAAAACTTATTTATTTATATTATCGTAAATCAAATACAAATTTTTTTTATGGTATAGGGGGCAAACGAGCAGACGGATCGACTGACGGTAAACGATTACCGTCGCCCATGGACACCTGCGACACCAGAAGAGTCACAAGTGCGTTGCCGGCCTTTTAGGTAAGACTACGCTCTTTTTTTGAAAGCTTGAAGGTCATATCGGTCCGGGAATACCGTTGCAGGTACTACATTCCAGAGCTTTACTGTGCGAGGCAGGAAATTTCATGAAAAACGCATAGTAGAAGACTGCCAACCATCCAGATGGTGAGGATGGAAGTGTTGTCGCGTAGGGCGGTGGCGGAAGGATGCGGCAGGGATCAACACGAATAACTCCTCGGAGCACTCTCCGTTGTACATGCAATAGAAGAAGCACAGTGAAGCAATGAACAGTGAAGTATTAATGTTTTTAGGGTTCCGTACCTCAAAAGGAAAAAACGGAACCCTTATAGGATCACTTTGTTGTCCGTCCGTCCGTCCGTCATCTGCTATGGCATCAAACTGAGCCTAATAGGCACACGGACGAAATCAACATTCATTGGACTACCGAAATTTTCACGTTTAGTATGTTTGTTTATTTTTAACCGACTTCAAAAAAGGAGGAGGTTCTATGTTGGACTGTATGTATCTTTTTTTTTCTATGTATGTTCATCGATATCTCCGTCAATTGTGGACCAATTTTCAAAATTATTTTTTTGATTGAAAGAGTACTTCTGTCCCATTAGCATGAAGTCAAGATCTGATGATGGAATCCTAGGCACATTTACGCGATTTTGGCATTTTTAGCATCAAATTAAGCATTTTCATTCAGAAAATGTCATTTGGTAAACTGGATCTGATGAAGAAGACCACAGATGACCACCGGAGCTACTCAACGGGTCAAACCTTGCAAGTTAAATTTGACCCACTTTACGGTGTCCGATTGAGCTAAAATTTTGCATAATTGGGGATGTCTATTTTTTTGCAATGTATAGTAAATCGAAAACCATTTCGAGATAAATGCTTTTTAACTCGTTTTCTGTAGTTATTTAATTTTAATATTATGTAATGAATTTATTATATAACAAATAAGCAATGACCTTCATTTGACATTGGTGTAAATTGCGTGACCCGTTCAAGTCGTACTTTATTCTATGTGGTTAGAATTCTTTACAATTTACGCGTGGATTAAACTACGGAGTTTGATTTAGACCCGCTGTCTGACATCTAGCACTTTGACAGTGCCAGTAAAGTGACACAGTGTATAGTGTACCACTACGCAAAAAATAATTAAAGGGGTTGCCTTATCGTACGCATTTAGATAGATTTAGAAATTTGGCATTATGGGAGCCCTCAATTATAATCTGACGTCATCAACTAAAATAGTTTCAATTATTAATTTTGAAAAAAGTAGAGAACTAAATGACAAAATATTGAAATTAGTTCCTTATAATTGACTTTTCTATACAAAAAAAATATAAAAACCACTGGTAATTTTTTTTAGACATTCCCAATTGGAACAAAACCTGTTCTTTGAGAATCTTTGAAAACTTTCATGGGATCTTGACGGTAAATGATAAAAGAAAAAGACACGAGATAAAATCAAGAATCAAGGAGTTGTTCCTAACCAGTAGGTACTGAAGCAAACCATCTACTCCATGTCTAGGTTAGACTTAACAACACCAAGAATGCAAGTTCGAAATAGATTACCTGCATAACCTAGATGATGCTTGGCTAGCAACAAGACGGTCAGTCATGTTCCATGACCTGTTGCAAAGGTTGCAGTTATCAGTCTCCATTCTGGGAATATCCCAACGAGGGTGGTTTATCTTGTTGTTGCCCCTCCCGCCTGGCCGACTCAATTGATAAGCTGGACCCAATAAAAGCGAACCGGTACCACTCCAAAGCACAGTTCAGTTCAAGAACTAGAGAGCAAACATGTTCCTGACCAAAGCATCCGTAGTTCTCGTCTGCATCCTGGGGACGTCATGTAAGTACAAATATTTTAATTTAGTTATTGTCGATTTCAATGACTTTTTTGTAATTGTTTTCTCTTCAATGAAAGTTTCAAGTTTTATTTCTTCAGTTTTGCCGCAGTGTCTCAAGTCAAAAGTCTTTGACCAGTGTGTGTTGCCAGTGATGACTTATGGCACTGAGACGTGGCCGCTAACGATGGCTCTTATAAGGAAGCTCAAGGTCACTCAGAGGGCGATGGAGAGGGCTATGCTTGGAGTTTCTCTGCGGGATCGTATTAGAAATGATGAAATCCGCGCGAGAACTAAAGTCACGGACATAGCTCGAAGAATCGCTAGACTTAAGTGGCAGTGGGCAGGGCACATCGCCCGTAGAACTGACGGCCGATGGGGCCGAAAGGTTCTCGAGTGGCGTCCGCGGACCGGAAGACGCAGTGTAGGTAGGCCTCCAACAAGATGGAGCGACGACCTGGTGAAGGTAGCGGGAACGCATTGGATGCGGATGGCACAGAGCCGATCTGTTTGGCGAGCCTTGGGGGAGGCCTATGTTCAGCAGTGGACGTCTTTCGGCTGAAATGATGAGTTTTGTTATTTTTAAATTTGACATTTTTTTTATTATTATTATTTATGAAAAGATGTTGATCTTAACATACAAAAGCGTTAGATAGTCACGATATTTTCAGATTTATGCATGTACTAGCGACCCGCCCCGGCTTCGCACGGGTGCAATTATGCATGTATTATATTATATATAAACCATCTTCTTGAATCACTCAATCTATTTAAAAAACCGCATCAAAATCCGTTGCGTAGTTTTAAAGATCTAATGAAATGAAATGAAATAATTTATTTTGCTAGAACAGGGTTGATTTACATGGTGTTGTCTTAAAATTATATGTGCTCCTTATTCAGCTTAAAATAGCATGCCAAATATTAAAATCTAATCTAATACCTTTAAACGAGCAATTCTTGTATATATATAATCAGGATCTCGGAAACGGCTCCAACGATTTTTCGATTTCGATTTTGTTAACAATTCTGTGGACTTGGTCAACTGTAGAATGGCTCTCTCGAAATCCGAACTGGTGGTCAGGTAACAGATTTTTGCTGTCTAGTATAGGCTTTAGCCGTTTTAGGAGAAGTTTTTCAAACAATTTTGACATAACTGGTAATAACGATATCGGCCTGTATGAAGTAACTTCATGTGGTGGTTTACCCGTTTTAGCAATCATAATGACTTCGGCTACTTTCCACAACTCTGGCACATACTTTAACCGAAAGGCAGCGTTTATCAGATTTGTTAGTTTTACTATTGCTCTACGAGGAAGATTCTTTAAAATTTCACCTGTTATTAGGTCAAATCCAGGTGATTTTTTTGAGCTAATTCTAATTTTGATTTCATTGGCCACTTCTTTAGGTGTAACAAGTTGAATTTCTTGATCTTCTACACTAGTTGTTTCTCGTATATCAATGTCTGCTAGCATCTCGTTGGGTTGAAAGATGTTTTCTAAGTGGTTTGCAAATCTTATTGCCTTTTGCTCATTGCTGATTGCCCTTTTACCTTCATCCTCCCTGATAGGCGGGATTTGCATGATCGGTCGTTTCATATTCTTTGTGAACTTCCATAAAGAATAATCTGTACTGCGGTCACATGTGAGTTGACTTATTTTGGCGTGCATTGATTCATCACGAAGTTTTTGTATTTCTCTTTTAAGCTCTTTCGTTAGCTTATTAAGTAGCTTTTTATCTTGAGGGGACCTTGTTTGGTGCCATTTTTTTCTTTGAGACCTCTTTGCTGCCACCAGAGATCTGATTTCTTTGGGATAGTTATTACCTTTGAGTTTTCTCCTGATTTCGGGTGTATTATTCCAAGCTGACTTTTGGATGGCTTTGACAAACATGTCAACTTCTAGGTCTAACTGCTCTGAATTCCAAAATGGGACGTTCAAGTCTATTTCATCATTCAGATCAATCTTAAAACTTTCCCAATCAGTGTGCTTATTAACAAGTCTTGGGGTATCTTCTTTCTCTATAATGAACTCACTTAATGTAAGGATAATGGGCGAGTGATCCGAATTCATATCGTATCCTTCTTCAATGGTCAGAAAACCTGATGCGATGTTTTTGTAAATAAAAAGTCTATAAGTGAACTAAAACAATTACTTTGCTCACCCGCGACCTGATTCAATAAATTATTTAAAGTCTATAAGGTCGGGTAGTTTAGTTTGGTCTGTGGGCCAGTAGGTTGGTTTCCCAGTAGATACTGTTTCACAATTTATTTGTTTGATGGCACTTTAAAGCTCCTTTCCTTTTGTTGTGGTTAATCTTGAACCCCTTGAAATCTCCTCCTAGGATAAACCTGTTTCCCAATTTTTCTAAAAAGTCTATATATTGGTCATTTTCTAATGCGAACAATTAATTTGTTTGGGCTATTGACAGAATCATTTCCACAAGGTAGGAATGAAACACTTCCTGTATAAATCGATTATTAAAATATAAAAAACGCGAAGAATGTTTTTCAAAATAGTATCCTTAAACTGACAGATGATAACTACGTCGAAGTGACAGAGAATAGTATAGAGAAACTAGACGGACAGCTTTTTTTTTCTTGTTGCAAAGAATTTCAAAGTTAATGCCCACAGAAAGGTCAAACAAAGGTCAAACATTATTTTGCAAAAATACACACGATCATTTAATATTTTTTTACTACCATGTTATAAAATGATTTAATAAACCTATTTCTCGAAATGGTTTTGGAATTAGACCACATTGTAAAAAAGTGATCAATGCCAATTATACATTCATCATTTATACCATGCCATGTCAATATATTTTACAACTTATTCTAGTTACATTGGAATTAATTAATAATTAAGTACGTTACAGTATGTATGTCAAATCAGCTACCCAATATTCATTAATGTGTCACAAGTTAATAATGTTCTAAAAATTCATTCAACTTATAAAATCTACTTTCTAAAAGCCACTTATGCAAAATATTTTTGAACTGTTATTAATGTGATTGTTTTGGTCCCAACTCCCACCGCGCGCTAGGGTTTACGTACAACGCGATGTACCTAGAATTTCAACGTTGGCGGTACAGCGCCATCTATCGGCAAATTGGGTAACTAATCTAATCTGCAGTCTACTAGAACTAGTATGTATGTTGATGGTTTTTCAGATGTAATTCTTTATTATATGAACCGATTTAATTTTTTTTTATTATTTGAAGTAAGATACTGTTAGCGTGATCTTATAGTACTCAAAGAAAAGAAAATGCTTGCAGTGGCGGTTAAATTACAATCTTAGTTTAGAAATATTTTTTACAAAAACTTAAATACTGCTCAACTGATTAAGTTGAAAATAATTTTCCTAGAAAGTTTTTACTAAGTTTAACCTTGGATGTTTTATGTGTATTATGGCTTTATTCATATGTTTATTTACAAAAAAGAGGAAAACCTAACTAATATTTACAATCATATATTTACAAAAAAGAGAAAAACCCTAACTAATATAACCGCTTTGGGTCGTACCGGGGGAAAATGTTCCCATAGCACTGGCAGCGTTGCGTCGTTGTATTGCTATGGAAATCTGCTGCACCAGGAACGACCCAGAGCGGGGATTGGCTCCGCGGTCACGTAGCCGGCGGCCTAGCTCCCTAAACAGCGCCTTTGCCTTTTCGCCCCAAGGACCAGCAGTTTCGACGGCAAATGGAATGAACTCGTAGTCTGACGTTAGTGCGGCGTATTTGGTATGTTTTAATTTAGCGGCGAATTCTGCTGCGGATCCTGCCGACCTGGTCGTACTTTCAATGTGGCTTTGTGCAAAAGTACAGACACAGGTGACGTCCCACAGCAGGCAACGACCTTTTCGCCATGGCACCAACGTCAGGCCATCCGGACGTTTGCCGTCAGTGCGGCTTAGTCCAGGGGGTTCCAGAAGGCAGGCAGGGCAGGGTATCAGCAGGGCAGACCATCGCCCGGTGCAGAATTTGGTTTATGGTTTGATGGCGGGAGAATCGTCCGGCAGAGCGTTGGCAACTAAGGCCATGACGTCCATTATTTTCTACCATCGAACCACAAATGCACCGGTGTGGCTCACAAACCTTGCAACCCAGTCTCAGGGCGGTGGCTACACGCAGGGTATTGTTGTCCAGCATAGTGCCAAGTTGAGGTGATGGAAAGGCGTGTAACCAGGCTCCTGATTGTGGCCTTGAGGCGGGCTAGGTCAGCTCCGGAGGCATTCTGTATTAATGAGGCGCTGGTTTGTTTGCACAAAATATCGTCCCACTGTCTTTGGATACACATGTTTTCTGGGCGCCTATAATTCGTACAGATTGTCGTCCAAGCTGCGATAGCCTCCGGTACATACGGAACAGCAGGAGCATTGTTGCCGTTAAGGGGTAGGATGCGAGCACCAAGATCTGCCGTACCGTACGTAGAGGCCAATAATGCGATAAGACCGACATCTCGAACGCGACGTACACCTAGACCGCCGTGGCGGATAGGAAGCGTAGCCTGGGTGCACTGTGACTCACTTAAATTAACATTGAGGATTCCCTCAAGTATTAATTTAAGTGAATCATCTAAATATTTTACATCTTGCTCATAAAACCAGGTGGGGGATGCTCTCAGAAGATAGACCATACGAGGCATAGCAAAACAATTTCTTAAAAGGGTTAATGAAATATGTCCAGATAAGTGTGATAAATGATTTTGAACCGAAACAAGTGCTCGTCTTTTGTCATCAAGGGAAGAGCTAACTCCTTCTGTGAAAATAGGGGAACCAAGTAAGTTTAACCTCTCTAGGTGATTTTTTTCATATTTTTTAGACGTGCGGTTCAAAAGTTAGAGGGGGAGGGACATATTATTTTGAACTTTCAGAGTGAATATCTCCGAAAATATTCACTTTATCAAAAAATGGTTTTAGCAAACCCCTATCACTATAGGGTTAGTTGAGAAAAAAAAATCATTCCCACTTTACGTCTATGGGAGGTACCAAAAATCAATTTTTTTTACTTTTTGTTTTGTTATTTAACCACTGTCGGCGTGACTGATATACAGGGTTATTGGTAAGTCGACCTATTCCCGTTAAGGGGTTATGGGGGAGGTCATTTGCAATCATTTTTGTCCCATAATGCCCTATGCAAAATGAACCATTTCTGAGATAATTGAAATTTAAGTTTAAAAGTGGGACACAATTATAGGCTAGTAAAAAAAAAAAAGTTTTTTGCAAAAAAAGTCGAAAACGCAGCTTCAAAAATTTATTTAAAAAAATTTGGCCATTTAAGTCAACTTTTTTTATTTTTTTATGTTTAAGATAAAATAGCTGTTCTTATGCAATATTGAAAAAATAATTATCTATACACGTTTAAGAACGCAAGACCAAAAAGTAAAAAAAATATGTTTTTTTAAAAGGTTGTTCAAAATGAATGGCACAATAACAGAAAATTTTACTATTACATTTGGCGTGCAGATTGAACAAAAACATGCACGTATTTCTAGCTTTCTTTCAAGCTACTAATACTATCATTTTTGTAAATGGTTGCCAGAAAAAAATAATCACAAAGGACGTAGGAAGAAAATCACGCCCGAATATTTCTCAAAATCAACTCATCAATCAAAAATTTTTTTAAAATAACTTGGCCATTTAAGTCAATTTTTTTTTGTTTGGTTGTGTACAAGATAAAATAGCTGTTCTTATGCAATATTAAAAGTGCAACTATCTGTACACGTTTATGAATGCGAGACCAAAAAGTAAAAAAAATATGATTTTTTATCAGGCTGTTCAACATTAATGGCACAAAAACTGAAAATTTTACTAATGCATTTGGCGTGCAGATTATACGTAAAATATGTACGTATTTCTAGCTTTCTAAAAACCTATAAATACTAAGATTTTTTAAATTTTTGGTAGAAAAAAATTAGCACATAGGACGTAGGAAGAAAATCACGTCCGAACATTTCTTAAAATTAACTCACTAAATCTATCAATAATAACTGTTATAAATACAACTAACAACAATAACTAACGACCGCTTAGCCTAGTTGGTAGTGACCCTGCCTACGAAGCAAGAGGTCCTGGGTTCAAATCCCGGTAAGGGCATTTATTTGTGTGATGAGCACGAATATTTGTTCCTGAGTTATGGATGTTTTCTATGTATTTAAGTATTTATTTATCTATATAAGTATGTTTATCGTCGTCTAGTACCCATAGTACAAGCTTTGCTTAGTTTGGGACTAGATCGATTTGTGTAAGATTGTCCCCCCTAATATTTATTTATTTATTTAATGTAAAATATCAAATTGAAACAAAAAAAAACAATTAAGTTACAAATCCTACGATATTTTTATTTTATTTATATTTGATACCCATTCATAAATGTTCCTTATTTGTTGCAGTCGCTGACTACGAAAACACCAAAAAGTAAAAAAAAACATATTTTTTTTTACTTTTTGGTCTTGCGTTCTTAAACGTGTACAGATAATTATACTTTCAATATTGCATAAGAGCAGCTATTTTATTTTGTACATAAGAAAATAAAAAAGCTGACTTAAATGGCCAACTTTTTTTTTAATAAATTTTTGAAGATGCGTTTTCGACTTTTTTTTGCAAAAAACTTAAATTTCAAGTATCTCAGAAATGGTTAATTTTTGCATAGGGCATTATGGGACAAAAATGATTGCAAATGACCGCCCCCATAACCCCTTAACGGGAATAGGTCGACTTACCAATAACCCTGTATATCATCATCATCATCATTTCAGCCGTAGGACGTCCTCTGCTGGACATAGGCCTCCCTCATCGATGCCCAATCATTACGATTGGAAGCGATGTGCATCCACCCCGAACCTGCGGCCTTCACCAAATCGTCCGTCCATCTCGTTGGTGGACGACCCACGCTGCGCTTGCCAGTCCGTGGTCTCCATTCCAGAACTTTTGCCCCCCAACGGCCATCTGTTCTACGTGCTATATAGCCTGCCCATTGCCATTTCAACGAGCTAATCCGTTTGGCTATGTCGGTGACCCCGGTTCTTCTACGGATCTTCTCGTTTCTGATTCGATCCCGTAGAGAAACTCCAAGCATAGCCCTCTCCATAGCTCGCTGAGCGACTCTGAGCCTATTCATCAGGCCCATAGTGAAGCACCACGTCTCGGATCCATATGTCATCACTGGCAACACACACTGATTAAAGACTTTTGCTTTGAGGCACTGAGGTATTTTCCCCCTGTATATATTCATGCCAAATTACAGCTTTCTAGTACTAATAGTCTATGAGATTAGCCGCGGACGGACAGACAGACAGACATGGCGAAACTATAAGGGTTCCTAGTTGACTAAGGAACCCTAAAAAAGAAAAGGTAAGGTTTGAAAATTTATTCGTCACAATATCGTTTCTTCTGCAGGGTTTCCTGTGGATCCATTCGTCTCTGGGGGTCCGTTGCCACAGGGATACAACCAGCAGATGCCGCAAGGATATAACCAGCAGATGCCGCAAGGATCCAACCAGCAGATGCTGCAGGGATATAATAAGTCGATGCCGCAGGGAAACAACCAGCAGATGCCGCAGGGATATAACCAGCCGATGTCGCAGAAATATAACCAGAAGATGTCGCAGAAATATAACCAGACGATGCCGCAGGAATATAACCAGCAGATGCCGCAGGGATCCAACAAGCAGATGCCGCAGGGATATAATCAGCCTATGCCGCAGGGAAACAACCAGCAGATGCCGCAGATATATAACCAGCCTATGTCGCAGGGATATGACCAGCCGATGTCGCAGGGATATAACCAGCATATGCCGCAGGGATATAGTCAGCCGATGCCGCAGGGAAACAACCAGCAGATGCCGCAGGGATATAACCAGCCGATGTCGCAGGGATATAACCTACAGATGCCGCAGGGATCCAACCAGCAGATGCCGCCGGTATATAATCAGCTGATTCCGCAGGGATATAATCGGCCGATGCCGCAGGGAAACAACCAGCCAATGCCGCAGGGATATAACCAGCAGATGCCGCAGGGATTTAACCAGCAGATGCCGCCGGTATATAATCAGCCGATGCCGCAGGGAAACAACCAACAGATGCCGCAGGGATATAACCAGCTGATGCCGCAGGGATATAGCCAGCAGATGCCGCAGGGATTCAACCAGCAGATGCCGCAGGGATATAATCAGCCGATGCCGCAGGGAAACAACCAGCAGATGCCGCAGGGATATAACCAGCCGATGCCGCAGGGATATAATCAGCCGATGCCGCAGGGAAACAACCAACAGATGCCGCAGGGATATAACCAGCTGATGCCGCAGGGATATAGCCAGCAGATGCCGCAGGGATTCAACCAGCAGATGCCGCAGGGATATAATCAGCCGATGCCGCAGGGAATCAACCAGCAGATGCCGCAGGGATATAACCAGCCGATGCCGCAGGGAAACAACCAACTGATGCCACAATACCAGCCACAGACTAGATCAGACTCAAATCCACAACCGATGGCTCCGATCTACCAACCACAACCTCCAGTAATTTACGTTGCTGCACCTTCTGCAAGAAACTCTAATGTCAGACCTCCACTCATAAGGACGTGGGATGGTATTCACGATTGGGCTCAAAATATCGTGCAAAGTGGTATGGGGCAACCACCTCTGAAGAAAAGCGCAGGAAGGAAACTAAACTTCCTCAATGAAAGGATGTTGTTCAATTCATAAACAATTTGCATTTTAAAATTAAACCGATCGATTTACTAAAAAACAAATTTTCTATGAATGAAACTTATTAGCGCTAGTATGTGTGCATGAAACGAAGACCTCGCAATTCATCGATTTCCGCGACGGCACCGCAGAAAGAGGTCTTGCCTTACAAACGTGTGACGCCACATGTAAGTTAACTCGAATCTTATTTAGTATTTTACATAATAGTTACGGCAATTGAATTAATGTTAAGATTTTTAAACGATTGTGTACAGTTTTCTGCTCGACTTTTGAATACTCTCTTTATATTTTTTATCCTGGAAATAAGTTTAAAATTGAAAATAAAATACAGCGATGATAGGCGTCGTTTTTTTATGTGGATTCTAATATCGTGGTATACCGCGGTATTAGGTAAAATGGTGATTTTGGTTCTTATGCTTTATTCTTACTTACAGTTGTTCCAATCTTGATCTATTTACACTATTAAAGAACTATTTCCGTGGTATGGAAAGTATTCAACGAACCCTTAATTTTTAACAAAAACTACAATATTGAATTTGTAGTTTCTATAGAAACCGTTATTTTGTCAAGTTGTTTAAATATTGAGATAAAATCATTTTTATACTTATCAGTTATATAATTTTGGCTTTATACCAAGGTGATAACTAATATTTTTGGTTTGTGATGGAAATAAGACTGTATATTATTGTTTTTATGGGTCGGAATTACATTTTATAACACTCCAAATTAAGCCTATTAAATACCGATGGTACGACTACATATCCCTCGGTAATAGAATGTATGGGAATCTATTACCGACCCATTCAATGTTTTGTTTGGGTCGGTGATAGCTTCTTAAGGAAGTATCTATTACCGAGTGACATTTTAGTCCTGTATTAAAATAGATCACATTTAGGGTCCCGCAAGTGCAGATTTTTTTTGATAAAGTTGAGACTTTTACTCATCAGTCAGAAATACTCATTCATAAGTAATTTAATTATTTGCAATATTGTGAAAAATTACAAAAAAAAATATATAATCATGTAAGACATATTTTGACGTTTTATTTCTAGTTTCCCTAAAAACATATGTACAAAAACAGTATACAGAACCAAAAGTCATTATTTTTTATTTACTTCGTGTTAGGTTCCAAATTATGAGTCAGGTTCCTATTACAGATGGTAAAAAGTTGTTGCTTTTTATACACTCGGTAATGGAAGCTCAATTCGCGGTAATAGAATCATAACCTGTCCATTGCCACGGTAATAGAAGACTTGGGTATTTTGGTTTCAATAATTATTTTATCAAATAATTAATAAGTTAAATGAGCCCAGAAAGTTACGACGACGAAAGTTTAATAAAAAATCTTAAAAAAAAAAATACTCTTGGTCGTTTAGAAGCTTTGATACCCTTATTTTTTTGGACTAATTTCAAAACTCGTACCACGGTAATAGGCGCCGTTGCCTTACGTAAAATCAGTTGAATACGAGTTATTTTGCATACACAGTTATCTAAACCAAGTTATGCTGTAGTTTGATATTGATTTGAAGGGGCATATTATGTTATTTAACTAACCTAACCTGATCGCCAGCGTCTCGACGTCACCCCGCTTCGTGGGGTGCCTTTTTCAGCTCTTAGGGACAGAAGATAACCCTAACCTAACCTACTAGTAATACAGGAGTAAGGAACATGTAGTTCTTATTCTGCGGGGGGCTTCGCCCCCCAAGCCCCCCTTTCCCTTGCATTTGGTTAAAAAACTCGGACTACACATGATATTACAATTATAGCAAAATTGATCATGAAAAGGTTCCATCCTGGTACACGTTTCAGTTTCCTCGACTATGTGTGTTGTCGATTATTTTACAATGTGTTGTAATAAAACTGCGAGGAAATGAACATCGTTGTTTTGTAATTCTATCATTTAAAATTGTTGCAAAACGAATCATCTGCCAAATAATATTCCTAGCAACAGTTTTTCTATGAAAGAATAAAAATTGGAATGAACTGGTAACGAAACAAAATTACACCAAACGATAATACTAGAACTAAATTTTCCATGAAACGTTTTCGATGAAATAATATTCGATGTAAAGTTTGTCGGTAAAACAAGGGACACCCCTTTTACCTCTTTATGCTTAAACCGCTGAAAAAGCATTAAGAAATATTTGCATAATTCCCTATAAATAACTATAAATGAATGCAGACGAAGCAACACCTAGTTTAACCATAAATCCTATTTTAAAAAGTAGGAAAAACAGGCCAAGAGCGTTTCGCGCACGCCCAGGATAGGGTTCCGCAGCCGGTACGAAAAAATCCTTGCATATATTATTAATTTTACTATTAATTATACCTACCTACTGTCGTTTTAAAAAAGCAGTATTTTATAAGTCAGGTAACAACTAATAATTCTCAAGCAAACTTAGCCGTTATACCTAGTTCTCCTTGTTAATTTGACATAGTTTAACGACCTCTTTAGCCTAGTTGGTAGTGACCCTGCCTACGAAGCAAGAGGTCCAGGGTTCGAATCCCGGTAAGGGCATTTATTTGTGTGATGAGCACGAATATTTGTTCCCGAGTTATGGATGTTTTCTATGTATTTAAGTATTTATTTATCTATATAAGTATGTTTATCGTCGTCTAGTACCCATAGTACAAGCTTTGCTTAGTTTGGGACTAGGTCGATTTGTGTAAGATTGTCCCCTAATAGATATATATATATATATTTTTTAATATACCTATATAATATTTCCTCTTATAGGTACTGATTTTTTTCAAAAATTCGCAAACGAATCACTATATCGAAAATTCGTATTCACAACCTTAAATTATTTTAAAAGACCTATCCAACGACACCCCACACTATAAGGTAAGACGAGAAAAAAAATTCACCCCCACTTTACGTCTATGGGTGTAAAACATTTTTTTTTCCACATTTTACTTTATCACTTTGTCCGGATAATTGCTACACATGTCCATGCAAAATTACAGTTTTCTAGCCCGAATAGTCTCTGAGCTAAGCCTTGGACGGATGGACGGACGGACAGAGAGACAAGGTGAATCTCGTCGAGATGATCGAAATTAATATTTATTTTCGACAGAGGAAATGAGAAAGGTCAGAATTTCAAATCGAAAAATATAAATGTAGGTAGGTACCTACCTAACCAATAAATTGCTTTACATTTGTTAGTACCTACTATAGCCGCTGTAGTTATTCATCATCATCATCATCATTTCAGCCGTAGGACGTCCACTGCTGGACATAGACCTCCCTCATTGACGCCCAATCATTACGGTTGAAAGCGACTTGCATCCACCCTGAACCTGCGGCCTTCACCAAATCGTCCGTCCATCTCGTTGGTGGACGTCCCACGCTATGCTAGCCAGTCTGTGGTCTCCATTCGAGAACTTTTGGGCTCTAACGACCATATGTTCTGCATGATATATGGCCTGCCCATTGCCATTTCAACGAGCTAATCCGTTTGGCTACGTCGGTGACCCCGGTTCTTCTACGGATCTCCTCGCTTCTGATTCGATCCCGTAGAGAAACTCTGAGCACAGTCCTCTCCATAGCTCGTTATTACCTCGGTATTACTTCGGTCGGGAGCAGACTGAAGTTCGCGGCGAGCATTGGGGCTTATAAGCACCATTTGGCCAGTCGACGTACGTAAACTCTTTTCTTCTATCTCGATATATTTCTGTGATCCTCATTGTCTGTCTGTGTTCAGATCCGCATGGGTGCCATCAGCCAGAGCAATATCAACCTCGTGGGGTCGCACTGCGGCGTCAGCATCGGCGAGGACGGACCCTCGCAGATGGGGCTGGAAGACCTGGCGCTCTTCAGAGCCGTGCCCACGGCCACCGTCTTCTACCCCTCGTGAGTATACCAGCAGCGTCCACCTGGCGGGTCACACTGCGGTGTCAGCATCGGCGAGGACGGACCCTCGCAGATGGGGCTGGAAGACCTGGCGCTCTTCAGAGCCGTGCCCACGGCCACCGTCTTCTACCCCTCGTGAGTATACCAGCAGCGTCCACCTGGCGGGTCACACTGCGGCGTCAGCATCGGCGAGGACGGACCCTCGCAGATGGGGCTGGAAGACCTGGCGCTCTTCAGAGCCGTGCCCACGGCCACCGTCTTCTACCCCTCGTGAGTATACCAGCAGCGTCCACCTGGCGGGTCGCACTGCGGCGTCAGCATCGGCGAGGACGGACCCTCGCAGATGGGGCTGGAAGACCTGGCGCTCTTCAGAGCCGTGCCCACGGCCACCGTCTTCTACCCCTCGTGAGTATACCAGCAGCGTCCACCTGGCGGGTCGCACTGCGGCGTCAGCATCGGCGAGGACGGACCCTCGCAGATGGGGCTGGAAGACCTGGCGCTCTTCAGAGCCGTGCCCACGGCCACCGTCTTCTACCCCTCGTGAGTATACCAGCAGCGTCCACCTGGCGGGTCGCACTGCGGCGTCAGCATCGGCGAGGACGGACCCTCGCAGATGGGGCTGGAAGACCTGGCGCTCTTCAGAGCCGTGCCCACGGCCACCGTCTTCTACCCCTCGTGAGTATACCAGCAGCGTCCACCTGGCGGGTCGCACTGCGGCGTCAGCATCGGCGAGGACGGACCCTCGCAGATGGGGCTGGAAGACCTGGCGCTCTTCAGAGCCGTGCCCACGGCCACCGTCTTCTACCCCTCGTGAGTATACCAGCAGCGTCCACCTGGCGGGTCGCACTGCGGCGTCAGCATCGGCGAGGACGGACCCTCGCAGATGGGGCTGGAAGACCTGGCGCTCTTCAGAGCCGTGCCCACGGCCACCGTCTTCTACCCCTCGTGAGTATACCAGCAGCGTCCACCTGGCGGGTCGCACTGCGGCGTCAGCATCGGCGAGGACGGACCCTCGCAGATGGGGCTGGAAGACCTGGCGCTCTTCAGAGCCGTGCCCACGGCCACCGTCTTCTACCCCTCGTGAGTATACCAGCAGCGTCCACCTGGCGGGTCGCACTGCGGCGTCAGCATCGGCGAGGACGGACCCTCGCAGATGGGGCTGGAAGACCTGGCGCTCTTCAGAGCCGTGCCCACGGCCACCGTCTTCTACCCCTCGTGAGTATACCAGCAGCGTCCACCTGGCGGGTCGCACTGCGGCGTCAGCATCGGCGAGGACGGACCCTCGCAGATGGGGCTGGAAGACCTGGCGCTCTTCAGAGCCGTGCCCACGGCCACCGTCTTCTACCCCTCGTGAGTATACCAGCAGCGTCCACCTGGCGGGTCACACTGCGGCGTCAGCATCGGCGAGGACGGACCCTCGCAGATGGGGCTGGAAGACCTGGCGCTCTTCAGAGCCGTGCCCACGGCCACCGTCTTCTACCCCTCGTGAGTATACCAGCAGCGTCCACCTGGCGGGTCACACTGCGGCGTCAGCATCGGCGAGGACGGACCCTCGCAGATGGGGCTGGAAGACCTGGCGCTCTTCAGAGCCGTGCCCACGGCCACCGTCTTCTACCCCTCGTGAGTATACCAGCAGCGTCCACCTGGCGGGTCACACTGCGGCGTCAGCATCGGCGAGGACGGACCCTCGCAGATGGGGCTGGAAGACCTGGCGCTCTTCAGAGCCGTGCCCACGGCCACCGTCTTGTACCCCTCGTGAGTATACCAGCAGCGTCCACCTGGCGGGTCACACTGCGGCGTCAGCATCGGCGAGGACGGACCCTCGCTGATGGGGCTGGAAGACCTGGCGCTCTTCAGAGCCGTGCCCACGGCCACCGTCTTCTACCCCTCGTGAGTATACCAGCAGCGTCCACCTGGCGGGTCACACTGCGGTGTCAGCATCGGCGAGGACGGACCCTCGCAGATGGGGCTGGAAGACCTGGCGCTCTTCAGAGCCGTGCCCACGGCCACCGTCTTCTACCCCTCGTGAGTATACCAGCAGCGTCCACCTGGCGGGTCACACTGCGGTGTCAGCATCGGCGAGGACGGACCCTCGCAGATGGGGCTGGAAGACCTGGCGCTCTTCAGAGCCGTGCCCACGGCCACCGTCTTCTACCCCTCGTGAGTATACCAGCAGCGTCCACCTGGCGGGTCGCACTGCGGTGTCAACATCGGCGAGGACGGACCCTCGCAGATGGAGCTGGAAGACCTGGCGCTCTTCAAAGCCGTGCCCACGGCCACCGTCCTCTACCCCTCGTGAGCAGCACACAAGGGTAAGGCCGCGGAGCGTCTCGACCGCCAGTACTTTTATGTAACAAATTACTGGTAAATAAAGTGAAAAATGCCACTGAGTTTTACAATCCGTATTTTCTTTCGTACTTTATGAATCTTTTTACTTACAATGGACAACAATCGTTACATATAAGTGCAGCGGTTGAAACGCTCCGCGGCCTTACCCACAAATAAACCAATATAGCGGTGATACGGTGCTCGAAAGCCGTTCCGTGCATTACTAACCATAAAGCTTCAATAGAGAAAAAGCTACAATAGAGAAATATTTATCTTGGCAGATGATACGGTTAAATACAGGTCGATTCACAAGAGTTGGCACGAATGGAATGAACGAAAGCAATGTCACTTTGAAATTTTTATAGGAAAATGACTGATGCATGACATTTTCATATTTGTGTGAAATGAATTCAAATAGGTAACACATAGTTACTTTCATTCACTCATTCGATCCATTCGTGCCAACTCTTGTGAATCGACTTGTACTAACCTTTCGTTTCGCTCGCGTAAACTAGATCCACCATTACCATTAGATGAAACCTGGGTGTCGAATTAAAATTTTGTTTTATACTAATTTAATGAAATAAATTTTATAAAAAATATAAAAATACTTTTTCATAGTTGGCATGGCAGGTACAGTAAGCATCAAAAGTAGCTAGTCACTTTTGTACCTTGTCGCTCTGCAGTTTGGTGCAAAACGTCATAATTGATTGACAATTGTTTTATTACGACAAAGTACAAAGTGACCAGCTAGTTTTGATGCTGACCGTAGAAGACTGATAAATTGATAAATTTGATAATGCTTAGCACTGTTCGTTTTGTTGTTTATTTATTTTTAAACAGTAAGTAAAAATGTATGTTTATTTGTCAGGGACGCCGTATCGACTGAACGCGCCGTGGAATTGGCCGCCAACACCAAAGGCATCTGCTACATCCGCACATCGCGCCCCAACACCTCCATGCTCTATCCCAACGATGAAGTCTTCAAGGTCAGTTCACTGAACCATCCTTATCCTGGTCCTATTCGAGGAAGGACCCAAAGGAATAGAGTATAATTTCAAGAACCAAAAAATACAGGAACAAAAGTTAAATAATTTTCTGAAAAGTATCCGTAAAAGTTGACATTATTCTTTACATATCAGAACGCGAAGTGCATAGTTTATGGTCAGTAAAAAATTAAAAAGTCAAAAACATTGCGGGCTCTATAAACTCTACAACAATGTCGAATACAAATTCCATTATTGTCGAGTCTCAAACTTTTTAAAAAGTAAAAACGGCCATGGTAATAAGTTGGCACTACTCGTATACAGCCAACTCAACTGACCGGTATCAGTTGTTTTGTTGGAACTCTGGACTTTTTTTATTGTGTTTGAAACAGCATGTGGTGTTTAGGTAGAAATTCTGATTCCGAGCAGAAATGACATAAATTCTTTCCAAAAAAAAAAAATTAAACATACAAAGTAATGAAATACAGGGTTCCGTTCAGTTGTTGCTTTTTTGACTGTGGAGCTCAAAAAAGCTGTTGCTTTCCAGGTGGGTCAGGCCAAGGTGGTGCGTCAGTCTGCCAAGGATCAGGTGTTGTTGATCGGTGCAGGAATCACCCTGCATGAGGCCGTCACCGCCGCCGACACTCTCAAGGCTGAAGGTAACTATGGTTCCTATACTATATTAGGTAAGCAGTGAATCTTGGACCAGCTGATGGAAGGCTTTAAGGCTGCCTGTCCACTGGCGAGAAGCCGGGCATGAAAAACATTTTTCTCAAAGATGCAATGAAATGTTAACCTTACGTTCCAAATAATAGGCCTTACAGGCGCGTGCATACGATGCAGGCGTGTTTAGACGAGTGCTATGTAATGGATTTTCATACAGAATTGCAGGTCTAGGCCGGGAAAGCGATCGTCTATTGTTTCATGTGACACAGCAACATGACGTTTATAGGTCTATGGCAACATGGCATTCAGCCCTTAAAAAAACATAAGCAATAGCTTTCTTCGCAATATTAATTTCTAAAAGTTTTTTATTTATTTCATTGCATGTTTGAGAAAAGCACTATACAAGCCTCGGCCGGAACAGGGGTTGCCGGTCTCGTATCATCAAACCTACTCGACCGGCAATCCCTTAGGGCTATAACTCACCGGGACACCACGGAGGCACAACCAGTCTCTGCCACCAACAAATTGTATACAGCTCTATGGAGGGTATCTCACCTGGCGTCCACTTGGTTGCGCAACGGATTTGGCGGCGCAACCAGCATAGACGCGTGCATGCAACATTACTGGCCGCACCGCCACGTTGGTTGCGCCATCACTAATTAGTATGGCGATGTATGCTATCTCACTCACTCGGCTGCCTGTCGCGCCACCAGCGACGCTCCCTCAGCATCTGCATAACTATCTCATGGGGTGGAAAATGGTCAGTAAAGTTAGTAAAAGGCAAGTTTTTTTGACCAAGGTCAGTAATATTCAGTTTTTTCGAAAAATGGTCAGTAAAGTCAGTACTTTGAGAGTCATGGTCCATTCTTCCATAAAAGTGGTCCGATTTCTGTAGATTAGATTGAATTGACAAAAATGCGAATTTGCCCATCTCATCATCAACATATTTTTTTATTTTATCCGCCTCTCCTGCAGTCATTTCATCCAGGGAGTACTTTGGCTCATTTTACTTGTCCGGTAATATAAGTTTCCGAGTACACGGGTATGCGAACCCGGATATCCCGAGCTGCTATTTGCTACAAAATGGTCTGTAAATGGTCAGTATTTGGTCAGTATCTCGGAGTATTCTTGTCAGTAAAGTCTGTATTTTTGGCCATGGAATCAGTTTCTACCCCTGCTATCTCATCTGCGTCCATTTTGAGACTGCGGCGAATCTGGTCTCTATTAGTGGCTCGGTTTGGAAGCTAGTTTGGTAGCTAGACACCACGGCTGCGCGACTGGTGTCCCGGTGAGATATAGCCCTTACTTCCCGGCCTCTGTAGTGACGTAGTACTGTAGAGCTGACTGCTCGTGTGTTGCAGGCGTGAACGCCCGAGTGTTGGACCCGTTCACCATCAAGCCGCTGGACGAGGCGGCCGTGATCGCCCACGCGCGCGCCGCCGGCGGACGCATCGTCGTCGTCGAAGACCACTACCAAGCAGGTAACTACACCTTTATTACACTAGCCTTCCGTCTGCAGCTTCGCCCGCGATAAATTAATTTCCCCGTAGGAAAGGTATAGGTAACGCCATCAGAGTTGAGGCGAACGATTTTGATTGCACACACAGCTACATAAACTACTGATTGCAAAAAAAGTAGCGAATGAATGAAATGAAGTAAGAGCTGAGTACAGGTTTTTTTTTAAATGTATGAATGCAGATTTTCTTCTTATTAAAATCGATGACATGGTTCCTAAGAACAGATCTTCGATCAGACTTTCCCATACTGACTGATTTAAATGAGACATTCTGTGTACTATACTAGCTGTTTCCCGCGACTCCGTCTGCGTAGAATAGGGGTATAAAAAATAGCCTACGACCTAATCTCAGACTTACCGAATATAGAGAAAAAGAAAAGTTTCATAAAAATCGGTTAAGCCGTTTCAGAGGAGTTCAATAGCAAACACCGTGACACGAGATTTTTATATATTAGATTTCTAACGCGGATTAAAACTAGTATTAAATAACTATTAAATAAAAATAAAATAAATTTTAGGGGACAATCTTACACAAATCGACCTAGTCCCAAACTAAGCAAAGCTTGTACTATGGGTACTAGACGACGATAAACATACTTATATAGATAAATACATAGAAAACATCCATAACTCAGGAACAAAAATTCGTGCTCTTTACACAAATAAATGCCCTTACCGGGATTCGAACCCAGGACCTCTTGCTTCGTAGGCAGGGTCACTACCAACTAGGCTAAAGCGGTCGTTTTTGCTGTACAGTATTACCACTTATATAAGTTACGCCGATGTACCTGCGCAGAAAACTTATTTTGATGTGGAGCGAAAAATATTCAGCCAATCATAGCACACCACGCGTACGTGCGTCACGTGACTGTCCACTATTGGTTGTTTCCCTGTCATCTATGGTTTTCTAGTGGTTAGCAACCAAGCTTGTTTATGCTGTCATGTCATAACAAAGATTGAGTAAATTCGGTAAAGATTCCATTGACATTTTATTGTGCTATTTTATACAATAAATTCGATGTCTCACGTTAAAAAAACCTCACATGTACAGCATGAGTCCGTGTTGTACTTAGTATTTGAAGCCATAAGGCTTAAATTATTTATGCACTAGATAGAGCTTTGGTGGCATGGAAACGTCCCGTAAAAATATAAGCCAACTGTTGGCTTATATGTCATTTGCGTCATTTGCAGTGTTGCCAATAGTAATATGCTAAAATCCCCAAACGCATTGTCGAAATTCCCCACGTGTGGGGAATGAAAAATTATGTGGGCCGAGTGACTTAGTTTAGAGCTGTTGCGAATAATAAAATTGTAGGAAATTACTCAAGACTAGCAGAAATTTGATGTCAAATGTCGCGTATTTGTGTTCATACTTAAAATTCCCTCATTTTCCCCGAATTGAAGCTCTCCCCACATATTCCCCAATCAGCTTCACTTTCCCCACATTTTGGGGAATGTGAAATTAACTGGTATCATTAAGCACGCACACAGTGTCAACCGGAATGACGTAACGCGATCGTAATATGAAGCTGTCAAATGGATTTGTGGACGTTTTGTATCGCAATGTTTGCTACTGACGCTCCATCTAGTGCATAAATAATCTAAGCCATAAGGTAAAATAATAATGTGTTAATGTCATTGGTATGATCACGTTCGGTTTCAGTCGGTGTTAGGTTGCACTATTCTGCGCCAACGATTATTGCCGATGTAACTTAAATAAGTGGTAATACTGTAGGTTAGTGTTTATTTTGTTCGCGATCATATTAATTGCCCTTTTACCTGGTGTAACGTACCTCTTGTTTCCAGGAGGCATCGGCGAGGCGGTCCTCTCGGCCGTGGCGCTGCAACGCGACGTGGTTGTGAAGCATGTGTTCGTGAAGGAGGTGCCGCGCTCCGGCCCGCCGGCCGCGCTGCTCGACAAGTACGGCATCTCCGCGCCGCACATCGTCACCGCCGCCAAGGCTGTGCTCAAAGCCTGAGCTGCCCTACGGCTCATAGACTAGACTAGCCGGATTAGGATGACGCATGGACTTAATACCTAAACTGGACTGAGTAATCAAAAGTGACCCATATTACCAAGCCATCATCAGCCTATGTTCGTTCACTGCTGGACACCACACTGGTTCGTTCTCTCCCATGGCACGCCACTGAGCACGATCCTCGGCCACTCTCATCCAGCTCTTGCTAGCCGCCTTGCGAAGATCATCGCTCCACCGAGTCTGAGGGCGTCCCACGCTACATTTGCCGATCCGTGGTCTCCACTCAAGAACTCCGTTATCGGTCCGTTTCGGGTTACCAAGCCATACAGTTTAATAATGGCAACTAGAGACAGCGGTCCGAGAGATAACAACAAACTAGAGAAAATAGAGAATTGTGTCGCACTCGCACCAGTACTTGATCACCCTAATTAGAACGAGATGCAACTCTCTGGTTTGTTTTTTTTTCGGCCTCACTTTTTTGTCGCAGTACTCAGTCCAGGTTAGGTATTAAGTCCATGGGATGACGTAAGCACTATACTATGATCATTAATGCATGGCTAGTCTAAATATTTTGATCATATCGAGTCGCATCGGTCATTTTTGTTGATTAGGAAAACTATGGAATTGGATAATTGACTGTATCACAAAATCTAGTTGTTAAGCTTGCCAAATGTCCAAAGGAAGAAAGGAAGGGTGGATGTGGAAGGAGTACCTAATATTGGCGATCGGGACCACAAATATAGATTGCTATTTTGTTTTGATTTATTGGGTGTAGTATTCCAAAAGACTAGCCTTTTAGCCCGAAATTGAATGCCTCGCGATTTTAGAACTGGGCTGGGAAAAAGGCTCGTAAAAGGGCCAATCAACTTTTAAACCGACGTTTTTGGCGTCTCCTGCGTTACCAAAATTGTCTCTGGCGTTACCAAAAAATCGTACTTCCAACAAGATATTTCACGGTTTAATAGGTTAAACTTACGTAGGATGGCATGTATTCATGCTATTCATCTATTAAATTACAGAAAAAATATGTTTACTTACAAAAATCTGCAACTGTTTGAAAAATGTCGCGGACAGATTAGTGTCGGTTTAAAAGTTGATTGGCCCAAAAAGCAGTTACTTTAACAACCGTAGTCTAACTTTATAAAAAAAAGTCTCCAGAATTCTCTGGTCTGTTTTTAGGCTCAAGTTTTCTTTAAGGCATGTTTTTTTTTGAACAGGACTTTTTTTTAGCCCTTCGTTAAAATAGCCTTATGATTTTTACAGTCGATGCTATTAAATAGAAGAAGGCTTGAGGGCTTAAGAGCTTTTTAGACCAGTCTTGTAGGCATCAAAAAACTAGGAGAGCCTACAAAAAAAGGCTAAAACGCTCGAGTCTTTTGGATCACTAAGTGGGTATAGAATAAAATTGTGCATATATATGCCTAAAGGTTTAAAAGGATTTATAATGAACACAAAAGTTACGTGAACTTTTGACTGGTTATTGGAAGAAAATTCTCGAAATGGCTATGTAATTGCTATTTTTAAAACTGACCGATGGCGACTCAATTCATATTCATATGTTTTTTTTTTATTATATTTCCGTTATCATTGATAACATTCCTATATTATATTCGCTACATTCCCAGCGATCTTTACATATGTATATCCTTATGTATGTCTGTCTTTCGACAGTGTTTATTTTGTACCTAGTTCCTAAGCGTAGACACATCGAGCTTATTTGCTCAACCCGGTTGTTTGATACATTCATTGTATGAATTTGTGTGTAACTAAATGCTATTTTTATATGATTGTTAATCAGTGCCTTTTACAACTTGATCAGGATATGTGGCAATACCTGAGGCCGTTTTCTAACGCGTGGGCGCTCGCAATCACATTTGCCTTCTCTTTCTGACCTATACCATTTGAAAGAAAGTAGTGAACGCGATAGTGATGGCTTAGGCTCATAAAATCCACTTTCTCTAAAGTACACTTTCAGAAAAATGTACACTTTCTCAATTGAGGCGTTTTCGCGTAATGCACACTTTATGATACAGTTCCTAAGCGACCGAGCTTTGCTCGGGCTAAAACTCGAAAACGCTTTTTCTTCCGAGCTAGATCTAATTATCGCTCCCGAACCGCCCGCATACTTAATTTCATGGAAATCGTTGGAGCCGTTTCCGAGACTGATTATATATAAGAATTGCCCTATAAGTGTGTTTTCCCAAAAGTACACTTTCAAACGCACACACTCCCAAAATGTACACGTAAGTGAGACGGTTGTTTATATGATATGCACAAAAACGGCTCTTCGGGAAAAACTGAACCATCTGAGAAAGTGTACCCATTGGAAACTGCACATTTTGAGATAGCGCCTTTGGAGAAAGTATGCATTTCGGCAAAGTCAGTTGTACAAGTCTAAACCATAGTGATTCCACAACGCAGTGTATAGCTAAACCGATTAAATGAGCCGTCTCCCGCGCGGTACAGGGGCTGGGGAGTAAACGCCGGAGGGGGGTGTGTAATGACTAATGAATGATCGATATAACAACATTTGATATAAGGGTCGATCAACTTTTCTCTGTCACTCGTTGCTACAGGTACGGTCTCCTGAGTAACTCTTTAAACCGTAAGTTTATCTGATTAAAATTTGCCAAACATGCATTTTTGTGGTAGTTTTAAACCCCTTCTACAATTGGTCATCTAATAAGCATGTTGGTTAATGTGACACAACATTTCTTCTAATCAAACTATACTACTTTTGTCCCCTCGCTGGCAGGACAGAATAACAACAAGAAATAGTTGATCCACCCATAATCTTCTTTTCATAACAACATTTTGATATATTTTCAAATGGTATAATCACTCATTTGATATAAATAACGTTTGGTATAATTTTAAAATATATAATTTTATATGGTATAACGTTATTATATGTTTTGTTGTTACATCTCGTGAGACGCAACCATTTGTTTTATATAGGGGGTTGCAGTTCGAACCTAACCTAACCTACTTTTCTAGCATTATATAAACATCATTATATCTTATGAAGGTTATATGAAAAGTTGATTATATCAAATGATAATATATTAAGTGTTGTTATAAGATTCAATAATTATATCAAATGAGTGTTATAGCGACTGAAGTTATATCAAAAGTTTTTATAGCCATCGTTGCGCACCCGCCGGTTGGGGGGGCTCGGTCTACCTATAGCGCGCTTCACAATGTGGCCTCAAATGTTGTATTCAGCGTGGTGTTGCCATCTGGTCAGGATCTAGCTATAAACGAATGCACAATGCAAGCAAACTGTTGACAGGTTTTTGGAAAGTTTTATAATGAAAGGTTAGTCTGTAAGGAGAATGTACTATTTGTTATATTAAAATCATTTGGGCGTCTATAAGGTACGATCAGCATCAAAAGTAGCTGGTCACTGTACTTTGTCGTAATTACACAATTGTCAATCATGTATGACATTTGCACCTGACTGTAAGGCGACAAGGTACAGAAATGACCAGCTACTTTTGATGCTGAGTGTACCACCTGGGCTTCCTTTGTTAAGAAATCATACAAAATATGATTAGATCAAATGTTTAATTTGTATTTTACATTCCTGTTGCATTTTGTTTTCTTTTTTTATCACAGAACATGGGTTTTTCTGTAATAAACTTTATCAAGTACAAAACGTGTTTTTATTATGAAACAATTTATATTAATTTATTAAGTGTTATATTTACATCAACAAGTAAAAAATCTTAACATTAATGACTAGAATAACTCTGGTTTTGTATGTACATTTATTCGAGAACTCAGCTCATTTACCTAAAACCCAGATCGTGGTAAGCTAGGTTTTACGTAACTGACCTATCTAAAAACTAAATAAATAACTATGTTAGAGGTGTCAAGTGACTAGTTTCATTAGTGGATATATTTCTACATTAATATTGAATACTCTGACCATGAGGATAGTAGCTGATAACATCTTAAATCCGATGAGAAAACGGTTTTCAAAACTACTTTTGCTCATTAGTGTCTTTGAAAAATGAAAAGGTATACGGACACCTGCTGGGGCTAATTAATGAAATAACATTTGAGAAAATATCGCACAAAAGTAGGTAGGAGATGTTTGGCTCCAAATTATAACTCAAGTAAAATGTTTAGGTATAGTTAGTAGCGGAGTGAAAACGTTCGTCACTTTTCGATCTTAACTGGTAGACATAGAGTCGAAAAGTGACGAACCTTTTCATTCCGCGACTGCACTTAGTTAAATGTAGACAAACATGATAACAACCAACAGTTATGGGCCATAATATGGCGACGGCTTAACCAGCCAAATGCAATATTTGTAATTGACTTTCACACGTCGCATTATCGACGTACCTACTATTTTTAGTTTAGTCGCATGATAACTATATGCGACTAAAGAGTACGTCGATAACGCGACCCGTCAAAGTCATTTATAAATAATGCGTTTGGCTGGTTACCCGATGCCATAACTGTTGGTTGTTCATATTTGTTTACATTTAGTTTAATTTTCATGGATGTTATTTCAAAAGTCGCGTCACTGGTCAGAGCTCAATTATTTTGTATCCTCGCGGAAACGTAAAATTTAAAGATACCGTCAGATGTGGCAACACTACCTCCCCATGTCAACTCTAGGGTGGCTTAAGGGTCTCTGAAACCAGACCATAAAATACAAAATAGATCAACTCTTAGGGTAGTAATGTTAAAAATCGTAATAGACGCAGTGTGGCCAACTATATTACTAAAATACGAATACGAATGTTTGTTCTCGAGTCTTGGATGTTTAATATGTAATTCAATTAGGTATTTTTATCCGTTGCCTAGTACCCAATACACAAGCTTTGCTTACTTTGAGACTAGTTCAATTCGTGTGAATTGTCGTGATATTTATTATTAGAGCTGATCTGGAATGATAGAGTTGCCACATCTGATGGGACGGCACATCATACTATACTATTTTTTTTTTTTAACCGACTTCAAAAAAAGGAGGAGGTTCTCAATTCGGTTGTATGTTCCTTTTATAACATCAGGAGATTTGTTTTATGTCAAAATCATTTGTGGGCCTAGCACGATACGTTTTGACGTGATCGTAAGGCATCTATCCCTTTCTAATCAGTTGGCGTGTGTGAAAGGGATGGATGCTTTACGTCTGCGTCAAACGCTAGCATGCTATTGCCTGTGAGAGAGGTAAGACTGGAAAACACCAGATTCAAAGGCAAATTAATTCCAGACTTGCCTTTCTAGACTTCTAGAACAATCGAAAGTGGACGGATACGGACACAGTCAATATACCTACACATAATAATGTTCACAAATTGGCAAAGTTCAAAGTTAATTTAACATCTCACTACAGCAAGTTAAATGCACTTTAGCAGCCAGTATACAACACTCTTTGGCCTAAAATAACAACAGTCCTATTTTAATAGTCCTTTACTCAACCTCAAGTTAGCAATTTCTTGAATAATCCATAAGAAAAGCCTAGAAACTGGTTTTATTTAGCTAATGATAGCATCACAAACGGTCGAGCTGTATACCCCTTCACCCCCACTCACTGGCTGGTCCTTCAGAGGGAGGCAGCTGCGGATTCGCAGCCTCTCCCGTTCTCTCATCCAACTCTCCTGGCAAATAGTCCTTCCAACTCCTGAAGAGATACCGCGTAAACTTCCGTAGTTGCCTGAACTTGCAATACGTCGCGCCTTCAGCCGACTGCAGCTGCTGCGTTTGTATCAAAAACCCCTTCTCTTTAAACGTCTGCTCCAACTTCTCCCGCTGCAAACTTTTTCTAGATTTCCGCTTCTTTTTACTCAAGTCTTCTTTGCTTAAAGCCACTGGCGGTGCCTCGATGGGCTTGCTCGACGCCGCTGCTTCGGCCAACTGAGCACGCCCCTGATTTGAATCCCTGTGCAAATACTCATACCCCTTGTTCCCTTTGTTTCCCGTACCGCTGTAGTACCTGAAATTCCCTCCAGAATCCACGGACAGCATCTTCTTTTCCTGCAGCGAAGGCTTCGAGCCTCCCGTGAATTTGAATTTGCAAATGCTGACTTCCGTGGTAGGGGTGGTGGAGTTAGTCTTCGTGGGTACTGGGGGAATGTAGATCGCCGATCGCTTCCGCTTCACCGGTTGAACGGGCACCGGATTCGGGGACGTACGCTTCATTTTGGTCAAATCGGGGCTCTTGGCGTCCTCTGTCTGTTTGATTACATTTGGGTCTAACAGTTCTGAAATCTGCTTCAGAACTAGTTTACTTTTGTTATCATCTGATGGTGAATGTTCTGCGGATGTGCTCTCGCCAGTGCTGTTAGGTGTCGACAGTCTCTCTTGTTCGGGTGAGTAGGGCAGCTGTCCTGCAGCGGCTAACCTTTGGTAGTAGAGTAGCTGCGTTTGAAGAGCTAAGGGATGCATATAGATGCCTGCGTTTGGCCAGTACACGTACCCTGGGAACTTTCCATCCCCGTCGGGACTCGCAGTAGACTGCGCTGGCTCCGACAGCGTCGGGGAGATGTTTCTTGTTTGTCGCGACAAGTCTGGCGAGCTGCTCGCCGTCGCGGAGAGATTCGTGTTCCTCTGGATCACAGAGATGGCGTTAGGCTGCTCTTTGTCCTCGATGATTTCAGTCTCCGGTTCAGTCTTAACTTCAGGCAGTGAAGAGTAAATGTTGCCGAATTTCTTCTGGATTTGGATCTTCAGTTCGTGAAGATCTCTTATGCACAGGTTGAGAGGTTCATCGTCACTGTGGAGCGGGCCTGCGATTGTGACAGGGGCTGCCGGCATCGGGTCGTCCGGGCTGGCGAACTGTGGTGGGCTTAGAGATTCTAAACGCTTCTTATTCTCTTGGGACAACTTCTTTTCTAATAAACTAGAGATGATTTTGTTCTGCAAATCTGTTTTCGGCGTGCTCAGCGCGTCATTCCGAAAGGGCGGGCATAGGCTGAGCTGGCTTCTGTCTACTTGGGGGGGAGGCTGCCCGGGCACTACTGTCCCGTAGTTCTCGTATATTAAATGGCAGATGTCGGCTTTCTTGGGCTTGCGTCCGCGCCGCGGCTTGGAGTTATTGAGCGTCATCTCCCCCATGTACGGCAGATCGTCGTACGTGACGATCTTGCTGGGAGCGATCGCCGGACTCTTCTTCTTATCGTCTTTCTTCTGCGCTTTGGCCATGTTCTGTATCTGTGGTACTGTTAAAGTGCCATCATTCTGGATTCCTGCGAGCCTCTGCGCCCATATCTTGAACGTTTCGTTGGTGATGTTATTCAGGTCTATGGTTTCTTTTGGTTTCTCTGGTTTCTTGGGTTTTGTTTTCTGGAGGCTCTGCTCGTAGTGGTCAAGGTATTCCTGCGGCAGGGCCTGGTGGTGGAACTTGAGCTTCCATCGGTTCTTTTGGCGGCTGCGGTGTTTGGGCTTGGGTGCTTCGCTCTTGTCGGCGCGCGCCTTACTGGACGACAAAAGCTGCTGGCGAAGCAATTCCTTGTTCTCTGATGTTCTGAAAAGGAATTAAGATCGGTTAGTTAGGTTATTGATAGAGAATTTTATGTTTTTTTAACAGACTTCAAATAAGGAGGAGATAATAATTGGTTTGATTACCTCATCTAATAAAAAAAAACATACAGACGAATTGAGAACCTCCTCTTTTTTTGAAGTTGGTTAATAAATAATATGGTCAGCCGAAAAACTAGATCTACAATTTAGTAGACAGACTTCGTAATGTTGTGTCATATCTTATTCTGGCAACATAGAAAGGTATGTCCTGACGGACTTATCAACGTGTAACCTAAATCTCAGACCAGAAAAGTCGAAATTAGCACAGAGCTCTTCTGTTGTAGCCAAGGAGTTAACGGATTTTCCGAAATTTCTACGAAATATTCTTTCACGGGCCCAAATCTGCTGTGAATATAGGTAGGCGAGACCGAGGACCGTTGTAACAGAGGAAAGTAGTGACAACGTCGATTTTTTGGAACTTATTAACTGCTAGCGAGCTCGCAATAGCGCGCGTTTTTTAATTCAAGTCTCGAGCTAAAAACTTACGAGCTTGCTAGCAATAAATCAGTTCCCGAAAATCGACGATGTCACAACTCTCCTCGATCTCACTTACGCTAGTTTAGAATAAGACAGTTATTTAGGTAAGTTCATCTTTCCTTAACCCTTTCAACGCCACGCCTCGACAAAACGTAAACCTGCTTTGAATCTTATGTCATTGTGTTAAGGTCACTTTGAAACTGTACTTTGTGACATCTATATGTGTCGTTGGCGATGAAATGTTAAACGAACTGCTAAGGAATGGAATTCGCGCCCATCGTCTATATTTCCAGAAAGATTCAACTTCAGGCTCTTTTCAAGGCTAGAGTGAACAGGCTGCAACGGAACCATTGAGGTGTATCTATACTTAGTCCCAAACTTTTTTTCTCAAGACCACTTTCAAAATTTAGCTGGTTCCGGTGGACCCCTTGCAGCTACATTTGTACCATATTCCCAAAACTCGACAAAAATGTGAGGATTGGATCTAAATCTAAACCCCGTCGAGTCTCCCGTGGACCCCTGGGGGTCCACGTGGACCACTTTGGCAATCAATGGTATACACCTTTGGCTTCATCTGCACTTTTCACCATGTACGACAGGGGTCCATCAAGGGTCAATTGATATAAAAAGTATTTCCAATTTTTTTTATGTTACCTGTTAGCGGGGTGAAGCGGCGCAGGGGGCGCGGGGCACACGTCGGCGCACGCGCCGCGGCGCATCACTTCTGGAACAAAACAATTTGATCTAAGTAACTAAATATTTTTGATTGACGTAAATCACTCGCAACTCTCGCAAGTGTCAAATTTTACCAGTTTCTTACAACTCTTCATCCTAACAAAAATGGAAAAGTTTGCAAGTATGTATGTATTTGTTAGCCTTTCATGCAAAAACGGTTTGTCGGATTTGGGTAATTGCTGAATCTCCGGGAATAACACATAAGTCTAAGTACTTTTTTATCCCAATATTTAGCACAGGTCTTTTTCATGTAAATAACATAAATGAAGACTACTGTAGTTCTTGGGATTAGTCAAGAGAATATAGTAAACTCCCAGAGTTTAAATTCTATTTACTACCTACTGCAAAGTGAAGAAGTCAATTAGTTAAGTTAAGAGCCGCTTGCACGGTCTTGAGTTAAAAAATAAACTATTAAACTTGGGCTAGGATTTACAGTTTCATACATTTTGACGCTAGGTTTTTTTTAATAATAAAAATGCTTATTGTATAATAAAAAAGTGTTAAAACAAAGGTTTTTTTCTACAAACAAATCTTAAATAAGTGATCGAGTTTTTGATCCCTAAACTGTAGGTTTGGAGTTTTGGACCTGTGTGCATTAGGGGCTTATGTTCATCCAAATTTAATATCTCAAACAAACATGTACTTGCATAAGTTAACCCTGGGTTAGTTAACTCGGAGCTATACGTCGTAGAGTAACCGTAAGACTGCGCGTAACCCGAGCGCGCCCAAAATACGCGCCCGCGCCGGCGAAGGCGCGCGCGCACCGAAATAAAGGATGATACCAATTTCGCAACGCACACGCAAATAGACGCGCCTTTTGCGGCAACTGCCACAATTATATAACGCAAGTATATACATTATTTTGGAAACTTAGAATTGGCATTGATCACTTTTTTGCAATGTGGTCTAATTCCAAAACCATTTCGAGGAATAGGTTTATTAAATCATTTTATAACATTGTAGTAAAAAAATATTAAATGATCGTGTGTATTTTTGCAAAATAATGTTTGACCTTTGTTTGACCTTTCTGTGGGCATTAACTTTGAAATTCTTTGCAACAAGAAAAAAAAAGCCGTCCGTCTAGTTTCTCTATAGTTATTATCTGTCACTTCGACGTAGTTATCATCTGTCAGTTTAAGGATACTATTTTGAAAAACATTCTTCGCGTTTTTCATATTTTAATAATGGATTTATACAGGAAGTGTTTCATTCCTACTTGTGGAAATGATTTTGTCAATAGCCCAAACAAATTAATTGTTCGCATTAGAGAAGATTTACAAGAGAAGTGGTGCCGCAAAGTTAATTCAAAGTTTACAAGATGTACTTATTGTTGCGAGGATCATTTTAATGTAAGTATGGATTAAATCCGCCAAAGAACTTTCAAGGGAACACTTCTGACCATTTTATTTTATACGTACAAAAAATACTATAGCCGTAAATCGTTTTTTTACCTATTCTCTTGGAAGAATCGGCAACTTTAGTGTTATTGTTATTGTAATGTAAAGTGACATTGTCAGATGACAACTAACCATCGATTATGACACATTTTTTTTGTCATTATGTCTGTGGTTTATACACAGATTCAGCCGCGGCATGTAATTTACGAGAAGTCGTATCTCAAATTTTTAATAAATTATAAAAAAACATTGGAGTGATGAATTGCTGAAATATTCAAATTAGTTTCTTAAAATGCTCTATATTTTCGATAAAAAAAATAAAAAGGGGGGGTTAGAAAAAATGAACAATCCCAATTAATTCATCTACACTGATGTTATACAGGGAAAATAATAAACAGGGTAATAGCAACAACCACCTTGGTCACTATAATTTTTTTTTTCACTAGATAACCCTTTATTTCAAAGCAATTGACTTAATAAATATAATCTTTACATATAGCATAAGCATATTAAGGTAAAAAAATCAATGTCAGGGCAACCAGTACCCTTAATTATGACGATCGATTTAAAAATCGCCTTAAGGGGGGCGGTAATACCTGCGTTTACCTTAATTAAACTTCTTTTACTCGTATATTGATCTGACTGACTGACAAACGCAAAGTCTAAACCACTAAGAATCAAATCCATTATGAAGAAAACATTTATCTAAGGCGTAGGTACTATAAAATTAATGACTATATCATGGACTGGGATGTTTGGAAATGATTCCGACCCGCACCTGGCGATCTCTAGTCTCAAATAGCGTAATCAACTGTGTTAAAAAATTTACTTAGTTGTATTAAATAAGTACTTTAGATGTATGTTATTTAATGATAACGTAGATCTGTTTGAAGAAAATATACCTTGTTGAGTTTCTTGCCGGTTTCTTCTCAACAGGGTTTTTCCGAACCGGTGGTAGATTCTTCGACGTTCATAGAAGCATCAATTGATGCCTAAATTTAACAAATAATTTTGACTTTGATAAGCTGACTTGGGCAGACATTCCTTGAGAATCATAAAAATGTACTTACTAAGGGATTTTCCGATAACCTTATTTTTACTCCACGAAAGCAAAGCCGCAGGTTGAATCTAGTATTCAATATTCATGACAAATGATTTCAATTTAGAGAAGCGTTGAGTCAATGTTAAAAATGGCACTTATAAGCCGGATAGTAAACAGTGACTCACGCGCATCGCCAAATGATTTACCATCGACTAAAAATAAACAAAACAGAGTTTAACTGATTATTTAATTGAACCAAGGGACCAAGTAAGGTAAACGTACCAATGCTCGACACCTCAACGCCCAGTAGATAACACTCTTCTGTCACCTCTCTTACAACGAAATAAGATTGAAGGTGCCATGTATTGGAACAGTGTCGAGCACAGGGACGTTTACCTTACTTCGAAAATGGTGAAAATCGTGCTGAGAGCATAATTAGACCCACTAACGAACACTGTTTAGAACGGTAGGACAACGGGTAAAAAAAATGGCCATTGATCCACCAGGGGGACATGTTGGTGGGACTACGGGTAAATCTTTAGTGGAAAGTCACCCTAAGAAGTTGGTATAAAATTGTGTTGAATTTAAAATAAGAGTAGAGTAGGTACCAGTGGCGAAGGGTACTAACAAACAACCGAATTTCCCCCGGGTTGACCAAACTTTCGAAGTTACAAAACGCTTCTCTTAATAAATTAAATAACCCAGCAAGTAAGTAAGGGTATGTTTTTAGGACTTTTTTGCTTCGGCTTTTATATTTGATACACAACGGAGCCTTGATTAAAACCCAGATTGAACTTAAATAACTTTAATTATAATATTAAAAAGGTACAAGGTGATGCGACTAGATGTCTCGTAAAGTGTTGTAAAAATTGTGTTTTTACTAATTAAGTAAAAATCACCAGAAAAAGGCAAAGTGCCTTGAGCCAGCTTAATAGCAATGTCACAACAATTCACTATGCTCTATCGGTCTCAAATTAGGCGTGCGCTGCAACAGCTTTACTTGCAAAAATTTTCACACCTCGCCACTGGTACCTACTCACATGCAAAATTCGGTTGCGAATAATCAGGTGAATCAATTAGTCAAAAGTTTCATTTGAACACCGACCGACCTTTTGACGACCTGATAGTCCAGTAGTTAGAGAAACTACGAAGCTTGAGGGTCTAGGGTTCGACACCCGGCCAAGGCAGACATTAGGTAAGATAAAAAACGCATCCATACATAACATAGCACATATGGTGGTATGGCTGGTAAGTCTTTCTCTCGTTTACTATAAATGAGAATCCCAACTGGTCGTTGTATCGTAACACCAGTGGGGGAGAATACGTTATAAATAACTGCCAGTTAATTACATAATTAGTGGGCAGACATTTGTTGCCTAATAGTTTCACTGATGAATGTTGTTTGATTTCAGTAATGTTTGAAAGACTTTGAATTCACATTGTAGGGCAGGTCACAATAGAGATATCTCTCAGGCAGATGTTATGCCTGTGGATCGAAGTACGAAGGAAGAAAGAGGGTATTTGTATTTATTTATGCAGAGTTGAGAAATAGATAATTTTTCTACATCTGTGGCCACATTTGCACATCATCAGATGAAACAGAGAACATCCATACTTAATATTATAAATGTGAAAGTGTGTTTGTTTCTTTGTGCTTCTTTCACGTCGTAACTGAGCGACGGATTGCCGTGATTTTTTATATGGACATAGTTGAAGAGCTGGAGAGTGACATAGGCTACTTTTTACCACGGGAAAATATCTCTATTTCACGGGAAAACACGTTTTAATCTACTTCAGCAGGGACGGAGCCGCGGGCATTATCTAGCACTAAATAAATTTAAATAAGGAAGTAAATATCAGAATCCAAGAATGTCCCAGTTTTAAATAACCCTAACAACCGTTTGATTATACAGTTCATCGGCATACCAAACAAAAGCCGACACCAATCAGCTGTCTTCAAGTCAATATGCAGTATTACTCATACATACGATGTGTCGTGTGACGTCACGGCACGCCGCCGTCTGGCAAGCGGCCAACCGTACCGCGTCACGGCTCAACTCGTCACGGGAGAATTAACCTTATTACTGTTACGTGAGCACTCTTTTTAATTGGCACAGCCGAAGCGAATGTAAACAATATTATGTGGGTAAAACGAATGGATATTTTCGGTTTATTGTGTCTTGGAACATGTAAAGTGTGTCGGAGTTCCATTTTTGTGATGAAACGTTCTTGTTCTTTTGAGTTTTAATTTGAAATCCGCTGTGTTAAATTTACCTAATAAATCTTTAATTTTCTGTGCTCTAAGCAAACAAGCCTCGTCTTAGAATGAGACTGTTTTCGGAAGGTTTTCGGCGTAAGTGTGGGTTGGGAACTTCTACGCGGGTGTGTGCACGTTTCTTCGCGAGGTTTTTAAGCTCATAGTAAACTTCACATGTAGTTTCGCGCATTAAAAAAACTCAGAGGTGCGAACCTGGGCTGGGACCCACGACCTTCTACTTGAGAGGCCATAGGTATGTCAAACCACTAGGCCACCACGGCTTTTTCAAAGAAAGTTTAGTTGGCCTCAATTTACTTTTGACATTTGTATAAAAATCGCATTGAAATAGAGACAAAACTACGGAAATCAAAAATTTACGGTGTGTTTTTTATGACCTGCGTTTGCAGAGCCATCTCAAGGTAGGTATGCCAGAGATGTTGGACAACAGCGAATATGGAGTCTCGTTGGAAAATATTGACAGAAAAACTCATTATTTTCGTGTAAGTACCTAAATATACCTGACCTTCACAGGCCTTATAGGACAGACGATAATGAGCGCTTTGGCCACAATCACACCTGGTAACTATAGATTTTCTTAGGCGGAGCGCGCTTTCCCCAATTTTTATATATTAGACTAGCTGTTGCCCGCCACTCCGTCCGCGAAGAATAGGGGTATAAAAAATAGCCCACGACCTATCTCAGACCTACCGATTACAGAGAAAAAGTTTCATAAAAATCAGTCAAGCCACTTCAGAGGAGTTCGATAACAAAAACCGTGACACGAGATTTTTATATATTAGACTAGCGACCCGCCCCGGCTTCGCACGGGTGCAATTATGCATGTATTATACATATAAACATTCCTCTTGAATCACTCTATCTATTAAAAAAAACCGCATCAAAATCCGTTGCGTAGTTTTAAAGATCTAAGCATACATAGGGACAGACAGACAGCGGGAAGCGACTTTGTTTTATACTATGTAGTGATATCTCCATGTTGTTTATTGCGGACATCAATAGGTATGTCCAATAACTCCAATGAGTTTGATATTTATCAACACAATTATAATCTAACACTGTTTCTTCTAATTTCTTAGGATTTAGGAAGGAATTATTGTCCGCGACCGCATCCTACGTTCTACCTCCATAGTTAAGCGACTGACACAATTCAGAACAAGGTATGCACAAGCGTATATACGGTTTTATTTACCTATAAATAATACATGAATGTTAGTAGTTACCTTATTAGGGCTCGAAATGAATCATGAGATGCGTAGGAGCATTATTAATGGTGCTCTTACGAAGCAAAACACGGCTCAGTAAGGCAGCGACATAATAAGATTATGCCAACAATATGCCTTTTCATATTATGCTAATTCGCTGTGTTTGAATGCTTTTGATCGCGGTTCTGTTCGATCTGTCGGTGGCGGTAATAAAAGGCTGTTTAAGTTGTATTACCTATTGAATGCAGACAGGCATTATGTTTCATATCCTAAATGATAAGAGAGATTGAAATATTGAACTGCTTCATTAGCTGCTACTTGCAACAGGATATTAACACCAACAATCAATTGACATATGTATTTTGCGAGCTCTCAAGTTGACAAGTGAAAGGCTAATCCAGGAAATAATTTGATAATGATCATTTGAAAGACATTTGGATAGTCTACTAGCCATAGTTCGCGACTCCGTCTGCGAAGAATTCGTATATTTACTTATTTATTAATTTATTTCAAACATGTAGTTTATCAGGTTATAGCCATCCCGTGGAAACTAAGCAATTGCCCAGGATGAAAGTCTCCTATATGTTAATCTAGGTTATAATAAACGGTATGTACGGTCAACTTCTTAAATTGTAGAGCAAATTGCCAGAGAGAGAGAGATAGTGGTAAGTTGCTAAACAATAAAGTTTTTGATTGTACCTATCAAATTTCATCAGAATCTTTCAAACGGTTTTGGCGTGAAAGAGCAACCAACATCCATACATAAAATCTTTTGCGTTCATAATATTAGTAAGACATAGGTAATTTTTAGGTTTTTTGTATTAAGTATATGTAGTGTATATGTATTATATTGAATATATGTGTTTATTTATAAAATTTATATTATATTATATTTCATAGTGAAAATAAACGGATCACTCACGTCTCAAAACGAGTTTAACTCGACATGTTTCGGGCTGTGAGTGACCGTGACGTGAGTGATCCGTTTATTTTCACTATGAGTGAGTCTCACGGTAGTTTCATGTTTAAAGATTTTATTGTTTATTGTCTATTAATACTAAGTTTCTCTTGTCTGTTATTTCTGCCACCTACATTAGTCTGTTGATATTTATTAATTTCTGAGTAATTGGTTGTCTGGAAGAGATCGCTTTTTAGCGATAAGACCGCCTATTGTCTACCTGAATTTTTATTTTTGTAATGTTACTGTACTGTTTTTGGTGATCAATAAAGAATATTTGTATTGTATTGTATTGTAATTATGGATTTACTTACTATTTTGACCATAGGAAAAGAAACGCCAAGATTCAATTTAGAATTATACTAACTATAATTATACAGTGACGTGGACCAACGCAATGTTCTCGAGATTATTATAATCATAAGTACCTAACCTACTCAGTTTTAATAAATTGATGTCCTCACACTGCGCGGCATGACTCTATTTCTATATTCTATTTAATTTCGGCATTTTCATTCAAGAAAACACCGATCTGGGATTTATCCAAATATTTTTTCTTAGTACGAAAAGTTCGAGTCTCAGATAAAAATTAGGTAGGCTGAGAAAAGAAGAAGAAATTGAAATAAATAGCGACCACACTAAATGTGGATTGTCAATTAAAAAGGTCGCTGCTTATAAACAAAATAACCACAAAAAAATTGTTCAAAAACACTTATAATTAATAATTAAAAAATGAGGCCAGAATTTCTCTTATTTTCATATTTCATGAAGACAAAATCGGCATTGTAAATTAGGGGTGCCGAAAACAAATAAAAAAATAAATGAAAATTTTAACAGTGCTATTTTGAAAGACTTGATTTTGATTGAAGCTCCTTTGTTTAAAAACAGCTATGTGAATATGTGTGTGAGCAGAACGTTGGCGCGCCGTGCTTGTTTGGCAGCCGCAGTGGCGTGTGCTCCAGGAGGAAGGGCTACGTATTAGCCCGAAACAGTCGGGCTAAACTCGATCATATTTATTAACTGTCAGCGATGTGAATGTTGTAGAACTCCTTACCGATAGACTTCAGGCGCACAAAATCTTTAACTATTTTTAAGTTTAAGCATTCATTAGTTTTTTTTTTACTAGCCGTATCAGACTGCTGGGCAAAGGCCTCTACCCTGGACTTCCAACTAGCCCTGTTTGCACTAATGTCTGGCTAGCCACCCGAGAACGTATCTAAGTCATCCCAGTATCTCCACCTTTGGTTACCCATCCCGGGGCACCCATTGAGTGGTAATCCCGCGCCCTCTTCTCTGGGTGCATCGGCAGACGTGGCCAGCCCAGTCCCGTTTGAGCATAAGTGTTAATAGTTAGTTCATTTATATACTGACGTCCACGTTCCTATTTATATTGTTGTAAATGTGTATTACTGTACATATGTATGCTTAGTTTGGTTTTTGTTTTTGCTCTCATTTGCTGTAAATTGCGTCATATGCTGAAATCTATTCCTTACATCTTTTTTAAAAGAATGCCTGGATGAGATTACTCTTAAGCGCTAAGGCCATCTATTGCTTAATTAGTCAGTCAGTCAGTACTAGCTATGTTTCCATATTTAATAATAAGAAGCAGATGAAAATATAAAAAACAAGGATAATATAAATTTAAATTCATAACGGGTTTTTGCACCTTAATTACGAGAGGTCAATCTTTTGACCTATAAGAATTTCCAATGGTATTATAAAAAGCGAAATCAAAATATTAATGAATCTAGACTGGTTAGTGTTGAGAATTATCACGTGTTAAGAAGTTTGATACTTTGACATTTGCAATAGGTACAGACAAGAAAAAACTCTTTGTTATTTCTTTGAATGCGAGTATTAAGTGGTAGCTTCTGTGAGGATGTCACCTAACCAAACCAACTAACCAAGAAGATAAAAAGGACATTCCACGATCAGGTTGGGAATGTCTTGAAAAACGGTCAGGTCAAAAGTAACTAATAACTAACTATGTAACTGAATATGGACTGTATGGGCCGATTTTTTTTAAACGGGTAGAGCGGATGCTCTACCAGCCAAACTCGGTATTATTTGTATGGGCCACACTGTTGAATATGTAGGTTGAAAAACAATACTATTTTGTTACTACGACTCCCCAAATTTCCATAACTGTTATGGAAACTTGGGAGGTCGCAGTTTGAGTATAACTGATCTATATGTTAGATTGCAAAGGGCATCAGAATATCAAAAGCGAAAACAAGAACAACATAATCATTAATTGCTTCTACAATGTTGAAGTCATGTGTTGAGATGCTACTCTTGTAGGTACTGGCCATGTAGGTTAAGTATAAATAATGTTATAAATAAAACGTCTTATTTTGAAGAAATAAGGAGAGGCCTTTGCTCATCGGTGGAATGTTGTAATCCTTTGTACCTAATGTTACAAATGAAAAAGTGTTTTAATCATCTCATCATCACATTGAACTGAGGTACTCAAATTAAATTTGATATGGAGATAAAGACGCTACAAAGGACCTAGGATAGATTTTGTCCTATTCGCACAGGATTGTGACAAACAAATTCTTCGTAGACTAAGTCGCGGGCATGAGGAGAAAAATTGTTATAGTCTAGACAGAAATTATTTTTTTATGATCTTTTATTTTGCTACACCGGTTCTGGTTAAATTTGATCCACTTCTAGTGGGTAGGATATACTCGAAATTTGGTATACACATATCGCACTCCCACGTCGATATAGAATACCATCACAGAAATATATCGAGATACATCCTCACGTACCACTTACTACTACAAAAGTTTGCCAATGCTTTACTCAAATAGAATGTATTTTTTTTTTTTTTTTTTTTTTGTTTTTTTTTTTTTTTTTTTTTTTTTTTTTTTATTAAATGGCGTCTGTCCAATTGGACAATTTTGCCAGAAATAGAATGTATTTTGCGGTTTGTTCATGGAGTATTTTACAAATTTGACACCTGTCAAATAAGGGCAACGCGCCGCTACGCCTTGCAAGTGCTCGCTAAGTAAACAAATTGGATATGACACAGATTTCTAGTGGTGTTGGCTGTAACTGTCAGGTCTAGATTGAACTTTGAAGGTAGGTTATTAGTTGCTTTGGTATCTTTAAGCTTAAACAGAAGAGAAAGAAAAAGACCAGAGGCCTTATTGTCTAACGCACTCGGAATCACGATCGTTTTTACCATTTCATTCTGTCGCATGGTTTAGGACGAAGGTAGAAAGAAATAGAGAATACGATCGTAAGGCTGCGTATCCACCGGAGCTGTGCGAGGATGCGTTGCGAGGGAGGTGTTTGTCGTGAACCAATAGAAACACTTCATTTAAAAGGTCCTAAGTATCTTTGTATTCACTTTTTCTGTACGATGTAAAGTGCTCATTATTTGGTGTATTTTTTTTTTACCTGGATCTTGTAACACAGGGACCCCTAGCACAGGATCCAGTGCCAATGATTCTTTTTGTAGGCATTTCTCGTACAATAAACTTTTATCTTTATCTTTAAGTGAATGAAGTGTTTCTATTGGTTCATGACAAACATATCCCTCGCAACGCATCCTCGCACATCTCTGGTGGAAAAGCAGCCTTAACATCAGCGCGTTGGTTCTCTATGGTTTTACATTCACCGTAAAGCTCATGGTAAATTTCAAATGTAATTTCGCACATAAATTCTGAAAAACTCAGAGGTGAGAATCCACGACCCTCTGCTTGAGACGCCAGAAGCAGTCACTGTCGTTCATTCATCATCATCATCATCATTTCAGCCGTAGGACGTCCACTGCTGGACATAGGCCTCCCTCATTGATGCCCAATCATTACAATTGGAAGCGATTTGCAACAACCCTGAACCTGCGGCCTTCACCAAATCGTCTGTCCATCTCGTTGGTGGACGTCCCACGTTGCGCTTGCCAGTCCGTGGTCTCCATTCCAGAACTTTTGGGCCCCAACGGCCATCTGTTCTGCGTGCTATATGGCCTGCCCATTGCCATTTCAACGAGCTAATCCGTTTGGCTATGTCGGTGACCCCGGTTCTTCTACGGATCGGATCTCCTCGTTCATCCGGGTCGACAAATACAAGTCGAGTTTTAACCGCACCCAGAGTTGCCACTTACTATTAATAAATCAATGACTGTATGACGTTAGATCAGTTTAAGTGTTGGTGCAGTGACTCAGTGGTCATCAGTATTGCATAGCATCACTCCAAACATTACCATCGAAGGTCATCTACCGTTACTTTATAATCGTGATGATTAAAACACTCACTATATAAATCAGGGTAATGAGATCCGCGTTTACCTATTGTTTTGACTTATGTCCTCCCAAGCAGAGGTTCGTGGGTTCGAGTCTCTATACTTTATTCGGAAGTTGTGTGAAATGACAAGTATTTCTTTACCATGACTTTTACGGTGAAGGCAAACGTCATCATGAGAAACACGTGCGAATAAATTCTATGGTGTTTTAAGTTTCTAATCCGCTCTGGGCCGAATCTACTACAGTCCAAGCCCTTTAATTTCTAGAGGAGGCCTGTATCCTGCAGTGGGACGTATAGAGGCTGAGATAATGATTAAAGTATGTTCGTATTGGTTTTTGTCATTATTTCCATTACACTTGTACCTATACCTACTTAATTATTATAATAACGAACTGAAATAATTACCTATACTTTGCTCACCCGCGACCTTATGATGAAATCAAGAAATGAACACACACGCTTCTTGCATAAACGTAGCTATCGCAAGGTCGCGGGTGAGCAAAGTAATTGTTTTAGTTCATTGATATGGACCTCCGCACAGTAACGTTTGATTCAATAAATTATTTGAAATCATATATTGATATTATATACAATTAGATCGCTGCATTATTTAGTATGCGTGACATGTTTCGGAAAAATCAGTGGTCCCTTGTCAAAAGTGAATTGGGCATACCTTGATTAGAAATATTTTATAAATACGTAGGTGATCCGTGTACTCAACCATTTTAGATTTATTTATTTGATTCTACCAAAAACATTAACTGAGTAACGTCATATTATCTATGTATCTTGGAATCTAGGCTACCTGTAGATGACGTGACTCCAGTCAACTTCAAGTAAACCTCTGTATACGCAAGTGGATGTTACGTAGGTAAACGAATAGTTTTATGCATAATTTTGCAATAAATAAAACTGGTTAGTGTTTTATGTAGCAACTGATCGATGGCGACGTGATATTTTGCATAGATACCAAAGTATGACAATCTCGCGATGCGTAAAGTTGGCAAAAGCGGACTCGCGAGACTAGACTTTTTTTTTCTTCGGACGGACTGTTGCTGTTAGCCTCGACGGCTTTTACAGCTTACCGGAGAGAGGGCGAGCCGCCAGAGGGGCAGCTCAGCAAAGGGTGGTTTTCTTAGCATGCCAAAGGGTGCTCCTATTGAGCCGACCTCGGACTTTGGACGCTAAGTAGATTTTTGCAAGCAATCGGAATAACAAACTGACCAGCGATTCAGCCTATCTCATCTGATAGAAAGTAGGGGTATGGCCAAAGGTAACTCACTGGTTTATTTAGTAGTATATCCCCGCTAGCCTATAAGAATTAGGGCTCTTTACCTAGGTTTAATCATCATCATCATCATCATCATCATCATCATCATCATCACAGCCTATATACGTCACATATCAGGGCACAGGCCTCCTCTCATAATGAGAGGGATATTTGCGTAATTCTTACGCGGCCCAGTGTGGGTTGGGAACTTCTTCGCAGGCGTGTGCAAGTTTCTTCACGAGTTTTTAAGCTCATAGTAAACTTTAAATGTAATTTCGCACATTAAAAAAAACTCAGAGGTGCCGAACTCACGAACCTCCGCTTGAGAGGCCATAGGGTCAAACCGCTAGGCCACCAAGGCTTTTTAGGTATTAAATGAGTAATTTAATTAAAATTCTTTCCATGTATATCACTTTACATGTACCTATTTGGTTTATCACATAACCAGTACATTTAAAAATATCGTTTGAATTTATTTAGTTATTAACATACATCAAATTCTGGCCACAGTAGTTACATTATGCAGTACTAAGAAAAAACCTTGGATGAAATCAATGAAGACTTAGCTTATAATGAAGCTATTAATCCAACATTGTATGAAACCACATTTACAGGAACGACCGCTTTAGCCTAGTTGGTAGTGACCCTGCCTACGAAGCAAGAGGTCCTGGGTTCAAATCCCGGTAAGGGCATTTATTTGTGTGATGAGCATGAATATTTGTTCCTGAGTTATGGATGTTTTCTATGTATTTAAGTATGTATTTATCTATATAAGTATGTTTATCGTCGTCTAGTACCCGTAGTACAAGCTTTGCTTAGTTTGGGACTAGGTCGATTTGTGGAAGATTGTCCCCTAATATTTATTTATTTATTATTTATTTACATTCAAATTTGTACAATGAATTTTAAATCCTCAATCGTTCAATTAAAGTTGAGTTTCACATTAATTTTCACAGTAACAAAGTAAAATACAAGTTTGGGATTAGGTACGTACCGTAAATTGGGGTTACTTTGAAATGCGGGGCTACTTTAGAAAACAGTTTTTTACGCAGTGTCCTTATTTTTTAAGACCATCTGTGGTAGTGAAATAACTACCTTGATAAATCACCCAGCTTTTTACGTCATTTCCTCTATCGGGCTATGAATATTTGTGTTTTTATAACCATTTTAAAACTATCAAAGTAGCCCCAAAATTTCCTAAAGTAACCCCAGTTTACCGGTAAGTTATTATAGCAATTAGTTAAAAATTGCATTAGCGTTTGAGAAACAGTTAAGTGTCTTAGCTTGGTTCCATTGCACGATGGTTACGCGCGTAAGATTTGATGTAAATAGTCGTATTACATGACTGTTTGGTTATCAAATAATGAAGAACTTTCAAAATAACGCGCTATACGCTTGGCATCATTACCTTATAACTAAAAGAACTCTAAGCCTATATAGAGAGAGAAGGCTCAGAATCGCTCAACGAGCTATGGAGAGGGCTATGCTCGGAGTTTCTCTACGGGATCGAATCATGAACGAGGAGATCCGTAGAAGAACCGGGGTCACCGATATAGCCAAACAGATGGCCGTCGGGGTCCAAAAGTTCTGGAATGGAGACCACGGACTGGCAAGCGCAGCGTAGGACGTCCACCAATGAGATGGACGGACGATTTGGTGAAGGCCACAGGTTCAGAGTAGATGCAAGTCGCTTCCAACCGTAATGATTGGGCGTTAATGAGAGAGGCCTATGTCCAGCTGTGGACGTCCTATGGCTGAAATGATGATGAAAAATGATGAAAATAACTTGAGATTAAAAAAGCGTAAGACTGACGTAACTAGCAAAAGTCGGAACAGATCTGCTGGCTTTAGCATCTTTTTATTCCCTATAAAGTTTAGACCAGTGATACTCAAAGTGGTCTTCGACTCCCAGAGGTCAACGAAGACTTGCAAGGGGTCAACGGACGCAAAAAAAAACACATTTGAAGTTACATTAGTAGTAGTTTGATTACTTTGCGACAAATATATCAATTTTAAGTAGTCTACCTAAAATTGAAAAATATTGCTAGGGGTCTAATACACACAAAAGTTTATGATCTCTGATTTAGACCATTGTCGATAGATAAACCTACTTGTTGACTGTTCAGGTGGCACTTTCTGATAGATTTTGTTATTAAATAGGATCACTAAAATATATTATGTAGAAAGGTGCTTTAAGCTATCTAGTGTCCTAGTTAAGTTTAAAAATAAAAAGTAGTAAATATGTTATTTTTATGAAATTAATATTGTTTTGTAATTTGATAACACAATCGGATCTAATTGTACATGCTGCGGTCGGAGTGATAAATATAATGTCTCCATTGCGATAACAATAACAGATAACGCAAAGTGGGTTAACTCAGTACTGGAGTAAAGCCAATTCTGCCGCTCAAATAGAACAAATTCTATTAAAAAGGGAATTTAGCCACCTAATTCGTAATACTAACGCAGTTTTACAAATAAAATAAAACTAGTAAAAAAAAATGATTGAGGTAAAATTATACAGGATGAGAATCAGAATGAGAACACAAAATGATCAATATTTACCTCCGCCTTCAGGCAGCATTTGTGACATCCAAATCCAGTTTAGTATGCACTACACAATATTCACAGGCACATGTTCGGTGCGCTCGCGCCGACTGCGCCCGGCGAGGTTATGCGCACGTTATCAGCCCGCGGAGGTCGGCACTCTAATCTAAATACAGCCATCTCCGACATCTCGGCCCGAACCAAAATCGCTCGTATTACTTTCAGCTTTCATGCGAACATAGGACCTAAATTTAGAGACGGCTCGCTACCGAAATAAAAGAGTTTTTACGTGTTTTTCAGCCGGCCGTGCCAGCGCGTAACTCGAGATAGGTGCCGTATTAGGGAAGCGCGCGCACGCTTTTGGGTATTTAGTTTCGGCGCTGAAATTAGCGGCGCGGGCGACGATGCGCCGGCACCTGCAGCGGCGGACTGCGGCCTTATATGGCACTCGCGGCCGCGTACGGAAGTCTTGCGCTTGCGCTTCTTCCACTTTACTGTTGAGTCATTACGCGAGCGGAAAATTGAGACCAGGATTTTGGCGCAGAGATATTTAAAAACCCTTTCAAGCGCACCCGCGTGAAAATATTGACAGACTTTATCTGAAAAATGGAAATTAAAGGCTTCTTTTGTGAAATTGTTTGATATCATTATTTTTTTCAAGAAAGGGATAGACAAACTTAAAAAGAAAGCATTAAAACAGTCTATTTGATTTAGTTTAGTTTTCGTATTCCTTTTACCTGTGCATTGCTAGAGAAGTTTCATTCGATTTAAATTATTATGTTTGACTAGTTGAAAAAATTATATAAGTAGCTTTAATTTTCTTCTGGGTAGGTAACTATATCACGTAATTATATCACGATTTTATGGCTACATTTAAGCTCATTCAAAAATAACTAGATCACCTGCTATCTACCTATACTTAATCCGTTACTGAAGTGGGTGTACGTTATTTTTTGCATTAAGTATTGTACTTTACTTAAAGCAAAATGAGCAGTGAGACATCTAATGAAAAGCAATTACCGCCGCCCATGGATACCTATAACACAAATTAATTAACAAAATAACAAAAAATAATACTTAAGAATAAAACATACTTTACCTTCATAAAAATATGGAATTTTCGAAATTGATGACTGAACCACTTGATTTCAGTCATAGCTTTTTACAGAAAAGTATAAATAAGACAATAACAATTCTTAGTCCTATTTATGAAGAAGGAAAAATATAGTAATTAAATAGTCTGATCATTATATTCCTGTAAACGTAATTAATAAAACAAATCGTTTTATTACTTTGCTATATAATGAAGAAGACATCAGTATAATTATATTCTCCGAGTATTTTATTAGTAATGCAATAACGTAATTGCAATTTTATTGTTATAGGTCCATTCACAAGAGCAGGCACGAATGAATTGAATAAGTGAATGATAATATCTATGTGTCCATCACACACAATACAGGTTGATTCAATAAGAGATCATAGTGTTTTTGGAGAACCCTGTGTCATAAACAGTGTAAAAAAATCCTAACTCGTACCTAATACGCAGTAAAAATACAGTCAACTACAACATATAGGGTAAGTTTTTAATTCTATAAATAAATTGTTTTGCACGCTCACGCCGTGAGCCGCGGAAGTTGCAGTGAAAAAGCTAACTTCGTATGATTTTCGCATCTTTTCGCTGTGATTTCACAGATTGCGGCGTGATAACAAAGAAATTAAATAAAAAGTCAATGTTAAATTTATCTCTTTATCTTTTTCTTGGACAAAGAAGTAGGTATTATGTAATTGTTTACAAAATATTTGGAGGCCCCTGTATAAGAACGGCACTCCCACATTGACAAGTGACATTACTTTCGTTCAATTCATTCGTGCCAGCTCTTATGAATTGACCTATAGTTATAATTATTTTAAAACATATGCTCTACATAGATTAGATTAGATTTAATTTATTTCTTTCCTTCTCAAAAAATAAATTATATTTAACATATTAGAAAATTACTAGCTGTTGCCCGCGACTCCGTCCGCAAAGAATAGGGGTATAAAAAAATTGCCTACGACCTATTCTCAGACGAACCGAATACGGAGAAAAAAGTTTCATAAATTCGTTCAAGCCGTCTCGGAGGAGTTCGATAACAAACACCGTGACACGAGATTTTTATATATTAGACTAGCTGTTTCCCGCGACTCCGTCTGCGAAGAATTGGGGTGGGTACACAAAAAATAGCCTACGACCTATTCCCAGACCTACCGAGTATAGAGATAAAAGTTTCATAAAAATAGGTCAAGCCGTTTCGGAGGAGTTCTATAACAAACACCGTGACACGAGATTTTTATATATTAGAAGAGAAATAACCAATTCACAAAAGGAACGTCATTATTATGAATACAAAAATGAAGTGAATGTTAAGAATTAGTCTGAAAATAAATAAATTATTCGAAATTTCCCGTAACCTGGTGCATTTCATTCCCAGCATGCGGTTACTCGTACATCACTCTGAAAGATTGAAACTAGAACTAATATGTACCTACCTACAGGCCAAATAAGTGGTCTATTTAAACTAATATCGAACTTTCAAACTGATTGTTGAATTGACAGACACGTACTCATCGCTATTATTGTTTTATGATGTGCAAACTTACTTAACTGTACTAACTGTGTGGTAGACCACACCACTTATTTAGCCAACTGTACACGTATGGTTACATAACCAATAGTATTTTTTATGTTAGGTACTTTTAACGTCATTGAAAAATGATAAGGTTGAATGTCACATTTACTTGTAGTTGAAATTAGTCTTTGATGTTTTAAGCTCTACAAATGATAATAAATAATAAATAAATAATAAACAGTGATCGGTTATTTGGATTCTCCCTCGCGGGATATCAAGTAGAAAAGTTAATAGATACGACAGTTTCCCGCGATACCGAACAAACCGTACAAAAATAAAACAATTTAAATTATCTCTAAGGAATTTTAACTATCTATATTAACTTTTCAACTTGATATCCCGCGAGGGAGAATCCAAATAACCGATCACTGATAATAAATTCACGTGACAATTCACACCAATTGATCTAGTCCCAAAGTAAGCTAAGCATAGCTTGTGTTATGGGTATAAGGCAACGGATAAACATACTTATATAGATAGATACATACTTAAATACATATTAAACATCCAAGACCCGAGAACAAACAATCGTATTTTTCATACAAATATCTGCCCCGACACGGGAATCGCACCCGGGACCTCAAGCTTCATAGTCAGGGTCTCTAACCATTAGCTAGGCCATCTGGTCGTCAAACTGACGGATACTGAGCTTTAGAGTGCTAAAAGAATTTCTTGGTCGACTATACAAAATTCAGATTGGTTGACTGTACACGCGCCTGCGCCGTAATTAGCAACATCCTTTGGACCGCTATCTCGCCGCACCTCGTCCTATCTCAGCCTATCGCGAACTCTCGACGGACAAGATTAAGTAAATGCGCTTAAATTGCAACTGCTATATGCAAATTCCGGATAGCGAATAGGTGTCGATCGTAATGGTTCAAGTACTACAGTAGGCTATGATAATAGTAATCGACCCTATAGCCCACTGGTATTGTGGTGTCACCAATGCAGTCGGTCATCGCATGGCTTCTGGCGAACTGTTGGTGAGTAGCGACACCGTGAACCTGAGACCTTGGGGGGTAAATATATTTATATACACACATGTGCTTATACACACACGGTCGTATGCGTAACTGCTTACACACCCACCCTGTATATAGTTTTTGCAATTTTTGGCCACCTGTCTCTTCTGCTGGCCAATTATTAAGTGTGAAAATCGTGAAAGCTTAATACTTTATATTGATGATATTTTTTTTAATAGCCCCTGGATTTCAAACTCGCCCTGTCTGCACTTGTTTGGCCGGTTGCTCGAAAACGTCTAGGTCATCCCATCATCTTCGCTTTGGTCTGCCGTGGCGCCGATAACCATCCTGGGGCATCTAAAGTAACCCGCGCCCACCTCTCTAGGTGCATGTGGCAGACGTAGCCAGCCTAGACTTATTTCAGCCTGGCGGTTGCTTTACTTACATCTACGATGAAAGTTTTGGAGCGCAGTACAGTGTTACGGACTCGATCGGTCCTTTTTACATCTAAAATGCTGCGCTCCATAGCTCTTTGGCAGACTTTTAATCATCATTATCATCATCATCCCAGCCTATATACGTCCCACTGTAGGACACAGGCCTCCTCTCAGAATGAGAGGGCTTGGGCCGTAGTTCTCACGCGGGCCCACTGCGGATTGGGAACTTCACGCACACCATTGAATTTCTCCACTATAATAGGTATATGTATCTATTTATTTGTTGCACACTTTTTATACAGAATTTGTTTGTGCTGATTCCGGTCCAACAAGTTTGATGCACGGATATGAAGGGTTTGACTGAAAATTAGCGCTGTAGCAGGCATCTACTGCAGCTTATGCTGAGTCAAACTCCTTTTCGACATCTACAATTATGTTTTTTGTTTTTATTGTTATTATTGTTGTTTTTATTTTTCTCAGTGTATTAGTCAGTGTATTTTCTTTTTTGATGTCGAATAAAGTTATGTCTATGTCTATGTCTATGTGTCTGCAGGTTTCCTCACGATGTTTTCCTTCATCATAAAGCTCATGATAAATTTCAAATGTAATTTCGCACATAAATTCTAAAAAACTCTTTAGGGCCGGCAACGCACTGGTATCGCGTAAAGCGCTGCGAGTGTCTATGGACAGTGGTGTTCATTTAACATCAGGTGACCCACTAGTTCGTTTGTCTGGCCTCTCTAACATAAAAAAAAACTCAAGCAAGCCGGGATTTAAACCCACAACCCTGTGCTTGAGAGGCCATAGGCACACGGCGAACACGACGTACAAATACGCGTTCTTGAATCTACATAAGCACGACGACGTCTGTACACGCGTACGCCTACATACATCGCGCGCGCACTCTTCTGGATTCCGGCAATCTGCGCCTTGAGGGGAGGGGTAACTTGAACCGGTGCGGGGTGGAGCGTGGCCATTCTGTACGTTAGTACTATTATATATTCTGTGCCATAGGTCAAACCACTATGCTACAACGGCTTCAATAATAATTATTATTATTGATGGTAATGAAGATGTTAATTTATAGGGTTCCGTACCCAAAGGGTAAAAACGAAAACCCTATTACTGAGGCTCCGCTGTCTGTCCGTCTGTCCGTCTGTCACCAGGCTGTATCTCGGGATCCGTGATAGCTAGAGAGTTGAAATTTTCACAGACGATGTATTTCGGATGCCGCTATAACAACAAAATAAATACTAAAAAATGGAATAAAATAAATATTTAAGGGGTCTCTCATACAACAAACAGGATTTTTTTGCTCGTTTTTGCTCGATATTGATAACGGCAATACGTAGACACTTGAAATATTCACAGTACATTTAATTATATATTAACTTTAAAAAAAACATTAAATGTAAATAAAAAAATATTTAAGGGGGGCTCCCATACAACAAACGTGATTTTTATAGATAATTGTACGGAACCCTTCGTGCGCGAGTCCGACTCGCACTTGGCCGGTTTTTTATGTTAAATTAACTTTAGTTTGTTTCACTACTCGAGAAGTCTACAAGCGGGCCTGCTGTGCCTTGTGCGCTGCGAACCCTGCAGCCGGCTGCGCCCACGCTGCGCCCGCGCCGCCCGCGACGCTTTTACCACTGACACGCTTCCATTCATTACCCATTGACAACTTTGACTGCTCTATTTTGTAATATAGAATACAAAATAAAATATGCATTAAAAATCGTGTACGGTTCAATACCGTACAGCACTTTTTAGCCTAGAATCGCGCCCTACTTTAGTTATAAGTCGCAGCGCCGACAACAGCACACAGCAACAGCACTTTTTACCTAAGACTGCACAAGGTTTTTAAAATTACTCGTAAATAAAAAGACAAAGGATCAGTGTAAAGGAGATTACTCTAAACTATATAAAATATGTAAAATTTTACCGGCTAGCCTGAAACATAAATATCTTCTACTTGTAAACAATCATAGTAATCAGGATCGTTTCACTAATTTGGTGCAACATAAAACTGGCACAAGGTCAATGTCCAAAGGTAAATTTGAAATACCCATGGTAAAAACTATGGAGATAGAACGTTAAAAAAACGAGTCCCATATTTACTCAATAGTTTACCCGAGGACATAAGACGTGAGCCTACACTTGCTAAATTTAAAAGTTTACTAAAAAAAATTTGTTAAATTCGTTGTAACCATTTATGTATAATTGTATTAATTTAATCTATTTTAATAATTTATAAGCTATGTTTATATAAAGCGAGTTACCTGCAGTCAAACTGCGTAAGCAGTTTTGCGGGGCATGGTTTAAATGAAAGTGTAACTTTTTATGAATAAATATATTACATACATACATACATACATACATAATATAAACTGATCTTAACAGTTACTCTGACACTCTTAAAATAAACGTAAAAGATACACGGTCTCGCTGCTATACTAACTTGTTAACTTTAACTTATAAATACTTCAACAACTGCAACAAGGAGCCCTACGGAAACTCGGTAGCGGCCCCTACAAATCGTAAAAAATAATTTTGAAAAAAATGAGAATGATGAAAAGCGTTATGGTCGCTACAAAATTATCTTAGCATAAGTCAGTTTTTTTTTATGTTAGAGAGGCCAGACAAACGAACTAGTGGGTCACTTGATGTTAAATGATCACCACTGTCCATAGACACCCGCAGCGCTTTACGCGATGCCAGTGCGTTGTCGGCCCTAAAAGGGAGAGGAGAAAGGAAAGGGAATAGAGGAGGGGGAGAGGTATTGGGCCCCCGGCGCTCTCACTGACCGTACGAAACGCAGCAGGAGTACTGCTGCTTCATGCCGGTGTTCTGTGAGAGGGTGGTATTGCCCCGGACGAGCCGGCCCATTCGTGATGCAGCGGCTAGCTACAAAATGGCTCTATCACTACTAAAACACACCACCTCCACTCCACCACTGAATGTTCGCCATCTTAGCCTAAATACATCCCACTGCAGGGCACAGGATCATTATTGCATGAAAAAATAAATAAGACGAATTGATAACGCCTGGAAGAGCTTCTGGTCCATGAAGGAGCTATTGAAGGGTAACCTTCCATTTTCACTCAAGCGGAAACTCGTCGACACATGTTTACTGCCCATCCTAACCTACGGTGCTCAAACGTGGTCCCTGACTGAAATTCAGAAGTCCAAATTGAAGGTCTGCCAAAGAGCTATGGAGCGCAGCATTTTAGATGTAAAAAGAACCGATCGAATCCGGAACACTGTACTGCGCTCCAAAACATGCATTGTAGATGTAGGTAAAGCAACCACCAGGTTGAAATGGAACTGGGTTGGCCATGTCTGCCGCATGCGCTTAGAGAGGTGGGCGCGGGTTACCACTGAATGGGTGCCCCAGGATGGTTATCGGCGCCGCGGCAGGCCAAGGCGAAGGTGGCGGGATGACCTAGACACGTTCTCGAGCGACTGGTCAAACACGAGTGCAGACAGGGCGAGTTGGAAGTCCAGGGAGAGGCCTTCGCCCAGCAGTGGGACATTGAAACAGGCTATTAAAAAAAAAAATCTAAGACGCCATCTGACACGTTCTAACGTCCTATTCTCATTGATTCAAAGCGATGTTTATTCCAAATATAGAACGTAATGTGTCGAAAATTACATACACACAGTATGATTACCCGAATATGCGCAGTGACAGAACACGTTGCCGCCCCCGCCGGATCGCGCCCGCCCCCGCGCCGGGCACGCGGCGCATTTACACTTCGAAAGTACCTACCTAGTTAAAGCCTGACCAGTAATATATAAAGGGTACAAGGCGGGATATAGGTAACGCCACCAGAGTTGAGGCCACGCACACAACCACATCTCTTGTAATGACAGCGGGATTTTGACGTTGTGTTGTCGTTAACCACCGAGGAATTGGGCTCCGAGCTTCGATGTATGGCGCTATGGCCGCTACAGTAACTAACTAAAATAGGTAATAATATTCCGAATGGGCCGCGAAAGAATTACGTTGGCTTGCAAAGTGCCTTTAGAATTTGGAGGGTGACCTAACGCATGAACATTACTGGAAGATCATATAGTTGACGCCGGACTACGATCGTTCGGCTAATAAGGACAACGTCAAAATCCCGCTGTCATTACATGAGATGTGGTTGTGTGCGTGGCCTCAACTCTGGTGGCGTTACCTATAATAGGTTTTTGAGTTCTAGCGGTTTGAAAGTTGGTCATCACAAATAGTTAATACGAATGGTAACCATTTCTGGGCATTTATTTTAACGTTTCAACCGCCCAATTTATCCGGTCACATTAAACAAAATGGTTGTAGATTTTGATGGGGCTTTCGGTTATATATTAGAGGTTGTACCTCTATCTTATTCCAGTTTCCAGTACCGGAATATTGTCCCATTTCTTAATCCCCTTCTTTTAAGTGAACAAAATACTCACTATTTTCAGATACCCATAATTATTTAATACTGATCATGGTTGTTTGTGAGCTCTACATTTTGAGATTAAAATCTCATTGTTCAAAAAAGGTGACGAGACTAGACATGTTCTTTCCGTGTATACTCTTCATTCAAAGAAAGTGCTACTCGTATTATTTACATTTTGGATTATTCTATGTTTATGCCATTATTATTCGCGATTCTGCACAATATGGATTCCAGGAAAACGCAATTGATCACATTCGTTATTCTTCACACTTATTGAAATGAAATGTAATTATTTATTCTGCTTTAGACATGATATTACAAAGTATGTTGTAGAGGAGTGTTACTGTGCCGTGATATGTCTTGCCAGATTATTATTTATACTACTTATATTATTATTTTTACGCTATAGCATTTTTAATTTAACTCTTATAAACTTCACTTTTAATCTTAACCTCTAAGGCTGCGTCTCCACCAGAGATGTGCGAGGATGCGTTTGCGAGGGATGTGTCTGTCATGAACCAATAGAAACACTTCATTCACTTAGGACCTTTTAAATGAAGTGTTTCTATTGGGTCATGACATAAACATCCCTCGCAACTCATCCTCGCACAGCTCCGGTGGATATGCAGCCTAAGTCTAGAGTTTAGAGACACTACATTTTATACCGAGTGTTTTTCATACAAAATTAACATCTTGTATTCCGTAATTTCAATTGAACTGCCAAGTGTTAAATATCAATGGTTACACAAGCGAAGCTGCAGGTAAAGACTAGTTATAAATAATTTATCAAAAAGTGACATTAGGCTATGAAGCGGTCACGAGAGGACAATAGTTTTTGCGGTAGTCCGCGTGGGCTACGTATTTGGGCGCGTGCTTCTTCACTAATGGCCGGCCTACGTGCCGCCAGTACACTGGGACGAGTAATTTTAACGTTATTATCATCTAATAACATATTATTTGGATGCAACATGAGATTATGGCATGTGTAGTTGGGTGGGGCCGTGAAGCGTTTCAACCGCCGTGTCCCGTGTGTTACCAAAATCGACTAATATTACGTCTATCAACAAGAAATCCTAGAGACCACCACCACGCGTGGTGTTTTGTGTGGTCGCAGAATTGCAATGGGTTTCAGTTCATGGACACTGTCCTTAGATTTTGGTAACACACGGGATACGGCTGTTGAAACGGTTGGCGGCCCCACCCAGTTACGTTAAAGTAGATTTTTCTAAACATTTTTTTAGGAAAAAATACGGATAACTCACGTCTATGATTAAGTTCGACTGACTTCTTTTCTGTAAGTCAGGTTGCAGTAGATTTTAAGCAAAGAATTAAAAGTAAACATAGATAATAGATAAGGAGGTTTAGTCCCAACCAGTCGCCAACAGTAAGGCAGCCGGAGAAATTACTCAACTGACACGTGGGATATTTTATGTTAATTCTTTATGCTATCACTGATCATCACTGATGTCCATGAGTGTTATCTCTTATATTACCATCAGGCGATCCCCTTTTGCTACATTATTTCATAAAAAAATAAAAGTAGTAAGAGTTAGTAAGATTTGCCAGACGCACTGTACATCAGTGTGTACATACACAGTACCAGCGGTATGATAGATCTGTTCACTGACTTCAAGACGACACTTAACATCCTCGTGAATGGCGCTCCTTAAACGGCGTCACTTTATTTAACGACCGCTATGTTTGGCTACAAAACATCGTATCTTAGGTCTTCGGCCAATTCTTCAGTTTATAAACTAGATTCCCTTTATGGTTTTAAGTTTACACCATATACAAACACAAGTTACATCTCGACAATCTCGTGTGGAATAGTAATCCTTTTTCTGGGGAGCACCTTGGTGTCAACTATTTTTATTTGTCATTCAAAGACCCAAGTAATTGTTTCAGTTCAATGATATGGACCTTTGCAAAGTAACGCCTGATTCAATGAATTCAATGAAAAGCTATTCGAATTGTCAATTGAAACTTTGTACATAAAACTCTACATATATGTATGTATGTAAAGTCCTGACCGATATATCAACGCACAGCCCAAACCACTGAACTTGAAATTTGGCACACACATCATAAAAGTACACTAAGATTTTTTTTTTACTGGTTTATAATAGATTCCCACTGCTGGGCAAAGGCCTCCCCTCTGGTCCTCCATTGTTCCCTGTTTCGAGCCAAGTCTGCCCAATCGTTTAATACCGCAAAGAAGAAGAAGTTTTTTTTCGAAATTCCTACGGATAATTATTTTTGTTTCAAAGTATATCTTTGCAACTATACCTAATTATTACAGATTTCATATACCTATGGCATGCAAATAGGTAATTATAATTTTTAGGATTTTCGGAAAATTTCACCGGGATAAGGGAAGAATGGGGTGAAGAAATATTCAATTAAATGTGACCCTATTTCCGTAACCTTCCTTTTGGATCATAGAGCTGCAGTAAAACAGGATTTTTGAAATTTCCCGCAGGATAGAGATCGGTAGTTGATCATAAATTTTATTTGTGGGCGGACGAAGTGCACAAAGGCAAACTTGTCCCTTAAATAGATCTCTTCCTTTCTGGCCGAGAGAGAGAAAAAGAACCTATCTTGGTTGACAAATTAAGGACTATATACTATCATATTTCAGTTTTAACAGCCTCAATACCAAATTGAAAGCTCGAATCGCTTCACTTGCCAAAAAGGGAAACTATTTATGGTACTTCCGGATACGAATATAACGTGGGTGTCGGATCCACAGACGGTATGAATCAAACGACAAGTATTGGGATCGTGCCAGTTGATATAAATGTCGTTTAGTAGATTACAACGTAATAAAATCGGCGATTATTCTAATGAATTGGTGGTCGGAGGTATTGTTTAATAGGTGACTAGCTTGCGACCACGGTTACACCTGCAGAACTCTATATAAAGTACACTATGAAGGACTATATAATATACTTACTCGGCGTCAAAAATATCGCCCCTCCTATTTGTGTACTATTTTTCTGAAACGCTCTAACTCACAAGCCGTTATGTTTCGTTTAAATTAAACATATTTAATTTAAAACACATTAAACGTGCTTTTAATTGATACTGCATAATATTAATTAGGTAACATAATTTCGCTAAGGTCTAGCTTGAATCTGATTTTCGCGGAGGGGCGATATTATTGACGCCGAGTATATATCTACGCACCAGTGTCGCTAAGAAGTCGACATGTTGCTAACATAGTTCGCAGTTTTGATGTGTACAGCCCTAAAAGGAATTTCTATGCAAAATTTCGCTTTCTGGAGCCTAGAGTTTGGTGTGGCGGTGACACTGTCATTCAGCCAAACAGTCAAGACTTTATTGTGTGTGCATTACAATTCAGTTTAGTTTGCATATTGATTTGAGATTCGAGCTTTTTAGATCACGATTTGGTAGTGATTTTTGGTATTTATTTAAAAACTTTAGTAAACTACATTATTATCCTTATCCATACTTTTAATATTCTAAATGTGAAAGCGTGTTTATTTTTGTGCTTTTTTTCACGTCAAAACTGAGCGACAGATTGCCGTGATTTTTTGTATAGACATAGATGAAGAGCATTGGTACTTTTCACCACGGGAAAATATCTCATTTCCACGGGAAAACACGTTTTAATCTACTTCAGCGGGGGTGAAGCTGGGGGCATCAGTTATTTTTTAAATAATTTGAACTATCTGTTGACGTCGCGAGTCTTACCACCTTGCCTTGAAATCCCATGGTTCCGCAATTTAAAAAAATCCAAAAAGTGAATCAAAAAAATATCATTACAAAACTCTACTACAAAATACAAACAAAAAAGTGGTTATAAAATTCCACGATAATCAATTGATAAATGCTACCTTTAGAGGAGAATAGACACCACAAAGGCATTATTGTCTAAGCCAAAACGGAGACTCTTCGCTCGCGCTTCATGCTCACTCAATCAATAACTCTACATTCCCATTTTATTAACCATACCGCAAAAAAGTAAAAAAACCGTCTGTTTTCCAAAAGTTACCTTAACGTGAGACCTACGCAGACATTGCCTAAAACAATCCAACAGCAGTCTCCAAACCAATTTAGTTATAACAATCTGATCATACCTAAAGAAGGCTTCGATAAATTGTCGACATTTTAGTCGACCGCGAAATATTTCCTTATGCCCTGAGGTAGGGCTGCGTGACGTCGATGCATTGGAACTATCGATAGGTAGACCTTATATTGCGAAATTAAAATAGCGAACTACGTATCGTGCCGGTCCATTTACGCTAATGGTATGAAGCAGAGGAGTGAATGGCGCGGCACTATACGAAAATCGAATTTTGTAGAACCCCCAGTAGTCCAATGAAAAACCCCAACGCATTGGAACAGTGGATTTTTTTATTTTGTTATATGGCACGACTGGGTAGCCGAGTGGCAAAGAACCTAACTACAAAGCTTGAGGCAAAGAGTATTGTAATATTATATGAACAAGAGTGGCAACTCTATGGTCAAATATGCATGTATGGAAGGTGCTGCCGCCCTACGGCTGCTCAAGAACTAATGTGACGTTTCTATAGATGTATACTGTAACGGAACGTTTGGCGGCATCTGTCGGGATTCATAGTCACTTCGTTGGAAGCATCGATTTTGGGAATTCTTTTACTGTAGCTTAAACAACAGCGAGTGACAGTGACAGTGACGTTTGTTTCGAGTTTGAAGTTTGACAGCTTGATTCCTCATCGTCATCAAGGATGGCTGCCGACGTACGCAAAGTGAAGGGAGCTGCGTGACAAATAGGCCTCCGCCTTGGAATCCCGAGGCATCTTATTTTTTTATTGCCTAATGGCTGATTTTTTATAGAGGAACAACTTCAAAAGTTGTGAGTATTTCATTCCTGAAGTTAGTTCAGTGTTTTTTCTGGAACTTTCGATGGTAACAATAGTTTACTCTTTCAGGATATGGAACCCTAAATTTTGTGTCGCCTGGAACCCTATTTTGTTCAGCCGTCAACACTACACTGGTGAGTATCATGAAGACTGGCAGATTCAGTCAACATTTCTGTAAAGTTGATATTAAATGTTGACGTTTTGTTTCAGGAATTTTGCCCTAATAAAGCACTAGATCTAAGGGTGGGAGAAGGCTAAGACCAGTCCTTCGAGGTGAATATTGGTTATGCCTTTCCATATAGTCTGTAACCCGTAGATGTGTTGATGACGGTTGTAACAAATAATGTTTTGTTTCAGGGTGGAGAGAGTGTTTTGTGCTTTGAGTTTTCCTTTTATCTTTTATCACTTTCCTGGGTGAAGCACTTCTTTACTGCTGTGCTCTTCATGCTATATTTTGCTACATTGCTACATCTGTCTCTGTCTTCAATATTGGGTGGAAGCTGAGAGTGCGGAGAGAAAGCACGGGATAACCCGACGGTAGAAGCACGGAGTGAGTGTGATCTGTCAGGTTTGAAAGGAGCCCTCCTGTAAGTCAACATTCAATCTCTCGGCAACCCTTGACACTGTAGTTTTTTTCAAATAAGTTAGGAAGCAACAATTTATCCAAACAACGCGAACTGTTAACGCGACCCTGTTTCTCTTCTGTCTTGGGAGTCTGACCTTACATTTAAGCTAAACCATGTAAGAACCAGTGTTTAACATCACCTTCACTGCCATTAAACGACTTTCACTACAGAGGAGTATTATTTATTTGTCTCAGTCTCACACCGACAAACATCAACCAACTTTTTACAATACCACTTTTATTTGTCCCAGAGCAGTACACCTTGACAAATTTTATTTAGTCTCAAGTAGCAGCTTGACAATACCTATCTATATCTATATGTTGGTAGTGATGTACAGCTATAGATACGCGTACCTATAGCAATGTATAGTCAAGGATTTTAATTGATAGGCTAATTGCCACTATTCGTATTTTAGCCGTCTAATTCAAATCAGCATATACGAAGTATAAGCGGCTAAACCCGATTTGCATTATACGGCTAAAATACGAACATTGGCAAGTGGCCTATCAATTAAAGTCCTTGACCGTAAAATTTGGTACGCCATGGCCATGGCCGATGAATGACAACTGACAAGTTTGACAAGTCAACCAAGATGGCCGCTAATTTAGTTCTTCGGCAAACACCAGAGATCGCTGTAGTCGCATGAAAAGTGATGATATATGAAAGTGTGCCCCCCCTGGCTTGAGGTCCAGATGCCGTATTGTCTAACGCTTCTGACGCTTGCCTTCGCTTTCACCATCTCTTTCTGTCATCATCTTATACCGTTTGAGAGAAAGAGATAGTGATTGCGAAGGCAAGCGTCAGAAGCGTTAGACAATAAGCCGGCTGGTTTCGTTCCCCGGTCGCAGTAGATATTTGTATGAAAAATATGAATGTTTGTTCTAGAGTTTTAGGTGTTTAAGTGTGGCAAACTCCTCAATTTCTTTTTTCTATAATTTTTTAGGGTTCCGTACCCAAATTGTAAAAACGGAAACCCTATTACTGGGGCTCCGCTGTCCGTCCGTCCGTCCGTCCGTCTGTCACCAGGCTGTATCTCGGGAACCGTGATAGCTAGAGAGTTGAAATTTCCACAGATGATGTATTTCGGTTGCCGCTATAACAACAAATACTAAAAAAATGGAATAAAATAAATATTTATTTAGTAGTGGTAGAGCCATGTTGTAGCTAGCCGCTGCATCACGAATGGGCCGGCTCGTCCGGGGCAGTACCACCCTCTCACAGAAAACCGGCGTGAAGCAGCAGTAATCCTGCTTGCGTTTCGTACGGTCAGTGAGAGTGCCGGGGGCCCAATACCTCACCCCTTCCCTCTCCCCCTCCCCCTCCCTATCCCCCTTCCCCTATTCCCTCTCCTTAAGGGCCGACAACGCACTGGCATCGCTTAAAGCGCTGCAGGCAGGTGTCTATGGACAGTGGTGATCATTTAACATCAGGTGACCCACTAGTTCGTTTGTCTGGCCTTTCTAACATAAAAAAAAAAAAAAAAAAAAAAATAATAATAATTTTTATAGATAATTGTACGGAACCCTTCGTGCGCGAGTTCGACTCGCACTTGGCCGGTTTTTTTTTTTAGTTCCGGTCTGTCAGTTATTGGAGTTTGGTTGTTCGTACGGTTTGGTGTAAATTAAACTATTTTTTACATAACATAACACACACTTTGCTTATTTTGGGTTTATCGGTGTTAATTGACCCGTGATATTTATTTGATACATAATTTATTTTTATTGAATCATCATCATTATGAAAGTCAACCATTATCGACAGATGCATCGTAAATCATCGATATTCCCGCGCACATCACTACCTGACGGCCATTTTGCCCATTTTGCGCGTGCGCATTGTCTCTCCGGTTATGGTTTATGGCCGCCATCTTCGGTGATCGGTTACTCATTGGTATTTTTGGCGCGAAATCGCATTACCAAGATTCACACTTTGTTCTACGCAATTAGTATAATGAGAAGTCCTTACTGAGGTGTCGGAAAAAGTGCTCAGTCTTGAAAGGGCGATTTTTTGTAATAGAAACTACTTCTGCCATTGTACAAATCTTTGATCCCGGCGGGACTGTATCATCAATCATCATCATCATCATTTCAGCCGAAAGACGTTCACTACTGAACATAGGGCTCCCCCAAGGGTCGCCAAACATACCGGCCTTGCGCCATCTGTATCCGACGCGTACCTACTGCGTGGTGCGCATTCACACGCAAATCCATTCTTAATTCATCATATCATTATATCAGCCGAAAGACATCCACCTCTGAACATAGGCCTCCCCAAGGCTCACCAAACAAATCCGTCCCGGGCCATCCGCATCCAACGCGATCCCACAACCTTAACCAGGTCGTCGCTCCATCTTGTTGGAGGCCTACCTGCACTGCGTCTTTCGGTCCGTGGACGCCACTCGGGAACCTTTTTGCCCCATCGGTCATCAGTTCTACGAGCGAATGTGCCCTAGTGAGGACCCAATCTTAATTCATAAATCTTATATTGCTTGGCAGGGCTATACTCGGAGTTTCTCTGCGGGATCGCGTTAGAAATGATGAAATCCGTGCAAGAACTGAAGTCACCGACACAGCTCGAAGAATCGCCAGACTCAAGTGGCAGTGGGCAGGGCAAATCGCTCGTGAACTGACGGCCGGTGGGGCCGAAAGGTTCTCGAGTGGCGTCCACGGACCTGAAGACGCAGTGTCGGTAGGCCTCCAAGAAGCGGATAGCGCAGGACCGATCTGTTTCGCGAGCCTTGGGGGAGTTCAGCAGTGGACGTCTTTCGGCTGAAATGATGATGATGATAATATTGCTCCTTTATCTGTGTTTGCCCGGGTTTCATCGACACGCCTGCGACTTAATGTTTCGTTTCGTGTCATAGAAGGCGTGCTAGGCTGTTAGTGAAATGCGTTGTATAGCGAACCCGCCTTGTGCGTGGGCGCCGCCGACAGCCCTCATTACGACACATTAGCACTTTTTGTCTGTTATTGGAAGCAATCCGTCATCGCGGCTCGCTGGAGACGGTGATTGCTAGCGCAGTTGGGCTTCGGGTGAATCTACTGAGTAAACTGATGAGAATAATGACTGATATAAAGCCAACATCGTTTAGAGGCCGATGCTTGAGGCGTCTTTCGACGATTTTTTGCATTGGAAGGGGTTTAATTAGTTTATTTTAAGCTATGGTGTCGTAAATTATGTAGGTAATAAAAGGTTTAAAGGTACCGATAATATGTAAATACTAGCTGTTGCCCGCGACTCCGTCTGCGATGAATAGGGGTATAAAAAATACCCTACGACCTATTCTCGGACCTACCAAATATAATAAATTTGATAAAACTCGGTCAAGCCGTTTCGGATTTTATATATCAGTAGACTAACTGTTGCCCGCGACTCCGTCTGCAAAGAATAGGGGGAGGTATAAAAAAAATAACCTACGACCTATTCTCAGACCTACGTACCGAATATATAGAGAAAAAAGTTTCATGGATAGGTTTCGGAAGAGTTCGATAACAAATACACGAGATTTTTATATATTAGACTAGCTGACCCCGCAAACGTTGTTTTACCATACATCGCCCAGGGGTATAAAAAATAGCCTACGACCTATTCTCAGAGCTACCGAATATAGAGAAAAATTTTCATAAAAATCAGTCAAGCCGTTTCGAAGGTGTTCGATATTAAACACCGTGACACGAGATTTTTATATATTAGTGAAAGATTTGATTAGTAAATGTCTAATATGTCTGAAATGATAAAAAACTTGAGTCGATGCCGATTCTAAAATGAAGATGGTAACGATACGAATGACTTTTAGGCTACTTATATCACCACAGCTCTGATTGTCCATAGTGTCACCCACCAGCCCACCACGTAACAGCACCGTATAGTGTACATGTTTTGTACCGCTTTAATTTAATTAAGTACAATATTCCATGATTCACTGCGCCGTGGGCGACGCCCACTGCTTCTAATAACCACGTCGATTATAACCTTATTTACACGGGCGAGAATGATTCGCGAACGCGTTCCATTGCGCGATCATCAGGCATTAGGTTTATCGCGATCCTTCAACAACGGTAATGTAAAGGAAGTAACGTATATCGCTCGCATTGTTGGATTGAAATGCGCCAGCGACGGTGATGGTGCAATTTCTGCGCAATAACTGCTTTGGACTAAGTATGACAAATGAGGGAAGAGTGATAAATCGATTAACGCACTGAGAAACGTCAATTTAAATAACTTCAAGTTAAACAAATTGATTTGACAGGCTCATCTTCATCATCGTCCCACTGCAGGGCTCTCAGAATGAAGTCTTGTGCCGTAGTACCCACGCGACCCAAGAGCGGATTGCGAACTTCACACATACCATAGAATTTATTTGCAGGTGTGTGCAGTGCAGGTCTCACGATGATTTACCATAAAGCTCATGGTAAATTTCGAATGCAATTTCGCATGTAAATTCCAAAAAACTCAGAGGGGCGAGCCCGCTTGAACCCACGACCTGCTTGAGAGGCCAGAAATCAAACCACAATACAAAATTAGTTACTACAGACAGTCTGTCATATGTAATTTATGACAAACCTTTTAGCTCGCTTATCTGCTTCTACACGTGCATGACAGCTATATTAGTGGCCATAATTCGAGAGACAAGCTTGACAATTAAAGGGTTAAGACGCTGTCAACACTAACGTCGGCGCACACTGTCTATTTGTATCGGAGTAAACGAGATGCCGCTATTACTGGGCAGCCGGGTATATTGAAATTTATCGGGCAAATATTTAATTAAAAAAAAACTGTGGATTATTTGTGAAATATGACTCGTTAGCGGTTTAGGTATGAATATGTTGACTTCATGTTTTTAATTGCAGACGCATACGCCAAAAAAATAAAGACATAGAACCGTTTAATGATGATTTTAAGACCTATCTTTGCAATTATTTTCTATCGAGCCGATTTCGTCCAATTATGTATCGAGTCTGTCCACGGTCTTTGAAATTTGATGAATATTAACATATAATTTTTTTGATGTGCTAGAACAAGCAGTTTTTCTTAAAAAACTGTTTAAATGACATCAATTTCAACAAAATTAGGTGTTGTCAGCGTCTTAAGTACCAGGGTTAGACGAAATTAAATAGCGATGTGGCCGATATCGATAATCAGTGTCGACTGGACTATATGATTTACTATAAGACGGATTTTTTTTACTTCCTTTAATGATATCTTACATTGAAAAGTAAATTGTTAAATTAATTTAATCATATCACCGTAAGTAATGAATAAATACCACAGGTAGCCAAAGCCGTAATGTTTTTTTAATATCGACACGAACAGCACTAGGTAGGTACCCTGTATGTGGCAACATTTGAGCAATATGAATTGTCTCGAATTATGGCCACTAGTTTACGTATATGTGCAAGACATTTGTGTTTTCAAGCAGAAACCATTATCAAATTATCACATAAATGAATTTGATAGATGAGTCTGTGTAACACCTGTTGATTAAATGTAAAAGTGGAGGAGTGCGGGTTGCAGTATGAAAACTCATGTGCCGCAAAGATGTAGCTAATTAGCTATCGTGCACGTGTGTTAGCAGCGTAATAAAATATTTTTTTTCAGATTGCAATACTATACTAACCTACTTTGTAATTGGCAATCGATGAAAATTTTAAATGTGCTTGAAATTTTTTGGTTGCGTCATATAATTATAAAAAATAAAAACAATTTATTAAAAATGATGATGACATTTTAAATTTTCATCGATTGCCAATTGTAAGACATTTTGTCAAATTATCGCTAACATTTGGAACCCGCTTTCTAAAATAAATGATTTATTATTATTTATTCAATTTAGGTCTTAAGAAGTACTTAGGAATGTCGAAGAATCTGCCACCATTTAAAATTTTGTAGGTATTCCAAACTGGCTTATGAATCGTGGCTTTAAATTGGTGTGAAATCGTAACATCAATTTGCATGCCAATAAAAGTGGGCAAATCGGTATTCGGTTATTTTATAGTCGTTCATTTGTTTAATGTGCTGCTTTGTTCGATTTATGGATTCCATATTTCCAAGAATGGCTATGTTTATACTTATTGCCCTACTGCGTGGCAGCTGAAATAAATTGTAACAAATTGTGTTATAGTTTTGTTATGCTATCAACTTTAATTTTATATACTTCTGCTGGTGTATTAATAAAGAAGTTTCTATAGTTAGGTACTAAATTAAGAAACACAGATCTTATGTATTAGTTTCGGGGTATGTTTGGAACCAATTCGTAGTTCTTTTTCAAGACTGGTGGAGTTCACGGTAGGCTTAACGTTTGAACCAACTATGATAAAGAACCACGGATTGTTTCGAAAAATGTCGCTATGATAAAAAGGAATCGGAAGCTTGCATAAAGTGTCATTAAATCCCATGCAGCCTCCAAACCAGACTTACTTAATTCAATAATAAATAACTAGATAAATTAAAAATTTTAAAAACCCCCAACGCAATTATGTCACTCGTATGTTTGGACATTAAGTCCATGCCCGTTATGCGTCTAAGGTCCCTTCCGCAGCTAACAAAAGAGCTGATAACTTTGAAACGGCTGAACCGATTTTGATGAAACGTATCTAAGAACCATCGCAAAGAAACCTGCTTTCTATTAAAAAAATCGCATCCAAATCGGTGTACTCGTTTAAGAGCTATGATGCCACAGACATAGCGGTCAAACTTATAACACCCCTTTTTTGTGTTTCCAAAATTATTTATTTATATTTCATATCCTTGTGCTCCAAACAATAGGAATCCTAATAAAATCATATTTAAAGGTATGATAACATTTATAACAAAAGATGAGACTTGTTGCACTATTAAAAAATATGATATATTTTAGGTACAAGGAGAACGTTAAGTATTTATAAGTAAGTTGTTTTAAACTTTCGTGATTTTCTCTCATATAACTAACTATCAGGTACACTAAACGGGACTTATCAGTGTAATAGTTATGAGTTATAAGTAAATTCAAATTAGAATTATGTGAGATTTGTATTCGTACTGACTACTCGTCAGCCAAGATAACCACCGAGTAGAACAAGTAACTCGAAACGGCGACCTGGCAGACCCAGACGGCGATGGCGGGATGAACTGGACTTCTTCTTGAAGGACTGACCCCGTATGCAGCGGACAGAGAGCAGTGGAAATGTTGGGGGAGGCCTTTGCTCAGCAGTGGGAAAGAATAGACTAATAATAATAATCAAAAACGTAGTGGACACTTTTCCATTCCAAATTCAGAACCGGAGACTTTTGATCATTGCCCGGTATTCTTGACTTTCTGGAGACTTTTTACAGATGTAATGGCGATTTACGATCATTTTTGAGAAAACAGATTTATCTGTGAGCCACTCAGTCCATCATACTGTTGTGGGCGGCGACTCGCGTTTTGGCAGTGCAGTCATAACAACGAAATATTGCCTATAAGGCATATCACCTATAAGGCATATTGCCCATAAGGCCTGCCGCCCATAAGGCACACCCCCTTTAAGGCAATAAACGTTTCGCAAGGCCTTCTGATTGAGGCTGAAGGCGATCATAACTGAATCGGTAAATAAATCGAAGTTTTTTGAAGTTGTTAGGTTGTGGAGTGCGTCATAGTTAAAGCTATTTACAAGCTTTTTATTATTAACTTGCAATGTAGTTAAGTATGTTTGTTTGGGTAGAATCGTTCAACTCAAATTTTAAGTAGATACCTTCACCAAGTTTGCTATGAAGTATCTTCTGGTATTTTGTATTTTTTTTTCAACTTCATTTTTAAAGTGGGCTTAGTAGCGACATCTCTTGTCCGGGTGAGCGGGTAGTTCCGAAAGAGTGTTGACGTCTCTCGATGAGGGTGTAACATAGATGGCGTTGTATCACGGCTTAAGTGATTAGTTCAGCGAACTGAGATGATGTGCGATGTATGGGAAAAAATTGTGTCTAAACTCCTGACCAGTGGTGGTGTAGGGGTATGTCACGTGGCACGAATGCTGAGGACCTACTGGGTTCGATTCCCAGCGCTGCTGGTCTTTTTTCTGGGGTTTTTTCTATGCATCCATGTTTCAGTTGGTATTTAGTATGAAATATATAGATACCTTCAACCGATTGAGCTGAAATTTTGCATGCATGTAGACATCTGATGACATTGCAACTATTATTATGACATGGAGGTGATCTGATGATGAAGCTAGAGGGCCCGAGGGTGGCCATTGGAACTGAAATAAAACGACACGACTGCATCGAGTTTGGACGCATTTGATTCGTCTTGACTTTGGTAACCAGGGGCAAAAAAGCTTAGGTATATTCAAAATATAATTTAAAAAAAAACCTATTACAAACATAGGTATCTGCAGCTTTTCTAACGTGAACTGGACCATATATTCGAGTGTTTGTTCCAAATCATTTTAGTTGGACACATTTTTGTATTTAGAAATGGCGGAAGATTCTGATATGGATTTACCCTAAAATGAAATTTGGTATGGAGGTAGTTTGAGACTCTGGGAAGGACATAGGATAGATATTATCCCGGAAATTTGTGTAGTTCCCGCGGGATAGCTAAACAAACTCTTTGTAGATGGAGTTACGGGCAACACCTAGCTAACCAAAATACGAAAGTTTCGGAACAGATTGATACACTGACAATTAAAAGTAAAGAGACGATTTTGTATAGAATTCCTATAGTAGGTAAGGAAAAAACCGACCAAGTGCGAGTCGGCCTCGCGCACGAAGGGTTCCGTACCATAATCAATAAAAACGGCATAAAAAATGTTTGTTGTATGGGAGCCCCCTTAAATATTAATTTTATTCTGTTTTTTAGTATTTATTGTTATAGCGGCAACAGAAATACATCATCTGTGAAAATTTCAACTGTCTATCAGGGTTCATGAGATACAGCCTGGTGACAGACGGACAGACAGACAGACGGACGGACAGAGAAGTCTCAGTAATAGTGTGTACGTACCTACAATGTTAAAGATGAATGTCTGAAAATTAAAGCTTATTATTCTGTAGACTATGGGAATAAAGACAGCTCCAATGAAAAATGCGCAACATTTAAAATAGGTACCTCAGATTAACAAGCGGTCCTTTTAAAATTCCCTACTAATTTGCTGGTGGGGTATTGGCGATCAAGTATTTAAGCAGGTAGGTACGTAACAGCGGCAGCGCATTCCAAAAGTCCTGGGTTCGATTCCCACGCTGCGAAAATATTTGCAAGAGTAAGTTTGTTTTTTATTCACTTAGGCGGGCTTGCGCGGACCAGTAATAACTACTTAACTCCGAGTTAATGGCTAACCCAGAGTTAAGAAGTGTCAAAATGTATGGGACTGTCATTCTTAACCCAGGGTTAATGATTTAATTTTTTATCCCCGGACCGTGCAAATGGCCCTTAGAGTCAGTAATATCCTACTCATCAGCCGAAAGACTATATCAGAAATGATGAAATCCGCGCAAGAACTAAAGTCACGGACATAGCTCGAAATATCCTACTAATCTTACTTATTACAGACCCACCTACCTACCACCTAAGCAAAGGGGAGAGCGGGACATCCTAACACAGACACTGTAAGCAAAAATTGAGGCCTCGGAAAAGTTCATGTACGTGAGAGACGGTAGCAAAACATGTGTATGACCCAGATAACTAGATGATTGAAATAAATACTAAAACTACTTTTTATCCTGATATTTCCACGAGATTCTATGTAAAATTCCAAAACGGTAACCTCTAAGTCTAGATAATTTATTGAATCAGGCGTTACTTTGCGGAGGTCCATATAAATGAATTGAAACAATTGTTTCAATTATATTACAAACAATTGTTTTATTTATATTTATAAGTAATTACTTTGCTCACCCGCGACCTTTAAGACCTTTACCTTTAGGGTCGCGGGTGAGCAAAGTAATTGTTTCAGTTAATTCTAAGTCTAGAGTCATGAAATTTTGCACGCTTGTTCGTCATACAAAGTAGGTAAACGAATAGCACGATGTAAATTTTGGGAATCCCGTGGGAATTTTTTAACATATACCGTTCTGCTTCAGGGCACAGGCTTCCTCTCAGAATTAGAGGGCTTGGGCCATAGTGCCCACGCAGGTCCAATGCGGATTGGGAACTTCACACACACCATTGAATTTCTTCGCAGGCACGTTTCTTGACAATAAATAAATAAATAAATAAATATCACGGGACAATTCACACCTATTGACCTAGTCCCAAACTAAGCAGAGCTTGTACTATGGATACTAGACAACACAAACAACAAATAAGTACATATTAAACATCCAAGACTCGAGCACAAACATTCGTATTTTTTACACAAATATCTGCCCCGACCGGGAATCGAACCCGGGACCTCAAGCTTCGTAGTCAGGTTCTCTAACAACTAGGCTATCCGGCCATCAAACTATGTTATTATTCATCATATTATTCTTTATCTTAAAAATCATGGTAAATTACAAATGTATTTTCGCACATAATCCAAAAAACTCAGAGGTGCAAGCACGGGTTCGAACCCACAACCCTTTGCTTGGAAACTATAGGTCAAACCACTAGGCTACCACAACTTAATTAAAACATTACTTACTTAGGGATTGGTCATACTTGTCGCTAAGTTTCCTTACTGTTTATTTGCTTAAAAGTACTTACGTTTACCAAAAATATTCCAGCACTTCTCCCGAAGCCCCAGCATGAGGTATCATCCAAAACAAACAAAACTACACTTAAATTAAACACGAACAAACCAAACAACTTTTTACAAATTCACATTAAAAATTGGCGCGTATTCAAAATCCAAGATGGCCGCGACTTGGGCCAAGGCGCGCGCGATACTGCCACTGCTGTCAGTTCGGAGCCGCGGGCCGCCCACGGTGTGATCTCAGCTTGTTGCAGCCTCCGCAGTGAACGTTAATTGACAGATATGTTGATTTGGATGCTGGCACCAATACGGGTGTTGAGGACAAGGAGGTAAGTCGAACAAGATCTTGGAGTAATGTAGAGCTTGCAAGCGTTTCAACCGCTGCATCCCGTGTGTTAAAAATAGTAGATTGTACTACAAGAGCATAAAACCAGCCATTTTACCCGAGATGTTCATATAGCCATCCGAGCTGGTACGGCGAGGGTGGATAGACACGTCGAGGGGAAAATGGGTTAATGCTAGAGTTTTACACTCTTCGATTCGATTGCAAGGAAACAGCAACATTGAAAATATATTATTATGTTCATTTACGAGCTTTTATTTTTCATGCATTGCAATTTCTATAATAATATACTAGGTTTGTCTAATTTTATTGATTTCGTAATATAAAATACTAGTTCTATGTTCAAAAAACAAGAAACTTATGTATGTTATTTTTTTACTATTTGTGGCTGTTTGTGCCTGATTGCCTTCGTCTTAGATGAAAACTTTACTTTATGCGCTGGAGCATAAGAAGCCATTTTATGCAGCATTCTCTCGTGATAAAGAACAACTTTACGAACATGGGAAGTGAAAAATCTTTTTTTTATAATGAAAGGGCGGAAAACCAGAAATGATAACCGCCGCTCATGAACATCAACAACTCAAGGAGAGTCACTGATCTGTTGCTGGCCTTTAAATCTACATCTACACTAATATTATAAAGAGGAAAGATTTGTATTTTTGTATGTAACGTATAAACTTAAAAACTACTGGATCAATTTCAAAAATTCTTTTGCCGTTAGAAAGCTTCATTATCACTGAGTGACATAAGCTACTTTTTACCGCGGGAAAATACCTTTTCCTACTGGAACATTAATTTATCGCGGGCGAAGCTGCGGACGGAAGGCTAATGAACTATAAACCCGATGTCATAATTGTTTGGAAACACTGTTGTCGGAAGTTGATTCCACAATATCACTGATATTACGTGAAGGGAGTGCCGAAGAAAACGTATAGTGGTAGACCACCATTCATCAAGATGGTGACGATGGAAATTAGACTTTCAGCGAGGGGCGAGATGGTGGAATTTCGCAGTAGGAAAACCTTTCTTCAGAGCACTCCCCGTTGTAGTGCATAAAGAACAAAATCTGGTGGTGGCATAGTTTATCGACACAGGATGAGAGTGAGTTCACCTCCACCTATTCCACGATTAATAAATCAATCCTTTGTTGTTGTTGCATTGAGAAAAAGAGTACTTACCTACACTACACAAATGATATTCAAACTGAAACAATGTATTAAGTTTTATTTTTCGATAAAACTGTTCGATTCTCGAACTGAGTACAAGTTTTTTGTTTTTCTTCGTCACTAAAATCGAAGACATAGTTCCTAAAAATAGATCTTTTTGCGTCTTATAGTTTCATACTCGCCCATACTCACATACTGACCGATTCATATGTGCTTGTTACCTTGCTAATGCGACAAGAGCGCGAAGCTGTATATTAAAAAAAATGTGCGACCTGTAGTGTAAAAAACAAAAGAAAAACTCAAAACATAACAAAATAAGCATTGCTTTAAGCAAAAGGGACCAACTTAGCAATAGCCGAGTCCGCGCATTTCATACAAATATTATGATGTGATGTACAATACAATACAACTTACCAAAATTTTGTCTAATTTTTAAATTTGAACAGAACACTCAGTGTGTTTTTTAAATAGGAACATGACTATGCGTCATGGCACTTTATTTGCGCATTGTCTATTTAGCATTATCCGGCTCATTGATTCACGATGATGTTGGCTTTGCAGAGGGTGTTGACTCGGTGTCAATGTAAGTAACGGAATTTTATACTGTACATGGCTTTTACTTAAGGTATCAACATTGTTTACTCAAACCGTTAAACACGGTTAATTAGATAAGACATGTTTAAAAATGAGAGTAGACTCTTACAAAGCAAACCCACAGGTTGGGGAACCTATCGATGTTTAGAAAATTTTATTTCCGGAGATTTAGAATCCCGAAAACTTCATTTGTTCGAAAACATTTTTTTCTGAAACTGTAAATATTTCAGGATTTATTTCAGGACCATCGTGTAGAACCCTTTAGGTTAGGTTAGGGTTGTTTTATAAAAATCCTGAAATATTTACAGTTTCAGAAAAAAATGCATTCGGATAAATGAAGCATTCGGGATTTTAAATATTCGGGAAAAAAAAATCGAGAATATGATAGGTAACCGCAAGTAGGCTACAAAGGGCTCTTTACATGTCACTTTTTTTTAAAACTGCTAGATAACCATTATACTTACCACTTTTTTTAAAAACTACCAAGATAGATCTCAAAGTAAACACAAAATCACGGTCGAAAGGTGTAGTGTTAATTGTGAAGTTAAGGCTTGTAGAGTTAGGGCGTGTAGAGTTAGAACCTTGGCTTGGCTCTACATGAGATCTGATGATTTTTTGACAGTGCTAAGTACAGGTCGATTCACATAAGAGTTGGCACGAATGGATCGAATGAGTGAATGAAAGTATCTATGTGTTACCTATTTGAATACATTTCACACAAATATGAAAATGTCATGCATCAGCCATTTTCCTATAAAAATGTCAAAGTGACATTGCTTTCGTTCATTCCATTCGTGACAACTCTTGTGAATCGACCTGTACATAGTCTCGTCTTGGCAACATTTTACATGAAACTATTTTCGGTGAGATGTATTTATCTTTATATAAATATGTCAATCCGTTGTATAGTATCGATAGTAAAAGCTTTGTTTAGTTTGGGACAAGGTAAATGGGTATCAATCGTCTCATGAAAAAAAAATCATGTTATACAGTATGAAGAATAGTTGACTCAAACTGTTTGTAGGTATTCTTCGGCCTGCCTATGCCCAGCTCATTACCTCATCATAATATTATTCAATTTTTTGTGCTCTGTCTCACCCACTAATTCCAATAATAAGTTCTATAGAATGACCTAATGATATCCTCATTCCGGAGTTGCCCGGAAATACCGTTGCGGTCGCAAGCAAAGCTTTCCGAGAATGAAATTAAATAAGGTAGCACCCGAAATTGTCATTCAAAAGATTTTGGAATTGAATGTGGGCCCCTTATTCCCACTAGTTCTGTTGAGTAGTTCTGTGTACAAAACAAGTGGGACTTTTTCATTCCCAATAGTTCTGTTCGCAAAAACAACATCCTGTTTACCGAACTAGTGAGACTGCCCTTATTTCCACTAGTTATTTTCTGTTGGCTGTTAGACTAAACGAGAGGTTTCGCCGAGGTTTTCGTTCTGGGTGACACCTGATGACGACGCATCATGATAAGTTTAGAAAGAACTTTATAGATAAATGTTAAGATGTGGACAACAGTAGACTAACGTTTTTGACGCTTGTCTTCGTGACCACTATTTCTTTCTGACAAACGGTACAAAATGATGACAGAAAGAGATGGTGAAAGCGAAGGCAAGCGTCAGAAGCGTTAGATAATACGGCCTCTAGCTAGGAAGTTGACAAAATGGGGATATAGACAAATACCTAAACGGATGGATGGACGTTTTGATGTGTGGATGTTTGTTACTCTTTCACGCTATAACGGTTTGACGGATTCTGATGAAATTCGACACAATGATAGTTTATAATTTATAACCTGGATTAACATAAAGGATACTTTTATCCCGTAAAATTGCATACTTCTCGCAGGATAGTGAAAAACAAACAGTTTACTCTCCGAAAGGCATCAGCTAGTTACACAAATAAAACACAAAAATTTAAATACAGTATAATAAGAAAGAAAATTTAAATAGAAACAAAATAATTTATAAACATTTGGACAGTAATTGGCGGCGGCATCTAGCGGCGGATAGCGTCACTAGGGCGCTGCCAGCGAGTAGCGCGTTACTCTGAGGTGGGCATGTAGTCGAAGAGTATGGCTTTCTTATCGTAGCCGCAGCGGAAGAGGTTCCAGGCGAGTTCCTCTGGCGTGTCGCCCTGCTGGTGCTCCGAACAGCTCTCCAGGACCTGATAACCACGACAAAAGGTAAAGCTGGAGTTTAAAAATAATAACTTTAATTTCAGTACTAGATGAAATAAAAACAGCCTGTATAATTCCCGTTCCCATGGGAATTCCGGGAAAATACATAATCTATGTCACTCTCGGACCTGAGACGAATCTAATAACACCTCACACTTCAAAATCCATTGAGCCGTTTAAGCTGCAGGGCGTGCCAAATACATACATACGCTCGAAAAACATAACCCCCCTTCGACAGTTGGGTGAAAAGAGGTCAAGTGCGATTCGGACTCGTACAGTCGGCCAAAAATATCACCACCCTACGGTTGAAGATCATTTGCACTTCATAATACAATTGATGAGGTCGATTTTCCCTTGCAATAATGACGATTGATGACAGTGACTAAGACTCACTCAGGTAGAAAAGTCAACTTTAGCGATATTTAGATTTCACAAAAACTTATGTCTGATGTGTGTGTAGACCACTTTCTTGGCCGACCCTTCATGAAGGGTTCCGTACCTCCGTACATTTTTTAAAAAGAGTTTAGTAAAAAAACGTCGAAATGGCGGCCAGAGGGCGTCGCGGTGTCTCTTCATGCTCCCGTGGCGATCACAATGGTAACGAGGGAATCCGTGCGGCTTTTAGTGGGTGGGTTGGGTAGCCTTGTGGGAGAGCCCCATATACCCTCTATTTCCCCGAACAGAGATGAATGCATATGGTGCATTTTCCGCACCATAAAAAAGTTAGTGTTATAACAATCCTGAATAGTTTAGTTTCGGAAAAAAAAACAGTTGGGGAATGAATCAGTTGGAAAAATATCAGTTAAAGCCATACCTTAGTGACGTTCTTCCCATCACCACGAACAGCCACCTTTCCCAGCACAGCGGCCTTCTGGAGCTTTCCATCCTTGCTGATGAGCTTACACTTCAGCAGCACGCAATAGACATGGGCGCGTAACGCCGGGTCGTCTGCCAGCTCGCCGCGACACATCGCCTCCACGAGAGGAGGATCCACCTTGGAGGTGGAGAGGCACGCGTCCGAGTGCGCGCGGAACATCGCCTTCTCCTCCTTGCCGAGCGTCTACGGAGCCATTTTCAAAACAAAAGTGCACCCTTTACATTAGATTTTGGTATCGTCTTAGGTTTTTGTCAAGTTGTTAATTCGTCTCATTCTGCTTTTGTCATCTCTTCATTCGTCACTTTCGTTGAAGAAATGACGAACTTCGAATGAACCTAAATAAGAATAAGACAAACAACAAATATGACCAAAGAAGACCAGTGAAAGTAACGAATGAAGAATGGGTGACGAAAGCAGAATAAGACGAATCATGAACTTGACAAAAAACGAATGGGAGGACCCAAGACGAGACCAGTTTTGTGACTTTTTTTTTCATACAGTATTTTAAATGGGGCATCCACAAAACTGAAACCAAAAATCATCTTAATCAATTTAGATGATTAAAAAAAATGTTCCTAATTTTCCATACAATTTTTGTGTCAGTTTTGTGATGCCCCATTTAAAATACTGTATGAACAAAAACGCTTTTGATTTTGAGTAAAAAACCACCAACATTTTATCATTAAAAAAACAAACAAGCAGACAAAGTCACGAGCAACATGCCTCTATCTATAAGTGACAAGGCTGGATTTGACAGAAATGAAATCTGCCAACGAACGCAGATGCGTAATGCAGCAATTACATACATTAAGTCGAGCACCTTATGCCACATACGGTGACCGCAACAGTGTAAAGAACATGGTAGTAGGCCGCTCTCGGCAAGCGACGGCTGCAGCTACTGTCTAGTTATGGATGGCTCACTTGGCGAGTGACAGCTGCCACCGCCTCGTTATGGCTACCGCAGTAGGCGGACAGACTATTGTAAAGACGACGTTTGTTGGCCGAAGTAGTTTGAAACAAGTTCGGCGAAAGTATTAGGTAATTGCCGCATAAATGAATAATTTGTCATTTTCCTAAAGAGATAAATATAATCCCCAAGATTTTTGAAAAATAATTAAATTGTAATGTACAGACATGGGTTATACATATCGTCACTACTTTGAAAAAATCTCGTATCTTACAATCGAAAATCTGCCAAGTGAACTTTACTAAAAGTATATCAAGGTTCAATTTGGTTTACGTGTTGATTTGAGATACGAGGTTTTTTCAAAGTAGTGACGATATTTTGTTGTTCGCGTCTCTCCCGTGAACATGCAGAAGTTAAGAGTCTATAGCCGGTATTTTTTTAGTTAAGTCTTCATCGGTTTGTGGAACGCCTGGCCAACTTTCGCCCATTTTAATAAATCTAAGTCCAGTTTATACCAGCAAGAAAAATCGTCCAAATTGCACTACCTTGTGGCGCTGATTGACTATTTTAAACTCGTTCGCTTTACGGCCGCGCAATGTACAACTTGCACGATTTTTCTTGCAGGTCTAAACTCGACTTTAAGTTTGCTGACTCAGAGTTGCTAATTGTATGTCCAGAGGATAGATAACTTTTGTGTCTTGCGCTGTATATGAGCCACATTTTAAAATTCTCATACTTACGACGCAGTTCTTGCAGGTCGTAGAAGCCTGCAAGATAAAAGAGAATTAAATTTGGACACTGGAAACGCATTTAGTATCAGCTATCGGATGGCTTTGTCAAAATATTCGACTCTGTAAGATTCTAATTCTCTTCGAAAATTAGGAATTACTCCAAAAAAAGTTCAAGTATTATTCATGTACAGTCACGGGCTTTAATTAGTGCAAAATGATTTTCAATCGTACTTTATCGGAACAGTTCGTATTTATCGTGCTCTCTCAATTAGCTTCAGTACGGTACCCATCTTACATTTTTGACTTTGACATTTGACATTAAACGCCTCTTAAAACGTAGGATTCGTACAACGTCAATACGGACCACGATGTAAGCTTCGATAATTCAAGTGAGGAGCTAGTGAAACCCCCAAAATTTCAATTCACTGCCAGAGCTAAGGCTGCCGATCCATAGTAGCGGAGACGAGCGGAGCGGAGACGAGCGGAGCTGAGTGGAGCAGATCTCTGAAAAGAGTTAAGTGATTCCACGGAGGCAGAGACGAGCGTACAATTCAAGAAGTCTTCAATGTATTGTGAAAGTATTTATAAAGCACACCAAAACTTTCAACGCATGTGTGCATGTAGAGACAGCCGTCAAACAAAAGCAGATACTACTACGGAAGCTCTTCTTAATACACGGACTTAACACACACACACTCTCACTCACTCACACACACATACGAACATACACACTCACGTACACACACATACGCACAAACACACAACCACACATTTGAGTGCCGACTGTTTTATCCTTTTGTTTGTATCCATTTAGTTTGATTAGTTTTAATTAATATTTTTATTTTTTGTTTTTCTCTCTTATAAAATGTAATCAAGTAACTATTCTGCTTAAATATAATAATGTTAACGCACTCCTTGGGCCCCGAGATACAAGCCTCTGCCTAGTTCGGGGTCCGCCGGATATCATACTACAATGTAATTCTCAATAATGATTTTATAAATAAATTTATTCTTATTCTTATTCTTTATTCTTAAATAAAAATTATTTCGTAAAAATGTGACTAAACACATTGAAATAGTAATGTGGAGGGGCGGGCCATGTTATCGTAGTTTACCTCTACCTGAGTGGAACTAATATGATTCGTCGATCCCTACACGTCTCCTCTCCGCTCCGTTCGCCTCCACCTCAGTGGAGCCGCAGCCTAATGGTCAACGCGAGCGAAACCGCGGTTAATAACTATAAACAATAATTCAAACTTATTCCAGCAACGCGAAAAGCAGCAAAGGCCGAACAACGTGAAACTGTGGAACCAGCTTCTGGCTGCAGTCATCATCCCGACCTATTAACGTCCCACTGCAGGGCGCAGGCCTCCTCTCCGAATGAGAGGGCTTGGGGCATAGTTTCCATGCGGGCCAAGTGCGGATTGGAAACTTTGGACCATTGAATTTCTTCGCAGGTGTATGCAGGTTTCCTCACGATGTTTTCCTTCACCGTAAAGCTCATGGTAAATTACAAATGTAATTTCGCACATAAATTCCGAAAAACTCGGAGGTGCGAGCCGGGATTTGAACCCACGACCCTCTGCTTGAGAGGCCATAGATCAAACCACTAGGCCACTACGGCTCATACAGCTCACACGGCTCCGGCAGCAGCGTTTCTAGACAACTATGACATCGGGGCTTTCAACAAAAGGGTTCATACTTCCTTTAAAGGCCGGCAACAGATTAGTGACTCTCTTTGAGTTGTTGATATTTACGGGCGGTGGTGAGACTCAGGCCTGAAATGTCCGTTTTCCTTAAATCTATCTTTCCCAAAATGTCTGCTTTTTCATAAGTCACGTCTTACTATACAAAAGACGTGACATATTATGGAAAAGCAGACATATACCTTTTAGGAAAACGGATATTTTAGGCCTGAGCTGGTGGTGATCATTTTCCATCAGATGACCCGCTTACTCGTTTGCCTACCTATCATAATAATTTAAAAAAAACTCACCTGATGTACAGTCGACACCATCCCAAACACCAGCAGGAACTTCGCCATCGCTCTTGTCATCTCACCCATGGTCAACTAAACGTTCTCTAGGTCGCGAGTTGCACCGTCAAGTGGTCAGGCGCAGCAGTGGGCAGCGATGCGGCGGTACACGGACTCGCGCGCCGCCGCAGCCACCCGCTGATATAAGCGCACGAGCATCACCTCCCGCTACCACGTTTTCATTCTGTAAAGACACATGCCTAAAATACTACGTTCCCAAAATACCACATTTTTCAAAATACTACCTGTTTATTGCATTCCATTATACCAGATTCCATTCCATTATGCTAGAAGGCAAGTATCCATCAGATTATAAATAGCCAAATATTAAAAAAAAAGCCATGGCGGCCTAGTGGTTTGCCCTATCGCCTCTCAAGCAGGGGGTCGTGGATTCAAATCCCGGCTCGCACCTGCATTTGAAATTTACCATGAGCTTTGAGTTAAGGGAAACATCGCGAGGAAACCAGAATACACCAGCGACGAAATTCAATGGTGTTCAATCCGCACTGGGCCCGCGTGGGAAGCCGTCTCATTCTGAGAGGAGGCCTGTGCCCTGCAGTGGGACGTATAAGGCTGGGATGACGAAATATTAAACCAGTATCTTGGTACAGGGTGTTATTTTGAGAGTGGACATCGCTGTTAGTAAATACGCGCCGGACGCTGGCTGCGCGCGCATCCGCCATTGTGCGCAACATGCGACAATGCGCAGAATGCTGGGGATTCCACGAGAGGAAACAATTGCGTATTTGTTTAATACGACTGTACAAAAGGAAGCCGTGACTTATGGCGTTTCCAACAGACGTCGCAGAAATCTGTTTAGTTACTTATGAAGTAATGACGCTTTGGCAGCCCCTGGTTTAGGGTGATTCTTCGAGGCCCCGATTTTCGATGTCCGGGGGCTAATTTTAATGAACCCTTCAGTTTATAAGTTTGATTTTTTTTACAGAGGTAGCATATATCTGTATTTAACTGGGACATATGTCAGTTTTTGTGTAACTGGTTCTAATTATTTACAAAAAAATAATTAACACCATGATTTTTACTACTCTGTCGTGTCCGTTCCCCATTTTCATGAAAACATACGATAATATCTCAAAATCGGTCAACTGTAACAATATGTTGAGTGACCACATTCAAAGAATATTAGTTGTTACGTAATAAACAACTGATGAATAATTTTTACTTGTAGTATTAACTTTATAGCTGAGGAAATAAGATGTGTCCGGCGTAAATTTTTATTACTCTGGAGTGCGTTTCAATCAGTTGTTTCATAAAGAAAAATTAAGATACTGGTGATAAATTCACACGTGGGCTGTTTTTACTCGCGTTTCGAACATGAATAGTAGTGGATATTTCAGCTGGTGCAATTAGCTCCAGAGATACGAAGGTAAATATTTTATTTCCTGTCCTTGGTTCAGGTAACATTTTTATTACTCTGCCAGGTTTTTTGACGCTTGTATAACCCTTAGGCTGCGTATCCACCGGAGCTGTGCGAGGATGCATTGCGAGGGATGTGTTTGTCATGAACCAATAGTAACACTTCATTTAAAAGGTCCTAAGTGAATGAAGTGTTTCTATTGGTTCATGACAAACACATCCCTCGCAACGCATCCTCGCACATCTCTGGTGGAAACGCAGCCTTATTTTATTTTAATTTGATTCACTGCTTTTAGTACCTACTACCTTTCTGTAGTATTAACGGCAACCTTCCAGAATGTTCGTATTATGAATCATCAGTATTTTTATTTAATATATATATATTAGGGGGGACAATCTCACACAAATCGACCTAGTCCCAAACTAAGCAAAGCTTGTACTATGGGTACTAGACGACGATAAACATTATTTACTTGTTTATTCCTCTGTCCTTTATTCCTATTGATAAATGGATATTGAAATAAAAAAAAATACAGTTTTTTTAGTAGTTTTTGAATAAAAGTAGTTTAATGAACTAAAACAATTACTTTGCTCACCCGCGACCTTACAATAGTTACGTTTATGCAAGAAATGTGTGTTCCTCCACCTCCACACTGTACGAACACACACAAATCACATAAACACAACTATCACCACCACCAAGCTAAACTGACGCGTTTCGAACTCAACCAGAGCTCATCCTCGGAGTTACCACAACCGTATGCTATGCTACCAAATGTTAAACTAACAAACCAAAACAAATGTTTTAACTTGTCACTGTAACTTCACAAGTACCCACTTTATTTTTCTTATTCTCAAACTACCCCACAAAAATTAACTTTTATTGACATATTATAAAACTACCTTGAATTTTTGTTTATTTATTTATAAGGCATATTTTATTAATACTAACTGTTCAAATTAGACCCAAGCCGCAGTAAAGGAGAAGATACTAAATTTACCTGTTCATTAATAATAGACCCCATAGTGTTGTACCTAATTATTTCCATGCATTCCAGAGCATCCAGACGCAACCCCTTGCCGCAATAATGTAACACTTCATACGAATCTGAATCTAACAATGAATGATTTGATTCCAACAAATGTTTTGCAAAATTCGATCTATCTGGATGCTCATTCCTATATGCCGAAACATGCTCTTTAAATCTAGTACTAAAACTTCGGCCTGTCTGTCCTACGTATATCCCATTGCAGTCATTACAAGTAAGCTTGTATACCCCCGATCTAGTTCCCTTATCTACCTGTTCTTTGTGGTTACATAGCCTAGAGTACAAAGAGTTGTTAGCCTTAAAGGCAGCATTAATATTGTTTGATTTTAAAATGCCATAAATCTTATCAGACAAACCCCCAACGAAAGAGTTAGAGTTAGTAGACTGAGAAGGTAACGCAGCGTAAAGCATGCTATTTACTAACCGTGCCTGCTTCTTTTGAACTAAACTATCTACCATTGATTTTGTATAACCATTTGAGATCGCTATCTGATAAATAGTACTCAACTCTAAATCAAAATTCAAAAAAATCAAAACATCAAAAAAAATTTTTTTTTTTTTTTTTAAATCAAACAATATTAATGTTGCCTTTAAGACTAACAACTCTTTGTACTCTAGGCTATGTAACCACAAAGAACAGGTAGATAAGGGAACTAGATCGGGGGTATACAAGCTTACTTGTAATGACTGCAATGGGATATACGTAGGACAGACAGGCCGAAGTTTTAGTACTAGATTTAAAGAGCATGTTTCGCATATAGGAATGAGCATCCAGATAGATCGAATTTTGCAAAACATTTGTTGGAATCAAATCATTCATTGTTAGATTCAGATTCGTATGAAGTGTTACATTATTGCGGCAAGGGGTTGCGTCTGGATGCTCTGGAATGCATGGAAATAATTAGGTACAACACTATGGGGTCTATTATTAATGAACAGGTAAATTTAGTATCTTCTCCTTTACTGCGGCTTGGGTCTAATTTGAACAGTTAGTATTAATAAAATATGCCTTATAAATAAATAAACAAAAATTCAAGGTAGTTTTATAATATGTCAATAAAAGTTAATTTTTGTGGGGTAGTTTGAGAATAAGAAAAATAAAGTGGGTACTTGTGAAGTTACAGTGACAAGTTAAAACATTTGTTTTGGTTTGTTAGTTTAACATTTGGTAGCATAGCATACGGTTGTGGTAACTCCGAGGATGAGCTCTGGTTGAGTTCGAAACGCGTCAGTGTAGCTTGGTGGTGGTGATAGTTGTGTTTATGTGATTTGTGTGTGTTCGTACAGTGTGGAGGTGGAGGAACTGCTTTGTTATGTGGGTAGTTATAAGAGATACCGCGGCTGCGCCCGCGTCCAGGTAGTTGGAATATACGTGTTAATACGAGTGGTTGCTGTTTTATTATTGTATCTCCGGTGCCTGCCCCTTTCCGAAAATAACAGTGGCGACGAGGACAAAGAAAATATACATACGTATATATCATAAAATAAAAATAAAAAATAGTTACGCGCGTGAAAATGGCCAAAATTTCGGTTGGATCGCTAACGACTTTCAATCATGAAGAGCATGAGTGGTCGATTTACAAGGACAGACTGCAGCACTGGTTCTTAGCGAACGATTTAACAGAGGACGAAGACAAAGGCGGGATTAAACGGCGCGCCATATTGCTAAGTAGTTTAGCAGAAGCTACCTACAGATTAGTGCGCGACTTAGCATTACCGGAACCACTCGGGAAAGTAGCTTATGAGAATGTAGTGAAGTTACTAGATGAACATTTTCAGTCTAAAAACTGTGGGTTTGCGGAACGATATACATTCCATAGCGCGACTCAAAACATAAACGAGACCATGACAGAGTGGGCAGCTCGTGTGCGCGGCCTCGCCGCGCATTGTGAATTCAGCGCGAGCGTGTTTGGCGAGCTCTTGCGCGATCGTTTTGTGCTCGGAATGGTACACGGACCCGAACGTGATAAGCTTTTTACTATGAAAATGGCGGAGATAACAATGAATCAGGCGCTGGAAATCGCTGTGAATATGCGGAGTGCGCGCCTGGGGTCTCAGCAAGCGGCAGCGAACGTGATGAACACTGCGCATGACGCCCTTCAAGTGCTGCGCGCTGGCGGCCGCGCCAGCGCGCAGCGGCGGCGGCAGCAGCGGCGGCAGCAGCGGCGGCGGCGGCGGCAGCGGCGGGCAGCAGCGCAGGCGGCCGCACCCGGCGCGGGGCGCAGAGCACGCGCCCGCCGAGTGCGCGGTGTGCGGGTACGCGGGTCATCACCAAGATTCGTGCCGTTTTAAAAACCATGTCTGCAAGCGGTGCCGTGTGAAGGGGCACTTGAAGAGGATGTGTCCGAAACGTATCGCTCGGCAATATTTCGTGGAGTGTGGCTCGGATGAGGACGACGATACAGATGGTAAGCGTATTGTTTGTAATATTCGCACGATCGGAGGCGAGCCCATGAAGGAATCTGTCTTAGTTAATCGAAATATCCTAAATTTCGAAATAGATACCGGTTCCGCAGTAACCATTATACCAGAACGTAGTTACGAAGCATTATTTTCCAATCACAAATTACAACCGAGTAAATTAGTGCTCCAGAGTTATAACGGCGGACACATCGACACTCTGGGCACGTTGAAACTACCATTCTCATATAGGAAAATGACACATGATATTACTGTGTATGTGGTTAAGGGTCGAGGCCCCTTGCTGCTGGGCAGAGACTTTGTGTCAAAGTTTAAACTAAAACTGTGTCCAGTTAATTACTGTGAGACTGATTTCCGCGATATAACATCAAAATACCCGAAACTGTTTTCGAATCAATTAGGCTGTTATATAAATTCAGTAGTTGAACTTAAAGTAAAAAACGGTACATGTCCTGTGTTTTGCAGAAGTCGACCGCTACCATTCGCGTTGCGGCAGCAGGTAGAACAAGAAATAAATAGGCTAGTCAATTTAGGAATTTTAGTGCCTGTCCAATATTCGGATTACGCCAGTCCAATCGTCCCTGTGCTTAAGCAAGACAAGTCGATACGTTTGTGCGCTGACTATTCGGTATCATTAAACAAACATTTACTAGTCGAAAAATATCCACTTCCTCGTATAGACGAACTTTTTGCTAAGTTAAACGGGGGGCAACAATTTTCTAAACTTGATTTATCGCGTGCATACAATCAAATAAGGCTATCCGATGATTCACAGTTATTGACAACAATAAACACACACAAAGGCCTATATAAATACACGAGACTTGTGTTTGGTTTAGCAAGTGCACCAGCCATTTTTCAGAGAACCATGGAGACGTTACTAGCGGGCTTAGACGGGGTTCTAGTCTATCTGGACGATATCTTAATAACCGGCAAAAATAAAAGCGAACACATATCAAGACTTCATGAAGTATTTAATCGCTTAGAACAAGCCGGGCTAGTATTGCAGAAAGAAAAGTGTTCGTTTTTCCAAGACTCAGTATCATATTTAGGGTTTATTATTGACAAGCAAGGTATTCACAAATCACCTGAAAAGGTAAAAGCCATTTTAAAAGCGAAAGTTCCAAGTAACGTAACAGAGTTAAAATCATTTCTAGGCTTAGTTAACTATTATAGGAATTTTGTGAAAAATGCGTAGTCAATATTAAGCCCCCTACATGAATTACTGCAAAAAAATTGCCCTTGGTCATGGACTAAACAACACGATAAGGCAGTGGCTGTGATTAAACGGGAGCTGGCATCGGAAAAAAATTTAGCACATTTTAATCCCGATAGCAAACTAATCTTGACCGTAGACGCGTCACCGCGCGGCCTGGGCGCGATCTTATCAACGGTTGAAGGTCGTGGAGTAGAAAAACCAATATCGTATGCATCGCGTTCATTGTCAACAGCCGAAAAGCGGTATAGTCAAATTCAAAAAGAGGCTACAGCTATAATTTTCGGAATACGCAAGTATCATCAATACCTTTACGGGCGGGACGTGCCTTTTATTTTAAGGACGGACCATAAGCCACTTTTATCCATTTTTAATCCAGACAAAGGGGTACCGGAGGTATCGGCTAACCGTCTACAGCGTTACGCAATATTTTTATCAGCTTATAATTACTGTATAGAATACGTTAGCAGCTCCCGTAACACAGCTGATTACTTGAGTCGGGCGTCGCTCGAAGAACCGGTTTCGCATACGGATGGTACGGCAGTGGACAGAGCGACCTACGTTAATTTTGTTTGCGAGGGTGAGCGGTTTTTATCACTCTCGGAAATAAAAACGGGTACTTGCGCCGATAATGTGCTGTCGCAGGTAAAACGGTTCGTTTCAACAGGGTGGCCTACTAAAATAGTCGATTTAGTATTAAAACCATATTTTGAAAACCGTAGCGAGTTAGCCGTGGAAGATGACCTTCTCATGAGAGGTCATAAAGTGATAATACCGAGTTCGTTGCGCAAAAAAATAATTGATGAATTACACAGAGGTCACCTAGGGGCCCATAAAATGAAATCGCAAGCCCGTGATAGATTTTGGTGGCCGCGGCTATCAGCTGACATCGAGCAGTGCGTAGCTGCTTGCGGCGTTTGCAACGCGCTACGCCGCTCCCCCGCACACGCCCCCCTCACGCCTTGGCCCTTTCCACCGCGCAGCTGGCATCGCGTGCACATAGATTTAGCGGGGCCGATCAATGGCAAGACGTTCTTAGTGGTAGTAGATGCGTACTCTAAATGGGTCGAGTGTTTCGATGTGTCCAATGGTTATCACACTCTGGTAATAATAGAAAAGTTATGCGAGGTGATGTCGAGGTTTGGGGTGTTTCACACGATTTGTTCGGATAACGGAACTTATTTCGTGTCTAGTGAGTTTAAGGCGAGGTTCTTGAAGCGCGCCACGTTAATTTACACCCCGCACCCCGCCCGCGCAAAAGCTACGATCGCCGCGCGCGCCGTGAACTCGCCGACGGAGGTCACGCTTGCCAGCCACAGTGTAATATAATTTACAGTATTGTAAGTTGCGACCGAGACCAAGATCACGCTGTAATTTAAATGTTTAGGTGCAATTACTTAGATTACTTTTATGTTATAAATGTAAAATATGAAACGTTTTCGAAGTGGATACTTCTTTGTCCGCAGCTTGTACAGTTCCAGAATTTCAGTTAGATACAAAACTAAACCATATATGGCGCTAAAATACAAATAACGTTAGGTGTCGGTCATTCTTCACGGATCAAGTGGTCAAAAATATGTATACACTCGCAGGAGCCTCGTAAGCCATATGACATCATACTTCTCACGCTATCACACACTACAACAATTGCTAAAAGTGGCACTGTGTCGGTAGTCAGCGGTCTAAGTCAATATTGTAAAAACCGAATTTGAGATTTATGAAAAAATGAGCGTATACATAGTGGTCGGCAGTGAAGAAGTAAATCCTGACACCTGTCATTTCCATATAGTTTATAACCTAAAAATCACTGAGATTATAAACTTTAGGAAAATGATAGGTGTCAGGAGTCCACAATATTAAATTACAAAATCAATGTCATTTTTGTAATTAACGTCCCAAAAAAAAACATGAAAACGACACCCATATTGATATTTAGATATTTCAACCCCATCGCACCCCACCGGGGGAGATGGTATTTCACGTCCGCCACGTTGGATTTTAAAATTGTTGTTGTTTTCGTAGCCAGCGCGACCCGATAAGGTCCCTAAACCATAGAAACAATACCCATGTTGATTTCCAGACCTTGTCACCCCATTGCCCTCTTTTAGGGGTTGATTTCCCAAAAAACCTAAAACACGTGTTTACTCATTTATCGTTAGTACTCCTGAAAAATTTGGAATAAAATAGTCTAACTAGTAATCTTGTTTCCCCATACAAACTTCGGACCCCCGTCTCACCCCCTTAAGTTGTGAATTTTGAAAAATTCTTTCTTAGTGCACCTCTAGACCTTATAAGGAACCTTTTGGCAATTTGGAATCTCTAGACCCAGCCGTTTGGGCTGTGCGTTGATATTTCAGTCAGTCAGTCAGTCAGTTTCTTCTTTTATACACGATGATTTTTAATCGGTGATCAGGAACCAATTTTTCTAGATCAGTATTCGATGGCGACCACGTTTAAGTCGCAGTTACGCGACAAAATCCATCTATTTTTTTAAACAATAATTATTTGGAAAATCATTTTTTAACTAAAATTATTGTCACCCTACGCATGGTTTAGTCTATGAGCCTGAAACCTCTTTGAACAAGTCAGTTTCTTCAACAAACTTTGACGTGAGACCTGTCAAATTTCCCGCCAAAGCGATGACACTTGACGGAACTACTTAACTAAAACAAATGTAGGATGACCATGCATTCGGTGGATGGAAGAAGTTTTAACTTTTTTTTATTTATTAATTAACCAGAGACCTCATTGCTTTAAGATCTCATCTATTAGATTAGATTATTTATTCCTTCAATATAAGATTACATCATAAATTGTACGAAGTCAAGTCACGCGAATTTATATTGAAGTCGTCAAAAGCACACAAATTAAATAAAATCAATGAATCAAATGGATGTCACAAAATGTTAAACTTGAATAAAATAATAAATAACAATAAAACAATTACAATTAAATTTTTTCTCTCAGGATCGTCATAGTTAAAATAAAAATAAATAAATAAAACATTAATAAGAATAATAATGTCACAAACAGGGATCAACCTATTGAAATACATGTCAAATAAAATATTAAAAGTAAAATACAAAGTCAAACCATAATATAAAATAAGTATACATGTCAAAAACTATAATTCAATGTCTGCAAGCAAACTCACTAACAGAGTATAATGGTTTATCCAACAAAAGATTTCTCAGTTTGCGTCTAAATATTTCGTCAGATGGCTCATTTTTCAGTTCAGCAGGAAGACGCTCATAATGCGTGGGGCCAATGACGCGAGGATTCTTCACCGAGAGTGCCATTCGACGGGGAACTGCACACAACCGTCCTGTGCGACGGACCTGCTTGCCAGCCACGTTTACCCGTAAAAACATGGATAAATTGGTCCTCACAAACATTATAACATTAACATATAACATTAAATTCCATTTTGTCTAGGGATCAAGATTTTTCAATTCCTGATCACCGATTAAAAATCATCGTGTATATTTAGATGTGTGAAACAGTCATCTTTGTCACCTTCATGCTGAAATAATAAGAATTATCATTTCGGCGATTGCAGCGGTACCATTAGTAAACTTTGTAATGTGGCAATTTTGTCAATAAATGCGAATTTATATTACAGGCACTTGTAAAAAATTTGATAGACCCGTACCACAGAGTAAAAATGTAACCAGTTATTCAACTTCATTCTAGAGAGCCCGAATCGACGCACGCACACAGCTAAGCGTCATAGACGGCGCGCTGCGTGGGCTGCAGCATTGTTTTGTATTCCGAAGATTACTTAGCGGCCGTGTAATACGTTTGGCTGTGTGCGTGCGTCGATTCGGGCGCTCTAGTATGAAGTTGAATAACTGGTTACATTTTTACTCTGTGCTCGTACTGTTTTTCTTTGTACACTGTGTACTGTGTATAGTTGCGTGGATGGGTGTTTCTTTTTGTGTGTGGCGGTTACATTGAATAGTGATAAATAACAGAAATAAATGATGATACTACTACCCACATCAAGGATATTTAGTCGTAATGTGGAGCGCTTCAAAAATTGGCAAGCGTCCGACCTCCAACACGTTCCGCTCGGGACTGAGCGGCGGGCTGGCAGCGGGGCGCCAGTAAATCGTGCCGTGAATTTCGTTAATATTGAGTTAAATATTATATGTTTTACAAAATTAACAAAATTAAACCCGACGGACATTACATCATTACAGACGTTTATTTTGATGTAACTTTCAATACATCAAGTAGTATAGTATTGAAATGAAATGAGTTTAAAGGTACAAAAAAGGGGTATGTTTGGATTTTTTTTCTATCGAGCGAAGTTTGTCCAATTATGTAACGAGTGCCCGACGTACTTACAGAAAGGTCTCAAAAGCAACATATATTTTTTTCACGTGTTTAATCATTACCGTTTCTAAATAAAATGAAATTAAAAATTACGTTTCTACGAGGTACCTCGCCTTAATGACTTTTGCACCCGTAATGGAATAAAACATATAACCTCCCCAATTTATAATCCGGCCAGTAATGGCCAATGTGAGATATACGTCAAAATTATTAAGCGGGCAATCAAAGCAATTCTATTGTCAGGAACGAAAACGAAAGATTTTAATTTAAAATTACAAGAATTTTTATTCCATTACAGGAACTCACAGCATAGTACTACAGACAGATCCCCTTCAGAATTATTATTTGGGCGTAAATTAAGAAGTAGGTTGGATCTCATAGATCCATATAGCCCGTCGTCATCCGACGCCACACTCGATGCACATGTAAGAGACAAGCAGTGTGCACAAACTAAGTATTATCACGGCAATAGGGAAGTGACTTTTACTGTAGGTGAAATAGTGTTAGTGCGAATTTCTGACAATCTAAAAAAACAATGGGTTAAGGGTACGATAACAAAAAAAACTTGGTACATCCGTGTACATTGTTCGCATAAAAAATTCGAACCGAAGCATGAAAAAACACCGTAATCAAATCCTGAAATATAAGGGGGAGGAGGACCGGAAGGAAAACGACGATGGGGCCCGCTCTGCAGCGGCAGCATCGCTGCAGGTGTTCGAGCCTCGAACCCTGCCCCCGGTGCTACTGGCTCACCCCCAGGCACCTGAAGACGCTCCGACCTGTACTACCGGCGAGACCAGCGCGAGCATCGAGCAGACTTCGAATGCGTCTGATGTAGATGATGTAGACGCCGAGCGCTGGCTCGAGTGTGAGACCGGCGTCGACGCGAGATCTGCCGAGTTGGCGACGGCTGTGGTTGGGGCGCCGGACGCGCTTGCGCCCGGACCTTCGGCTCAGGCTCAGCCGGACACTTCTACGAAGCGCCCACGTAATAAAGTGGATTATCGGAAGTTTTTTTAGTTTTAGGAAATAAAGGTGGAGGGATGTTATGTGGGTAGTTATAAGAGATACCGCGGCTGCGCCCGCGTCCAGGTAGTTGGAATATACGTGTTAATACGAGTGGTTGCTGTTTTATTATTGTATCTCCGGTATTGTATGCCCCTTTCCGAAAATAACATGCTTGAACACACATTTCTTGCATAAACGTAACTATTGTAAGGTCGCGGGTGAGCAAAGTAATTGTTTTAGTTCATTAATATGGACCTCCGCAAAGTAACGCCTGATTCAATAAATAAATAAAAGTAGTTTACTTATTTATTTTGAAATAAAACATACCTTAACAGTAAAAAAAATGAAATTTCAAGAGAATTTTTAAAATTTTTAGATTTGCCGGTGAGTATAAATAATAACCACAGAAAATATTTTCAAGAATAATTAAGTACCTAGATTGTTAATTTTTACGTATAATAATACTCTAATTATTATTTATATTTTTTTATTAATATTTAACGTATTTTTTTACTACTATATTTATTCCTCTGGACATAAAAACTAAAATGTTAATTATTTTCAAAATGGTTTCATAAAAATGAGTGCCAAAACAATATTTATGTTACTGAACAAATTTATTTTCATGGGAGCATGAATTTTTTTCTGTCAAATAAGTAAAAAAAATACGAGAGAGGAATAAAACAAAAATCACGACCTCGAAGAATCACCCTTTAGCGCGTAGGAACGGCTGCCATGAGTGGCAGTTTAAGGGGGCGATAAAATCTTATAAATAAAAATCTTGTGTCACGGTGTTTGTTACCGAACTCCTCCGAAACGGCTTGACCGATTGTTACGAAACTTTTTTTGTCTTTAAATAGGTCGTAGGCTATTTTTTTTATACTCCTGGGTGATGTATGGCAAAACAACGTTTGCGGGGTCAGCTAGTCATATAATTAATATGATTGAAAATAAAAAAAATTGCTACACAAAGCGCGCATATAGAAGCCTGGTGGGCTCTCCGTCGACTTGTAAGACTCAAACGCTGGAGAGATAACGCCTCTACCAAGTTTCTGTCCCGGTTAGGAAACGCTGGAGAGGGGCGCCACTATTAAATTTCTGCCCCCCGGTTAGAAAACGCTGGAGAGGGGCCCCTCTATCAAGTTTTCACCCCGGTTTGAAATCGCTGGAGAGAGGGGCTTCACTCTCAAGTTTCTGCCCCGGTTAGGAAACGCTGGAGAGAGGGGCGCCACTATCAAATTTCTGACCCGGTTGGAAAACGCTGGAGAGAGAGGCGCCACTATCAAGTTTCTGCCCCGGTTCGAAAACGCTGGAGAGAGGGGCGCCACTATCAAGTTTCTGCCTTGAATAGGAAACGCTGGAGAAAGGGGCGCCACTATCAAGTTTTCAGCCAAGTTAAAAAACGCTGGAGAGGGGCGCCACTCTCAACTTTCTCCCCGGTTCAAAAACGCTGGAGAGAGGAGCACTACTATCAAGTTACTGCTCCGGTTCGGAAAAATAGTAGATTCGGGGCTGCGTAATAAGCAGACATAGATGGAGAAGCATCATCAAAGAAATTTATCTCTCATCGGGGTAGCCAAAACATTATAGTCATAGTCTTAAGCCGAGTTTAGACCTGCAAGAAATAAAGTGCAAGTTGCATCACTTTACGAGGTTGTAAGGCGAACAAGATTGAAGTGGTCAATCGAGCGCCGCTTGCATGGTTTTTCTAGCAGTTCTTAAGATTCCCGATATCTTTGATTCATCGGCAAGATAGCCCTTGACACCTTATAATGATACATCAAACGAACGGTATTATGTCAATGCATCTGGCTAATAAACAATTATATGTTACCGCGCCGGTCAGTTCCAACCACTTTCGTAAACCCAAAGCATCAGTGTAATGCCTCAGATTGTTGCCAAAACGATTTCCTTACAATTTTTTTAACATTCAACACCGAGGCGTTGCTATGTTTGTAATCTATCTGTCATCATCATCATCATCCCAGCCTATATGCGACCTATTTAACGACCGCTTTAGCCTAGTTGGTAGTGACCCTGCCTACGAAGCAAGAGGTCCTAGGTTCAAATCCCGGTAAGGGCATTTATTTGTGTGATGAGCACGAAAATTTGTTCCTGAGTTATGGATGTTTTCTATGTATTTAAGTATTTATTTATCTATGTAAGTATGTCTATCGTCGTCTAGTACCCATAGTACAAGCTTTGCTTAGTTTGGGACTAGGTCGATTTGTGTGAGAGTGTCCCCTAATATTATATTATATTATATACGACCCGCTGCAGGGCACAGTGCTCCTCTGAGATCGAGAGGGCTTAGGCCGTAGTTCTCACGCGGGCCCATGCGAATTGGGAACTTCACACTGCTTGTTCACCGTGGTTCAAATGTAATTTTGCGCATAAATTCCGGAAAACTCAGACAGAGCTGCTCGTTTATTTTAGTACATACAAAACTAGTTCAACAACTTACGTATTAGAGACTGATTTTTTCGCATACATTTTCTGGAGCACTTCAAATTTCTTCGTTCTGTATGTGAGGTTGTGATCGTTGGATGCAAAGGATTAATTTTTCAACTGTGGTGTCAAGATCCGCCGGGTCTAAAACATTGAGGTATAGTCAGGCGATTGTAACAAATAGGTATACTTAATAAATAATTTTGCTTTGAACTATACGTAAGCAGATAGCTAAACGGTCATTAGACTTAATTAATGAGTGAGTATCTCTGAGTATGCCGATATCTGAATGATAGAGTTAACACAATTGTACGAAGGTTCTTCAAATATCTTTACAAGTCTTGAATGTTAAGTGTAATGGGTTAAGCGAAAATGTCTGGCTCCTGTACCACAAAACTTAGAAGTACTACCAATCGACATAAATTGTTAATTTTTTCATACAAAAACTTGACGATCATGTGGAATTGTAGCATTTGTAACGTTTGTGGTACGGTCAGCATCAAAATTAGCTGGTCACTTTTGTACTTTGTCGTAATAACACAGTTTGCCAATCAAGTATGACGTTTAGCACCTAACTGTAGCGCGACAAGGTACAAAAATGACCAGCTACAGGGGGCTGATCTTTCCGCAATTACTTATTCTTCAGCTCTCAATTAGATAAATTGACCACCCCGAAGCTCAAGAACCCAAAACGGTGACGCAGTGACGCGTCCTCCTGACCCTAAGGTCAAAATTTATTTTTAAACAGGCCACAGAGAGCTCTTATTTTTCCTATTATTCTTGAATTCCAGTGTGGTAGATCCCTAAGGTTTACCCCGCACTGCGAAATTTCGTCGCGCAAAAAATTCCTCTACCCAATATCTTTCGCTGCAGAATCTAATTTTACGCTCTAAGCTGAAAACTGGGTAGGAACTAACCACAAACGCGAGAAACTTTATTCGCTGTCCATGTCCCCAGAGGCCTTATCAAGTTATCATCCAGCTCTTAGGCACTCAAGATCGCACTATCCATATTTTTCTGCCCCCCATATTAAGCCGTGTGACAGAAAAAAATTGCGAAAAATTTGCCTTTAGGCTTTATTGTCTAACGCACTCTAGATCACAATTGGGGATGTCTATTTTTTTGCAATGTATAGTAAATCGAAAACCATTTCGAGATAAATGCTTTTTAACTCGTTTTCTGTAGTTATTTAATTTTAATATTATGTAATGAATTTATTATATAACAAATAAGCAATGACCTTCATGTGACATTGGTGTAAATTGCGTGACCGGTTCAAGTCGTACTTTATTCTATGTGGTTAGAATTCTTCACAATTTACGCGTGGATTATACTACGGAGTTTGATTTGGACCCGCTGTCTGACATCTAGCACTTTGACAGCGCCAGTAAAGTGACACAGTGTATAGTGTACCACTACGCAGAAAATAATTAAAGGGGTCGCCTTATCGTACGCATTTAGATAGATTTAGAAATTTGGCATTGTGGGAGCCCTCAATTATAATCTGACGTCATCAACTAAAATAGTTTCAATAATTAATTTTGAAAAAAGTAGAGAACTAAATGACAAAATATTGAAATTAGTTCCTTATAATTGACTTTTCTATACAAAAAAAAGTATAAAAACCACTGGTAATTTTTTTTAGACATTCCCAATTGTTTTCGCTACTCTTTTCCGTCACGAAGTATAGGGTTAAAGCAGAAAGAGATGGTGAATGCTGTCGGAATCCCCCGCGTCCGCGTGTTGGGTCCAGATTCAATATGTGGATTGCGGATGCTAATAGTTGCTGTCAAATAAGATTATTTAAAACAAAGCGACTCAGCAACATGATCACATAAATGTCAAAACAAAGTCTATTAAATTATTAGACACGATTGCATTTATTGATCGACCCTCAGAAGACCGAATTTTACACTAGTCAGCTGACGTTATGAATACGAACGTACAGAAATCTTGCCTGCGCGATTCAGCGATCGGAACGGCGCCATCTAGCGGACGTTCGGCACATTAATTTGAAGGGTATGTATTACAATACCGAAGTACGAAAGACCGAATGTATTAAAACATCGAATGGGTCAAAAGACCGACACGATTTTTTTCTGAAACCGTAAACTTCTCAGAATTTATTAAAACGGCATCATACAGAACCCATTAGGTTAGGTTAGTTTTGTTTTATAACAATCTTAGAAAGTTAACGGTTTCAGAAAAAAATCGTGTCGGTCTTTTGACCCATTCGATGTTTTAATACATTCGGTCTTTCGTACTTCGGTATTGTAATACATACCCAATTTGAATTAGCCGAATTTTACAACGCTAGGCCTTTGTGAGGTAAATCATAATTGCATGTTGATTTTGTACATCGTCTGAATACTATTCCTGTGATACCCGTAAGACCAGGGTTCGTTGCCTCGTAGGGAATCAAAATCTACCAAGCTGACTCAGATTGGTGGACACTCAGATGACTTCTACAGGAAGTAATAATTAAGACACGTGTCAAACGAAAGTCGAAACATATAGATACCCGTAAGACCTTATCGCAACAACGTATTCCAGCAAATAAACATTTCGTCCCGTTTAAAAAAATCGCGCGATGACAATTCGCAGGGCGGGCTTACCCCAATTCGTAGATTTTTAAGAGTGAACTTCGTTTTCTTGAAGCGATGCATGCAGACGCTGGTGGGCGGGCGCGGGGGTTTCCTCGGGCACGCGCGCTGCACGACGCATGGGGCCAGCATCAGCGCCGCCAGCAGAGTGACCACAACGTGCGCCAGCATCGCCGCTGGGGGAACAAGGAGCGTGGCGTACGGCTGTCCCTCGAAGCGGTGCATGCAGACGGACGAGGGCGGGCGAGGCGCGCGCGTCGGGCAGGCGCGCTGCAGCACGCACGGCGCCAGCGCAGTCGCCGTCAGGGCCGTGAGCACGATCTGCAGCAGCATCCCGCGCTGCTGACCCTATTCCACCAACGTGACCACTGTCAGCGACTATGCCCACTGACAATCGTCGAGCGGCAGCTCATCATCCCGCCTATATACCTACGTTCGCCTGCCTGTTTGTTAGGCCTTGCTTAACAAACACTTACACAATTGGCAACATTTCATATTTCTAAGACTATAGGTAATTAGATTCGTTCTCTGTATACTGTTTGGAAAGAGAAAGACGCTGATAGTTTTAAATTTTCACTAGGATTATTAATTAATTTATTAAAATTTTTTAAAGATGTGCTCATTCTAAAAGAGCGCAACGATAGAATAGATCCATTACTTTTGTCTAGTCTCTATTAAAAAAAAGTGATGAGATGACGTAAATTTGACGATAAGGGTTGTTATCAAATTTAAAATTATGACAGCTCTTTTTTCTAGTGAAAAGGGTAAAGGAAACATATCTATTCTGTGGCAATATTTGTAAGTAAATATATGTTTTTAACTTCGTTGTATTTTTTTAAATATGGAGAAATAAATTATAATAAATATTTTTCCGTGTTCAGGTGGCGAAACTCTTTCGATTCCTGTAGTAGGTAATTTTCAGGTTAAAAAAATGAAAGGTTGTCAATTTAGGTGTTACAGACAGCCCCCTATGCAGTGTGCATGGAGGCAGAAGAAACGGCCTCACACATCCTGCTGGAGTGCGCTAGTGTGGCGAGCTACAGGGCACTACGCCTCGGGACACCGAGGTCGCTCCAGGAAGTCGTCGGCAACGTGAAGGGTCTGCTAGGCTTCCTTAACCCTTTCAACGCCACGCCTCGACAAAACGTAAACCTGCTTTGAATCTTATGTCATTGTGTCAAGATCACTTTGACAATGTACTTTGTGACACCTATATGTGTCGTTGGCGTTGAAAGGGTTAAGGAGTTGGGCTAATAGTGCCTACAGCCAGTCACGCAAAATAGGCGCATAGTGTGACGTCGAGTTGCGGAAAATAGCCCGATACTACCTACCTACATACGTTCTTCTGCATACATAGGCCTGTTCCCTGAATGAGACCTGGCCGTAGTTCCCACGCGGGCCCAATGCGGTTCGGGAACTTCATAAACAACATTGAATTTCTTCCGAAGAGCGCAAACATCGGACGATTGACACAAAATGCCCTAGTCCCAAAACTAAGCAAAGCTTGTAGGGTCAACAGCATAAATAAGTGGTCATTTATGTACCTTGTCGTTTTCAATCGTTTCACAATTTTGTATGACATTTCAAACATGACGTTAAAGTAACAAGGTACATAAATGATCACTTATTCATGCTGTTGACTGTACTATCGGTACTAGGCAACTGATAAGATAACATATCTACCTGTCTTATATAGATAAGTACATACTATTACATATGAAACATCCAATAAGAGTCAAGCACAAACATTCGTATTTTTCACACAAATATCTGGTAGGTATCATCATCCTATTCCTATTATCTCGCCACATCCGTTTTTCGTTTAATTCTTATTTCGTCTCATTCGGTATTCGTCTTCGTCTTGTTCGCTATCCGTCACTATCGTTTTGGTCAAATTCTGCAACTTGTCTATAGACGATAGATCTCTTAATACGTCCTTATTCGTTTTTCGTCACGGTCTTCCTTGGACTCTGTCGTCGCGTCGTTCTTCCCTTTCGTTTCTTGTCTCATTTACTTAATCGCCAAAATTATTTCGATACGTTCGCTGCTGGTAAATATATATTCATCAGTGAGACAAAAAAACGAAAGGGTAGAACGACGCATGAGTCCAAGGAAGACCGTGACGGAAAACGAATAAGACGTAACTATTAAGAGATAGACAAGTTGCAGAATTTGACCAAATAAGATAATAACGGATAGCGAACAAGGCAAATAAAGAATGAGACGAAAAAAGAATTACTTAAACGAAAAACGAATGAGGCGACTTATAGGATACCCGAACAACGTGACAACTGTTAATAACTGTATTATGTTAAGTAATTAAACCCCTTTACACTTGTTTAATCATTTATATTATTAGATACAATTAAGTATGATCAGATTCATTGTCTTGAAATGTCTTGCTCGACTCTCTTGGTCGCACACAGATCCAGTACTGGGTTGCCAGACATGATATCTATTTACTATCCTACAGTAGCGACGTAGGCCCACTGACAATCGTCGAGCGGCAGGTCATTATCCCAGCGTGTACACGTCCAGGGGGTCGCAGGGGCATAGGCCTCCCCTCAGAATGTGAGCTGGCTGTAGTTCCCACGCGAACCCAGTGCGGATTGGAAAGTTCATACACACCATTGAATTTCATCACAGGCGTGTGCAGGTCACCTCAGGGTTTTCCTTCACCGTGAACCTCATGATAATAATAACATATCGACGGTTCTTTTATTCAACCTCGTATATGAAAGTTTTGGAATAACAACTTTAGACACACGGCTTAACATTTTAACGCCACGCCTCGACAAAATGTAAACCTGCTTTGAATCTTATGTCATTGTGTCAAGATCACTTTGACACTGTACTCTGTGACACATATATGTGTCGTTGGCGTTGAAAGGGTTAAAGTGGTTATTCCAACTTCGTAAAATTTCGTATACTTACGATACGAGGTTGAGTCTGAGAACCATCGATATCTACCTGTTTTAATATATAATAATATCATTGGGCAATGGCTGTAAGTCTTTTTAGATAGGTAATCTGGTATAGAAGAGATTATTACGGTTTGTTTTTTCCGACATGTTTTTACCGTACAAACATGTCTAAAGTCTAAACCCCTATCCCGACAATAGGCAATAGGCAAGTCCAGCCGTTTCAGAGATTCATTTTTAAGTATATTATTTAGCTTAAATTGACAGAAGTCTATTGATGCCCAGGTGGTCGGAGATAGAAATTCCTTGGGCCAGAGGAAGAATATTTTCATCTTACCTGTATCTAGATCTATCTACTTATTGCTGGACTGCTGGAACGCCTTGAATTCATAATAGCTGTTCACGTTACACGGGTTAGAGAGCCAGAGCATCCTGGGTCTCTTTAGATAATTTTGTAAAACAAGTTTTGATTGACGTTGGCGTTATAGTTTTTGAAAGTTCTTTTCTGTCAGTTGTTTAGAGCATAGACTTTGACCTTCTTGATGGGAAGTGTTGCGTTTACTCAGTACGGAGGTCGAGACTTAGGTGAGAGGAGGTGGCACGATAAAATGAATCTCAATTCAATGCTATGCCTGAGCAAGACTCTGAAGTCTTGCTCAGAGTAGTACCAGGTAGTACCTAATGTAAAAATGTTTGAAACTGTCCAGCTTTTGACGACTATCTTGGTATTTCTAGCAAATCGTCAAGCTGTTAGATGATCTTAAGCTTGACAGTTTTATGCATTGTATGACCAAACCAAACCTAGTCAAGTAACGCACACGCACCGGTTGTGGTGAGTGGAGCTGTGGGAGGAATAGCACACCAGATGTGTGTCTTCTTTCTTACAGTTTCATTCATTACAACTGCATCTGATCCGAACCCATGCTTCATGAAATGAAATAAATACTACTAAGCTACCAAGCAAAGCTGTAAAACCACCACCAACCAAAATAATTCCCTATTGTTAAATAAGGATTTATTTTTTCGGTCCAGTAGTATATCGAACTACCTGTTTAAAGTACGCAAAAGCTCAATATTAAAAAATATGATTATATTATAAGCAAGGGCAGTAAATCTATGGTTTACAAAATAAAACAAAACATTTCGATTGCACTTTGATATTTCCTTCTTACAATTAACATTGTATACATCATACATTTTGCTACAATTGATTGATTGTACTTATATCCTAATCTGCTGGCCAGTCTACAAAAAAAAGTGTCAAAGTGTTCCGCAAAAAACGTCAAAAAAATACATAATACTTTATATTATTCGTCGTTATAGCGGTCAAACAAAATTTATGTGTTTACCTATTAAGATTTAGGGTCTCCACAAATCTATCGACGCGGAATCAGCGTCAGCCGATCGGAAACCTTTATGTCAACGCAATAAGAGCGAAAAAGACGTCGATCGGCTCGGCTACGCGGGCCGCATTGAGCCGAGCCGATCGACGTCTTTTTCGCTCTTATTGCGTTGAAATAAAGATTCTGCGTCGATAGACCCTTCCAGTTCAGACGACTCAGCCCTGGGGGGGGGGGGGAGCAACTACGAAGTTCTTATCGTGCCGTCGCTTCTGTTTAAAGGTCGATCCATATCTAGAAACACCGAGCGTGTCGGACGCGAGCCGTGGCAGACAATAGTACATTACTACAGCGGCCGCGAAATAGGGGATTGCCGGCCGAGTAGTTATAGATGGCAGAGTGTTAACGAGGCCATCTAGAGATACGAGGCCGGCAATCCCTGTTCGTGGCCAAGGCTTGTATAGAGTTTTTCTCAAACATGCATCACCATCACCACCATCATCATCATCATCAACATCATCGTCATCACCATCACCATCATCATCATAATCATCATCACTATCATCATCATCATCATCATCATCATCATCGCCATCATCATCATCATCATCATCACCATCATCATCATCATCACCATCATCATCACACCATCATCATCATCATCATCATCTTACCTTACCTTAAATAAGCGTAGTGGCAGAATGTCTTAATGAACCAAAACGCAAATATTGCTTATAGTTTTTTTTTAATGGCTAAATGCTATGATGCCATAGACCTATAAACGTCATGGTATGAAACAATAGACGATCACTTTGCTGGCCCTGGCCAGCAATGTTGTATGAAATTCCATTATTGACCTCTCGTCTAGCCGCACCTGCACCGGCTGCACCTGCACCTGCATTGTGACACTCGTGGCGTATTATAAAGAACATAACGTCAACATTTCATAGCATGTTTGAGAAAAATAATATTCTTCTATACAGTGTCTATTACGTATTCATATCTATCGTAACACGTCTGTGCCCTGCCAGTATGCACGGTTCATGTCTGTACATGTCTGTGGCTATGTGCTGGTCAGAGCTTTGATCAATTATAACTGAAGATACACATTGCCGAACAAAATCCCCTTCAAAGAATGTCCGAACTTTTTTATTTGTTTGCATAACAATTAAAATCATCACCTACACAGAAATTTGAACCTAGTCCTTACTTCATTACAGTCGAATTTCGGTTGACACTTGACAGCTAAACTTTACAATTTCACGCAACCTACTGAGAAAAAAGAAGGCCACTTTTATCAAAGTGGCGCTCATTTGGCTCGGACATTTTCGGGCGCGCGACTGTGGATCTACAGTTATAATTGATCAAAGGGTCTGAGTGAATAGGGCGCCGGAACCGTGCAGACTTTTGTTCTTGACGGTGTCTGTGGATGTCTGACATTGCACGCTTCTGCTAGATGTGAATAAAACGGAGTCTGTCCGGCTCAGGCCTGAAATATACAGGGTGTTTGGTAGCTACGTGCAAAGCTTTAAGGGGGTGATAGCCGAGGTATTTTTGAACATTTTTAGCCATATATGTCTTAGCCGAAATTTGATATTTTTTTTTAAATTGAAGAGTTAGAAATGTTAGGAAAATACCCAGAATGTGATAGTCACGAGTCAATATTGCCCCAATGAGCGTTAATTTGGAAACCAAATCTTTTATTTCGGATAGTTTAATGTGTATTGGACCAAATGAAATATTTATTAAGTGTCTTTCTTGCCAAAAAAAAACAAAATGGAGGCATTCGAAATTACTAAAAATGTCTTAGGTTGGAACAGAGTCATTTTTCTGTGCCATAAAAAAAAAATAAAAAAAAATCCTTGAAATGTTCAAACATTTTTAGAAACATGCCTATTTATTGTTCTTTCTTTTAAGGTATCACTCATTGACATTGCTTGCTAAATCTGAGATAAAAAATAAAAACCTAACTCAGGGAGCACTCGCTAAGAATGCACTAGTCTTGAAATTTTACTAGTAAATAACATGTGAAAAAGACAAGTCTACGTCATTTTTCTGTGCCATATTTAAAATTTCCAAATTAACGCTCATTGGGGCAATATTTACTCGTGACTATCAAATTATGGGTATTTTCCTAAAATTTCTAAGTCTTCAATTTAAAAAAAAAAAACAAATTTCGGCTAAGACATATATGGCTAAAAATGTTCAAAAATACCTTGGCTATCACCCCCTTAAAGCTTTGCACGTAGCTACCAAACACCCTGTATGTTTTCCTAGGTGCGAGTAGGGGGGGGATGTGGGGGCTTCAAAGGGGGATGACAATTTCATTGATTTTGCCGTAGGATGCACCGTTTTCAAGATACCGTCCGATCAACGAGGTTAAGCAACGACGGGCGCGGTAATGTTTTGTTATGACGTTGTCACGTTAAACCATCGTCCGTAAACTGACTTTACAGACAACCGGTTTTTATATAGGCTATCGTCTTATTATGTTTGTTTCCCAACAGATGAGATTATTGTCATTCGATCCGGATCGACAATTAAAGGTCTTATTTTGACTGCACCCGTTCTGTTGGCAACGTTTCGGGACGGAACTTTGGAAACTATCATCCTCGTGACTATTATATCCTCCTGAGGCCCACGAAAATTTTGTTTCAATGAACTTTAAACATTATGTCACTTTTGAGTGAGTTCGATATCACATTAGAAGTAAGTCCTATATATAAAGGACTAATTCTAATGTGACATCGAACTCACTCATCATAAGTGACAAAAAGTTTAAAGTTCATTCAAACAATATTTTCGTGGGCCTCAGGAGGATAAATAAAGGAACCAATAGCTAAGTTTCTAAACATACCTCATACTCAACTATTATTAAGTATTGTCACTTACAGGAAAACCAGTTCTCTAGCAGAGAACGTGTCATAAATAAAATTTAAAAATCATAATCGACGAAATACATAATGGTCATTTGGTATAATATAATTTTCGGTAAGAGTATCCATTAGACGAAATTTCGTGATCCTGTATTGTATTCTGCAGGTCGATTTAGGTTAGGTTAGGCTTATTTTATAATAATTGGATTATATCAAATGATCAATAACATGTTATTCGGTAATGCCTATCGGAATATGTCAGTGTCCTGTTCTAAACAGAGCGATATGAAAGAGACGAATGTCACTATGAAAGGGGAAAATAAATACTTGACAATGTTCGCCTCTTTTCTTAACATAATAACAGTGTTTTAAAAATAATCAGGAATATTTTTACTGAACGCTTCTGTAAGTTTTTCATCAGTATTTTGATTCCCAATCGTAAAGAATCGAGTCACTTCGTTTCTCATAATTTGATTTGTCACAAAATATGTAAAAGCGTGTGCTGTTTCTCAGGAATTTTTTGAAATGTCATACATAGCAAATCGAAAGTTAGATTAGTTTATTAACGATTTTGAAGACAGTAGTTCAGATTTAAATTACTTTATGATTATGACACATGAAAATTATGAAAAAAGATACAATTATGCCATTTGAAATTAGGGCAAATTATATAGAATCGAAACAAACATCGTCGTTGATACTGCAATACCGCGTAACTAGCTTTTTCCATAAGCCTCAACTTGAAATGAAATAACAGGGAAAATGAGATAAAATAGACTCTATGGGTAAAGGTAGTTACGCGGTATTGAAGTACCACCGACGGTATTGAAGTATGTTCAATCCAACTTACCCGACCAAATATTCCGAGTCATTTTTAAAACAACTTGTATGCGAGAGGTTGAAATAATTTCTTACGGCACTTAAAAATAAGATGACAATAAAATTATAAACTTCACAATAATACAACCAAACTAAATAAGCGAAGAACGACTACTCTACAAACATATCATCTACCACATAACTAACAACAAGAAAAGAAATATTATTCTACTTAAAAGCGCAAGGCGCCTATATGGCTAAAAAGCCATATATTCATTTACCTAGCTCGTCATCCCAGCCTACATACATCCCACTGCAGGGTACACGTAGCCCATAGCGGATTGGGAACTTAGCGCGGATTGTTCTAGACCTAGCTCAGCCTGTGACAAATCGCCACTAGAGTTAATTGTTTAAGATAAATGCCACAGCAGCGATATTCAAAAAATACCGCATTACACTGGTAATTTACTAAAATACAGGCTAATACAGGGAACTACGGCCCAAGCCCTCTCATACTGAGAGGAGGCCTGTGGTCTGCGTCGGACGTATATAGGCTGATGATGACAATAAAGGCTACAAATACACAAAAAAACGTGTGCGCATTATCAGTAAAAGGCCAAGGCGGCGACATCGCTTCTGTAAGGAAATAAAAACGACAAAATTTCTTCTTATTATTAGTTCTGTGACAGATATTTAATTTAACAGCCAATTATATTCGAATTTATCGTTGCTAAAGTTCACTAAAATATTTTAAACAATATTTTTCTCTACGTCAAACATTTGTTTACTAAACAATGTTATGGAAAGTTTCAAGCGTCCTGACTATAATAGGGTATTTGACATCATTAAACAATGATTCTAAGATGCAGCTCCAATGCTAAAATAGTACCGAGCTTCGCTCAGGCTAAAACTCGTAGCAGGGCCGGATTTACGGGAGGGCATCCGGCGCCACGCCCCATCGCCTCCACAATAGAGAGGCCCCCACAATAGGGACTTCCAAAAAAAAATCTTTCAAATTCCGACGAGTATTTGAAAAATAATTTGGGGCCAAGGGGCCTCTAATTCTTTAATGCCCCGAGGCCTCCAGACCTATAAATCCGGCCCTGACTCGTAAATACACGTGTTCCCAGAGATAAGACCAAGCTATAGCTAAACGTTTAACTGAGTCCTCTCCCGGCCCCCTTTGTCGTTATATCGGTGCCCCTTTTCTCCCATAAAATTTTAAGTCATAATGTATCATGTGCAACACTATCTATTATCCTGTGCTTGAAAATTGTATTATAGGGCGCGGTCAGTACTTGGATGGGTGACCGCCTGGTTTTATTTTTGTTTTTTGAATGTTTTGTTATAACGTTGTCACGTTAAACTATCGTCCGTCAACCGACTTTACAGACAACCGGTTTTTTTTATTTTGATATCAAATACTCTATTGTGTTACTTACATGTTTATATTGCAGTTTTTATGTAATATAAATCCTAGGCTTTTGTCTACACTTCACTCTCCCGCCTGACGTTACGCGTCCTCTCATATTCCTTCACACACACACTGTCGTACGAGCCACCGCGCGCGCCGTAGTCGTACGCGTTACGCTCGCTGTTGCGCGATGTGTAGGTGTTGTAGTGTGCGTTACGGGCTGTGTTACAGCGTGTGTTACGGGGCTAGGGCAGCCTCTGCCGTCTGCGCAGGCGCTGCCGGCAGTACACGCGTAGGAACACAGCCGCGAACACCACAAACACGCCCACGATGCCCACGAATGATATGCTGTGGCCGTAGACGAGGCAGGAAAGGAGGATGGATACCGCCTGAAATAAATTAAAATGTATATTTGCTTAGTAAAATCAAAGATTTTAAGCATTTGAGATGCAGAAGTTGACAACACCAAATCCGTAGATACCTAAAACCAAACGCCGCTAATGGCGAGCGAGTGGGATTATAATAAAGGTAAGGAGCACGCACGCACGCACGCACGCACGCACGCACGCACGCACGCACACACAACACACACACACACACACACACACAAATAGCGGTCAAACTTATAAACTTATTTTGTGTCGGGGGTTAAAAAATTACCATTTTGAAAGGTTGTCAGACTAAAAAAAAAAAAACATGTAAAGAGCTCTTTGCTTATCAGCCATTGCCAATTTGTATTTGATTTTGAATATAATTGATTGTTCAACCGTTACTTTTCTTTGGGCCTTCGCCCAAATTAATGAACAAGATGACATAGCAAAGTAAAAAAATAGTTTTCTTTTTGATTTTTTTTCGACTGATTGATGACCAACCTGTCTGAGCGTCATGATGATGGTGAAAACGACGGCGCCGAAACGCGCGATCGTGCGGTAGATCAGCAGCTGGCCGACCGCGGAACTCAATGACAGCAGCACCACGTCGCTCACGAACTGCCCGTTCTAATACAAACAAACATGATCACTTCAAATTATTTGATATTATTTGATTGTCTAGTATCCGCTAGTGTCTGCGTTGAGCGGCTGCTGTCCGCGTTGAGTTACTGAGTCATTTAAAAAAAAAAAACAATTAAGGAATTTAAATAAAACAAAATTTAATTGATTCCTACACACAGTACACAGTACAGTGTAGTTTTCTTACAGTAGGCACGAACAGAAAATTCATGTTACATAGATATTTGTAGCTTAAAGCCGCCTTTACTAATTCAACACAGACACTATTAGCGTCGTTTTAAAAAAAATACATAGTTGGGCCAATCAACTTTTAAACCGACGTTTTTGGCGTCTCCTGCGTTACCAAAATGGTCTCTGGCGTTACCAAAAAATCGTACTTCCAACAAGATATTACACGGTTTAATAGGTTAAACTTACGTAGGATGGCATGTATTCATGCTATTCATCTATTAAATTACAGAAAAAACATGTTTACTTACAAAAATCTGCAATTGTTTGAAAAATGTCGCGGACAGATTAGTGTCGGTTTAAAAGTTGATTGGCCCAGTTAAGGGCTTAATGAAAACAAAATCACGATCGCTTCCTTTGTGCAACGAAGGTTAGTCATACAAGCTATATGGGTAACTTTCGTTACACAAAGGAAGCGATCGTGATTTTGTTTTCATTATCCCTTAACTATGTATTTTTTTTAAAACGACGCTAAAGGCCTATTTAGATGGTGCGAGTTTCTCGCCTCGACTATACGATTATCGTAGCACGAGAAAAAATATAGTATCATGTAAACTACACGTACGATATCGCACGAGAAGGGGCGATAATCGCCTCGCCTTCAATGATTGAATGTCTCCGTGTAAACAAAATTTGAATACGAGAATCGGATTTCGAGTTCATGTGCTTTTCAGTCGCCGTCATATCATGAGTGCATCGTATGACATCGCATGCGTATAAAAAAACAAGCTCAATACTAAGTGCAAGGCTACTTTTTCTCCCGAAAAAAGCCAAAATCCCGCGGGATAGAAATACTTAAGTGAATTCAATTTCAGGCCTAATTTTAAAAATTATTTCACCAATAGAAAACTACACTATCCGTGATTGACATAGGCTGTTTTTTCCCTGGTAAAAATTCAAAATTCCCGCGGGATAGAATTAAGTGAACCCAATGGGTGATGGTGATGATAGTGGTGGTGATGGTGATGATGATAATGGTGGTGGTGATGGTGACGACGACGACGGCGATGATGATGATGATGATGATGGTGGTGGTGGTGATGATGATGATGATGGTGGGTGATGGTGATGATGGCGACGACGACGACGACGATGATGATGATGATGATGATGATGCTGATGATTATGTTGATAATGCTGATGATGATAGTGATGACAGGTGATGAAGATGATGATGATGATGGTGGTGGTGATGATGATGGTGATGATGACGACGACGACGATTGGTGATTTTTTTTAAACCGGCTCAGTAGTTTCAAAGATTACCCCTTACAAACAAAAAAAAAAAGATTAGATATTTTCCTAACCCTTGGGAATTTCAAAAAATCCTCCCTAAATGCATTTCTATGATGCTTTACCTACACTTATGTCAAATTTTAAGTCTCTAGCACTCAAATAACCACGTAAGTTATCTGGTAAAACTCGTATTGAAAATCGGTTCGAACCGATTCGTGCGATTCTCGAATGTTCGTGAAAAAATTTCATACGAGAACGAGTTTAGACAGGTCGAGAAATCGTAAGCGAAAATCTCCCTAGAATGCAGGTCCTCGTGTAAACTACATTGCCTGGCGATAATCTCCTTTCGAGTATCGAATGACATAATCGTACGCGAGTTTTTATTTCTCGCATGAATGTAAACATTTTCGTACGATACTCGCTTGACGATTATCGCATACGAGAATGTCATACGATTTCTCGCCCCAAAACGTGCGAGAAACTCGTACCATCTAAATGGGCCTTAATAGTGTCTGTGTTGAATCAGTAAAGGCGGCTTTAAGCTACAAATATCTATGTAACATGAACTTTATGTTAGTGACTACTGTAACCAACAACCAACATTGGCATTAATGTTTGCTGCATTAAGTAACAAACGCTCGTGTTGAACACAGTGTGGTTTAGTTTTTGTTTTGTGTGAGTGAGTGCCTAGTTGCGGCGTTGATTTCTTAGTCGCTTCGTTGAGTTTCTAGTTGCCGTGTTAAGTTCCTAACCGCTGTGTTGAGTGCCTAGTTGTCGCGTTGAGTGCCTAGTCGTCACGTTGGGTGTCTAGTCTGCGCGTAGAGTGCCTACAGTCGCCACGTTGAGTGTCTAGTCTCCGCCTTGTGTGACTAGTCATCGCGTTGAGTGCTTACTCGTCGCGTTGAGTGCCTAGTCGCCGTGTTAAGTTCCTAACCGCTGTGTTGAGTGCTTAGTTGTCGCGTTGAGTGCCTAGTCGTCACGTTGGGTGTCTAGTCTGCGCGTAGAGTGCCTATAGTCGCCACGTTGAGTGTCTAGTCTCCGCCTTGTGTGATTAGTCATCGCGTTGAGTGCTTACTCGTCGCGTTGAGTGCCTAGTCGCCGTGTTAAGTTCCTAACCGCTGTGTTGAGTGCCTAGTTGTCGCGTTGAGTGCCTAGTCTTCACGTTGGGTGTCTAGTCTGCGCGTAGAGTGCCTACAGTCGCCACGTTGAGTGTCTAGTCTCCGCCTTGTGTGAGTAGTCATCGCGTTGAGTGCTTACTCGTCGCGTTGAGTGCCTAGTCGCCATGTTAAGTTCCTAATCGCTGTTTGAGTGCCTAGTTGTCGCGTTGAGTGCCTAGTCGTCACGTTGGGTGTCTAGTCTGCGCGTAGAGTGCCTATAGTCGCCACGTTGAGTGTCTAGTCTCCGCCTTGTGTGACTAGTCATCGCGTTGAGTGCTTACTCGTCGCATTGAGTGCCTAGTCGCCGTGTTAAGTTCCTAACCGCTGTGTTGAGTGCCTAGTTGTCGCGTTGAGTGCCTAGTCGTTACGTTGGGTGTCTAGTCTGCGCGTAGATTGCTTATAGTCGCCACGTTGTGTGTCTAGTCTCCGCCTTGTGTGACTAGTCATCGCGTTGAGTGCCTAGTCGTCGCATTGATTTTCTAGTCGCCACGTTGAGTTCCTAGTCGCCGCATTGAGTTCCTAAAAGCTGTGTTGAGTGCTATTCGTCGCGTTGAGAGCAGGGTGGAGGCGAGGTTGAGTGTCTAGACACTAGTGCCACCCACCTGCAGCAGTTGCCATGTATGGTGGTACGTTGGGAGAGGAGTGAAACACACGAGTTCTGGGTACAAACTGAATCTATTCATGAGTAAATGCGATTATATATAAGGTTGCTTAGTTACATAGATCTTACCACTACACCTTCCATATAACAAAATGAAAAAAAAATATATTTATATGTTTTTTTTTTTCATACATTTTATACTCTAATCTTAGTTCTAGGTATGCTTAAGTACTTTTAATACATTTTTATTCATAGAACAGCTTCGTCCTATTCTTATGTATCGTATCTAACTTTCCATCTTTAATTATCTCTACGTTGGGTGACATGTCCCTTACTACCTTATATGGACCTGAATACAATTCGTCCATCTTAGTACCTATTTCATTCTTAACTAAAATCAAATCATTAACTTTATATGTTATTGGATTTACATACTTGTCATAATCGAGTTTTCTTTTAATTTTATTAGATACAATATTTTTCTTTGCCTCTCTTTGAGATACTTGTAAACGATATTTTAACTCAAACGGGTAATGGTCAAAATTATATAGTGGATCGACATTTTTAAGTAAATTGTTTGGCAGCGAACACAATTTTCCAAAAACCAATTCGTAAGGGGTTAGTTTTGTTTCCGAATGTACTGTTGTATTATAGCCAAAACACCAAAACGGAAGCCACTGGCTCCATGTCTCAGGGTGATTATCAGTTTGGATTCTGAGAAAAGACTTCAAACATTTATGTGTTACCTCAAGTGCTCCTATGGACTGATGATGGTAGGCTGTTGAGTTCAATTGATTGATCTGTAGTAGTTTACATACCTCCTTAAATGTTGATGACATAAATTCCTTTCCCCTGTCTGTTGCTATGCTTCTGGGTACTCCGTATCTAAGAATAAAATTGTTTACAAATACTCGTGCTACCTCCTGCGCTTGCTTTGTAACTAAAGGATAAGCTTCTGTATACTTAGATAATTCGCACTGTATTGTTAAGATGTATGAATATTTATAATTATCAGTGTCTAATGGTCCTACAAGATCTAGATATATTTTTTCGAACGCTGTATTCGCTGTGGTGGTAATAACCATAGGTTCCCGTACTGGTAAAGAATGTTTTTGCCGTTGGCATTTTTCACACCGTTTTACAAATTTTTTAACATCATTTTCTAAACCTTCCCAGTAATAATATCTTCGTATGTTGTTTGACATCCTTCTCATACCAGCATGGCCACTGCTAGGTAGAAGGTGGAAGTCGTTAAGAATGACACGTCTGTCATCTTTACTCTCTACTCTTTGTACATTATTCATGATACATAATCGCGGTCCGGACCGATTTTTATGTTTGTTTATTTCTTCAATTAACTTTTTTATAAATATTTCGTTATCTGCTGTTTTTATTATACAAACTTCATCTATTTTTTCTTGTGCGCACATAATATCTAACTCTTTCACGAATTCGCATCGCGTAATCTGTGATACAGAGTTGGAATATTTTATAAAAATCACGTTTTTATTTTTTACATAACACAATACATTACTTTCATTATTTATTATTCCCTCATTTCTTATTTTTTCTAAGCTACTATAATCAATAAATCTGAGCTCTACTGATTCCTTTGATTTAATATGTGTACTCACGACTTTCGGCTGATCAGACCTTAAGTTTGTGGGTATCATATCAATCAAAGAATCCTTATTTGCAATTTTTCTTGCTTGTGCTCGTGTCATGACGTTTACTACACTGTCATGCATTTCTTTTAAATCATTCGACGTTACACATATTCGAGACAAGGCGTCTGCAGCCGCGTTGTCTGAACCTTTTACATACTCGACTTCAAAAGTATATTCTTCTAATGTTAATCGAAATTTCATAAGTCTGCTTGACGGATCTTTCATGTTAAAGAGGTATATCAATGGCTTATGATCCGTTTTTATTTTAAAAGATCGCCCATATAAGTAGGGACGAAAATATTTGACACCCCAAACTATAGCTAAAAGCTCTTTCTCGATTACTGGATAATTCATTTCCGCTTTGTTTAAGGTTCTGCTAGCGAAAGCTATTGGTCGTCCATTTTTATTAGATAATATTGCCCCTATGGCATTCTTTGATGCATCAGTCTGTAGTGTAAATATATTTTGTTCTGAAAAATCTGGATAGTCAAGAACAGGTGGCGTTGTAATCAGCATTTTTAACATTTCAAAAGCTTTTTGACATTTTTCATTCCAAATGAATGGAGTGTTCTTTTTTGACAGTGCGTTTAACGGCTGTGCTATTTGCGCAAAATTAGGTATGAACTTCCGGTAATAGTTTGTAAACGCTACAAACCTTTTTGTTTCGTCTGTAGACTTTGGACACGGGTAATTTTTCACTGTATTTATTTTTTCGGGATCTGGGAGAATGCCTTCCCTGGAGATTGAGTGACCTAAATAAAGAATTTCCTTTTTTAAGAACTCGCATTTTTGTGGATTAAGTTTTAAATTTACCTTCCTCAATCTTTCAAAAACATCTTGCAGATTTTTATTGTGAATTTCTAAATTTCTTCCAAAGATTACTAAATCATCGAGATAAATCAGACATTTTTCATACTGTAATCCTGCTAAAGCAATGTTCATCATTCGAGAAAACGAACTTGGGCTTGTTTTTAGACCCATTGGCATTCTTGTCATTTGGTATCGTCCTGAATCAAAAGCTGTTAGTTTTCTACTGTTATTATCAAGGTTTACATTGTAATAACCTTGATATAAATCTAAGTGAGTGAAATATATGCTGCCAGATAACGATTCTAAAATTTCGGTTATGTCAGGTAATGGATACTTATCGTCCTCGATACAATTATTTAATTTACGATAATCGATTACTAAACGCCACTGTTTTTGGCCATTTTTATCTAACTTTTTAGGAACTAGTAAGACGGGACTTGACCAATCGCTTTTGCTAGGTTCAATAATGCCTTCATTCAACATTTTATTTATTTGATTATTTATTTCTGCTTTTTGACTGAATGGTAACCTGTAAGGCTTTGTAAATATAGGACTTGTATTGGGTTTCAGCGAAATTGTGTGAGAATATACGTCTGTTGTCTGCAATGAATCACCCGAAAGATAAAAAATGTCGGCATACTTCGCGCAAACGTTTTCGATTGCCGTTCGCTCTTCTTCATTCAAATGATTTAATTTTAACTGCTTAAAAACATTCTTTACCCGTACTGCGTTCTTAGTGTTGCGTTCAAATGAACATAGGCTGTAATCACTTAGCTTATGAATTGTTGGAGTGATGTTTGGTAACATTAAATCACTTTCAGTAACGTTAAGTATCTTTACTGGTATTGTTCCATTAATGGGTGTGGCTACTGTGCTTGCCAAAAATACGCCTTCTTGTATTTCCGATGAACAAACTAAACAATCTTCTGTTAATTGAGTTTGTATATAATGCACCGATTCGCATCGCTTAGGAATAATAAATTTACTTTTGCATTCGTCTGTAAAATGTAAACTAATTTTCTGTTTATCTGTTTGTAAAGTTAAGTTATTTTGCTCAAAGTCTAATTTCGCTTTAAATCTGTTTAAAAAATCTCGTCCTAAAATTCCATTCGACTGAATAGGTAATGTTTTAAAAACATAAAACTTATGATTAACTCTATGATCTCCCAAATAAAGCGTAAGGTAAACATATCCGATTGCTTGAACTTTGCCACCGAGTCCATTTATGATTACACTGTCCTTATGGATTGGAATATTTTGTTCCATAGCATGTTTATACTTCCATGCCGATATGGATGCGCCTGAATCTACTAGGAATGAAAATGATTCATCACAGGTACAGGATGATGCAATATTCACGTAGCAGTTACTGTTACTAACTAATAATTGATGCTCTGTTTCAGTCACGAAAAAACCGATTTGATGAATTTTCCTGTGGCGTATCTTGAGTTGGAGTATCTGACTCTGTCATTAAATTCATGTTATGTGGTCTACGAGTGCCGTGGTACCGTTTATTACTATTAACGAACGTACCTCTATGTGGGCGGCTTGGAGCTCGTTGACCTCTCCAAGATGGCTGGTAGTTCCAACCCCGGTACTGACTTCCATGTCCTCGAGGTCTATAGGATGAGAACCTGTTATTTCCTCGTGAGCCTGCTCTATAACCACTTCTGGAACTTCTGCTATTATTAAGATTGTAATAATTTCGCCTGTACATACCAAATATTTCGCCTGAGGTGGATGCTGTGGACACCTCTTCTTCCTGAGCTGCCTGTATGGCATCTTTAAGCGAGCTGTAATTCCTCGCTGAAATAATAGTGCTTAGCCTACGATTTCGTAAGCCATCAGCGAATCGTTTGATCGCGTATTTCTCGTTCAAAGGTTTTAATATTTTATAACAATCCTTATTGCCGTTGGCTTGCGATATCGTAAGGTCAACAAATAATTCTGTAAGTTCTTTTCCAAAATCTGAAACTGATAACTCGTTCTGTTTTAAATTTTGTAACTTGCTCTGAATGGCTGGAGCTGCCTTTTGAGGTAATAGCTCCGATCGCATATCTGTTATTAATTCTGTAACGCTTGTATATTGGGTACTTAATTTTAACTTTGCTGCCTGAGACAATCTACTTTTTAATACAAAGTTAATTAAATTTTGTTTACAACCCGCTTGCGTTAGTATCGAATCGTAATACTCGATGTTGTCAATGAGCTGTTTAGTAACAGACTCTTCATTGGTCATATTTGGTAACAAGTTAAGAGCAGTCTTTAAATCAAAGGTAGACATGGCTGTTTTTGACACTGATTGGTTTTCCTCTAAACTAGGATTTTTGAGGTCAGGGTTACACAATTCTAATATTTCGTAATATAAGCTAGCTATTTTCTCACAAACTTTTTCTATCGCAGGAACACAATCAGATTTTATTATTCCTGCTTTAATATCTTTATCAATATTCTCTAAAGAGCTTGTATATGTTTCATATATCGCATTTGCTTCACTAGACTTTACTTGCAATATATGTCCTGTTCTTCTACTGGGACCAATCTTAATTAAATAAACCCTTACTTCGTTTAATTTGTTATACAATGATTCTAAAATAATTGCCATAGATATGAAGCATATACACTGCTATTTTATTATTATTGAGTAAATACCATGATTACATATATTAATTTGCTTATTAGTTATGATTATTAATTTTACGGGTCAAGCATCACTTACGATTTTGCGTTGGTACGTACTTCTTACACTTAGTAAATGTGTCTTTATATCGCGTAATCACTTTAACACTTTTAGAACTCGTACACATTTCACTGCGTTGGAAGTGTTCGCACCTTAAGTGTCCCATAAGATCACATAGGGAGTTTGCAATCTGTGCTTATTAATCTTTGATTACGTGATGACATCCGATGCAGAAAACTTTGCGTCTATACGACCTCTGGATATGCCCGCGGTTTAGCAGTGGGCATGGCTGTCTGCCTTTGAGCGCTTCGTTGCTGGAAAAACGATCTTCTGAACGTATGTCTGTTTATCTCCGCCGATATGCACTTATGATGACATTTTTTATATACTCTATAGATGATGTAGCATATCCCGAAGATCATCACCAACGAAATAAATGACAGCATAACACTTGTAACCGAAAAATGGTACTTCAGTTGCTCTAGGGATGCCTGGTTGTCACCTCCCGCTGCGTTCTGTACTACAACAGTTTCTTCTGTTTTTGATTGTTGTTGGCCCATTTTACTGATTAAAATCTTCTTGCTTTTCCACACACACGTCTAACTCAAAGTCACAATGTAATTGCACTCGATACATTTTATTTTAAATAGTTCGACGAAACTCACTTAGCAATAGTCTTTAAATGGCAACGGTGTTAGGTCTCAAGTGCGCGCGGCGTAGCGCCTTTTACGGAAGATGCCTTCAAAACACAGAAAATATAGAAATGCCACCGCTAGGGCAAAGCACGATAGTCCGAAAATTATAACTGTGAATGTGTCCAATTTATCCTGAATCCGTTCTAGTGTCCGGGAATTATCGATTGCGGCCATTGTACTTTTTGTAATTCACTCGCGATTAATGCAACTGAGATGTCGCATCGCAGCGCCCGGTGCGCTGAGCTGGCACGGTCGCCATGTATGGTGGTACGTTGGGAGAGGAGTGAAACACACGAGTTCTGGGTACAAACTGAATCTATTCATGAGTAAATGCGATTATATATAAGGTTGCTTAGTTACATAGATCTTACCACTACAGCCAGCGCGGCTGCATGGCGGCGGGCTGGTGCAGCAGCGCGGCGGCAGTGAGCAGGGTGGAGGCCAGGTTGAGTGTCTAGACACTAGTGCCACCCACCTGCAGCAGTTGCCAGCGCGGCTGCATGGCGGCGGGCTGGTGCAGCAGCGCGGCGGCAGTGAGCAGGGTGGAGGCCAGGTTGAGTGTCTAGACACTAGTGCCACCCACCTGCAGCAGTTGCCAGCGCGGCTGCATGGCGGCGGGCTGGTGCAGCAGCGCGGCGGCAGTGAGCAGGGTGGAGGCCAGGTTGAGTGTCTAGACACTAGTGCCACCCACCTGCAGCAGTTGCCAGCGCGGCTGCATGGCGGCGGGCTGGTGCAGCAGCGCGGCGGCAGTGAGCAGGGTGGAGGCCAGGTTGAGTGTCTAGACACTAGTGCCACCCACCTGCAGCAGTTGCCAGCGCGGCTGCATGGCGGCGGGCTGGTGCAGCAGCGCGGCGGCAGTGAGCAGGGTGGAGGCCAGGTTGAGTGTCTAGACACTAGTGCCACCCACCTGCAGCAGTTGCCAGCGCGGCTGCATGGCGGCGGGCTGGTGCAGCAGCGCGGCGGCAGTGAGCAGGGTGGAGGCCAGGTTGAGTGTCTAGACACTAGTGCCACCCACCTGCAGCAGTTGCCAGCGCGGCTGCATGGCGGCGGGCTGGTGCAGCAGCGCGGCGGCAGTGAGCAGGGTGGAGGCCAGGTTGAGTGTCTAGACACTAGTGCCACCCACCTGCAGCAGTTGCCAGCGCGGCTGCATGGCGGCGGGCTGGTGCAGCAGCGCGGCGGCAGTGAGCAGGGTGGAGGCCAGGTTGAGTGTCTAGACACTAGTGCCACCCACCTGCAGCAGTTGCCAGCGCGGCTGCATGGCGGCGGGCTGGTGCAGCAGCGCGGCGGCAGTGAGCAGGGTGGAGGCCAGGTTGAGTGTCTAGACACTAGTGCCACCCACCTGCAGCAGTTGCCAGCGCGGCTGCATGGCGGCGGGCTGGTGCAGCAGCGCGGCGGCAGTGAGCAGGGTGGAGGCCAGGTTGAGTGTCTAGACACTAGTGCCACCCACCTGCAGCAGTTGCCAGCGCGGCTGCATGGCGGCGGGCTGGTGCAGCAGCGCGGCGGCAGTGAGCAGGGTGGAGGCCAGGTTGAGTGTCTAGACACTAGTGCCACCCACCTGCAGCAGTTGCCAGCGCGGCTGCATGGCGGCGGGCTGGTGCAGCAGCGCGGCGGCAGTGAGCAGGGTGGAGGCCAGGTTGAGTGTCTAGACACTAGTGCCACCCACCTGCAGCAGTTGCCAGCGCGGCTGCATGGCGGCGGGCTGGTGCAGCAGCGCGGCGGCAGTGAGCAGGGTGGAGGCCAGGTTGAGTGTCTAGACACTAGTGCCACCCACCTGCAGCAGTTGCCAGCGCGGCTGCATGGCGGCGGGCTGGTGCAGCAGCGCGGCGGCAGTGAGCAGGGTGGAGGCCAGGTTGAGTGTCTAGACACTAGTGCCACCCACCTGCAGCAGTTGCCAGCGCGGCTGCATGGCGGCGGGCTGGTGCAGCAGCGCGGCGGCAGTGAGCAGGGTGGAGGCCAGGTTGAGTGTCTAGACACTAGTGCCACCCACCTGCAGCAGTTGCCAGCGCGGCTGCATGGCGGCGGGCTGGTGCAGCAGCGCGGCGGCAGTGAGCAGGGTGGAGGCCAGGTTGAGTGTCTAGACACTAGTGCCACCCACCTGCAGCAGTTGCCAGCGCGGCTGCATGGCGGCGGGCTGGTGCAGCAGCGCGGCGGCAGTGAGCAGGGTGGAGGCCAGGTTGAGTGTCTAGACACTAGTGCCACCCACCTGCAGCAGTTGCCAGCGCGGCTGCATGGCGGCGGGCTGGTGCAGCAGCGCGGCGGCAGTGAGCAGGGTGGAGGCCAGGTTGAGTGTCTAGACACTAGTGCCACCCACCTGCAGCAGTTGCCAGCGCGGCTGCATGGCGGCGGGCTGGTGCAGCAGCGCGGCGGCAGTGAGCAGGGTGGAGGCCAGGTTGAGTGTCTAGACACTAGTGCCACCCACCTGCAGCAGTTGCCAGCGCGGCTGCATGGCGGCGGGCTGGTGCAGCAGCGCGGCGGCAGTGAGCAGGGTGGAGGCCAGGTTGAGTGTCTAGACACTAGTGCCACCCACCTGCAGCAGTTGCCAGCGCGGCTGCATGGCGGCGGGCTGGTGCAGCAGCGCGGCGGCAGTGAGCAGGGTGGAGGCCAGGTTGAGTGTCTAGACACTAGTGCCACCCACCTGCAGCAGTTGCCAGCGCGGCTGCATGGCGGCGGGCTGGTGCAGCAGCGCGGCGGCAGTGAGCAGGGTGGAGGCCAGGTTGACGCCGGCCACCATGTGCAGCGGCTGCAGGCGCGTGCGCGCGAACAGCCGCGCCTGCCACGACGACGTGAAGCTGTCGCAGCACATGTACAGCGCCAGCAGCGTTACGCCCGACATGAGGGACACCGTGCCCGCTATAGGAGGGAACGAGAGTTAATACCGACAATTGAGTAACTACCCTTCCTCATTACGGTCACCTCTGCTGTCAATATGAAGTGCAACATCCCTGCGGAGATGTTGTACCTGAACAGTCATCCCTGCGGAGATGTTGCAGCTATCTAAGTAGTCATTTCTGCTATAAGCATGAAGTGCAACATCCCTGCGGATATGATGTGCCCGACTAGTGATCCCAGTAACAAGTATGCAGGGTAACGTCCCTGCGGAGATGTTGTACCTCATTAGTCATTCCTGCTATAAGTACGAAATGCAACATCACTGTAAACATGTTGTAGCTCCCTGAATAATCATCTTTGCTTTAAGTATTAAGTGCAACATCTTTGCGGAGATGTTGTACCTAAGTAGTCATCCCTGATGTAAATATGAAGTGCAACGTCCCTGCGGAGATGTTGCACCTGAACAGTCATCCCTGCGGAGATGGCTATTTAAGTAGTCATTTCTGCTATAAGCATGAAGTGCAACATCTCTGCGGAAATGTTGTGCCCGACTAGTGATCCCAGTAACAAGTATGCAGGGTAACGTCCCTGCGGAGATGTTGTACCTCATACGTCATTCCTGCTATAAGTACGAAATGCAACATCACTGTAAACATGTTGTAGCTCCCTGAATAATCATCTTTGCTTTAAGTATTAAGTGCAACATCCTTGCGGAGATGTTGTACCTAAGTAGTCATCCCTGATGTAAATATGAAGTGCAACGTCCCTGCGGAGATGTTGCACCTGAACAGTCATCCCTGCGGAGATGGCTATTTAAGTAGTCATTTCTGCTATAAGCATGAAGTGCAACATCTCTGCGGAAATGTTGTGCCCGACTAGTGATCCCTGTTACAAGTATGCAGGGTAACGTCCCTGCGGAGATGTTGTACCTCATTAGTCATTCCTGCTATAAGTACGAAATGCAACATCACTGTAAACATGTTGTAGCTCCCTGAATAATCTTCTTTGCTTTAAGTATGGAGACGTCTTTTAAGGCAGAACATCGAAGCCTTTGAAAAGCTACGAAAAGACGAGCTCGAAGCAAAAAGAGATGAGCTAAAAGCCAGACCACCAACGGCTTTAACTTACAATTATAGTGGCGGCGTTCTCGCCTGTCCGATATGCTCAAGAACATTTAAGGCCAAAATTGGCTACAACAATCACATGCGAGCACACCAACGCGCGGACCAATGAGGCGCCAGCTGCTGAGCCTGCCCAGCAGACGCTGTAGCCGAAATCGGCTCGGACAGTATTATTATTATTATTATTAAGTGCAACATCCCTGCGGAGATGTCGGACCTAAGTGATCATCCCTGCTGTCAATATGAAGTGCAACAGAAATATTGTACTTGAACAGTCATCCTTGCTGCAAGTATGAAGTGCAACATCCCTGCAGAGATATTGTAACTACCTAAATAGTGATCCTTGCTTTAGGGCCGGTGCTCACTGACGGCATGGCACGGCGTGGCATTTTATTACTATCAAGTTATTTTGAATCTTATTTCAATAAGTTTAGAATTCATGTTACTTTATTGGTTATGCGTTGCGTCATCCCTCGGCACGTCGCGGCATCGTGGTATCGAAATAAAGGAACATGAATTCTAAACTCATTGAAATAAGATTCAAAATAACTTGATAGTAATAAAATACCATGCCGTGCCATGCCGTCAGTGAGCGCCGGCCCTAAGAATAAAATGCAACCTCCTTACAAAGATGTTGTACCCGAGTGGTCATCCCAGCTGTAAGTAGAAAGTGCAAAACATCTGCGGAGTGTTGCACCTACCTGAGTAGTCATCCTTGCTGGTAAGCATAAAAAGCAGCATCCCTATGGAGATGAGCGCGGCCGTGACGTATTCGTACAGCTCGTACTTGTTGCCCGACACCGCTTTGCCCATCAGCATCACCGGGATCACTTTGCACGACTTTGACAGTACCTGACGAGTCAAGTGGTTAGAGGTAGATTCGACTACCTAAGTATAACGGCTTAGGATTGGAATGCATATGCACACATAAATACTCACGCCCGTATCCCAATGGGGCGCGCAGAGACTATTATAATACCAAGCGTCACGATCCTTACACACCTGTTTCACTCTCATTCTCCGCTTTTTAAAAACGAAACAAGCAACGGCTGCAGTTTTTGAGAGCGCTTATTCGAATAAAGTAGATTCCTTCTAAGGAAATGAACTAAATGGATTCAAGAAAGGAAAGTTTCTTATCAAATTTCAACAAATAAAAAGAGTTACAAAAAGTGGTCCCCATCAGTGCAGTATTTATGGACATGACAAAAGCGTTCGAGGTTGTTGATCATAGCAGATTATTAAAAAAGTTGGAACGATTTGAAAATAGAAGTTTTCTTAAAGTTACTTAGTAAACAAATTGCTTTAGAGTAGAGTCAAAAGCGTTTATTTTTTTAAGGCATTGAGTTTATAAATTTAGTGCAATGCATTTTTATTGAAATAATAATGTGACTGCCCCAAGGAAGTATTTTAGGATCCACTCTATTTTTATTATTGACTTTTTATTATATTCTAATTATTCTTGAAGGACGGATCGACAAAACTTGATTATTATTATGATTAGCTTTAATAATGGACGAGTACATGGTTTTTTTTGACTAGCTGTTGCCCGTGACATCGACTGTGAAGAATTCGTTTATTGCGCGCCCGCGGAAACTGTACAATTGGGAATAAAACTATTTTATATCCTCCTCAGACTCTCAAAACTAGCTCCACACCAAATTTAATCACGATCAGTTGAGTACTTTGAGCGTGAAAGCGTACTCACATACTCACACAATAGTTAGGACTAAAAGGACTTTAACGCTATACAAAAGTTATAGTGGAAAGGAAATAATTTCAACATTAAAAGCGCTTTTGCCATTTGAAGGGATAGTGGATATTATTAATACAACGCAATACAATAAAATAAAAATAAAAAAATAAAAAAAAAAATTGTTTATTTCGGACTATTAGAAAATCCATAGTGCTTGTTAGTAGGTACACTTCGACTGTTAAGAGGCAAACTGACCCAAACGCCCCCCCGGCAACAGTGAATTTTATAGGAATAACCTCAATAACGCCCAGGATGGCGTTCGAAACAATTAGCCCCTCAACAGTCGACTTAATATCTATGTAGGTTAATTACTTACAAACTAATCCAAGTTTTCTAAAGAAACTATAACTAAGAAAAGAAAAGAGGCCTTGCCCTATTTGACCCTCCCAATCACCACATCAACCCAGTATTCAGTAAGCGGGCAGTCGAGTCGCTCTGCCAACGCTCTCAGCATGCTGTTGCTGCTACCGCGCACTCGTTTCAGCAGTGAGGCAATTCTTTTGCGCCTAATTGCAAAAAAGTCATCTGCCCTTGCCTCTGCGAACATACCAGAGGCACTGCAGTACTTTGGTAGCCTCAGCAGCATTCTGAGAACGTTGTTGTACTGGACACGTATCGTGTTATAAGCCTTTTGTGTAAACCTCACCCACAGGCTGCACGTGTAAAACGACTGGCAATAAGCCTTAAATAACGTTATTTTTACTTCCTCGGTACAACGTGCAAACCTGCGGGCGAGCATATTTCCCCGTACAGCCAACGCTCTCCTCTCTCTTTCCACATCTAGATCATCACTTAGATCTGCCGTGATCATATGTCCTAGGTACTTAAACTTATCAACTATTTTGAGAGCCACTCCCTCCAGCATGATCCGAGGCATAGTGTTACTATTATATTTAACGACCGCTTTAGCCTAGTTGGTAGTGACCCTGCCTACGAAGCAAGAGGTCCTGGGTTCAAATCCCGGTAAGGGCATTTATTTGTGTGATGAGCACGAATATTTGTTCCTGAGTTATGGATGTTTTCTATGTATTTAAGTATTTATTTATCTATATAAGTATGTTTATCGTCGTCTAGTACCCATAGTACAAGCTTTGCTTAGTTTGGGACTAGGTCGATTTGTGTAAGATTGTCCCGTGATATTTATTTATTTATTTACGTGCCTTAAAAATGAGCACTTCACTTTTGGTCACATTGTATTTAAGACCATGCTGTTGCGCGTAGCCCTCACACAGCCTGACAAGATGCCTCACAGAGCCAATTGACGGTCCCAGCAGGACCATGTCGTCCGCGTAACTTATGTTATTGAAACACGTATCGCCTATGTGACATCCGACATGCTGCCTGCTAAGATCCCCAATCAACTCGTCCACATACAGGTTAAACAGGATAGGGGATGACAGCCCACCCTGTCTCACACCGCACTCAAGTTTATACTCTTCAGAGTCAACCCCCGCCCATCTCACCCTGTTGACCTGGCTGTTGTACCAATATTTTAACAGCGCTATGTACTCTCTAGGTAGGCTGGTTTTTTCCAACTTACTCCAAAGCTTATCATACACAACCAGGTCGAATGCTTTGGACAAGTCCAGAAAACACGCATATATCGGCGTGTTTCTGTCCCTGTAATACCTGACAGCTTGCTTAAGGCACAAGATTGCACTTTCAGTCGACAGACCTGGCCTAAATCCGAACTGTGCGTCGTGCAGTTTAACATGTTTGCAAAGTTGTGCATTAAGCAAGCCATCAAGCACTTTCGCCAGCACTGTCGCTAGTGAAATAGGCCTATAATTTCCCATGTCTGATAGGTCCCCGGTCTTGTTTTTAGCTAATGGAATAACCACTGTACGCGTGAGTTGTGAAGGGAGATAGGCGTGTCCGAGGCATAATGTATAGAACATCGCCATGACGCGTGGTAGATGGATACCCGCATGCCTGAGATGCTCAATGCCGAGACCGTCATATCCCGGTGACTTACCCCTCTGCATAGATCTTATAATATTGCTAACTTCTTCAGTTGTAAATCTTAGAGAACTTTTTCCCATGTCAGTCTCAGCATCGCTCACCCCAGCCCTGCAGGTTGATTTAAGAAGCGGACTTACCGTAAACGCCTTGCTAAAATTATCGGCAATTGTTTTTCTATCGCACTCTCCCGCCACACCCACCGGGGTGGACGACTTCACTCTAAACTTACTCGTGTTTTTCCAAAAAGCTTTGAAATCTTTCGCTGCCCGGTTTGAGGCAAGAATATCACTTTTTATTTGTTCTTGCCGGTCCTGACACCACTTAAGCTTTGACTTAAAAAACTTTCAAGTTTCACACATTTCAAGGTAAACTGGACCCTGTTTAGGCTTATTCGCAGATAGCCATAACAGGAATTTTTGCCTAGCATCCTTATGCGCTTGAGCCACATATTTGTTCCAGCCAACAACCCTCTTCCCCCTTGTCCCCCTTTTTTCCTTACTTGACTTTATTGCCGCCTCCTTTAGTGTACTAATTATCGAGTCATACATTTTATCTAACACTACTCTATGCTCAGGATCATTACAGAGCTTATCCTAATACCAATATTCTTTATTGAACACCACAAGTTGTGCAAGGAGATAACAAAAAAAAACAAAAAGTCACCGAGCATAGGAAGTTGACTCATCAATCAAGTTCAATCCTCCTGATGTCGCATACCCTGGATTCACTCCCTCTTTTATGAACAATTCCATGCATTTTACTGCGTCACATCTCACTGCGCAGTGAACGAGGTTATCCCCACATCCGGCTCTCTGCACTACTGCGTGTAACGAGGCACCGTGCGCAATTAAAATTTCAGCCACTTCCAAAGAGTTCCCAAACGCAGCACAGTGGAGTGGTGCGAAGTATTTTGGAGTATAATCAGGATCGGCACCTCGAGACAGTAGAAACGCTGCTACTCTTCCCGCACCGCTGAACGCAGCCATATGCAGCGCAGTGAGTCCACTAGGTCCTGCTGAGTGTATATCGGCTCCGCAACTCAAAATGAAGGGCAACAGTTCGTCCCGGGTTAGAAACACGGCCCATAGCAGCGTTAAATTGGCAACGCCATCCCGGGCGAAGCGAATGTGCTCCTCGATGTTATCAGCACTGGTCAATCCACATTCAACGTCATCGAAGAGCTTCCCGGTGCCTAAAGTGAAGGCGCGCTCACACAAACTCCTCCTCACTGTTTACTTGGTTATTTATTTATTTATTTATTTATTTGGAGAACAAACAGAAATAAGTGTACAGAAGATAATACAGATAAATAACTACTAATTAACATGCACTTACTCCCTTAGCAGGTCTCACTAAGACACATGTATGATAATTTTAACCACATTACGTGACACTAAAAAAAATAAACTAAACCGGTCATAGTTCCCGGTAAGCAACCCAGACGAAGCGAAACAGAGTAGCAAAAAAAAAAAAAAAAAAAAGGTATCCGCCCACTCACAACAACAACTCACCTATTGAGCACATTAGTACCTCTGTTAATACCTAAACATTAATATCTATTCATATATCCAATAATATCGCTTCAACAAGCAGCTATTCCTAAATAAGTAGGCAGACACATTTCTTCCACATACAAATTAGAACATAACCGTTCCACATCTACTTATATAAGTAACTACACAAGTCATATCAACTCACCTAGTATTACAAAACTAGTCGACAAAGCACTTTAACGTTTTACATTTAAATTGGGACCTTGACTCATTAAAAATATCAACCGAAACACAAGCTTGGTTATACAAGGTGCATATTCGTCGCAAGGGTGCGCGAACGCCGGCGTTGGTACGCGAGAGCGGGACAGCGAAAGAGGCACGGGAGCGCGAACATACCCGGGGGACCCTGTATCGAATGCTCTCAAGGAGCTCTGCACTGTTGTAGTGACCTCTGCAGATGTTATACAGGGTCATAATATCAAAGCTCTTACGTCTAGTTTCTAACGATGGAATTTTATATCGCTTAAGCAGACCCCTATAAGATTCTTTTGACCTTGAAAGCCGCCAGTGCATTGCCCTTAAGAACTTTTTTTGGACCATTTCAATTGATTTTGAATACTTTTCGTAAAGTGGATTCCAAATCACCGTTACATATTCTAAATGCGGTCTCACAAGGGCTTTGTATAGTAGCAAGTACGTCGCACTCCTTTTAAAAACCTTAGCAGTACGCAAGACAAACCCCGACATTTGATATGCTTTGGAGATAATACGGTCAACATGGGCTGTAAAATGTAATTTATCGTCATAAAGAATCCCCAAATCACGTACCTTTAATACTTTTTTGATTGGTGATGTACCGATTCTATATAATGAATTTATCATTTTTGTTTTATTTTTTGTAAAGGAAATTTGCATACATTTATCACCTGCAAGTTGCAGCTTATTTATTGAACAATAGTCCAAAAACAAGTTAATATCATCTTGAACATTTTTGCAGTCCTCCTCAGAGGTGATCGTTTTAAATATTTTTAAATCGTCCGCGAACAAAAGAAAGTTACAATTTCTGAAGCATGATTTGATATCATTGATATACAATGTATACAATAATGGACCCAAAATGGATCCCTGAATTACACCAGATGTGACATTAGTAGGGATAGATTTGAACCCATTGATAACAACGGTTTGTGTCCTATTAGTAAGGTACGATGAGAACCAGCGGAGCAGATTGCCACGAATGCCGTTAAAAGCCAATTTCTTTAAAAGCATTACATGGTCCACCTTATCAAAGGCCTTTCTAAAATCGGTAAATATTACGTCTACTTGTTCTTTTTTGTCCATTGCTTCAAATAAATAATTGGTATAGGATAATAAATTAGTTAAAGTGGATCTACTTTTCATAAACCCATGCTGCTCCGGCAATATTGAGGATTCAAGTGCTGGGTAGATAAGATCGTGAATCAAACTCTCAAAAACTTTAGGAATGCAAGATTGCACTGAAATTGGTCGGTAATTTACGACTTGTGCACGTGGCCCAGATTTGTGTATTGGAGTGACATGTGATATTTTCCACTGCAACGGAAAGGTGCCCTCCAACAGACATTTATTGAAAATAATGTGAAGTGGACAGCACAATGCCTCGGCAGTATTTCTAACAAAAATCGGGCCAATTCCATCCGGTCCCGTTCCTTTATTAATATCAACAGATTTAAGTTTTTTCAGGATTTTTAATTTACCAATGGACATATTAGAAAGGTTCGGTGCACCATCGGGAGAGACATCATACCCAATATCGGAGACACCCACTGCTTCCCCGGGCTCAAATACAGACTGGAAGAATTCAGAAAACATATCAGCAATATCATTAGGCGTGGAGGAGGCCCTTCCCTCATAAAACATTGTCGCCGGATAGCCAGAGCTACTATTTTTAAGAGACGACGTGTATGACCAGAAGGCCTTAATGTTCCGCTCAATTGACCCCTCAATATTTTGAGTGTAACTATCAAAGCATTGCCCTATCAGTAATTTAGCGCGTGTGCGAAGCAATGCATACTCCCGGTAATCAGCTAAAGAACCATAAGTTTTCCAGCGACGCCATAATTTGGTTTTTCTATTTAAAGTGCTTATAAGTGCTGGAGAAAACCATTTAGGATATTTGGGGTTTTTAATATGTTTAATGGGTATATATTTATTAATCACACTGTACACAACATCATAAAAGCGATCAACCGCATCATTAGGATTTAGGTTTAGAAGTTCAGCCTTCCAGTTAACCTTGTTTAACTCAACTGAAATAACTGAATAATCGGCCTTCCGAAAGTCATGTTTAGGTAATTTATTCGGCGTGATTTGTTGTGCTATGTCAAGGTCTAGGGAAAACTGAACAGCTGGGTGATGTCTATCGACATTTGTAAGTTCAACATCCGGGTAGGTTACATCACACACACGGTTGCAAAAAATTAAATCTAATATTCTGTCATTAATATTACGAAATTTATTATATTGTTTGAGTCCCAACAAATTAGTCGCACCCAATACGAGTCTACCACTCATGCATACAACACTATCTGCTGGTGTGAGGAATCCTGTATTCGCGTTATGCGTCCAGTCGATATCAGGAATATTAAAGTCGCCCACCAGACAGAAATCCGCTTGTTGCCTCAAAAACAGGTCTTCGATTTTACTACAATACTGCTCATAGATACATAGATTGGACTTTGGAGGGATATAGACGCCATTAATTATTACAACATGTTTACAGATAGTGAGCTCCACAAAAATTTCCTCAATGATTGCAGATTCCCATTCATACTTGCGCGTAGCATGTAATGAGTTTTTAATCGCTATAAGCACCCCGCCGCCGTCCCTCTTCGCCGTGCCCACTAAATCCCTATCTCGCCGAAAGACATTGTACCTCGCGTCGAACAGCTCCGAATTATTAAACTCTGGCCTAAGCCATGTTTCGGTTAATACTATGACGTCATAGTCGCATAACAACAAGTTTAAACGCACACTCAAAACTTTTGTCTTAAGACCACCGCAATTCTGATAGTAAAACTTAATTTTATTTTTTATCCTATCCATGAAACTTCACAATAATAGTCAAAAGACAATGAAGAATATTAAACTTATTATATCTTGAGAAGTGACAAAATAAGCTAAGAAAAACACAACCCTTTCCTTGCAGTCGGGTAAAAAGATAGTTAATTAAATGTGCGTTGAAACTTGGAACAAGTACATGTCTAAAATATTTACTAATATATAAAACTATTAGTATATTCCTAAAATTCCCTATATACAGATTTAAGTGCAAGTACGGTAGATAGCAAGTATATAAATTTACTAAGCCTAGCAGTGTGCATATTATTACTATGACATGACGTGACACAATGTAACACGAATCATAACCAGAAAGAACAAAAGATATCATAGTATACCGTAAATCAACAGCCGGGTGTATTATACCAAGAGAATGTCCACGAAAACATCACATCCCCGTCAGGTCGGATTCGTTGCGGATCCGTTTCACTTTGGACCTATCTTCCTTCCGGACGAGAATCGCCGCGTTTTTGACCCACACGAACCTGTACCCCTTATTCTCGGCTACCTTCCGCGTTTTTGCGTAGAGAATTTTATTTCTTAGGGTAAGGTGCTCATTTATAAAGATGGGACGCGAGGCCGCCCGCTCATCAAAATGGCTCAGATCCGTCCCGACCGCAGCTTCCAATACTTGGCCGACGTTCAAACCGCGCCGAGCGCGAGCCGCGGCTATCACATCGTCCCTCAGGCGGCGAGAACTCAGCTCCACGACCACGTTCTTTGGGCGGTCGGATTTCACATTGTGAGCAACACGGTGCACTGTCCTTAGTTTGTTTAGCTTCAGGATCGTCCGTATCGTCGTTCTGGTACATATTGAACGCATCTTCAGCAGGTGAAGGTCCATCAAACCAGCATTCTTTCGCTTTTCCTGGCTCACTTTTATCGGCTACTCCGAAGCTTTCGAGGTATTGAGTGGTGTATAGTGGTAACTGTTCATCGCGTATAGCTCCGGTTCTGAAGCTGAAGCTGTTGGTTAACCGTGAGAGGTAGGAGGGTGTTGAGGACACGGAAGTCATCTCGCGATAACCGTAATTGTCCATGATCGGCGCGCGACTGGCGCGGCTTCTGTATTATTATCTCTAATCTCGGTGTTTTTATAAATATAATTGTATCACGTTATTTTAACATGTTGTGTGATGCAAATTTAAATTGTATAACTTTTGCACCAAAACATTTGATAAATTACTGGTAAAACAGACCCAACCAATCCTGGGTAGCAGAGAAATTTGGTGCGAAAGCATGAGATCGAATCGGTGATGGTTAACCTTTTCGACGCCAACGACACATATCAGCACCGCAGGTTCTACGCCAATGACTTATACATCAGTCATGGCGTGCAGAGCGATATCTACCTACATGCATTTCTGTAGGGTTCAACTTCGCGTTTGACATTCCGATGTCATGGCGTATGAGTGAGAGCTGTTGTATTTGACAGAGCGTTGAAAAGGTTAATAGTAGGGCAGCCCGAGGCTAAATAGGGATTAAGACCGACTGTTATCTCTTCATGCCTTAACTATCGAAGGGATTTAGATATAATTTGGTATGGAGATAGTTTGAAACCTTGGGAAAAACAGGATATATTTTATCTCAGAAAATTGCATATTTCAGGGATCCTTCGCGGACGGAGTCGCGGGCTATTGCTAGCTATTGCTAGTAGGTATTATAAATGCGGTTGTAACTTTGTTCATTTTGTATTATGCGCCACGGCACACACATACTTAACTTTGTTACGCTTTCGTGTTTTAACCACAGAACCAATTTAGATGAAAATTGACATGGAGATAGTTTAACACTTTGGAGAGGACACGAGATACTTTTTATCCCGAAAAATTACATAGCTCCTCTGGAATAGCGACAAAAAAATCCCAGATGACGTCACAGGCAACAGCTCTGCCCTGCGATCGATATCAGCAGTAAGTCTGAATTTTAATCTTTGACAAAATCAGACAAAGGATATGAGTAAGTCCGTTTTAATCTTTGGTAAAATCAGACTTATTGCTAATATCGATAGCATGGAGATCTTCTGCAAGTGCCTCTACAAATACTTATTGAATAAATTAGTTAAATAATTAATAATTTAATTTATTTTTGAGTCATGTCCACATTATCACGAACAATGACGGCATTCCGTGAATTCCGTCCGATCTCTGGTTACAAAATGAAGTTTACCTGCATAGGGAAGCTGACGAACTTGAGCGCCTCGTACTGGCACCAAGCGCTGACGATGTTGCTGAGCGAGCAGTACGAGAACTGGTGCAGCGGCGCCGCCAGCAGCGGAGTGCGCGTCCACAGCAGGCGGGCCAGCGCGATGCTGAACGCCAGCAGCCGGTTGATGAACACCAGCAGCTGGGAGTCGTGGAAACGGACCGTGCTGCCGTCCGACATTTTGTAACTCTGCGGAATAATGGGAAACTGGTTTTATGGTAAGTTTAGGTAGTGAGAAATTTCAATTGCTAAAACCTCGAAGAGTCTCAATGAGTCCATACTCCAAGAACTCGGCATCAAACAGCGTCTATCATCCATAGTACAGTCTTGCATCCTTACTTTTTCGGACACATATGTCGTCGAGGAGACGTAGCTATGGAGCGACTTGTGATCCAGGGGAAAGTCGAAGGCATTAGGCCAAGAGGTAGATCGCCTATGAGATGGACAGACCGGGTCAAAGCTGCAATAGAAGGACCACTACACGCAAGCATAAGGCGGCTGTCAGGGAAGAATGGAGGCGTATTGTTAAGCTTGCTACCAGCACCTAGTAAATGATGACCACGACCACTCTGTCAAGAGTGAAACGACGAAGAAGAAGAAAACCTCGAAGTCGAATCCAACTCGGATGGCCCGCGTTCGAGAAGCTCCGCAATATATTTTCGTCCAAAATACCTCAGCGCCTTAAGACGAAAGACTTTAACCCGTCTGTGTTTTGAGTCAGGAGTTTTGCGATTCTGGTATACTTCGAGTCTAATATTTTGAGATTGTAATATTCTACGCGTGTGATATTATTAGACTCTGGGATTCTGCTCTGGAAGGCTTGAAGCGCCTGGGTCAGTCACGCGGGGTCAACGTACCTGCGTCATGATCTTCTCCTGCAACAGACCCCACACGAGGTAGGCAGCCATCAGCCCGCTGAAGCAGAACGCGGGGTCAACGTACCTGCGTCATGATCTTCTCCTGCAACAGACCCCACACGAGGTAGGCAGCCATCAGCCCGCTGAAGCAGAACGCCAGTTCGGCCGCCTCGCGCCGCGGGGACTCCTCCGCCGCCGCCGCCTCCGCAGTCGGGAGACGCTCGCTGACCGGCCCGAATATGGCGAACAGGGCGCGGGAGAACGTGCTCGAAGCGCCTGGGAGACGCAGTGGGGTCAGTTGTGGTTCGCAACGAACAATACATAGAGATGATTGAATCATTAATCAACTGACGTAGGTGAGAATAGGGGAATTGCGGACGCTGAAAGAACATAATATATTACTTCTATTCTATTATCAATAGTCAGTCTGACTTTATTAAGTGGCGATTACACTGAGTCGTTCACCTAACGCGGTCACCGAACTTGTTTCAAAGTACTGGCCAAAGAACGTCGTCTTCACTACCGTGTTTACACTTTTGCGGTGTGATGCGGCTCATGCGGCGAACGACTTAGTGTAATTGCCCCTGTAATTATTGAACTCTGGTTATAAACCTACAAAATTAACATTAATTATTATACGAGATCAATCAACGACTATAAATTTCAAACCAAAAACAAAATCTTGTCTGTCTGTGATTACCCGTAGCTCTTGGGGTAAGCCGAGTTAATTACAGACAACAGAGAGAGCTCTTGTTTGAGAGCAAGAGAATTAGAATTTGGAATCCTGTGACGGTTCAACACATTTAATCGAACCATGGGGTGATTGCGGACGTCTATATTTACACCTGATGGCTTGTCTGCAATTACCCTAATTAGTTTTTAAAGAATTAACAAGATTTTTTTTAGGTTAGCAAAACATGTAATTGAAACAAACATTTAATGAAAAAATAATTGTTTTGTAATTTTGCTAATTACGGTTTTTCAAATTTCTGTAGCGCGAAAAACGGGGCAATCCGAAAATTAATCTGTTAATTGAATTGAAAATTAATCGCCTCATGGAGTTATTATTTTATGGAGTCATGACCCTATTCAAGAAAAGCGTACCTCATTGTCTAAAAATCTCAGAACGTAGCTAGTTATGTAGTAGCCTATTAGTTTGACGAACGGGCTCTCAAGCAGAGGGCCGTAGGTCTGATCCTGGACATACACCTCTGAGTTTTTCGGAGTTTGTGTGCGAAATTACACTTAAATTTGCATTTCTTTAATTAGAAAGAAAGAAACATTCATTTGTGACAACATAGTTAACATAGATAAAAAAAAACGGTGCCCCTTTTCTCCCATAAAATTTCAAGTCATAATGTATCATTAGTCATAATCAACGTTAGTCATACAATGATTTATTTCTGAAACGGTATTTTATGCAGGACTTTTTTAAATGCCATCTTATAGAATGCAGTAGGTTAGGTTAGGTTTGTTTTATAACAATTCCGAAAAATAAATTGTTTCAGAAATAAATCACTGTATGACTAACGTTGATTATGACTAATGATACATTATGACTAAAAATTTTATGGGAGTCATTATAGACCCTAAAAAAATGATAAATGCGCGTGTCACAAAGTGGTCCCAAATCAGCAAAAACTGCCGATCTTGCGAACGGCGCTGATCTTCCTTTGGGACCATCAAGCCATCTAACATTAAAAAAAAACACAAGAAATCAAAGTGAGACCGACAAGTTGAAACTCCAACGCAAGGAAGCCAGTGAAGCAGTGTAGTAGCAAGCGTAAGTAAGCTTTATTTTACAATCCACCAAACCGCAATGACCATGACAGCGAGCGCTGTTATCAGGTAACGCCGCTAATCAGACCTCGCCGTCAAACACCGTGATAATGACTAATTAAAGTTATCCATGTTTCACTAGAGGTTTAAATCGATTCGTTTCAACGAGTAGGTATAGAAAATGTTTAGTAATTATATTCTATGCCTTTTAAACGCCACACATCGTTTTTGTTACGAACTAAATTGATTTTTATTCGGATGCGGGAAGGTTAATTTTTTAATTACCTTATTGTCGTCTATAGCCGACACTGGCGTTCAAAAGGTTAAAACATCAGTTACAAGGAAAAGTACCAAACTGTCTGGCTGCGATTTGATTTATTTTGATATACTATGTTAGAGAGTAGTCTAAAATAACAGACACGTATTTTTTTTTTCATCACACTTGCTCGTCAATGGTGTTATTTCATGCCTGTATACTAAATGACAATGGCCTAAATTGTTCTTGAGGGAGTTATGGATTTACGTACAATTTTTCTACCCAAGGGAGTTCTAACTTTAGTTTTAAAATTTGCAAACAAGTAATTTCAGACTAAGGAGGTTTCAAGTCACACAACGTTTAATTTTTATCTTTAAAACTTAGCTATAACCCGATTTTACAACACAATGCCCAATTTTAAAACTTATCTACGCTTAATGAAAATTAGTTATTTTTATATTTTCAATTTATATCAAATAGTTTTGCAATAATTTTAGTACCTAAATATTTTTTTGACATGTTGGCAGAATCTGGCCGTATGACCATTCGAATACTAAACACAGTTTACAATATCTATGGTAGATGACTCGAGAAAAGTGGCAATCTGTATTGGCGGGTAGCCATTATTTTATTCAATTCATATTCATATTCATTTATTCATTCAGATTCATGTTCATTACATTAATAGATGGTAGTTTTACAAGATGGTAGGTACATGACACCCTGTCAGGGCATAGAATGTCAATCTATTCTAACAATATGCATGCATGGATAAATTATTTTTTTGTCAATACAATTTATGTTAAATAATAATTCGGAAAAATAAAAATATTAATATCAATGTCAATCTTCTAAAACTATAATAATTAAATCTTATAGATAGATATAATAGTAGTAGTTCTATTAGCATTTATTCCATTATTATTATTAATCTTGATTTTAATTTACTAAATACATTTTATTTCGCTTTATTTTTATTTCATTTATCATTTATCATAGAACATTAAAAAAAACAAGGGTTGTTACATTAAAATGGACGAAGGCAGACCAAGGCTTATTTTGTTTGTGTATCTTTATCATCTAAGAATTCTTGTAATGTATAATAACTCTTATTGACCAAATAATCCTTTAGAAGGTTATTAAAACGCCTTTCGTTTTTTTCGTTTTTAATATTGTTGTTTATTTTGTTGTATATTTTTATTGCCATCGCGTTAGGGCTCGTTCGGTGTAATTTTAGTTTAGAGTTTACATTTGGTGCAAGGTTGTTTATAAATCTAGTTTCAAACCGACGAGTTTGCTCAGTCAATTTAGTAAAAAATTGCGGGTATTTTCTTATAAATTTGCATATTTCAAAGATGTAGATTGATGTCAAGGTAAGTATTTTATACTTTATAAAGTAGGGTTTGCAACTGTCTGGACTTTTGGTATTGGCAAGTATACGAATGCACTTCTTCTGGAGGAGGAACACGTCTTCAACATCTGTACAATTACCCCAAAGTATGATACAGTATTCAAACCACGAATAAGCATATGCATAGTACGCGCTGAGGGCAGATTTTAGATCTGTACTTTTTTTTATCTCTCGTAAGGCATATAAAAATCTCGAGAGCTTAATTTTAATTTGTGCTATGTGCCCTTTCCAGTTAATGTTTGAATCTATATTGAGTCCAAGGAGTGTGAAAGTGTTAACACATTCTATTTTAATATTATTGAAAGAGAAATTTATTTCTAAGGGGATTTTTTGGCGGGGTCTAAATTGCATAATTTTTGTTTTTAGAAAGTTAGTTTCAAGATTGTGATCGCTCAGCCAATCTGTGATTATTGTAAATTTATTTTTAAGGTCCATATTTAAGTTTTCACTGTTTTGGCAAGAAGTTAAAATTGTTATGTCATCAGCAAACATTACACATGTTTCCCTGAGGATTTTTGGTAGGTCATTTATATATATTAAAAATTGCAGACACGAGAGTACGCTTCCTTGTGGGATTGAATTATGCATCTGTACTAAATCAGATTGTATGTTACTTATTTTCCCGGTTCGGTTATCTAAATGTTGAATTTCGACATACTGTTTGCGGTTTTCCAAATAAGACTTGAACCATTTGTGTGCCGTTCCTCTCACGCCTATGCCGTATAATTTATCCAACAATATATTATGCTGGACCCTATCATAGGCCTTCGACATATCCAAGAGAATACCAATTCCATATTTTCTATCGTTAAGTGTGTTCAAAACTTCCTGCATATATTTATAAGTGGCCAAAACAGTAGATCTGTTTTTCCTGAATCCGTTTTGGGAGTCGTCAAAAATATTGTATTTCTCGCAAAACGGGTATATACGCTTATACATTGCCATTTCAAAAATTTTTGAGGAAGTTGGCAGGAGGGAAATGGGCCGGTGGTTGCTGGGGTCCGATTTCTTGCCTTTTTTGTAAATAGGTTTTATGATTGACGTCTTTAAGAGCTCGGGAAACGCTCCTTCAGAGAAGGATTGATTAATTAGAAAACAGTATGGTAGTGTCAGTTCGTCAGCGCATTTCTTAATCAGCGAGGGTCGCAACTCATCATTCCCATAACTATGTTTGCTTATGCAATTTAAGTGCTTAGAGACAAAATAATTTTATTTCTGGATTTTTTTTCCTCGCAATGTGATGAAAATCATTGTGTGTATCACGGGCAGTAAGGGGATTACAAACTCGAGTCATTAAAAGCCCTCCGCCTTCGGCGTCGGGCTTCTAATAGACCTCGTTAGTAATCCCCTACTTACGGCCCTAGATACACAATGTACTATAGCTGCCTGAATCTAACATATATTTGATATATTATCCAAAATCTTGACTAAATTTTACTGCGACTAAATCCTACTGTGACTAAAAAGATGTCTGCAGTATGATGTCCTCAAAAATTTGCAAAGGTTGCACCTGCACAGACTTTACTGCTTCCAAATTTCGACTATGTTGTGCTAACATCTATTCTGTTATACTGACCTTCTAGAAGAGAAGAGCGCCTGAAAACTTCGAAAAACTCAGAGGTGCTAGCCCGGGCTCGAAGTCACATCACAACCCTCTGCTTGAAGGCCATAATTCAAACTACTAGGCTACCACAACTTCTTACAGATGTTATAAACGCGAAAGTTTGTACGGATATATCGTATGATGTGTGGATGCTCGTTCCTCTTTCAAACTAAAACAGTTTTGACGGACTGATGAAATTTGGCACACAGATAGTTTATAACCTGGATTAACATATAGGATACTATTTAACCCGGATAATTTTACAGCGATAAACGAATTCTTCGCAGACGGAGTTGCGGGCAATAGCTACTTTATAATAATAGTAGAAAAAATACACAAAAGAAAAGTATTTCAGTAACTACTAATACATCGTGGAAAACATTGTGATACGGTGAAGGAAAACATCGTGAGGAAACCTGTATACACCTGCGAAGAAATTCAATGGTGTGTGTGAAGTTCCCAATCCGCACTGGGGCCGCGTGGGAAATACGGCCCAAACCCTCTCATAGTGAGAGGAGGCCTGTGCCCTGCAGTGGGAACGTATACAGGGTAATTTTTTAATCAGTGCACAAATTTTGATATGTGATTCAGTATTGTTAATAGATCATGATTATCTGTTCAAGATTTTTTTTTACATTTTGAAATTTGGGTTGTCCATAGTAATTCATCCAATAAATTGGTAGAGTTACCTACTATGAAAAATAAAAAAAATAGATGATAAATATTATAACAAAAAATACTGAAATTTGTTATTTTAACGACACACTATCACATATTAAAATATATGCTGGGCTGGGATGATGGATGAACTATTAATATATGTATGGAAGGACCAACCAAGTTTGTCGAAGTAGTTGGTGCGTTGCAAGTACTTGTAGACCAGCAGAGCTGGAAGTAGCAGGGTCGAGTATCCCGCCAGGTTCAGCAGCAGCCGGAACAACCTGCACACAATATACCAAGTAGACCAGCAGGAATATACCACAGTGTCAAGTCAACTCTTTGACCAGTGTATTGCCAGTGCTGACTTATGGCCAGAGCTCGGCGGGGGTGAGCTGTTTTCAGAGTTTGCATAACATGGACATGCCTTGTCATTCAATGGTAAATGTGGTGTAATTAAATAACTTAAGGAATTTTTTTTTTTAGGCTGCCTTTCCACTACGATCTTAAAACAAATGAATTTTATAGTAAGTTTTTTTAGCAAACGTCTTTAAATAATATTTATATGATACTATTAAAGTTAATAAAGTGATATGATATGATTTCAAACCTCTTTAAAAAAAAAAAATTAAAAATTATTTATTTTCAGACAATTACAATCCATAGTTGTTAGTATTCACCTATAAGCTATGTTAATGTTATGATACAGTACAGTCACAGTCTTTACAGTCAGTTGCGGCAGATCTACCGACCCGCATGTTTAGATAGGCAATAAATCTGTTTAAGGATGCCATATTCAACTGAGTGAAATATCATGAAAACGTCATTTCATTATTCTATTATTCTGTTGTTATTTTGTTAGCAGCCCCTCAATTTGAAGTAAGGGAATAAATAATTAATAATATAATTAAAAGAAAGATGATTCCGATTTTAAGATGTGTAAAATTAAAGCAATAACAGTCCTAAAGTGGAATCTATATTAATATCTACACTTGACATAAGTGATGTCAAAATGGCTCACCCCTGCCGAGCTCTGCTTATGGCACTGAGACGTGGCCTCTAATGATGGGCCTCATAAGAACAGCCTGCATACAGTGTGTATTGATGTGTTCTCTGTGCAGGGGGTATGTATTATATTATAATACTGAAGTACAAAAGACCGAATGTAATAAAATACCGAATAGCTCAAAAGACCGAAATGCCTTATTAAAACGGCAACGGAAGGATTCATTAAAACGGCATCATATAGAACAGATAGGTTAGGTTAGATTAGTTATATAACAATCTTAAAAAAAAATCAATCAATCAATTCTTTATTGTTTTAGACAACCAGATGTCCTAGTGGTTAGAGAACCTGACTACGAAGCTTGAGGTCCCGGGTTTGATTCCTGTGTTGGGGCAGATATTTGTATGAAAAATACGAATGTTTGTTCTCGGGTCTTGGGTGTTTAATATGTATTTAAGTATGTATCTATCTATATAAGTATGTTTATCCGTTGCCTAGTACCCATAACACAAGCTTTGCTGAGCTTACTTTGGGACTGGGTCAATTGGTGTAAATTGTCCCGTGATATTTATTAATATTTATTGTGCTTTGGGCCATAGCTAAAGGGCACGTACCAGGAGTACTCCAGCGCAGACAGTGCCCCTGCCTCGTCATAGGCCACTAGAATGTCCCGGTACAGTCTCGTCGCCAGAAATGAAAGAGCTGTACTCGCCACCCACAAACTTCTGTTAAACACAAATACATTGCAATACAATACAAAATGCAATAGAAAACATTTGAATTAAATTACCTACGTTGAATTAAATTAACCTTTTCAACATCAAGCCTAATTAATCATAAAGCTATTTTGAACCTTATGTCATCGCGTGAAGATTACTTTGACATTATACTTAGTAACGCATATATCCATTGTTGGTGTTGTAAGGGTTAAATTGCACCTGATAGAGACAAAAATTACAACACAACAAAAAAGACTTGTCTTATCTGCTGTAATTTTATTAGAACAAGTTTCCTTTTTCAGTTTTTTTGTGGTCAGGTCTTAGTTATTAAATAATTATTTAACTTTTTGAATGCCACACATTGTTTTTGTTACAAATAAAATAAATTAATTTTAGTATTACCATATTGTTGTCTATAGCTGAAGTTCAAAAGGTTAAACAATTTCATGTTTAAAGTTAAACAATTTTGTAGCTTTTGTTTGTCTAGTGAATTTACTGTATTGTTAATGTGAAGAAAAAGCTTAAAAGTAAGCAAAGCAGGGCCAGAACTGAGTTGTTTTCAAAAAAATTGTACACAATTAAGGGATTAATTAAAAACAAAATTTAATTAATTGTTTTTGTGTAACGGAGTTACCCATATACTTTGTATGACTAATTTTTGTTACACAAAAATAGTGATTGTGATTTTTGTTTTGATTAAGCCGTTAACTATGTACAATACTTTGAAAACAACCCAACTATAAAACTATACTATACAACCTATTCTCAGACCTACCAAATACAGAGAAAAAAGTTTCATAAAAATTGGTCAAGCCGTTTCAGAGGAGTTTGATAACAGACACTAAAAAAATAAAATAAACTTTATTTGCATTTAACAGAAGTTTTACATAAAAGGTTGAGGCCTCCCATTAAGTTGGAACTTGTGTTAGGAGGCCTCGCTCTTCCAAGAAAAAATTATTACTAAGACTATAACTATAGACACTGTGACATGAGACTTTTATATATTAGATTGAAAACAATTTAGTCGATTTTTTAGGTAGGCCTCTAAGTAGTATTAGCTCAGTCCTCACAAACTCAAAGATTCACCTCTGAAGCTAACACTAATTTTACTTTAAAAAACCCTGCCTTTGGGTTTTGCCGCATTCTGGTATAAAAATTGAGTATCCAATTAAACAAAAAACTGTAATCTTATGTGATATGCCGTACAGACGATTCAGTACACAGTAATTAACTTTCCTCGTGAAGTAAACGCAACTACAAGCAAATTAAATAAAGCTACCATAGAAAGTTAAATTATAATCAAAAATGCAATGTACTGAGCGTAGGAGGCATAAAAGTCTGCCGGTAATAAACAAGCAGCGTGTATACCTAAATCCACAGCAAACATGATTCAAACAAAGCTAACTTATACACTAAAATTACTACAAACCTGTGAAAACACAAATTAACTTACATTATCACTGTTTTCGTTCCCATTTTCACTTATAAACGTAACTACTTTTAAAACTAGATCTAGAGATAATACTGATCACAAAATCATGAGTCGATTTCGAATGTATCGAAATTATTGACCCATTTTTAAGTAAATTTTTATATTTTTTCTGAAATCTATCGTCGGATTCGTCGGCTGCTGTGTGTGTGACAATGACAACTTCTGGGTTTATCAATCTCTACACCGTACGTGACATTTATTCCATTCCACGCATAGCTACTCGGATAATTTTATAATTTCAGATAATTTTTGTTAAATGGAGAAATATTTCTTGAAGTAAAATACTTTTGTTTAAGTTATTTTATTACATTGTTAGGTTTCAAAATATATTCCGCAGAAAAACAATTAAAATAATGACCTTTTTTAATTTACTTCTAGATGAGAAATAATAAAAAACGGAACACTTTCAATACGTAAAAATATCTTGAGGATACCGCTGTCAAAATGACAGTTTTTACTTTTAAATTCCAATTGACATTCGGATTGGCACGGATGATAGTTTTTTTAGTCAAACTTTTCATAAACCATTCAAAATGAATACGAACTTCTTCCATAATTTAGGCTTACAATGTAACATGTCTATGAATAAAAGAAATAACACAAAAATATGTCATTGTAATTTGTAAAACTGTCCTTTTTGTAATAATTATTCCTTCGAATCGCTTTTAAATTAGTAATTTAATTTTATAGTATTTATGGAAGTTAATAGTGCTAGCAAACATGTTGTGGGTTGAGGTGGGCATGTTCCTTGTGGAATTTTTAGCGGCATTGTGCGCGGTTGCAGTGTGCGGTCCGTGCTTCCTCGCCTGTGCTCGTCGTTTGGTAATAAATTATATTCATCGGGATTATGATCATATTTTACTAACTATCCTTAGCAGGTCTAATGTTCCATCCGCGATTAAAAAACTTTAGGTAGGTACTTTATAAATTGGGAATAGAAAACATTGAAATTACTTTGTAAGTTTTTGCAGGTATCTGCGCCATTTTAGTTTTAATGTAATCACAATACCTTGCAATCTTGCAATAAATACAAAGTTCAAAAGATTCCTTGTGATTACGATATTGGTTCCTTCGCATAAATTCAACGTTTTTTTAAGTTACATACAATAAGAGTACATATGTATATCCTTGTAATCCAGGATTCTAGTGTTGCAGAACTATCGATCGATAGTTTGACTATCGATCGTTGACCTCGCAAACTATTCAGGATATCGATTTTAACAACGATAGTATCGCATAATGTCAATACTATCGATACTATCGATAGTATCGCTAGTGATTTTTAAGCAATACTATTGATAATGGCAATACTATCGATAGTTTTATGTCGAATACAATCGATACTATCGATAGTAGCGACAGTTTTGTACAATCGATACTACAAAGCTATCGATAATATCGATAGAATCGATTGTTTTCTGTGATTATTGCCTAATTTTGCAATACTATCGATACTATTGATTGTATTGGACATAAAACTATCGACAGTAGTGCCACTATCAATAGTATTGCTTATAAATCACTATCGATACTATCGATAGTCTATCGATATTGGACTATCGATAGGCAACACTATTGTAGTCATATACATATTTATATACTGATATATGATATGATATGACAAATTAGTATGAGCACCAGTAAGCTGGGGCAACTCTCCACTACGCATATTATATATTCCCTCGCTCCACTCGCTGTCATGCTGCGCCCCAGTGAACAGTGGCAGCCTACTCACTCGTTCCTAATGCCAGCAGGTGCTGGGCGACGAGCTCCTCTCCCGAGGAGGCCCGTCCGTGCGCGAGGCGGAGGTGCTGGGCTGCGACGAGCCCGCCTGCCCCTACTATAAGAAGAACATGCGATACCTCATGATGCCCGTGCGCAGGAGAACCTGCTCCTCGCCCACGCGATAGCTCCTTCACGTGTTCGTTAGTTTGGTACAAATATACATAATGTTTATAGTCTTCATGTTTTTTATTTGTAATTATATCAATGATGATATACAGGGTTATTTGTAATTCACTAGCATCCTTTTAACCCTAAACTCCTACCACTTAAACAAATGTTTTTTGTTTTACGGCTTTTGTCATAACTTAATATTTTTGGTGTAATAACGTTTTGAAAATTTGAAATTTCCTCTTATTTTTACGATACTCTGTGTATTTGTATGGGATAAAAAGTGCTTCATTTTAAAAAGTCGTAAAACAAAAAACATTTGTTTGAGTGATAGGAATTCAGGGTTAAGAGGATGTCAGTGAATTAAAAATAACCCTGTAGACGGGATTGGCAGTCGCCATAGTACGGATCGGCCGCGGTTTTTGTAGTTCGATTATTAAATCTAGATGGCGCTGAAATATAGCCAGAGGCTTTGAAGGCAAAACAATAAGACTACAGATGTTTCATTCATATTACTACAAATGTATTATTTTTCAAAAATATTGCATAATAATACATTTGCAGTGATATGAAATATCTGTAGTCTTATGGTTTAGCCTTCAAAGTCTCTGGCTATATTTCAGCGCCATCTAGAATTAATAATCGAACTACAAAAACCGCGTCCGATCCGTACTATGGCGACTGCCAATCCAGTCTATATCCTAGTTCACGTATGACCCCGGCGCCACACATAGCACAAATGTATCAACATATATTTGAACACATATTTGATCTATGGTTGATTGTATGGTTGTTCTATTGAACAAATAAGCAAGTACCGGTGCTACACATGTGATCAAATAAATGTGTTCAAACATTTGTGCTATGTGTGGCGCCGGGGTGAGAGGAACAATTGACGTGCGTTTTCCTTTCTGCCAGGGTAGGTACCTACTACAGAACCTTGTCATACTTAGTGACATTTGCTTCCTTCGCTAAGACTAAATCCAGGAACGGGTCTTCACGGGTTTGGTAGCGGTACTTGAACTGCTATTCAGGAAAGGTTTGGGCTTTGCGATTGAATTACTGCTTGCAAACCGTTTTGGGCCGTTCCTGAATTTAGCCCCCGTGGAATTGCATTTATTAATAAATAGATAAAAAAATAAATAAGGCTCATCCCAAACTCAGTCCAAATCTCTCGCAAACCAGTAATTTTTGGCGTTCCTGAATAGCAGTTCAAACCAAACCCAACCCAAACGATTGAATTACCGCTACCAAACCCGTGAAGGCCCGTTCCTGAATTTAGCCCCTGGGCTCCGACGAATAGCAATGGTGTGACAACGGTATGACGAGTCTGGTGGCATCATCGATCATTATTAGGAAAGTAAATAAAAGCCCACTTTCGAGTATTACTTTATTTTTACAATGCATCATGACATGACTGCATGCGCATTTTCCTTTGATCAGTTATAACTGTAGATCCACAGTCGCGCGCCCGAAAATGTCCGAGCCAAATGAGCGCCACTTTGATAAAAGTGGCCTTCTTTTTTCTCAGTACGTTGCGTGAAATTGTCAAGTTTAGCTGTCAAGTGTCAACCGAAATTCGACTGTAATGAAGTAAAGACTAGGTTCAAATTTCTGTGTAGGTGATGATTTTAATTGTTACGCAAACAAATAAAAAAGTTCGGACATTCTTTGAAGGGGATTTTGTTCGGCAATGTGTATCTTCAGTTATAATTGATCAAAGGCATTTTCATTTAATTTCAGATAGTTTAAAACGTTTGGATATTTTGTACGAGTGTCTGTTTATGCTGGTTTTGTTGTTCACAGACAACAATTTTAAAGGTTGAGAATGGTTGAGACCGCATTGTAACGCAAGGGCGCTCCTAGGATTGTTTCCTGGGCTTAAAGGTTAGTCAATATCCAGTGGCTGTTGGCCAATATCCTCGTTGTCGATGTGTATCCGAGGGTCGCGGCGGTAGGTCTGGCGCACGCCGCAGTCGCCGACGCGCGCGCCGCTCGCGACCAACTCCTGCGCAGCGCTGACGCCGAAGCCGCTCAACAACTGGAGCTTTATCTGAGGGGAAACATTACGTTGTGCATTAAGGGCCGTAAGAAGGGGATTATTAACGAGAGTCTATTAAAGCCCGACGCTCGAGTTTGTAATCCCCTTAGGGCCCGTGACACAAAATGATTTGATGAGAAGAAATTCAATGGTGTGTGCGAAGTTCCCAATCAGCACTGGGCCCGCGTGGGAACTACGGCCCAAGGACTGGTTAGAGCAATTTACCAAAATCTTAATTTCCTTGTAGCAAAATGCTTTTTTCTCGCTATGGTTTTTTACTGAAGCTTATTTTCACAATCGCGTTTTTTCCCAACTTTAATCGACACAGAAACATTGGTAGGTTTAGGTTAAATGTTAAGTTTTCATCGGCCCGAAGGGCCAAAAGCACACAGAAGAAGGAGCTTCGCGTGAGCGGAGCTCCGTCGACACTGTTTCTGTGTCAATTCAATTTGGGAAAAAACGCTACCGTGAAAATAAGCTTCAGTAAAAAACTATGGTGAGAAAAAAAGCATTGTAAGATTGTCCCCTAATATTTATTTATTTATTTTATTTATTTAACGACCGCTTTAGCCTAGTTGGTAGTGACCCTGCCTACGAAGCAAGAGGTCCTGGGTTCAAATCCCGGTAAGGGCATTTATTTGTGTGATGAGCACGAATATTTGTTCCTGAGTTATGGATGTTTTCTGTGTATTTAAGTATTTATTTATTTATATAAGTATGTTTATCGTCGTCTAGTACCCATAGTACAATCTTTGCTTAGTTTGGGACTAGGTCGATTTGTGTAAGATTGTCCCCTAATATTTATTTATTTATTTAGGAAAATCTGCGAACGGAAATGTTGCTACAAGGAAATTACGATTTTGGGGAAATGATCTAACCAGTCGGCCCAAGCCCTCTCATTCTTAGAGGAGGCCTTTGCATTCCAACTGCAACATGACTGTCAACTGCCGACTGCCCATACATTTTCCATTGCTGTTGCATTGCAGTCGGCAAAACTGCACGCATGCAGTAGCTGCGACTGAAATGTATGGGCAGTCGCTTTGATCAATTATAACTGAAGATACACATTGCCGAACAAAATCCCCTTCAAAGAATGTCCGAACTTTTTTATTTGTTTGCATAACAATTAAAATCATCACCTACACAGAAATATGAACCTAGTCTTTACTTCATTACAGTCGAATTTCGGTTGACACTTGACAGCTAAACTTGACAATTTCACGCAACGTACTGAGAAAAAAGAAGGCCACTTTTATTAAAGTGGCGCTCATTTGGCTCGGACATTTTCGGGCGCGCGACTGTGGATCTACAGTTATAATTGATCAAAGGGCAGTCGGCAGTTGCAGTTACGTGGCAGTTGGAATGCAGTCCGTCTGTATCGGCCCAAGTCGGAGTAGTGATGAATGATGATGATGACTGTACCCCGCGCACGCTGCAGCGCCGGCGCACGAGCAGCAGTATCACCGCCACCACGGCCGCCACCGCGTGGAATGCCCTCATGCTGCCTCCTGAAACACAATGACAAGTTCAGACAAGTCACCCAAAAAGTAATTCCTATCGGTAGAGAACTACGATAACATGGCCCGCCCCTCCAAGTCTTCGATGTATTTGTGAAAGTGTTTATAAAGCACCACCAAAACTTTCAACGCATGTGTGCGTGCTGAGACAGCCATCAAACAAAATACACAGTAGTGGTAGAGCCATGTTGTAGCTAGCTGCTGCATCACGAATGGGCCGGCTCGTCCGGGGCAGCACCACCCTCTCACAGAACACCGGTGTGAAGCAGCAGTACTGCTGCTGCATTTCGTACGGTCAGTGAGAGCGCCGGAGGCCCAATACCTCTCCCCCTCCTCTATTCCCTTTCCTTTTTCCTCTCCCTTTTAGGGCCGACAACGCACTGGCATCGCGTAAAGCGCTCCGGATGTCTATGGACAGTGGTAATCATTTAACATCAGGTGACCTACTAGTTCGTTTGTCTGGCTTCTCTAACATAAAAAAAAACATACACTCTTACGTAAGGATGTGACATAACACATTAAAATAGTAATTTGGAGGGGCGGGCCATGTTATCGTAGTTTATCTCTAGGTCCACATATCAAGTCAAATGTTGCTCTTTTCTTGCAACGAAGTGAAAAGCAGAGTATAAAAGTCGCATTAAACCCATTTTCCCTCGACGTGTCTATCCACCCTCACCGTACCGGCTCGGACGGTAAATGAACGTCTCGGGGAAAATGACTCTTGAACGCAGGAATGTAAAATTTTGATTACCTATTATAGGTATAGACTTTTTTTACTCGACTGCAAGGAAAGAGATATTTTATTACGATGCAGATTAGAAATTGAAATAAAAACGGATTTTGGGAAATTCCCGCAAGACGGGATTCCGGGAACAAAACCAAGACGAGGGATCAAGCTAGATATTTAATAATAAAAAAAGATTACCAAACAACGCTGGCTGCCGCTGGTCGAACGCTGTATAAAAAGTTACATTATTTTGAGAACTTTTGTTGAAGTTTTGCTTGATTTTAATTTTACTATGGCATATTTGGCGCTGTCGTTAAGTGACACGTGACTTTATTTTTCGCAGGCTGGATTGTGCATGCCCAATGACAATGCAAATATTAAATGTTAAAAAAGCTTGTATACAATTTTTTTACCTTATCCTCATTATGGGCGAAATTCACCTTACAGTTTTGAAGACAAACTTACATACAATGCGGTAAATCAATCGTTTGCGAGAGGATAGGGATGAACTGCTTTCAGAAACGCCAAGAATCACTGGTTTGCAAGAGGTTTGGGCTGAGCTTGGGATGAGCCTTATTTATTTATTTACAGTGAAACCTGGTTAAGTGAGACATCAAGGGACCTGCAATGTCGTTTCACTTATAGAGGTATTCCACTTACCCAGTGTCTCAGATATACAGGTATAAATAAATATCTGTCTCATTTACAGAGGGTTCCATTAATAGAGGTGAGAATACAGGTTATTTCAGTTATACAGGTGCGATCATTAAATAAAATAACGTGTTATGTATGTAAATGAGTTTTAATAACTTCAGTTTTTCACGTAATGATAACGATTGTAGCTTTCGTTTTGGCATTTTTCAAATAAACATCTGTATGATAGTAAAGCGAAACTAAAACTGAAGGTAATTGAAGCTCAAAATTACTTACGTACTTGGAATTACGTGTGGAATTTGTGGGTAGAATAAGAATGAGTAAACAAACAATGTTATCTCAGTTACAGAGGTTTATGCATATAAAATTTACTCGCTGTCTCAGTTATAGAGGTAACTATGATGATAAATCGAAAGAACAAATCCCAGATATAGAGGCTTACCTCGTCCCACTAACAGAGGTAATTCAGTGCCAAAGTGTTGGGACCTCAGCATGAGTTCCAGTTATGGAGGTTTCTCATTTATCCAGGTCCCACTTAACCAAGTTTCACTGTATTTACAAAGCGAATTAACAGGAAAATAAGGCTCATCCCAAGCTCAGCCCATTCCTATCCTCTCGCAAACGATTGAATTACCGATCGCAAACCGTGTTGGGCCATTCCTGAGTTTAGCCCCTGGTGGAAACGGGTTCAACTAAGCCATGTGTTAGTAATGGTATGGAAAGATGTGTGCTCTGGGTGCGTGCTAAGTATGCGTGCTCTCGATCTTTCTCGAGCGGCTACATAACATCATCATCATCATCCTTTCAGCCGAAAGACGTCCACTGCTGAACATAGGCCTCCCCCAAGACTCGCCAAAAAGATCGGTCCCGTGCCATCCGCATCCAACGCGATTCCACAACCTTAACCTGGTCGTCACTCCATCTTGTTAAAGACCTACCCACACTGCGTCTTCCGGTCCGTGGACCTTTTTGCCCCATCGGCCATCAGTTCTACAAGCGATGTGCCCTGCCCACTGCCACTTGAGTCTGGCGATTCTTCGAGTTATATCGGTTACTTTAGTTCTTGCGCGGATTTCATCATTTCTAATGCGATCCCGCAGAGTAACTCCGAACAGAGCCCTCTACATTGCCCTCTGAGTGACTTTGAGCTTTCTCATAGCGGTCACGTCACAGTGGTATAAGTCATCACTGGCAACACAAACTGGTCAAAGACTTTTGGCTTGAGACAATGCGGTATAATTGGATGATAAAATATTGCGGAGTTTCCCAAACGCCCGAGCGTCCCGAACCCGAAGAGAGACTACATAACATAGCTAACATTATTGGAATCGGTCACATAGTTTCGTAGCGAAGCTTTCATATCTTCGTAGCATACGTATACTACGTAAAGCTATAATAGCATATAGAGATGGAAAGGCACCAATGTTGTAAAAATATGCCATGTCTATCAAAACGATATGGTGTATCAAAACATGGGTGTTGCGATAAAAATGAAAATTTCCTACTCAGCATGATGAAAAACGTACGTGATGCTACGCCGCCGTAGCGCTACGCAGGGGCTACGAGCGAGCTACTACAGACGACACTATATTTTGGACAATATTTCTTCACTATCTAACTTCAAAAATGTTCATCATCCCCCAACCTATAGGGTAGATGCCCCAGTTCTGGCCACGGGCCGGTTTTGGCTATTTTCAACTTTAAGTTGAGTTTACTAAGGTATCTAGACAACTTGACAAGTCTATGGTCTTAAAGTGGTCAGAAATGGGGCATCTGCCCTACACCATGTCCAACTGCAAGGCTTTCTCTTAGAATGAGAGGGCTTGGGCGGTATTTCCTACGCGGGCCCAGTGCCGACTGGGAACTTCACACACACCATCAGATATCGTCGTAGGTGTGCGCAGGTTTCGTGACGATGTTTGCCTTCACCGTAAAACTCATGGTAAATTTAATTTGTATGAATCTCAGTTATTTGAAAAAACGTATAATAAAAGTACGACAACTTCAGAGACGAATTGAAATACTAGTAGGGGAGAGGTAGCATGAAAGGGGCACGTATTGATGGGAACAATTCAAAATAAAAGTCCATTTATGAAAGGGAAAATAAGTCCGCATTTTTAGGGTCCCGTACCCAAAGGGTAAAAATGGGACCCTATTACTGAGGCTCATCATCATCATCATAAGTCTGTCCGTCCGTTTGTCACCAGGCTGTATCGCATAAACCGTGATAGCTAGACAGCTGAAATTTTCACAGATGATGTATTTCGATTGCCGCTATAGCACGAATACTAAAAACCAGAATAAAATAAATATTTATTTTTTTGCTCGTCTTTGCTCGATATTGATAACGGCAACAGGTAGACGCTTGAAATATTCACTGAATATTTAGTTATTTTAAAAATAAATAGTTGAATTAAAATAAAACAAATATTTAAGGGGGCTCCAATACAAAAAACGTGATTTTTTTGCCATTTTTATAGATAGCTAGCGGACCCGACAGACGTTGTCCTGCATGAAACTAGATACCGACTGCAGTGCCATCTGCCGGGCTGATTTGTGAATCTAAACCATCCTGGGTGCCACCCAAACGCATACAAAAAAAAACATTCAAATCGGTCCAGCCGTTTAGGAGGAGTTCAGTGACAAACACACGTACAGTGGAATTATAAATATATAAAGATGGTACGTAACCCTTGGACTCGCACTTGGCCGGTTTTTTAAAGATTCGAAAATAAACAACTAAGAATTGATTAATGACAATTATTGTTCGTTGAAGAAACTTAAACTACTGATTTCCGGGGATGCTTTGAGACAGGTTTATTTCGCACATTTCCACTCGCTGATGTCGTACGGTACACTCATTTGGGGAAACTCCACGGATGCCAATAGAGTAATGCTAATGCAAAAACGTGCCGTACGGACTCTAATCGGTGTACCACCAAGGCATTCCTGTAGAGACCTGTTTCGGAAGTATCGCATAATGACGCACTACTCAATTTATGTTTATGAGTTACTGATGTTTGTGAGGAAACACTTATCCACGTTTGAATGCGTAAATGTCCAAGGCAAAACTTTGCGTACCACAGGACGCCTTAGGACAGTCCCACGTCGCATGGCACTCTCAGAAAAAAATCCACGAGTTGTGGGGCCTACCTATTATGAACGTCTGCCCGCCGAAATAAAAGACCTGAGCGAAGAGGCATTCGGTCGCCGGGTGAAAAGCCTTTTGATGGATAACCCTCTGTATTCTTTAAGTGAGTTTTTGGACATAATTTTTTCTTGACATAATTTTTAATGTTGGTAATTATGTTTTAATTAAATTTATTTTGTTATGACGATCCCTATTAGAAATACCATTCATTTATAGTTATTTTTGTACTTTCATTGACCTAATTAATTATTTGTTTTTGACAACTCCCACTTGGGGACGAATTTATTTTGACATTTGCATTTTATTGATTGTTTTTTCATCTTTGGTTATTTTTATTATTATATTGTTGTTTTGTTTTTTTATAAAATTTTTGACGATCTCAGCATAAATTCTAATATTCTGACTTTAATGTATTATATAATGTAATTATTATGTCTGAGTGAATAAATAAACTAAACTAAACTAAACTTTCAATAGTTTAAATAATAAACGCTTCCTATACATATCGTAAGCTTGCTAAAAATTGTCCCTTTCGATAAGTGTTCTGCCACCTCACCCCTATACGTAGTTTTGCATAATAATAGTGTAATAATATCGCAGCACTCGAGGAGCATTACGATAGTCGTCTGTTATCGGAGTCCAGTATGCTTAGTATAAGTTTCCCTTCACTTCAATACTTCTCGATCGCGTTTACGTAAAAATTTCAATTCTATGGAAACATAAACGCGCGCGCGCGGAGGCGCTGTCCATGTTTCCCTAGTAATTGAATTTTTTACGTAAACGCGATCGAGAAGTATTGAAGTGAAGGAAAACTTATACTAAGCATACTGGAGCTATCGGTGGATAGTGCGAGTGCGCGTAGTATTGCTGATAATGATGTTTGGAGGGTCTATAGTATGTTTTGCAACTCCACGTGTTTTACAGAAACATATCTATACTTAATATTATAAAGAGGAAAGATTTGATTGTTTGCATTGAATAGGCTCCGAAACTACCGGACCGATTTCAAAAATTCTTTTGCCGTTAGAAAGCTACATACATTATCACTGAGTGACATAGGCTACTTTTTACCGCGGGAAAAAACCTTTTTCCTACGGGAAAATCAATTTTATCGCGGGCGAAGCTGCGGACGGAAGGGTAGTCTCTAATGAAAAAAAAACCGCCTATATAATTCCCGTTCCGGGAAAATATATATCCTATGTCACCCTCGGAACTGAGACGAATCTAATGACACCTCACACTTCAAAATCCATTGAGCCGTTTAGGCTGCAGGGCGGGCGTCCTTCGACAGTTCGGGTGAAAATACGTCAAGGCAACAAATAATTTAATAAGTGCTGGCAGCTACCTCCGAGAAAGGAATAAAATAAAGTTTAGCTATTCAAAGGGGGAATGCTGCCAGTATCTTCGGAACCTTGCCTAAAGGGACTTCCTTTAATAATGTATTTTAGTTATTATTAAGTACCTACCGGTAAACTTTAGGAAATTTTGGGGCTACTTTGGTAGATTTAAAATGGTTATAAAAACACATTCATAACTCGATTGAGCAAATGACGTAAAAAGTTAGATGATTTATCAAGGTAGTTATTACACTGCCACAGATTGTCTAAAAAAATAAGGACACGGCGTAAAAAACTGTTTTCTAAAGTAGCCCCGCATTTCAAAGTAACCCCAGTTTACGGTATTATATTTTTTAAGGTTAATTGTTCTTGTATATAAAATTTTTATTTGTGTAGGTATGTTAGTTAATTATGTAATATTTATTAAACGACTATCCATTTATTTAACGACCGCTTTAGCCTAGTTGGTAGTGACCCTACCTACGAAGCAAGAGGTCCTGGGTTCAAATCCCGGTAAGAGCATTTATTTGTGTGATGAGCACGAATATTTGTTCCTGAGTTATGGATGTTTTCTATGTATTTAAGTATTTACCTATTTATCTATATAAGTATGTCTATCGTCGTCTAGTACCCATAGTACAAGCTTTGCTTAGTTTGGGACTAGGTCGATTTGTGTGAGATTGTCCCCTAATATTTATTTATTTATTTTATTATTTAGCGTGTTCTCCTATGCAATGTGCCACTTCGCGTCTCGGTCGGAACTGACCGTAAATGTTACAGTTAATGCGGCTCTTCCCTTTTTGAAGTCGGTTATCGAAAGAGAGACCTAGGTAGCCTAAAAGCGAATTGCAACCACTTGTGTAGTCATTCAAACTATATGGGTAACTTTCGTTACACAAAGGATTCAATTAAGTTTTGTTTTAATTAAATCCCCTACATGTGTACATTTTTTTTTAAATCTACTCGTATTACAATACATTTTGCTTGCGCCGTTAATCGATATATTTAAGTAAGCTTTCAAAAGTATTTTGTCGTAGGTCACCGGTAGGTTCCACTCCGAAGTGTCATGTCACTTGTCACTTTCGATAGCAATTTTCGTTATTGCAGCAATTAGCCGATGTGGCGTAGAGGGCGATGGTGGCGATAGGCGGGTCAACGAAACACCGCTTCCGGAGTGCCACTACGCTAGCTGCTAGATTGTTCTAGGATAGGACCGTCATCCATTAAGACACGGTAAAATGTTTTGGTGCCATGGCGGCCTAGTGGTTTGACCTAGTCTTTCAAGCAGAGGGTCGTGGGTTCGAGTCTGGGCTCGCACCTCTGAGTTTTTTAGAAGTTATGTGCGATTTTTTTTTTTTTTTTTTTATGTTAGAAAGGCCAGACAAACGAACTAGTGGGTCACCTGATGTTAAATGATCACCACTGTCCATAGACACCTGCAGCGCTTTACGCGATGCCAGTGCGTTGTCGGCCCTTAAGGAGAGGGAATAGGGGAAGGGGGAGAGGGAGGGGGAGAGGGAAGGGGTGAGGTAATTGGGCCCCCAGCACTCTCACTGACCGTACGAAAGGCAAGCAGGATTACTGCTGCTTCACGCCGGTTTTCTGTGAGAGGGTGGTACTGCCCCGGACGAGCCGGCCCATTCGTGATGCAGCGGCTAGCTACAACATGGCTCTACCACTACTACAATATTGGCTTGCTTTTGACCACAATCACGCCTGATGGAAAGCGAAGATGAGGCCTACGATGGAGCACGCTTGCCTAGTAAATGCTCATTCACCCTAGACTTGAAAGCACAGCATTTGTTTGATTACATTTGTAATTTACCATGAGTTTTGAGGCCATCCATAAATTACGTCACACATTTAGGGGGGGAGGGGAGAGAGGTCAAGCACAAAATAAAAAGGTAAGTCAAGCGATCTGTGACACTAGAAAAAAAAACCAGCCAAGTGCGAGTCGGACTCGCGCACCGAGGGTTCCCTACAAATTTATATGTATCTATGACATCCAGTCTTAGCAGACCCCTGCTCCAAAGCAAAATGTGCGCAGTGTGGGATCATTGTAGATTGGTTACAGTAACCAATATCAATATCAATAGACAGACAAACAAAAAAAATTATGCTTTTCGCAATTTTTCCTTTATCTGTGCTATAAGACCTTACTTCGTACCAAATTTCAAGATTCTGAGTTCACGGGAAGTACTCTGTAGGTTTTGATTCCCTTGCGAGTTTCGAAAATATGCGGAAATTTGCGTCATAAACGGCTGTATCTTTTGATTGCGTTGGCTTAGAAGTTTGATTTTTTCACAGCTCCAAGGGACAGTAGACTTGAGTATGTGATATAAATTTTAGCTTGATACCTTCACGCGTTCCTGAGAAAAAGGGTCTTGACAGACAGACGGACGGACGGACAACAAAGTCATCCTATAAGGGTTCCGTTTTTTCCTTTTGAGGTACGGAACCCTAAAAAGGCTATTTTCATAGTAATAAATAAGTGTGAAAAAGGGGGGGGGAGGGGTCCAAATTGATCGAAATTGGTGTGACGTAATTTATGGATGGCCCCTTTACGGTGAAGGGAAATATCGTGAGGAAAATCTGCATACACCTGAGAAGAAATTCAATGGTACAAAAAATACAAAATTCTTTATTGGCAGCTTTTTGAAAATTTCAAAAAGTTGCCCGCTAAGCAAAAATGCCTGTATTGGGAAGCCCCGCGCTTCCATATATTATAATAAGTATGGTATGTAGGTAATGGTGTGTGGAAAGTTCCCAGTCCGCACTGGGCTTGCGCGGCAACTACGGCCCAAGCCCTCTAATCCAGAGAGGAGGCCTGCACCCGATCGGGCCTTATACTACGAAATCCAATGTTCGAACTTCGTATCATGCCTTTCCGTTCATACTAATAGTATTAAACAGAAGTGTGAATGAGAGGGCACTATACAAATTTCGAATTTCGATTTTCGTCAGATTCGTATCGCGTCCATTGACCAGCCTAATGGACGGTCGACCTAAACCTAAACAACAAGGTATTAATTTCGTGGAATCACCCAGAATTCTTATCATATACGTATACGTCCTTGTGGACGGGTCGAACAAGTTCACGTTCAATGCCAGTCGCATTTAAAGCACTTGTCCTACCGTCGGCGATAAACGAGAAGCGAGTAAAATCTGCACCGTCTTTTCCATACAGCACTTGGGGCCCTGCTCATAACCCCTGACCTCACGGAGGCCCTGAAAGTCAGAGTACACATCACCTTCATCATCATCAACATCATCCCAGCCTAATTATGCTCCCACAGCAGAACACAAGCCTCCTCTCAGAATGAGATACAGAGAGTACGTACAGTACAGTACGTACAGTCGAAGAAACAAAATCAGGTATAGTCAACCAAGTAACTCCTTTACCACCCTAAGGCTCAATGTCAGTTGTACGGCTTAAATCATCAAAGGCTATTTTCACTTCAGGTCAACGTCATAAATAAGTGATCACTTTTGTACCTTGTCACTTTAACTTCATGTTGAAGTCATACAAAATTATGTAAAATTGAAAATAAACAATGGTTGGATCAGTTTTAAATTAGATACTGGAGCGGACTTTTAGGTAGTATAAGTAGGTTTAAAAGCAGATGATTTGACAAAAACGTCAATCAAGTTACAGGCGTATTCAGGTGGCAATATTGCAGTAGTGGGCAAGTGTTTTTTAAAAGTAAATTACAAAGAAAACGTATTTTTCTTAAAATTCATAATTGCTGATGTCGATTCACCTCCAGTGCTGGGAAGAGTTTCATGTGTTGCTTTGATCAATTATAACTGTAGATCCACAGTCGCGCGCCCGAAAATGTCCGAGCCAAATGAGCGCCACTTTGATAAAAGTGGCCTTCTTTTTTCTCAGTACGTTGCGTGAAATTGTCAAGTTTAGCTGTCAAGTGTCAACCGAAATTCGACTGTAATGAATTAAAGACTAGGTTCAAATTTCTGTGTAGGTGATGATTTTAATTGTTATGCAAACAAATAAAAAAGTTCGGACATTCTTTGAAGGGGATTTTGTTCGGCAATGTGTATCTTCAGTTATAATTGATCAAAGATGTGTTGAGTTAAATTTACTTCAAAGAATAATGTCTATTGGCAAATCTGCCAACCTAAGTGCAAACATACTGGATGAATTTCAGGATATTTTAACGGGTACTATAGGTTGTTTACCGGGCGAATATAAAATACAATTAAAAGTTAATTTTTCTCCCGTCGTGCACGCACCTAGAAAGTTATCAATTGCGCTAAAAGAGCAAATAAAACTAAAATTAACTGAAATGGAGATAGAAGGAATAATTTCTAAGGTAGAAGGCCCTACGGAGTGGGTCAATAGCATGACGGTGGTCAAGAAACCTAACGGCGATTTACGCATATGCTTAGACCCACGAGTCCTGAACAAAGCTATTAGGCGTGCGCATTTCAAACTACCCACTTTTGAGGAGCTAACGGCCAATTTACTAGGTGCAAAGTAGGTACTTTAGCACTTTAGACGCGAAACAGGGCTTTTGGCCAGTAAAATTGCACCCTGGTAGCACAGATTTATGTATAGTATAAATCTTCCCAGGTGAATTTTTCGCTTCGAGCCATTACATTAAATTTGAACCTTAATACTATGACGATACAGTTTGTTTTGAAAGATAAGGGCTCGAAGCGAAAAGTTCACCTGGGAAGAAGTCTGAAAGTCTTGTGCTGAGTCCCTTGCCTTCCCACTTACCATCCTCTTCCGCCTTTCATTAAAGAAGTGTATTTTTCCTTCTATTTGGAAAAAAGCCCACATTATCCCAATCCATAAAAAAGGTTCAAAGACCAAGATCGATAACCATCCTCCAATTTCAATCCTAAATACAATGGGTAAAGTTTTTAGCAAATAGTTTTTAATAATATCTACCGTCTTACGTCTTGGCATTACAGAGTATCAGCACGGTTTCTTTAGGGGACGATCTACAGTTTCTAATTTGGCAGGCTTTACTAGTTATATCTTGAATGAAATGGAGGGTGGAGGGCAGGTTGACGTGATTTACACGGACTTTGAAAAAGCATTTGACCGGGTGGATCACGCCATCCTTCTAACGAAGCTCGAATTGTTAGAAATCCACGGTGATCTACTGAGATGGGTCAAATCTTATCTTACCAATCGTTGTCAGGCTGTTGTTCTTGGCGGATTTAGATCTGACTTCATCAGCATTCCATCTGGCGTCCCTCAGGGCTCGCATCTCGGTCCTCTCTTCTACAACGTGTATTTACATGACATATATACACATATTGTTAATGCTCGACACTTGTTGTACGCAGATGACAAGAAAGTATATATGCGTTTTGATTCCTTAGGTGACTGCGAGCTTCTGCAAAGGGATCTTGATAACTTATTTGATTACTATACACGTAACAAGATCACTCTAAGCATTAGTAAATGTCAGTGTATCAGTTTTACTCGTAGTTCTAATCCACTTAAGTTTCTATATACCTTTAATGGTGTTGCTGTGGAGAGAACCGATGTTGTCCGTGACTTGGGGGTTATGCTTGATTGTAAAATGACCTTTAGGGACCACATTGATTATATTGTAAACAGATCTTTTCGAAATCTTGGATTTGTAATTAGAACCTGCAAACTATTCTCCAAAGCTTGTTAAGTTTAAAAATAGTTTACTGTGCGTATGTGAGATGTATTCTTGAATATGCCTCCCCAATATGGTCACCTTATTACGCTGTACATAAAAACCGCATCGAACGTATCCAAAAAAAATTCTCAACTTATTTAAATCGCAAATTTAAAATGCCTCACACATCGTATTCTAACAACTGCCGTCATTACAATATCCTTACACTTGAAGAGCGTCGCAAAGTGGCTGACATGACCTTACTTTTTGATATAATTCGTGGTTGCATAGACTGCCCTGAATTACTGTCCGCAATTTACCTGCGCACCCCTAAGCGCCGCACGAGGCACACCACCCTGTTCCATCAACCTTTTCATTCCACTAACTATGGCTCCAATTCAGTACTATCGCGTATCCCCCGTCTGTACAACTGTGAATTCAGTGCTACTGATCCTTTCCTGGGATCCAAAAATAAATTCAAGAAAGAAGTTCTTTCGGTCTTTCTAAAGGAAAACTAACAGGTGTAACGCCTAGTGTGGGCACTGTGAGCTGGCTTATGTTACGTCTAGATTATAACTGTTATTGTTTCCTTTTTAAATTTGTACGTAGGTAAATTCAGCTCTAATTTCGTTTTGATTTACATACGATTATTGGTATTTAGTACATTGTGAGTGGTTTGAAAATTTTATATACTTATAAATTTTGGCAGTATTTATCGACTATTTATTTACTGTAAGACCCCATACCCATAGGTACTGATTGAGGCAACTTAACGATAAACATTAAATATTAGAATATTATTGTTGTAGTTACTGTTTAGCATTACACCTCATACATTACTCATGAACTCATGAAATACAATTTCATATAACTATATAACACTCTAGAGATTAGCATGAGTTGGTGTGTCTGGTGTTGCAGACATTTCGACTATGATGACTTAGATTAAGACTCTTAATGGATAGCCTCATATGATGTAACCTTTTGTATGTTTCTTTTATTAATTTAAGGCTGTTGTTATCCTGAATAAATAAATAAATACTATACATTTAATACGGTTTTTGGAAGATACAAGTTTTTACGGATGCCGTATGGCATATCGTCGGCGTCCGAAATTTTTCACAAGCGTCTATATGTATAGGTATTTTGATGACATAGAGGGCGTACTTCTTTTCGTAAACAGTCAATAGCTAATCGCTTCTTCACCTGTGGTGGGACAACTGCCTTACAGTAATGGAAATAGTTACATTTGAGGAAGTGCTGCGTAAACACTGTTGGATTGCTGAGTATAGCAGACATACTTTGTAAGCTAGATATCCAATATTTCGTGCACGCATTGTATTCATCATTTCCAACTTATGTTCTGCTGGATAAGGGTCTTCTCATAGAATGAGAGGGCATAGTTATCTATCATTATCACGTACCATCGGGTAGAGTCGTGGGTAAAAAAATATTATTATTATTTTGGTGTGTCAGTTAACAGTTAAGGATTTGCCACACTGGATGCGTTCTGCGGTCGCGGTCAGGTCAAATTGAACGCAGCCCCTCTTATGTATGAACAACACTGTCGGTGTATATATATTTTGTATAGATCGAACGAACGTGCAATATAAAGGTTCGGCCATACCGCTGCTTAAAATACGGAAACGTTACGGAATCGCAGTGACGTGCCGTAAACGTCAGAATTTACCGCATGCTCTCCATAGTAAAGTTGTGACGTTTACGGTGCGTCACTGCGATTCCGTAACGTCACCGTTTTTTAAGCGACGGTTTGGTCGCACCTTAGACGACCGACGACGACGACGATGACGTTTTTAGACGACCAGATGGCCTAGTGGTTAGAGACCCTGACTATGAAGCTTGAGGTCCCGGGTTCGATTCCCGTGTCGGGGCAGATATTTGTATGAAAAATACGAATGTTTGTTCTCGGGTCTTGGGTGTTTAATATGTATTTAAGTATGTATCTATCTATATAAGTATGTTTATCCGTTGCCTAGTACCCATAACACAAGCTTTGCTAAGCTTACTTTGGAACTAGGTCAATTGGTGTGAATTGTCCCGTGATATTTATTTATTTTATTTATTTTTTACCTTTATAGTGAGCGACAATGTTGTTCAAACATAACGCGGGATGCGTTCAATTTGACCTGTCCGCGACCGCAGAACGCATCCAGTGTGGCAAATCCTTTAGATTAACAAGACAAATAAGTAAATAAATCCTGGGACAATTTGACACCAATTGACCTAGTCCCAAACTAAGCAATGCTTGTATAGTCGGGGTAAGAAAAGGTTCGTCACTTTTCGACCTTAACTCGTTGACATAGAGTCGAAAAGTGACGAACCTTTTCTTACCCCGACTATACAGTAGAGGAAACTGAATTACGTACCAGAGTAGAACCTTCTCATAATCAATTTCAAGATAATATCTTTGGCAGATGTATGGAATGTCAACATGCCATATTAATAATTATGCTTTTTAAATTTTTAAAAAGTAAACTTTTCCGATCCACAGGTGACCATAAGGCTGGCTCTTTCCTCGGCCAACGTATTGGCGTTGCCATACAACGAGGAAACGCAGCCAGCATTATGGGCACCCTGTCCATTAGCAGCGATCTGGGAGACATTTGTAAATACAGGTTTTTAGGTTTAGATTAAGTTAATAGGCAAACTAAAAAACAATTATTAATGCCAAAAACAAAACTAGCGATGTTTAAAAATGGTCCTTATTACCGATGCATACAAATAGCTAATAAAATACCGGAAACGATCTCCTTGGAAACCAAAGACCATGTATTTAAAAATAAATTGAAAAAATTACTGGTAGAAAAATGTTACTATGAAATTGATGACTTTTTAAATGATACATTGTGAAATAATATAAATGTTATTTATAAAACTAATTTTAAGATAATATATAAGACACTAGCTTTTGCCCGCGGCTTCGCTCGCGTGTACCATGAGTATTCCAAAGAACCAAGATATCAAGCAAGCAAGCATACAGGCAAGCAAGCAAGTATGCAAGCATGCAAGCATGCAAGCAAGCATGCATGCACGCAAGCAAGCAAGCGTGCAAGAAAGCGTGCAAGTAAGCGAGCAAGCAAGCCCGACTAAACTTCAGGTAGATACGGTCCTTTACAGTATTTCTTTATATACAATATTTTTCACTATTCAAAAGCGGGCACTAAAATAACCAGGTTTGTTAAAAATATAAAACCTATTATTAATTTCCCCTGTCCTGCATTAGGTATAATTCAATGTTTTCTTACCTTCTACGGAAACTTGAGTAACTGGAAGCGCTGTGTACCTACTAAGCATTGATATTATACATATTGTAGTATTTTGTTATGGTGTTGTGTGACCTAACCGTTAAGGAGTTATACCTTCCATCATCAGCTCATCTGAATAACCAGAAAGAATACAACTAAAGGTCTATACGTGCATATGATATTTAAAGAAACTTCCTATAACTCCTAACCGTTAAGGAGTTTAACCTTCCATCATCAGCTCACCTGGATAACCTGAAAGAATACAACTATCAGTCTATACGTACCTATAATATTTGAAAAAATATCCTCAACTCCTAACCGTTAAGGAGTTTTACCTTCCATCATCAGCTCATCTACATGAGATGATGTCTACCAGACGCAAACACTTAAATAGCTTGAGAAAATATATGAAAAACGTAATGCGTGCCTACAAAACTTGAGGGTTGCCCTCGATTTCCCTAAGATCCCGACATCAGATCCTGATTGGGTGACAATGGAACCATCTCAAGAGTATATTGTATTCTTTCGAATAAAAAAATAATTTTTATAATCGGTCCACAATTGACCAAGAAATCGGCGAACATACCTACATAAAAAAATACATGAAGTGGAATGCATTTAATCTCCTCTTTTTTTTGAACTCGGTTAAAGAGCCCTTTGCGGCCTATTTACAGTATGAACTTATGAATTTTGAAATTTTGGCTTTCTAAAAACCAGTAAAACGCAAAATCCCGTTTTTTCCCGTTCCCGTAAGAATTTCGGGAAATGCTTTCTTAGTGCTCCCCTAAACTCCCCAAGGAACCCACTTCCCAAATTTCGTCTTCGAAAAAACGAAAAATCCCGTTTTTTCCCGTTCCCGTAAGAATTTCGGGAAATGCTTTCTTAGTGCTCCCCTAAACTCCCCAAGGAACCCACTTCCCAAATTTCGTCTTCGAAAAAACGAAAAATCCCGTTTTTTCCCGTTCCTGTGGGAATTTTGGAAAGTCCTCTCACAATGCTCCTCTACACTCCCCAAGCAACCTACATGCCGAATTTCAGCTTTCTACGACTAGTAAAACGAAAAATCACGTTTTTTCTTGTTCCCGTGGGAATTTTGGAAAGTTCTCTCACAATGCTCCTCCACACTCCCCAAGCAACCTACATGCCGAATTCAGCTTTCTACAACCAGTAAAACGAAAAATCCCGTTTTTTCCCGTTCCCGTGGGATTTTTGGAAAATCCTCTCTCAATGCTCCTTTACATTCCCTAAGCAACCTACATGCCGAATTTCAGCTTGACCAGTAAAACGAAAAGTTCTGTTTTTCCCGTTCCCGTGGGAATTTTGGAAAGTCCTCTCTCAATGCTCCTCTACACTCCCCAAACAACCTACATGCCGAATTTCAGCTTTCTACGACCAGTAAAACGAAAAATCCCGTTTTTTCCCGTTCCCGTGGGAATTTTGGTAAGTCCTCTCTCAATGCTCCGCTACACTCTCCAAGCAACCTACATGCCGAATTTCAGCTTTCTACGATCACCAAAACGAAAAATCCCGTTTTTTCCCGTTCCCGTGGGAATTTTGTAAAGTCCTCTCTCAATCCTCCTCTACACTCCCCAAGCATCCTACATGCCGAATTTCAGCTTTCTACGACCAGTAAAACGAAAAATCCCGTGTTTTCCTTATCCCGTGGGAATTTCCAAAAATCCTTAAAACAGTTTTTTACTATTATAATTACCTACTTCTATGTCAAACTTAAAGAGTCTAGTAATTATAGTTCATAGGATCCCGTTGAACTGAATATATAAATCCCGTTTTTTCCTTATCCCGTAGGAATTTTGAAAAATCCTGAAATTAATGTTTTAACTAATATAATACCTACTTGTGTATCAAATTTGAAGAGTCTAGTTATTATAGTTACTGAGATAGGGTCACTCGGAATCGAATTTATAAATCCCATTTTTTCCCGTTCCCGTGGGAATTCCCAAAAATCCTTCCTTAGTGGATGCCTACATTGTATAAGGTATCTATGTGCAAAATTTTAAGTCTCTAGATCCAGTGGTTTGGGCTGTGCGTTGATATATCAACAGTCATTTAGTTTATTTAGACATTTCAACCCCATCGCACCCCATCCAGGGAGATGGTATTTTACGTCCGCCACGTCGGATTTTAAAACCGTTGTTGTTTTCATAACCAGCGACCCGATAAACCATAGAAACAACACCCATGTTGATTTTCAGACTTTGTTACCCCTTTCCCCCCTTTTAGGGGTTGAATTCTCAAAAAACCTGAAACACGTGTTTACTCATTTACCATTAGGAGTACTTCTGTGATGTTTCGAATAAAATAGTCGAACTAATCTTGTTTCCCCATACAAACTTTGGACCCCCTTTTCACCCCCTTAGGGAGTGAATTTTGAAAAATCCTTTCTTAGTGCACCCCTAGACCTTTTAAGGAACCTACATGCCAAATTTGGAATCTCTAGGCCCAGTGGTTTGGGCTGTGCGTTGATATGTCAGTCAGTCAGTCAGTTTCTTCTTTTATATATATAGACTAGCTTTTGCCCGCGGCTTCGCTCGCGTGTACCATGAGAATTCCAAAGAACCAAGATATCAAGCAAGCATGCAAGCAAGATTGCTTGCGTGACAATGGGATCATCTCAGGAGTATATTATATTCTTTCGAATAAAAAAAAAAAATTTAAAATCGGTCCACAATTGACCGAGAAATCGGTGAACATACCTGCATAATAAAATACATAAAATGGAATGCATAACCTCCTCCTTTTTTGAAGTCGGTTAAAGAGCCCTTTGCGGCCTACTTACAGTATAAACTTATGAATTTTGAAATTTTAGCTTACAACCAGTAAAACGCAAAATCCCGTTTTTTCCCGTTCCCGTAAGAATTTCGGAGAATACTTTCTTAATACGGGGAAAATCCTCTCTCAATGCTCCTCTACACTCCTCAAGCAACTCATGCCGAATTTCAGCTTTCTACGACCAGTAAAACGAAAAATCCCGTTTTTTCCGGTTCCCGTGGGAATTTTGGAAAGTCCTCTCTCAATGCTCCTCTACACTCCCCAAGCAACCTCATGCCGAATTTCAGCTTTCTACGACCAGTAAAACGAAAAATCCCGTTTTTCCGGTTCCCGTGGGAATTTTGGAAAGTCCTCTCTCAATGCTCCTCTACACTCCCCAAGCAACCTCATGCCGAATTTCAGCTTTCTACGACCAGTAAAACGAAAAATCCCGTTTTTTCCCGTTCCCGTGGGAATTTTGGATAGTCCTCTCTTAATGCTCTTCTACACTCCCCAAAAAACCTACCTACTTGCCAAATTTCAGCTTTCTACGACCAGTAAAACGAAAAATCCCGTTTTTTCCCGTTCCCGTGGGAAATTTGGAAAGTCCTCTCTCAATGCTCCTCTACACTCCCCAAGCAACCTCATGCCGAATTTCAGCTTTCTACGACCAGAAAAACGAAAAATCCCGTTTTTCCCGTTCCAGTGCGAATTTTTGATAGTCCTCTCTTAATGCTCTTCTACACTCCCCAAGGAACCCACTTGCCAAATTTCAGCTTTCTAAGACCAGTAAAACGAAAAATCCCGTTTTTTCCCGTTCCCGTTGGAATTTTGAAAAGTTCTCTCTCAATGCTCTTAAACACTTCCCAAGCAACCTACATGCCGAATTTCAGCTTTCTACGACCAGTAAAACGAAAAATCTCGTTTTTTCACGTTCCCGTGGGAATTTTGGAAAGTCCTCTCTCAATGCTCCTCTACACTCCCCAAGCAACCTATATGCCGAATTTCAGCTTTTTACGACCAGTAAAACGATAAATCCCGTATTTTCTTTATCCCGTGGGAAGTTCTGAAAATCCTTAAAACTGTTTTTCACTATTATAATTACCTACTTCTATGCCAAATTTGAAGAGTCTAGTTATTATAGTTACTGAGATAGGGTCACTCGGAATCGAATATATAAATCCCGTTTTTTCCCGTTCCCGTGGGAACTTTGGAAATTCCTCTCACAATGCTCCTCTACACTCCCCAAGCAACCTTCATGCCGAATTTCAGCTTTCTACGACCAGTAAAACGAAAAATCCCGTTTTTTCTGTATCCCGTGGGAATTTCCGAAAATCCTTAAAACTGTTTTTTACTATTATAATTACCTACTTCTATGCCAAATTTGAAGAGTCTAGTAATTATAGTTCATAGGATTCCGTTGAACTGAATATATAAATCCCGTTTATTCCTTATCCCGTGGGAATTTTGAAAAATACTGAAATTGATGTTTTCATTATTGTAATACCTACTTGTGTATCAAATTTGAAGAGTCTAGTTATTATAGTTACTGAGATACGGTCACTCGGAATCGAATCTATAAATCCCGTTTTTTCCCGTTCCCGTGGGAATTCCCAAAAATCCTTCCTTAGTGGATGCCTACATTGTATAAGGTATCTATGTGCAAAATTTCAAGTCTCTAGGTCCAGTGGTTTGGGCTGTGCGTTGATATATCAGCAGTCAGTCAGTTTAGAATTTTATATATATAGATACACTAGCTTTTGCCCGCGGCTTCGCTCGCGTGTACCATGAGTATTCCAAAGAACCAAGATATCAAGCAAGCAAGCATACAGGCAAGCAAGCAAGCAAGTCCACAATTGACCAAGAAATCGGTGAACATACCTACATAAAAAAATACATAAGGTGGAATGCATAACCTCCTCCTTTTTTAGAAGTCGGTTAAAGAGCCCTTTGCGGCCTATTTACAGTATAAACTTACAATACTTATACTTACTACTTATTTTAGCTTTTTACAACCAGTAAAACGCAAAATCCCGTTTTTTCCCGTTCCCGTAAGAATTTCGGGAAATGTTTTCTTAATGCTCCCCTACACTCCCCAAGGAACTCACCTGCCAAATTTCAGCTTTCTATGACCAGTAAAACGAAAGATCCCGTTTTTTCCCGTTCCCGAGGGAATTTTGGAAAGTCCTCTCTCAGTGCTACTCTACACTCCCCAAACAACCTACATGCTGAATTTCAGCTTTCTACGGCCAGTAAAACATAAAGTCCCGTTTTTTCCCGTTCCAGTGGGAATTTTGGAAATCCCTCTCTTAATCCTCCTCAACACTCCCCAAGGAACCCACTTGCCAAATTTCAGCTTTCTATGACCAGTAAAACGAAAAATCCCGTTTTTCCCTTTCCCGTGGGAACTTTGAAAAGTCCTCTCTCAATGCTCCTCTACACTCCCCAAAAAACCTACATGCCGAGTTTCAGCTTTCTACGACCAGTAAAACAAAAAGTCCCGTTTTTTCCCGTTCCCGTGGGAATTTTGGAAAGCCCTCTCTCAATCCTCCTCTACACTCCCTAAGCAACCTACATGCCGTATTTTAGCTTTCTACAACCAGTAAAACGAAAAATCCCGTTTTTTCCCGTACCCGTGGGAATTTTGGAAAACCCTCTCTTAATTCTCCTCTACACTCTCCATGCAACCTACATGCCAAATTTCAGCTTTCTATGACCAGTAAAACGAAAAGTCCCGTTTTTTCCCGTTCCCGTGGGAATTTTGGAAAGTCCTCTCTCAATGCTCCTCTACACTCCCGCAACCTACATGCCGAATTTTAACTTTCTACGACCAGTTAAACGAAAAATCCCGTTTTTCCCGTTCCCGTGGGAATTTTGGAAAGTCCTCTCTTAATGCTCCTCTAAACTCCCCGAGCAACCTACATGCCGAATTTCAACTTTCTACGACCAGTAAGACGAAAAATGCCGTTTTTTCCCGTTCCCGTGGGAATTTTGAAAAGTCCTCTCTCAATGCTCCTCTACACTCCCCAAGCAACCTACATGCCGAATTTCAACTTTCTACGACCAGTAGAACGAAAAATCCCGTTTTTTCCCGTTCCCGTGGGAATTTTGGAAAGTCTTCTCTCAAGGCTCCTCTACACTCCCCAAGCAACCTACATGCCGAATTTCAGCTTACTACGACCAGAAAACGAAAAATCTCGTTTTTTCCTTATCCCGTGGGAATTTCCGAAAATCCTTGAAACAGTTTTTCACTATTATAATTACCTACTTCTATGCCAAATTTGAAGAGTCTAGTAATTATAGTCCATAGGATTCCGTTGAACTGAATATATAAATCCCGTTTATTCCTTATCCCGTGAGAATTTTGAAAAATCCTGAAATTGATGTTTTCATTATTGTAATACCTACTTGTGTATCAAATTTGAAGAGTCTAGTTATTATAGTTACTGAGATACGGTCACTCGGAATCGAATATATAAATCCCGTTTTTTCCCGTTCCCGTGGGAATTTTGGAAATTCCTCTCTCAATGCTCCTCTACACTCCCCAAGCAACCTTCATGCCGAATTTCAGCTTTCTACGACCAGTAAAACGAAATATCCCGTTTTTTCTTTATCCCGTGGGAATTTCCAAAAATCCTTAAAACTGTTTTTTACTATTACAATTACCTACTTCTGTGCCAAATTTGAAGAGTCTAGTAATTATAGTTCATAGGATTCCGTTGAACTGAATATATAAATCCCGTTTATTCCTTATCCCGTGAGAATTTTGAAAAATCCTGAAATCGATGTTTTCATTATTGTAATACCTACTTGTGTATCAAATTTGAAGATTCTAGTTATTATAGTTACTGAGATACGGTCACTCGGAATCGAATCTATAAATCCCGTTTTTTCCCGTTCCCGTGGGAATTCCCGAAAATCCTTCCTTAGTGGATGCCTACATTGTATAAGGAATCTATGTGCAAAATTTCAAGTCTCTAGGTCCAGTGGTTTGGGCTGTGCGTTGATATATCAACAGTCAGTCAGTCAGTCAGTCAGTCAGTTTAGAATTTTATATATATAGATAATAGTTGAATGATGACATAAATTTATTTATAATAAACAATATTTAAACTAGACATTATTAATAATTGCTAAAATTAATTAATTATTGCTAAAATTCAATTAATTTATATTTAGAAAAATGACATTAAATTCATATCATATTGTATTAGTGTAGGTTTTTATTTTTATGACATCACTCATCTACTAAATCCAGAGAATAAATTAAATGCAGTTAATATGTAATTAGAATTAACACAGTCTGTGAATTCTCATTTTTGTACCCTAACAGGGTGTTGTGTACCTACTACTTCATAAATATGTCACCTTTTTGTAATGAACATGACTTATAAATGAAATGAAATAAATAAATAAATAAATAAATTTAAGTTTGTTATTTTTGTGTTTTAAAATATGTTTCTGTAAATATGTATATTTTGGGTAAATAAATATTCACATGCCATTTCTAACGAAAAGGTTCCACCCTGGTACGCGATTCAGTTTACTGTTGTTTACTGTTGACTGTACTATGGGTACTAGACAATGGATAAAAATATTTATATATAGATAAATACATACTAAAATTCATATTAAAAACCCAAGCATTTTTCACACAAATATCTGCTCCGATCGGGAATCGAACCCGGGACCTCAAGCTTCGTAGTCAGGTTCTCTAACCACTAGGCCATCCAGTCGTCTAAAACGGATATGAAATACATCAAAAGTCTTTGAACAGTATGCTTAGTATAAGTTTTCCTTCACTTCAATACTTCTCGATCGCGTTTACGTAAAAATTTCAATTCTATGGAAACATAGACGCGCGCGCGCGGAGGCGCTGTCCATGTTTCCCTAGTAATTGAATTTTTTACGTAAACGCGATCGAGAAGTATTGAAGTGAAGGAAAACTTATACTAAGCACTCAGTATGCTTAGTATAAGTTTTTACTTCACGAAATACTTCTCGATCGCGTTTTCGTAAAAAAATCAATTACTAGGGAAACATGGACAGCGCCTCCGCGCGCACGCGTCCATGTTTCCATAGAATTGAAATTTTTACGAAAACGCGATCGAGAAGTATTGAAGTGAAGGAAAACTTATACTAAGCGTACAGTTTGTGTGTTGCCAGTGGTAAAGCTTAACCCCTCGTATGCTTAACGGCCCGGCCACGAACTCTCGCGTTTTGCGGCGCGGCAAGCATTTTATCAGTTCATTGCGTGTGCCGCCAGGTAACCACTGTACGGCGAGCGTCTCGGCCGCGCAATGAACACAGAAAACGCTTGCCGCGCCGCCAAACGCGCGAGTTCGTGGCCGGGCCGTAAGACACGGATCATCATCAAACCAGCCTATATCGTCCCACTGCAGGGCACAGGCCTCCTCTCAGAATGAGAGGGTTTGGGCCGCAGTTCCCACGCGGGCCCAGCGCGAATTGGGAACTTCACACACACCATTGAATTTCTTCGCAGGTGTATGCAGGTTTCCTCAAGATGTCTTCACCGAAAACCTCATTGTAAATTACTAATGTACCTAATTTGGCACATAAATTCCGAAAAACTCAGAGGTGCGAGCCGGGATTTGAACCCATGACCCTCTGCTTGAGAGGCCATAGGTTAAACCACTTGGCCACCACGGCTAACTCTTTTTATTTTTGTATTTTTTTTTTATCTGTATAATTGGATTTATAATGTAACAGTTGAGACTAGAATGCATGAGGGGTTAAGGGCGCTCAGAAGGCCATGGAGAGGACTATGGTCGGAGTTTCTCTGGGAGACCACATTAGAAATGATGAAATCCGCGCAAAAACTTTAGTCACCGACTAGCTCGAAAGCTCGAAGAATCGCCAGAATAGTGGCAGTGGGCAGGGCACATCGCTTGTAGGACTGATGGCCGATGGGGCAGAAAGGTTCTAGAGTGGCGTCCACGGACCGGAAGACGCAGTGTAGGTAGGCCTCCAACAAGATGGTGGGGTATTGAGTCGGATTCGTCGATTGACCTCTTTCTCGAAGTTGAACCTACCTTTTTGTAGTGGTAGAGCCATGTTGTAGCTAGCCGCTGCATCACGAATGGGCCGGCTCATCCGGGGCAGTACCACCCTCTCACAGAACACCGGCGTGTAGCAGCAGTAATCCTGCTTGCGTTTCGTACGGTCAGTGAGAGTGCCGGGGGCCCAATACCTCACCCCTTCCCTCTCCCCCTTCCCCTATTTCCTCTCCTTTAGGGCCGACAATGCACTGGCATCGTGTAAAGTGCTGCGGGTGTCTATGGACAGTGGTGTTCATTTAACATCAGGTGTCCCACTAGTTCGTTTGTCTGGCCTATCTAACATAAAAAAAATAACATAAACCCAATTGGATTGTGTGTCCCAGGTAGATATAGTCGTCAACAACTTCGAGTGGAGCCAGCCGGTATGAGCGCCAAGAATATTTTCTCAGTATCTGATACTGCACGTGTCTGACTCGCTAGGTGTCTGTAGATATGAATCGACCTTAATTTATTCAGACTTCCAATTTAAACTGCCTAATAATAGTACATTGTTTAGCGCGCGCCGGCGCCGCAGCGCGCAACCATACGCGGCATAGTTATCTGTCCATTGTTCAGAGAAGTCGGGTCGTTTGCATTCCGGAGGGGTGGCGGTCGCGTGGCGCGCAGATACGCTTCCGACCAACTTCCTAGTGCAAATGTTGTTGTCTTTTCCTGCGGCCTCGCTCGTGTTAACCATTAGATTTGAATCTTCTTTTGATAATTTTATAACTTGATCATTCTTGATGGAGACTTAGAAATAAAAAAAACTATCAGTAAAAAAATGACATGTTTATGTTCCTTATAAATTACACAATGAGTAGATATAACGACTCTTTTACATTAAACTTAGGTACATAATATTTAATTTTTCTTGTTAGTGTTTACTATCATATACCCTTAGATTATTTATACACTAGATAGAGCTTCGCCGGCATGAAAACGTCCCGAAAAATATAAGCCAACTGTTGGCTTATATGTCATTTGCCTCCCTTCAGTTTGAATGACGTAACGCGATCGTAATATGAAGCTGTCAAATAGATTTTTGGACGTTTTGTATCGCAATGTTTGCTACTGTCACTCTATCTAGTGCATAAATAATCTAAGCATATACCATACTTACACTATAAAATTTAAAACATAACAATTAAGAACTTAGCAATTAAGATTAGAATTTTACATGGATCCCGTGGGAATATTGAGATAAAATGTATAGGAAAAAAACTCATGTCAGTAAATTACCTATTGTATGTAGTAGGTAGTAACGTGTCCGTATATAAACAAATTGACGTTCCAAATTAGAAAAATGACTTAAGTTCCATATAAATTCTGTGCACTACTACATGTATACATACAGTCAAGGGCAAAAACATGTATACACTTTAGTACCTTGTCACTTTAACCACTGTGACAGTTCATATATGGCAGTTCAAATATGACGAAAATAGACAAGGTACTAAAGTGTATACATATTTTTGCCCTTGACTGTACAACAGGTCCTGTACTTAAGTTTTTTTACTTGTTTTTGTTATTTAATATTCTAAAGATTATATGTATATGTTATTATATACTCGCGCTACACATTATACATATAATAAGTAGTTACTACGCAACAGATGCGATACTTGCATTTGACAGCCGCTATCGCCCAGGCTCACCGCCAGCGGTGTTAGTTAGTAAGTAACAATCACAAGTCAACAACAACAACAACTTCGAGAAAGAGGCCAACAGAAGAATACAGCTGGGATGGGCAGCGTATGGGAAACTGCGTCAAGTCTTCACATCGCCAATTCCACAGAGTCTAAAGACGAAAGTCTTCAATCAGTGCGTCCTACCCGTCATGACATACGGTACCGAAACATGGACACTCACTGTAGGGCTGGTCCACAAATTTAAAGTTGCTCAACGTGCTATGGAAAGGGCTATGCTCGGAGTTTCTCTAAAAGACCGAATTCGTAACGAAGTGATCCGGCAGAGAACCAAAGTTATCGACATAGCCCACCGCATTAGCACGCTGAAGCGGCAATGGGCAGGCCATATAACCCGATGAACCGATAACCGCGTTGGGGTGGACGAGTTCTTGAGTGGAGACCACGGATCGGAAAACGTAGCGTGGGACGTCCTCAGACTCGGTGGAGCGATGATCTTCGCAAGGCGGCTGGCAAGAGCTGGATGAGAGTGGCCGAGGATCGTGCTCAGTGGCGTGCCATGGGAGACAGTGGACAAACATAGGCTGATGATGATGATGAATCACAAGTCACTTTCAAGTGATTCCGCCAAAGAGAATAGAATCTACATGGCAGTGATAACTGTGTGGAAGTACTATATTGTATGGAGTGGCGGAAGACTGTTCTATATCAGCACAGGAACAATGCATAATAGCTTGGCGCGCGCCCAGCGACGTGCAGCAATGTCGTATCTGGATCTAATGAACTTGCAAAGCATCAATAGATAGATAGATAGTAATGCGTAAAAAGAAAGGCCTGGAATAAGCTCCTATCGTCTGTATTTCTAGAGCTCTTTAGAGCTATTCTGCTACTGAACCAGTGAGATACACCTTTGGACTCATCTGATGAGGTAGGGTCTCCCCACACCTATCAACGTGGAATGAAACATGAAACAACTATTTTTAGAATATTGTCTGTTTGTCTGTGCGTTTGTGCGCTAATCTCAGAAAAGGCATAACCTAGAAGGATGCGGTTTTCACTGATGTATTGGTATTTTTTTTGAACTAACATTTAGTGTTTGTTTCATTTAAATCGGTTCACAAATAAAAAAGATACGTCTCTTTAAAAAAATACCGAAATAAAAAATAGATTTAAGTAATTGAGGCAAAATGTTCGTACCAACCAATCAATTCTTGTTGACGTCATTATTCCTCACTTAACTGACTCATTAGCAGATAGCCGGTGACGTAAATATAGAAATAATCTTTTAGCCTTATAGGGAAGTCCTGTGGGGAACTCGCAAGAAAAGCACATTCATCCGTTAAAATAGGAATATTTATTTGACATCAATAAATTACAAAGATACGATTTTTTAAAGATTTAGAGTGCATATTTTGTCAATATTACGCGGCAGCTGTTTCAATTACTATCTGGTAACGCATTTGCCAAAATTACGTCGCGTAGATTTAGCGGTCGGATATTGGGACTTTACATGCACTCCCGCTTCCGTTGGGAGAATGAGCCATCAGTCTGCATTATATTGCAGAGCAGTTCTATAAATTCAAATTTAAAATTCAAATGTATTTACTGACCATAAAATTTAAAATAAACGATACAAGTAAAACAGTGATCCCCACACTAGGCACAGCCTGTATCGTGGAGAAACAGATCTAACAGAAATAACCAGAAGGTGTGGCACTTAATTTTGTATTTGATAGGCTTTTGTATTTGGGCACTATTGTTCACTTACAACCCTTGTTTATCAATCTACTATTTCATCAATCAAGCTCTGAAAGTAGGTTGCATTCAACTTGCAATCCGGGTTATAAATTCGATTTACATCCTTAGGGATGTAAGTAAATTTAAAAATCGAATAGTGCTCCTTTGTATTCACGAACTGGTAAACAAGGAGGTGGTGCGCTCCGTGGCCGCGTGCTGCGGCTGCAGCGCCTGCAGCGCCGCGCCGCCTGCGCACCGAGCTCAAGGTGTGCAGGCGGCCGCGGCGACGTGACGCCGGTGCCGGCCGCGTAAATTGCGTTATATTTTTTTTGTAACGGTTTTTCTTTATTTCCTCACTTTTATGATAAAAAGTAGAGTGTTCAACTCGAGTGTTAGGGCCGGCGCCCACTGACGGCATGGCACGGCGTGGCATTTTATTACTATCAAGTTATTTTGAATCTTATTTCAATGAGTTTAGAATTCATGTTACTTTATTGGTTATGCGTTGCGTCATCCCTCGGCACTTCGCGGCATCGTGGTATCGAAATAAAGAAACATGAATTCTAAACTCATTGAAATAAGATTCAAAATAACTTGATAGTAATAAAATGCCACGCCGTGCCATGCCGTCAGTGGGCGCCGGCCCTAAATGATCAATTACACCCGCGAACTATAAGCATCCCTCGCTCGCTTTGCTCGCTCGTGCGCCTAAATATCTTGGGAGTATGATCACTTACATTACAACCCTTGTTTATCAAAATTATCAATCTAGGTACAATTAAATAGTTATTATCGCATTGAGACTTACTTCCCCACAATGACACGTTGGCGTTGATTACCTAATATGCTTTATAATAATTACATCCTCTTGTCCCTTTTTGAGCTTTATCTCTGTTCTTATCTTGAATTACGCTGCAATGACGCGACAACCGCGTCATTTACGCAGGCCGGAGATCACTTTGATATTACGCCGATATTACTTTTGGCGATTTTGACGCAGCTCAATTTACGCAGTCAGCGTAATTGGAGCTCGCGTGAGGGGATCTTTTGCTCTCTTGAGAACAAGGCGTGTGGGTTTTTGACTCTGAATATATCGGCGAGGATTATATCTGTTACATATGTACGTACCTGTGTGTGTGTATAACTTAGAAATACACGTCAGTTCGCTAACAGCAAGCGGTTGTTTCACTTGTCCTAACCTGCGTATCTAACAGTGGCGACGAACTACCCACATTGTAAAAAAAAAGAAATGTCTGGTTCTTTATTCGGCCTTTTATCTGCGTTCGACCACAATATCCAGAACTGGGAGACATATAAGTGTCGGATATCACAGTGGTTTATCGCGAACGACATCAACCAGAACAGCGATCCCGTGGGAATAAAGAGACGAGCGATCCTGCTGAGCGCGCTCACAGGCGACACGTACAAGTTGGCGGCGGATCTCGCACTGCCGAAGCAGCTACAAGATGTTCCCTACGACGACATTCTCGCACTGCTGGACAGTCATTTTACACCAAAGGTTTGTGGATTTGGAGAGCGGTACCAGTTTTACGCGGCTACCCAGCAGCCGGGGGAAACGTACGCTCAGTGGGCGGCGAGATTACGCGGCTTGACTTGTTTTATGATAATGAGTTTTTTGTATGTCGAAGTGTACTTATAAGGTATAGATTGTGATTTCAAATATCGGTCCCCAAAAAGTCAAGTACAAACTTATTCGTTGTTGGTTTTCACACAAGGCCCGTTTTTAAAAGTTGTACAGCGGGGCTACTTGGGGGCTATCTTATAGGTACCAAGGATGATATAGACTGGATTGGCAGTCGCCATACCGCGGTTTTTGTATTTCGATTATTAAATCTAGATGGCGCTGAAATATAGCCAGAGGCTTTGAAGGCAAAACAATAAGACTACAGATGTTTCATATTACTACAAATGTATTATTTTTCAAAAATATTGCATAATAATACATTTACAGTGATATGAAATATCTGTAGTCTTATTGTTTTGCCTTCAAAGCCTCTGGCTATATTTCAGCGCCATCTAGATTTAATTAATCGAACTACAAAAACCGCGGCCCATCCATACTATGGCGACTGCCAATCCAGTCTATATCATCCGTGCTTATACGAAATTCGAACTTCGTGTCATGCCCTCCCTTCCACTCTTCTACTCCATTTATTACTATTAGCGTAAACGAAACAGCACGATACGAAGTTCGAAAATCGAATTTCGTAGAGGCCAGTACTTTTGTTACAGCTACCTACTTGTTCCAAGGACGATATGTCCCATCTACAAGCCGATATGGATCTGGATTACCGTACTTTTCCTATAAAACAATAATACAATAGCCAAATAACAATTGGCAAACAATCCCCTATAACCAGAGCCGGATTCGGCGGCCCTAATTAAAATACTGATTAAAAAATACTGAAAGTCTTCATCCCGTTGAAATTTGTTTTTTTAGGGTTCCGTACTCAAAGAGTGTCAACGGGACCCTATTACTAAGACTTCACTGTCCGTCTGTCCGTCTGTCACCAGGCTCTATCTCTAGACCCAATTATGTGTTAATGTGGCCTACACCAACAAATACTAAAAATAAAATAAAGTTAAGAACTATAGTGGGTCATAATTACTATACTAAACGGGACTTATCACGTAAATAATATTTACCTCGACGTTTCGGCCACATTGCAGCAGCCGTGGTCACGAAACAGTGGTTAGGTACAGTCAAGGGCAAAAATATGTATACACTTTAGTACCTTGTCTATTTTTGTCATATTTGAACTGCCATATATGAACTGTCACAGTGGTTAAAGTGACAAGGTACTAAAGTGTATACATATTTTTGCCCTTGACTGTACAGTAGGTCGTCTTACAAGAAACGTATCTTTTTCAGCGTTTTTAATGCAGCGTAGCTAGGCGATATCTGACAGTTGCTAGGCAACGATTAACAGCCACAGCTATACTGCCGGCGAGAGCGCTGAACATACTTACTTTATGTATAGTCGGGGTAAGAAAAGGTTCGTCACTTTTCGACTCTAAGTCAACGAGTTAAGGTCGAAAAGTGACGAACCTTTTCTTACTCCGACTATAGTACCTATGGAACACAAGTGAATAAATATATGGTTATGATTATAAGTTTGCGATTTTAGTGCTAACATTTCGGCGATTCTTTACTGAACTGTTTTTAAAAAATTGTATGGATGTAAGGAAACCTCCGTGTTGGCTCAGCGGTATGACCTATGGCCTCTCACGCAGAGGATCGTGGGTTCAAATCCTGGGTCGCTCCTCTGAATTTTTCGGAATTTATGTGCGAAATTACAAATGAATTTTACCATGAGCTGCTTTATAGTGAGGAAACCTTCACCCAGCTGTGAAAAAATTAAATGGTTTGTGTGATGTTCCCAATCTGCACTAGGCCTGAGTGGGAACTACGGCCCAAGCCCTCTCATTCTAATAGGTCTGTGCCCTGCAGTGGCACGTGTACAGGCTGGGATGATGATGATGATTATTATTATTATGATGAAGTCCGGGCCTGGCTGTAGTCACACACCAACCCGTAGTTCCCTGTTTGGGTGGCTGATGGCGCGCTTCACAATTTGCTATTGTCTTGCGGCTCGTTATAATATCGCTCCTAAACAGTATCGGGCTGAATAAAGCTATGGTTATACTAGTTGCGCTTGAAGCGATATATTTGTATGTAGTAGGTATAGTGCACATCTTCCTACTGTCAATATCAACAAACAAAAAAAAATAGATTGTACAACAAGAGCATAAAACGAGCCATTTTACCCGAGACGTTCATATAGCCACCCGAGCGCGAGAGGGGAAAATGGGTTTAATGCTCGAGTTTTACACTCTGCTTTTCACTTCGATTGCAAAGAAATTAAACAGCAACATTGTAAATAAAATTTACAGGCTCTTATTTTTGATGCATTGCAAGTTCTATAATAATGTACTGGATTTTCCTAAAGTGTTATAAATATGTATTATTTGTGTGACTGTTTGCGCCTGATTACTATCCTATGTCCTTTCCCGGGAGTCCAACTATCTGTATACCAAATTTCATCTAAATCGGTTCAGCGGCTTAAGCTTGAAGAGGTAACAGACAGACACATTTCGCATTTATAATATTAAAGTATGGATTTTGACTGACTTTTGATTCGCTTCGCGCTAATCGTCTGCTATGGGACTGCTGCCTAGGACGTTGTTCCACAAAAGCTCCTAGCTGGCCGCGGAGTCGGTGCTTCAACTGCTTCAGTCTGAGAGTAGCCGCGGAGTGCGCGTCACGCGGCAGCCCGGTTGCGAACGAACTTACGGAGTTGCGAGTTACGAACGTAGTTGACAAGTTTTGAGTGCGAAGGATTGGTATTGCAATTTGGAATTGTGGTATGCAGACAAGTTTTAGTGAGTTTTTTTAAATAAAAAAAGTAGAGCATATCGTTTCTCATAGTAAGTATTAAATGGAGAAGTTTGAATTTACTTTTCTGACTTTTTGAGTTCGAAAGTTTCGCTTCTTGAGAGGCTAATTAATAATTAGAAACTTCAATGACATGTATGTTCGCACTTAAGAATTTAAAATATCTAAAGGTACTTAAAAAAACCATACAGACGAATTGAGAACCTTCTCTTTTTTTGAAGTCGGTTGAAAATAGGAAAATGGGATATATTCAGTATTCAGTGTTGGTCTCTATATATATATATATATATATATATATATATATATTGTATAGATATGCTATCTGACCATTAATATGTACATGATCAATAATGATCATTTTTGTACAATTTTTTGTAAGAAAAGTTCATAATGCGGGCTGCGTTCTATTTGACCTGACCGCGACCGCAGAACGCGTCCAGTGTGGCAAATCCTATAGGAATTACTTGAAATTTATACGGATATGAAGTTTGCACCTGGTTAAGGTTGCGGGAACGCGTTGGATGCGGATGGTGCAGGACCTGTCTGTTTGGCGAACCTTGGGTGAGGTCAATGTTCAGCAGTGGACGACTTGTGGCTGATATATGATGATGACAATGAAGTTTGGATGATAATGCAAGTCACTTAGTCATTAATAAAAAGAAACAGTGAGCAAAACACTTTTTTTTATACAATATAGGGCTTGCGTTTGACCACAATCACGACTGATGGAAAGCAAAGATGCGGCCTACGATGGAGCACGCTTACCTAGTATTAAATACTCATCCACCCTAGACTTGAATTTAGGAGAATAAGCAGGAAGAAGGCAGTTGAGCGCGGTGTTGCGCCAACTTGTATTTAAATATTTTCACAAAAACTTATTATTTTAAATTGTTCCGTTGTTCTCGATCTTATCTTAAAAATAAACAAACAAATTGGTAATTATTGGGTATTCAGTTCACTCTGTACGTAATTATTTGCTTATTGTTAATCAGTTGTTATCGTTAGTAAATAAAACTTCATAAACAAATAAGCTTGACCCTTGCATAGTTCGTGAGCTTATTCGTCAAGAAGCAAAGCTTTTCATAAATTTTGTATACAAATCTTTAAAATATAAAACGACAATTCCAGACTAATTGATTTTATGGGTAAGCTAAGCTTGTATTATAGATACTAGGCAACGCATAAACATCTAAGGCTCGTTAGTAAATATTCGTACTTTCATCCTACTTTCTACTAATATTATAAACGCGAAAGTTTGTAAGTATGGATGGATGGATGTTTGTTACTCTTTCACGCTAAAACGGTTTGACGGATTCTGATGAAATTTGGCACACAGATAGTTTATAATCCAGATTAACATATAAGATACTTTTTGTCCCGGAAAATTGCATAGTTCCCGCGGGATAGCGATAAACGAATTCTTCGCAGACGGAGTCACAGGCAGCAGCTCGTACATAATATACTATTATCTGCCCCGTGTCGTCATGGTAAACTATAGTGGTTTGACCTATAGCCTTTCAAGCAGCGGAACGTAGGTTCGAGCCCGGCCGTGCACCTCCAATTTTTTCAAATTTTATGTGCGAAATTACATTTGAAATTTACGAAGAGCTTTACGGTTGGTTGATGGACTGGTTGACTACGCTTTGAGAGGAGGCCTATGCCCGCAGTGGGGCGTACAGTCGACCAAGAAAGTGGTCTACCAGTTTTGACAAAAGTTTCTGTGACATCTAAATATCCTTAAGTCACAGTCATCATGTTATTGCAAGGGAAAATCGACCTTGTATCATGACGTGCAAATGAACTTCGACCGTAGGGGGGTAGACCATATTTTTGGCCGACTGTACCTATGTAGGCTGGGATGACTGACTATCTGCCCCGACCGAAAATCAAACCATGTTGGCTATCCGGTCATCAACTAAACTGTTAGATTTAAAGCCTATTTTACCACTCTTAAGTTACTGATATCGTATTAAATTAATGATTAATTAATTTATTAACTATCGTAGTAAATATTTTTCAGAAATAACGGTCGCCGCAGTAGCTTGGCAGTTTTTTTAACTCGAATTTTGGCATACTTATCAAGGAACGATGACAATGCGTGTTTTTTAGTTTTTTTTAAAACTATTATTATTTTCTGATAAGTTTGGTGACGTTCCCACTCTATATCTTATATATAATGCTCTATGCCAGCCGGGTATTTCTAAATTCTACTAGCGTTTCGGCCTCTATCAGTATTCTGACGCATTTACACTGACGAGCAAAAATAAAGGGTCGGTTACAAAAATGACGATAACAACAAAACCCGCTGTGATAGCTTCTTCGAAATAAGTGAGTAAAATGAGTTTAGTAAGGAGTTTATTCTTAACAAAAAAAAGTTTAATTGAGAATAAAACTCTTTACTAAACTCATTTTACTCGAAGAAGCTATCACAGCGGGTTTTGTAGTTATCGTCATTTTTGTAACCGACCCTTTATTTTTGCTCGTCAGGGTATATTGAAGAAGTGATAATACGCTTATACCAGGAAAAAATACACTTGGCAGGAAAAGATACAATAAAAAAAAACATCGAATAAGTAGTATAAATTGATTGAACTAAATAAAGCCATTAATTAATTGGAAGCTTTTTATCGTACGACATTACAATAACCTTCCGCTCGCATTGGCTCAATTCTTAGTAAAAGTATACGGATTACTCGCGTCTTAAAACGAGTTTAACTCGACATGTTTCGGGCTAATCTGAAATCCGAATTCCGGGCTATTCATAGTCATAGTATTTATTCAATAAACAATACAGGTATTATGTTTGAAAAGTATACAATCATAACTTAAATATTAGAAGAAGAGAAAAAACCACCACTAATTACCTAATACTTACATTAAACAGCAAAGAAAACAAAATAAAGCAACAAATAACAACAGATTTACCGATACATAGTTGGCAATGTAAGTAATTATCACAAATATTTGTTTGATAATATTCTTCTTCTCGGAGCCGTGTGTAATCCGTATATTTGCCATGAGTGAGACTCACGGTATTTTCAAGTTTAATAATAATAATAATTTATTTTCGAGCAACTACATGACTCATACATAATTATGTTAGTAAGTGGCTTATTTCATAGATGTTAGTTTTAGTTTTAGCGCACAAGATGCATGCAAGCAAACATGCAAGCAAGCATGGCTAAATGCTCAATTATTCAGTATAAAGCGGTAAAATAACCGTGTCCATGCAGTCGGGGAAACAGTTTGTAGAACTACCAGTCAATAAAAAAGTTAAGGTTTGAAACAAAAAATAGTATTGTATAAACATCTATAAACGAAAAGGTCGATATTGTGAAAGTGATCTGCTATGAATGCGTAGATTTAGAATTGGAAATTACCGGCTGCTTACTTACGCACTTTGTTCTGAATAATTGAATTTCAATTCAACATGCCTAAATCCAAATACGTGCTTCAAAGAAAACCTTCCCTGTTTTTATCTTTGTAACATAATCTGAAATTCAAATTCAGAGTTTTTAGGATAAAAAAATTTAATAAATGATCTTTTACATAAATCGGCCTAGTCCCAAACTAAGCAAAGCTTGTATAGTCGGGGTAAGAAAAGGTTCGTCACTTTTCGACCTTAACTCGTTGACATAGAGTCGAAAAGTGTCGAACCTTTTCTTACTCCGACTATACTATGGGTACTAGACGAGGATAAACATACTTATAAAGATAAATAAATACAGACTTTCAGATTATGTTAAGTACAGAGAGATTTGAATTTCAGATTATGATACATAGAAAACATCCATGACTCAGGAACAAATATTCGTGCTCATCACACAAATGAATGCCCTTACCGGGATTCGAACCCAGGACCTCTTGCTTCGTAGGCAGGGTCACTACCAACTAGGCTAAAGCGGTCGTCATCTGTTTGAAGTCGGTGTCTCAGTACGAGATAATAGGAGTGAACCAGGGCCCAAAATTGCATAACAAAGTAGAACTTATATTACAAGCGGAACTCCCTTTCTAGTTAATATAACTGAATTAGGTTTCTATCTCTCCTGCTGGCGTATGCCGAGGCAATGAATCAAACTCCATTCTATTTCATCCATCTATTTGCAGTCCATTTTATGACATGCACATTTTTTATTTAATTTTTGTTTTATTTTTATTTTTTTTTTCTCCATGATGTTGTCACACATAAATGTTTTCTTTATTTCCTTCCTTTAAACAGAGCAGATGAAAATCATTATTTTCGTGTTTTTTAGAGTTACTTGAATATTCATTTTGTAAAAAATTATAAGTTTTTTCTTAAATTCGAGAATAACAGCTCTACTTAGAAGTAATATTGTCAACCAGACGAGAAAAATTAGCTGAGGTTCTAATTGTGATTTATTGATATAGCCATAAGAAATCTTGGTCTAATTTGTTACAGTTTAATAGTTCAAATAAGATTAAACTGATAGATTTAGAGAGGTTTTAACTGGACGTTAATCCCCGTTTTAACCTGCAAGTCAAATCATGCAATTTTCATTAAACATTGTAAGGCTGTAAAGCGAACGAGTTTATCCAACGCCAGAATGTAGTGTCACTTGCACTATTTTTCTTGCAGTTCTTAACTCGGCTTCTAAATCCTACCTCACTACCAGTACACAGCAACCAACAAGACAATCACACTAAGGCCCATACTACACGGGCGGTTTTCCCGCCGCGGGAAACCGCTCGACGGAGCTGCCGCAGACCGTCAAACTACACGGAACGCGGTTTACCGCTATCTTTTGTTCATTTCAACATGGATCCGCCAATGATAACTGCGCTTTCAGCTATATTAATAATGTAACAATTTGAAAGGAAATATGTTAATTTGCACGCTTTTGGTTTCAAAAAATACCTAGTTAATATTCTTTTAAATGCGTTTTTCTATAAAAAAGACACGTCAAGATTGTTTACCTTATTTCTAATGCTAAAAAAAAAACGAAATACGCACGACGAACGAGCGCCCTCGCGCAAAGCCCCGCGCCGCGCAGAATGACGCAATAGCGGGAAACCGCCCGTGTAGTTTGAAGCGGCGGTTATCAGCGGCGGTTTAACGCTGCATGCGGCGGTCGAATTTCTCCCGCCCGTGAACCGCGGCGGGAAACCGCGCAGTGTAGTATGCAGCTAAGGCCCATACTACACGGGCGGTTCTCCCGCCGCGGGAAACCGCTTCTGAACCGCACTAGACACAATTTTATATGGAAGTTGTATGCTGCATACTACACTGCGCGGTTTCCCGCCGCGGTTCACGGGCGGGAGAAATTCGACCGCCGCATGCAGCGTTAAGGCCCATACTACACGGGCGGTTTCCCGCCGCGGTTTCCCGCTCGACGGAGCTGCGCAGTGTAGTTTGCACCATACAACTTCCATATAAAATTGTGTCTAGTGGCGGTTCAGAAGCGGTTTACCGCGGCGGGAGAACCGCCCGTGTAGTATGGGCCTAAACCGGCGCTGATAACCGCCGCTTCAAACTACACGGGCGATTTCCCGCTATTGCGTTATTCTGCGCGGCGTGGGGCTTTGCGCGAGGGCACTCGTTCGTCGTGCTTATTTCGTTTTTTAGCATTAGAAATAAGGTAAACAATCTTGACGTGTCTTTTTTATGGAAAAACGCTTTTAAAAGAATATTTAACTAGGTATTTTATAAAACCAAAAGCGTGCAAATTAACATATTTCCTTTCAAATTGTTACATTATTAATTAAGCGCAGTTATAATTGGCGGATCCATGTTGAAATGAACAAAAGACAGCGGTAAACCGCGTTCCGTGTAGTTTGACGGTCTGCGGCAGCTCCGTCGAGCGGTTTCCCGCGGCGGGAAAACCGCCCGTGTGGTATGGGCCTTACACAGACACAGACACTACACAAAGAACATAATTTACACAATGGTTACATGGTACTTGGCTTTTGCCCGTATCATGATTCAAAAAAAAAACCCGACTTTATGTCGAGATTAAAATCCCTTTAGAATTATAATAATAATTATTTATTTAATTCGAGTAACGGAGACTCATCATAACATTCCACAATATTATAGGTACATTTTACAATTTATGGTTAGTACAGACTTAATTTAATTTAGGTGTTCAAAGTCAAAGTCAAAACTCTTTATTCAATTTAGGCATCAATTGATGTTCCTATGAACGTCGAAGAATCTACCACCGGTTCGGAAAAACCCTGTTGAGAAGAAACCGGCATGAAACTCAACAAGGTATATTTTTTTCAATCAGATCTACATTGTTATTAAATAAGTGTTAGTACTTATACCTATTTATTATATAAATATTCGAATTAGTGAAAATAAACTGATCACTCTCGTCTCAAAACGAGTTTAACTCGACATGTTTCGGGCTAATCCGTAGCCCTTCCTCTTGGAGTCGCACGTCACGGCGGCTGCCAAACGTGCACGTTAAACTCGTTTTGAGACGTGAGTGATCCGTTTATTTTCACTATGAGTGAGTCTCACGGTAGTTTCATGTTTAAATATTTGAATTGTTTAGAATCGATCTTCTGCAATCTCTGCTTCTTGTTTTGAAAGCCCAAACTTATTGTAAAAAGTAATTAATTCAGATATATCTATCGCAGTAATAGCGGTCTGATTTGTGTTAGATATCGGATAAGGCTGATAGCACGTCATACAGTGTAAACCTGTGGTGTAAACTCTACATGGTTCAACAGTTTGCAATCATCGCAAAATTTTAGGGAAAATGTTTAGGTGCCAAAAGGATATCTACATTAAATATCTAAAGCAATATTGTATTACAAAAATAATAATAAATTAATTATTATTAATATTACATTATTATTATTATTATTATTATTATTGAAAATTCAAAGCATTTAAGTCCCGTTCAAATTACGTGTTACTTTAAAAAGCTTAGGTACTATACGGTAAAAGACTTTACAATTGATGAAGTAGGTGTTTGAGATGAATTTTATCACACCACCATTATTATCATAGTACATAAATCTACTACGAAATCCGAAATTCAAAGATTGTATCGTGCCATCTCTTTCGATCTTCTGTCTTATACTATTAAGTTTGAACGGGATGGTTCCTCTACTTCAGAGGCCATAGTTCAAACCACTAGGCTTCCACGACTTTCAATAGAACTATTAAACGCCCCAACTAACTCTATTTTTTGTTCAGGGAAGGAAGTACGCGCAGAATATAAATAAACAACATTTATTATGCAAAAGACATCATTGTTATTCACGTTGCGGTGTCAGCAAGAATGTTATAGTTGCGGTTAGTTGCATCATCGATTGTAAAATAAAAAAACAATCGATTTAACACGAGGGTGGGCTTCCATTGACGCGCAGCGGTGGCTTGAGTGTGTGATTCTGCATACGGACCTCGAGTAAGTAATCGCTGCATTCAAATTATTCACTGTTATGTAGTTCTAAACCATTGTGATTTATTTTTCGCTTTTTGTTTACGAACTCCGAGATGTAGAATCTCTAATACATTTAAAGACACAGTTCTTGTATATTTATTCATTTCAAGAATTTTCATGAAAAATGTGGGGGATTTCGGGGGCGAACAATCTTTAGGAGTTTTTTTCTAGTTCCGAGCGAAACTCGAACGCCCAGATACTTTCGAGTCTTTCGACCAATATGATTTGTCTATTCTACCGGTGGTGGCCTAGTGGTTTCACCTTTGCCTCTCAAGCACAGGGTCATGGGTTCGAATCCGGACTCGCACCTCCGAGCTTTTCGGAATTTATGTGCGAAATTACATTGAAATTAACCATAAGCTTTACGGTGAAGGAAAACATCAGAAATTCAATGGTGGGCCCGCGTGGGAACTACGGCCCAAGCCCTCTCACTCGGAGAGGAGGCCTGTGCCCTGCACTGGGACGTCGTTAGGCTGGGATGAACATGATTTATCGATTCTGCAAGACCCCGTCCTACTTACTAATTGTCTAACGAACACAATAAACCTGCCGCTTCGCTTATATGGAAGCGCACCCTTAACAGATGATTCTCAAGCACATTTCATTGAGAAAACACGTCAACAGGTTCTCGTTCGACGTATCCTCTCAATGAAATGGGCCGCATGAATAAATAACATAATGAATTTAGAATTTCGTTCGTGCAGCAAGTGCGAATGGATACTCTGCCATGATTTTTCATTGATTCATTCAAACTTCAAAGCGACGTCGTCCTACGCGTTGTACTTTGAACAGCGGATAAATGTGCTGAAATCAACCTTATATCAAACTAGCTAGCTGTGTCTGCGGTTTCACCCGCGTTTATGGTTACTGTGTCGTAGCGTGATATTATAGGTTAACTACAGTATATAGCCTTCCTCGAGAAATGGACTATTCAAAACAAAAATTATTTTTCAATTCGAACCAGTATTTCATGAGATTAGCGCGTTTAACAAAACAAACAAACATTATTTTTTTTCAAATATATCTTTGATTAATTATAACTGAAGATACACATTGCCGAACGAAATCCCCTTCAAAGAATGTCCGAACTTTTTTATTTGTTTGCGTAACAAATAAAATCATCACCTACACAGAAATTTGAACCTAGTCTTTACTTCATTACAGTTGAATTTCGGTAGCGGCAAAACTCCACTTGACAGCTAAACTTGACAATTTCACGCAACGTTCTGAGAAAAAAGAAGGCCACTTTTATCAAAGTAGCGCTCGTTTGGCTCGGACATTTTCGGGCGCGCGACTGTGGATCTACAGTTATAATTGATCAAAGAAATATATTGTTTTTCTTCTGATGTAGGAAACGTCATAAAGAAATAGAAAAGCACTTAGTTCGCCGACTGTATGTATACTTTTACTCCCCCTCGCTTGAATTCTGCTTATTCCATTTCCTAGTAAACTTATCAAAAATGTAGACTTTAGATACCCTTATGTGTTTGGACTCATTGAGAACCGAGCAGCACTATCTATATGTATATCTATATATTATAGTTACTTCATAGCAAGGCAACTACTATTAGCCATTAGGGCTAAGCACGCGAAACAAGGCGAAATTTTAAACCTGATACAAAATATGTGAAAACAAACAAAAGAAAACAAAAATAAAACTGTCTCTTTAAGCTCCAAGCGCACAGACAGCGGAGGCGTGGCGATGCTGTGGCGGTGACGGTTGTAATATTCTAACTTGTATGAACGGTTGTGCGGTACCGTACCGCGACCTCGTTCATACAAGTTAGAATATTACAACCGTCACACCGCCGCACCGCCACGCCAAGCCTCCGCTGTCTGTGCATTTGGAGCATTATTGTACACTACAAATAATACAATACAGAAAAACAAGTACACGGAATAAATAAACAATAAACAAGCAATTCAATCGTGACATTAAAGATTTTATTAAAAAAAACGGAAACAGATACTAAGGGGCTGTTTCACTTCACCACCCATTGATTAATTTTAACTGACGGAAAAATGTGATGCCGTCTCCGTCTATTCGAATAAAACAAACAGAGACGGCATCACATTTATCCGTCAAATAAATTTGAACAATGGATGGTGAAACAGGAGGTAATTGTCACGAAATGATCCTAACTCAGCACGATGTCGAGTTGCAGCCAACGCTGGTCTTCCGGTCTTTTGCTTAATTTTATTATATTCATCGTGGCCTATATACGTCCCACTGCAGGGGTCAGGCCTGAATGAGGGCTTGGGCTGTAGTTCTCACGCGGGCCCAGTGCGGATCGGGAACTGCCCACACACCGTTGAATTGCTTGGCAGGTTAAAGCTCATGATACGGTCAAGTGCAAAAATAAGTATCGATTTAATCCTCCCATCGTTATATACCTATACCTTAATTCGACGACATAAGAGCATGGCACATATTTATGAGCAAGTTGTGTGCACCCATATTTTTACACTTGACTGTACATACGTAATATAATTTCGCACCAGTCGCGGGGCGTCAAAATTTTTGCAAGTGTAAAACCGGAGCGAAAGCGGAACGTAAAAATCCCATTTATCCTCTTCTTGAAAGTGCAGTAATGGAAGAGAAGCGTTTGTTAACTTCGAAAGCTTAGTCAACCCGGGGGAATCGGGTTGTTAACTTATTACCCTTCGCCTCTGCTTCGCACATGAATTCAGAAAATCATCGTCATCATTTATTTATGCTTTATATGTTTACAAGGTCTTACAATTAAAAAATATGTCCCAATATAAACCCTGTAAGGGCACAACAATACACTTAAATTAACCATTATAAAATACCTAAATTCTCAAAGTAAAATACTTAATTAGCATTAAATTATTAATTATTTTTAATTATAGTGTTAATTTATTTAAAGTTAATTTTGTTATGTCATGTATTTGTTTCTATAGTTAATGTAAATAGTTAGTTATTAGCATACTTTCTTATTTATAATGTCAAATAATTCTAATTTAAATTCTAATGTTGATGACTGTCAAAATACTCTCTTATATTATAAAAACTCTTCAAGATCAAGTAATTCTTCAGTTTTGTACAAAAAACGTTATAGTTTTCAATTTCCTTAATATTAATCGGAATCACATTGTAAACCTTCACCGCCATATGATATGTGCCTGACTTTTCTATTTGCAGTTTCGAAAACGTATTAATCAGTTAAAAATCAGTTAAAATGTTAGAGGTCTGAGAGTGGATTTGAATCCACGATCCTCCGCTTGAGAGGCCATAGGTCAAACCGCTAGGCTACCACGCCTAAATACAGTTACTTGACAAAGCGTTTGTATTGTATAGCAATCTGTGTTACAATTTTTGCGTTTGAAGACGTACGTTTAACCGCGTGCGTTTAATCGCAGTGCGTGCTAACCTCGCTAAGATGTCAGACAGCGGGTCCAAATCAAACTCCGTAGTACGCGTAAATTGTGAAGAATTCTAACCACACAGAATAAAGAACGACTTGAACCGGTCACGCAATTTACACCAATGTCAAATGAAGTTCATTGCTTATTTGTTATATAATAAATTCATTACATAATATTAAAATTAAATAACTACAGAAAACGATTTAAAAAGCATTTATCTCGAAATGGTTTTCGATTTTCTATACATTGCAAAAAAATAGACATCCCCAATTAGTGCATCCACTTGACGTCTTTTGATCGAAGAAAATACCTACCTACCTATACTAAGAATACTTTTATAAGTCACGATGCTTAGAGTATACAACAGTCGTGCGTTTCTTTTCCGGTGGTTCCTTGTACACGGCGATTTTAATCGGCGATTAGGAGTTGAAAAACAATAACATCTAGTCAATATGGAATTTAATAAATGTTTTAAGTTCTGTTAAAGAAGATCAGAATGAAATACTATCTCGAAGTATAACTCTAGTTTATTCGGTAATCACGTGACAATATATTTGAGAGCTCAACAAGTAAGTGCGTGTAGACTCGGTCGCGGCCGCAGAGCAAATGGACGGGCCTCCTCTTCCGACGCGGCGACGGCGCAGGCGCGCCCGATTGATGCTGTGGGTAGTTGTCTGGCTGTGTGCGTGCAGGCGCGTCGGTGTGTGTCTCCCTCTTATAGTACCTAGTTAAAATTTCCTCCATCCACCAAATGCATGGTCATCCTACATTTTTTGAAGTTACGTAGATTCGTCAAGCAAGGTGTCATGTCATCGCTTTGACGGGGAATTTAATAGGTGACACGTCAAAGTTTATTGAATCAGAACAGGCGTTACTTTGAGGAGGTCCATAATTAATGAACTGAAACAATTAATTTGCTCACCCGCGACCTTAAGCTCAAGGTTAAGCTCCCGGGTGAGCAAAGTAATTGTTTCAGTTCATTACGTCAAAGTTTGTTTAAGAAACTGACTTGTCAAAGAAGTTTTAGGCTCATATACTATAAACCATGTGTAGGGCAACAATAATTTTAATGAAAAAACGATTTTCCAAATGATCATTATTTAAAAAAAAATAGAAGATTTATATCATGTAACTTCATGTACTTTTACTTTTAACGTGGACGCCGCGGAATACTGATCTAGAAAAATTGGTTCTGAAACCACCGATTAAAAATCATCGTGTATAAAGGAGTGACTTTTTTGGATAACTAATGTCAGTATCTTTAGTTCTCATGCTGGCTGGTGAATATAATATCATTTGTAAAAGCAAAAAAAAATCTTTTCAGGTACAACACCGAGCCAACGCAGCAAACGTCATCAACAACTCCAACAGTGAATGTAAAGTGAACGCAGATGTATACACACGAACAGTTAAAAGAAACAAATAATTTTCTAAATGTGCAAAAGGATTGTTTGACTTAGCAAATTGAACTTAACCACGATGGATTTAACGACGTTTCTGCCGGACACGGTAATGGATTCAACGACGTATGCGCAGGAGTTGGTCCATGACTTCGCAAACGTGACCGTGAAGAACTGTCCCGGCAGTCATGGGGGGCAGATGTTCCTCGCCATCTTGAAGGTAAAACTGTTTTTAATTGTTCTACTAATTGGTTGTAATAAATTAAACTGTAAGAAAGATGGCACACTAGATACTTGCAGTCCAGGTTGTCATCTTTCTTACAGTTTCATTCATTACAACTGGTGCGTGACATGCACACGCATCTGATCTGCGGCGGCCTTTAGAAGAAGGAAAGAAAGAAAAACATTTATTTATAACAACAATAACACGTACACAGGCTAAAAGTACGTGTACAAACATAGGCATAGACATAGGTAACAAATTGATGCTGTTACAAAAGGGACTAATACTTTAATGATGTCATCGCTGTCTTCTTCTTCAAGTGCCACTCCATTACTGAAGGTTGGCAGTCAGCTCCTTGTACCTTTTCTTGTCAAGCGCCAATCTGAACAGTTGCTCGACGGTCTTGATCCCTGTCCACTCCCTGATATTACGGAGCCAAGACATCTTACGTCTACCTGGCTTTCGCTTCCCGGGCACATTCCCCATCATGATGGTCTGCAGGAGGGAATACCGATCATGCCGCAGTACATGCCCGAGGTAGGCAATCTTTCTCTGCTTGACTGTCCGGACAAGTTCTACTTTTTTTCCCATACGAAGCAAAACTTCTACGTGTGTAACTTTATCCGTCCAGCTAATGCGAAGCAAGCGACGGTAACACCACATTTCAAAAGCTTCTACCTTTTTACGGAGCTCTACTTTCATGGTCCACGCTTCACACCCATACAGAACAACGGGCCATACATAGCACTGAAGGAACCTAGTTCTCTACACAATGGAGAGTTGCCGACAGCACAGGACACTCTGCATGGTCACAAATGAAGCACGGGCCTTTTCAATGCGAGCACGGATTTCAGTATCGCTTTCCCAAGCATTAGTGATTCATCGCTGTAATTATTGGAAATTCCCACGAAAATTTTGCGTAATCTCTGAATTTCGCGAGCTTCGATCTTCGAGCGAAGCCGCTGATAAAGGCCAGTATAACTATTGTACAAGCCGAGATGATAATGATCATTGTTTCTGCAGGTGGTGTACGTGGTGGGCATCATCGGCAACGGAGTGGCCATCGTCTGCCTGAGGAGGGGCGAGAAGAGGGTCCGGAACCGAAAGCATCTCCTGCTGCTAACGTCACTGGCTTCGAACGACTTGGTCGCTTTGGTAAGGACTTCTTTAATCTGTAGCGTAACAAATTTACACTGCTGCTTTGTACCTTGCCTTGTGTCTGGTATGGCATCCGATGGAAGTATTCCAGAATACAATAACCGTTGAATCAGGAAAGATCTTTTTATGTAAAGGAACGGATCTTTCGTGGCTAATCGGGTACGGCTCGGCTACGACTTCACGCGGCCGGCGGCGTGGCGAGCGCTTTATCAGTTCATTGCGAGTGCCGCTAGGTAACCTCTGTGTGGCGAGCGTCTCGACCGCGCAATGAACAGAAAAATCACTCGCTGCGTCGTATTGTATCCAGGACAGGCAACATGGCTGCCTTGGATCTGTGTTTAAAAACCGACACTGGGAGATCGGTGACAAGCTCTTGCAATGCTCACGCAAGTCAAGCCAACACCCCTCTTGCATGATCGAGTTCGTGGTACGGTACCGTACGCCAACGCACCACCACGCCTCCGCTGTCTGTGCGCTTGGAGCTTTAAGCCGAGTTTAGACATGGAAGACAAAACATACAAGTTGATTTACATTGTCAGGTAGTAAAGCGAACGAAATTGAACTGGTCAACCCAGCGCCGCAATGTATAATGTAATTTTCATGATTTTTATTACGGGTCTAAACTGGCCTTTACACGCTTGTGCTTGTAAAATGTTGTCGAAGCAATGCAAGCATGTGAATTTAGCATTATTCTGATTGAACGGCACCCCGATATGTGACCCATTTTGTAGATGCACTTAAACAAAAGAAATATGATTCCACTCGACGTGGCTGCGTAATAATTGGGTCACGGTTAAACATCGCGACTACCCTTAAACATCAAACAAACAGTAATTAAATCCCCGCATTGTCAGCGGCCGATGAAACGAACAATGTCATTATTACAGAAATTAGGGCAAATAGATTATACCTAATTGTGTACAGCTAATCAAAACAACGGCAAACGGTTAATTTAAACGACACAAACAATTTTGAATCTTAATATTTTATAAACGAAAGTTTAATAGGAATTGAACCAGCATCTCCCCCAACGACGTCGCTCCCGACCAACCTATCCGGAAACATCAATCGTACCTAAAACCTACGCAAAAACTTGAAAGCACGCGTTATCTTCGAGATAAGAGCGCGCGCAGACAGAGAGCGGTCTGAAGTTCCGAGTTCAGAGTTTTGCGTTCTTTCGAATGTACTGAGTCTCTTACGCACACAGCAGGCGACTGGAACTCTCGAGCGGTCAAAACACAGAACCCTGAACGCGGAACTCGGAACTCCAGACCGCTCTCTTCTGCGCACGCTCTAAGACCAAGCAAGATCGATTGTTACCCCCAAAACGTAATAGCATAGCAATAACATACCTAACAAATTTTATCGAAATCATTAGAGTCATTTCCAAGGTCCCCGAAATAAATAAATATAGTTACACGAATTGCTTGTTTAAAGGTATTAGATAGATGGATAGATGGTCAAAATCCATAGTGGTTAGGTTATAATATACAGTCAAAAATTAAGAAAGAAACTGGGTTTAGTAGAACATAAACAACGACGATTAAGACGAAATCAAAATAAGCGCAAATTTATAATTATAAGCCAGGCGTGTAGGAACTTCTATGTACTTAAGCAGTAAAGTTGTATTGCGGTAGTCGCTTAGGAACCAAAATCGTCGGGTATCGAAGATTTGCGTAACCTTGTGTTACCGTAGGGCCTAAGCAGACAGTAATATCAGCCATCTTTAGTACCTACTGGGTACCCGGGGCGGGCCACTGGTTTCAAATCCTCAACGTAAACACAGCTTTATTGCTGTTTCATCAGCTGATATATTTATGTCTCTCATTGAGGATTTCCCCGGGCGGGATTTCGTATCGACTTTAGATAATATTTACTCCGCCCACGGCAGAAAAGATTTACGTTGATACAAGTGAGTTATGATTTATGATGGTTTTGCATGGTTTTAAAATTAAAATAGTGTCGAACTCAATATTTATATCTGGTATATCGGCTATCAATCATGCACCACGGTTAAAGTCTGTGGGATACATCCCTGCTATGGTCAACGTCATAAATGAGTGACGACTTTTGTACCTTATCACTTTAACGTCATGTTTGAAAATACTGAAACCGACAAAGTAGAAAAGTGATCACTTATTTATTTTAATATAATGACGTTGACTGGACCGGGTAAGAGACCAAGTTATAACAGATCTGGGAAAAATAAAATTAGTGGTAGAGCCATGTTGTAGCTAGCCGCTGCGTCACGAATGGGCCGGCTCGTCCGGGGCAATTCCACCTCTCACAGAACACCGGCGTGAAGCAGCAGTACTCCTGCGTTTTGTACGGTCAGTGAAACCGCCGGGAATCCAATACCTCCCCCCCCCCTATTCCCTCTCCTTTTCCAAAGACAGACAGAGCAGTGACTCTCTTTGAGTTGTTGATATTTATTGGCGGTAGTAATCATTTTCCATCAGATGACTCGCTTGCTCGTTTACCTCCCTCTAATAAAAACGTCAAGCGGGCCTTTCTTTATCCATCCAATCCTTCTAACGTAGGAAATACTCCCAACTCAGCACCAGCTATTATTATAAACGCGAAAAAACATTATAACGTGATAAGTAGTGATAACGTCTAATAAATCGATGAACGCCGGCTGCACGCACGAAAAAGGATGACGCAATGTCCCGTACATAGCAGTGAACGCCAGGATGTACAATCTTAGTAAGTACTAGTGCTCGGGTAATTTTTAATGGGTATGTATTACAATACCGAAGTACGAAAGACCGAATGTATTAAAACATCGAATGGGTCAAAAGACCGATACGATTTTTTTCTGAAACCGTTAACTTTTTAAGATTGTTATAAAACAAACCTAACCTAACCTAATGGGTTCTGTATGATGCCGTTTTAATAAATTCTGAAAAGTTTACGGTTTCAGAAAAAAATCGTGTCGGTCTTTTGACCCATTCGATGTTTTAATACATTCGGTCTTTCGTACTTCGGTATTGTAAAACACACCCTTTTTAATGGGGGGGGGGGGGGGGGTGCGGGGAGGAATTAAAGGGGGGATGAAAATTTCATTTATTTTGCCGTAGGATGCACCGTTTTCAAGATATTTGACAAAACACCGGTTCTCGTCCGATCACCGAGGTTAAGCAACATCGGGCGCGGTCAGTACTTGGATGGGTGACCGCCTGATTTCATTTTTGTTTTTTGAATGTTTTGTTATGGCGTTGTCACGTTAAACTATCGTCCGTAAACCGACTTTACAGGCAACCGATTTTTTTTTAATGTTGTCGATTAATGATGGCCTCGTGGTACTCACTGCTATAATTACCTTTTCTCAAACATGCTTTGAAATGTATGCGTTAATGTCACGAAATTAAGCCATGAAGTTTGTTGTTTATGGCTCCCTACATTACTTCTTGGCCTAGGCCATAAAAGTAAGTATGAAAAACCATTATTGTCCGCGGCTGTAACTTTTTAAATTTGCTTACTAAACTAAACTAAACTGACAAAGGAAAAATTACATACAGCCAACTTACGACATTAAAAAAAATCTATCTTCTTTTATTTCTATAAAACCGCCTAAACTACTGGTGATGGATGGATGGATGTATGGATGTATGGATGGAGGTATGGATATATGGATGTATGGATGGATGGATGGATGTATGGATGGATGTATGGATGGATGTATGGATGGATGTATGGGTGGATGTATGGATGGATGTATGGATGGATGTATGGATGGATGGATGGATGGATGGATGTACGGATGGATGTATGGATGGATGTATGGGTGGATGTATGGATGGATGTATGGATGGATGTATGGATGGATGGACGGATGAATGGATGGATGGATGGTTGGATGGAATGATGATCATGATGATGATGATGATGATGATGATGATGATGATGATGATGATGATGATGATGATGATGATGATGATGATGATGATGCATGTTTGAGAAAAGCTCTATACAATCCTCGGCCGGAAGAGGGATTGCTGGACTCGTTTTATCCGGCCTCGTCTACGACTCGGCCGTATACCACAAATCTCGTCCATCAATCCCTTACTTCACGGCCTCTGCAGTAATGTACTATTGTTTGCATACAGGTGGGCATGATGGCGTCAATGACAGCAGCGTCGTACGCGCCGTGGGTGCGAGAGACGCGCGCCTACTGCATCATACGCGTCGTGCTGCGTGTCTTCGGCATCGGCAGCGTCTGCATCGCTGTCACCATGGCGCTCGAGCGGTACCTCGCGCTGACCCGGCCCTTCTTATACCAGAAGGTAAGGTGAATAACCTGAGGGATCTATACAACCTCAGAGTCTCATAGAGTCTATGTTTTAAATCTGCCAGGTTGCTCGACGGCCACGGTTTTTGCTATCTATATATCTGTATTATCTGTATTAACCCACGACTGCCCTATTCATCTTAACAGCTTCCTGATAATATTTCGATAAAATCCTCAAAACAACCTCATTTAGTATGCATTGTTTTCCTCGAGATTGTGCCTACTGTCCTAAACAAGGAGTAGCGCGCGCGGAATGATAATGAACTAAAGGTTTAGGTTTCCCCGACTAGTAGTGAACAAGATAAAAAACTCGAAAACATTTTATCAGTTTCCGTAGTCTGGCGAGAGACGATTATAAAAATTACACACTTCTATTTAAGTACGTTATTACTTAAGTATGGTTTGACCCGAAAATTATTGCACACCGTCAAAAAGCGCAAAATCGAATATCTGGGGCACGTGTTACGCCATGACAGATATCAGCTGCTTCAACTAATATTGATGGGCAAAATACAGGGAAAACGGCGCTCTGGAAGACGGAAGAAATCTTGGCTGCGGAATATTAGGGAGTGGACCGGGATCAGAAGTGCAGAGCAACTATTCCGGATGGCTCAAGACAGGGAGAAGTTTTCAGAGCTAACGGCCAACCTCCAGTAATGGAGTGGCACTTTCAGAAGAAGATTACTTAAGTAAAGAAGTAATCTTTATAACTTTGTATTTCTGGTCATATTGAATAATAAGGAACGCATTTACTTTGTGGTTTTCGTTTATTTTATTTTCAACCCCCAACACAAAAAGTGGGGTGTTATAAGTTTGACCGCTATATGTGTGTGTGTGTGTGTGTGTGTCTGTCTGTGGCATCATAGCTCTTAAAAGGGTGAACCGATTTATATGCGGTTTTTTGATTAGAAAGCAGGTTTCTTGGCGATGGTTCTTAGATATGTTTCATCAAAATCGGTTCAGCCGTTCCAAAGTTATCAGCTCTTTTGTTAGCTGTGGAAGGGATCTTAGAAGCATAATGGACATTTACTTTATGTTCAAACCTGTTCAAACATATATAACATAAACAATTGCGTTGGGGGTTTTAAATTTTTTAATATGTAGTTATTACTTTTATTGTTAATTACCTAATGGGTAGAGCTTTGAAGCGTTCCGACCGCCATGTCGAGTGTGTTATCGAAATCTAAAGAAAGGAAGGTCCATGAAATTCTGCGACCACAAATAATAAATAATAATAAATAAATAAATATCACTGGACAATTCACACCAATTGACTTAATCCCAAAGTAAGCTAAGCAAAGCTTGTGTTATGGATACTAGGCAACGGATAAACAAACTTATATAGATAGATACATACTTAAATACATAATAATATTAAACACCCAGACCCGAGAACAAACATTCGTATTTTTCATACAAATATCTGCCCCGACACGGGAATCGAACCCGGGATCTCAAGCTTCGTTAGGTTCTTTATGCAGTAGGTCATCTAGTCATCTAGTCGTCAACCTCCATCAGACCTAGTATGTCAGTTTTTGACATAATCGCAATTATTTAATTCATTAATTAATTATTTTGTTTAATTACTAAGTCCCATCCCAAGTAGTATTAGCGCAGGGCCTCACAAACTTTCGATCTGCCCTTGCCCCCTTTAGACTTACCCAGTATGTCAGGATAGGCCAGATATGCCTGTCAGCAACCCCACTCAAAACTCTGCAAGAATTTAATTCACTTTAGTTACAATGGAAACGCTCCTTCATTCCTTTTAAGTATTCGTTCTCTGCCCTTCACCTTGTAAAGTTCTCTTAAACATTCCGTAATGTCGGGTGAATCGTCGCGGCTGGGGCAGCTGTGACAGTCCCCGGACCTTACGGGGCTGCCCTAGTTTATAATGGATTCTTTATTAGAGTTACTTCGTGCTGCTTCAGGTAGCTTCCATTTTGAAAATTAAATTTTTAACTTAGGTTTTTACACCAGAGATGTGCTACTACCGTACGTTGCTATGGGTGCGTGTCAATTGTACCAACCATCTTGTGAACGAGTATTATAGAACGAGGTCGATTTTCCCTTGCAATAATATGATGACAGTGACGTAGCGATATTAAAGATCTCACAGAAACTTTTGTTAAAACTGGTAGAACACTTTCTTGGCCGACCGTACGCGTACTTAATACCTAAGAATGAAAGAGGAATCTTTTAGTTAGTCAAAAGCGGGATAACGTCTTTCTTTTCATCATCATTCATCAACTTTTGAGACTAAGACTTCTGTCGGTGCAGTTCCCTCCAGTTCGTTCTTCTTCGAGCAGGTTCACCTGATATGCATTCGTTCATTACATCATTCATACGTTAATTGTAACATCCAGTTTTAAATTTGATGCTTTATCACAGGTTAAATAAGCAGAGGCCTTAAGGTATAAGTTGGCAGCCGACTCCACGCAGCAGCAGCAGACGACGTGTCGCTAGCTACGCTAGCTACGGAGGGGATTTCATAGAAATAAGGTATAAGTTCGCGTAGCTAGCGACACGTCGTCTGCTGCTGCTGCGTGGAGTCGACTGCCAACTTACACCTTTATTGTCCAACGCACTCGGAATCACGATTGTTTTCACCATATAAGATGAGGATAAAACGAGATGGTAAATGCAATTGCGAGCGCTCATGCGTTATACAATACGGTCCAGACTTCTCCGGATTTTCAACCCTATGCCTTGTAGTTTTTCCAAATTTGTGTTACTCAATAACATCAAACTGGAGAACTTGTGTTAAGGCGCCAACTCCGCTAAGCGAGCCGCCTCGCGAGGCAGCCATTTTCGGTGCTATTTTGAGCCAATATCCATAACTTTTTTTTTTAAGTTAAAAACAAGACTTTATCGCGATCGCCCTTATGTGGCAAATGGCGTATTGTTTCAAAATGGCGGTGAAGTCCGCGCGTGGGTTCACGGTCTTAATTAAAGCATTAGTGCTATCTCCGGAAATATGAAGCGCTTTCTTACATTTAACGGTATTTTTAGATCAGGTTGTTGACATGTAAACTGAGGAGGGTTTTGCTTAGGAAATTGCGCTAAAAGATCGCATCTTTCGCCTATGAGAAGATGGTTTGAGCTCTCTAGAAATGGATTACATGACAGGAAAAAAATGGCTTTCAGACTCATTCCGTCCCACAAGCTTCCTCTCTGAAAGACATAAATATAGGTCCTTAAATTTAAAAAATTTAAAAACCCCCAACGCAATTTGCAATTATGTTTGAAAATAAAGTAATAGTACATTACTGCAGCGGCCGCGAAATAGGGGATTGCCGGCCGAGTAGTTATAGATGGCCGAGTGTTAACGAGGCCATCTAGAGATACGAGGCCGGCAATCCCTGTTCGTGGCCAAGGCTTGTATAGAGTTTTTCTCAAACATGCATCACCATCACCACCATCATCATCATCACCATCATGATCAACATCATCATCAACATCATCGTCATCACCATCACCATCATCATCATCATCATCATCATCATCACCATCATCATCATCACCATCATCATCATCATCACCATCATCATCACACCATCATCATCATCTCATCATCACCATCATCATCATCATCATCATCGCCATCATCATCATCATCATCATCACCATCATCATCATTACCATCATCATCACCATCATCATCACACCATCATCATCATCATCATCATCTTACCTTACCTTAAATAAGCGTAGTGGCAGAATGTCTTAATGAACCAAAACGCAAATATTGCTTATAGTTTTTTTTAATGGCTAAATGCTATGATGCCATAGACCTATAAACGTCATGGTATGAAACAATAGACGATCACTTTGCTGGCCTTGGCCAGCAATGTTGTATAAAATTCCATTATTGACCTCTCGTCTAGGCGGTCCCCCACCACCGGCTGCACCTGCACCTGCAACGTGACACTTCGTGGCGTATTATAAGGAACATAACGTCAATATTTCATAGCATGTTTGAGAAAATGTCCATTATGCGTCTAAGATCCCTTCCGCAGCTGACAAAAGAGCTTATAACTTTGAAACGGCTGAACCGATTATGATGAAACTTGTCTAAGAACCATCGCCAAGAAACCAGCATTCAAATAAAAAAACCGAATCCGAATCGGTTCACCCGTTTTAGAGTTATGATACCACAGACAGACAGACACACACACATAGCGGTCAAACATATAACACCCCTCTTTTTGTGTCGGGGGTTAAAAATGCTTGGTCTTGGGTAGTAGTTCCCGCTGACTTGGTTTTGCTAAAGTTTGTACCTACTAACTGGAGGGGCAGGACAAATCTTGATACACCGGGATGTGATGCTTGTCTCCAGCATTGAGTTTTTTCCGTGCTGTTCGTGTTCGACACAACACAAAAGTTATTTTTTACAATAAAAACGTTCACCAACACGACACTTCACACTTTTCGTAGCTTTTCACAAGTTTGAATAAATAAAGTTAATTTTTGCGTTATATATTAAAGCGTCACTCGCGAGTCGTTTGTTTCTTATTCGAAATTCGGTGCACACACTGGTAGCGGAACGGGAAAGGAGGGATGTGTTGCCAGAGTGTAAGGGTGCGTTCGAGTTATGTGTGTTATGTATGCGTTCAATAAACTTAAAAATAATTAAATAAGATAAACGGCGCAGCCACTAACTTTAAGTAAGTAGGTATATTTCAAATAGGCTACCCTTACAGTTCCATAGAGTTGAGCAAGTAGGTAATAATCTAATACAAAATATAATAATGATGAAGTGCCTATAATCCACTCGTATAAAAATGTCGAGATATAAAAATACCCACAGTAAATTTTTTCAATGTAGAACGTTGGTTACTTATTACTTAAATATAATTTGGTCTTCGTGGAATAATGATAACATATATAATACCTAATTCTCAACAAATCTCTTTGCTTTGATTAGGTATATCAAAATACTATCCGCTTTTAATGAAGCAGATGAGTGAAAACTGCGATGGCTTGACAACTTACGAAAACTTGTTTATCCCAAGTGCCCTTTGTTTTTTCGGTAGTCAACGTCAACCCTCTTAAACCCGACTCGTGACCCTCATACCTCCATGGCCTTGAAACGTACCCAATCGTCCCTATATCTCTTTTCTACGTTTCTCGCAACGTAGCAACAAAGTTTCCTCTTGTTTGTCTCTACTTTTGGCATCGTTCTATTTGCGGCTAGACTTATAGTTAGTTGTTACAATATGAATTCAGTAAGTAACATCTTGGTTGACGGCATTTATATAAAATGTTTACAATTGTGTTAGACTTCTAGAGAAAAAAGAGAAAAGAAATACATCGAAGTAAGTTGATTTTTTCTTAGCTAAACCAACAAAGGGCCATATTGAGGCTGAAATTTCAAACGTGGCACAAGATCAGGTATGGCCGTGGTGGCCTAGTGGTTTGACCTACGGTCTCTCAAACAGAGGGTCGTGGGTTCGAGTCCGGGCTCGCACCTCTGAGTTTTTCGGAATTTATGTGCGAAATTACATTTGTAATTTACCATGAGCTTTACGGAGAAGGAAAACATCGTGAGGAAACTTGCATACACCTGAAAAGAAATTCAATGGTGTATGTGAGGTTCCCAATCCGCACTGGGCCCGCGTGGGAACTACGGCCCAAGCCCTCTCTGTTGTGTTATCTGTGGTTGGCTGCGTTCGCTATAAATATAACTGTTTAATTATAAACGTGATTCATTTGCTAACTACCGCAAGACAAAAGGTTGTTTCATTGTGTGTCCATCCAATTAGTATCTTAATCTCCCAAACCCGCGTCTAATACATGGTGTCAGAGTGTGGAAGACAAGTCGGAAAAGAAGAAAAAAGTCTGAAAAAAAGTCGAAGAAGTCTAAAAAAGTCCAAAAGTCTGAAAAAGTCGAAGAAATCTGGAAAAAGTCAAAGAAGTCTGAAGAATTTTAAAGAAGTCAAGAAACCAACAGTAAAATGGGAGAAAAGGTACATAATGTCATACTAGCTAATAATTTAAAACCTTTATGCTTAACAAAAGACTGTCCTAATTCCGAAAAATGGAAGTTGTGGAGACAAAAATTCCTTATTTATTTCGAAGCCAATGATTTGGAAAAAGTACCAGAGCCAAAGCAAATCGCTATATTCTTAAATGCAATAGGCGATGAAGGTCTGCAAATATATAATTCTTTTAATGTCGATTCAAAAACGGAAACGTTAACGTCCATTATTCAAAAATTTGATTTAAAATTTAACGAACATAAAAATGTAACGGTTGAAAGATATAATTTCTTTACCCGTTATCAAGAACAAAATGAGAGTCTAGATGAGTATGTGACTTATTTAAATAATTTATCCTCAAGTTGCAAATTCGAGACACTAAAAGAATCTCTAGTCAAAGATATGTTCATAATTGGAATTAAAGATAGTCAAATAAAAGAAAAACTTCTTCAAAAAGAATTAATTGATGTCAATGAAGCAGTTGAAGCAGCCAAGACAATAGAATTATCATGCCAGAGATCAAAAAAGTTGAGAAATAAGGAAAGCGATCTTCAAGTACAAGCCATTGTAAAAAAAAGTCATGTAAGCAGAAGTTCAACACCGAAGAGACAGAAATCAAGACCTAAGTTCGACAGCCAGCGAAAAAATAGAAATAATAGTCAAAGTCAAGAAAGAAGAACTAATAATTTGTTTTCTAGCAATTGCAGGTCAAAAAGTAATTCCAGAGGCAATAATTCAATCTGTAAAAGATGTGGTCAACAGCACAGAATAAGATGTCCAGCTCAAGGAAAAATATGCTCCAACTGTAAGAAACCAAACCACTTTGCAGCATATTGTTACTTCAGCGACCGAAATAAAAATGTAAGTTCTATTAATTCCAGTAATTTAAATGTAAATGAAACTGACATGGAGGAGACTAATAATTATTCTAATAATTTTGTAATTAATTCATTAAATAATAGCCAAAATGATAATAATTGTAATTCGTCTAATAATTGGAAAATAAATGTAAAAATTTTTGAACAGATAGTTAACTGTCAAATTGACACAGGAGCTGACATAAATGTAATTTCTTTGAATACGTTGTACCATTTAGAAAATGTTTGTAGCATTAAAATCCCTATAAAAAGAACAAATAACAAAATATTCTCATTTTCAGGTCAACTTATAGAAAATGTGGGTAGTGTTACATTGACATGTATTTTCGATAACGGTCAAAAGTTGAACATTGATTTCATGGTAGTAAATTGTAAATGTGCAACAATACTAGGTTGGAAGACTTGTGAGGAATGTGGCATTGTCAAAAGAATGTTTAAATTAACAAATAGTCCAATCACTAGTGAGAATCAAAGGTCAGTACAATTTATTCTTGACAACTACAAAGATACATTCGAAGGGTTAGGATGTTTGCCATTTGAAGCTCATTTAGACGTAGACACTACTATTGCTCCTAAAGTCTGTCCGGTTCGTAGAATTCCTTATGCATTGCACCCTAAACTTAAGTCAGAGTTAGACAGAATGGTAAAAATGCAAGTCATTCAAAAGGTAACTAAACCAACTAATTGGGTTAACGCTATAGTCCCTGTTGAAAAACCCAATGGTTCATTACGAATTTGTCTAGATCCAAGAAATCTCAATAAAGCTATTAAAAGACCTCATTTTCCATATCCAACTTTAGATGATTTACGCTCAAAAATGGCTGGTGCTGCTATATTTTCAAAATTAGATGCAAATTCAGGCTATTGGATGATTAAACTTGATGCAGAAAGTAGTGACCTCTGTACATTCAATACACAATTTGGTAGATATAAATTCCTTCGTTTACCTTATGGCATAAATTCAAGTGGTGAAATTTTTCATCGAGTTATGACGGATTTATTTGGTGAATTGCCTGGTGTTTTAATATTTGTCGATGATATTTTAGTATATGGCTCAGACGAAGTAGAACATAACAAAAGGTTAGAAAATGTTTTAAGGAAGGCTAGAGAAGTCAATTTAAAATTCAATAAGTCAAAATGTCAATTTAATAAGACCGAAATAGCTTATGTAGGGCATATCTTTAACAAAAATGGTATATCGGCAGATTGTTCAAAAGTAGAAGCTATAATGAAAATGCCAAAGCCGGAGAATGTCAAAGACCTCCAGCGATTTCTAGGTATGGTGAACTACCTGGGTTCATATATTCCTAATCTAGCTCATGAAACAAGTCTACTTCGTGATTTACTTAAAAAACAAAATATTTGGCAATGGACAATCAACCATGATAAGCAATTCATAAATTTAAAAGAACTAATTTGTCAGTCACCAGTCTTAGTACATTATGATGTAAATAAACCAGTTAGAATGTCAGTCGATGCGAGTCAAAAAGCAGTCGGGGCAGTCATATTTCATGGAAAAAACCCCATAGCTTACTCGTCCAAATCTTTAACAAAAACTCAAGAAAGTTATGCTCAAATTGAAAAAGAATTGTATGCAATTGTTTTCGGGTGTAAAAAGTTTCATCAATACATCTATGGCAAAACAACACATGTCGAAACTGATCATCAACCTCTTATCACGTTATTTAAAAAGCCATTATCAGATGTTCCAGCACGGCTTCAAAGGATGATGATCACGTTACAATCATACGACTTAATTGTGTCATACACAAAAGGTTCTGAAATGTATATCTCAGATACTTTGTCTAGAGCACCTGTCTTAAATACTGAGGTAGAAAAATTGGATTTGGATGAATTTGAAAACAATATTATTTGTCAAGTCAAATTATTAACTTCAAATTTATCAATAAGTGAGGGTAGACTAGAGCAAATTGTATCTCATACAAAGTCGGACGAAATTTTACAAAAACTAATAGAATATCATAAAATGGGTTGGCCCAATAATAAACAACAATGTGATCCATTAACCTTACCATATTGGAATATTAGAGATGAAATTCATGTAATTGATGAAATAGTATTCAAAAATCAATCGGTAATTATTCCAAAGTCAATGAGATCAGAAATACTCCAGCAGTTGCATGAGGGTCACATGGGCATGGAAAAAACTAAAAATTTAGCCCGTGGTATTGTATTTTGGCCAAACATTTATCATGACATAGAAATAAAAATTAGACAATGTGAGACTTGTATGACATACAGTGCAAATAAAACTAAAGAGTCTTTATTAACTCATGAACAGCCAATTTTGCCATGGCAAAAAGTTGCAACAGATTTATTTGAGTACAATAACAAAAAATATTTACTAGTTGTTGATTATTACTCTAATTATATCGAAATAGCTGAGTTAAATACTGATAGTCGAAGTCAAACTATAATAAAAAAATTAAAGTCTATTTTTGCCCGTCACGGAATTCCAGTGCAGTTGGTGAGTGACGGGGGTCCACCGTACAATTCCCATGAATTCCTTAATTTTATGAAAGATTGGGATATTGAACACATTATGTCTAGTCCTTATTTGTCAAGGTCGAATGGTCTCGCAGAAATATCTGTAAAAATAATTAAAAACATATTAAGAAAATGTGAAAAGTCAGGCACAGATATTTATATAGGTTTGTTACAATATAGGTCAACACCTAGAGGTAATTTGAAGTCACCGTCAGAATTATTAATGTCAAGAAGATTAAGAACAAAAATACCCATTAAAACTAGTCAATTAAAGCCTAAAATTGTCAAATTTTTTAATCATTTCAAAAATAAGTCTGAAATGATAGAAAAAAGAAAGTCATACTATGATAGAAATGCTGTAGAATCTCAGGATTTTCAGCTTAATGATCAAGTATATTTTAAGAAAAACCCCAAAGATCTAACATGGTCTAAAGGTTATATTTTGTCAAAGTCTAAATTTCCTAGATCATATCTAGTGAAAGATGAAAATGGTGTAACATATAGAAGAAATTCTCAGCATATAAAATTGTTTAAGTCAAGCATATCATTGCAGTCAAGTCGTCATAGTCAAATTAACAAAGATCAAATATTGTCAAAGTCACATTCTAATCAGTCTAGCCAAACACTTACAAACAATAAAAATAAGTCAGATTTCAATGTCAGGTCGAAAGGTCAAAGTCCAAGTCAATGTGAAAAAATAAAGGAGAATGATAATGTGAAATATTATTACATTCCAGAGTACATTCTTGAAGCTCAAAACCATTTGATGAATGGTACAAATGATAGTCAAAGTAGCTCTAAAACAAACTCCATAAATGAAAGTTTTATGTCGATGGAGTCAAGTCAGTCGAATGTCCAAATTAGTCCATCAAATGATAACAATGTATCAAGTCATATTAATATTGAAAATGAAATGTCAAATATGTCTAATATTGTAAGTCCTTTGTCAGAAATAAGTAATGATGAATATACAATATTGTCGCCATTGTTTGTGGAAATAAATGAAAGAAATCAAGATACAGAATTCTTGAATGAAAATGAAATAGTCATGTCACAGTCAGAAAGTCAGTCAGAATCAAGCAATAATGTTCAAAACTTACCAGAAATGTTAGATATGGCAATTAGTAGCATTACTCCTGAAATAAGATACAGTTCTATACTTTAGACTTTTAGGTATTTAAAAGAATGTAAACAAACGGGAGCTGTCAAAAATGACAGATTCAGAGGTTGTGAACCTTTATGACGAGAATAAAAATTGAAAATGTAGCTAGCACTAAATACGCTATTAGACTTCTAATAATGATCCCATTTTATGTAAAAGCATGAAATCTGAGCATTGTTGAATAATCATTAATTAATCACTGGTAAATAAAGTAGTCTCATTGCTAGTCTAGGAATGGACCGACCCATGATTTCTGCCTTTTTTTGGGTTATGTCGGTTTTGGATGGATATGTATCTTTTGGCCACGTTTCTTCAACATATTTAAATATGTTCACAAGCACATTCTTTTCCGATGATGTAATTAATGTCTTAGTCCGCTTCTTCTTCGGAGAAGGAAATGTAAGCAAGGAACTAGCCCGGCTAGTTCCCGGCTCGCCATCACCCATGTCTTCGTAAGGCCTATACTACACGGGCGGTTCTCCCGCCGCGGGAAACCGCTTATGAACCGCCACTAGACACAATTTTATATGGAAGTTGTATGGTGCAAACTACACTGCGCAGCTCCGTCGAGCGGTTTCCCGCGGCGGAAAACCGCCCGTGTAGTATGGGCCTAAAATACACAACTCCGTAACAAAACAAAACAAACAAGTTCAACAAAAAATTAACAGAAAACAACAAACTAAACAAAGAATAACAATAAATGAAATCTCGAAAACACCACAAATATCGCACTCGCATCAGATGACAACAAGCAATGGCAAATGTCAAACCGACAAAGTTAAAAATCACGTAAGGTAGGTGTTGCTACATTAAATACGACACTTTCTATTTTAGTCGCATTACATTCTGATTAGATCAAACCTTGCGTTTTAAACCTCTGCAAGATTGGGTATTTTTAAGTGACAATTTACAAAAAAAAATTAAATATTCATTTAACATGATAAAAATATTTTTGTATTCGTAAATGTGTACATATTCAGTAAAATTAAGGGTAATTATATGTTATTAGAATTGAACGGACTGAAGTAGGTTGCTCAATTATTTTAAAATAATAAATATTGAACAGGAACCAAACATTGTCTTAGAAATAACCTCTTTAATGGTTTGTTTACATTCTTTTAAATACCTAAAGGTCTAAAGCATAGAGGCAGATTGCTAAAGAAAACTAACAGGTTGGATTTGTAAACATTTAATTGCAAATTGTAAAATTATTGTACATAATTTATATAAGATAGAATTATCGATGTAAATAGTCTAGTCAAATAATGTCTTATAATTATAATTGTTTTGTTAATATTATATTCTAATTAATTGTCTAATGTATTTTAAAAATCTTGCATGTTATTGTTAATAATTAAATGTCATTGTCTGTCAGTCAGTCAAGTCAAACGTCAGATGTCACAACTGTCAGTCTGTTGTTTTTTTTATTAAAGAAAGGGCATGTTGTGTTATCTGTGGTTGGCTGCGTTCGCTATAAATATAACTGTTTAATTATAAACGTGATTCATTTGCTAACTACCGCAAGACAAAAGGTTGTTTCATTGTGTGTCCATCCAATTAGTATCTTAATCTCCCAAACCCGCGTCTAATACACTCTCATTCTGAGAGGAAGCCTATGGCCTGCAGCGGGACGTATATAGGCTGGGGTGATGATGATGATGACAAGATTAGTGTTCCTATATTCAATTACTCAATGTCTTTTAAATTACCTAGTCTTATTTAATTTGAGGTTGCCCTTATAATAAATAATATTGAGTAAGTAAATGTTTTAATTTCCCGTAATTTATCAGACAAAAAACAATTGAGTTAAGACATTATTATTGTCCGGCATTAATTGACCTAGCAACGCTAATTTTTTTCTATGTATAATGACCTTAGTTTACGTCACACATATTTTTGCTATCAGTAATAAAACAATGCAGTGGTCAATACCCTAGTTATTTTGGCACCGAAAATAAAAAACCGGCCAAGTGCGAGTCGGACTCGCGCACGAAGGGTTCCGTGCAATTACCTATCTATAAAAATCACGTTTGTTGTATGGGAGCCCCCCTTAAATATTTTTTTTATTTTAATGTAATGATTTATTTTTAAAGTCAAAATATAATCAAATATTCTGTGAATATTTCAAGTGTCTACCTGTTGCCGTTATCAATATCGAGCAAAAACGAGCAAAATAACTATATACTAGCGCCACCACAAAATGTGTCCAAAATTAGAACTACTGAGGTGATTGGATGTCAACCGGCATCGATTGTTAGTTAATTAGCAAGCCATCTAGTTCGGCAAATACATTGTAGATGGTGCTGTAATAAACAAATTATGTTTGTTGTATGGGAGCCCCCTTAAATATTTATTTAATTCCATTTTTTAGTATTTGTTGTTATAGCGGCAACCAAAATACGTCATCTGTGAAAATTTCAACTCTCTAGCTATCATGGTTCCCGAGATACAGCCTGGTGACAGACGGACGGACGGACGGACGGACGGACGGACGGACAGCGGAGCCTCAGTAATAGGGTTTCCGTTTTTACCCTTTGAGTACGGAACCCTAAAAATGAAATCAATCACTATAAACTGAGTGAAGAGAGCATTAAAATTTGCACGAACAACACTTTGCTTTAGCGCGTAGCACAACATTATTTACGAGACGACATAAAAGAAAATGTGCGGGCATTCTGTTATGTTTATGTGTTTTTAGATGAGGATAGAGGTCGGTGGGGTTTAGGAGTCACGGTAAAAGTTGACCGTAATGTTATTGTATAGATTTAGACAAAAACAACAAATGTCTACAGTTCAAGGGGGCTACTACGCAAATCCAAATTCGAAGTTCGTATCATACCGTCCCTTTATTCTGTTTAATATTATTAGCGTGTATGGGACAGCACGATACGATGTCAAAAAATCGAATTTCGTAGCATTAGGCCAGCTTTCCCGTAGGCTTAACGGATTTTCTCAAAAAACAATAATCTCTTCACTCGAAAATACCATTCAAATGTGGGGTAAAATAAAACTTGGGTTGTCTGACAGGCGGAATATCACTAGATGGCGATATAGTATCATGATCTGTTTGATGTTACGACCTTGGTTCCAATTGGCAAAAGAAAGAAAGAAAGAAATACATCTATTTTATTTACAGCTTCACAAGACACATCAATATTATTGCAAATAGACAACACGAAGGATAAAGATAGTGTGTCCTTGCGGTTGCAAATCAAACACTGGCTCAGAATAATGCTGCGTATAGAACCCCCGTGCTCATTTTCAGCCAGTACCGTTGGCTCTTATTAGTTGAGAATTAAGAACCAATTCCAATCGTCACACTAAGCTGTCAAACGAACGTCACCATTACTAGCGCCATCTAGCCAAACGTAACGCTTGTACTCATTTCACTCCTCAAAATATTACCACGCTGGCTCTTAAATAAAAAAATAATTCATAAAGGAGTAAATTCCAAAAACATTAACCGTTTGTGACATCGTGTTTAACAGAACGAAATCGAGGGATTCCAAGGCTTGCTCTATCCAAAGCTTCAGTCTCCCATGAGCATTATAAATCTTTCACCGCGAAATGATTGTTTATATAAAATGAAGACAGATAATAAAAATACGAGTTCCGACTTAGTCGCGAGTGAATCAGCGGGCGCGTGACGGGCAAGCAAACTATTGCATTAATATACAATAAATCTTTTAAATCTATTTACGTTGACTTCATCGTCTGTTCACGCCACTCTACCTTACCATTACGAAGTGGGTAGGATGGCGCCAAGTTAGTCGGGGATTGCATGATTTCCAGGTCATTAAGTGCATCCTTATTTATATTACTAAAGCGTATTTATTTTTTCACTTCTCATGCTCTTAAAATGTTACTTTAGTCTCTGCATATCGGGACTAAAGCTCTTTTTTGATCTCTAGGGATTAAAGTAATTTTTTTTTAATTTACTTTGGAAGCCCCTAAACTGCCAATCACGGTGTTTGCGGATGCAGGATTATTGCCATTTTCAGTGACTGGGCATAGACAATTTTAAAGCTTTCCACAGACCGCAGCGCGCTGCGGACGCTCCGAAGCGCTCCGTAGCGCCCGCTCCGTAGCGCTCCGTAGCGTCGTGCGCTTCAGTCTGTGGAAGCCTTTAGGGCGTGGAAATAACCTCAAAATGACTACTGTATAAAAAAATATTTTAAATAATAATAATTTCGTGAAACACCATGAATAATTACGAATATTAATCTATTTAATTATATTAAAGATGAATTCATTTTATTATGCATACTTAGTCCAATTAGCTATGAAATAATTTTCAAGTTTGAATCTGGCTAAATATGCAAACATTAAAAGCGTCACTCAACAAAAAAAAACCGCGGAACAAATTTAAATTGCTATTTGAATTCTGAACAGACGTCCATTGCTCGTATTGAGCGTACATTGTATAAAAGTAATATTGTAGATTAGTATACCTAAAACATCGTTTTTTTCCTCGCATTCAAAGTGAAAAGTAGAGTGTTTAACGCGAGACTAAACTGCCATAATGACTGCTCGGGTGGCTAAATATCTTGTGTCATTATGGCTTGTTTTAGTCCCTTGTTGAACAATCTACTATTATACAATATAGGCTTGGAATTGACCACAATCACGCCTGACGGAAAGCGAAGATGAGTCTACGATGGAGCACGCTTGCCTAGTAAATGTTCATTCGCCCTAGACTTGATTTAGGGGAATAAGCAGAAAGAGGGCAGTTGAGCGTGGTGTTGTTGTATCTTATTTTATGTTGCTATTTAAGTGTTAAAATTTAGTTAATCCACGCCCCACGATCTCGCTAAAATTTTTGTAGGAAATCCCAAAAACTGCATCATGATCTTCAATAATATCGAATGGAAACACCCTTGCCTAAGTTCATATCTCTGAACCTAGAAGTAGGGATTTCGGAATTTTATCCCATTCCTATAGGAATATCGGAATATAAATGAGCCAATATGTTATTCCAGAATCAGGTTTTTACATACCAAATTTCACCTACATCCGTCCCCTGTTAAGGGTGAATATTCGGCGTTGCTATACAGCGCTTTCTTTAGGAAATATATTTAAAAGAGATTTCAGTGTTAACTTGTTTGATCAAAGATCTTGCAACTTGTGTTTCATCATCATCATCATTTTACCCGAAATACGTCCACTGCTGAACATAGGCCTCCCCCAAAGTTTTTATTCATTAAATCACTCAAAACTTTTTCTAATTACGACTTATAAATTAAATAAATAAATAATTAACCTTTCTTGGATTTTTTTAGACCTATAATTTAATACAATCTGCTTGTTTAACGTTATATTTATATTTAATGGGGTAAGGGACATTTTTTTAAGCTGCTTGTTTAACGATATATTTATAATGGGGTAAGGGACATTTTTTGAGCTAGAATTTAATAAGTAATAGGACTAATAGGTAATAACGGGCTATTTTCCGCAACTCGGCGTCTATGTGCGCCTATTTTAAGCTAGAATTTTTTCATATATACCATTCGAAAGAGCGGGAAATTCTGAACAAAACTATATATCAACTCATTTTGCCCGTTTTGTCCCTTACCTCAATTGATCTACCGGTCGACGATATTATATGAATCGTCAAAATGCAGTTGCCCGCGAATGGACTATGTTTGGCTGCCACTTCCGCTGCGCAATTAGATGTTTAAATGTTTCAACATTATCAAACGTGATTCAGACGCACAATTATTTTGTTGTAAATTGTTGACTCTTCAGGCTCAAATGTAAATTTAAATTATGTAAATGTAAATTTAAATAATTTGGCTTCATCTTCACTTTACAGCAGGTGAGGTGTCAATCACGGGCCAGTTATATGTAAAAAAAAAAACGAAATTTATCAGTAATAAGTTATGAACACTTGGCAGGAAATGCCGTAATGCCCCATATAAAACCCTCGAGCTTTTTTCTTACCATAAAACCCTTGGTCGGTAAGTATTTTTTTTAATTTATAGCACTGCACACAGTCATGCAGGTTCCGAGCTCAAGTAATGAGTTTATACATATATGCTCGCAATTGAAAAATTGTCTTAAAATGTTATCTAAACAGGAATTTCATTGCATTCTCACTGCATATTACTCAAATACTCAAGTAATGTTCTTAATAATAAATTTTAATAGTTTTTTGTATCAATTTTTTTTACACTCCGTCATGGCTGTATATACGCATTTGTCCTTAACGTTTCTGATCGAAACATTTCTATAATCTGTGGTGCGGATAAAAAGCCCGCCATCCGCTTAAAAAAAGTTCACGTCTTTCGTAATAATAGTGCTTCTGACTTGTGTACTAAAGCTATAATTCATAATTATTTACATTTTGTATTTGAAGACAAGTAAAAGTTATAAAAAATGTCGTCGTCGTCCGAAGAGTGTGTGTTTTTATCCATGCGGCAAAAACAATAAATTAATTAATGAATATCTTTTAACGGAGAAGTCTTAGGAGCGGTATAGCTGCATACGACCAATTTATAAAATGGAGAAATGAAAAGAAAACTAGTTCGTGTAATTTCATTTATTTACACGCAAACGTGATGAAAAACATTGTATGTTTCACGGGCGGTAGAGGTAACGCCACCAGAGTTGAGGCCACGCACACAACCACATCTCATGTAATGACAGCGAGATTTTGACGTTGTGTTGACGTTTAACAACAACACAACGTCAAAATCCCGCTGTCATTACATGAGATGTGGTTGTGTGCATGGCCTCAACTCTGGTGGCGTTACCTATACGGGAATTACGAACCTCGACTCAGAAAACCCTCAGTCTTCGACTTCGGGCTTCTACTAGAGCCTCAATCGTAATTCCTTACTTACCGCCCTTAATACACAATGTACTATTTCATAACTTAAGCTCTGAAAGTAGGTTGCATTTAACTTGAAATCCGTGTTGTAAAAAAGACTTACATCTTTAGGGATGTAAGTAAATTTAAAAATCGAATGGTGCTCCTTTGTATTCAGTATTTAAACAAAGAGATTGTAATGCGTAATACTTACCTCCAAACCTCCATGCTGGCATAATGCTGCTGGCCAGTGCTGGCTGAATGTGCTAAAGCCAAAGAGCGCGAGGCTATTAAAAAAAAAAACAAAAGACGATTTGGCGCGATAAATTTTCTTCCGCTCTGTTACAAATTGTGTACTTATACTATACATTTTTAACATAACATAGCAGTTTTTCTTTATTTCCTCGCAATTGTGATGAAAAGTAGAGTGTTCAACTCGAGTGTAAATGATCAATTACACACTTGTTTATCAATCTACTATTGAACAGCGTTATTTTCATCGTATCACCACTTCACAAATCACTTAATTTTTAACCTTCACTTTTTTCACTTTTTTTTTTCTTTTTGTATAACTGTTTCACTGCATGTGTATCGATAATAGAGTCGCATAACATATCAGTTTTATTATTAGATATTAAAAAAAAACGCATACACCTGCGAAGAAATTCAATGGTGTGTGTGTGAAGTTCCCAATCCGCACTGGGCCCGAGTGGGAACTACGGCCCATGCCCTCTTAGTTTGAGAGGAGGCCTGTGCCCTGCAGTGGCACGTATATGTAAAGGCTGGGACGGATTAAAAGAAAACTATTTTCAACCGGCTTCATTCTTATGTTTTGCAGAACTAGTAAGTATAGCTTAACCGGGTGGTACCAGATTATCGCTGAGTTTTGAGACAAATTTCATCTAAATCCGTCCAGCCGTTTAAGTTTGAGGGAGCAACAAACATTCATCCCCTCCAACCCCTCAACACCCCCTTCCCCCTCAACACCCCCCCCCCCCACCCCATTAAAAATTACCCGAGTGCTAGTACCTACTAAGATTGTACATCCTGGCGCGTGCGGCTCTCTTGTACATCCTGGCGTTCACTGCTCTCTCTTGTACGGGATATGTACGGGACATGTACGGACGTGTACGGACATGTACGGAACATTGCGTCATCCTTTTTCGTAAGTGCAGCCGACGTTCGTTGATTTATTAGACGTTGTCATGTCAAAATAGCTTAGGTAGGTACACTTCGAGTTTTAATTTCTCCTGGGAGTGTCCTGTCTCCAATATTTTTCAGGTCAGTGATGATCACAATTAACCTTATATGTAGAGGACTTTGCAGAACCACCCACACTAACGGCCCGGCCACAACGCGCTAACAGCGGCGCAATGAATAAATAAATAAATAATAAATATTAGGGGACAATCTTACACAAATCGACCTAGTCCCAAACTAAGCAAAGCTTGTACTATGGGTACTAGACGACGATAAATAAATACTTAAATACATAGAAAACATCCATAACTCAGGAACAAATATTCGTGCTCATCACACAAATTAATGCCCTTACCGGGATTCGAACCCAGGACCTCTTGCTTCGTAGGCAGGGTCACTACCAACCAGGCTAAAGCGGTCGTTAAATGAATGATGAATGTTTTCTATGTTCATTGCGTGTGCCGTCAGGTAACCACTGTGCGGCGAGCGTCTCGGCCGCGCAATGAACAGAGCACACGCTTGCTGCTCCGTCGATCGCGCGTATTTATGGTCGAGCCGTAAGACGTCATTTGTTAGATTTCAAAGTAAAAACGCGGGGATTCTTCCAAAATTTCCATTTTTAGGTCACATCTAAAAATTATGGATATTTAATGTCTGAAATAAATTATTATTATTATTATTATTAAAAAGTTATGCTGATGTAGGAACTGTTATAAAATACGGTAGAGCGCTTACTTGCTCGACTATTACCTTCAAGAATTAACATTGAAACAACAAATGTCACCAGTGTCTACGAAATTCGAAGTTTGTATAACGTGCCTCTCTTGCCTTGTGCCTTTCACTCACTCTTCTGTTTAAAGGTTGGACCATGACGCTGCTTAAAATACGGAGACGGTACGGAATCGCAGTGACGCATCGTATCCGTACCGTTTTTATCGCATGCCCGTCACACTCACACCGCTGCTCAAAATACGCTGACGGTAGGTACCTACATACGCAACTTTACTTGACTTTACTGTGGAGACTGGAGAGCATGCGGTAAAATTCTAACGATTTTGAGCAGCGGTGTGGAGTGCATGCGTTAAAAATGGTACGGATACGATTCGTCACTGCGATTCCGTACCGTCTCCGTATTTTAAGGAGCGGTATGGTCGAACCTTTATACTATTAGCGAGAACGAAGATAAGAAAATAAGAAGTTCGAAAATCTTTCATGGTAGAGATAAACTAAGATAACATGGCGCCCCTCCACATTACTATTTCAATGTGTTTAGTCACATATTTACGAAATAATTTTTATGTAGTAGTACAGTCAAGGGCAAAAATATGTATACTTTAATACCTTGTCTATTTTCGTCATATTTGAACTGCCATATATGAACTGTCACAGTGGTTAAAGTGTCAAGGTACTAAGTGTATACATATTTTTGCCCTTGACTGTACTTATCTGCTTTTGTTTGACGGCTGTCTCAACACGCACACATGCGTTGAAAGTTTTGGTGTGCTTTATAAATACTTTCACAATACATTGAAGACTTCTTGCATTGCGTGAATTTTAATTCATTTGTGGTGAGGGTTCCGACTGATCAACTGTCGACCTTCACAAGAGAAGAGTTTTGGCCAAAAGGTGTCGCTTACGCCGGTTTCGTGGCCGGTTACCTGACACCACGAAAGTGCCCACGTGACAGACTTCACGTGCTAGTAATTAAGTTATTAATTAAGTATAATATAAATAATTATGTAAGTTAGTCTTTAAGGTATTTTTTATATGGGCCTATGCAGCCTGAAATAAAATTATTCTATTCTATTCTATTCTATTGTGGAGGGGCGGGCCATGTTATCGTAGATTATCTCTAAGTATAAGACTCGAACTTTGAGCAGATTATGCGCATGCGTGGACCGGTAGCGGTAACCTGGTTACATGCGTTAGACGCCGCGCGCGCAAGTTTGCAATGCAGAAGAGTCCCAGTTGCGTAACAGTAAATCTTCAGTAAATAAGTCTCTACGCACTAAGCCCAAAAAGTGTTGAAAATTTTAGAGTCAACGGCTTATACATAGCTTCTATTATTATCACATATTAAAAATTAAATGAGTTTAAATTAGAGATGAGGCTCGACTACGACATTTTACACTTAGGTAATTGTATTGAATCCAGAAACATCATCATCATTTCAGCCGTAGAACGACCATTGCTGGACATAGGCCTCACTCATGATACCCAATCATTACGGTTCGAAGTAACTTGCATCCACCTTGAACCTGCGGCCTTTACCAAATCGGCCGTCCATCTCCTTGATGGACGTCCCACGCTACGCTTGCCAGTCCGTGGTCTCCATTCGAGAACTTTTCATCCCCAACGACCATCTGTTCTGCGTGCTATATGGCCTGCCCATTGCCATTTCAACGAGCTAATCCGTTCGACTATGTCGGTGACCCTTGTTCGTCTACGGATATCCTCATTCAGTCATTCTTGATTCGATCCCGTAGAGAAACCCCGAGCATAGCCCTCTCCATAGCTCGCTGAGCGACTCTGAGCCTATTCATCAGACCTATAGTGAAGCACCACGTCTCGGATCCATATGCCATCACTGCTATGCTAACACACACTGGTTAAGACTTTCGTCTTAAGGCACTGAGGTATTTTGCACACCAGAAACCTCGTTAAAACCTTATTTAAAACTAGCTGTGGCCCGCGACTCCGGCTTCAAGTAATTCATTTACCACTATCCCGCGGGAACTATGTAAAAACTATCCTGTGCGCTTCCCATGGTCTCAAACTATCTCCATACCAAATTTGATCTAAATCGATTCAGCGGTTTAAGCGTGAAAACTTAACAGACAGATAGACAGACACACTTTCGCATTTATAATAATAATAATGATTATCAGGACACTAGCATCTGGTCTGTTTGGCGAGGCTTGGGAAAGGTCTATGTTCAGCAGTGGACGTCTTTCGGCTGAAATGATGATGAAATTATAGTCTCTGAGTATCGAAAACTTTCCTTATATTCGTTATCAGAAATACGGTCCATTATATTTTTTTCATCACACTTGCTCGTCAATGGTGTTATTCCATGCTTGTATACTAAATGACAATGGCCTAAATTGTTCTTAAGGGAGTTATAGATTTACGTACAGTTTTTCTACCCAAGAGAGTTCTAACTTTAGTTTTAAAATTTGCAAACAAGTCATTTCAGACTAAGGAGATTTCAAGTCAGCCACTTAGCTAACAACTTAGCTATAACCCAAATTTTACAACACAAAACTTATCTAAGCTTCATGAAAATTCATTATTTTTATATTTTAAATTTATATCAAATAGTTTTGCAATAATTTTGGTAAAAATATTTTTTTAAACATGTTGGCAGAATCTGGCCGTATGGCCTTTCGAATTCTAAACTAAACACAGTTTACATTATCTGTGGTAGGTGACTCGAAAAAAGTGACAATCTGTATTGGCGGGTAGCCATTATTTTATTCAATTTAAGTGTTTAGAAACAAATTAATTTTATTTTTGGATTTTTTTTCTCGAAATGTGATGAAAATCATTGTGTGTATCACGGGCAGTAAGGGGATTACAAACTTGAGTCTTTTAAAGCCCTCTGCCTTCGGTGTCGGGCTTCTAATAGACTCTCATTAGTAATCCCCTACTTACGGCCCTAGGTGCACAATGTACTATAGCCCCCGACACAAAAACGACGGGGTGAAGTTCAGTGCCCATTGGAATACTGTGTTGTTTAATTATATTAAGCTGGTTACATGTACACGCGATATTGCCAGCAGGGCATCATTGAGGGGCATGTGTGCCTTTCTCAAGTTCAACAATTTGGCTCCGCAATATCCTCACAATAATGCAACTTTGTTCAGCTCCTTCCTGGCTTATTGCTTTACTTGCAGTTACAATTATAACAAATACAAAACAATGCCTAATACTCGTAATAGCTTTAGCTTTAGTTTGAATAGCTTTTAGTGGGTATGTCTCATTTTGACTATACAGGGTAATTTTTTAAAAAGTACACAAATTTAAATATGCGATACAGAGTCGTTAAAATAACAAATTTCAGAATTTTTCGTTATAATTTTAATCAGTTATTTTTTTTATTTTTCATAGTAACTCGACCAATTTATTGGATGAATTACTATTTTTTTTTTTTACTAGCCTATAATTGTGTCCCACTGCTGGGCAAAGGCCTCCCCTCTTGTCCTCCACAGCTCCCTGTTCTGAGCGAAATCTGGTCAATCGTTAACTCTGCGTCCAGGTCGTCTCGCCATCTGCGCCTGGGCCTGCCTCGCCAAACCCAAACCCAAATTTCAAAATGTAACGTGTAATTTGGGTCAAATTTACCTAACTTGCAAGATTTGACCCGGGTCATACACATTTTTTCGTTCGCGTCTCTCCTGGACATGGCAAAAGTTAAGGATGACTCAGTGTAACGTACATAACGCATTGTCCCGTTACGCTCAAGCCGACGAACGATCGGAGAGAGAGCGCGGCACGAGTGAGCGAAAGGCACAATCGGCAAAAAGTATGCAATCATTTCATCAATGTTTTGCTATGACGTTGTCACGTTAAACTATCATCCGTAAACCGACTTTACCGACAACCGGTTTTTTTTTCACTGAGTAAAGTCTTTATCGGCGTGTGGGGCGCCTGTCCAACTTTTGGCCCATTCAAATAAATCTTAAGTTTGCTGACTCGGAGTCGCTAATTTTATGACCACAGGAAAGATACCCACTTAGTCTTTTGTTTCTTACGCTGTGGTATGGTGCATCTGGTAAGTGCAGCTTGTAAAATCATTTGACTTTGTCTTTAAAAAGATAAATGTTTGTCCTCAGCAAGTGACGTACTACGTGATCCGCACGGCGCTGCTCGGCTCGTGGTTCTGGGCGGCGGCGCTGACGTGCGCGCCGGTGCTGGGCTTCGGGCTGTACTTCGACGAGCGCTCGGGCTGCTGCACGCGCTACCGCCTCGCTCTCACCACGCTCGACCGGGTCTACGCCTGGTTCTACGTCATGTTCGGTGAGACTAGCTACATATAATCACGCCTCCTTCCCAGCGAAGCTGGCCATAGACGCTATTCCAGCAGGTGTCAACAGGAGCATTGTCTACGCCTGGTTCTACATCATTTTCGGTGAGACTACGTGCCAAGGAGGCAGGACCAGGAAAGTCTGCTATACCTGCTTTCGATGCTATTCGAGCATGCGTCAACAGGAACAGGCTGAAAACCAGCGCTGGTAACCTCCAGGTAAGTTCAGCATTAGCTAAATTTGCTCCGTTTGCCGTTCTACATCATGTTCGGTGAGCCACAATCGTACCTCCTTTCCAGCAAAGCCCGCTATAGACTTTTAGTCTTTTAGTGACCTAATTTGACTAGAAGTTACAGTCTAGGTATTATTAAAAAAACTTGGAGTTTTTTTGCAAAAAGTTCCCAGAAGCTGTGTTAGCCACCGATGGCCCAGTGCGGCAGCTCATAGACCACTTGTTTCAGGTACTCTGCTCTGCGTGATCCTAGTGTACTGCAACATGGCGGTGATCCGCGCGCTGTACGAGATCAGCGCGCCGCGCGGGGCTCCCGTGGTGCGCCGCGTCAGCAAGAGCTCGTGCCGGCAGCGCGCGCCTGGAGACCCTCACCGGAACCCCGCCACCGCAGAGGAAGTGGCCTTCAGTCGCCTCATGGCCGCGCTATCGGTGCTGTTCATGATTTGCTGGCTGCCGCAGATGGTGAGCCCATTCTATAGTATTTTATAATCTTCAAGATCAGCGCGCCGTATGGGGCTTCCGTAGTGCACCGCGTCATCAAAAGCTCGTATAGGTAACGCCACCAGAGTCATCAAGAGCTCGTATAGGTAACGCCACCAGAGTTGAGGCCACGCACACAACCACATCTCATGTAATGACAGCGGAATTTTGACGTTGTGTTGTCGTTAAACGTCAACACAACGTGAAAATCCCGCTGTCATTATATGAGATGTGGTTGTGTGCGTGGCCTCAACTCTGGTGGCGTTACCTGTACCGCCAGCGCGCGCACCTGGCGACCCTCACTGGAACCCCGCCACCGCCGAGGAAGTAGCCTTCAATCGCCTCATGGCGGCGCTCTCGGTGCTGTTCATGATCTGCCGGCTGCCCCAGATGGTGAGTCCATTCTATAGTCCTCGAGATCATTGCCGAGAACCTCACTGGACCCCGCCACCGTGGAGGAGGTGGTCTTCAGTCACCTCTTGGTGGGGCTATCGGTGCTGTTCATGATCTACTGGCTGCCCCAGATGGTGAGTCTATCCTGTAGTCTTCTATAGTCTTCGAGATCAGCGCCGGATCTCGTGCTGCCAGCGCGCGTCCGAAAACCCCTAGTGACCTCACCATCGCCGATGATGTGGTCTTCAGTTGCTTCATGGCCGCGCTCTCGGTGCTGTTAATGTTCTGCTGGCTATTCCAGATGGTGAATGTATTCTTAAGTCTTTAGTTTTTGAGTCAACTAATCCCAATTCCCATTCATCACTATCCACCCTACGCACGTCCTTCTAGGTGCAGACGTCCTCTCACATTGAGAGAATTAAGAGCGTTTACTGCTGAGCTGGCAATGTTACATTTTTGTTAGTTTTTCTCGATTATTCCATAAAAATTGAATGAAAATTAAAAATGTGGTCTATAAGAAAGACTCGTGAAAGATTAGATAAAATATTGTTCTTTCTCTCTGTCTTTCTAATAATGTTTGGAAACTCGGGACTTCGCCTATTGAAACCCTTGACCCTCTATAAGCCTACATGCCAAGGTCAAGCTCTAGGACAAGTCATAACCGTGAATAATGAAAGGGTCAAGATCACAAAGATCTTTTTCCATTTTTTTCGGATACCAACGTTGCGGTACACTAATGTAATGAGGTTAACGGTCCATGCCGGAGCTCGAATTTCTTTTTTATAAATTTAGGGCGATAATTTGATTTGAGTCTGTTCTGTAGGATGACTCGAATGTTCCGACACCTGATTAAAGACTGATCAAAGCATTCAAGTTATATCTTACGCGCGCTGACTGCCATGGCGTGATGGCGGTAGCGGGTGGTGCCACTGCTAGCGAGAGCGTCAGAAAATAAAAATCCTATTAACACAAACACACACACATAGGTACATACTATTTAAAAATGTAGTAAAAAAATGCTAGTTATAGCATAACTCTTACAGTAAGATGGAAGAGCGAGCGAGGCTTCCTGAGACTGAGACCATTTACGTACTTACCACCTAAGTAGTAAGTTGGAATGAAATAAATAATATTTGACCGGTGAACTGAGCATTCCGCGAACAGTGGGGTAGGAGCTTTAGACGTCAGTAATATGACGGAGGGCTGAGTTCAACTGCTCCCCGGGGTCCAGTAAGGCACGAGCAGGGTTCTGCAGTTTCCTTAACAAAAGTTTTGTGAACCTTCGTGACCCTGAAAGACAGGGCGAGCAAAGTTAGTTTACTTAGGGGCTGTTTCACCACCTTATTGTCAAACTACTGGTTACGTAACCAATGAATAAACTAAGTACTGCACAAATCTGTCGGCCAGTTTTTTTTCAGTTTCACCACTCCGGTCCTGTGCAAACTAAGTTCCACTTAACTAATCGTCGGTTTAACAAAAAGTCGGAATAGCAACGTCCCATTTCACGACCACGGGTTCCTGTTCGCATATTATCGTTCAAAGAGTCGCTCATTATTAAAGCAAAATAAATCGTAAACTATGTAATTTTTAAACACATCTATTTTTTTGCATAAACAAATGTGTAACATTATAATTAATCCAAAAACGGTATTTATTTACGATACTTTGGTTAACAATAACAAAGAAAAATAAAATCACGTAAAACGAATCGAAAAGTGGCGCCAAACCCTTTGACAGATTAACTTTTTTTTTAATGGCGATGTACAAGTTCAGGTAGGACAAACGATTGTGCCAACGAAAAAGAGTCTGTAATTAAAAAATATTACGAAATTTTGGATTTATTTTTAAATACTAAAAGCGTACCTATATTTTTATTCAAATCTTGATATTTAAATTCTCGTTTGCAATTTAGCATGACCTCTTTCTTTAAAAAATAAAAAATACTTTGATTTATTTTTCTGAAACCGGCTGAAGGGCTCTCCAACCATGGCCACAAAAAAATAAACTAACTAATTAAAAAGATATGTGACGGATAAAAATGCTAAATGCCACCTGATCTGATGGTCAAATTAAGAAATAGTTTGTCCGTCACTTAGCGCTAATCAAGACTGGTGAAACAGAAATTTTTATTCCATGTGACAAATAAGGTTATGATCAAGCTAATCCGAACTTTAAAAAAAGTGGTGAAACAGCCCCTTAGAGGAGTATCTTAGCTTGTACTTACCAGGACCTCTACCATGAGTTACACTAGTTCACAGTGACCGTACTCGCTAGCGACGGCGTAAATGATTTGTATGGAGAATTGTACTTCCGTAAGTGACCGCTAGAGGCGCTGTGCACAATTCTCCATACAAATCATTTACGCCGTCGCTAGCGAGTACGGTCACTGTAAACTAGTGTAATCTCATGGTAGGGGTAAAGCTGAATATTTGTGTCATCGTCATTTCGCCTTGCACCTCACAAACCAAATCACACACAGCTGCCTTCTTACAGATTGAGTGGATTGGAAACTTCACACACCCCATTGATTTTCTTCGCAGTGTGCTGGTTGCATCCATAACTCATAGCTTTCAAATGTAATTTCACAAAATTCAGAGGTAGAGCTGGAGAAGCCACAGTCGTATAAAAAATAGCCTACGACCTATTCTCAGACCTATGAAATATAGACGAAAAATTTCATAAACATCGGTCAAGCCGCTTCGGAGAATTTCGATTTAATATATATCAGAAGATGTTTGTCTGTTCTTTAATACCCACAGTACAAGCTTTGCTTAGTTTGGGACTACTTAAGTAAATTGAATTAGTGCCAATCGTCCCACAATTTAATGATTTATGAGTCATGCTCATAAATCATCGCTCGCTGCTCCGCTGCCCGCTCCGCTTCCCGCTGGCATCCAGTCTACGGCTTAACTGCTTACGTACTGAAAAAAATGTAATTTCGTATGCAAGGAAAGGAAAAGTTCTTGAACTCAGTCATCTCGTTTAACCACCGCAATTAAAGTAGTTTTAAATAGTCTCAAATGGCAAATAATGTTGTGCTGTCGCACGCAGTAATGAGTTCCTTCGCCCCTACCCTCTTGCCTCAAAGAAATTATGACCGGACTTACATTAAGAAAATAATAATGAACAAAGGTACAATTTTACCAATTTCATTAGAAAGAGATGGTGAATGCGATTGCGGGCGCGCGTGCATTACATAATACGGCCCCAGATTATTGTAGTGGCACAGATAATATTATAAACGTGAAAGTTTGTATGGATGTTTGTTACTCTTTCACGCTAAAATGGTTTGACGGATTCTGATGAAATTTGGCACACAGATAGTTTATAATCTAGATTAACATAATTTATTGAATCAGGCGTTACTTTGCGGAGGTCCATATTAATGAACTAAAACAATTACTTTGCTCACCCGCGACCTAACCTAGGTCGCGGGTGAGCAAAGTAATTGTTTTAGTTCTAGATTAACATATAAAATACTTTTTATCCCGCAAAATTGCATAGTTCCTGCGGGATAGCGATAAACGAATTCTTCGCAGACGGAGTCGCGGGCAGCAGCTAGTATTACACATCATCCCAAATTTCAGTTCAATGGGATACCAGGAAGTGGTCAAAAAACGGTTTTTTACAAAATTTTTAAATCACAGCTTACATTTCACATTGATAATTAAATAAAATGTTAAAATACAAAGAATATGAAAAAAATTGCGGCGTTGTATATTATTTATAACCTACCAGCTGTTGCCCTCGACTCCATCTGAGAAGAATTCATTTACCGCTATCCTGCGGGTACTATCCAGTTTTTTGAGATAAACTCTATCATGTATTCTTTCCAGGGTCTCAAACTATCTCCATACCAAATTTCATCCACATTGGTTAGGCGGTTTACTAGCGCAATAGAACCCAAAACAATGTTTTTTAGAATTATTGTCTGTTTGTCTGTTTATCTGTTTGTCTGTTTGTCTGTGCGTTTGTGCGCGCTAATCTCAGAAACGACTTAACCTAGAAGGATGCGGTTTTCACTGATATGTTGGTATTTTCTTGGATTAACATGTAGTGTTTGTTTCATTTGAATCGGTTCACAAATAAGAAAGATAAGTCTATTTTTAAGTATTTATAGAACAGTTTTTAGAAGTAGGTACGGTGGTGAATGTGAACGCGGGTGTGCGGGGGGGGGGGGGGTTCGGCGGGGAGACGGTGACGGGAGGGGGGTTGCGGGGGGCGGGGTAATTTTTTTTATATCTTTGAACACTAAGGAGAGCCATAATTGATGAAAAAGCAAATTGGATAAAAAAAGCTGCCCAAATTACTAATTCCACGTGGACGGAGTCGCGGGCAAAAGCTAGTTTATAATATCAAGTAAGGATATGGAGTGATAGAACTGGTATAGTAAGATTATTTGCACTTTGACACTCGGCAATTCTCGAAATCTCGACATACCTACAGCGAGAAAGAACGGAAGTGCCATACTTAGGCTGAGGTTTCGTTATTAATTAAATTAAATAGATTTGGATATTTTATTTACTTAAATTCCAGGATTTTATATAAGTGTACTGTATGAGAAAACGCAAACCTTTACTATTAAAACTGAGACGTCCCGAGTGTCAAAGTGGAAATAATCTTAATGTATAAGTGCTTATAGTGTCGCTCGATCACCTCTTTGACATCTTTGACTATTGAACCTGTCACGTTGACCGATCAAACAAAGCATTCCCACACAATGGCTGCTTATACATTAATCAATAAGGGGATCATTACAATAAACTTTATATTCTGCGCGCGCGCGCCATGTGGAGATGCAAACGAGAAACCGCGGCCTTGAGGATTCGCGAGTGATTTTGTTTCCAAGTATTTGTAGTGAATTTACTGTAAAACAAGTGAGCTTCATATAAGTACAGGGTGGAGTTTTGTAATGCCACCTCCAGGGATAGTACTCTAAATACTGAAAATATGAAAATTTACTCTTAGGAAACTATCTTTTATTTTTGAAAAGAAAGAAAACTGCATTCAAAGATTTGTGAAAATTCGCTTGCCGCACCCGGGAAACGAACCGGCTAAAACCAATTTCATTAATTGATATGGTCAATCATAAGTATCAAATCTCTCTAACAAACTTGGTAAATTAAATGAAGGAAAAATCACGAGATCTGGACTTATAAATTTGTGTATCCAACAAAATGAAGCCTGATTAAAATAAGTTGTGATTTAATAGTTTTCCTTTCGATTTTTCTTGCAGGTCTAGGCTGACCTTTAGGGTGAGCTTTTATGAAAGTATACGTTACGTGCACAATTGACCAATCACATTAGTTGAAATCCACGTTGTCACACAAAGGCGAGATATATAGGTTTCACCTAAATGTGCTTTTTTATATAAACTAACCAGCTATTGAGTCCCAACTCGGCTCAGTAACGTGTGGATACATCAAGCTTCAATTGACGTGAAACAAATAGCTTAGGGCTGAGGTCTGCGACTTTAAAAAATATATATTCATGAGATCAAGTGACACCTACAACCTGTTTAAACTGTATTTTCATACGAAAACCGTGAGAATCAAAACTTATTTAAATTTGACACAATGTATAAGGCCCCGACAACAAAAAAAGAAAAAAGTTCTAACCACCACGTCTACCTACTGGAAGTCAATATTACGAAAAGCAATTTATTTATAAGTATAGCTGGTTTCTGAAGCAATAAGGGCCTTGTTTGAAAATATTAATTCAGAGAGAGTGCAACAGTCACCGTTGAACAGTTGAACAAGATCTCATTTTAATGCAATGAACTCAAATTACTCGACTTTTTGATAAATAATAGACATCTATCAAGATAACAATTAATTACATGTCTTATTTAAACCATAGTCTATAAATAGGCCTAAATAACAAGCTCTATCTGACTCTACCAGTTCTTATCTAATGCTCTATATTACCTCATCCTCAAGTCAAAGGGTTACCATTTTGATTACCAATGAATAACCAATAAGTAAGTACATTATGTACTTATTATGTTCCTCTTTAAGCCCACCACTTGATTCCAATATTTGTTTTAAATACTTACAGTTTTTCCGTTAGATTTGACACATTGCAGAATTTCACACTAGTTACTACATACTTACATAGTAGGTAGGTATGCTAATTGCTTGGTTTGATGCATGTGGCGAAACACGAATTACTGAATGATAGTGAAATAAATTTGATTCCCAGCGTCAGCTACATATACTGTATAGTTTTAATTTAATAAAAAAAAAGCACACAAAAATATCACAGGGCCCTGGACCCATCCCGTTTAGGACTATCAAACGTAATAATATCTATTAATAGCAATAGCAGCCAATATTGACAGCAAATCATTGTTCACCCGGAAGTCCCCCCCCCCCCCCCTCATGAGCGGCAATCGGTCGGAAAAGCAAGCATTTCCCATTAGCCGCGCCGACAGACACGTTCACGTCCAATCAAACATGTTGCTTGGAGTTTAAAACGGGTACTTACAATTTTGAAATACATGTTTTGCACCACTCCGTAGTTATTTTTCAAGGTTCCGTTCGAAGCAATCTCGAACCCGTGTGTCTTATTTTCAGAAATAAATAAAATTAAGTAAAAAAGTGAAATTGAGGAAAACGATACATTATGGCATATGAAATTATGGCAAACGATAGAGAAATGAAATTCAGTATAGAGATAGTTTAAGTCCCGGGGAAGCCATAGAGAAAGTTTTTATCCTCGAAACTTTCATAGTTCCCGCAGGATATAGCGAATAACAAATTCTTCGGACACGAAGTCCCGAATAACAGCAGCTATACATTAAATACTTACGCAAAAATAAAAAAAAATAAAAACCTCCAACGCAATTAAGGGTCACATATATATTTTTGAAATAAAAGTGAATGCCCATTATGCGTCTAAGATCCCTTCCGCAGCTTACAAAAGAACTGATAACTTTGAAACGGCTGGACCAATTTTAATGATAAATGTCTAAAAACCATCGCTAAGAAACCTACTATCATATAAAAATAACCGCATCCAAATAAGTTCACCCGTATAAGAGTTATGATGCCACAGACAGACACACACTCACGCATAGCGGTCAAACTTATAACACCCCTCTTTTTGTGTGGAGGTTAAAAATTACCAATGGAGCCAGCAGATTAATTTCAAAACAGCTATGTCCAATTAAATCGCATCATCTTCGATAATGCCTCGTTTAAATTCGTATGTGACTACGGGTTCGATGGATTCGCCATTTGGCGACACAATGAAATATTTCGCTGCGCGCGCCGCGCATACTAACTCGCGGCTAATGGATCTGATTGAAGACGGACGGTATGTCAGTGCGACGAGTGCAGAACTGCAAATAAAATAATAGATCCTCCCACTTTAACTATGTTGCCATATGTGTAGTAGTACCTACCTATAATCAAACCGCAATCTGAACGGGACTGTCAGAACTGTCATTTCATAGGTACATATTTTGACGTAAGCATATAGAATTACTGTCAACTCCAATCCCTTTCTAAACTCGCCCTGATAATACATATGTACGCAAGGATCACGAGGATATAAGCAGTAGATAAAACTCTCATATACTTTGATCAATTATAACTGAAGATACACATTGCCGAACAAAATCCCCTTCAAAGAATGTCCGAACTTTTTTATTTGTTTGCGTAACAATTAAAATCATCACCTACACAGAAATTTGAACCTAGTCTTTACTTCATTACAGTCGAATTTCGGTTGACACTTGACAGCTAAACTTGACAATTTCACGCAACGTACTGAGAAAAAGAAGGCCACTTTTATCAAAGTGGCGCTTATTTGGCTCGGACATTTTCGGGCGCGCGACTGTGGATCTACAGTTATAATTGATCAAAGCTCATATAGTATCGTTTCAATGCGGGCCCGCGCGGCTATGAAATAATATGTGATCCATGCTCGACGGTAATGTGCCGCAACTAGCACTAATTGTGCTCGCGTCGTCTCAGTAATAAGCGTCCTCACTGAGAGCATTCTTACCCGAGCATTTGTAAACGAGCAATCGCAGGCACCGGCGTGTAAGCATTGTACCCTCGGCTCAACGTCCACACCACTCAAATATTCGTGAATGGTCATTACACGCGAATGCTCTCAGTGGGGACGCTTCTGTAGAGCGCGCGCAGACAGAGAGCGGTCTGGAGTTCCGAGTTCCGCGTTCAGAGTTCTGTGTTTTGACCGCTCGAGAGTTCCAGTCGCCTGCTGTGTGCGTTATTATAAGAGACTCAGTACATTCGAAAGAACGTACAACTCTGAAAGCGGAACTCGGAACTCCAGACCGCTCTCTGTCTGCACGGGCTCTCAAACTCAAGTACATTGTTGTTTGTAACAAAACACAATCGCCATGCGCAAACGCTGCACTCCCATTCAGATCTATGTAGAATGCACACTATACGCGCACTTGAGCGATAAATAAACAGTGATCAATCCACACCCATAAAAGCATTCCGAATTAGTATACATATTCCGGAGATTAGTATACAAGTTGTTTATTACCTACCGCATTTACCTACGTAGATACAATAACGCCTCCTTCCCAGCAGAGGGGTAGGCAGAGACTATTTGTTTCCACCTGCTGCGATCCTGACATACATCTTTCGCTTCAGCAACGCTCATTAGTCTTTTCATAGATGCTTGCCGGTTTCTGCAAAACATCCCCAAGCTTATGACGGAGTGTCCTCCTTCCAACATTTCCATTTATTGCCTTAAATTACTTTAAACATCATGAATATTACTGGAATTTTACCACACGATGAAAAAATGGTTTGACCTACGACCTCACAAGCAGAGGATCGAGGATGCCAAACCCCAGCTCATATCAGCAAATTTTTCGGAATTTATGTGTGAAATTAGGTACATTTGAAATTTGCCATGAGCTTCACGGTGACAGAAGATAACGTGAGCCATACCAGCGAAGACATTCAATATCCCTTTAGTCCCGTTTGGTAGGATTTCAAATCCTGTATGTCAAATGCGGTGGTGGGGCGCGTCATTTTAAATTAGACAAGCTATACCTAACCAACATTTGGTAACCACCCAATAACGCCAGCAGCAGTGGCTGTAGTTACGAAATTTTGGTTGCTAAACCTCAAAGTCTAGCATTCTTTCTTGCTATATTAGAACAGCAGAACCTTAATGACTGAGTAAATAAATACACTGACGCTGAGTTAAGTGTTGACCGACCGCGCCAGGAGATTTACGACAATGGGCAGCAAGTGCATTATTATACTTCAGATACGTCTACCCTCCAAATGAGATCAATTAAGTTGAGTGGGCGCAGTTATTATTGGCAACGTGCGGCGCGGCTCAATGACTCACCCGATAAAATTAATAACAATCGTAAACAAACAAATGGAACTCCGGATAAAATAAAGTAGGGAATTGAATTTGTCTAGGTGCAGTGGAACGTGCCCGATGTAGGTACTTAATAGATACTTTGTAGCGCAAGCATCCGCGGAATAAGCAGTGCTACAAGTAATAAGATTGTGTAAGTATTTAAAAAATTGTAAAAATATATTTTAAATAATCATGTATGTAAGAAAAAACATATGTGATTTTCCCACTAACGTCGATAAGCCAAAGGTTACTAGAAACACAGGGAAGCTTAAAGTTCCATCTTACAGACTGGCTAAAACTAAAAAGTCGTTTCTGGGAAGATGCATACGTTTTTATAATAAAATTCTGAAAACAATAACCGAACAAACTGATACAAAATTCAAATCCATTGTGAAGAGACATTAATATCTAAGGCGTACTATAAAATTAATGACTATATCATGGACAGGGATGTTTGGAAATAATTCCGATCCGCATTGCCGATCCCTAGTCTCAAATAGCGTATCTACTGTGTTAGAAAATTTAATTGTATTAAATACTTTAGATGTATGTCATTTAATAACAATGTAGATCTGATTGAAAAAAATATACCTTGTTGAGTTTCTTGCCGGTTTCTTCTCAACAGGGTTTTTTCCGAACCGGTGGTAAATTTTTCGACGTTCATAGGAGCATCAATTGATGCCTAAATTGAATAAAGAATTTTGACTTTGACTTTGTCAAATACAAACCGGCGAAAAAAAATTTTGCTAACTAAGTACTTATCAACAAACCAGCCACACCGCTGTCAATGCGGCGCTATGGTGGACACACTGGGTCACCATGGCCTCTCATGTGTCCGGAGCGCTGGTAGGATCTCCCGCCACGCCAGTATTAACGACATCATCCGTCGGGCCCTTGTCAGTGCGAGAGTGCCGGCAGTCCTCGAGCCCAGCGGGCTGGCCAGGGACGACGGCAAGAGGCCTGACGGAATGTCGCTGGTGCCTTGGAGCATGGGTCGGCCGCTAGTTTGGGATGCTACTTGTGTTGATACCCTGGCACCGTCCCATGTACCTACGCCATGAAAGCCTCAAACGCCGCAAATATGCCGCTCTAGGAACCAGCTACATGTTTGCGGCGTTTGGCGTTGAAACCTTAGGGCCATGGGGGCCAAGTGCGCGTCGGTTATTCAAAGATTTGTCGACGCGCCTAATAGAGGCCTCGGGCGACCAAAGGGCTGGCCACTATTTCGCACAGCGAATAAGTATCGCTATACAGCGGGGAAATACGGCCAGCCTTCTGGGCACCTTGCCCATTGACGGTGATTTAGGCCAAATTTTTTACTTATAGTTTAAGTTTTATTATGTTTGTGATTATTTTTTAAATGTTATCTGATTAAATATTGTATAGTACTTATTTAAAATTCTGTCAAATGAGTTTTATGGGAACTGATAGGTTATGTCAAGTAACGATTATACCAAATTTTAATAATCATTCGACTAAAAATTATTCTGCTATATATTTATGACATTTTGACAGTCAAAATTATGCCAGATAGCACTCCTTTATAAAAATGTTGGCGGCCAGCTAAACCCAACCATACGGCAACGTGCCATAAGCCATAATTTCGATGCAATGATAAAACTTGGACTAGGTACGTTAATACCAATGGCAAAAGTTACTCTTTAAGGCCAAAGTAAAACGACCTTGCGGTACCCGTAGACTCGAAGTTTAGAAGTGGAAAGCGATAAATTGAACGATGGGAAATATTGGGAACCCTTACACTGCTTTATTTGTTATGATTATAATTATAACCGTGTCTAAAATAACCTTAGGCGGTTTCTTAATTAATACAGAAACAAAGAGGCATTCATTCACTATTCCGACAGGATGCAGCTTCTCGGGTTACTCCTTCATACATTTACTTACATACGATTGTTGTTCGTAATTCATCATCATCATAATCCGTTTCAGCCGAAAGACATCCACTGCTGAACATAGGCCTCACCCGCCAAACAGACCGCTGTCCTGCGCCGTAACTAACCAGTTCGCACCATCTTGTTGGAAGCCTACATACACTGCTACTTCCGGTGGCCGGTTCGGTCTAGTTGCGATTTCACAATTGATTGATTCCATTTCAATTAACACTAATACAAATAATCCTTTAGATTTCTTTTAACTAAAGTAAGCGACATTGGCTCGAAGATTTGCCAAATTAAAGTGGGAGTGCGCGAGGCACATTGCACGATGAACTAATGGCCCCAGGGTCAATGTGTTCTTGAGATGCGGCCATGTATTAGAAGACGCAGTGTGCATTGCCCTTTATGAAGTGCACTGATGATCTGGTGAAGAGCGCACTTGTCCGTTGGATACGCGTACATACGGTTCAGAACCCGTCATTGTAACGTTCTTTGGGAGACGCTTATGTCCAGAAATGGACGTCTTTCAGCTGACGATGAAGGTCAAATGACCTTCAATGAGTGATGATCAAAGGTCTTTTTAGCCTCTCCACACACGCGTGAAGTCGCTAACCACTTGCAATCTAAGAGTGTGACATCTGATTAGTATGTAGTATGGGTATTCTTGGAGACTTCTCGTCGCGTTCGCGCCTCGTTCTTGTTTGTTGGGTTTACTAATGTTTCGCAAATTAAGTTTCCCAAACTGATTCATTTGGCAAATGTTTCATTTCCCAAATGTTTATTTTTCTGAAACTGTAAACTTTTCAGGATTGTTATAAAACAAACCTAACCTAACCTAACCTAACCTACAGAATAGTCCTGAAATATATCCTGAATAGTTTACAATTTCGGAAAAAATAAACATTTGGGAAATGAAACATTTCGTCGGTGCGAATGACAAAATCGCTATGTAATTTTGACTTACTTTACAGGAGACCAAAAAAACTGTTTATATAATAGTATATACAACTTTTGTCACATCTGACTTTTTTAAATAATACAGTAGTAAGATTTACATGATTTTCACGAAAAAATAAACAATTTTTCCTCGTAGATTTTTATGATATTAACAAAAAACCAGAATTTAGCTACATAGCGACTTTGATTTGGCTTACTTTAAATCGCCATGTGCCAAATGTACACATAGCGTAGTTTTTACAACGTGGAAGGCGACACATAGCGGGTTATAAAATGTTTAAATTTGGTAATGTGAGTCGACTTTTACTATTATAAATATTGAAAATATGAATAACATGAATCTTTATTGGTATCTGCTCACAAGTTAGTTTATTAGTTAAACCTAATCAATAATAAATCAAGCAAGTGTAATAAAAAAGAAAACTGTACTATATTTTCGATTACACTAATTGATTTGCATAATTTATTGAATCAGGCGTTACTTTGCGGAGGTCCATATTAATGAACTAAAACAATTACTTTGCTCACCCGCGACCTTACAATAGTTACGTTTATGCAAGAAATGTGTGTTCATGCAGTTCCTCCACCTCCACACTGTACGAACACATACAAATCACATAAACACAACTATCACCACCACCAAGCTACACTGACGCGTTTCGAACTCAACCAGAGCTCATCTTCGGAGATATATCTTTCGGATCTTTGCATAAACTTTATGAAAACATGCCGTTTAAGTTATACTAGTATTCTACTGATTTTTCATTACTCTTGCCTCTTATAATTTTAATGCCTAGTCAAAGATTAGTTGAAATCACTTAATAATTTGTACGTTTACACTATCGTAGAAATTATGATAATCTTGGTGCATATAGACCTTTAAAGATTGCAGAGGATTTCGCTAAATCAATTTTTGGACCGCTATTATATAATGGTAGTGCTTCATTATGTTCACGCTGTTCAGGTTGCCTTTGCAGTAAAAGAGTGAATATGTCAGTATGTTTGTATTTGACATCGCCATCTTTGTACCACAGGCTTCTTATGTCGGTCACTGTAGGGTCACCGGACCGTTTACCAGGCCTAATACTTATAAAATTGCACGGCACTTCTTCGTAATTTTTAAAGAATGAATTATCTAAATAATTCACAACATACGGTTTCGTCGGCCTTGCCTTGCCTGTCTCATGCGAGTTAAATAGTCAGTAAGTGCACATATTGGCGGCCTGAATTGGTTTTCTAATGTTGAATGAACACTGTCGACTTCCATCACGGTGTGACCTTTCTCCAATATCAGTTGTTCAATTTCGATACCTAAAGAAGTTGACGCATTAGTCAAAGCACTACTCAAAACCTTGTTTCTGTTCTGGTAAGAGCAGCCGTCAGATGTAAGGTACACTTTTTTATAAGTACAGCAGTGCTCTTTTAAAAACTGTATAATACAGCTTGTTATGATGGTACTGGCTGTCACACCGCATTCTCCCTCATGCCATACATATAAATAAACGTTATTATAATTTTTGACATAAAAAGTGTAGTTATGTACTGCCGGCTTATGCTTATAACATTGCTCAGAGACAAGGAACTTTGGTCTTTTCTGGGTTTAAAAATAGAAATCATTCTTTCCTCCAACTTTTCTATTAATAATTTACACGTGTCACAGAATTTAAAATATTCTCCTTGCACCAAAGTGTGTACACTTTGTGCATTATGGGTCTTACTGTGAAAGGTGTCCTTAATATAATTATGTCCTTACTATCTCCTCTACAATAATGACTAGGTACAACAGGTACTTGTTCAAGCCATAGCTCCACAGATCTTGATTTTAGAATTCTAGGTGTTGATATTGACACTGTACATCTATCAATTTTCCGTATCTTAGAATTACTGGGGGAAGAATCAGTAGTGTTCGTAGTTCTGATCCATTCTTGAAACAAGTCTTTCTTTAAACCGACTTTGACTTTGCAAGAAGCATTCGAAACGAAACCGTACATTTTTTAGGCAAGTAATTTCCTCTTTCGCACCAGGCCGACGTTTTAACGTGCTACAAATTTGCACTAAGCCATTTATATACGATTTTTTAGCGTCCCACGATGGTAGATTCCAAAAATATTGAAAAATGTCACTTTGGATTTCATCACTTATAGCCCTGCAAATAAAACTCCTATAAGACTTTTGCTCCGCTCCATGAGTACAAGGTTTTTCTGTCATAGCACGATTTTTCTTAACAACATATTTTCTAAATATTTTTAATGTAGATGGATCCCGCTGTCTTTTGTTACCCTTATAAGTCTTTCCAATAAGTCGCAAATGTTGATTTTCCCTTATTTTTGATGGAAATGCAGAAGGGTCTACAATAGCATGTTTTGCTGGGCCAGTGGCAATTTTTTCAAATGGTAAATTAATAGTTATACCAGTTTCATGATTCAACAAAAAGGTTATATATTGTCCTCAGCAGTTCTGTCATCTGACAAATTTTCGACAGAACAACTAGCCTGTTCGATACGGCCCGTGGGGTTCAATAATAGTTCCAGATAATTGATATTTCCGACACATGGTCTACGTTTATATCCCTATTGTCATTATCCAGAAACATTGAAGTGAGTGTAGGATTATTTAGAGAATTTTGCTCAAACCAGGCAGCGGGTAGGTATAGTCAGATTATCGTCATTAGAATTGCCAATTAAATCCCTTGAAACATTTCTCGGTGATGTTTCATGCACTTGAACGGAGCGGTCAGGATTTAACAAAATATTCATACTGTAGTAATCAGAAAATAGTATAGTTTGGTCATAAACGTATTCATTATTAAATGATACGTGCAATTTTACTAAGCAAAAACAAGTAATCTAATAAAACCTGGTAGCACTTACTTGATAAAATGTGAAATTAAAGCACTTATTAACATTAATTTCTTAAAATTAATCTCACTGTCGGGTAATTCAATCAAGAAATAATCGCCATGTGCAACACACTATTGTAATAAACTATTGATTTTGATGGAGAACCTCACGCATAATATCGCTATGTGCTAAAAACCACAAAGCGATTTATTTCCATCCAAACTTTGTTCCGCGTGCACATAGCGGAATTTGTTATTTTCAAAACCAATAAAGATATCAAAAAACGGTTTTGTGGGTTAACGTAGGACATTAAAAGAAATGAAATTATCAAATAATCGTAAAATCGAAAAAAAACACATAGCGATTTTTGTATTCGCACCGACGATTTGCCAAATGAATCAGTTTGGGAAACGTAATTTGCCAAACGAAAGTACACCGTTTCCTTTTCGTCATTACCGTTTCGGTAAATATTTTTAAAGCAGATCATGCTCAAGGTTAACTTTTTATGAAAAGTAGAAACATTACCGATCCTATATACCGAACACTAATTTGACCAAAAGATCTTGCAACTTGTCCTTCGTTGTGGTAATAATCGTGGAATGGTAATGGTGTAAGTATAACACACGTAGGAGTGTGGAGCTATGGCAGTTTCGCCATTTTTCGTTTTGCGATCCGCGCCACGATTTCACGCCGAGAATCGCGCGCGAATGTGAAGAGGTGGCTATTCGCTGAGTGCGAAGTAGTACATCCCACCTATGTAACGTAATTTATCGCAGCGTTCATAGTGGCCAAAAATAAAACGCTTGAGCACATGAGGAAGTTAGCCCGCGGGCATGAAGTCAGCGAGCTGCGGGGAGGCAGCGGCGTGGTGAACGTTTTTACGAGTACTATTCATTGCGTGTGCTGCCTGGTAACCACTGTGTGGCGAGCGTCACGGCCGAGCCTTAGGCTGCGTTTCCACGAGAACCAATAGAACCAACAATAGAACCATTCCAAGTCCTTGTAAATGAATTGTTTCTATTGGTTCATGACAAACACATCCCTCGCAACGCATCCTCGCACAGCTCCGGTGGATACGCAGCCTTACACATTGTATTGTTGGCAGATCACGTCGTCCCTGTACCTGGCGCTGGGCCGCTCGTGGTGGCGGCGGCTGGGTGCGCTGGGCGCGGCCTCGGACCTGCTGATGCTGCTGAACTACGTGCTGGACCCGCTGCTGTACGTGCTGATGCGGCGCGGCCGCTCCGGCTGCGCGCGCGCGCTCTCGCACGCGCTGGCCGGCTGCTTCAAGCGGGTGAGTGTCTGTACCGGCGCAGCGAGTTACTCGCACCTATGGTTCACACTGGAGAAGCCGAGAGTAAAAGAAAGAAAGAGTAGTCTACGGCACTTTTATTTATGGCCCCAAGAATTTTCAACAAACTTCCAAGCAACCTTAGAGACAAAGAAAGTATTCAAGAATTTAAGCAAACCTTAAGCAACTATTTAATGAAAAAAGCTTATTATTCTCTTAATGAATATTTAAATGATAAATGAAATCCATACTTTAATATTATAAATGCGAAAGTGTGTCAGTCTGTCTGTTACCTCTTCACGCTTAAACCGCTTAACCGATTTAGACGAAATTTGGTATGTATATAGTTTCAGATCCTGGGAAGGACATAGGATAGTTTTTATCCCGGAAAATTGCATAGTCCCCGCGGGATAGCGATAAACGAATTCTTTGCAGACAGAGTCGCGGGCAACAGCTAGTATTAAATAAAAGCAAATACCTAATTAAATATGTTAGTTCTCAAGAATTCATTTGTACCCCTTACATAGCAGAACATAGCTGAACCAATAAATGTAATCTTACCGTCCAACATAAAAAATGTATTATGTGTATCCTATCGTTCACAAATAAAGATATTTTGAATTTTGAATTTTTTACTCGAAAATAAAATGCCATGTTTACAGTTAAAAATAAAAGTACTTAACTAAAAACTTAAATTTTTGAATTTGCTCAGCTATAAAGCCCATTACTGAACCTTTAATTTTCTTAATGTACCTACAATATTTTGTAATTATTTATAATAGGTGTCCAAGAAAGAGACATTGCATCGTATTGTTGTTGTTTTCCTCAGAACCACAAGACATCGACGGAGTCCATAAAGACGTCGTGCTGTCCGCAAGAGACCATCCTGGTGAGCGACAGCTCTGGCGCGGAGATGCGGCCGCTGCGCGCGCTGCCGGCGCCGGCGCACCTGCTCGACTGACCCTGGCGGGACCGCCCGCTCTAGGCCCGGCGCGGACGCCTGCTCTAGGCCCATTGTAGCCGCCCGCTCTGGGCCCAGCGCGATCGCCCTCTATAGGCCCGGCGCGAGCACCAGCTTTAGGCCCGGCGCGAACGCCCGCTCTAGGCACAGCGCCAACGCCCGCTCGAAAAAAATAAAGAGTAAACGGAAAATATTACGTTTATAGTACAGAGTTGGTAAATATATTAAAATTGACGATGGTTTGGAAATCCCACCGTCCCTTGTTTCCTAAAGTAACTGTACTTAGTTGCAACAGTTGCAAGTGAACCAATTTTTGAAATCAGGTAACTCGAAAATGCTATTCGAAAGCGGTAAAAACAATAGCCCAAATAAAATTTTCGATTAAGTACTTACCTACTTAGTTGACAAAATAAAAAATAATAAAATAATTCATCACATTTATATGCACTCGCAATTTCTATTCAGCACAATTTTTTACCTCTAAAATGTTATTTTAAGTAATGTGATTTCTGAAATCGGCACCCAACTCAAGTAAAGGAAGACGAAAATGGCAAAAATAAGAGCCGTCAGTAATCACAATAGGTACTACCTTCCCATGCCGACTCTACCTAGGGTACTCGTTATATTATTATTAATTCACAAACGATCACTGAATGCATGAGTTTTGACCAATTAAAAATATTTTGAAATAATGATTACCACAGACTACGAAAAAAATAGTCCAGAAGTTGAAAGAAACCAGTGATTGGTTATTCGTGCGACATTGGCACGCGGGGTGGCACCGGCCCGAAAACGTTAAAAAGACGACTTTTTTAGACAGGCTTACAAAAAAGCTTACAATTATAAAAAAAGCGCAAGCTCAAATTGTTATTTTAACCTTCCTACTTCAGCCAACCTGAAGCCGGCTGGGTTGGGCTGAAGTTCAAACAACGCCTCCCTCGCAGCGCGATACCGAAAAAAAGGACGTTCCACAGGTTAAATTCGTTTTAAATGCAATGTAGCCATTAGGCAACTATAATATTGTGACTTAAGGAAGTTAAGGCCACAACAAACCGGGAGCGCGGGCCGTCGACGGAGCGTGCCCAGCGCGGTCATTAACATTGAATCAAATACGATGTGCCGCGCTGCCGGTGTGTCACCGTATATTTGATTCAGTGTTATAGAGCGTGCTGGGCGGGCACGCACCGTCGGCGGCCCGCGCTCCCAATTTGTGGTGACTTTTACTAGATAATAGTGTTACCACACTAACGGCTTGGACTTCGAATGTCTAGATTATAATTACTAGATAGTTTCAGAGATCCCGTCGTTGTAAATAATTTAAATCTTGTATACAGTCGCAAAAAAAATACGTAAGAATTAGAAATAAGTTAATTTAAGGTATATAAAAGCTTTGTAAAATGATTTTTGTATATGTTATAAAGTAATGTAAGTATCTATTAAGTTTGGTTAAGAATATTTTTTAAGATTCGAGTTAGTCAAAAAACTATCTATGGATCTAAAACGAAGGTTTTGTGTAAGAATAAATAAAACTTATACTAAGGCACTGCTAATAAGTCAATTTTATTTACAAAATAAACATTTGCAAATTACCGAATAATAGGAAAGCCCGAATGTATGTACTAGGTTCATGACTCTTAGAACTTTACACATGTACGAGTTACTACCTAAATATAAGTGTCTATTTTTATTAATAATAATGTATAAAATGTGAAAAACTAGTCTCAAATTCTATAAACATACTTGAGGACTTATGTTAGGATAGACCTAATAATAAGCATCCAACGAAAACATACCTAATAATAATTTTAAGTACAACAGTAATAAATTATAATGTACAAAAATAAACTAAAGACTATTTTATACCCACTTTTTTAATTGTTCATATCATAAGTATATGGGTACCGCGTCCCGCCTATTTTTTCATTTAAATCTATGTACTTATACTTATATCCACAAAGGTAAAAAGGGTGCGAGAGTTTAGGCCGGCGCTGACCAGATGCAGGTGCGTCTCACGTCACGCAGTCATCAATTGTTATAAATGAAACTGTAAGAAAGAAGGCGCACGAGACACACACATGGTGTGCCATCTTTCTTACAGTTTCATTCATTACAACTAGTGCGAGACACGTACGTACACGCATCTGGTCGAGATCGGTTTCGGATTGGACTTAGAGCCTTTTGTGTCTTCTGACACTCTTAGTGATCGGATTGACTTGAAATTAAAATAAAACCTTGTAAAAACTATTATAGGAAAACGATGCAATATAACATGTTATCGACGCATCATGATAGCAACTGATAAAAAGCTAATTTTAATTATTTTACTATACGGGCGTGCACTCAACTCATCTATTGTACCTGCCTTCACAACGAATCTCAGCTACCATCACTTCTATTACAGTAGGATTGTATACTTTTATAATTACAAGGTATTTAATTTTAAGAAATCGAAGAAAATACATTAAAGCACGAAGCAAAATGTTGTTGTTTTATTCATCTACTTAAGGTAAATACTTACCTAAGTATCCGTTGTTTAAACTAATTAAACTAGCGAAAGAGCTTAAGTATTTTTTTTTGCTAATACTATGACGATACCGTTTGTTTTGAAAGATAAGGGCTCGAAGCGAAAAATTCACCTGAGAAGATTTATAATATACCAGCATTTGTATTCAAGTGTTGGTCTATACTATGATAAATAATAGAGTTAATTTTCCACAAATATTTGAGTAAACACGGCGAAGTTTAGACTGTTTCTTTGTACAGTCAAGGGCAAAAATATGTATACACTCTAGTACCTTGTCACTTTAACCACTCTGACAGTTCATATATGGCAATTCAAATATGACGAAAATAGACAAGGTACTAAAGTGTATACATATTTTTGCCCTAAAATACCAAATATTGTAATGACACCTAAGCACCGGGCCTACACACTTAAACTTTTCCTAATAGGTGATAGGTACTTAGCTCATCTGACTCCCAGGTTGTCCATTAAGTACTGAAATCGAGAAAAAAGATCTTTTAAAGAAGCCTCTACTACTACGAGTATATCAACTCTACTGTATCAAAAGGATATCATAAACTGACATAAACTAAATAACTAACACAACTTCTTTATCGGTTAAAAATGTAGAGTAGGTAGAGCAAATAAAATTGTATGAAATGTTAGAGCACTATTAAGTCATTTTTTTCATGACAAGTCAATGCACGCTTGTTACTGCGAGCCTTGGAAATAATATAATGTGATTGCCTCCTTTATTTAAAAAAATCATATGTATAAAATAATAACATAATCTAAATGAAAGAAAACACGCGACACGCTGCAATAATAATATGCAATAGCCAAGGTTTTTTTTTTAGTAGAGCCACGACCACGCATTCATTTAGTAACTGCTGAAATACTCCCTAGTTTCCTGTCAGACAAGGCAACTGTCAAATTATCACTGAACTTTCGGACTAAATTAATTCATGTAATTCTGTAAAAATGGTTCATTCACAGAAACTGTGAACCCGCTGCTAATAAGTTTAAGTAAATTTAGTGTTCTTTTACTGATCTCATACGTTTAAAACTAAAGATGTCAAAGTGGTGAGTCATAGTCATTCGCTAAAGTGTTTTACAACGTTGCACACAAACAATATGGATCTGGACATAGATGTTTCGCTGAAATAAGTATATGTTCGCGTTTCTACTAGGTCAATTAGCTCGCTAGTGTCTTCGGGCAGGTTTATGCCTTTAATTTGTTGTGTACTGCGAGCTGTACCTAGTCAAAAGATTAACTGTCCACAGTTTTATGTTCGTACGTAATTCGTCCGGAAAACGAACCGGCAAAAGCTTCATATCGCTTAACTACACTTTACATAAAGAAAAAACCTATTAGTTTGATAAAAATAATATTATGAGTGAAGTTGACATGTAAGTACTTCTTTACTAATTTGATTTTTATTAACTCATGCAACTAAAATAATGAAAGTATGAGTTAATGTGGATCATTAAATTTATGGTATGTAGCTGTCTTGCGTGTGTGTGTGTGTGGTAGACTAGCTAGGTAATCAGTTCATGATTTGTTCAATTGTTTCAATTAATTTACTAGCTATTCTGTATGTTAGTGTATGTACACTTTGATCTCAAACCTTTAGTTTCAAATTATTTTTAGGTTTCATATGTGCAATATTTTTCTATTAACCTTTTGAACGCCACACATTATTTTTTTAGGAACAAAATTGATTCTTATGTGGATGCGGGTAAGTTTAATTTTGTATTACCGTACTGTTGTCTACATATATCTATAGCCGACGCTGGCGGTCAAAAGGTTAATTGACAATGTCATCTGGTTAGGAAAAGTTTGTAACTTATTGCTAGTGTTAGGACAATGTAGGCTCAGGGGCTAAATTCAGGAACGGCCCAACACGGTTTGCGAGCGGTAATTCAATCATTTGCGAGAGGATAGGAATGGGCTGAGCTTGGGATGAGCCTTATTTTCCTGTTAATTCGTTTTGTAAATAAATAAATAAATTGTATTAAAATAAAATGACATTGTATTGTTGATCAAAGCTAAAACTCATACACATTTTAAGTGCTAGGAACACTGATAATTTTCTGGTAAATATTGGATAGTATGGAACGGTTTCCGTGAGTTGGTAATCATTGCTCCTCAGCAGAAGCTTTTAAAAAAACTCTTTGAAAATAGTTAAAAACAAAATGTTTATTCAGTAAATAGGCCGCACAGGACTCTTTTCATGTATCTTTTATTTATACTGCCATTGTTTTCTGAAAGACCATTGTTGACTACCAAGAAGAATGCACCACAAGAAACTTGCTAAAAACAAACATGGACAATGATAAGTATGCATCTATCTGTGCATTATAAACAGTAAACACTAGCGCGTTGTATAACCCTGAATAATATACGCTGCGCCGCGCTGCCGGTGTGTATCACTGTATATGGTTCAGTGTTAAACAACGCGTCGGGGCTGCTCCGTAACCGTCGCGCGCACGCCCCGATCTGCGGTCGTACCGTCCGGCCACGACTTCGCGCGTTTGGCGGCGCGGCAAATGTTTTATCTGTTCATTGCGTGTGCCGCGAGGTAACCACTGTACGGCGAGCGTCTCGGCTGCGCAATGAACTGTTGGGTGTGGTAGCCTTAACAATGTGTTTGTATGCAGGCAGTCAGAGCGCAGCATCCATGAAATGCTGAAGGACACGCCGCCGCTGCGCGAGTCCAGTGACTCCATCACGTCGGGCACTGAGCCCAACTTCCCTGCCTCGCGCTCCATGACCTTCCCACCGGCTTATGGTACTCCGCTGTAAACATTACATTGGTTGGCTGTGTTTTATCGAGACAGCTATGATAACCTTATGATTATTAATCACCCTATGAAACCTGATGTGAATGCTGAACAGTGTGTCAACATAACAATATTCACATGTGATAACAAAATAAATGTATCTGTACTTGTGTGTCAGCTGGATATGTACAATCAACAAAACCGAGGCCTGCCTAGTTTCAAAACAAATTTGCTTGCAGCCGTTGAAGTTCATTGGTGGATCAAAGCAGACAGATGTCTAGCCACTGCAAGCAAAATGGACATTTAAGCTGTCAAGGCGACTTTTTTGTCGATGGTACGATGGGCTGCAAAAGTGCATGGACATCTTGGGACGATAATCGCGTGAGCAGTGTTTGATCGTTTGATGTTATTAACTTACCCACGCGCGCGTGCGCTCACGCGAATACCGCCCCGAGATATCCATGCACTTTTGCAGTCCACCGTACATACAAATACAGCTTTTAGGATAAAGTGTTCCTTCTAGGAAACTATTATTAAAGAAAACGCTGTATCTGAGAAAGCGTACTTCTTAGCAAAGTGTACCCATTGAGATGTAGGTACAGTTTTTGAGATAATGCACCTTCTGAGAAAGTGATCCTTCTAAATAAGTGTACTTTTAGAGAACTTAAGGATTGATTACACCTAACGAGTACAGTGGCGAGTCAGTAAATGAGCTCTCGGCCGAGAGAGTCGCCGAATCGAGTGGGTGGTCGCACGTATTTACTATAGTGGTGAGTCAGTTCAGTTTTGATTTAAATTTAAATTTGAAAACAAAAACAACACGCACACTGGGTGACGAACGAACGAGTGGCGAGTGGCCGAGTGACAAGCGGGTGCGTGTTCATGCGTGCCGAGCGGGATATCGAGTCGCTGCGGGGGCAGAAGAATGAAGCGGGGAGGTGGGTACTCGGCCTAGTAAACAGATTGAGATTCTAGTGACTCTCTCGCCGTTCTGCTCGACCTAGCACTCGGCCGAACACTCGTTAAAGTGTTTATACAAACCGAGCGCTCGGCCGAGGGCACTGTCTCGCCACTGTACTCGTTAGGTGTGATCAAGGCATTACACATTTCGGGATAGTGTGTTTTACGAGGCTGAAGGCGCGTACAGATTATGCGCGGCAATCACTCGAACATTGGATCGCGCGGCGGCCGCGCGCAATGGAGACGGGTTTCCGCGCGCGGCAGCTCGAACATTGCCGCGCTCGAACGTGCGGCGCAGTTTGGACGGTTGTGTGGGGTTTGGACGGTTGGGACGGACGCGCAGATCGAGCTGGATCGCTTGCCTCGCGCAACCGCCGCGGTCTACCTAAATTCCATTGAACATTTGCCTCGCGAGCCAATGTTCACACGAACACTGGATCGCACGGCAGCCGCGCATAATCTGTATAGTATGTTCCAGTTAAAATGACGAAAAGTACTTAAAACCAACATCTATTGTTTAATTGTTATCTTCAAGTGGGGTTGTAAAACAATTACGCAGGTGTATCGGTCGGTAGGCCATACTTCGGTCAGTTTTATTACGTCTCTTTGTTATCTTTTCCTTTCATATTCAGCAACAAAAGAAGTTGTAAAATCCCATGTTAAGTGCATTTTCGTCATTTTAACTGGAACATGATGATGATGATGATGTATGGAGACGCCTTGCTGAGTCAGGCGGGCTGTCGACCGTTGTGCACAGTCATTCAGCCCAATTCTCCGTGGTTGGAGCCGACGGTTACTGTTCCAGCAGCGCTCCCACACAGCATCTCTCCTCAAATCTTCTCGTTCTCCTGCTGAACAAAAGGACATCTTTGAGACTGACATCCTTTAGCTCCTTCTCCCTCAGCTCGTCACTCCCGAATACATCACGCCTCGCTGCCGCATACATGACGCACTCGGCTAGGATGTGCTCACTCGTTTCCTCCTTCCCACAATGTGGACAGGAGGGGTCACTTTTTATACCTATTACGCTTAAGTGTCTATTTAACAAGTTATGGCCAGTAATTATGCCAGTTAAGCTACTCTTACCTAGATTTAGGAGATACCTAGTTCTTCTGTGTTCGATACCATCCAGCATCATCTTCGATTGTCTGCACCCTACAGCCTGGTTCCACTCACTGTTTGCTTCCTGTTCCTTCATTCTATCTATTACCCCCTTGGTGACTTCTGCAGATATTGGAAGTACCGGTTCAGGACCTATGAATCCCGTATCCGCTCCCTCCCTTGCTAGCTCGTCAGCCTTCTCATTACCTGTCACTCCCTGATGTCCTGGGACCCAGGCCACCGTAACCTTCGTACTCTCCCCTAGTCTATTAAGTGCATCTCTACACTCTCTTACCAAAGAGGAGTTAACTGTCGGCTTGTTTAATGCCTTTAGCGCCGCTTGACTATCAGAGTAAATCACCACTGTTCCTACACCTCGATAGTCACTCAGTTTCGCTTGTATAATCTGAGCGCACTTCAACACTGCGCACACTTCAGCCTGAATCACACTGGCATTTCTGCCTAATGGTATAGCCTCTCGAACATTCATCTTGGGTATTATTATGCTTGCTCCCGCAAGTTGGGACGTTTTCTTCCTTGAACCATCCGTAAAACAAATTGTAGTCGGATGCTCAAGGTCTACTTTCCAACTATCTTTCTCCTATATGGATTCTATATTTCTTGTCAAAAACCCTCTGTTTCTTAATAAGGTCGTTATTCTGTGCCAGCATTCCTAGCTTTAATAACGCCTCCTTTTGTATAAGAGCATGTTTCTTGTCTGTGAAGTTTCCCCTCCACTCCTCACATGCCCTCATTCTAAACCATTGTTCCATGGCCCTCTTCTCTATTTCCAAATGAAGTGTCTTTAGTCCTAACATGACTTTCATTGCATGCGTTGGGGTTGTTCTCATTGCCCCCGTTATCATCAAGCATGCCAGTCTTTGAACTTTATTCAGCTCCTTTTGGTACTCCCTAATACGGGCCCTATGCCACCATATCACAGCTCCATACAGCAGCCTTGGTAATATGACCGCCTTGTACATCCAGTTTATCATCCGGGGTTTTAGTCCCCACTTCTTTCTAACTGCCCTTCTGCACTGACACAGTGTTCTTATTGCCTTTGCAGCCTGTTCCTTTATGTGTGTCTTGTATCTGAGGTTTGTGTCTATTGTCACTCCCAGATACTTCGTTTCTTTCACCAATTCAAGATTGTCACCTCTTATGCTTATTGGCCTCATATCGCCTATCTTCCTTTTGTTGGTAAATAATATCAACTTCGTCTTTGTAGGATTTAGATCTAGTCCTCTCTCCCTACACCACTCTAGCGTCTGTGACAGTCCTTTTACCATTATGTCTCTGACGATGCTAAGAACCATGCCTTGTACCAATAGCACTCCATCATCAGAGTATGCTTGCATGTAGAGTCCTCCTCTATTTAACTTTTTGATCAGCGAGTCCAGCAGTAGACACCACATAAGGGGGGACAAACATCCCCCCTGTGGGAATCCCCTACGAGGTCTGATTCTTTTCGTGGATCCGCCCAATTGGGCCATTACTGCCCTTCCTCTGAGCATCCTCGAGATCCATCTTGCTATAATCTGACTGATTCCTTCTCTCACTAGACTAACTGGAACATACTATACACAACATAAGCCTGTGTGCAGCGCCGCCGGACGTGTCGGCGGGCGCGGGCGCGGCGGGCGGGCTGCTGCGCGCGGGCGGGTCGCGGCTGGACAGCCTGCGCTCCTGGGGCGTCTCCACCTACAAGTGCACCAAGCAGCTGCTCTACGAGAAGCTCGGCAAGACCTCGCGCACCGTCGACACCGGTATGTACCGACACGAGGTCTGACACTGCAACACGCGTCATGACACGACTAGCGACACAATTCGCAGTAAGACACTAGACTTATCAACAACACGACTAGTAACACGACGTATACAAACTGAAACAAGACATAACCTGTAACTCAAAACTGCTTGTAACTTAATCCGCAACAAGACACAAAGCTCATCATAACACACATAAGCTGCAACACGACGTAACCTATAACACAACATAACCCGCTACACAATCCAATACGAGCTGCAACACACCATAATTTACGACGCGACATAACCTGTATAGTTGCAAGCGTCACAAGCCCTACACGACACAATTTACAACACGGTTGACGATTTAAGCTCCAAACGCATAGACAGCGGAAACGTGACGGTGAGGTTATGACGCGTCGTAAATTGTATTGTGTTGCAGCTTATGTTTGGATCGTGTAGCAGGTTATGTCGTGTTACAAATTAAGTCGTGTTGCAGATTGTGTTATGTTCTGATCGTCCTGAGCCAATAAGACCCAGCTTTTTAACGGGGCTGATCGGTCTCGTGTTGCAGAGTTGGAGGCGCAGATCGAGATGCTGCGCGAGACGCAGCGCAAGTACAACGGCGTGCTGCGGCTCAGCGGCGCCCTCACGCAGCAGCTGGCCGCCGCCGCCGCCACCCAGCGCCATCTGGGGGACGCCTTCGCAGAGCTGGCGCAGCGCTCGCCCGAGCTACAGACGCAGTACGTGCACACACACACACAGCAGCCGCGCAGCGCCACCTGGGGGACGCAAGCAGAGCTGGCGCAGCGCTCGCCCGAGCTACAGACGCAGTACGTGCACACACACACACAGCAGCCGCGCAGCGCCACCTGGGGGACGCAAGCAGAGCTGGCGCAGCGCTCGCCCGAGCTACAGACGCAGTACGTGCACACACACACACACACAGCAGCCACGCAGCGCCACCTGGGGGACGCAAGCAGAGCTGGCGCAGCGCTCGCCCGAGCTACAGACGCAGTACGTGCACACACACACACAGCAGCCACGCAGCGCCACCTGGGGGACGCAAGCAGAGCTGGCGCAGCGCTCGCCCGAGCTACAGACGCAGTACGTGCACACACACACACAGCAGCCACGCAGCGCCACCTGGGGGACGCAAGCAGAGCTGGCGCAGCGCTCGCCCGAGCTACAGACGCAGTACGTGCACACACACACACACAGCAGCCACGCAGCGCCACCTGGGGGACGCCTTCGCAGAGCTGGCGCAGCGCTCGCCCGAGCTACAGACTCAGTACGTGCACACACACACACACAGCAGCCACGCAGCGCCACCTGGGGGACGCCTTCGCAGAGCTGGCGCAGCGCTCGCCCGAGCTACAGACTCAGTACGTGCACACACACACACACAGCAGCCACGCAGCGCCACCTGGGGGACGCCTTCGCAGAGCTGGCGCAGCGCTCGCCCGAGCTACAGACTCAGTACGTGCACACACACACACAGCAGCCACGCAGCGCCACCTGGGGGACGCCTTCGCAGAGCTGGCGCAGCGCTCGCCCGAGCTACAGACTCAGTACGTGCACACACACACACACAGCAGCCACGCAGCGCCACCTGGGGGACGCCTTCGCAGAGCTGGCGCAGCGCTCGCCCGAGCTACAGACTCAGTACGTGCACACACACACACAGCAGCCACGCAGCGCCACCTGGGGGACGCAAGCAGAGCTGGCGCAGCGCTCGCCCGAGCTGCAGACGCAGTACGTGCACACACACACACAGCAGCCACGCAGCGCCACCTGGGGGACGCCTTCGCAGAGCTGGCGCAGCGCTCGCCCGAGCTACAGACTCAGTACGTGCACACACACACACACAGCAGCCACGCAGCGCCACCTGGGGGACGCCTTCGCAGAGCTGGCGCAGCGCTCGCCCGAGCTACAGACTCAGTACGTGCACACACACACACAGCAGCCACGCAGCGCCACCTGGGGGACGCAAGCAGAGCTGGCGCAGCGCTCGCCCGAGCTGCAGACGCAGTACGTGCACACACACACACAGCAGCCACGCAGCGCCACCTGGGGGACGCAAGCAGAGCTGGCGCAGCGCTCGCCCGAGTGCAGACGCAGTACGTGCACACACACAGCAGCCATTAATATGGTTTTCGTCGGAGTAGATCCATTGGTAACCTTCTTATTAACAGAACATACTTGTGAGGAGAAAAAATGCATACTAGATGGAAAACTTATAAAAATCCTTTAGACTACCTTTCTTTTAAGCTGCTGAGAACTAGAGAGCGTAAGATGGAACTAGATTGCTATAATTCATACATATCTTTTGCCGAGAATAATATACGTCAGTGTCCTAAATATTTTTGGTCCTTCATTAAGTCAAAATTTGCTGTAAATAAAACGCCAGACTGTATGACTTACGGGAATAAAACATCGGCTGACTCTGAAACGGTAGCAAATTACTTTAATGATTACTTTCACTCAGTCTTTGTAAAAAACAATGTGTACTCTTCTTCCCCTAATATCCGTACGACTAACACCACTATTGACATCTGCTCCATTAATATAAGTAATGCTCTAGTCCAAAAACACCTGCACAACACTAATGTACACAAAGGCGCGGGGGCTGATAGGATTCATCCAATCTTAATATCCCGTTGTAGTAAGGAACTGTCTATACCTCTTACTATTATCTTCCGTAAATCGCTGGCCGAGGGTTGTTTTCCTTCAGTTTGGAAAACAGCTCTAATAACACCAATACACAAAAGTGGGGATAAACATGACGTGTTACAGTATAGACCTATATCCAAACTATGCATTTTTGGCAAAATACTTGAAAAAATTGTGACCTCCGAACTAACTAATTGTGTTATTCCCATAATTTCCCCAGAACAACACGGATTTATTCGTGGCCGAAGTGTCGATACCAACCTTCTTACTTTCACAGATTTCATTTTGAACGCTCTGGACAAGAGTTATCAGGTTGACGCCGTGTATACTGATTTCTCAAAAGCATTTGATAAAATTAATCATACCCAGCTACTTCAAAAATTATATGATCTCGGTATACACGGTGATCTTTACAGATGGGTTGAATCTTACATACATAATCGTAGCCAATCAGTATCTCTGAGGGGCTTTACTTCTAGATATTTGACCATTGATTCGGGTGTACCCCAAGGCTCTCATTTAGGGCCACTTTTATTTATCCTATATGTTAACGACATAGGTTCATCACTTATTAGTTCAAGGCATCTTGTTTACGCTGATGACACAAAAATATTTAAAATTATTAAATCAAACAATGACTGCCTTGAACTTCAACGTGACCTTGACAGCTTTGCTGCCTACTGCAACTCCAACCAACTGCTTCTCAACCCCGATAAATGCAAGTGCATCACTTTCACTCATAAGCGCGAACCTCTTCATTTTAATTATAACTTTTTAGGCAAGCGACTAACTAGAGTTTCCTTAGTTCGAGACCTAGGTATCACCTTAGATTCAAAGCTCAATTTTATCTCACATATAGATCTTATTACTGCAAAAGCTTATAAGCAGTTGGGTTTAATACTTCGGCTCTCTAAACCCTTTAAGGACCCAAACACTCTAAAGATTCTATATTCGTCCTATGTCCGTAGTGTTTTAGAATTCGGTTGCGTCGTTTGGACTCCCCAGTAAACAGTTCATAAAATGCGAATTGAAAGAATCCAAAATAAATTATTAAAGTCACTCAATTTCCGCCATGGTCTAAATCTGTCTGAAAGTACCGGCAAACGTCATGGTCTCGCACCGTTAGTCGAACGCCGCGTATATATAGATCAAATGTTTTTATACAAGCTTCTAAATAACTATATTGACTCTCCTAATCTTCTTCAAAAAGTTATTTTTAAATTGCCTCGCCGTATTCCCACTCGCCATCCCCAAACATTCCATATAAGTTTTTGTGGTTCAAATTTTGCCAAACATACTTTCTTCCGACGAGCATGTCGTGATTATAATGTTAAATTCTCAAATTTAGATATTTTTTCACTATCATCTGGTAAATACATTAGCATTCTGCGAAGTTCAATATTTTCTTAATAAATATATTGTATGTTTCTTCTAAGTAACCATCAACATACATTATTTGCATGTAAACTTTAATGTAACTACCGTAGTGTTAATATTTTAAATTGATTTTGTACACCATATTCGAAATTCCCTACCATTTCATGCATGTATTATATACCTACCGATGTTTTCAGTCCTTGTATGCGTGACAGATACCTAAGATGTTTAAGAAGGTGCCTAACACCTACCTTGTTTCGATTTGTTGATTTGTTTTCGTTTATTTTTTATGGAACTATAGGTCTGTTTGTTGCTACTTTATCTGATTTATGTTGAAATGTGACTGTTTGTTTCCTAAATAAATTAAAAAAAAAAAAAAAAAAAAAGCCGTGGTTTAAAGTTTAACCTCATCATCAGCCTATGTTCGTCCACTGCTGGACATAGGCCTCTCCCATGGCATGCCACTGAGCACGATCCTCGGCCACTCACATCCAGCTTTTGCCAGCCGCCTTGCGTAGATCATCGCTCCACTCAAGAACTCGTCTACTCCAACGGTTATCGGTTTTTCGGGTTATATGGCCGGCCCATTGCCAATTCAGCGTGTTAATGCGGTGGGCTATGTCGATAACTTTGGTTCTCTGTCGGATCACTTCGTTACGAATTCGATCTTTTAGAGAAACTCCAAGTATGGCTTTTACCATAGCACGGTGAGCAACTTTAAATTTGTGGACCAGCCCTACAGTGCGTGTCCATGTTTCGGCACCGTGTTTCGGTTTAAAGTTTAACTTATGGCCTCTTAAGCAGAAGTTCGTGGGTACGAGCTCAGGCTAGCACCACTGAATTATTCAAAATTAGGTTCTCAATTGGACTGTATAAATGTGTTTTTGGTTGTCAGGTTCCTGTACAACGCGGACACGCAGCGTGCGCTGACACGGCATGCCGATACGCTGCTGGCCGCGCTGCAGTACTTCAACAGCGCGCTGGCCACGCTCACCTGCCGCACCATGGAGGACACGCTGCTGACCATCCGCCAGTACGAGGCCGCCAGGTGGGTCAGCCGCGACCCAAGACACGACGTCTCACTATTGTCGCATGCTATACTTATTGCTCGTTTCATTTGGCGTGGTATGTTTCGGGTGCGGTAACAGTTGCCGAGTGTCGTGTTTCGTGTTCAGGGTGGAGTACGACGCGTACCGCAGCGAGCTGGAGGCGCGCGGAGGCAACCCGCCCGAGCTGCTGCTGGCCAGCATCGAGCGCCAGCGCCGCGCCTACGAGCGCCTGCGCGACGACTGCGCTGTCAAGCTGGCGCTGCTGCACGAGAACAGGGTAACGCAGCCCCGCCACTACAGTAGCGCAGCCGGAGCACGAGAGGCAACCCGACGCCCGACGGAACATGAACGCTCGTATCACACGATAAGTTTCAAGCAGTTATTTAGGGAAATTTTTATACCTAAGGCTGACTCTCGTTCGAGAGTGATCTTTCTGTACGTCAGTACTATTAGGTACTATTAGCCAATACATTCGAACGTCGTCGGTCGCGGACACGCGTCGGTCACCGGTCGCCGGCTGCGGGTGGTCAGAGAAACTAGAGCTTCGGTGTTCCTTTCGCAGGTGAAGGTGATGAACAAGCAGCTGCTGCTGTTCCACAACGCGGTGTCGGCGTACTTCAGCGGCAACGGCGCGGCGCTGGAGGCGGCCGTCAAGCACTTCAGCATCCACGCGCCGCCGCCGCCCGCGCCGCCCGCCGCGCTGCCCGTGCTGCCCGCGCCCGCCCCCGCGCCGCCCCCGCCCCCGCCCGCGCCAAAGCACACGTAGGACACGTTGGACTACTAGGGCGTCGGTAAATACCTGTGGCGGCGCGCCAAAATTATTGCTAGTAAAGCCGGAACAATAAAAAACCTAAAAACCCCATATTCCTCTTGAAATTGCAGTAATGGAAGAGGTTCTGTCGCGTATGGAACCCGTTCGCAATTGGTCCCGTTAGCAAGTCGTCCCGCATTCGCACCTCGTCCCTTTCGCGACTCGTCCCGTTCGCAATTCATCCCGTTAGCAAGTCCGCATTCGCACCTCGTCCCTTTCGCAAGTCGTCCCGCATTCGCACCTCGTCCCTTTCGTGATTCGTCCCGTTAGCAAGTCGTCCCGCATTCGCACCTCGTCCCTTTCGCAATTCGTCCCGTTAGCAAGTCGTCCCGCATTCGCACCTCGTCCCTTTCGCAATTCGTCTCGTTAGCAAGTCGTCCCGCATTCGCACCTCGTCCCTTTCGCAATTCGTCCCGTTAGCAAGTCGTCCCGCATTCGCACCTCGTCCCTTTCGCAACTCGTCCCGTTCGCAATTCATCCCGTCAGCAAGTCCGCATTCGCACCTCGTCCCTTTCGCAAGTCGTCCCGCATTCGCACCTCGTCCCTTTCGCGACTCGCCCCTTTCGCAATTCGTCCCGTTAGCAAGTCGTCCCGCATTCGCACCTCGTCCCTTTAGCAACTCGTCCCACACTTTCTATCCATCCCTTTTGCAAGCTACACTTTAGTGAAAAACCACACCTGAATCGGTCAACAGTCGACAGACAGACAAACAAACCGATTCAGATGTGCTTTTCACTAATGTGTAGCTTGCAAAAGGGTCGGATAGAAAGAGTGGAACGAGTTGCTAAAGGGACGAGTTGCGAAAGGGACGAGTCGCGAAAGGGACGACGTGAGACTGCGGGACGAATTGCGAACGGGACGAGTTGCAATCGGGACGAGTTGCGAAAGGGACGAGTCGCGAAAAGGACGAGGTGCGAATGCGGGACGACTTGCTAACGGGACGAATTGCGAACGAGTCCATACGCGACAGAACCATGGAAGAGAAGCTTTTGATAACTTCGAAAGTTTAATCAACCGGGGAATCGGGTTGTTAATACCCTTCGCCACTGGTAAATACTGACGTTGACTTGAAGCCCAGTTTAGAACTGCTACAAAATCATGCAAAAGGAATCAAAATCAAAAATTTGTTTTTGTAGGTAGGACGTTACAAGCTCTTCTACGTGTCGTTTTGAGTCTAACGACGCTTTCCGAAAGACCGCGATTGCCAAGAAGGTGGAAGGTGAGGGTTTATACTTCCTTTAAAGGCCGGCAACAACAGGCAGGGTGTCTCGAGTTTTTTTTTTTGTATTTTTATGGCCTGGTGAGTCAAAAGTTTTTGACCAGTGTGTCTTGCCAGTGATGACTTATGGCACAGAGACGTGGCTGCTAACGATGGGCCTCATAAGGAAGCTCAAAGTCACTCAGAGGGCGATGGAGAGCGCTATGCTTGGAGTTTCTCTGCGGGATCGCATTAGGAATGATGAAATGCGCGGAGAACTAGAATCACGAACATAGCTCGAAGAATCGACAAACTCAAGTGGCAGTGGGCAGGGCATATCGCTCGTAGAACTGATGACGGACCGGAAGACGCAGTGTAGGTAGGACTCCAACTTTTTTTTGAGATTGAGGTTCTTGTCTATTTTTCTTGCAGATGTAAACTGAGCTTTAGATCGGGTTATTCGGATCTAGAAAATTAAATAGCCAAAGGGAACCGACTCCGCAAAGACTCAAAGAGGCGCAAAGATATTGAACAAAAATTGAGCAATTCGAAATTTAAACGCGTTTTTTTTAATTATGCAAATGTAACAATGATTCTAGTAAAATTATTTGAAAAACCCATAGTCCGACCCTCGAAACTTGTATTTTTATATTAGTTTTAGCATTTCTCTAAATCCAACCAAACATGTGCTGGTTAAAATTTTATTTAGAAGATGAAGAAGCGTTACAATTAGTGATATTTTCTGTGTAAATAAAAAAAATAACACAGTCTATTTCAAAGTCATAGATAGTTAAGAACAATAAAATTATTGGACACATCGTTTGTAAATTACCTGCACTGGAATTCTGCTTGCACTAGTATTGATAAAAGTGATCTTCGATCGCTACGGTTGCCAGCGTAATAAAACTTGCCAGTTTGTTTCCTATTATCATTATTTTAGTTTTGTTAGAAATTACCATTAGTGCTCACTCTAAGACTTAGCGTTTGTCCCTTTCCAAATTGCCTATTAAATCCCTCCACAAACCTCAGCGCGGAGCGTGCGCGCGACGCCGACGAACCGTGCCCAGCGCGTTGCATAACATTGAATTATATACGCTGTGCCGCGCTGCCGGTGTGTATCACTGTATATGATTCAGTGTTATAGAACGCGCTGGGCACGCTCTGTCAGCACGGTATATAGTGACCTTTGGAGAAGGAGAATCAATTAATACGTTGCCCTTGCTTTTCTCAAACGAACTATATGACAAGTAAAGATGAAATAACCTAACAATAAATGTTTGTGTATTTTTATAGCCACGAGAATAGTTATTCTAACCTGTTTATTGCTTTATACTAGACTAAATTTTGTACCTAAATTAGACAATTTGTTCAAGTACAATTCCATATTTTTATATTATAATGTTATTAACTTGATAATTATTATTTTACTATCGCTGGTGTTCTTAGCTCAAGCTTGTCCCTCCATTACCCATTTACGGCAAGCTTGTATCCTATTTGTGAAATAGCAAGTTTTTGTATCGAGTAAGAGTTATAAAATATTGTAATTGTCATATCCAAAGATAAAATTGTGTAAATTTAGCATCTCTTATTCGTGATATCGTAATCTCTGTAAGTTAGTTGGGATGCTAGTTGCAAAGCAGGCCTTATTACTGGGGTGTTAAGGTACATTATGTATATTGTGTACTGTGAGCGGAACTGACAATACAAGTGGGTGTAGTTCGAATAGCTCGGTCCACGCGCGATTTCATTGGTTACTGGGGGTCTCCCAAGTTCGCAACCATCCCTCTCACTCCTATTAAATACTATTATCGTGAATGGGACAGCATACGAAGTTCGAATTGAGTCTAAAGGCCACAACAAACAGGGAGCGCGGGGCGTCGACGGATCGTGCCCAGCGCGGTCAATAACACTGAATCAAATACAATGTGCCGCGCTGCCGGTGTGTCACCATATATTTGATTCAGTGTTATAGAGCGCGCTGGGCACGCTCCGTCGACGCCCCGCGCTCTCGGTTTGTGTTGGCTTTAAGTCTGCAAGACGAGACTACGAAATTCGAAGTTCGTATCGTGCCGTCCCTTTCACTCTTCGGTATAACTATTTGCGTAAACAGAACGGCACGATGCGATGTTCGAAAATCGAATAACGACTAAGGCCACTCATCAAAAATGGAACCTAACAAATCGCGCGAGGACTGCGCTCGTGTGAAAGTATTTTTAATAGCTAGTCAACTGTTTTTTGAACTAAAACTTATTTATTTACTTAACAATTATGTTAGAAAATTATACTATAGGTTTATTTTATAAGTTAACTGCATTTATTATTTTCCATAATAAATAAGTGTAATATAGATTATTAAATTAATGATAGTGTCGTTTTATTTTAGGACCCTTGGCTATACTTTAAAAAAATATATCGTAAGACCTTTTCTTTTAACGCATTCGCTGCCGACACCGCATAAATACGTATTTGCGACTTTCACATACCTAGTTTAGGGCCACCTGAAGAAATCTCCAGTCCGAGAGCCAGCCAAATGTGTTAATATTAAATGATTATTTCCGTGGCAACATGACTAGTACAGTCAGCCAAAAATATGGTCTACCACTCTACGTTTGAAGTTCATTTCCACATCCTGATACAACAAGGTCGATTTTCCCTTGCAATAATATGATGTCAGTGACAAAAGATTTCACTCAAAAGTCAACCTTAGCAATATTTAGATCTCACAGAAACTTTTTTCAAAACTGGAAGACCACTTTCATGGCCTACCGTACAATACAATACAGTACAATGACTCTTTATTGTCCACCACAAAGAAAACAATAGGTACAGAGAAAGAGTAGGTAGTAAGTTAGTAGAGTTCAAAGTTTGACCATGATAACCAGTTGTCAACTGGAAAAAGTTAAACCACAATGCTGTAATTGTTGACCCAGAATGAATGATGATAATGTCCTGATAATGCAGACCTTCATGTTATTGTGAGAATGTGGTGTGATGAGAATTTGGTGTGTTTGAGAATGTTTTGAGTTGAGAATTTGGTAGAGCTTGTCTAATTTAAAATGACGCACGCCCAACCACCGCATTTACGCACATCTGCCAAGAGAAATATTTCTCTATTGTAGCTTAAATTGAGTTTCAAATCCTGTGCGTAAATGCGGCGGTGGGGCGCGTCATTTTAAATTAGACAAGCTATGTATGAAATATTTGTTAGCATTAGTTTAGCTCATTCCAGGCCCTCAAATATGGATTTGTGTTTAAACTGTGGTTGACTAATTAAACTATGAAAGTCATCACTTCAATTAATTCTTTATTGCAAATATCACAATACAATCACAGAGCACTGTCCTCTGGCAGGGCGCGACATCTCCAAGCTTAGACTATTGACTATGACGTTATGTCCACAGCCATAGCTGTTACAGTAAACCACGCAGACTGCCAAGTCGCTTTATGCCTTCACAGTTTCCTTGTCTCCATCTTCTTTGTGAAGCTCCTCTGCCTCCGCTTTGAACTTTTCCTGAAATAGAAATAAAGAAGAACCAGTTTTTAATTGATCAAATTAAACATTAGGGCAGTATGGCAAGCTTTTGTAAAGGGGCACTGATTTGTAGTATGTATTTCTATTTTAGGATCTTTTTGTGTGTTTGGATGAGTAGTTTGGAAACTATTTAATTATTGTCTTGCGTAATAAATTTGAATAAAGTTCATAATAGCTTCTATTTGGTCTTACCAAATCGTAAATAACTTTAACAACAAGTGAGCAGCTGGGACATGTTGCTACCTCCTCTCCTGCCATTAATTCCTCCTGAAAACGCCAATAAAAGAATTCAATATAACAGTACGGGTGGCATCAAATAAAAACATCATTATTGTAACTCGTAAATAAAGATCTGTGTAAATTCTAATAAGAAAACAATTAGATTCTAACCTTACCTTACTGATCTGGAAGCGGTCTCCACATGGACAGGGATAATAATACATTTCGTCATCTTCATCAAACTCGAAATCTTCTATTTCTATTTCGTCGTGGAATATCGTCATGATTTCGTCAAAACTTAGTATTTATAAAAGAAACGCAATTTATTTAGATTGTCATAACACATTATTTGCCTCGCCTTTTTTTTCATTTAAGTTTGGTTGGACTGTTCAAGATCCATTTTTCCAGCTAACACAAATAAACAAATTAAAAGTGCTCAGGCGCGTTCTGTATTTTATTTTAGTTAAATGCAAAATAATGGGATGTATTAAACAGAAAATCAATATTTGTTATGGTCTTTTTCGTTTGATTCCTATAATACGATGTATTCGTAGTGTTAATAGATGATAATCATAATAATCTGTGTGTCGAACAGTATGAGCTTGAAAAAAAGGAAAATAATTTACTATACGGGTACAATACAATACAGTTTATTTCATCATTAATGAAGACATAAAATTAAAAATAATTGCATTGCTATTAGATTATTTACTATCACAAAATTGGTAAATTGGCCGTTTCGTCAGAAAGTCGTATTTCTTAAAAACCGGCAACATTGACATAGTCACGTCACACACGTCATTCATTTCATTTTCGTGCAAGAGGATGATCGTGGTGGTCTCGTTGATATTTCCGTAAAATAATCGCTTAAAGTGGTGAAGTGAGTGAACAAGTGTTCTAGTGATCCGCCGCCGCAGACACACAACCGCCAAAATGTTCAGCTGGCTAAAGAAAGAAGGCGAAAAATCGGAAAGCATCGACAATGTCGTCGAGGGTCTCAAAAGGATCTACAAACAGAAGCTGCTACCGCTCGAGCAGCACTACCAGTTCCACGACTTCCACTCGCCGCAGCTCGAGGAGCCGGACTTCGACGCCAAGCCGATGATCCTGCTCGTGGGGCAGTACTCGACCGGCAAGACGACGTTCATCAAATATCTGCTCGAGCGCGAGTTCCCGGGCATCCGGATCGGGCCGGAGCCCACCACGGATCGCTTCATCGCCGTCATGTACGACGAGAAGGAGGGCGTCGTGCCCGGCAACGCGCTCGTCGTGGACCCTAAGAAACAGTTCCGGCCGCTCAGCAAGTTCGGCAACGCTTTCCTGAACCGTTTCCAGTGTTCCACGGTGGCCTCGCCCGTGCTGCGCGGCATCTCCATCGTGGACACGCCCGGCATCCTGTCCGGCGAAAAGCAGCGCGTGGACCGCGGCTACGACTTCACGGGCGTGCTCGAGTGGTTCGCCGAGCGCGTCGACAGGATCATCCTACTCTTCGACGCGCACAAGCTCGACATCTCCGACGAGTTCCGGCGCTCCATCGAGGCGCTGCGCGGCCACGACGACAAGATCCGCATCGTCCTCAACAAAGCCGACATGATCGACCATCAGCAGCTCATGCGCGTGTACGGCGCGCTCATGTGGTCGCTCGGAAAGGTCCTGCAGACGCCCGAAGTCGCGCGCGTCTACATCGGCTCCTTCTGGGACCAGCCGCTCCGCTACGACGTCAACCGCCGGCTGTTCGAGGACGAAGAACAGGACCTCTTCAAAGACATGCAATCCCTCCCCCGAAACGCCGCCCTGAGGAAACTTAACGATCTCATCAAAAGGGCGCGACTGGCCAAGGTTCACGCTTACATAGTCAGCGAACTGAGAAAAGAGATGCCCTCCATGTTCGGCAAGGACGGCAAGAAGAAGGAACTGATCAAGAACTTGGGGCAAGTGTACGACAGGATCCAGAGGGAGCAGCAGATCTCGCCGGGAGACTTCCCGGACATCAAGAAGATGCAGGAGACGCTGGCCAACCACGACTTCACCAAGTTTCACCCGCTCAAGCCCAAGCTGCTGGAAGTAGTGGACCACATGCTGGCCACAGACATCGCCCGCCTCATGGACATGATCCCTCAGGAAGACATCAATGTTGTCAACGAGCCACTCATCAAAGGTCAGTTGCTACTTTACCATCTACCATTTTCTCAAATTAACAACTAAAGTACCCGGGCGACCGAGCTCCGCTCGGGCTGAAACTCGATACCGAGCGTTTTCCCAGAGATAAGACCAAGCTAGATCAATTTTTCATCCCCGAAAACCCCCACATACCAAATTTCATCAAAATCGTTGAAGCCGTTTCTGAGATTCTGATTATATATACAAGAATTGCTTGTTTAAAGGTATTAAAAAAAAAAAAAAAAAAAATATATTAGGGGACAATCTCACACAAATCGACCTAGTCCCAAACTAAGCAAAGCTTGTACTATGGGTACTAGACGACGATAAACATACTTATATAGATAAATAAATACTTAAATACATAGAAAACATCCATAACTCAGGAACAAATATTCGTGCTCATCACACAAATAAATGCCCTTACCGGGATTAGAACCCAGGACCTCTTGCTTCGTAGGCAGGGTCACTACCAACTAGGCTAAAGCGGTTGTTTAAGCGGCGGTTATTAGATTAGATAGTTTTTACGTAACTTCAATTAATCTGTAATTTTTTTCCTAAGTACATTCAATAAAGTTGGAATGCCCCAATTAGATAGTGCTAGTGCTAGGCAAACAGTGAGTCATGCTTAACTGCTATCAAAATGTTGGTATACCAAAACCAAAAAAGTTACGGTAAGTAGTATAGTTAACGCCACCATAGTTGAGGTCATGCACACAACCACATCTCATGTAATGACAGCGGGATTTTGACGTTGTGTTGTCGTTAAACGTCAACACAACGTCAAAATCCCGCTGTCATTACATTACATGTGGTTGTGTGCATGGCCTCAACTCTGGTGGCGTTACCTATACAATATTGCTGATGAATAAGCAAAAGATCAAAGTTTTTAAGGTACCTACCTTTATTTCTAAATGATGCAGTTGTGAATCAATTGTGTCTTACCACAAAAAACTTTAAACACATCTTAGATAAGCCTAGAATTTTTTTTTCTATTAACTGTCATTGTGGTAAACACAGTCAGTCTACATAATTATTATTATTTCCTCTTAACACCTTCTTGCCGAGACTTTTAACTAAAAAATAAAATATTAGGGGACAATCTTCAGTGGCGTAGCTAGGTAACCAAAGGCCCTGGGGCAAAAAGTAAACTAGGGCCACAACCCGTGTTTGTTTACATGATAAGACAAGTAAGGATAAATGAACATTAAATTCACTAGACTCGCGCGATTGTAAATTCACTAGTAGCGTTTTATAGTCACACTGTTGAAGAGCGCCGCGTTTCTCATAGGTCCGCGTTTATATTTTGTAAGTCAGAGTCCGAGGGGCCCCCTGAGCTTGAGGGCCCCGGTGCACTGCCCCGGCTTGCCATACGGTAGCTACGCCACTGACAATCGTACACAAATCGACCTAGTCCCAAACTAAGCAAAGCTTGTACTATGGGTACTAGACGAACTTAGTTTATTAAGCCTATTACCTCTGCTATTAATGCATCTTAAGGTTAATTTATCAATGTGCAACCAGTCTAATATTATGTTACTATGTTACATTATTTGATTATGTCTTTATGTCTCTTTAAAATTTGGCAACCAAGACTAAAAGCGTAAAATTGAAATTAAATATCCAGACACGTCTTTTTTAGGGTTCCACACCTGGAAAGGAAAAAGCAGAACCCTTTTTTTTTATTTTGTTGAGGCTTTGAACACTCCAGGTGATCATGTCAGCCTCATGGGTGCTTACACTTGCTTGCAGAACCCTTATAGGATCACATTGTTGTCCGTCCGTCTGTCAAGACCCTTTTTGTCAGGAACGCGTTGAGGTATCAAGCTGAAATTTATATCAAATACCCAAGTCTACTGTCCCTTGGAGCTATGAAAAAATCAAACTTCTAAGCCAACGCAATCAAAAGATACAGCCATTTATGCCGCAAATTTTCGACACTCGCAAGGGAATCAAAACCTACAGGGTACTTCCCGTGAACTCAGAACCTTGAAATTTGGTACAAAGCAAGGTTTTATAGCACAGATAAAGGAAAAATTGCGAAAAGCATAATTTTTTTTGTCTGTCTGTCTATATCAGTAACCAATCTACAATTATCCCACACTGTGCACATTTTGCTTAGGAGCAGGGGTTTGCTAAGACTGGATGTTCATTGATACATATAAATTTGTACGGAACCCTCGGTGCGCGAGTCCGACTCGCACTTGGCCGGTTTTTTAAAATAATTGAATTTCAAAGTTGGTTTTTTTTCACACAATAATTTTGTGGAATAAAAACCTCGTATGTCCCTTTGAGCAAAAAGTATCAGTTTGAATAAAAACTATTATTATTTGAATAAGCATGTATTGCCAAGTATTAAATGCAAAAAGAAATAATTTTACAAACATTGATAAAAAAGTTACAAACGTTAGGTGGGATATCGGGAAATTTGAAAAAAAAATATTTAAAAAATCATATCTCTAAAACCGTGATCCATAGGACCCAAGTTCCAAGGGTGAAAAGATAGCAAATAACCCCAACAATATCCCAAAAAATTTTGACGGTTCATGTACCAAACACCCTGTATATTGCCCCCATCAAACAATTACTAAAAACCGCAACAATGGCAGCTCATCACACAGTTATTTTATTACATTGAGCAACACATTCAAAAACTAGATAACACTAATTTCTAATAATTCCATGCAAGGAGTGGCACTTATCGTCACGTCGCCAAGGCTACTCTACGTGCTTCATATATACTCATATCTCCAGTATAGACAGTACTGTAGCAACACGGTATTACACATAGATGCTGTCTTATCGCAGATATTGACCTGGATCAGCTATCAGTTGATAGTGCGCTGTCAACAGAGACAATACGTATTACTAGGATTGTTTACTTAAATGCCGTGGCGCTCGCTGATGGGTCATGCTGCCTCCCAAATTATTCCACTTTTGTTAGTTACCACAAAGCAATTTGATGCGGTAATTCGGTCCATGATGTACCAAAGTTGTACTACTTATTATACTGATTTATAAAATACATATAAATATAGACTACAATTCAATAACTGTAAAAACTCTATTTATTATGTCCAAGTACCTAATTATCCATAGTTATTAATATCCGTGCGTGGTTTTCCTGAAAAAATACAGAGCTGTTTATCCAAGTATTTTTTGGCCGTGATAATATATCTGCAATCCGCACTCAAGCACTCAAAGACTACTAAATAATACATCTCTTTAATGCGACAAAAAATGTCAACAGTACAGTTAGTTACTAAATATCCATCACAAACAACAGCGGCTATTTATCTATTTCCCACAGGAATTTGAAAAAAAAAATCGGTACAAAAAGTGCCCTACTGCCGTCTCCGCGTCAAGGTCTATTTATTAAATGCAAAAATTTGTCCAAATACGCGCCACAGTTAACACGTGATCGAACCACAAAAACAAACCAACGTAATTACAAACTTTCACATTTATTTACTAAGATTACTAGGACACGAATTAATGAATGAAATAATAAGAAAACGCGGTCACTTGATTTTTATTAAGTATGTCTGCAACTTATTTGTGGCTTATATAAGCGGCCTTGGGCATGAGACATAACTTGGTGCGTTTGTCTGCTTATAACAAACAATAGAACCATAAATTTACTATAATGAAACGCGCAATAGTAATGCAATGGTAAAGAGGCAACCCAGAAGATCTTAGCTCATGTGTCAAGAAAATCCAAACTGCGACACACGTAAGAACAGAGATGTTCCAATTCGCACGCAGTTTTATGTATGACCAAACCAGCACGACGGGGGCCATTTTGACGACTTGTATTTTTTCTCGCTGCTCCTCCGAAATAGCTTTCGTATTTCGATTCTACAATGGCATGGCTAAATAAATAACAATAATAAGAGTCGGTGAAAGTGTCGACGTGCGGCCTGGTTGCAATCGCGGTGCATATTTTTTGATTCATAGCTTTACAATCCTACTGGCTGAACTAATCCTTTAATTAAAGTATTGCTTACTTACCGACGGTAGTTGTAGACAACGTTTTTGAAGTAAGAAGGCTATTCGCCCTAGTAAATTAACCACTAACGATCGCGGTGGGTATCGTGGCTTGGTGCCCTAACAAAAAACAATTTATCAGATAGTTTCTGTGAGTGGACCAATAATATGTATATTGTATATCGAAGTTAACGGAAAAAAAAGATTGTAGTTAATAATAACTCCTAAAGTAAATAGGTATTGACAACAATTGAAGATCTCAAAAAGATTATTGATATCTGACGGTAGAATTGCGTGTAGATAATTTTGAGTTCTACAATAGTTTACTGCATGTGCACTATACAATAGGCGGCTGTACCGATTGCCTAAGTGACATTTGTAGAACTAATTGTTGACGAAACTTGTTGTGGATGGAAAGCAATTTATAATTTTTATGCGAGTGTGCATGTGTGTGTTTGGCTTTTTTGAAATTTGTAATTTTCCATATATTTTTATTGTAATAATGTTGACTAATTAAAGCAATAGTAATGACCAGTTTACCAGCGCTAGTCACTGCGCATAGTTTCACTATGTACTTGATGAATCATATTTACATTACCACTTTGTAACTCCCAAACACGTCAAGTTTTATTTATATTTTTGTCAGTGACTGTTCACCCGTTTGGGCCCTGGCTGGTCACTTCCTTTCCATTCTTCGTGGATTTGATCCCTAATTTTTTTTTATCTATGCACCCGCTTTGTCAGTCTCGGGTGGCTCTTAAAAGGCTCTACTTGGGATGCGATTGTGAGAAATCTCAGACGTTTACTAATTCTTTATAAAGGACATAAGGCATAACTGTGCGTACACAACACATTCGGTGTCCGAGGTGCAGGTGTGCGCTGTTTACGTAATTTAACTTAACAATTCCTTTGCCCATTTATTTTTCCTTATACCTACATGCCCAAACGCCTTTGCTATACCAACCAAGGAAACATAATGTCAGGAAACATGTTGTGTGTGATAGATTGTCAATTTGTGTACTTTTCGGATGGTAACTCTATTGCGTAATTAGAACAACCTAGCGATGAAGTTGCGAACCCCAAAAATGCACGCATTAACTAGATAGCATCATCTGAGATGTCAAAGATAGGTCTAATCAATTGAAGTAGATTAGCTACGTAAACTTCCCACTGCGGACAATCTAATATTTCGTGTTAGTTCACCAAGATTAATATCTCCTGCAATTCTTTATGCTTTCATGATTATGTTCTACCTAATCTTTTTCTTGCGAAATTAGCGTCTACCTTGCATAGCTTTACAAATTACTTAAAGAGCCCCTTGTTTTGTTCAGAATACACACGAAAATATCACTACAATCAGTAAATTCTTTAGTATGTATCATCTAAGGTACTGGGAATATTGATACAGCGACGAGCGTTATTTACTGCAGAGTCGAGATTGCAACATGAATAACGCCTGAGCATGATAGCATCTGAAATGTTATATCGTCATACTTATAATTTTCAGTTCACGATTTCCTAATTTGGTGGAACTTTCTACTGTTCTCCATTCATTAGCAGGCGCTAGCCGTTTCGCGTGATGCTTGCCGCAAAAACTTGCAGCCTGTATCGATCGATACTTCCTGAGTTATATTATAGTTATCGCTAGTAAATTAATAGGAAAATATTATACGCTCATGGCTCTACCTACTTAATTTATTCGTCTGCCATAAAAACTCCGCATTCACGCTCGTACTTTAAGGATATACTTTTGTAATTGTGTTTTTGTTCACTATTAGTAAATATAAAATGTAGAGGCTAGCTAATCTCAATATGCTTAGCTGATTGAGTTACTCCATCAACATTCATCTCTTTAGAGCAGCCTGTTGCTTTGATTGTTGCGTATTCTACCCCATCAAATCCCATCATTAATTGTGTCGGACGTCGCAAAGTATTTCTATTCAAAATTAATGGCATCTCGTGTCTAACGAGACTTGGTGTTTGTCGCGTAGTGCGTGTCAAAATAAAAACCCGACCTCCTTTTGTTCTTGATGCCCTCTCAACTCTTTTTTAACTCGTTGCGTCACGTAATTAGCGTTTTCAACTGTTTAACGGTTTACTTGCAAGATCTTTCAGAAATTGAATATTCGTAGGTTCATTGACAGGTTCTTGGCCTTTCGTATTTCTACCTCTATATCAGAATTCTTCAACGTTGCCATCTTGCGGCCTAGTGCTCTAATACTGGAACGTCACACCAATTGATTCAATGACCGAGTTTAAACGAATTCGATAGCTTCCTAACGACTTTCTTACATAAAGTATTAATGTCCATATTACGTAACACGGCTATGTAACGTAGCGAAAGCAATATATCGCATCGACGTATCGTAATCATAATCTCCGGGTTCTATCGCCGCAGGATTATCGTTATCTCCGTCTTAGTCATTTACTCCAGTTTTAGATCGAAATTAACCGTGAGTACTAACGTATCGATCTGTGCATTACTTCGAAAGCATGCGTTTGTATTATTAGCACAACCAGAGACGCAACTCCAGCGAGCCCGTGCTGTGCCAAGCCAAACCTTTATTAATAAAACTCAAAGTGAATCTGTTAATTATAACCTTAATAGTCCATCGCTAGCTGTTCAACAGTCGTTTGCGTCACCCGGCCTCACGTGAGCTCGCAATGAATTCATCGTAGGTACTGATACGGTACTGAATACTGATAGTGATAAAGGTGTTTGCGTAAATAGCGCCGGTGTTTGATGCCGGCGGGCACCGGCCGTGGGTCGCGGGTGCGCCCGCGCCGCGTCCTCGCGCATTGTGCTGATGCTCCATTATCTCCATACAACCTTCAGATCGCGGATCCAACAATTGTCTACCAATGTCCGGTTTTTAGAGCATGCTAAATACTAAAGTTTTTGCCTGCGCTCTCGCGGTCACGGCCGTTTTAAAATTATTTGTATTCATTGGATTAAAATAGATGTATTTTATTGATTAACTGCAAAGAACCATGTTTATAACCCGCAAGAGCGAATACGAGGACGTTAAGTATGAGCCAAGTGTGGGACTATTGCCGATAGTCACTATCTAATGCAGTCGTAATTGTTCTAGTTACCTCGTCGAGCTCGGTATCTCCGAGCGTCCCACTTGTCTTCCGGTATTCCGCGGAACAGTTATTAGCACTTTTCCATGCATTTTTCTTAGTATATTTCGTCAGTTGCGTCATCGCCTCGTCATCGTCATCGAAGCATCGGGCTGACTCAGCGTCAGCATTTCCAAACGGATCTTTCCGCTAAGTATCGCTCATTGTATAGATATCATTTACAATTACTTTGCATACGGAGAAATTTGCCTTTCGATTGTCGTAAATATCGCCTTCTCACGAGGCAATTTTTCGGAATGGTTATCGTTACAATTTTATTACCGGCCGCGGTATGAGCGCTTGTTTGTTTGGAATTAGCGGTAATGCGGAGATCGTATCGCCGCGGGGTTTCACTGTTGTCATAGGTCTGCGCGGCTGTAGCGGCGCACGCGCCGCCGCTAATCCGGAAGCGCAATTCGGGCCAGCGCGCGATTTGTTAACTTGGACATTTCCTCGCTCTCGGTAGCCTCCTAATAGCTCATTGACTCTATTCCACCCTCATTTTTTCTATTGTGTTTTAAATGACACAGTAAGCTTATCTATCAGACAAACAAAAATAGATAGGTAACTTGCTATCTTTTGCGAAGTTTTCACAAATACTATATTATGTTTTTTTGATTTACTGTCGTTAAATACGAGTGCAAATAAATCGTCCACTAGAATGTACCTATGCCAAATCAGAAAAATGCCAATACATCAAGAAGGAAAGTTGTCCATCCAAAATATGGATTTTCGAATATGAAATCATGTTCCATGGTTAAATTGTCAAAATTAAATGATGTACTCGTAGGTTAGGTAGGCGGAAAGAAATATTGAATGACCAATTCAATCAATGATGAATTTAAACTCAAGCTTAATTCATTTATGACGAAAACAAATTTGGCTATAATTTGTTGTTTTTCACCACAATTACATTTTCTTAAAATACATTTTGAACAGTTTTATTTTTGTTCACAATTCAAAATGGTCGATTCTCCATCTGTGCTTAGTGACATTGTTTTTTATTTTTAAACTTTTCTGCTAACTTGAAATCATAACCATCCTTCGAATTCCAATGTAGAGTTTTATTTCATCCAGCAAAGCGAATACAGTTAAAACGTAGTTATACATGAGTGCATTGCAATTACAAACACTCGATCGATAGCGCAGCAGTCCTCTGCGTGACCCGATAACGTCCATCTATCCTCTGTGCCACCTAATAAAACTCGCAGAATTTCATTAATCATGCCGACAATTTCCTCGAGTGGTGTAACAACATCTAGTTCTTCGGAAGCGAGCAATCTTATCGCTTGTTTATCGGGTCTAATCTGGGTGTATCTGTGTCGGTTGCCAGCGTGAGGCGTCGAACCCGAGTGAATTGATTGCCAAGGTTCAGTGCAGGGGAGGGCACTCGCACGAAACTTTTGACCTACTCTCGTACGACTTGTATGATCGAATGAACATCGACTAGTATGGATGTCAAAGCATGTTCTGTCTGTCTTGGATAGTCGCTCTGGTTCATGTTTTTCTCCAACTGAGATATCGTATACGATATTGATGTAGCGGTAGCGTTTCACTACATTCGCGATATTGTTATTTTTACCTTAACTTTCATAATTAGATGCACAGCAAGCGCCACGGCAAGATAACTAGTCCACTCTACAAGTCTCCAACCAACACAAACGCCACACAAAATAACCACACACCACACATTCTAAACCCTCTACGATGTCATTATCATATTATATTAGTTAGTAAGCTTTGACGTACCTACGATTGTTTTGTATGTGGAGGGGAGAATCAAGGTAAAAATATTGTAGTTCATTGACATGAACCTCCGCAGAGTACCTGTATTTTTGTTTACATCTCTTTACTGTAAATTTTAAACTTTTACATTTTCACATTTAAAATATCATCTTCCGAGAGATGCTGATGACTGTTAGTTATTATTATATTACATCCGGGACTTATCGCGACACTTTATTGCTTGAATTACCTTAACGTTTCAACCACATTGTACAGTGGTCACGAGTAGAACAGTCGTGGGTGAAGACTTGTGCCTCTTACATTCTGAGAACACTCTGAGAGGAAGCCTGTGTCCTGCAAAAGGACGAATATAGGCTGGGATGATGAAAACTTTTACTTTTTAATTTTGATCTCCGACGTTTATACAAATTTTAATTAGCGTGAATGCATTCACTGAGCCTAACTAACAAGCCTCATAAAATTTTCATACAAATGAATCAGTACAATTTGGAATTATCGTCAACAGAACTGTGCAAATACGATTCTTTGGACATGTCACCCGTAATGAGGACTCCATGGAACGGCTTGTGGTGCAGGGGAAAGTCGAGGGCAAAAGATCTCGCGGGCGCTCCCCAACTCGGTGGACAGACCTCATCAAGACTGTGACGCACTCTAGCATAAACTATTGCTCCCACTCTGCCAGACATCGGGCTACTTGGCGAGAGCAGCGGTGGCGCAGGAGTCGATCGACCGAAGCATGACCACGACCACTCTGTCAAGAGTGCACGACTAAGAAGAGACAATTTGGGAGGCTGTGTAAAGCTAGGTTTACACGGGCTTAGTACTTGTTATTAGTGTAGGTGATTTTAGGGACTTATACATATGCACAGTGAAAAGTGGCAAGTAACCGTCTACACATTGGTGTTAGAGAATGGTATTAGTTTACATGAGCTTTGAGCAATCACTAATCAGATTGCACCACTCGACAAGTGACAAGTCTTAGTAGATTTTTAGCTGTGTGTAGTTGCTTGTAGCTTAGTAAATAGGACCGGCTTCTAATTACATACTTGCACTTGCAGTTGCACTAATACTAAGCATTTACCACTTAGACGACGATCAGATGGCCTACTAGGTAGAGATTCCCGCGTCGGGGCAGATATTTGTATGAATAATACGAAGATTTGTTCTCGGGTCTTGGGTGTTTAATATGTATTTAAGTATGTATCTATCTATATAAGTATGTTTATCCGTTGTCTTGTACCCATAACACAAGCTATGCTTAGCTTACTTTGGGACTAGGTCAATTGGTGTGAATTGTCCCGTGATATTTATTTATTTATTTATACAACATGTTTACACATATGTGACAAGTGTAAGTGACAAGTACTAAGCATTAGCTACTAAGCCCGTGTGTAAGGGCCTTTAAGTTCAGTTGCATTCACGCTACTTTACCTGTAAAAGGCTGCAAGTCGTGAGTCCAAAATGAAATGTACAAAGTTTTTGAGAAATGCTCGAACACAGAACACGATTGACGAACTTGTGTCCTACAAGTACACGTTTTCTTATAAATTCTGGCTGTGACGCAGTCCACTTGAATGTCAAGGCTCAGCCCGCGACTGCTGCCGGTTCCGCGGCGGCAATGGGAGCGCGACGGCCACTTTCGCCGCCCGATGCGTCTGATAGCCCATTGTGCACACGCATTAGCATCGTGGAACAACATGCTTTTGTTACTGGCTTATTGAATGGGATAATATGTGCCGGCACAGAGAATTGGATGCGTCATGCGACGCACCGGGCCGTCACGCTTGTCATCCTATGATCACACAAACAGGTTAATTTGAGCCGGACAAAGATCACTATCTTTGACCAAATGTTTCCACCTATAAAAGACTACCGTACTGACTGACTGGCAAACAACACACAGCATAAACCACTGAAACTAGAGACTTGAGGCAGACTCCTAGTGATGCATCAAAAAGAGACGTCCGCCATTCCCACAAGATAGAAAGCTAGCCAATGTTTTATTCTTTCGCAAGAGCGAAGCGGCGGGATAAGTCTAGTCGTCGATAGAGTTTGTTGGCATCACAAGCAACTTCGTATTAGTTGATCGTGAAAATAATTCGGTATCTTTCGCTTTAAAAGAAAGGAAGACACTGGCAAAAAAATAAAATTATTTACCTTTCCTTTTTTTAACGTTCGAACGTGGCCCCAGTTGGTGCTCATGAGGCCCCAATTATGGTCTCGCTCGACTAAAAATTAGGCTATAATATGACCATCGCGTTTCATTAAAGTACGTTTCTCTGCACAGTATCATGTATGGCGTATTGCTTTAATTAACACATGTTTAATGCATGCCACAGCGACTACAGCGAGCAAGTGGGCGGACCGGAGTGACTAATATGACTGGGGGAGAGCCCTTCAATCAGTCAGTATGACGCAAAGAAAGTCCAAACATGAGGGGTTGGGATTAGGCTATGTTTGCGTCCAATGCTGGTCAAGTCTGTTCTCTTGAACTATTTGTGTCCAACTGCTGGGCAATTCTGTCCTCTTGAACTACACATCTTCCTAAATGGAGCCATATGCGGCTTCTCGCTCTTTACCGCGTCCAAGTCGTCTCGCCATTCGCTTTGCTTTCGCTTTGCCTTGCCGCTTGTAACCATTGAGCAGTACCCACCATGTGGCTGATTGCTCCCATTTCTGTGGGTGCATCCAGCAGACATTCAGTCCAATCCCATGGTAAATAGAATATTATTGTTAAATTTTGGTTCTTAATTGAAACTTGATGTAGTAGCTGTGTAGTGCATTCTAGATCGTTCGATACAGAAAGTAATCCGGTATCAGGTCGATCGCTGCAGTCTGTGTCGCAAGACTGAGCGGCGCGTTGCACCGCCGGTGCCGTCGCCCGTGACGCTGTGCAACCTGACACGCTACTCTAGTTCTTCATTCTTGAAACGTTGCGGAACGCTGACAGTGCTTCGTCACCCCATACAATAGAGTTCTTCTCCACCGCTATCGTTGACACGTAGTGATTCAACAGAAGTCGCTCGAAAATGTACTTTGTGACTGCTACTTACACGGTTGTCAAACGCGGGTGTAGAATGTTACATAGTAATTATTATGTAATCTGTGATGGCGACGTGCTTTATCAACTGATCCCATCATAATCCACGTCACATTATCACATTACAAGGGTAACTGAGACGTGGACTTAAACTAAAATGCGCTTGGTCGAGTTTCTACAAGTATCCGCTCTCCTTCTAGGAAAGCGCATGCTTACTGTCAGCATACCACCTAGTGGATAATACGCAGTTTATATGACAGTAAATTCGTCAACTTTAGAAAGTTCGAAATTGTAAAGCTCAAAAAAACGTTAAAACCAAAATCGTATCGATATCGTTTTGCTTGAATAACTGATACGTCTATGAGATTTTTAGGCCGAAAAGATACTCAGTAACGTGGGCGATGGCGGGTTCATTGACGCTCTAATTCCGTCATGATGCATGCATTTGATTTCGGTTGATATGTTAATACAGGAGCACAACAGTTGTTAATTGTGCCGGGGCTTTGTTCCCGCGTCCGCTCTGACATCACTGGGCTGAGCAGCTTCCATTATGCGCCCGAGTTAAGGGTCAAGAAACTGCCCCTATTCGATTTGTCAGCACGCCGAAACCATGTCAACACTCAGCATGCTGACAAATGATTTAATTAGTATATAAGATAGCTAATAATTAGAATTAAGACATTACTGTTTTCTTTTAGAACCTAGTGGTTACTCTGTTGGATTAAATAAAGTATTTTTTAATAAGAAGTCCCGGATCAAGTACTTATTTGGCGCAGCCGTTAGGATTCCCATCGCTGATCTTTCTACGTCACGGGCACATTTCTGGATCGTGTCGTGGGGGTCACCTTACGTTTCAACGTTTCAACGGGAACAAACGAACAAACAAATTTAATAAGTCATCCACGAGGGACTGGCCACAGCAGTGTTCCAGACAGTAATCCAACCTACAGGAGCAAATGGGAGTAGCAGCGGATCTGTGAGTAAATCTTTTCACCATCCCTTATTGCTTTCCTTTATTTTTCACTCTTGTAATATATTACGTGTTTGTGTAATCATATCTTACGTAAACATTAAGTGTGTCAAGCGATCAAATTTCACTGGCATATAATTTAGATTAATTAGAGAAAAAGGATAAATTTTTTTTTAGTAAAATGGAGTCTGTCGTACATGTACCCGGGGAAATGATTAAATTCATCCCGGTATTTTCAGGAAATGCCAGGAAATTGACTTCATTTATAAAAAAGTGCGAGTATATTTTAACAAATTTTAAAGGTAATGAGAATGAGGCCCAAATGACATATTTATTTCATGTAATTACTAGTAGGCTAGATGGGGAAGCCGCAACCCTTGTCGGGGAACGAGATCAGATAGATTCCTGGTGCGAATTAAAGCAATTGCTGACCCAGCACTTTGGAGATCATAGAACAGAGGATTATCTTGCTATGGAACTTGACGCGTTAACCATAAATAGGGGGGAAAGTTATGAAGATTTTGCCACTAGAATACAGAATATCAGAAGTCTTCTATTAGCGAAGGTATCGGAAACTATAATTGACCCCAGTATTCGCGCGGCGAAACAGCATATTTACGGACACGCGGCATTTAAAGTATTTTTGTATAGTCTCCCGCCTTATTTAGGTAGATGGGTGCATATGCGAAAAGCTTCAACCCTCGAGGGAGCTCTGGAGATCGCATTGGAAGACCAAAAATTTCAAACAACTTTTGACGCGAGGAAAAACTCGCGAATAAATAAGAACCCGAGAGCAGGTCTTCCTAATTACAGTAATAACTATCCCAATCCCTCCAGGCCGAACTACTCGCAAATGCAACAAAATACACCAGGGTCAAGTACCCCTAACAATAATTATAATAATTTTAATTCTTTTGGAAATTCACATCAATTTAGAAATCCCCGTCAGTATAATCAATCCATAAATTATCGTAATGAAAATCGCGGACAACAGTTCAATCAACCGTCAGGGATGCATCGTCAGCAGCCCGCGGGCAACGCTCCGCGTATGTTACATAATAATGTAGCACCAGTGGCATCGGGTTCCAACACCGACGTCACAATGCGCACCGTCGCTTCACGACGACTTAATTATACTGATAATGAATATAACGTAAATACACAGCAAGGAGGGTCAAGTTCGTACTCAGACGAACCCGTAGAGGAAACATTAGAAAATTTTTTCCTCAGGGCCTCCACAATAGGGAACAGGTAGTTTTGAACTATAATAAACGCCTCAATTTACCACATATTAGAATACCCGAATTAAATTCCGTTTTTATGATCGATACAGGGAGTACTAGATCGTTTATAAGTCCCGAAGTAGCAAATAAGTATTACGATAACTGCAAACAGCAGGAGCGGTTCGAGGTAGTGAGTACCCACGCGTCTAGTAAACACAACGAAGTGGTTAATATTACTCTGCCAAAAATCTTTCGAACACATGAAAAATACAAGTTTTATGTATACAGTGTGGACGAAAGATATGACGGATTAATTGGAAGCGACCTGTTAAAACAACTACAGGCTAACATTGATATGAAAACACAAATGTTGTTTACAAAGAACACGGAAATTCCGATTATTTATACGCCACCAATGAGAGAGACATATCTTTTGCCTCCTCGTTGCGAGCTACGGGTTAAACTTCCAGTTAATCTTTTAAAGGGCGAAGCTATTTTGAGTTATAAGGAATTTGGCAAAGGGATTAGAATGCCCTCCGCTTTAGTATCGTGTGTAGATGGGTTTGCTTATACGGTTATTCAAAATAGTACTGATATGGAACAGACTATGGTAGTTACGGCCCCATTTAAGGTAGAAAGCTATAATAATTCAGATATTAACGTTAATTATTATGATAGTAGTAGTGATAGGATAGAGAACATACTTACAGACAATTTAAAAAAAAAACTTAGGTTTGAGCACATGAATAATGAGGAAAGGCAGGTCATTGAAAATATATGTAAGGAGTATAAAGACATTTTCTACTGTGAGGACATACCCCTGTCATTCACAAATCAGGTCAAACATAGAATACGTACCAAGCACGAGGACCCAATTCATATCAGAGCTTACAGATTGCCACCTTGCCAGACAGCCGAAATAAAAAAACAAGTGGATAAGATGTTGAAGGATAATGTCATTCAGGAATCCCACTCACCCTGGAGTGCACCGGTACATCTAGTACCTAAAAAGCTAGATGCATCCGGTGAAAAGAAATGGAGAATGGTAGTAGATTACAGACGACTTAATGACATTACAGCAGACGATAAATATCCATTACCAAACATAAGCGATTTATTCGACATGTTAGGCAAGAGCATGTATTTTACAACACTAGACTTAGCAAGTGGATACCACCAAATTGAGGTCCAAGAGGAAGACAGGGAGAAAACAGCTTTTAGTACACCATTTGGGCATTTTGAATTTAACAGGATGCCATTTGGACTAAAAACCGCGCCAGCCACTTTCCAGAGGGCTATGAATAACGTATTAAAAGGGCTACAAGGCTTACATTGCCTTGTATACCTGGACGACGTTATTATATTTTCAAAAAGCTTACAAGAACATGCTCAAAAATTAAGGGCTGTTTTCGAAAGATTCCGTGAAACAAATTTAAAAATACAGTTGGATAAGTCGCATTTTCTTAGAAAAGAGGTATTATATCTAGGCCATACCATAACCAGCGAGGGTCTGAAACCTAACACAGACAAAATTGATGCCATTTTGCACTACCCTATACCTAGAACAACTACAGAAATCAAAAGCTTTCTGGGGTTGCTAGGTTATTACAGAAAATTCATTAAGGACTTTGCCAAAGTAACTAAACCCATGACTTCATGTTTAAAAAAGAAAAGTAAAATAATTATTGACGAAGAATACAAAGATTGTTTCGAGAACTGTAAAAAACTCCTTACCAATGCACCACTATTGCAATACCCGGACTTCAATAAGGAGTTCATTCTAACGACTGATGCATCAATATGTGCTCTAGGAGCAGTATTGTCGCAAGGACCAGTAGGGTCCGACAAACCAGTAGCATATGCAAGCCGTACGTTGTCAGACACGGAGACTAGGTATAGCACGATAGAAAGGGAACTTTTGGCCGTGGTTTGGGCGGTAAAACATTTCAGGCCCTACCTTTATGGTAATAAGTTCACTATTTACACAGACCATAGACCGCTGGCCTGGCTATACTCTCTTAAAGAGCCCAACAGTAAACTCACCAATTGGAGGCTGCGATTAGAGGAATACGATTTTGATATTAGATATAAAAAAGGTCCTCAAAATACAAATGCAGATGCATTATCCCGTGTAAAAATCAGTCCAACAGGAAACATACAAATAGAAGATAAAGAAGTAAAGGTCCACACGTTGGACGATGATGATGTATCAATGAAAGTTAATGTAGATAAAGAAGATGATTTTAATCTAGACGAATTTGTAAAAGAAAAAGCAACAGAGATGCTGGGATCAGATGAAGATAAGGAAGTAGAAGAAGAACCAGAAATAATTGAGCTGTCAGATTCAGTTGCTTCCAGTGATGTGACTATGCAGAGCCAGAGAAGTTACCTATCAAGACAAATAGAAATTTCTGACTCCGATGATGGTGCTACTGCTCACTCAATTTCAAATAGGGAACACGAAGGTATTCCCATACTAAACGAAGCCATAGATACGAAACCAAGACAAATTTTAGTCTTTACGTGGCTCCAAAATAAAATAAGCGTTACGGAAATAGATGACAAGAAACAACACGTTATTCAAGTACATATGCCGTTAAATAATGAAAAATTAGTAAAAGAATTCCTAAAGGAATACATTAATCCTAAGTACAAATATTTTATCTATTTTGAAGATTCCTCATTTCGTAAGTTATTCGCGAACGTAATTACATATCTATTTAAGAAAAATAAGTTAAACTTAATTGAGTGTACAGAAAGGGTAGTAAACGTATCAGGTGACGAGCATGATCAGAGACATCTGATATCGCGATACCATGAAGGAAAAACGTGCCATAGAGGGATCAGGGAAACCCTCACAAAAATTAGGAGACATTATTGGTGGCCCAACATGAAGGAAACCATTTCTGCCTATATTAATAGCTGCGAACAATGTAGGAAAATGAAGTATGAAAGGAAACCCATTAAACCTTTCATACAGCTCACTCAAACTCAAAACGCACCGTTCCAAGAGGTATTCATGGACCTCTTATACATAGAAAGTAAATATTATTTGACTATAGTAGATGCATTTAGCAAACTGGGGCAAGCCATTGACATCTCCAATAGAAGTACACCCGTGGTGGTACGAGCATTAATTAAATATTTCTGTATGTACGGTATTCCAAGTAAAATTAACAGCGATTCTGGAGCGGAGTTCAATAATGAACTGATAAAAGAACTTATGTCGTTATATAAAATAAATTTACACATAGGAACCCCGAACAACCCCAACTCTATGGCTATTGTAGAAAGGTTCCACTCTACGATCATAGAAATATACCGTTTAGCGAAGTATGAGAAAACGGAACTAGATGCAACATCTGTAATGTCATATGCTATCATGGCATACAATAATACAATTCATTCTGCAACCGATTGCACTCCATTCGAGATAGTATTTGGACAGACTGATTCAGGAAACGTTTTTGACATCGATAGGGAACGGTTTATTGCACAGAAATTATTACAGGACCATAGGAAAAGACTAAAGGTCCTATACGAATACATAGCAGATAAACTTACAGAAAACAAGGTAAAGGTAAGAAATAAAAAAGGGGGCGAAGATCCCCCAGTTGTTAAACAGGGCGATGAAATATTTATGAAAAACACCAGAACAAGAAAAGCCAAAGAACTACCCCGCTATGAAAAAGCAAAAGTTATAGGAGAACCGGAAAGGAACATTGTACCGGTACAATTAAAGAAAAGGAAAACTAGAGTAGCGCTAAAAAATATTAAACGACCTCCACAGGTGGTGCTGGATGATGATGCTGGCCCTAGCAGACCAAGGAATAAGCCTGAAGGTCCAGAATCTCGAGCAGAATCCCGGGATAGCTCCGATGAAGATAGGTACAGCAGTAGTCAAGAATAACCAATGGACTATTTTTAAGACAATAGACTTAGATTCAATTAGGATACAGGTAGAAAATAACTATGGGGAATATATTAAGTTAAGGAATATAGTTAATAAACAACCAGAACTAAGACGGGAATTTTTCGCCATTAAAGCACATATAGAAACATTCGTAGAATTAACTAGAGATAGATTACAGCAAATTTTACCATCCGTGCGAGTAAAAAGAGGAATCCTAAACCCATTAGGCTCACTAGTTAAAATTATTTCAGGGAATTTAGACAACGACGACGCTCTAAGATATAACGACGAAATAAACCAATTAAAACGGAGAGAACATCTAATCGAAAGAAAGACATCTTTAATGCAGAAAGCTTTTGACAAATTAATTAACATATCCGATACCATTAATTTAAATGTAAATCATTTACACTACAAAACTTCGCAAATAGAAACTTTAACACAAAATGAAAATAAACTCGCCAACTTAATTTCTGTACTCAATAGTATGTATCAGATTCTTAATAACTTTCGAACTATTTTTAGCACCATTCAAGATGTTGAATCAGCAATTGCATTTAGCAAACTCCACACATTGCATCAATCCATTATAAATTCAACGGAATTGTATGAGATATTAAAGACCGTAAATAAACACGCTCAGCTGTTATATCCGGTTACAAAAGATAACTTAGTTAAATTAGAAACAAACATTATCCTTAAGTCTTTTGTGAATAATTCAACGTTAGTTTTTATTTTAGAAATACCTTTAATCGATAGTAACACGTATATATATTACAAGGTCATACCGATCCCTATTTTTAACCCCACCCAACAAATATCCTTCATTATCAATCCACAGTACCCCTACCTACTGGTGAATAGATTGAAATACAGGTCCCTTAGAAGCCCCTGCGAAAAGATCGAGGAAGAAAGATTCCTGTGCACGGAAGAGGCTGTAGAACAGTACCCAGGAACAACCTGTATCGAGCAACTCATGCAGCTCACCAACAACTACACTGCGTGTCAGCAAAAGGCGGTTCAAATCGAAGAAACCCGTGTCTTGAGAATCCTCGATGGAACCTGGTTGATATACTCAAGAAAAGATATGATAATATCCGAAAGCTGTAACAACGAGATTCACAAACAAGTTCTACGAGGCACCTTTATCATAACACCGAGCCCGAGCTGCGAAGCACAACTAGGGAATGTCATCATTAAAACCCCGACTAACACAACTATCAACAGGATTTCAACCCCACCAGTACATCTACCAGAGCTAAGAAATATCATCCAAGAAACAAAACAGATGGACCTACGGGGAGTGGACTTCAGTGAAGTTAAGGACCTGTTCCACAGTGCCATTACTATGGATGAAGACTTCGGGAACTCAAATTACATAATCAGTGACCAAATAAGCATAGGGACTTTGTTACTATATGTAGGTGTCATAGTGTTAATATTTAGTTTTGGTAGTTATAAATTGTATAATAAAATTTTATTACAGCGGAATTCTCTGAAGGCTTCATCGTCACCCTCAGATAATTCCTCACTTAGGGAGGGAGGAGTTAAGGGTCAAGAAACTGCCCCTATTCGATTTGTCAGCACGCCGAAACCATGTCAACACTCAGCATGCTGACAAATGATTTAATTAGTATATAAGATAGCTAATAATTAGAATTAAGACATTACTGTTTTCTTTTAGAACCTAGTGGTTACTCTGTTGGATTAAATAAAGTATTTTTTAATAAGAAGTCCCGGATCAAGTACTTATTTCCCGCGCCCGCGCCTGCGCTGCGACCCTCGGAATTGGATCTCGATTGTTCTTTTCCCTTTTGAGAGAAGAAATTGATGCATTGAGTCTCAATTGGCTCGGTAACCTAGTTAGGCGTGCAGTCAAGTGATAAAGCATTGACAGCTGAACTGAAGTTAATCTTAATTCGAATGTGTTTGCGTTTTACCACTATTGTTTTCTAACTTAAACTTATCTTTATACAGAATACCAATCGAGTTTTTTGCTGATATTTGTTGGTGCTTTCCGCTAAACAAAATAACAATTAAGATTACCCTTATATTACGGGTTTCATTGATTTTCTTACTTAATTAAGCGTATCGTCCTTCACATTATTGCAAATTAGATTTGTAAAACTTGCTCAATCAAACTGACAGGCGGATACTTTTATCGTGGGCATGGTAAGGGCGGTGCGAAATGTGTAACAATAACACAACTACTATCGACGTGGTCGTAAATCGGTTACTAGTTACATACTAATAGTCAATGTTTAACCCACACAAGCTTACGCGATCCATTTTGAAAAGTCGAAACGGCTTGCATTAAACGGGACTTGCATTCGGATTGTTAGCCGGACTGCCAATTGCAGCAAATTGCGCTCCAAGAGGGGCTACCACTTGCTCGGTGCGCCGCATTTGGCCTCCAAACTGGACCACTGTCGCTTTCTACCCATACTCGATACATTCGCAAGAAGTACACATTTCTTTTCGCGGAATCCTTGGACATAGGCCTCATAAAACGGCACACGTTATGCCAATGTTGGCTTTACTTATCAGTGATGTAAAGTTTACTCTCCGTTTATTCGCATGATGTCATCCCCTAAGGCTTTGGCAAACAATGGTAAGGTATCGAATAATCCTGCGCTAGCGCATAACATAACGGTACCATTGTGCGCGATCGATGGCGTATGATAATGGCGCGACGTGCCGCGCATGTGCGCGTGATTGTATGCCACCACAAGGCTGTCCGCTCCCCTTTATTTTCACCTCTCTGCAAATAAACAATCGGTTTTCTTCCATCGATGCCCTGGTTTCCTAGCAAACAATGCGTCTGCACTAATACCAAGGTGATCTAAGAGTATGCCCACACACTTTGCTAATTGTTGATCTTGATAATTTTTATTCAATTAATACATTCATTGTAAAATATACACTTTAATAGACATTGAAAGCACAACAAAAAGGTATTGAAACCCACTAACGTGTTTGTGTACTGTTCTTAATTGTTTTAAGCTGACCTTTTGCTTCGCCTACAAATGCTCTAGTTCTACAAATCATAATATCCAGTCCTATAGAACATTAGCTTTCCAACATTCCATTTAATTTGGTTATCTTTTGAAACTGCGAGCGCGTTTGCCGGCTGGCGAAAGATAAAGCCTTATCACCGCGTATTGTTGACACTTCATTGGTCAGGAGAGCTTGGTTTTGGGAGATTGCAGCGGCATTATTACAAAAGGTGTTCAATAATCTCATATCCAATTCTCTGAACCTCTCGCCCTGTGAATGCCTGATGAGGGGTTATGTCGTTCTGAATGCACATTGCTCGTGTCAATTCTCAGAGTTTGAGGCGACGATCGCGCAGCGCGGCCACGGCGCGCTGTCTTACACCGGGCGGTGGGCGGCGGACGCGCTTCCTCCTTACGCCGAGGATACAGGTATCCTGCGCCTGACCTTCCTGTGCCGTCCGCTAACTGCGCCGGTTGTCGCCTCAGACCTTCCTGCCTTCCCTGTGGTGTCGGTTCTATTCTCACGGTCTCCATTGTCGCTCAATAAACTTACGCATTGTTGACTCGGCTTCGCGTGATGTTGTCTTGTGCGAGTATGTAATCATAAGTCGATTTGTCCGCCGTCCGTCGCTAAATGTTCTCGCTTCCTACACTTTCACTCGCCACGTAATAACTAGATTACCTGTTTATTATATCATTCCGGAGCCTTAACATTGTAACTGGTTTGGTTTATGTCTATATTTGTCATTGGGATGACCATAAAAGCTGATAACGCGCGCGTATCGGTACACCGAGGTCGCGACGCTGAGTTATTTCAATAATTGTCTAGTATTGACATATTGATGGCAGGACTCCGCTGACTTTGATCGGCGCTTTGTTTACCGTGCGTTATCATGTGATACTCATCTGCCTTGTAAAAGCATGCCGTCGGAGACTAATTACCTCTATCGGCGTATGAACTATTTACATGACATCATTTGCGTATTCCATATCCTAGTTCACGCGACCCTTAGCATCATAGAGTATATCCGGTACCAGCTGAAAACACCGATAGACTGTCAAAGACTTAATGGTTATTTGTTCTGAAATGCATATTTTTGACATTAAGAGACGATACTATCACCAATTCATTTATTTGACGGTCGAAGCATTTTACACCTCCACTGAACGTAGATAGTTTATTAAAGTTTGTCGTGATCGGTAGAGAGTATACGTATACAGCGCTCTAAGAGGTTTTTAATTAAGTAATTAACTAAGGGTCCGCATGCATCTCTGGAAAGTCTAGATATAATAATGATGAAATATGTTTCAATGCCCATGTAATTTTGGTACTTTACATATTTTTCACGATATGGTAAAGGTCACAGGATCACTTGGATGCGGCAGCGCAGTGCCAATTGTTGTGGAACTATTTGGGGGTGGCTTGTATCCAGCAGTGAACGTCTTTTGGCTAATACGAGTATTATGATGTTACATAATAATTAAAGTTTATTTTCTTTGTCTTGCTTGTGCTACATAGTAGTAGTCGGTTTTCTTTGGAAAAAAATACTTTGTGCCAAGTTTCTGGGAGCGCATTATTCTTAGCAATGATGGTATTTTCGAAAGCGCTGATAGTATAGAAACTAGACATTTGAGAGGCCTTTGTGGCCTTCTTATAGAATAAAAATGTTTTGATTCTGGCGGCCTGCAACTTCGTCTGCGACCCATAGCTTATGTTAAACAGAAATAGTGTAGCTTTCTGTTAGCGAATAATTTTTAAGAATCGGTTTAAAACTTCCAGAGATTAGATACCTACTCCACTCATGCAAACATTACAAAAAACACAAAGTTTTCCTCTTGTTACAGTATAGTATAGATGAAGACGAGTTTGTGCAATTTTAATGGACTTCTTGTCCATATACTTATACGAGGAATGTAGCTCGTTTTGCAACACGTCACTTCCTAGGTTGTGGTTGTGGTTGAGGCGCGTATATCGCATTTTTACAACAACACTAACGACTGACAGCGTCGCAGCTGGCAGCTGGTCCAACGTGGTCTACGGACCGCCGGACCAGACGGGCGGGGCGGCACGGCATGCGACGGATCGATTCGTCTACTTTTGGAATAAACCGCCTGCACACTGCAGTACAGTCTGGCTGGCTACGTCATACTATAAACTAACAAACAATGCCGTGACACATGGCTCAAAGTACAAGTATACATAATGGTCACAGAACTAATAATTAGAGGAATAGAAATACTATCGTGTGTGTGTGTCTTTTTCCAGAATCGATATCGCCAAATTTTGCCTCTCCTACGCTTCGCTCGTACCTATAATACCACTTTCTCAAAATACCTAGGTACTCATTACCTATTTCACCTCATTTCTAGCCTACCAGATTCTCGTTACACCACATTACAAAATCGAAGATTACTCAAGGAAGTGATTGTATTATTTTTGACATGGGAATGAAATAAATAGGTAATGTAGTATTTTAGGCACGAGCGCTGCGCTCCTCTCTCTTACATTAGTAAGCACACAGGCACACATTAACTTTATAAGTTTTTTTAAGTTTTATCGTAACTAACATAAAATATAATGATTATGAGCCACGAGCTTGAAATAAACGAAAAATCAAAACGTTTATTCTGCAAGTAGGCCGCAAAGGGCTCTTTTACATGTCAATTTTTTTAAACTACCAGCGCTTTCGTAAGGACCATCATTGCAAAGAAGAATGCGCCGCAAGAAACTTGGCAGAAAGTCATCTTTTCAAATTAAAATATAATAAATACGTTAAACGTTTAAACGTTAATTTAATTTGATTTAATTAGGCAGGCATTAGCGCAGAGGTTTTTTAAGAAAGAAAGATAAATGAACAACAAAAGAAAATAAATAAACAATCCATACCTGCCTATCCATACTAACATTTTAAATGCGAAAGTGGGTCTTTTTGTTTGTCTGTTACCGCTGAACCGATTTGGAATAAAATTTGGTATAGCTCGGGAAAGGACGTAAGATGGTTTTTTTTCCCGGAAAATTGCATTCCGCTCGGGATAGCCATAATCGAATTCTTCGCAGACGGATTTGCGGGCATCGGCTAGTAAAAAATATAATCAATTTAACAACTTAAAGTACCTACAGAAAGGCGTGGACTAGGGTAGTGGATCATCTTCTTTGTCATGTGTTGTGTTCTCATATTTTTTAGTAAATTACGGCACCCACCAATAAAATATAATTCTTTTTGAACCACAATTTTGAAAGCAATTAACTTTGTCTTAGGTGAAAAAATAAATATCCATGGCTTTGAACCATGTAGGCGCCACGCGTTTATATTTCGTGTAACGTTTCTAATCTCTTATTGGTTCTGTGATCGTGACACATAGCGCAGAGTACATGTATGTTTTCATTATCATGGTAGTCTTCCTTAAGGTCGGTCGGTATAAATACGAACGCTAAGCTATATGTATGTAGTATGCTTACGTAATTGAAATAGAGGTATGTTTTAAAGTAAAACTGTTTTAAGACCTTGAACTTTCAATATCCAGATGTTTTTGATCGAGTAATAATATGTACCTATGTATTTTATAGTTTAACATCTATCAACAAAAACAACGAGAATAGATAAATCATGGATTGTTTTATTAAGTTTATTGTTAATTTATCTATCCATTTCGCGCAAAAAATGTATCGTGGATAAAGACATGTACAGTCCGCCTCAGAAGTTGGTGAACACTTTAGTACTTTGTCGCAATAATCAGTTATACTGTGAGTGAAAGTGGCAAAGTACCTACTATAGTGTTCAGCGACTTCCGAGGCCGACCGTACTTATAACAATATTAAACAGTCACTTTTTTCATAATCTCAAAATATCAATTTTACAAACCTAGATCATTGCAACATCTTTGATTGGCAACATATCAGAAATTAGTCAAAATCGGTTAACGTTTAGGGATCGTAAACCGTTATCACCATTTGTATGTAATAGCTATTTTTCTCTTTTACTTCGCAATTTTCTTAACAGTAATTAATTAGTAATCGCGGGTGACTCAAGCGCAAGTCACACAGAAGAGACGCAGTCGGTCGGCGTCGTTTGTTCACAGGGCGCGTCTCCGCCCCGGCCACGTCTCTTCTGTTCGCTTTGGATCGCGACGCTTCTATTCATTTACATAGTATGAATACTGATTCATGGGCCCCCGTCCCACGTCTCTTCTGTGTGGCTTGCGCCTAAGCCCGGTAGCGCACGTCCGAGTGGACCCGAGCACGTGTCGCTATTTGTGCGCGCGCGCTGTTTGTTTGCGTGTCTTGTCGTGGGCGACGCATGCGCGCGACAACACCAATTTGCTCAATTCGCCGGCTGCTTGATTTATCGCCCCACCAAGGTTAACCATTAAACACTACAGTAATATGCATCGAACTGAAAAGTCGGAATTACTGTCGCTAGATCAGGATCTATTTCACTCAAAAATGAATTAGTGCCTATGAATCATATGTGTTAAATACCTATACTTAAATATTAATGCTCCCTAGCAGCACAGAAACAGCGGCTGAAACGCCCGTGGAATCACTCTTATAACAATTTAAATAATCGGACTTGGAAAATATTACGTAATTGTGAAACTGGTAGGAACGGTAGGTATACATAAATCATTTATTAATTGTCAAGACTGTTGATACTTCTTGCAAGTACTTAATATAATGCCATTAGTAAAATCAATTATAAAAAAAAACACGTAACAAATTAACCCTGAGTCGTTCAAACAATACATATACATATAACATTATTTATAGACTTTGAGTTACTGGGAAGGCTACTGTTCAACAATTTCACACTTCGGCATCATACACCGTTTGAAGCATTTCAGCGTCATCAGCAGTCAATTGATTTGTTTTTATCGCGTCAGTCTGACCTACATCTTCTTGCCCTTGAATCAGCAATTTGTAACGCACTGTGCGTAAGAATATCGATTAAAAAACTATTACTCGTAGAACAATGAGTGGTGAAGTAAAAAATATCGATAAGAAGTGTGTTTGAATGAATGCGCGACCTCGCGCGAGATAAAAGCCCCGTTGACCGCGGGCCGTGCGGCAGGGCTGCCTAGCTGTTTAGTTAAACGCTCTAAAGAGAACAAAATAAACATTGAATCTAACCGAACCCATTACTTTCTTGCATTATACTTGCAACAAGCGTTTTTTTAATTCAATCATGTCTTTTTAAATCTTTTATTTATGTTTAAATTTTTAGTAAGTATTATTCGTATTCTGCTTAGCAAGCTCTTTCATTTGTTACCCATATCGTAGTAGTGCTAAAAATTAACTATCCGCCATCTTGGGCGTTTCGGATTTAGTTTAGAGTGACGTCACTAAAATAATCATGCATCTAAACTAAACGTGTATCTACGCAAAATTTCAGCTCAATCAGTTGCGAATAAGTGCTTTAAAATTCAGTTTCAAGATTTGACCTAACAAACAGCCTAACCAACTTTGGGGGCGGCAGGCGTAAGCGTTTGCCTTTGGAATCCAAAAGTTTAATGGTTACTTGACCTGAAATGTGTTTTTAACACAATCATTTTTAATTATTGTGACATTGGAAGACATCTCCAATATTTTTATTTTTTATTTTTTCCTTTTTAATTTTTTTTTTTTGACGGTGGAAGCATTCTACACTTCCACTTAACGTAGATATAGTTAAGATGTAGGTATTGTTTTAGTTTTTTAACTAAGGGACCCAATACATCCCTGTATTGTTTTTTTTTATATAATTATTTTTTTTATTTACTTAATTCTATATTTGTATGATTTTTTTAATTTGTAATTTATTATATTTTAATTTGAAAAGATGACTTCCTGCCAAGTTTCTTGCGGCGCATTCTTCTTGGCAATGATGGTCCTTACGAAAGCGCTGGTAGTTTAAAAAAAATGACATGTAAAAGAGCCCTTTGCGGCATACTTGCAGAATAAACGTTTTGATTTTTGATTGATTTTGAAACATATTATAAACAAACATTGAAAGTTAAATAAAAGCTTGTAAAAATTGCAATTAGCTGTGAACGGCACTCTATCTCCACACGTAATCTCTACAGAGTTTCTTATACTATACAACCCATAAAAGCAAGTGTCTGTAACGGATGCATATCATATTCCGCATCCTGCGAGCGTCAGTATAGCCCGATGTGCAAGTCGAGTGTTTAGCTAAATGGGCAAGGATAGTGGCGAATCATCTCTGCTGGCTAATTTGAAAGATAGAGCAGGCGCTAGAGGTTGTTGAGTATGCAAAATGTGAGGACCGAATTCCATTCGATTTGAGTTAAGAAAAGCTCAAAGTGTAATAATGTGGATCTTGCCAGTCAATTTTTTGGTCGATATTTTTTTTAAATACCCCCTATTTTTACCCCTTATTTTTTATTCTCGTCTAACTTTATAGTGTGGGGTATCGTTGGATAGGTCTCTTAAAATAATTACGAGGTTGTTAAGACATACAGTGATCCGTTTGCGAAATATTCAACTTTAAAGTGTTTTTTTTTTTGTTAAAATCGAGCGTCCCCTTCCCACTCTAAAAGCTAAACAGTTGGTTTGAAAATTTTGAAAAAATTCATGATGGAAGTAAATATATTAAATTTACAAGAAAAACTATAACGGCTAATTTTTCTTGAGAATTAATAGTACTTTAAGAGTAAATAGCAGCCTGACCCCTGCTGGCGCCCTGCTGGCGCCTGTACAGGCGCTAGAGGTAGTTAAATATGCAAAACGTGAGGACCGAATTCAACCAATGGATTTGAGTTAAGAAAAGGTTAGGATTAATAATGTGGATCTTTCCAGTCAATTTTTTGGTCCATTTTTTTTACCTATTTAACGATTCCCCACACTATAAAGTTAGACGAGAAAAAAAAATAAGGAGTAAAAATAGGGGGTAAAAAAATGGTCTAAAAAATTGACTGGCAAGTCCACCACATTATTAATGTTTGACCTTTTCTTAACTCAAATCCATTGGTGGAATTCGGTCCTCTAGCGCCTGCTCAAAGATACTATACTTCGTTTTTTTTAGCATTAAAGAAGGTAAGCGATCTTGACGGCTCTTTCTATTGAAAAACACTTTTTTTAAATAAGTCACAGCTAATATGTAACAATTTGAAAGGAAATTAATAATAAATATGGTCATTTAGGTACACTCTTTTGGTTTCACAAGTACCTAGGTACCTAATAATTACTATTTTTTTAAAAGCGTTTTTCTATAAAAAGACTCGTCAAGATTGTTTACCTTATTTCTAATGTTAAAAAAAAAACGAATCATAGTCGGAAATTAGAAGTATTTATTTTGCTAAGACGCTGTCAACACTAACGTCGGCGCACACTGTCTATTTGTATCGGAGTAAACGAGATGCCGCTATTACTGGGCAGCCGGGTATATTGAAATTTATCGGGCAAATATTTAATTAAAAAAAAAACTGTGGATTATTTGTGAAATATGACTCGTTAGCGGTTTAGGTATGAATATGTTGACTTCATGTTTTTAATTGCAGACGCATACGCCAAAAAAATAAAGACATAGAACCGTTTAATGATGATTTTAAGACCTATCTTTGCAATTATTTTCTATCGAGCCGATTTCGTCCAATTATGTATCGAGTCTGTCCACGGTCTTTGAAATATGATGAATATTAACATATAATTTTTTTGATGTGCTAGAACAAGCAGTTTTTCTTAAAAAACTGTTTAAATGACATCAATTTCAACAAAATTAGGTGTTGTCAGCCTCTTAAGTAGAATACCGTTTTACAGGGTGTTACAGCATTCATGTCCAATGTATTCAGTCAGGCGTGCAAATGATTGTAATTAAATTAACTACAAATTATAACTGTAAAGAATACGAAATGCTAAAATAATAAAAAATACAAATTATAATAATTCCTAATTATGTACAACTAGCAACAGCCCGCGACTCCGTATGCGAACAACTCGTTTATCGCTATCCCGCGTGAGCTATGCAATTTTCCTGGATAAAAAGTATCCTATGTGTTATTCCAGGTTATAGGTAAACTATCTGCATGTCACATTTCATCACAATACGTCCAACCATTTTACCGTGAAAGAGTAACAAATACCCATACAACCATCAATACCTTTGATCAATTATCAATACAAACTTTCACGTTTATAATAGGTACTAGTAAGATGATATAATGCACAATTAATAAACAAAGGCAGTCAAACAGACAGAAAAAAAAGATTTATACAATCATCTTAATATTGCTTGAGATTCATTTTAGCACTATAAAAACATTTATTCAAGAGTCTGAGGCAGCGACTAAAAAAGTTTCCATTTATTGCATAATGCATTACATATTAAATCTTCGGATAAAATTGTCTTTGGCAAAATTAATGGTTTGTATGGTATGGGTCTTGAGTTCAAATCCAGGCTCGCACTTCTGATGCTAAAGAAACTGACTTTTCAAAGAGGTTTTATTTAAGCTCTTAGACTAAATTATGTGTAGGGTGACAACGATTTTAGTTAAAAAGTGACTTTCCAAATAACCATTATTTTAAAAAATAGACGTGTTGTTTCACGCATGGGCCGGCGCTCACTGCCAGCACGGCACGGCGTGTCATGGCAAAGGATTTTATTACTTATCAAGTTATTTTGAATCTTATTTCAATGAGTTTAGAATTCATGTTACTTTATTTCAATACCACGATGCCGCGACGTGCCGAGGGATGCTGCGGTATGACGCAACGCATAACCTGCCGTGCCATGCTGTGCCATGCCGTCAGTGAGCGCCGGCCCTAACTGCGAATTAAACGTAGTCACCAGGTCACCACCGAATACTGTTCTAGAAAAAATTGGTTCCTGATCAAAGATTAAAAATCATCGTGTATACAGTGGAGTTCCATCTCAAGTCTAATTTACACGAGTCAAGTGGGCGCCCACTTGCTCTCGCGCAGTTCCGCAGCTATTTGCGGCTGTGGACGGCTCGGGCTTGACCGGCGTCCGGTATCAATGGATGCGCCCGCGCCGCCACTGCACTGACGTTTCACGTCTTGCGAGTAAAGTTACGGAAAGCTATGCGGGTCGATAAATTACTTGTTTTACGGACGAAATTAATGAGCTACTGATAATGAGCCTGTTGGGGACATATTTAATGCTTTTGCATTGAGAGATAAGTCGTGGTAGCCTCGTGCCTTTCAAGTTCTCACAATGTTCTCGCTTATGAGTTTTTCGGAATTAATGCGCCAATTTAAGTTTAAAACACAAGCTTTACGGTAGAAAACATAGGTGACCTGCACACATCTCAACGTTTGTGAACTTGTGAGTTGAGTTCACAATCCACACTAGGCCCGCCGGAGCCTATCATTGTGAGAGGAAGCCTGTGTCCTGTGTCTAGCAGTGGGACGTATACAGAGTGCCCCAAAACTGAACGGTAGGCTACCGGGTGAGGGATCAAGTTAGTTATACCAGTTCTGAAAAAAAAATAAGAAAAAAATAATAATAAATAATAATAAATAATAGTGAAATATGTGGAGTCATATAACACATAATTTTTAGTATTAGATACTTCCAAAAGAATTTTCTATTATCGCTTAACCAAGTAGCATGCATTTTTTCTCATTTTTTACAGAACTGTTATGTTAGAGGTACCACCAGGATATCGTTGAGTTTTAGGTCACCCTGTTTAGGCCGGAGATGATGGTGAGGACATTCAGAAGGATCGATGGCAACCGCTTCCCCTGTATGACACGTTGTGCCCGTCAGTAGGTCATGCGGACAATTCTAGATTCTACTATATTTACGCCATTATTTAGTACTTGAGGCTGGTGCTACGCGATACGGACACTTATTAGCATGGTGTTAGTAATTTTCACAAGATGATGCGGTCACGTACCGACGCACGGGCGTATAGTCCACCAAATGAATTCCTTACCATTTTTATGACAGTTTCTATACCAGAAAAAACCGGCCAAATGCGAATCGAACTTCGTTCATCATTTCAGTCGAAATACACCCACCGCTGAACATTTGCGTCCCCCAAGGCGGTCCTACGCCATTTGCATCCAACGCGTTCCCGCAACCTTAAGTCGAAGCTCTATCTTATTGGCGGGATAACACTGCGTCTTCCAGTCGCACGGTCCGGTTGACCGATCTAGATGAAATTTAGTATGGAGTTAGTTTAGACCCTGCGAAATACCTACATATAGGACACTTTTCATCCCGGAAAATTGCTTAGCAGTTTAGCGAAAAACAAATTCTTCGCAGACGTAGTCGCGATAAATAGCTACTTTGTAATATTAGTAAAGTTATAGGAATTCCTTGGTCGAGTATACAAAGTGTGCGGGCCGGCAGCTTCCGCTCCGGTATGCAGCTACTGGCTATTTCCAATAACAATATGTGTTGATCCGGCATTGGCTTTGAAACGTGCTTCAGACACGCCAGGAAGTAACACGGGACTACGTTAAGTTTCACGGTCTTGCATGTTTGATATTCGTATCGCTGGTTGCTATGAAAACATCCTGAAATATCAAACCACACGTTACCTGTATCCTATTTTAGATTGTTTAGTTGTTCGCCAATGAGTACGTAGTGTAATTATAATAGGAAATATTATACGTCAATAAATCTCCGTTACTGTAAAATCGAACAAGCGGCAACTTGGCATTGCTTTCCACTAAATGCCAAGGTTTATCGATTTTTTTCCGGGTGCATTAATTGCTTCACCGTCATGATATAAAGTACTCATTACATTCGGTTAATAATGTTTGAAAGATATACAAATCGTTGTTGTATTTAATAATGTTCGAAAGTAATCATCATCGTCGTCATATCAGCCAAAAAACGACCACTACTAGACAAAAGCTTCCCCCAAAGAGTTTCACAACGATCGGTTCTGCGCTACCCTCATCCAACTGGTTACACGACCTTTGTGAAGCCAAACGAATGTAATATTTTGAGTTGTGAGTTGCGTAATTTTGGTTTGATGCAAGTCTTATTTGTGTAAAACTCACTATGCGTCGTCGTCGCGTGTTGGCCTCCCCTTACCAGATCGTCGGTCCATCCCACGCTATGTCTTCCGGTTCACGGTCATCACTCTAGAACCTTCCTGCCCCATCGGCCGTCGGTTCTACGAGCAATGTGCCCTACCTGGCTCTTAAGTCTGGCGACTATCCCAGCTACGTCAGTAACTTTGGTTTTCTTGCGGATCTCCTCATTTCTGATTCGATAATGCAGGGAAACTCCGAGCATAGCTCGCTCCACGATCGATATACAAGTGTTTCAAAATTAATCCGCAATATATCAGCAGGTGATTTTGTTAGTTTTACTAATGCTGTGATAGGCCACAATAGCGAGAGCTCTCTTAAGTTAGGTATGGTTTTTAAGATATTTTTAAATACCACATTGACATTGGTCGTGCGGACCTTGTATTGTAATGAATACTCAATGCCTATGTCTATTCGAACACTAAGGCTGTCACATTCAACTACAGGCTATTGAGTAATTTAAATACACAGCTCTATTACAAAAATGAAAGAATTCATCTTCGCTAAACCACACGTCGTCACGTTCCAGGAGGCGCGTTCGAGGGCGTGGAAGACCAAGTGTCGCCGTTCGGCTACGGCCGCGGCGAGGGCGTGGACGCCGGCCACGGGGACCCCGAGTGGATCTGCAGCCGCGAGAAGCCGCGCTACGACAACATGTTCCAGGGGCTGAACCCTGTCGACGGCAAGGTCACCGGTGCCGGTACGTGCCCCCCACAGGACCAGGGACCCGCCTGGCGCGCGCTGCTCGCCTGCACCACCCAGGCCTCTCTCCTCACCCAGCTCTGCGGCACTCTGCAACACTCTCCCCAACTCCACAGACTCACTGACGCTTTAGCTGTCTCCACGCAGAACTGCAACATGATCGCTCAATACTTGGTGAGCGAGCCAAGCGAAGCCATGTCGTCCGGCGTCTCTATCCACAGCTTGCCCGAGTCTCGCTTCTCCGCGTACGCCCCCAGCAGACCCGACTCCCCCGCCACGGAACCCGTCGCCAGCGACTCCAGCAACACCTCTGAAGAATCAGCACCGATGTACAATCTAGATTTAAAAGAAGAATCCAACTTCTTTCAACCGATCGTACAATCGATCAAGTTCATACTTTTATTGCTCTTAAACATCGTAACGATATCGATAACGATAGAAATTATGTTTCTAACGGTAGCATACGTGTTTACTGGGGAACCGTTCTTAGAGTTCGTCGTAGAGAGATCGCCTCAGTCATGGCTGGAAGCCTCGAAGGCGCTGGCGTTCGGACCTGAGCAGGAGTTGGTGAGGATCAACTCGTTTTACAATATCTTCACAAGAAGCAACTTTGTCAAGGTGCTGAAGCGAATAACAAGTAGCTTGGCCTCGACGCATAATAACTAAACCGAGTTATAATTGTAAGATTGCTTTTGTTAAATAGTTAACGGTTGATAGGTTTGTAGTTGGTTGGGTGGGTCTGGGTTAGTGAGGGATCTAATACCGACAGCGAATCTTCGAGTCTGGTCGCGCCGGCGTTTGTGGGCATGCGCTGTTTGACGTTTGCATGTTGTGTTGAACCCACCAAGCACTTACTGTCCGGTTTAACACACTAAAGACGCCGACCCGCCGTAATAATGCCGCCGACGTGCTGGACAGATTTAAGGGCTTTTCATACCAAAGCCGGCGATCATTTCGGTGGGATACGTCGGTGGTTCGGCGACTTTAGCTGGTACCGTCGAGTTTCTGTGAGCTTACACTTTAGACTTTACTAATAATCACTGTATTAATTTAATCACAAAACAGAATACAGCGATAGTGTCACCTGTAGCTTCATCTTTAGTATAAAGACTGGGTATGCTTCTTGAGTCGCGGTAGTCTAGTCCATCTCCAGTAGAGTCATGAGCTTTAATTTGAGAACTTTAAAAGCAAATCAATCAATCAATATCTTTTCAATGTTTTACGCTTACCTTAGACATAATTTGCTACAGGATGTAAACTGTGACTTGATAACCTATAATAAGCTCCCGATATTTCGATACAGTTGCAATTATGTAGGTACCCGTGATTATCATGCATGCATCGATCGATAGTCACGATTTACATACCCTAACAAATATATCTATTCTATTAACTTGTAAAAATAAAAAATAAAAAACTTGTTAAATAGGATAAGAATTAAAGATCGTGGCACTATAATCGGTTAAATAAGTGGTCTGCCATCCTTCAGGCCAGGACAAATCTGTCAACTTGGAGGTTCTAATTTTCCTTTTAGTACCTAATTAAGTTATGAGTGAAAATACATAAGTTTTAAACATTATAGGAAGGTTAGAAGACCACTTATTTAGCGCAAGTGAAACTCTAGCAATGAGCTACAACCCTTTGCCTTGCTCTTCTGATACAACACGTGCAAGACGACGGCTACCTTTGTACAACACATTTTTTTTTTTCATGCAGTATGTAATCGTACAGACAGGTTTCTTGCTCGTGCAGTAGCAGAGAAGTAAGGTGAAAGCTTGTAATTCATCGATATGGACCTCCGCGAATTACTCGTGGACAAATTTATTAGATACCCTAGCTAGCTTAGCTATGAAGTATCTCTTTGTATTTATTTTTTCAACTTCATTTTTTTTTATTACTTTTACGGTCATCCCGTGAAATGCATAAGGTGATGATTTAGCAGACTGAAATGTATGATGTATAGGAAAGATTCGTGTCTAATCTCTAGACCAGTGGTGGTGTCCCCGGTATGGCACACGGCACGGAATGCTGAGGACCTGGGTTCGATTCCCAGCATTGGTCTTTTTTCTGGGGTTTTTTCTGTACATCTATATTTCAGTTTGTATTTAGTATGAAATATAGATACCCTAGCATCTATCGCCCGCCCTGTACCATACCCTTGCAATGCCTCCGCTGAGCGTGCCTCTCTCCGCAGCCGCCAAGACCGAGATGGTGAAGTCCAAACTGCCCAACTCCGTGCTCGGCAAGATCTGGAAGCTCGCCGACATCGACAAGGACGGCTTCCTCGACGACGAGGAGTTCGCGCTCGCCATGCACCTCATACAGGTCAAGATCGACGGACACGACCTGCCGCCCGAGCTGCCGCCGCATCTCGTGCCGCCCAGCAAGAGGAACTAGTCCGGCAGCAACTGCCGCTGCCCAGAAGCCGGGGTCACTCCCGTGCGGTGAACAGCTTCCCAGGCGGCCGAGCGGCTTTACGGCAACCGCGTGAGATTCTGCTTGAGCTAAACTTGTGCAGGGTAAGGTCATGAAGCATCTAGAACGTGTATGCGCTACTTAAATCGAGGAACATGTCTATGAACTAAAAGCAATACCAGTGCAGCGTCACTCCATGCAATAGAGTTGTTTGTCACTCGAAAATATTCGCTGTGATTGCTACTAAACTAACTGGCTGGCTGGTAGTTTTATTTTTACATTAATCTCGCCTGTTCGAAATTGCAGATGAGGCCAAAGGTGTATCTCACCGGTTCAGTATCAACATATTCACTCTAGCCTTGAAGTGCCTTGCGCTTTATCTATCTGTAATTGCAGATTTATTAGTAGTAGTAACCATTATGTAATCTCTGCCAATACTTTCCTATATAACGACAGTTGTGTGACCTTCATGGTAAATTGATTGGTTTTAGTTCATGGATGAACTGTCGATTTTGGTAACGCAGAAGATACGGCGATTGGTGCGCTTCGTGGTCTTGCCCACGTAATGTTTGCTTGAATCTCGAGTGGACATTAAAATGGTCGATTTTGGCTCAAGCAAAATCTAAGTGATTGCCATCAAGCTGCTGGACCGTCTCGGAAACTTATAGGTCTGGTCTTCACTTGTTTAGTTGTGGGTATCCTAATCTAGAATTGCATCAATTTTTTAAAACAGCTCCAGAATAATTGCGTATCAATTTGAGCTCAAGTTCCAAGTTTATTTTCTTGGATTGTGATCATTCTTAGAATGTAGTTTATCTACAGAATAAATGAGTGAGGATGGGTAGACCGCGTCTGTACTGTTCGCTTCTAGTTACTAAAATAACCTTGCACTTTTTAGGTATTTAAAAAAAGGTAGAATGAAACCGAACGCGGAAAATCAACCAATGAGACTACATTTAGCTGTTTGTCAGAGATTCGTAGAATTATCTGTTGATTTCTTTTTGTATGTTTTTAAATACTTAAAAAGTATTACTTAACCTTCTGCCAACATTTGTTCAACGTGACTTGAAGCAGAACAGTGCACCGCGGTTTCTATACGACCCGACCTAGTTTTTGATACGTTTTCGCTTGTTGTTTCTGTTGAATTAGAGTTCGGATCGATCTGTCGACGGGTTTGCTTGTCCGTCGAGAATAAATTATTTTTACATTTAAAATAATATTAAAAATGCTCATGTTTTGTATGGATGCGTCGACCGATCGACCCGACTCGAGCTGTAATCGTGCATAATATCGCCACCAAATAACGCAGCGTCCGTAATGAATGATTGTTAATACGATTGAATTGTTATTGCGACAGATTGTATTCCCGTTACGCTGAAAGCGTACCGCGGGGTATCGTTTGTCTAGTCGTTCGCGTGTCCGAACGAACGAGTTGTGTGATTGTTTTTTTGCGGCCCAGGCGTGTGGCGACATGTTTGGCTTGTCCGATTAGACTCGAGTCTTTTCGCCCGAAAATTTAAGCCTCAAAGTACTTCTCAAAGCTCGCCTGATGGAACAGGGGGGTTACTACAAAATTTAATACTTATTCGTAGTCTTATCGTGGCATCACTTTCACTCTTCTGTTTCATATTATCCTTTCCTTTTTGGTCCCAATAAGGTTAGAAGAATCGGAGAGCTAAACTAAAAGGCTAAGGCCTCAGTAGACCTAAAAGCTATTTGAGAAATTTGTCTTTCTTTTTAAATTACATGGTCTTTCAATAAACTAGTATTATAGTTAGTCATGGTTCTACACTACACTTGGAGGACTAAAACCTTTTTATATTTTTAGCCTTATAAGGCGAATCTTAAAAAAGGGCTAAGAGGCTTGAGTCATTCAGAACACTACGAGTGGCGACCAGGCGCGACTCAAATCCGTGCACTGGTCAACCGTATGTTTGCAAATGTCGGTCGTGACAGACTAGGTCGTAAAACGTGCAAGGAACTAAATCTATATATCTAGATATACATCTCGTTATGCGTTTTATAATCTAAAGTTTTATGACGAATTTCCTGCCGCCTGTCAGACTCGAGACTTCTTCAGGCGCCATAAACGGACATGTGCGTTCAAATGCGTGCGTTCACAGCAGTGAATGCGTCAAACGCTCTGTTGGTTGCATAAAAAGCGCAAAGGTCTCATATGAATGTTGGAATTATATCGAAACGTTGCAACTATTCAATATCTTATTTTGTTATTTATCTAAATTATAATTAGGAATTTTAATCATCCTGCGCAAGTATTTGAAAAATTATATTTTTATAGCTGTTCCCATTGTGTAGGTTAAATACTTAATTTATTTGGTGAGGTTAAGTTTCGGTGCTCTGAGAGTTGCGTTTATTTACATATCGTCGTCGGTATTAGTTCTTTATCTTAGCCTCTAAGAGCATATCTCAAAAACTTTGTACATTTAATTTTGGACTCTGACTTGTATAGAAATTTACAGGTATGTAGCGTGGATTGAACTGAGCCTAACGCCACTTGGCAAAATTTCCTAAATCATTTGTATGGAAATTTCCATACAAATGAATCAGAACATTTTGGGAGGCTGTGTTAGTTAGGCTCAATTGGATTCACGCTACTTGCTTGTAAATTTCTATGGAAGTCAAAATCTTAAATTAAATGTAGGTACAAAGTTTTTGAGAAATGCTCATAATGTAAGTTTTTATAACAGCAAACGCCAATTTGTCCACAGCATTTTAGAATTTACACGGACGCGTTTGAGATGATTGTTGTATCAAAAACTTTCAGAGGCTTTTCTTTGGACATGTTCCGTGTCGCTAACTTTAAGTTCGGTTGCTTGTATTTAATTAAACGACGTCAGTAATTAAGTGTTCCTATTAGGTGATTCTGGGCCAGGACAGAAGCAATAACAATCATTAAGTTAATTTTCGACTCACAGACGATGATCGATCGTAACTCTGATGCAAATGTTTAACTAATCTTAGGTAGTGCTGTCTCGCTCACCAGACAGGTGTTGGATTATTCGCTGTAGTTCCTTCGCTAGTACCTTTAACAGAACTACCGCAATTTCATTCGCACTAGATCCGTTCCAAGTGAAGTGATGAAGGTACGAACGGCTTAGGTTCGTAAAAGCCACTTTCTCAAAATGTGTACTGTCTCTACAAGTACAAACACTTTCCGCAATATTTACACTTTATCAATTTACCATACACGCACTTGCCCAATAAGTACATTTTCCCCAAAAAATACACTTTTCCGAATAGCATGCTTCCCCAAAATGTACACTATGAGACGGTCGTTTAAAATGCTCCATCTGAGAAAGTGTACCCATTGGGAAGTACACTTTTTAAGAAACCTTCCATGAAATCCTTCTAAAGAATGCACTTTTAGAGAAAGTCCACATTTATAAAAAGTGAATTTTACTAGCCCGAGCCGTAGTAACTTTGGAACAAAATCGAAAAAGGAATTCAATTGAAGGAACTACATCGAATAATCCCAAGTGTTGCATGATCAAACCTGCATTTATCGGAACTGCAGAGTTCAGTGCCTTGCTGCATTGGGTGTCGGCCGTCAGGGCCCACTCTGCTCCATCTACCGCCGGTAGACGCTTGTACTTTATACTAAAGTCCACTCCAAATTAGACGAAATAGTTTGACAGATGCGTTAATGTTGCCACAGTGCCGGTGCTGATCCTATCGATAGTAAACAGTGAAGCTGTGGATAACACTTTTCTGACATTAAAAAAAAAGTTAAAAATAGTGTTGCAGTTTACACGTGCTTCTTGCAATTCTTCATTTGTTCTTTTTCTACTCGAATAGTATAGCCGGAGTTACAACGATACAATAGGGATGACGACTGGGTTAAAAATTGGTCATTCTAATTAGTCCGTCATTTAGATTATGGGAAAATATGGGACGCGTACTTTTTGGTTTATCAAATTATTAAAAAACGACAAAGATATAGATCATCAAACTTCCGGAGTGGGGGCTTGTGACGTCACCCTTAGGTAAAAATTGTACCATATAGTGACGTCACTCGAAACTTCTAAGCACTGTATCATCCTCATTTTTTGTTTGTCAAACAAAAGAAAAAATACGTGTACAATATTTTTTAATAATCTAACTGACGGACTAAACAGTTTTTTTTAGTCGTCTAGCCTATTACCTGTGGCTATTTTTTTTCATGTCTGGCAACATTTTTATCTGTCAAATAAGATTCGACTAACTTTGGACCGACTCAATTTATTCTAAAATGAACTAGGGTTGTCGCCAGCGGAGCTCTATGTAAATACAGATTTTTATATGCGCTAGATATTTGGAATGTATTTTTGTGCCTCGCCCCGCGACGCGGGTGTCGGCGGCGCCGCGAGTGTTGCGGCTGTCCGGCGGAGGCGTGGCGGGGCGGGGCACGTCTCGAACGTTTTTACATTTGCTACTGTGTGTACATAATTATATGTAAATTTATTAAAATATCATAAATTATACATAGAGTGTAATAAATAGTTAAGAAGTCAATGATTTCAACTTTTTTTTATTCTGACTCACCCCTTCTAACCCCGTTTTTAAAAGACAATGAACCTTTTGAACGCCAGTGTCGGCTTTATACGACAATATGGTAGAACGAAAATGAACCTACCCGCATCCGCATAAAATCAATTTTGTTAGTAACGAAAACGATGTGTGGCGTTCAAAAGGTGGATGTTAATTCTCAATTACTTTGTAATCCTTACATTAGTTATATTAAATATAAATGCGAAAGTAACTCTTATCTGTCTGTTACTTCTTCACACTTATAACGCTGAACAGATTTTGACGAAATATGGTATAGAGTTAGATAGTTTGAGACCCTGGGAAGGACATGGGGTGAAGCGCATACTTCTTGGCAATGATTGGTTCGTCCGAAAGTGCTGGTAGTTTTAGTGCCTGAAAATTATACATAAATTCCTAGTGTCAGCGGGTTAGCGATAAAGGGATTCTTCGCAGACGGAGTCGCGGGCGTACTTACGAGGTTTTCACAAGGCGGTGATGAAATGTGAAAGTTTGGATAGTGTTTATCCATCACGCAAAAACTGCTCAATGGATTTGGATGTCATAGCACAAATATATTTAGTTTATGAGTCATTTTTTTGCGCAGAACACTCTAAGCAGCTATCGAATACATACCTGAAAACGGATATTTTTAAAGCTAGTCGTATTTTCAATAATTACAATGGAAATTGTGACGTATAGTCAATCAATAAGGTTGAAATTCCAACTCAATGCATGTGGCCGCTAAATCGCCTCTGCCTTACAAAGGGTTAAAGCCTGACCACTAATATATGATCAACTGATCATGCATTGCATATTGAATAAATTATCTTATCTGGGCTTATGATGCGCCATGTTGCGGATTTTATTGGAACTACTTTCTGGGTCTGAATTTGAAGCTACTTGCCCTATGTTGTACACCGAATTTGGATTCTGATTTTGATTACAGTGAATAAAAGAAGGCACTTCTTCTTCCACATTGTTCAGACTATACTGAAATGTTCAATTCAGACAAATTAGAACAGTAGCGCCTTCTTGACAATGATCATACATTTCGGGTCAGGCTTTACTATTTGTATGGTATGGAGCTACCACTCTGTTACAATCTCAGTAATACGAGCTGTCTCTATGAGGGGAAGAAATATCAAGACCTATGAATACGAAGACTGAGCAGGAATTCTGTTCTGAAAAAGAATTTGCACCGTATTTTAATTGCAGTAATACATCTACTCGGTAATACTTACATAACAATGAGCTCAACAACATATTAGTCTGGTCCTTCAAACCGGATACAACCTAGAGACGTCACTAGAGGCCGTATTGTCTAACCCTCGGGTACTCAAGCCCGCATTCTCCATCTCTTTCAGCCATCATGTTATACCGTGTGACACAAAGACGTGAAAAACGTTTGAGATTGCAAGTGCGTTAGACAATGCCTCAGTGGATCCAGGATTGTTGTTTGACAGGGGCTTGAACCTGTTGCAGGTAAGTTTTGAGAAAGTAACTAAAAATGCACAAAGCTCTTACGGAAGAATTCGGATGCTTGTGCGGAGTAGGCACTAAATGTGACCAAAGTAATGTGCGTTTTGTGTAAAACAAATGCAACAAGGATAATGGTAATTCGCACAGGTCGAGCACTTGATCATGTGAGTGATACAAGAAGTGTTCAAAATTAATTCAAACAGAGCTGAACTTTTTCAAATAAATTTATTAACAAAACCAATTTAATATCTTAGCTAGAGATACTCGCGGAGACGCTTGCGTCCGCATACATAAGATACATATCTGTATTTACACGATGCAGCGCTGGATGCGCCTGTAATTACACTCTTAACATTAATGATTTATTCAATGCTTTGGTAGCCCCTAGCGCGGGCACCCAATCCTAAATGAACGAAATCTTACGGCCGCTTTCGGAGACTAAGTTATAATTTAGTGTTGATTATCAGAATAAAAATTGTAAGTAAATGTTAGTATAGGTAACGCCACCAGAGTTGAGGCCACGCACACAACCACATCTCTTGTAATGACAGCGGGATTTTGACGTTGTGTTGTCGTTAAACGTCAACACAACGTCAAAATCCCGCTGTCATTACATGAGATGTGGTTGTGTGCGTGGCCTCAACTCTGGTGGCGTTACCTTTATCTCAAGTCAATAGTCAGTTGAGTGCAACTGTTATTCATATAACACTACATGTCATCAAATGTTACTGTACAATTCACTTAGGCGCCATGTGGGATGAAATAATAGTATAATAGAAAGATAAAATAGTAGGCTACAAGACCTAGTGGTTCAGTAAAATGGATTCCTTGGCAGGCAAACTAGGTCTGTGTTACTTGTCAGAAGGGAACGCAATACCAATGAATAGTTTAAATGTCAAGAAATATTTGGTCATAAAATGGCCTGAATTAAGCACAATGGAATAAGTTACTGGTACAATAAAGTTACCAATGAACATAATAAACAATTATCAAATTTTTTAATTTCAAATTGAGACCATAATTTGAAGGGATAAAATATGATTACAACATACCCAAAATAATAATTATTGTGATAAATAAATGCACATTTCTAACACCCGATAAATAAGTAAATGAATTATTATGAAAATGTACACCAATGCAATGCAATTTAAATCGAAAATATTTTAACTTAATTCTACAGCTTAACGGATCAGCGCGGGCCAAGGCCTACCGTGGTGAGGGCCACATAATACCCCATCCCAAGTAAATTTACACAAAAGATAATTAACTACTCCATCATTGTATTTTTTAATGTCTACTTGATGCATAAAATTAATAATAGCAAAATAAACTTTTTCAATTTATCTTTTTTTATTGACAAAATGAATAAGAATCATATTTTTAAATGAGAAGGCCATCCACATTATTTAGTTTGAACCGCAGCATCACTCTCTGGAGTCACTACTGGGATGACTTTCATAAACTTTTTTAATTAACCCTTCGTATGCCTTGTACCGGATCCGTACCCAATTTAAGGCTTTCTTTTTGTATTTTTTTTAAAATCTGTATCATTGGATTTATATGAAACTGTTGAGGCTAGAATGCACGACTTTTTTTTTTTTTTAAATTCCGGCATACAAAAGGTTAAGAGTCGCATTCAGTATCACAAGATTTACGAATTACTTAAGTTTTGATACATCAAAACATTACTTCAAAAAGAAATGATAGCACAGTGCCGGGTTCCATTAAAAGTATTGGCTTATTTTGTAATCAGTAGATACACTCTTTTGTCTCGGTGCTAGCTGTCAGTTATCTGCCAATTCCCAGTAAACACTGAAGTTCAGACAGATCACAACCCTATCTTCGCACCGCACTGCACAGTTGCTCAATCTAGACAATGTTATATTTGCAGTACCGTGATGAATATTGCGCTTCTCGCCAATTTCTAAAACATAGCCTTCTCGTGCAATCAAGAGGAGCAGATGATCATTCGTATAGATTTATTTACAACGGAGTACGGGAAGCGAGATGGTAACGGTGTCGGGGTGTCGGGTGTTCACTGGGGCGGCGCGGGGCCGGGCGGGCGCACCTGGCGCCGCAGCTGCTCCACGAGGTCGGGGTTGGCGGCCTGCATGTGCTGCGCCAGCGCCTGCCCCGCCTCCAGGAGCGCGCCCATGCCGCCCGCCGCGCCCGGCCCCGCGCCCGCCGGCTGCGCGCCGCTCATGAGCCCCGAGATGAGGTTCTGCATGTTGGGGTCGGCCAGCATGTCGGTGGCCATGCTGAGCAGCGCGGGGTTCTGGAGCAGGCCGCCCAGGTCCACGGGCGGGCGCTCGCCGCGCGCCGCCAGCCGCTCGTCGGCCAGGCGCAGGTTCTGGCGGTACGACTCGTTGTCGGGCTCCAGCGCCGCCGCGCGCGCGTAGGCCTGGCGCGCCTCGCGATGCCGCTCCAGCGCCGTCAGCGCCAGGCCGAGCCGGCCGTGCGCCTTGCCGTACTCCGGCTGCAGCGCCAGCGCCGCCGCGCAGTCCGCCACGGCCGCCTCGTGCGCGCCCAGCTTGAAGTGCGCGGCGGCGCGGTTGCAGAAGTACACGGCGTTGCGCGGGTCCAGCTCCACGGCGCGCGAGTACCGCTCCAGCGCGTCGCGGTGCCGCTCCGCCTTCATCAGCTCGTTGCCCTCGTTCTTGAGGCGCTCGGCGTCGGCGGGCGGCGCGGGGCCGGCGGGGGCCGCGGGGGGGGCGGCGCGGGCGCGCACCAGCTCGAGCAGGTCGAGCGCGCGCACGGCGTCGGCGGGCGCCAGCTCGAAGGCGGTCTCGAGGCACTGCACGCCGACCTCGACGGACTCGCGCGAGTCAGCGCTGAGCGCGCCGCCGTCGAGCTGCTTCTTGAGGAAGCTCACGATGGACGCGGCGACGATCTTGACGTCCGACATGCTGGGGCTCTCGGGTCGATGTTCGGAAAGATTATCAGGATGCGGTGCGGTGTCGCCGTAGATTTTTATTATTTTTAGATTGACTGACAGTTTCGTCAGAATGACAGGTTCACGTTGCCTTGTTTTTTTCGGGAACGTTCGAGCTCGCTTTATACGCGTCGCGATAGAACGAATGATGAAAGTTGCTAATGGTGTTATTCTGGATAATTATTTTAAAATAAACGTAATTAAAAATTAATGAAACAAATAATCAAGATGTTGCTCAATTCCCTCATTCACTTCATCAGGCACGCAACAGGTACGTCATTAGATTGTCGTGCGTTTGACTGGTGTATAGCAATGTGACCAGACCAAAAAAAATTGACATAGCGGTAAACATGGAAGCATAGAAGTAATAAGTACTACGTACAACCGGAATAACTTTGTCGCAAAATTGAAGCCGAATGAGAGCTCAGTAACTGTACCTCTTATCCCTCTCTGGCGATGGTTGATTGGTTGGATGTTTCATGTGGGGTTGTCAGTAGCGTTGAAAAAGTCCGGAAAAATTCCCGTTTTTTTCGGATATTTATGGAAAAAAAAAACCACGAAACTTTCCGCTCTCACTTCCGAAAAAAATGAAATGGAAAAAAACGAATGAAGTTTTCTATATGAATGTTGTTAATTAGAATTGGTAAGTACATACTTTTTTAAGGTTTTAAATTTTTTTCTTAGTGCCAGTGGGTACTTTGTCACGTTTAGGTTCATTTCGTCCACATTCCCACTTCATCCACATTCCCATTTCGTCCACTTTCCCATTTCATCCTTTTTCCACTTCGTCCACATTCCCATTTAGTCAACATTCGAAAACTTCCGAAAAAAACATTGGGAAACAATCGATTAATAAATTAATTTTTATTCGGACTAATTTACACCTACAAACGGACTACACCGACGACATGGAGGCAGAAATTATTGAAATAAATGAGAGTGACAGTGAATAAAAAATAAATAAAATTGAATGATTTATTTCTTATTTTTTTTAAAAAAAACCCGAATAAATCGGAAAAAAACGAAAACTTCGAAAACTTCCGAAAAAAAACATTTGATTTTTTCCGGCTTTTTCAACGCTACAGGTGTCCGTATTTCATACAAATAAACGACAATCGCAAAATTTTTGCGTTAATAAGGCTTTACAGGTAGCAACAAATAATATTGCTTTAACATGTCGGTAATAAATTATTATTTATATTTAGAAACATTTTAGAAATAAATGTTTTTACTTCATTACATTACACCAATCGCATATTGTTCTACAAAAATCGAAAGAATTGAAATAAACTTAACTCTGGCAACTCTAGGTCACTGTTAGAACGGGACACAGCGGTCACTGGTTGCCTTCTCACTCTGCAAAACACGGCTTCATTTTTATTTTGCGTGCAACAAGACTCTTACGACCTTAGCATAAGGTTATATTTTCTTTATTTTCGGAGACACTTTTTGTCGCAGTACTTAGTCCAGTTTAGGTAGTAGGTCCATGCATGGAAGTTACAAATTATGAAAGTAATAGGTTACCAGACTAAAATTTTTAACATAGTACAATGTAAATAGTATGTTTTCCTTATCACATACTTCCATGATACTGAATTTTCTGTTAATTTCTTGGTCGACTATACAAGTTCGTACGCCAGGAGTCGGCACGATGTCGAATGGCCGAATGTTATGATTTTTTTCGGCAATGGCAACACCAGAGTTGGCGGGAAACGTAATAATAATAATAATAATAATTTATTTTCCAAAAACATACATCAGCAAAATACAAGGGAATATCTGGCAGACCCCAAACTAGGCAGAGCCTGTATCTTGGGGCCTTGGAGTGCACTATACATATAGTTTACATAGAAAGCTTACCAGAGGACTAGAGAGAAAATATATATAAAAATAAAATAAAAAGAACAATGAAGCAAAAAATAATAAAAAACAACAACTAAATTACTTACTAAACTAGATTTACAGTAGGTACAATTTATATTTATAGTTATGCGTGCGAGTGTGGGTGTGTGTGTGTGTGTGTGTGCGTGTGTGTGTGTGTGTAAGTGTATGTGTGTGTGAGTGTGTATGTGTTTATGTCTGGAATTAGGGGCCGTTGTTAAAAAAGACCTCCGTATCATTATATGACAAAGTCTCGAGCCACTTTCTCACAACCATCACGAGTCTACCCATTGTGAAGCTCTGGATACTGTGCACCTTACATACAGAGTTATAAAGACGCAAATGCATGTAGGCAGGGAAACGCTTAGCGAAAGCGGATTTGGTCTTTGGTAAGGGAACTCTAAACACACGCTTCGTCAGCAACTGAGTGTAAATCGGCAATCTAGGGACGACGGTGTGCGCTCGCATTACGGCTTTTAAGATGTACAGACGTCTTACACTCAGCAACTTGGAGTTACGGTAAAGTGTGTCAGTTGGAAAACGAAACGGTTTCTTGAGCATCACCTTAATGACCGCACGCTGCGCCCTTTCAAGCTGTAGCAGAATTGTTTTAGCAGCACTACCCCAGACCGGTATACAGTATTGCACGGTCGATTGGCACAGTGCATAATAAACCATGCGAAGCACTTGTTCGGTGGCACAATTTCGGAGTCTCTTCATAATATATATACATTTCCGAACTTTGTTAGAGAGAGCAGCAATATGGTGTCTGAAGGAGAGGTGATGATCGATGATCAGTCCCAGATATTTGACCGTCTCAGATCTAACCAATTTACCACATGAGCAAGCAGAGGCTCCATCCACAGACGTGATGCAAGTACTGGAATGTATCACAAGATCATTGAGATGAACACCAGACGAAGCAGCCGTCTTCGAAAAGGTAAGGTAATTAGATTTACCGATATTTAGGGTAAGTAAATTATTATCAAGCCATGACAATATATTAGCCAAACCGCTCTCCGCAAGGCCAAGTAAGCCCTCCCAAGACCTATCATGGAATAAAACTACGGTATCATCCGCGTAACAAATTAAGTCTGCCCGCGGCAAGTTGAGACTGAGGATATCGTTGATATATGCAAGAAAAAGTGTAGGTCCAAGGATGCTGCCCTGGGGAACTCCAAAATCAATCGGCAACTGGTCACTAATGAGATTACCCACTCTTACCGTTTGACGTCTATTTGTAAGGTAGCTGCGAAACCACTCGAGAGTGACTCCCCTCACACCAAATGCCTCAAGCTTTTTAAGGAGAATATCCCTCGAAACAGTGTCGAACGCTTTAGCCAGGTCCAAAAAGACGCCAATGCACTTGTCACCTCTATCCAAGTAACCGGATATTTTGTTTGAGAGATGAATTATAGCATCTTCGGTCGATGTTCCCGCCAAGCGTGACGTATGACAGTTGCAACCAAGATTCACCTCATTCACTCATCACTAGTCACGTGACCGCGCGGGCATCGCTCACTCGATCATGAATCACTCGAAAACTGGCGCCGTACAGTGAACACGTATCATTGCTTGCTCTCGATTCGCGCCTCTCGCTTACTCACGTATACCGGCCGGTACTTAAAGTGTCTCGTGATACATATGTGGTGCAGTTAAAATCATCCAGCTCAATCCTTGGGGAAAGGAACCATCACCCTCAGCTCATCTACGCCGTACGACGCCATCATCAGCTCAACTGTAAGTCGTTCCTTCATTTTCTCCTAACCTCAAACCCCAGCTCATCGTCGAATGTGTTCCGCACCCAGCGGACACATATTTCTGGTCCTTCGATCCTTTGAACTGGTCCCCTGTGGACACAAACCCCAGCCCTTGGCCCCCTGTGAATAACAGTCCCCCGTAGGCCCCCATTGCAAAAAAAATCCCACTCATTCAATCTTAACCTTAAAGTACATAATAAACATTTTGTGGTGCTTCAATTCTTCCAACTGGTCCCTTGTGGACATATTTTAGTCCCACTTAAGCCCACTATTGTTGGCCCACATTTTCTTACCCACATTTGAAAAAATAATAAAAAATTTCTCGTATTTCTTCTTGAACATTCTGCCCGTGACCTTGACCCGTGTATTACTATAAATCCATCCCATTACGTACTACAAGTATCGGATTTCATTCCATTGCCTAGGCAAAGTATATCGTCCGTTATCTCTGGAACTTTCCATTACCTACCACCTACCTACTTAGACAGGTATCCTAGTCTGCCCTTGATTATCCATCCCCATTTATATTTTAACGTATTTACGATTTGTCAAAGCCAAACATTTGTTATTATAAGTGTGTAGAATTCGTGTCTATAAAACAAAGAAACGGCGCGCGGTGCCGTTGCATCATTTTTTTTTGTCAAAACAATATTTAGATACTTAAGTATAACTGACTATTCTTGGTGTTTAGTTACGTTACGTTAATAGCGCAAACGTAATTTAGTCGGCTCAATAGTTTAGTTTGGTTAAGTAAATACGTAGTACGTAAGGTACAAAGTACCTACTATTATTAAATCTCATTATTACATCTCAAAGCCCAAGTGTTTTAGTGATAATTAACGAGTTAAATTATAAGTTCGTGTCATAGTCTCATACAATACATCTACAACGTGAATAAATTTATAGTTATAATATTACTTAATAGTTCATTCTCAAGAGTTTACGTATTTACATCGTTTTAGGGTTCCGTGTTAACGGGAACCATTACCGTGAAATATAATTACACATAGATATTTAGTATCGATTCAGCCCATTATTAGTCCTTTTTGTTGCTTCATTTCCATTAATTAGTTAAGTATTTAGTAAGTGCGCGGTAGGATACCTACCTCCCATAACCAATTAAATTACATATTAAATTTATTGCCGTACAAATAATAGTTGCTTGATCTCTCATTAGTTTATGTTTACTTACATTGATTTCGTTTAGAAACTCACAGACAGTGCTTATAGACTCAGCTCAATAAATTAAAATATACAGCGTGTTAAAAAAAAAAAAATAACTGCAATAAATATAGCATTAATTTTTTTTATAATTTTTTTTTTTTTTTTGGGTTTTTCATAAAATAACTTCACAATTCTTGCCGTATACAGGCTGCTCAGCTGACTTGGCTATATACAGGTTGGTGTTTTTATATAAGTGTGGATAATAATACAATAAATTTTGTTTTAGTGTATTCAATTTAGAGTTACCAGAGGTGTTCAGTTTCGTATATATATTTGATACCTATTGTACTTCGGCCCTTGTTTGCATAGCTTTGTGCATTTATCTACGTAGGTATATACAGTTGATACCACGCAATCTCACTGCTCTTTTGTTTTGCGCTAAGTTTGTTTACTTAATAATAAACAGTTTGCTCACCCTGTAATCTCCGCTCAGCGTTTAAACGTTTATCAGCTCAATATATAGTGAATTACTTTTATTATCTACGTTCGATTTTTTTTTCCACTCAACACCATGCCTTCCAAATCTCAAGCGGCTATTTTCCGTGAGGCACTGAAGGCAATCTCTCAGCTCAAGGAGATCGCTGTGGCCGTTCTAGCCAAAGATACGACTAAATACACGGTCACCGACTTTACAGCGCGGTATCCGAAATTAGAAGAATACAAGAGGAAATTAGAAGACGTCTTCCATGAAATATTGGATGACGAGGGCCTCTCCGATGACCTTGAGACCATCTACACGAGGAGCTACGATGGTGCCATTGCTAACTACAATGACATATTGGTCACTTTTCAAAAATTAAGTGAGACCGCGACACTCCCGCAAACATCTCATCCCTCCACCTCACCCACCCCTGCAGCCGTTCTGCCCAAGATTGCTCTCCCGAAGTTCAGCTCAAAAGTAGAAGATTGGCCTTCCTTTATCGCCATTTTCAAGAGTCTCACAGATGACATGGCCACAATCTCGGATGCTGTAAAACTCCATTACCTGCTCTCATGTCTATCAGGCGAGGCACGCAGTATGGTGTCCCACCTTCAGCTCACCAATGAAAATTTCACCGTGGCCATGGACATTTTGACCAGGCGTTTTGAAAATCGTCGCGTCTTGATCGATCGTTTCGTAGACATTATCCTGGGCCTCCCAATAATTCATGTGCGCTCAGACATTCGCGCACTCTTTTTAACTCCGCTCATTTCCGCGCAAAGCGCGCTTAATAATTTAGATCTGCCCATGAAGGAGAGCGATTACGTTTTCGTATCCATTGTGGTACGGAAACTTAAAGGTGAACTCCGAACCCTCTTCGAGCGCAAACATGGATCTCGCCAAACTCTGCCCACCCTCAATAATTTGATCAGCTTTTTAGAGGAGCACGCCCGGTGTGTAGAGACCGAGTGGGCCAGCCCGGGCCCCTCACGAGCCAATCAGCCTTCGCCACAGTCTGGCCAATATCGCTGGCAGTCTCCCGCTGTCCCTCCTCGAAGCCCGCCTCGACGCGCCCCCTATCAGGAATTTCGGCCCATAGCCCCGGTGAGGAGTCGCCCAGAATACCGCACCCCACCCCCAACTCAGCACAGGCCAGTCTACTCAGCTCAGCCTTCCGCTCATACCGCTCCCACCGCCAATAATATGCCCTGCCCATTTTGTCACGATGGAGGACATAAACTCATCGCCTGCCCACGGTACAATGACCAACCGATCCAAGGCCGGTGGGACTTTATTAAAGCTCGCAACCGCTGTCGGCGCTGCTTAGGCCCTCATTACGAAAATGAGTGCAAGTCCACGCGGGCTTGCAAGGAGTGTGGGAAGGATAACCACCACACATCCCTTCACCGCCCCAATGCTTCTTCTCCAACTCACTCCTCCGCTCATCTGCTACCTCCGCACCTAAGGGATCAGCCCAGACAGCGCCCAGCTCATGAGAAACCACATTTTTCGGCACACGCCTCACCTAAGAATCCCCCGTCTCAGAACATCCCACCCAATCAGTCCCGCTCGCCCAGTGGTTCTCGTGTAGGTGGTCAACAATGACTAGCTACGATAGGTAAACGTAAACAAACTCAGCGCACACGTTCACACCCAAAACACACACATTCAGCTCACACACAGACATCACAAGCCCACTCCGCGATATCAGCTCAAAAAGAGAATTATTATTTGTGTAATTCCACTCAACGTGAAGAGCATGTAAATAAGTTACCTATTTTATTGCCTACCGTCTCGCTAAAAATAGCAGACGTACATGGCCATTTTCACACAGCACGAGCCTTGTTAGATTGTGGTAGCATGTTAACACTAATAACTCAGCGCATGGCTCGAATTTTAAATTTACCGCACAACTCAACATCACTTAAGATCTCAGGAGTGGGCAACCAACACACACAGAACTCAAAGGCCTCAATTACAATAGTATGTCGACCCACAAAACATGACACACCTACGATAACGGCTACAGCGCATATTTTAGAAAATGTTACTGGCGATCTACCATTACAAAAGGTCCCTCACCTCGCACGTGTGAGAGGCCACACGCCGATTCCCTTAGCGGATCAAGAATACCATACACCAGCTCCCATCGATCTCATATTAGGTTCTGACGTTCTCGGCCAAGTTCTGGATGGGACTAAGGTCTCATTAGGCCGGGGGAAGCCCATAGCCTTCGGCACGATTTTTGACTTTGCATTGATAGGACCCATTGAGGACTTGCATGCAGCACCGGCGAACCAGTGTAACTCAGCTCATATTATCAGCTCACAGTCAGAATCCGATGTATCTGCCCATGAAATATGTAAAAGCCTTGAGAGGTTCTGGGAGTCAGAAGAACCCCAACCTCATATAAAGACCAGCCCGTTAGAAGACCAGTGCGAGGAAATTTTCCGCACCACAACCACTCGAGAAGCATCAGGCCGCTATATGGTCACATTGCCTTTTCTACCAGAAGCGCCAACCTTAGGAAACACTCATGCTATTGCGCTGCGTAGATTTCTCAATCTTGAAAAGAAGCTACAAACAAATCCGCCCCTCCGCTCTAAATATGTTGACTTTATGAATGATTATCTCAAATTAGGACATATGTCACCTTGTCACCCCAGTACGTTTTCGAACAAACCTCACTTCTATATCCCTCATCATGCCATCTTCAAAGCAGAATCAGACAAGCTACGCACTGTATTTGATGGTAGCAGTAAAAGCTCAAATGGGGTCAGTCTAAATGATTGTCTGCACACAGGTCCAGCTCTTCAACAAGATATTGTTGACATAATTATGTCTTTCAGGACACATCCTGTAGTTTTCAGTACTGACATCAGAATGATGTTCAGGAACATACTTATCCACCCAGATCAAAGACAGTATCAACTCATTCTCTGGCGATCGTCACCTGACCAACCTCTGCTCACATATGCGCTCAATACCGTCACGTATGGTCTACGGTCTAGCCCGTACCATGCCATTCGCACTCTGCTTCAACTGGCCGATGACGATGGTCATCGCTACCCGCAAGCTGCTCATGCCCTTCGCCATTCAATTTTCGTTGATGACTTACTCTGTGGTCACGACTCTGTAGAATCTGCACAGGCACTCCAAAACGAGTTAATCGACTTGCTTGCCCTAGGTGGCTTTCAGCTCAGTAAATGGACCTCAAACTCTTCCCAGCTCCTTGAACGGTTTCCAGATGACCAATGTGACATGCCTAAGGACTTTGACATCAGCCCAGAATCGAATTCCATTAAAGTGTTAGGTATACAATGGATTCCTCAATCGGATGAGTTTACTTATCGCATCTCTCTTCCCCCGCTCCCTCAAGTCACAAAGCGTTCTATTCTCAGCACCGTAGCATCTCTCTATGACCCTAGCGGTTGGGTCACACCAGTCATCCTCCGCGCAAAGATCTTTCTACAGAAGTTATGGCTTTTAAAACTGGGATGGGACGACCCCATTCTCAATGAAGTTCTCACAGAGTGGCAGTACATTGCCCAAGATCTTCCTCAACTCTCGAATCTCCGCATACCTCGGCACATTTGCAAGTATAAGCCTACTTCCACTTACTCACTTCATGGGTTCGCAGACGCGTCGGAGGCTGCCTTTGGCGCTGTCGTTTACCTTCATGAGCTCAATGCCAACGGTCATGTCAATGTACATCTAGTCATTGCCAAGTCAAAGGTCGCTCCTATTAAGAATCGCCTCTCAATTCCTAAGCTCGAACTTTCAGCTGCCGCTCTTTTATCACAGCTCATGACTCGTGTGTCAGCTGAACTGTCAGATCACATTACTATTGACCAATACATCTGTTGGTCCGATAGTACAATAGTTTTAGCGTGGCTCAACACGCCCCCTCATCGACTCCAGACGTTCGAGGCCAACCGAGTGGCTAAAATAACGTCATGTTCGACGAGCTCCACGTGGAGACATGTTCCCACGAACCTCAACCCTGCAGATTGTGCGAGCAGGGGTATGTCAGCCCAATCTCTTTCAACTCACGCCCTCTGGTGGTCTCCCAGCTGGCTTAAAGATTCTCCTCGCACTTGGCCAAAGATGCCAACCGCCTTAGGTCATCATGCCTTACCAGGCCTTAAGCCGAAAAAGGTGCCAGCTCACATAGCTATTCCCGATCTTGATGACGATCTGCTCACTCGCTTCAGCTCTTTTGACAAGCTCATCGGAGTGACGGCTTGTATTAAGCGATTTATTTTTAATTGTAAGCACAACCCAGAAGCACGGCGCTCTGGGCCCTTATCAGTTGGTGAACGTAGGGACGCACTGTTATTCTGGGTCCGCTCTGTTCAACAGAATGAGTTTGCAGATGATATTCATCGCCTTCACACTAGTAAACTTTGTACCGCCCGACTCCAGCGCCTCTCGCCATTCGTGAAAGACGGTCTCTTGAGAGTTGGGGGTCGGCTCTCTCATGCGTCAATTAGGTACGACGCTCAACATCCACTCATTCTGCCCAGTTCTAGCCCGCTCGTAGACCTCATCATTGACCACTGCCACAAAATACACTGCCATCCTGGCGCTGACACTTTACACGCTATTTTACGCCAGCAATACTGGATATTATCCGCACGCCGTGCAGTCAGACGCCGGGTGTTTAAATGTATTAGATGTTTCCGATGCCGCGCTCAAACTCAAGCCCCGTTCATGGGTGACCTTCCAGCAGACAGGGTCACACCTCAGCCCGTATTTAGCCAAGTCACGACTGATTTTGCCGGCCCATTTCTCGTCAAGTCTAGCCTATTACGGAACGCTAAACTATTGAAAGCGTACTTTTGCATATTCGTTTGCCTCTCAACGAAGGCAGTCCATCTGGAGGCCGTCTCTGCTCTTACTACGGAAGCTTTCCTCGCGGCGTTACAACGATTCGTCTCGCGACGCGGTACACCGGTTCTTATTAGGTCAGATTGCGGCACGAATTACGTAGGCGCTAGAAATCAGCTCATAGAAGTTCAGAACTTTCTTGCCGAAAATAATGATGCAATCGCACACAAACTTGCCAATCAGCACATCACATGGTTGCTGAACCCCCCTAAGGGACCCTGGTTTGGTTCTTTACACGAAATTAATGTGAAATCTACTAAACAATTATTTTATCGTGTAATTGGTGAACAACACCTTACCTTTGAGGAATTCTCCACACTTCTAGCACGAATCGAGGCTGTACTCAACTCCAGACCTCTCTGCCCACTTTCGTCTGACCCTTCAGACTTTGAACCCTTAACTGCCGGACATTTTATTATAGGTCGTCCGCTCACTGCTCTGCCCGAACTGTCCTTTGATGACAGACCACTGTCTGCTCTTAAACGCTTCCAGCTCATACAAGCTCTATCTCAACGCTTTTGGACACTGTGGACCAGATCCTACCTCCATACCCTCCAAACCCGCTCCAAATGGCTCTCCCCTTCCTCACCTCCTCAAGTTGGCGAGCTCGTACTCATCAAGGAAGATGATCTGCCCCCGCTCCAATGGAAGCTGGGACGAATTACCCGCACAATACCTGGCAAGGATGGAGTGATTCGAGTTGTGGATCTGGACACAGCACTCGGACACCTGCGCAGACCTGTGCTCAAGATAGCAAGGCTGCCACTGGATTCAGCTCAAGAAGAGGCTCTTCCCCGGGCCCCCCAGGATGTTCCCGCCAAGCGTGACGTATGACAGTTGCAACCAAGATTCACCTCATTCACTCATCACTAGTCACGTGACCGCGCGGGCATCGCTCACTCGATCATGAATCACTCGAAAACTGGCGCCGTACAGTGAACACGTATCATTGCTTGCTCTCGATTCGCGCCTCTCGCTTACTCACGTATACCGGCCGGTACTTAAAGTGTCTCGTGATACATATGTGGTGCAGTTAAAATCATCCAGCTCAATCCTTGGGGAAAGGAACCATCACCCTCAGCTCATCTACGCCGTACGACGCCATCATCAGCTCAACTGTAAGTCGTTCCTTCATTTTCTCCTAACCTCAAACCCCAGCTCATCGTCGAATGTGTTCCGCACCCAGCGGACACAGTCGACTTGCCCCTTCTAAAACCAAACTGGTAATTGGAAATAAGATTATATTTGTCAAAAAAAGCAGTAAGCCGAGTGTTGACAATTTTTTCCAGGATTTTGGAAAAAACGCTAAGCAGGGATATCGGTCGGTAGTTGTTTGGATCATTCCTGTGACCATTTTTGTAAATGGGAGAGACCTGGGCCAGTTTCCAACGATCCGGGAAGCAGCCAGTGGCCAAACTTAGGTTGCAGATAAAAGTCAGTGGCTCCAGGAGGATTTCCTTCACCTCTTTGATGAACGATGGCCCTATACCATCCGGACCAGGAGCACTATCGGACTTGAGCTGAGATATAATCTTGTCCACCTCGCTCACGTCAGTAGGGTGAAGAAACAGAGAGCCCAACATCAAAGAAGATGGCACTTGATCGGCCAAGGAGGATTGGGTCCCAGAAAGTTTGGAGAGAATGCCGGTAGCCAATTTCTGACCAATCGTAGCAAAATGTTTATTACAAATATTTAAAGAGTCCTTAGGGGAAGTTGTTAGAGTAGTGAGATCTTTGGCAGAAAATGAGTTAACTGGGTTATGGCAGATATTTTTTATAGATTTCCACAGCTTTTTTGGGTTATCCTTGGCGGCAGCTGTCGCGTCCCGCGTGGTTAGGGTTTGTCCCACCCCCCCAGGAGGAGAAATGAGACAAAATATTACGCAACAAAAATAACAATTTAATATGCCCGTAGGCTAGCTCAGAAAAAAATAATTAAATTACAATTTAAAAAAAGTGGGTATTTAAATTTAGGGTGTGGTTCGAATCTAGTACGCAAGTCTAACGGAAAATACGATTCCTATTATTCTTCCTAGTAAGCACTTCCCTGCACTGAAGCCGCAGAAGATGGTCGGGCGCTGATCCGTGGGCGTCGGGTAGAACACCCAATAACGGCCGACGTACTGGCCGCAGTGTGGCAGTAGAAGGTGGAAGAGATAGGCCCCCAGTGAGCCAACCCGTACTTGGGACCCCGAGATTGGGGTTGAAGAATACACTGAACAAATTTGTAGATTAACTAGATTTCCGCAGGTTAACGTGTAGGGACGAAAACAATGGCCGGTTACGTGAAGTACGTAGTAAGACCGGAGATGTTAGCGTACGTTCATCTCTGCGCTGATATCGAGTGTGTGGCTTGCAGCTCGCCGCGAAATGACCGGCGCCGGCGCCTCACAACGGTTCGCGTGACGTCACAGTAGTGATGTGCGACAAGCGAAATAAGATTAAATCGAGTACAGCGTGTTAACGACTAAATAGTGCTAGTTTTGTAGATAAAACACTGTAAAATGTGATTGATAAGAGTTAATAATGAACTCATTCTATTTTTTAAACCATTTAATAATAAAAATGTACGTACAACGTTACATTACCCGCCTCGCCACGGAAAGGGTTTTACCTACAGGAAAACCCGTGCAAAAACTAAACTTGTGACACCCTTAAACTCACATTCGATCATCTACATTCATCTTCATTCACTCGTTATTCAAACTAGCAGCAACAACATACAACACAGTTATTGTCGCATCTTTTCATAAGATAGGCACCAGTGATATATCGCACTGATGTCTACAAGTTATCACAAGGATGTTAAAATTGGTAAGGTAATGCACTAATGTTTTGACGTAGAAGACATTAAATTAGACTAATTAAGATTATGTGCAAGTTTAAAATCTTTAATGTGCCAAACTCCTAAATTCTTGCCGGACATGTCTTCCAAAACATATACTAGAGGAGAACGTTTCTCAACTATACGACACTTAATGAATTTAGGGGCTAATTTTTTTGAAAAGTATTTGTCCTTGTCACTAAGTGAAAAGGTGCGTTTGAGAACTATGTCGCCTACGTTAAAATCAGCCGGTTTTCTACGTAAGTTGTAGTGTGCAGTGTTCTTTACATGTGCCTGCCATAATGAAGCCTGCACATCGTTGAACACAGAAGCCAGGCAACCAAGGTTTTCAGCGTACAAGTCACGCGGTAAGAACAAAACTTCGTCTCCTAGGTCTGAATCGGTATAATGAGATCCGCACAAGACCAACTCTCTACCGTACACGAGAAATGAAGGTGTGTAACCGGTTGCTTCGTTGACTGAGTTGTTAATGGCAAATTGTACCTTGGGAACAAAGGTGTCCCAGGATCTCTGGTCGTTTCCAACCAGCGTAGAAAGACAGGAAACGATCGTTTTATTTGCGCGCTCAACGCTGTTAATTTGTGGTGTGTATTTCGGGGTGAAGAAAACGTTAGGTATCTTATACTTTTGAAAGAGGGCATCAGTAGTAGAACTAATAAAGTAGCTAGCGTTGTCAAGAAAGATCGTCTGCGGGACGCCATGAACTAAAAATATAGAATCTTCTAATATTTTAACAACGGAATCCGACGTTGCGCGGCGTAAGGGGAAGATATGGCAGAATTTTGAGAAGCAGCATGTTATAACTAACATGTAGCTATTTTGTTTTCTTGTTACAGGAAGAGGACCTACAAAATCAATTGAAATCATCTGGAATGGCCTCGAACATTGCTTGGGACGGCCCATTTGACCCAATGTAGTGTGATTTTGCGCCTTATATGACTGACAGATCGAACAAGAGCCCACGAACTCCACAACATCTTGGTGCATACCAGGCCAGTAATAGTTTAATGACAATCGCCTGTAAGTCTTGAAAATGCCCAAATGACCTGCTGTTGGCTCTGAGTGGTGCTCCTTAATTATTTTCTGTCGAAAATTACTAGGAACTACCTCCTTCCATGCAAACTCTGTAGTTAATTGCGCTTTACCCGTAGACTTAGAAAGTCGAAATAAGGCATTATTTTTAATTTGGAAATTTTGATAGTTACTAGGATTGTTGAGACAGCCGTTATAAATATTCTTGTACCAAGTATCGTCTGTATTTAAAACAGAATTGGCAGTACTGATGGCTGAGACTGGAACTGCACGAGAAAGAGCATCAGGAATAACGTTATCGACACCACGTCGATGCTTTATTTCAGTCAGGTGCGCGCGCTCACCGTGGTCGCATGTGTGCACAGTTACACTATTCAATTCCGCCGTGTTAACTTAAATTTTCCAGCGGTTCTCAAAATTTATCTCGTGCAATATAATTTCGTGACTGTTAAATATGCGCTGTGCTATTTGTGACGTTTCTGTCGGCGATAGCGCTCGTTGCTCGGGTTGCACCAAGGACATCGGGTTCTGTTGTGCTAACATATCGGAGCAAGGTTATAGAAAGCTGGGAGCTGATCGTCGGGCGGCTTGGAAGTGTCACAACTGCAAGAGGGACGGATCACCATGTCCTCCGAAACAAATCGATCTCAATTCTATTATGGGCGAGCTGCGGGACATTAAACGGAAACTTCTGTGCCTTGACAGCCTGGTATCTGACGTAAGCTCGTTAAAAAGTGAGCTCAATGAGGTCAAACAGTCCTGCGAGTTTACTAGCAGCAAGTTCGATGACTGCTCTTCCCGTATAATGGAGGTCGAGAAGAAACTTCCTGAGCTGGGAGCGGTTTGTGAAAGGGTTCAACTTCTTTGCAGTGAATTTTCCCATCTCAAAAGTGAGCGAGCTCGCAATGATCAAGCGCTGCGCCTCAACAATGTCGAAATCAAGGGGGTCCCACTAAAGAAAAATGAAAATCTTTTTTCAATTCTGGAGAAGATTGGAACGGCGGTTGACTATCGAGTTGATAAAATCAATGTCAATTATATATCAAGAGTACCAATACATAACTCCAAGGAGAAATCGATCATCGTTGGCTTCAATAATCGATATATCAAAGAGGATTTTATTGCATCGGCTCGTGTTAAAAAATCTTTCTCCGTCGGTGAAATTGGCTGTGAGGGTGCCCTGCATCGCGTATTTATTAATGATCATTTGACGCCAGAAAACAAGAGGCTGCTTACACTAACTAAATCATCATTAAAGGCTAAAGGCTATGTACATATTTGGGTCAAATATTGTAAAATTCACGTTCGGAAGGACGATAACTCAAAGGTTCACATTATAAACAGTGAGCGTGATTTAAACGAATTAGCCTAAACTATCTTTTAAACAATTTTGTACAAGTATGTAAGCTTAATTTTAACGTATGTTTCTTGCTAAGTAGTCTCATAAGTTTGAGTGTCGCTAGTTGGGTCGCCCGGCCGGCCGGTTCTTTTTGTTTGCTAATTACCTATTGGAATGCAGTCGCTGCGCTTGTTATTGAATGCTTACTGATGTGCGCTTATCTCTTTCCTCCTCACCCGTCTGCCGCTACTCTTAATCACTCACCTTTTTCCACTTATGAATACAATTTTATCTTTGGTTATGATTCACGCTCTTTCGACCGTTTGCCCAAAGTATTGACTTACCCCTCTTCTGCAAAACGTATACAATTATTTCACTGTTTTACATTTTATTTATATTTTAATGCCTAATGTTAGTTGCCTGGGTAATTATCCTACTGTTTACTATCAAAATGTAAGGGGCCTCCGTTCCAAAACGCTTACATTTTACCGTAATCTTGCACTGGCTTCGTATGACTTAGTGATTCTAACAGAAACATGGTTAATGGACGGGGTATTGGATTCTGAGTTGTTCGATGATAGATACGTTGTGTGGCGGCAGGACCGTGACTTCGCATTGACGGGCCAGAGCCGTGGCGGGGGTGTTCTCATTGCGACTCGGCGCGACCTAGCCGTTACCCCGCAGCCGTCCTATCAATCTTCAGCTGAAGACCTGTGGATTACATTAACTCTCGCAATTGGAGTTAGCGGGCCGGTTCGTGTGCATATATGCGTGTTATATTTATGTAAACAAAACGGAGGGTATACGTTTTCGCAACAACTTTCGAATTATTTAATCCGTCTGGGCGATGTGGTGCTGGATTATCCTGATGATCGATATTTAATTGTAGGTGACTTTAATATGAGTGGCATTGTGTGGGAGTCTGATGGCGTGTCACTGTCTCCAGTAAGTTACGTGGGTCATGATGAGTGCCTTTTTGTGGATGACATTACCACACATAGTCTTTGCCAATATAATAATATTGCAAATCTTTACGGTAAGTTGTTGGATCTGGTTTTATGTAATGACGCTGTAGCCGTTGGTGAGTGTTTGGATGCTCTCGTTCCCATCGATCCTTATCACAAAGCTCTGGTGATTTCCATTAAATTCTCTGAGACTATTAATTTGAAACCAGCTGTGCGCTTTAAGTATTTTTACAATAAAGGTGATTATTCAGCTATTAATAAGGAGCTATCTGCCATCGACTGGGAGCAGGAGTTTTCTAGACTCTCACTTGAAGGATCGGTCAGTTACTTTTATGACGTTTTTAAAAAGGTCAGGCTAACCTACATACCTTTTGTAAAACTTAGATCTGACACTTTTCCCGTTTGGTATTCGTTATCGCTTAAAAAATGCATTAAAGAAAAACACAAGTTTTTAAGGAAGTTTAAAATATATCGTAATAAATCAGATCAGGTCACCTATGGGGTGCTTCGTGAGAGGGTGAAGCGGCTGGAGAGTGAGTGTTACGATGCTTATATAAGTCGTATGGAAAATAACATCGAGAAGGACCCCAAACATTTTTGGTCATTCATCAAGTCGCGCTCTAGTTCTCATGGAATTCCCTCCACTCTTAAATATAATGGTAGGTTATTCAATACAGGTGATGGAATTTGTAATGCATTTTCTGATTATTTCTCTACTACTTTCTCGTCTCCTGGTGACCGTTCGCTGAATCAAGTCTCTAATTTTACCGGTGACTCCGTAGCTAGCCTTTGTAAAATCGTAGTTGACCCTGAGGAACTTAAGAACATCCTACTTAAACTTGATCCTTCCAAATCTGCAGGTCCTGATGATTTACCGCCTCAATTTTTGATTAATTGCGCTGAAAGTGTTGTGCGGCCTTTAGCGTTACTGTTTGAGCGTTCATTCTCTGAATGTTACGTGCCATTAATTTGGAAATCTGCCTTTATAACACCGGTTCATAAAAGGGGCCCTAAAACTGATGTAGATACATACAGACCTATATCTAAACTATGTATAATATCTAAAGTGATGAAAAAAATAGTATATAATCAAGTTTTTAGTGCTTTGAGACATAGTTTTAGTTCCAATCAACACGGTTTTATTAGGCATCGTTCTACTGTATCTAACCTAGTACTGCTTAATGATTACGTCACAGAAGGGATGGACAACGGTTTCCAGGTTGATGTTATCTATACCGATTACAGTAAGGCATTTGATAGAATTGATCACGGAGTACTTATTTCAAAATTATATAAAATGGGAATCCATGGAGACTTGCTGAGATGGTTCTCATCTTACATTGATAATAGGACACAGGCTGTAGTTGTCAATAATTACATGTCTGGTTGGGTACCTATCCCAAGCGGTGTCCCCCAGGGCTCCTTGCTCGGGCCCCTGCTGTTTAATATCTTTGTTGATGATATTAACAAGTGCTGCATATTTTCGAATTTACTATGTTTCGCTGATGACATGAAAATTTATGCCAAAATTAAGTCTGAAGCTGACTCCTTGCTTATCCAGTCTGACCTTGCTCGCCTTGATGAATATTGCCGCATTAACAAGCTAGATTTAAATCCATCTAAGTGCTTTACAGTGACCTTTTCTCGGCAGCGTAATTTAATTCCAACGGTATATAGTTTAAAGGGTATTGTGCTGCAAAGATTGCCTTTTATGAAAGATCTAGGTGTTGTTCATGATTCGAAGCTATTGTTCGATGTACATATTGATGGTATTGTTGCTAGTGCTTTGAAGATGCTTGGGTTTATTATGCGCAGCTCATTGAATTTCACTAGAGCTAAAACTCTTAAGATTTTATACTGTTCATATGTCAGAAGCAAACTTGAATATGCGTCCCAAATTTGGAATCCCTGCTATCAAACATATATTGATAGGATCGAGCGTGTACAGAAAAAGTTTATAAAGTTTCTCTGTTTTAAGTTAAAGATCCCATATAGTTCATCTGATTACTGCACCCTTTGTAAGAGGCATCACCTTATCCCGTTGCACAAGCGTCGTGAGATAGCGGACATCATCTATGCTCTTAGTATCACCAACGGTAAGGTTGATTGTCCCGAACTGCTGTCCAGTATATCTTTTAATACCCCTAATAGGTCAAAAAGATACTATCCACCTATTTCCCTTAAGTTTGGCACAACAAAATACAGGAGGAATAGTTTTTTGAGGCGAGCTTGTCGTAGTGTGAACGGCGTTGCGGAAGAGCTGGATATCGATATATTTAACTGTAATCTTTCTACGGTGAGGCGGCGGTTGGTGGGGGGGTGGTTTGATTGAGCGTGCTTAGGTAGTGACTGCTTTTTACTAATATGTTTTATTTTTGTATAGAGATTAGTTTTTGTTTTATTATTGTATCAAAATTTGTGTGGCACAACTTTGCGATTGTTCGCGTACTTTCTTTCTTTTTATTTTTCTTGGTTCTATTTGTGAGATCCTATAATTGGCTCCTATGTTATTACATGTTTAACCTACTCTGTAATTTGTAGCTGTTGGTTCTCCGAAAATAAATAAATAAATAAATAAATAAATAAATAAAATTAAAGGATGAAAGACGAACGCCCCAGCGAGCGAGACGACCAGTGGGATTATTAAGAGAAAGGAACCATTTTAACGCAGAATGATCAGTGTAAACGGTGAAAGTCTTCCCGTTTTCTAAATAACAACGCCAGTGTTCGAGAGCAGTCAGCACCGCAAGAGTCTCGCGTTCAGTAATGCTGTAATTTTTCTCGGCACTGGTAAGAGAACGACTCATATATGCAATAGGATGTTCTTTCCCATTCATGGTCTGCGTTAACATGGCTCCCACCCCATAGTTGCTAGCGTCCGTGTGTACTTCGAATGGCTCAGAATACACCGGGCAAGAGAGGACTGGTGCGGATACCAAGCACTCTTTTAAAGCATTAAAAGCCGCGTCAGCCTCCGGCGACCACTGGAAAGGAGGGGATTTCTTGCCATTCGAAGTCAACTTGTTAAGCGGACCAGCAACTGTGCTGAAATTTGGGACAAAACGTCGGTACCAGGTAGCGGTACCAAGGAACCGTTTTAACTCTTTACGAGTAGAAGGAGTAGGAAAGTTGATAATAGCTTCTACTTTTTCAGGGTCAGTACGTAAACCGTGAGCATCAACGACGTATCCCAGGTATTTAAGTTGACTACGAAAGAACTTGCACTTCTCAAAATTCACCGTAAGATTAGCTTTTCTAAGTTTATCTAAGACGCACAAAAGACGAGAGACGTGTTCTTCAAACGTCGAGCTGATGATAATAATGTCATCAAGGTAAGCGAAAGTCTTGAAATCCATATCAGCAAAGAGCAAATCTACCAAACGCTGTTGAGTAGCAGGTGCGTTAGTCAACCCAAAAGCGGTCGTTTTAAAACGTAAGGTGCCTCTGCCCGGTACGTAGAAAGCGGTCTTGTCGCGATCCTCAATTGCAATGGGAATTTGCCAGAAAGCCTTGGATAAATCGATGCTAGATAAATATTTGGCATCGCGAAGGTTATCTAATATTTCAGCTACGTAAGGTAAATTGTACGCATCGCGCTTAGTTACTGCGTTTAACTTCCTACTATCGAGACAAAACCTCGGTTGCCCATTCTTCTTGCTAACGATAAGTACCGGAGAAGACCAAGCACTTTCACAAGGTTCCACTACGTCCAATGCAAGCATTTCGTCTACCTGTTCTACTAAAATTCGCTGTTTCTCAGGAGACATGCGGTAGTAACGTTGCCTGATAGGCTGCGCGTCATCAGTATCGATATGATGGGAAATCAAATTGGTTCTACCTAGACCTTTCTCCTCTGTAGAGATAGACTTAAACTGAGCTATTACATTGTCTGCAATTGACTTTTGCGAATCCAGAAGGTTGACATAAGAGTGAATGAAAGTTTCATCAGTGTTCACTTTAACCTCTGCTAAAGAAGTGCCTGACATGGTAATGCTATCTAAATACTTAGGACAAATTTGAAAAGCACGCCAAAAATCAATGCCCAATATAATTGGTGTTTCAACTTCAGGGACTACGTAAGTTTTGATTATATGAAATTGACCCTTAAACGAGATAGGCAAATTGATATATCCTAAACCTTTGAGATTTTGACCACCAGCGGCTACCATATTAATGTGATTGTCCTGATGTAAAGTGCAGTCTGCAAAGAGTAAGTGACTATTGTTGCCCAAAATGGAAACTGCAGCACCGGAATCAAGTAAACCACAGGCGTCAATGTTATTAATTTTAACGTCTACATAGGGCCTAGGATCAGTTGAAGGTTTTCGTTGCAGAATTGTAGAAATTTTATAAGTAGAGGTAAATTTTGTAATAAATTCAAGCCAAGTTTCCCAATCTTGCTTGTCAAAATTACTACAATTCCGCCCATCTAGTTTTTTGGCTTCTTATTACAAACAGGGCAATCCGGAAATTTAACGTCCTTCATACCACACTTAAAACAAAGTATTTCACGGGAAGCAGGACACTGTCGAATGTGATGAGAATTAGAGCGACATCTAGGGCAATATGGAACATTTTTATTGGTACTGACCGCATGAACATAACTTTGCTGTTGTCTATTGTAATTGTTTTGAGTTAAGTTATTAAAATTGTTAGATTTATTAAAAGACCTATTTGGTATATAGCTATGTTTACTGAAGTTACTAGAGGAGCTATTTTGTACTTTATTTGCACTTCTGTTGCCATCCTTTGAGTAAGCAAACTCAGGAGCAAGTGTATCCGATGTAACTCTAGGCGGTTCCTGAAATTGTGCAAGACGTGCCTGTATAGCCTCGTAATTACGACACAGTGAACGCAAAGCGTCAATGGATGCAATCTGAGAAGCAGAAGCCAAAGTGCTAGCGTAGCAAGGCCTGATATTGTGAAGGAGAATTTCAAGTTGTTCTTCTTCCGGTACAGTCTTGGATAGACGCGAGAACATTCCATTCATAATGGAGAGATAAATGGTAATATTCTCGCGTTCCCCTTGTGTACGAGACCGTATTTCAGCTTTGAGCCGGTAATCATAATCAGTTTGATCAAAATCTTCCCTCAATCTAGCCGCTAACTCTGACCAAGAGCTTACGCTATCCTTTACAGACCGATACCAATGCAGCGCATCGTCTTGAAAAATTTCAGTCGCAAAACTTAGTATTTTATGTGAAGGAGTGTTCCTAGCCTCTATAAATTCGTTAACACGCTGTATAAAAGAGCGAACACAAGTTTTACCATTAAATTTTAATTTAGACAAATCGGCAGAGCCCCTATCACACGTCACTGAAATAATGTTTTGCAAATCAGGTACAATAGGCCGCGACTCGCTTGCAGAAACACCCTCCGCGCTAAAAGAGGTACTAGGTGCCTTAGCTTGGAGAGTTGCTAGCTTTTGCGAATACAGGTTATAAGCCTTGACTACATCGTCATATTCCTTCTTAATGTCGTCGCTACACGCTATCCTCATGATTCTATTATATAAATGATTAAGCATATTTTGAGTTCTCATAAGTGACGGTACATTAGGTGAAGAAGGATCAGTCGCATCCAAATTCATTTTAATTTTCTTAAGTACATCGAAACAACCTTTAAGATCTTCCCTAACGTCAATCGAGGACTCTAATATGTGCTCGGACGGAAGCTCTGGTGCTAATTTTACTATTTGTTTACGCAACTCTTCTACAGAAGATGCAGCAGTAGCGCCCCTAATCCGAACCTCATATTCAAGTTCCGACTTCTGCAGAGACAGATACTTGATAGGAAACATGATTAAAAAAAAAATTAAAAAAATTAAAAATGGAATAAGTGGTGACCAACTACAGGCGCAAGTACCCTACTAAACAAAAAAGAGGAAAAAAAAAACCGTTCTCCGTTCTGTTACAATAATAATCTAATAAGAACGTCTGGTTTTTCCCTTTTGTATTAGTAAAAATAAAAAACAAGTTAGTTGCAACAAAAAAAATAATTGCTACTAATGTGTATTGCCGCTCAATAAGAATAAAATATAAAGGTAAAATCAAGTTACAAATGAATATAAGCCAAAGAAGATCGTTATTAAGTTTAAAAAAAATGAGGGTAGAATGTAAATTAAAAAATAAATTTGGAATTTAAAATGGAAACGGTTAAATACCAACGGTTTTTGTTGAAAATTGTAGACGATTTGAAGTTAAATTTAAAGTGGGACGCATGGACACCCGCAACACCCAACGGAATGCCGACGCGTTACCGAAAATTGAGGACTAAGATGAAATGCCTCGTGTGCCTGTAGATATACCGGCTATCTTACCCTCCACACCGATCAGCGCTATACAAGCACTGCTGCTTAGCGGCAGGAGTAATGGGTAAGACGGTGGTAACGACCCGGACGAACCCGGCACAAGGTTCTACCACCCAAAGAAAAAAAAGAAAAAAATATATATTAAAAAAAAAAAACACGATTTCAACAAGAAACGCTAGTAAATACACTTTAGTAGCTGCGAAAAACCAAAAAAAGCGTAAAAAATAACACGTTTTACAAAAATAAGCCACAAACACACACTAACTACAACCAAAAAGAATAATGGGAACCAGATTTTACTTGCGTACTAGAACCACGTTAAAAGGCGCCAATGTCGCGTCCCGCGTGGTTAGGGTTTGTCCCACCCCCCCAGGAGGAGAAATGAGACAAAATATTACGCAACAAAAATAACAATTTAATATGCCCGTAGGCTAGCTCAGAAAAAAATAATTAAATTACAATTTAAAAAAAGTGGGTATTTAAATTTAGGGTGTGGTTCGAATCTAGTACGCAAGTCTAACGGAAAATACGATTCCTATTATTCTTCCTAGTAAGCACTTCCCTGCACTGAAGCCGCAGAAGATGGTCGGGCGCTGATCCGTGGGCGTCGGGTAGAACACCCAATAACGGCCGACGTACTGGCCGCAGTGTGGCAGTAGAAGGTGGAAGAGATAGGCCCCCAGTGAGCCAACCCGTACTTGGGACCCCGAGATTGGGGTTGAAGAATACACTGAACAAATTTGTAGATTAACTAGATTTCCGCAGGTTAACGTGTAGGGACGAAAACAATGGCCGGTTACGTGAAGTACGTAGTAAGACCGGAGATGTTAGCGTACGTTCATCTCTGCGCTGATATCGAGTGTGTGGCTTGCAGCTCGCCGCGAAATGACCGGCGCCGGCGCCTCACAACGGTTCGCGTGACGTCACAGTAGTGATGTGCGACAAGCGAAATAAGATTAAATCGAGTACAGCGTGTTAACGACTAAATAGTGCTAGTTTTGTAGATAAAACACTGTAAAATGTGATTGATAAGAGTTAATAATGAACTCATTCTATTTTTTAAACCATTTAATAATAAAAATGTACGTACAACGTTACACAGCAAGTTTCTTACTGTGATAATCGAGTTTAACTTTGTACAGCAGAGTGTCAAAAAAGTTCCTGTATCGTCTATATGTTATCTGTAGTGCTGAATCACTAGGAGAAGCTCTCGCCCTGCTATGTAGCCTGTCCCTGTGCCTCATACACCTAATCAGGCCCGGGGTGATCCAGGGTTTGAGAATGAGTTTGGAGCGACTTATTTTAACTTGACGGGTATTGTTTTTTATCGCAGTGGAAATCAAAAAGTCAAAGTGGGCAACAGCTTCATTTACGTCAGTACAGCCCAAAACCCTCGACCACTCAGCCGCACGTAAGTCCAGGGCCGCCGCGGCAAAGTCAGTTTGGAACATCAATCGCGAACGCTGGTTATCTTTCGACACGGGAAAAACGATCGTAGCCATAGCGATATTGTGGTCAGTAATTGAACACCGGCAAACAGCACCAGCAGAGCGAGATTTGGTTTTGACAAAAATGTGATCCAGACACGAGTCGTTTCTAGTCGGAAGGGAGATTGCAGGCAGAAATTCATACATCGTCAACAGGCAAAGGTAGTCTGAGGATTGATTTGTTGAGCCATCCATAATGTCAATGTTTATATCACCCAGTATTACCATATTTGAAAATCCTTTGACATCCTTGAGAGTCTCATCCAGAGAATTTAAAAAATTATTTGTGTTCAAAAAAGAGGGAGAACGGTAAATTCCAAAAATTTTTAACCTATCGGAGATAGTCACAGCAAGACAGTTGGCATCAACAATATTTGGTTCCGAGACCGAGACGCTCAGAGACTCCTTAACATAAATTACCACACCGCCACTTTTATTTATAAATTTGGATGTGTTAAATGCATTATAACCTGGCAATTGGTTAATTAACGAGTACTCGTTCAACCAACATTCAGTCAGAATGATTGCTTCGTAATCAATATTCATTCGTTTGAAGGCGACTTCGAAAGCATCAAAATTTCGTTGAAGGCTTCTAATGTTGAGTGTCATAAATTTAAAAGAATCAACTGACGCAAATAAAAGACGGCTCTCTTCCAAAGACCCAAACATTCGACAGTCAATGGCTACAGTTTGGTCTATATCAACGTCAACATCAAGTAACGCCATTGGAAGCAATATTTTTACATATAAAAGAATGAAAATACCCATGAATCGGCCGTGACGTCAGCGTTTCACAGAAACAGTAAAGAGTCGATAGTAGTTGACGATAGGTTCCTGCCCCAGAGTGCATGAGTACAAGTAGTGAATGTGTGAAGTGTAGTTTAATATCAATTATTGTTATGTGAATATGTATGAACGCTACGCAAATAATTATTGTGAGGGTAGCATTACAAAGAAAAAAATAATGAAGTTTGTTCATAAGTGATAAAAAAAAAACAAAAACCAATGATAAACAAAGTAAAAATCAGCAAACGATGTCATCGAACAGCGGACCAGGCGACGGAACTGCGTCGATGGGAGAAACGCTGGGTAGAGGGCCACCATCAGCATCACAGGTTGCCGCAGGGGGGTTGACGAGGTCTGCTTCACTTGCTCGGTCAATATCCGTAGCCCTTTGTATTGTAATAACAGGGCTGTGTTCTTTTTTGCGAATAAGGATGTGACCATCATTCGTCCAGCAGTACTTATAGCCCTGTCTGGCCTTAAGTTCCCTGGCTTGACGAAATAAATACCTATTGGTCTTAGTCAATCTCTCATTAATGAAAAGTTTCCGAGCCCGACCCGCAACCTCGATGTCAGCAGAAGTAATACTTCGCCTAGATTTGGCAGCCTTTAAAAATTCCTTTCGCTTCATACGCCGAACGAAACGGAGAACAACCGGCCGTGGCAAAGGAGCATCGGCGGTAGCGTCACTGGCGAATCGTCGGGGCCCAACACGCAGCACATCATCCACATCCGCTTCCGCAAGTGTTACACCTATTTTTGTAGCAACGACACGAACAATATGCGCTAAGTTTTCGTTTGGTTGCTCGTTTATGCCAAGGATTTCGATCTCATTGCGCAGCGAAATCTGGGCCTGAAAATTCAGATGCTCCTCGAGCTGATTGACTCTCTGATGAAGGAGGACGTTCTCTGCCTCTTTCTCTTCAAGGATACGAATCCTGGCATCGGTAGAAATCAGTTTATCATCGAGGTCGTCGAGGCGCGCAGTACACTGCGTCAAGCAGGTCGATAAGGTTTTTAGGTGAGTTTTAACCTCGGACATGTCCTCCCGCAACAGCCTAATCTCCCTAGTTAGTGCAGCAAGGGGATCATTATCGGAAGTCAATACTAGAGGTTGTGACCGCTTATCCGGTGCCCGATTCTGCGCGCGCAATGTTACATTTGACTTCGTCGTGTCGGCGGAGGCACCCGACGCAGCAGCCGACGATCGCACCGGCGTATCAGAATTATCTTTTTTAGGCACCTTACTTTGGCACGCAGGACATTTCCAACCTATAATAATATCCTTGGAAAGTTTGCGAAAATCGAGTATGTTTACACATTCTGGATGATAATTGACGCCACATGACGAGCATTTTAAATTTTGTGATGTTATTTCATTGCGACAAGCGGCACAGCTGCTAACCATTTTTGTCTTTTATCTTTTATCTTTGTTGATCGAACAATCTTCGTAAACGCAATGCACACGGCTCTCTGACAGCGCCCAATTGTCAATGTCAGTGTTCGATCTGACTACTAGAAATCAGTGAATTGTCAAAAACTCAGCTGATAATTACCGCTATTGTTGTGAGATATTTGCAAATAATTAGCAGTTATTTTAAATATTTGCCCGTGTGAGCCGAAATTCAAACAAAACCGTAAAATTTTGGGAATGTTTTTGTGTATTAACACGAGAATGCAGCTCACCCAGACGATGTCTTGCAGTGCTACTTGTGAATACAGTTTCTGTGCAAACTTTTCTTCTATTTAGCAGTTGTTCCAGTAGTTTTAAGCAATATTCCGGTAATAAAATAGTTTAAGCTTCGATAAAATGAACTTGACCCTTAGTAGGTAGTTTTGACACTCAGTGTTGGGTAAAAAATAAAAAAAAAAGTAATTTGGAGAGATTCTTTGAGGAGAGTTCTACAATTCGCTGACTGTGAGTGAACGGTTAGAGTTTTAATGCCCTTCGTATGCCTTGTACCGGATCCGTACCCAATTTAAGGCATTCTTTTTGTATTTTTTTTTTAAAATCTGTATCATTGGATTTATATGAAACTGTTGAGACTAGAATGCACGACTTTTTTTTTTTTACTTCCGGCATACGAAAGGTTAAGGAATATTGTGGGAACCAGTTTGGTTAATTACTGTTACTACATTTTGAATTAAACTACCGGTTGAGTACGGACTTTTGGAGTTTCTTTTCTCACTAAACAATAAAGTTCCATATTAATGGATATGAAAACGTCACTCATTTAATACCTAAGACGAAGAATGGCTAGACACGTCATATTTAAGACGAAATATAACCATCGGTATTCTCTCTCGTTCTAAAAGAAAACATCATCTGCAAATAGAGACAGATATACGTTTGTCTGTATTGGCTTTCAATTCAATGAAGCCAGGGGGGTTACCACGAAATCCGAAGTTCGAAACGAAGCCCGCAACGAAAATGGCACGAAGTTCGTCGGTGATCGCTACTACGAAGCAATTTCGGATTCGTGAGTTTCGTGTCGAAACCATAGACCACTTTCGATCGAACTTCGTGAGTCTTCGTGAATGGAAATAAATGGGAAAGACCGAATGGATAAATAAAGCGTCTTGCACAATTTCATTTAAAAACCGGTAAATGGATTATTAGCTTCAAATGGACCTAAAATTCCAATAAATAATTAATATTATACATTTCCAACATTCCGCTTCATCACAACATAGTTTTGAGCAAGTTTTAATGCTGAATTCAAGGAAATTTTGTGCTTTTGTTATTCTCATACATACCCAAATGATACAAACGTCAAACTAAATTGTCAAACGTCAAACTGCGTGTGCGTACTTTAAAAACTTTAGCGAGAGAAGTAAGTAATCAAAATATATTTTTAATTTATTTAGTCATGTATATAGTACATTTTTAAAACTTTGTCCATATAGGTATAATAACAAGTAGCTAATTGTGAGTATTGTTACATGTAATGAGGAGTAATTAATTAATTCATTTGAGACTTTTCTTCAATCTAATCTTCTTTTAATATTTTATGACAAAAAGTGTATACTGACTATGTTATCTCAATTTTGAGTGACTTGTGGGTTGGAACGCTACTGCATAACTATGTCTATATATGAAACAAACACTGGGAAAGTTCAGCCAGATCTGCCCACTAAGTCGGGGTTCTTCATATCGTCAAGAACATCACAACCACTATTATCCAACTTATGATAAGCACATGTCTGCACTCCAGTCTTCCTTTCTGAAATATGGGTCCGAGACAATTCCATATGTGAATGTGGCTTGGACGAGGATATCCTCGAACACATGTTTTTATACTGCCAAAAAATTGTTATGGCCTCCCTTCCAAATTTCCTCTCACTGTAAACTTAACTTCCTTCTTGCACTAGCACACACACCCACCTTATAAATGTAGGTATTATGTAAGTTTATAAAAATTTATTTATGTTTGTTAGTTTAATAAAATTTATGTTTCTGTTGTCTATTTCAGGTTCTCAGCCGAGTATCACACACCAAAGCTACCAAACACTAGCCAACCAATATTGTCTTTCAGAATCATCAATAGTATTGGTAGAGCTATATTTTTAAAAACTGAGGTGAGAGTAGTAAGTAATAAAAATCAATTTTATTTTAGTTCTGTTATAATATAATAATAATACATCTTTAAACCTTTGTCTATATATAATAACAAGTAACTAGTTGAGTGCAACAAGTATTGTTACATGTAGGTAAAGAGGAGTAATTAATTCATATGAGATTTTTCTTGAATCTAATATTCTTCTTCTAATATATAAAACAAACATTTATTTCTTAATTAGGAACTTGTTATCAAATCAGCATTGTTAAGAGATTAAAAATACACAAAATTAGTTCCGGGCTTTGTTTCAATGAAAACAGTGAGCCTTCTAAGCTATAGTACAGTTCTAGAATAACATAAAACAATGTACCTAGGTAGTGGTATTTTAACAAAATTTATGTTTGTGTTGTCTATTTTAGGTGCACAGCCGAGTACTAGAAGCTACTGAACAAAGGACAGCCAATAGTGTCTTTCTCAACCTCAATATTGGCAGAATCATCGATAGTATTGATAGAGCTATATGTATTTTTATAAATTGAATTGAAATTGAAGTGAGAGAAGTAAGTAACCAATATCTATTTTTAATTTAGTTGTAGGTACTATAATAGATTTTTAAAACTTTGTCCATATCCATACTCTAATAGTATAAATGGGAAAGTGTGTCTGTCTGTCTGTTACCTCTTCACGCTTGAAGTGCTGAAACAATTTTGATTAAATTTGTATTTACAGATAGTTTGAGTTTGCGGAAAGGGTATAGGATGGTTTTTATCCCAGAAATCACCCTTCAAAGGAGTGATAGTTTTTGTAGGGAATCAATAACCGCTGAACCAGTGTAAATTAAATTTGGTATAGAGATAATTTGAGATGTGAGAAGGGGTAAAGTATAGATTTTATCCCCGAAATCATCCCTTAAGCGGGGTGAAAATTAGAAAAGGGAGTCAATTAAAAAGGACTAGAACTTTTATAATTTATATGTGATGATTGTCAGAAGTGTGTGTTTTAATAAGTTAATTAAAATCACTTTTATAGATTTTATGTGTTTAATTTATACAAAAGGAAGCCAATTTACAATGCTGAGCCTTGCGACGCCATGAGCTCCGGCAGGTCTGTTTTTTATAAAAAAGTCAGTCCAAAAAAGGCAAAGGCATATTGGCCATTATGCCAACACGCTGTCTTTTTTATAAAATACAAGTAATGTCAACTTATCCTATAAAAACTTAAAAATCACTAAGTAATGTAATCACAACTTTGTACAGAGAATTCTGTACCGCAATTGATAAAAAAATCCTAATTCACAAAGTTTGAGAAACACTGTAATTTAAAAAAAATGATAAGCATATTAATAATAAAACAAAGTTCTTATATTTGTCAGCATGTTATGTTATCTAAAAACAAGGAAGATTATATTTTACTCAAAACTACACCTACAATTCTTTTTTTAAGAAAAATAAAGAGAAACTTACAAATTAACTTATATATAGTCTTTAAGATAGTAAGGCTTCTTTATTTCTCTCCTAGGTCTGCTATCTTTAGCATCAGAAATAGGTAAATTACCGACAGGTGTATTTGTCAATGAAGTTGGGGGTTTAAGAGAGGAAGTTTGGCCCTGTGTTTCAGGTAAGTTTAAAGTAATATCTATACCGTTAGGAGAGGAACAAACAAGACTTTTTGGTGTATTTTCCAAAATACTAATGTCATTGTCTTGGTCATTGTTAGTGGAAATTAATTTATTTTGCTGTGGGTTTGTGTCAATACTGTGATGTGGATGTGATCCTATGTCAGATGGGTTCCCTGAGCTCTGCAAACGAGGACGGATATGAATAAGATCCCGTCTGTATGTTGTATCATTAACATCAACTAGATATGATCGATCTGAAAGCACATCTGTAACTATTCCAGGTGTCCACTTTTTATTTATAGATGGATTCATTTGCACTGACACGGCCTGACCTATTTCAAGCGTGGTTGCTTTTCTGGCTCTTTTGTCATGTGCATATTTCACCTTTTCCCTTTTTTTTTTAATGTCTTCAGGAACATTATTTACAACATTTGGTTTTAATAATGTTTCGATAGTAGGCAAGAAACCTCTTGTTCTCCGTGAAAATAATCTCTGAGCTGGACTTGAATTTAATTTATTAGGAGTATTTCTGAGACATAGCAGGCTGAACCAGAAATCTTCTCCATTTTCTGTAGATTTCTGGAGTAATTTTTTAGCTATTTTCACAGTAGATTCTGCTTTGCCATTTCCTTGTGGATGATTGGGCGATGAAACAACTTGTGTGAAGTTCCATTCTAGGGCAAAAGCTGAAAAATCTTGGTTAACAAAGTTTGTTCCGCCATCTGTGATTACTTTTTCTGGAATGCCATGTCGCGAAAATATCTTTTTGCATGTCTCAATTACCGGTTTTGATGATAAATCTTTTAATTCTTCTGTTTCAAAGAAATCGGAATAATGATCAACTACTACTAAATATTTTCTTTGTTTTCCTTTAAGAGTGAAAAAGAAAACATCCATTGACACTATTTGAAATGGGTATTCAGGTATATTGTGACTTTGCATGGTAAACTTTTGCTGACTTGGTTGGTATTTATTGCATGTTGGACAACACTGAACCATTTCTTTAATGTCTTTGGACATTGATGGCCAATATATAGCATCTCTAGCTAGTTTTAATGTATTTTCAATTCCTGAATGTGCTCTGTGTAGTTTTTTTAACATATCTCCCCTTAAACCTTCCGGTATCAGTATAGCTTGATTTTTTAGTATCAGCTCTTGATAGACAGTTAGATCACTTTGAATGCTACAGTATGGTTTAAGGGCATCTGGTATATCCCTTATGTACTTTGGCCAGCCATGCTGAATAAAGTCTTTAAGAACCATAAACGAGTTGTCCTTTGACGATGCAATCGCAATTTCTTTGATGCAGTTATCAGAGATAGGTAAATTATTTAAAGGATTAACTTTTTCAATTATTTCAAATATTTTTAGGTTTTTTGACTTATCAACATCTTGACATTCTAGGTAAAATCGAGACAAAGCATCTGCCATGATATTTTCTTTTCCTGATACAAATTGCAATTCTAGGCTGTACCTTTGCAATGTCAATAGCATGGACTGTAGCCTTTTTGGAGCATGAAGAAGTGGTTTTTTAAATATGTTAAGAAGTGGTTTATGGTCTGTTTTAATAATTGTTTTAGTATTACCTATAATCAGCTGATCAAACCTTGTACAAGCAAAAACCACAGCCAGAAGCTCCTTCTCGATTTGTGCATATTTTTTCTCAGTCGGAGTGAGGCACCGTGAGGCATAGGCAACTGGTTGGTTCTGCTGGAACAAAGCCACTCCCAAAGCTCCTTCGCTGGAATCACATTCAACAACAAGTGCTTCATTTTTGTCATAATATTTTAATGTTTTTAGATCACTGATTGCACACTTGAGTGTATCAAACTCTTTTTGTGTTTTATGGTCCCATATCCATTCAGTTTTATCGTGAGTTAACTGTCTCAGGAATGTGGATTCTGCACTTAAATTGGGAATGAATCTACTGAGATATGTGACTACACCAAGAAACCTTTGTAATTCTTTTTTGTTCTTTGGTACTGGTATATTTGAAATGGATTTAATTTTGGATGGATCTGCTTGAAGACCTTTATTAGTGAAAATATGGCCATAATATTTTACTGTTGTTTGTAAAAGCTTAGTTTTAGATTTATTCAGTTTACAATTATATTTGACTAGTCTACTCAAGAGGCATTCGAGGTTTTTATTATGATGCACAATGGCTTCGGACATTGTATCACCCACTCCATATACTAACAAGTCGTCAACTAGCGCCTCAACACCCGTTAGACCTTGTATGATCTCATTCATTTTTATTTGAAAATAATCAGGAGATGAAGATATGCCAAAGGGGAGAACATTCCAGCGGTATTTTCCGAATGGTGTCCAAAAAGTGGTGAATTTGCTGCTGTTTTCAGACAGATTCAAATGCCAAAAACCTTTCTTTACATCAAATGTAGAAAATATCTTCGCCTTACCCAATTGAGGTAGAATTTCCTCTACTGTAGTAAACTGATGGTTTGGTCGTTTTATAGCCTTGTTTAATGGGATTGGGTCTAAACATATTCTATAATTATCTTTTTTTTTTATAATTAAAATATTGCTTACCCAATCAGTGTGATTGTCTTCTTTTGTTATGATGCCCTCTGCTTCTAACTTCTTTAATTCTTCTTTCAGGACTGGCCATAGAGCTATGGGAACACGACGAGCTTTCTGGACAACCGGTGTTACTTTTTCATCAATTTCGAGATTGATCTCGCCTGAGAAACTACCTCGACCTTCAAACACCGAGCTGTACTTGTTTAGTATGTTATGTGTTTCCTGTGAATAATTACATCGAACCTCTTTGCAGAACTCAACGAGGCCCATCTGTGTGCAGGCTGTACATGACAAAAGTGGAATGTGTGTGTTATGAACAACTTGAAATGTAACCATGTATTTAGATTTGACACCAGAAATGTTTGTTTTTAGAGTTATATCCATCTCTCCATGAACCATGACATTATTTCCTCCAAAACCAAACAATGTTTTTTTTGACAGTCTCATTTTTTCTTGCACATATTTTTTACCAAACATTTTTTCCGCATTTTGTAGACCGATTAAACATGTATCCGCTGCAGTGTCCATTAGACATGTAGTTGTTTTCCATTCTTTATTGACTCTGTATTGTAAGTTGCACTCTGCTAAATTCTTGTTTTTATTTGTAATTATTTTATTGATGAAATATTCTGCGTCCGAATCACTGTCTTGACTGTTATTGTCTTCATTAATCTTATTATCTTTTACTTCTTTTACCACTTTCTTTTTCTTGCAAACCTTTTCTAAGTGGTTTCTACCTTTACAGTTGCTGCAGATAGTACCCCAGGCTGGACAGTTTTCCTTCTTGAAGATGTGATTGTTTCCACAGAAACGACATTTACCATGTTTTTTACCTTTTTCTTGAATTTTTTTAATATTATCTGCTGGTGCAGTAAATTCCTTGATCTGTTTTTCTGTTGCCTCTGCTGCACGACATACGTTGATTGCTTCTTTTAATGTTAGGTTATCTTTTTTTAGGAGCTCTTTTTTAAGTCCCATGTCTCTGATACCTAGGACAATTTTGTCACGCAACATTTCCTCTGCAAAATTAGTATTGTACTCACACTCCTCTATTAGTTTGTTTAAGTCGGTATAAAATATATCAAACGGTTCATATTGGCTTTGATTTCTTCCTAAGAACAAATACCTGTTGTATATTATATTTTTCTTTGGAACCATTTTTGTTTTCATGACGTTTAGTATATCTGTGCATGTTTTTGTTTCTTTATCGGAGTCTGAGAAACCAAAATTGCTATATTTCTTCAAGGCTTCATCGCCGACCGCGCTGAATAGTATGCTGACCTTTCTTGGTTCGTCTTCCGGCGACCACGTATTTATTTGTGTCGCGCGGCAATAGTTTTTCCATGCTGAATAGAAAGATTTGAAAGCATCTTCCGGATCTTTATTAGTGTCGATCGGCGATGGCCAAGGTACGCTTATGCTCTGTGAGGACGTCGGCTTGGGTTCTGAAAGCCTAGCGATCTGTTCCTGCATAGACTTTAGTAGCACCGTTTGTTGCTGGACGACATCTGCTAGCGCTGCCATCTTGGTAACTACTCAAGCTGCCACCATGTTTTAATAAGTTAATTAAAATCACTTTTATAGATTTTATGTGTTTAATTTATACAAAAGGAAGCCAATTTACAATGCTGAGCCTTGCGACGCCATGAGCTCCGGCAGGTCTGTTTTTTATAAAAAAGTCAGTCCAAAAAAGGCAAAGGCATATTGGCCATTATGCCAACAGTGTGAGGACTTGATCCATGTATTGTTGGAGTGCGTCCAGGATTTGGAATTGAGAAGAAGAGTTCTTGGAGGATTGGGTTCCATGTACAATGGCCAGGTCAATTGTTGGCTGACAGAGCCGTTATTGTGTGAGGCAGTCAGCATATACCATTTCATTGATCTGTCCCTTGAATAGGGAAGTGAGTAAGCTCTCATGAGGCTGACATGATCACCTGGAGTGTTCAAAGCCTCAACAAAAATTAGAAAAAAACTTATAATCTTTTCATTTGAAATAAAAAATGTTTATGTATTTTTTGACCTATTCATCCATACTAATAATTATTATAAATGTGAAAGTGTTTGTCTGTCTGTTACTTCTTCACGCTTAAACCGCTGAACCGATTTTGACGAAAATTAGGTACAGAGAAATCACTTTGTTAGAAATAAAGAATCTATAAGTATGTACATATGTACCGGTAATTCAATACATCATCATCATCATTTCAGCCAAAAGACGTCCACTGCTGAACATAGGCCTCCTCCAAGGCTCGCCAAACAGATCAGTCCCGTGCAATCCACATTCAATGCGATCCCGCAACCTTAACCAGGTCGTCGCTCCATCTTGTTGGAGGCCTACCTACACTGCGTCTTTCAGTCCGTAGACGCCACGCGAGACCCTTTTTGGCCCATCGGCCATGAGTTCTAAAGACGATGTGCCCTGCTTACTGCCACTTGAGTCCAGCTATTCTTCGAACTATGTTGGTGACTTTAGTTCTCGAGCGGATTTCATAATTTCTAATGCGATCCCACAGAGAAACTCCGAGCATAGCCCACTCCATCGCCCTCTGAGTGACTTCGAGCTTTCTTATGAGGCCCATCGTTAGTAATACACACTGTTAAAAGACTTTTGACTTGAGACATTGCGGTATAAGTATTGGATGACAAGATATTGCGGAGCTTCCCGAACGCTGCCCACTGCCCAGCCGAGTCTAATTCGTCGATTGACCTCCTTCTTGAAGTTGAACCAAGTTGCCAATAATACCAGAGGCCGGGCAGCAGCGTCCTCGGTATCTTTCGGTATCCCACTGCGGTCGCCAACCCGCCTGCCAAGCGTGGCGACTATGGCAATAACATAACGCCCTAAACCCCTAATGGCTAGTCAAACTAAAATTCAATACACTCAAAAGTAATTAACTCTTTTCTCAAGATTTTGGTTTTGTTAGTTAGTGATGTTATTCAATACAATCAAAAGTTATACTTATTAGGTAAATGTTTTCTCAAGATTTTGGTTTTGTTAGTTAGTTAGTGATTTCTTTATTGCAGTAAGCCGACGAATTATGGGCTTGATGGATGTTTGAACGCAATTTGTTCGCTCTTGTTTTGCTTTACATACGTAGTGGGTTTTGGGTCCGTGCTGCGGCCCCACAGCAAGAGATTTAATTGTTGTCAGACTGTAAGATGGAACTTTAAGCTTTCTTGTGTTTCTAGTAGCCTTTGGCTTATCGACGTTAATGGGAAGGTGTTAAGGTCGCGGGCACGGCTTAACATATTATTTATTTACTGTTAATAATACATGTTGTAACGTTTCCTTCAGGCAGTCGAGCCCGACGTGTGGTGGAGCTCACAGCGCCGCGGCCCCGCCACTTGGATTAGCGAAGCCGGCTGATGGACAGCGAGGGGCAGCAGCCGGCGGAGCTGGCAGTCATTCGGGAGGAGGGGGCAGAGCTCCGGACAGACTTGCAAGACATGACTCGAGCCGTCACATTGCTCGCTGAGGAGCTGAAAAGAAGTTAGTGCCGCGTAACGTGTTTAGTTGCACACACAGCTCTAACTTTATGTTTTTGCACTAAGTATACTTTTTTAGCATTAGAAAGAAGGTAAAGCGATCTTGACTTGACATTAGTTAAATTTATATTTGTAGGTACTTTTGGTTTCACCATCACAAAAGAAAGTAGGCACTTGTTTTTATTAAAGTTTTAATTCAACTATTTAAGTTAGTAAAAAGTTTTTCGTTTCACTACCTAAGTTGCGTTATGAAACGAAAAGGTGATTTACGTTGATTAGCTCAATTTTATAATTTTTATAAGTAGTGTACTTATTTACTCTAGTTTCTCTTCTAACCTTATAGTGTGGGGTATCGTTTGATGGGTCTTTTAAAATCATTTCAAGGTTGTGCAGACGATTTTTCGATATAGTGATTATTTTGGAAAATATTCAACTTTAAAATACAATTTTAGTTACCATATAGGTACTATAATGAACTAAAGCTCAAGCCTTCTCATTCTGCAGTCGCCATATTAGGCCGAGATGATTGATTTTATAATCTAGTCGAAAATTTATGTAGCGTTTTAGTTTTAGGATTAGGTTTAATACATAATAAGTACGTATTTAAATGTAAGTTTTAAAGAAGGAACTGATTTTATGTAATTTTGTCCAAGTTATATTATTATAGTGTACACATTAAAGAATGAAAACTCATTATCTTTTTTTATTATAGCTTTTAAGTATTTCCAAATAAAACCCTTGTGTAAGATAGATAGGTATATGTATCTAATTATACCGGTGTAAGTATGATTTATATTGTTTTGGAGAATTGCAGTTACCGGGAAAGATGCTGAAGTATTTTTAGCAATACAAAACTGTATGGCACTTTTAGCGGGGGGAATGCACATATTCCTAGTGTTCCTAGTGTACATCTGCACATAAAATGTCACTATGTCTCAGTGGCACTCCCCGGTGGTGACCCATTCAGATGAGGCCCGCCCTTGTGCAACTCTGACAATTTAAGACAGTGTCTTATGTGACAAAAAAAAATACATATCCATGGGAATTCCGAAACTTACATCGTCGTCTACGACTTTTATAATTATTTTGTATGAAGAATACTCTTGTGCAAGATTTCATGTCTCTGCATTTACTTAATTTAGTTAAGATTTTGGAATTTAACATGGATCCATGGGGACAAAAAGTAGCCAAAGTAGGTATGAGTTATTCCAGAGATAAATACGTCAAGCCGTTTTAGGGCGAAAGTAAAAAAACAAGCCCTCACACCGACAAGCTTTCACATCATCACTATCCCAGCCTACCTACGCGGGTCCCGTGCGGAACTGTACTCGTAGGTATGTTATATGACATAATATTTTTACTTAGGCACTACCAGTAGAGTGAAGGGAAATTTTAATTTCCCGTGACACAAATATTCAAATTGGCTGATTAAACGGATATTATGAAATCTCCCGTGGATTACCTCATTACCAATGGTAGGTATAGTCGGGGTAAGTAAAGGTTCGTCACTTTTCGACTCTATCGAAAAGTGACGAACCTTTTTCTACCCCGACTATACTATTCAATACTAAGTATAAGTAAGTATAGCAAAGCAAGATAAACTACATATTTATTTCATAGTGAAATACGACGTACGAATTAAATACTCACGTCTTAAAACGAGTTTAACTCGATATGTTTCGGGCTAATTTCCGTAGCCCTTCTTCCCGGAGCCACACGTCACGGCGGCTGCCTAAAATGCACCACGAGCTACCGTCACTTTATCCATGTTCAGTCAACGTCATGTCATGAATCAGTGATCACTTTTGTACCTTGCCGCTTTCAGTCGTTACATACTTTCGAATGACTTTTCAGACAATTTAAAATGACAAGGTACAAAATCTCGTGATCTAATTTCGTTTACTTACGTCCATTAAGAAAAAAAACTGCTTAATTTTAGCACAAATATTTTAATAAGACTAGGTACATACTACATCTAAGGATTGGAGGTGTAATAAAATACAAATCACACTGCATAACATTGACATTGTCATTTTCTACTCACCAACTTCATCTCAAGTCCCAGTACAGTCAAACAATTTAATTCCTAGGCCACTATAGAACCTTGTCGCATTAACTACTAGATAATTACAACGTCAGTGAGGGTCAAAGGATTTATTGAATCAGGCGTTACTTTGCGGAGGTCCATATTAATGAACTAAAACAATTACTTTGCTCACCCGCGACCTTACAATAGTTACGTTTACGCAAGAAATGTGTGTTCATGCAGTTCCTCCACCTCCACACTGTACGAACACACACAAATCACATAAACACAACTATCACCACCACCAAGCTACACTGACGCGTTTCGAACTCAACCAGAGCTCATCCTCGGAGTTACCACAACCGTATGCTATGCTACCAAATGTTAAACTAACATTAGGAGTTTAACATTTGGTAGCATAGCATACGGTTGTGGTAACTCCGAGGATGAGCTCTGGTTGAGTTCGAAACGCGACTCGACGCGCGTCCACGCGCTTGGTGGTGGTGATAGTTGTGTTTATGTGATTTGTGTGTGTTCGTACAGTGTGGAGGTGGAGGAACTGCATGAACACACATTTCTTGCATAAACGTAACTATTATCAATTTTCCGAACTCAACATGCAATAAACGTTTTCGCTCCATGAAATAAGGGGAAAAAAAGAAGTTTTGACGATGGACAGTGGCAATTCAAGTTATTAATACACAAGCAAACTCCTTTCCTTCCTATTCATTATTGTTGACACATGTTCGAAAAGATAGAGATGTCATCATGACGTACATCACGCAATAATCACTGTTAAACGATTCATTACGAAATGGTTCTATTAGATAGTTTAGTTACTATGAGCTTCTCGATGAAGAAACAGCATCGTGAGAAAACCTGCAGCCATCTGCGAAGAAATTCAAAGGCGTCCGTATATGAAGTCCGTAATCCATCTTGGGCTAGAGTGCTTACTGCTTAGCCCGTTCCCTCTAGCCTATGAGATGAGGCCTGTGCCCACCAGCGGGACTTATATAGTGTGACTAAAATGGGATACTAGTTAAATAAAGAATTATCATTAAATATCATTCCAATATACTGAGCCTTACCGATACAAATATCGACGTGTGAAAGGTTCACCCTATGTTTGATAATCCAAAAAATCAGATGAGTAGGTAAGTAGCACATGTTCAGCAAGTTGTGATTAGGAACATACATAACAGCGGATTTATCCAGTCAGAGATACTTCGTTTTTTTTAGCATTAGAAAGAAGGTAAGCGATCTTGATGTGTCGTTTTATTGAAAAACGCTTTTGAAAAAATTTTTTTAACAAATATAATTTAAAAATGCAATTCAGTTAACCACTAACGACTAATGGGTACCACTTACAAGCAAACAATGCAGTTGATAAATATACAGTTGTGGCCATATAATTAAGAACGATTATTTATTGAGATGATTTTTTCAAAGTAACAAGTATAACTAATTGCCCGTATTTTTTTTATTTCTCTCGGTATTGCAAAACTTTTCCGTACTACCGGTACATTCATTTATGCAACATTGTTGGCTAAAAAATTAATAGAGAAACTTTATACATTCGATCTGAACCTAGTATTAGTACTTACTGGCTGGTCACGTAATTAAGAACGCTGAATAGTTTATTATTTTTTCAAATTTAAATAGAGAACACTGTGTGGCTCTGTGGTTATAGATTATTATTCGTATAATTTTGGCGCCATTTCGTGCTGTTAAAGTCTTAAAAGTGATTACTTCGTATAAAAACAATGGGGAAAAATAAAAGTTGTGATAAATCTACAAGAGAAGTAATAATAAAACTTCGCGAGAAGAATTGGTCGTATAAAATGATAGCCGACCATCTGCAATGTTCAAAAACAATGGTTTTCCATGCCGTAAAGCATTTTTCCACGTATCAAACTACTTCAAACGTTCCGCGTGGACCTAGACAGAGAAAGTCATCTCGTCGAGATGATCGAAATATCGTTCGTTTGGCAAAACAAAATCCTTTTAAAGGGTCTAATTAGTTGAGAAAAGAATATTTTGGCGAAAACAACCCTTCAGCAATCTCTGCACGCACTATTCGAAGGCGTTTGGTAGAAAATAAGTTGAACGGAAGGATAGCAAGGAAGGTGCCTATGTTGAAACGATGTCATAGGCAAGCCCGACTTGCATTTGCAAGAAGGTATGAAAACTGGACAGTCAGACAGTGGAAAAACGTTCTTTTTTCTGACGAGACAAAAATAAATAGGGTATGTTCTGATGGAAAACGATATGTACGACGCCCTCCGAATAAAGCATTCGACCCAAAGTACACAAAAGTGACATTAAAGCATGGCGGGGAAATGTGAAAATTTGGGGGTGCTTTTCTGGACATGGCGTTGGACCTGTTAGGCTGATAGAAGGAAACATGGATCAATTCCAATACAAAATTATACTGCAAGAAACAATGTTACCATATGCCGAAGACGTGCTTCCGGTTATTTGGACATTCCAGCACGACAATGATCCAAAGCATACTGCACGCACCGTTAAGGAATTCCTCACATCACAATCAGTTTCAGTCTTAGATTGGCCAGCCAACAGCCCAGATCTTAACCCAATAGAGCATCTTTGGTGCGAAGTCAAGAAAAAGGTTTCAAATCGACAGTGTGGCAATTTGAGAGAGCTGTACGACGTTTTCTTAGAAGAATGGAACTCTTATTTCTCTTGCGAAATGTCAAAAATTGATAGATTCAATGCCTCGCCGGTGTAAAGCCGTAATTAAAAGCCGTGGACATGCTACTAACTATTAATTTTAGTTCAAATGTATTAATTTGCTTTTTTTTCTATACCAACTTCACATTAATATGATTTATTTAATGTAAGTTTCATATAAAACAACTCTCGAGCAGTTTAATAAATCGTTCTTAATTATTTGTCCAGCTTCATTACTATTTGAATTTATTAGTATAGAGAACAAATAAAATTTGTAAAAAAAAATGTTAGCAATTATACACTATTATTATTAATCCCGTTTGCTCTATCCATGTGGCTATTTTATAACATAACTTGTTACTTCTAAGAAGGAACACAACTAGACATATGACATGATGTAGATAAAAAAAAATCGGAAACTTCAAATCGTTCTTAATTGTATGACCACCACTGTAAATGATATGTAAATCATCTTTACAAGTTAAAATAAAAACTAGATGAGATATTTATTTTCTACTTTCTACCGCACTCTCTTTCACGTGTGTCTTCCCAGAGTGTTAAACTATCTCTATGGGCCAATCAACTTTTAAACCGACGTTTTTGGCGTCTCCTGCGTTACCAAAATTGTCTCTGGCGTTACCAAAAAATCGTACTTCCAACAAGATATTTCACGGTTTAATAGGTTAAACTTACGTAGGATGGCATGTATTCATGCTATTCATCTATTAAATTACAGAAAAAACATGTTTACTTACAAAAATCTGCAATTGTTTGAAAAATGTCGCGGACAGATTATAGTCGGTTTAAAAGTTGATTGGCCCCTATATCAAATATCATCTGGGTGTATCAAGTTTTGCTATGGTTACACAAAGTTTGTCCTTCTGACAACCTAAGCATTTGTCTGTCTATGAAACAGTATGAAGTGTCACTTGGACAACAGGGGATAGAGTAAACAACGCAAAAAAGTTGATTCACCCATCTAAGTCGGTTCAGCGGTTTAAGCGTGAAGAGCCGAGGTAACAGACCCTACGCGGGCAAAGTGCGGATTGGGAACTTCACACACACCATTGAATTTCTTCGCAGGTGTATGCAGGTTTCCTCACAATGTTTTCCTTCACCGTAAAGCTCATGGTTCATGGTAAATTTCAAACGTAATTTCGCACATAAATTCCGAAAAACTCAAGAGGTGCGAGCCGGGATTTCAACCCACGACCCTCTGCTCGAGAGACCATAGGTCAAACCACTTAGACCGGGGGTTGGTGACACAAAATATTACCTAGGTCATTTGTACCAGTATGGCGGTTCTTCAGGGGTCTAATTACCTAATGACAAAAAGGAAAATTATGGTCATAGCGCTGGTACGCGCGGCCCAATCGCGTGGGCGTTAATCGAACGTGTCGGATAAATAACGAGCGTCGAACGATTTGTTCCACAAAAATTCTTGTATTTTCCGATAGTCGATAAAAAATCAGAAGGCGGTAGCGTAATGCCATACTTCTCCGGTGTGGCTTACAGCCCGCCATACCGACGCAAACACATTAATTTAAAAACAACATGTCAACCATTTGTACCAAGCTAATTTTTGCACAGCTAATCATCGTCGAGTAGCCATTCGCGAAAATCACCATGCCATACTTTTCTGACGGTTTCAAATGGGCGCCATACCGCCGCAAAGAAATATTTTTTTTATGCAAAACGATTTGTACCACCCTAAAACTTTTTTCAACAGTTCTCCGTGTGATTATAAATAGAAGTCTGATAATGCCATACCTGCGGGAGGTGGCGAATGTGTACAATATTTTTTCAAAATGTTTTCCTTCACCGTAAAGCTCATGGTTCATGGTAAATTTCAAATGTAATTTCGCACATAAATTCCGAAAAACTCAAGAGGTGCGAGCCGGGATTTCAACCCACGACCCTCTGCTCGAGAGACCATAGGTCAAACCACTTAGACCGGGGGTTGGTGACACAAAATATTACCTAGGTCATTTGTACCAGTATGGCGGTTCTTCAGGGGTCTAATTACCTAATGACAAAAAGGAAAATTATGGTCATAGCGCTGGTACGCGCGGCCCAATCGCGTGGGCGTTAATCGAACGTGTCGGATAAATAACGAGCGTCGAACGATTTGTTCCACAAAAATTCTTGTATTTTCCGATAGTCGATAAAAAATCAGAAGGCGGTAGCGTAATGCCATACTTCTCCGGTGTGGCTTACAGCCCGCCATACCGACGAAAACACATTAATTTAAAAACAACATGTCAACCATTTGTACCAAGCTAATTTTTGCACAGCTAATCATCGTCGAGTAGCCATTCGCGAAAATCACCATGCCATACTTTTCTGACGGTTTCAAATGGGCGCCATACCGCCGCAAAGAAATATTTTTTTTATGCAAAACGATTTGTACCACCCTAAAACTTTTTTCAACAGTTCTCCGTGTGATTATAAATAGAAGTCTGATAATGCCATACCTGCGGGAGGTGGCGAATGTGTACAATATTTTTTCAAAATTCTAAGTTTTTATTCGTATTTCAAACGATTTGTACCAGTATGGCACTAATTTTTCCTGTAAGTTTGAGGTTTGAAAAATATAAATACAAAATTTCAAACATCTAGGTGGCGGCAATCTTATCTTATAACCAGATGTTATGTTGTATAATATTGTACGGCTACCACCGCTCGAAAGATTTTTTAGACCCCTGAAGAACCACCATACTGGTACAAATGACCTAATATTTTGTGTCACTATCCCCCGGTCTAACTAGGCCACCACGGCTTTTTTAGTAGTATGAAATACAATCAATCAATCAAACAAAATAAATATAACAATTTGTGATCCATCAGGGCTATCAGCTATCGGCGATTCAAATCGCATATGAGTTGCGCGCGGGCCTGTCCGCGCTGCCGAGCGGCGGGGGCCGGGGGGCGGGGGGCGGGGCGGCGCTCCTCAGCAGGCTCCTGCTCCGTGAGGCCGAGCGGCTGGAGGCAACATATCTGAAAAGCAGATACATTTATACAGTGTGGTTTAAAAAAAATCTACATTAATCATTAAAGTTTCTTTGAAAATCACAATAAATTAATTGTTAGTTCCAAGTGAATGTTTAATGGTGTCAATAGTGATTTAAAAGAACTAATAAATAAAAATAAAAAGCCTTTATTAATCCCCGCCTCTTTAAAGTACAGAACTAATAACTATTTGTTAAAGATTTATTTAAATTGGACTTTCCACAACATATTATGAAAGCAGCCTAAACTCTAACAGCTATACTATTGACCACTAAGGAATTCCACTGTGTATCATCTGGCTCCGTCATCAGATCATCTAAGGCACTAAATTAATGTATTATAACCCAGATTTGCAATTTTTGAAATCAATATGAAAGTGCCTAAGAAATTATCTAATTACTTTGATCTCCACACTTTGTTTTGTTGTCAGTTCAGAAAGTTTGTTAAATTAAAAAGTAATTGCATGTACATTCCCCTAGTGGTATGGTGAGTATTTCTTTATGCCCATGGTACCATCACAGTGCTGAAATGCAACATAAATTGTTATTGATATACCTAGTATGTTAATGACTGACCTACAAGGTCTTATTTTAAGTTATCAATGCATCGCACTGGCCACAATTTATGCACAACCATTCAATGCACATAATATATAGCATTAAAACATAACACCCCTATTTTTGTGTTGAGGATTGAAAATAAGCAGAATATTGCCAATTTGCCAATGCATTACAGTGATTGATTAATACAAATTTGTGAATAACAACTTTTCTATCAACAATTTATTTTTTTAAACATCACTATAATCAGGGGTATTGTTTTGTGAATAAATACCAACTGTACCAGGATGATGATGATGATGAAGGTATTTTCTTAACCAAGTAAATAGGTACCAGCAATACTAAATTACAAGCTGTATCAAATTATTACCTCTTTGTGACAAGACCCATTCAAATGCAATACGATAAACAAATTCCATGAAGACAAAGTATGTATGTATGTAGAATGGCCAGTTTGCAGGCCATTTGCAGGTCAATGTAATAAGTATAATGATTCTTTGCCGGGGATCTTTTACAGTATCTATGTGTTGTATGGTACATCAGAGACATCAGAGTATAATTCTCTGTGTAATTTTTCACATTTGTAACCATTTTTGTTCCTTAGTTGATATATATATAAGCTACTAGCTGTTGCCCCTGACTCCATCTGCAAAGAATTCATTTATTGCTATCCCGCAGGAACTTAGCAATATTTGTGCATAAAAACTGTCCTATGACCTATACAAAGACTCAAACTATCTCCATACCAAATTTCATCTAAATCACTTAGGCAGTTTAAGGCTGAAGAAGTAACAGACAGACAGACACACATTTGCTTTTACAATAATATAGTATGGATACAATAAGGGCTTACCATTAAGGCAGGGTCAATTCCACGGTTATTTAGTTTGGGACAAAGTAAGGGCACCACCTCCATGCAGAGGGCCTCAAACACCTCCAAAGTCAGTCGGAAGGTATTTTAAAACTCTCTGTCCAGAGGTACAGGGAAATAAATAATTCACGAGTCCCGTGTCTTTGACTTTAACGCTCTGTTAGCTCTTCAGCTAAAGCCTCTTCTACAAGTTAAAATCTTGCAATTAGTTCTAATCTAAAAAACAAATTTAAATAAATTAAAAAACTAGTGTAAGTACATAGGAATTTCATACAATGTTTCACCCATTAAATAAACGAATTTTCGAATCCTTTCTAAATGTCTGCTACAAACAGGCAACTTCTGTGCAAAATTTCATGCTTGTAAGACTTGCTTTGCTTGCAGAGAGTGTAAGTCCTCTATCAGTTATATTAGTCTCTACGCAACCGCCCAAAGAAAAAAAAAAGAGTTTTGCCTTGCTTTAGTAGACTAGCCAACACTCTGACATAATTTACCAAATTCACTGCTTAGCTTTCTTTAAAGTGTACATTTTCAAAGTATTTTGCGGTATTTTGATAACTTCTCATATACTTTCGGGTACTTAAATACATATCTCAAAAGAAATATACGGTTGTAACTTAATGAGAACATGCCTTAAGATGACTATTTTAACTAAGAAACTTACAAAATAAAATATCAAAGGTTAAAAGTAAAAACTGCATGTTACTTAGTAACTTTTGATTTAAGATACCTATTTGAAATTGATATTAAACAAAAATACTTACATTGAAAAAGCAGGCTCTCGAACTGTAGGATGGCACAATAACAAAACCAAATCAATTGAACACTGAAACTCTTTCGAATTAACGAATAAATACGGCAAATCACAATACCTACTCAATATCAATCAGCAATGATACGTCACAAGTGTTACAACAAACAAAAATAACAAAATCGTCCACAAGGTCGCTTTTCCTACAAAATTCATCGAAACGAAGGCAAAACGACAACTATTTAGTTATCGTGTGATTTTGACGTTTCTACGCGAAAAACTTTACGTCAAACTCCGAAATCATTCACGAAGTTTGACTTTCGTGGTAGGCCAAATTCGATATCAATCTCGAAGTTCGTTTTTCGTAGTAGACAACACGTGACTAACTTCGAATCGAACGAATGGAAACGAACTTCGAATCCGTAAACGAAACGAAGTGACTTCGTGGTAGCAAATCTTCGATTCGAAGCCCGTAACTTCGAACTTCGGATTTCGTGGTAACCCCCCAGTTTACTATAGTGTATTTATAAATCGATATATATATATCCTAGAGATGTGCTACTTTTATATCGATAAACTTTAGCTGTCAAAAATAATTATCGTGTCATAATTTGAAGGACCAAATTGGATTCGAAAAATTACTCACAAGCATACTATTCAGCATTTTAATGATTCTTTTTATACTCTTTTCCTTTAGTTCTAAAATTACGAAAAGCAGTTTGATATTGGAATGAGTAGTAGTAGTTGTAAGTTGTAAAATAAGAGTCTGCGAGTTTAAAAATAAGCATACTGAGGCGCTCTTGGCAGGTGGCGGGGCGGTGTGGACTAGTCAAATCTAATAACGACAAACTCGAAAAACGATACAGAATTATTAACAAAAACAAAACGCAAATTAACCTCCCTGAGCCTTACCGCCATCTGCCGATCGCCTAAAATGAATCAAATAATACGTGCAACGTACAATTTTTTTAACGAGACCATACTTAGGTCCCGATAAAGCGTATCAATCTTCAGTCTAATATATAAAAATCTCGTGTCACGGTGTTTGTTATCGAACTCCTCCGAAACGGCTTGACCGATTTTTATGAAACTTTTGCTCTATATTCGGCAGGTCTGAGAATAGGTCGTAGGCTATTTTTTATACCCCTATTGTCCACAGACGGAGTCGCGGGCAACAGCTAGTAATTTATATTTATTTGTATATTTATGTACGAGTAGTATAATGGAAATAAGGGGAAAAGTAAAACGACAATTATGAAATAATAATTGTGATTTTATTTTTCGTAGTTTTATTATTTATTGACCACTAAATAAAACCATTTTTTTTATTTCTCAAAAAAACAGAATACATTTTTGATTATTTTTCTGCCAAACTTTCATAAATCAGGATCTTTAGGTAACCTGAGAACAATACACATCAACAATTAGCATTATATTGGCCATAATACAACTTAATTAGTTTTTCTTGTAGTGCTTCTCAGAGCCTATAAAAAGTTTAACTAAAATATATATTAATTTTAAATAAAAGTGACAAAAGCTGAACCTGAAATACAATGATGATGACATACAATATCGATTTATTTAACCACATCCCTATTATCAAATTTTACGTACATGAACTGTCATAACGGCCTGAACAGATGTTTTGTTGTTCATTATTTTAATAAATCTTTGGCCTGACGTGATCTTTATGACTTCACAATATTTAGAACGGCAATTTATTTATTGAGAACAGATCATATAATCTAAACATTGCGCAATAAGTTCATAATGATAGTCGATAACTTACCGATGGATAGATATTCTTTGGTCACTTTCTGTTAATACACCCATTCTACTCTTGCAACCGATAGCCACACAATCCATGGTTATAGTGATATGAAATTAACTAAATTTCACTCTTCAAAATGCCATAAAACACATAAAAACAAGGGAAAACTGATAACAACGTTTGGTATCCAGCTGGCTACCACGACGACTCAGAATTTGACACACTGACGTTTAAGATGGCGGTGTTTGTCTATGCTTCACTCTTTTTTTCACAGTGAGATTTTGCATGTGCTAGAAAGAGACACATGACGGTTTTTTGTTCGTCTTAAATAGAACAGGTCTAGATATCCTTAGTCTAAGTTTAATACAATCATTGATTGACAGTTCGGGTGCCATCGTATTCCGATTGAGATCAGAGTTTTTCGGTGGAAAATCAATCATTTTGCACTACATCTGTATTGTCAATCGCGTACGTGCGTGTTCAGATATTTTCAAGTACCTCGACCGCTCCGATTTTTAAGATGTCGACCTGTAGGCACTAGCACTAGCACGACTGTCCTGGCCTCGGACCTTTTGAACGCCGCACATCGTTTTTGTTACGAACAAAATTGATTCGTATGCGGTAGGTTGGTAGGTTAATTTTTGTATTACTGTATTGTCATCTATAGCCGACACTGGCGTTTAAAAGGTAAACGTAAATGCTTTTTTAAGGTAAGATTATTTAGGGTGAACACGAAACAGCTAAAATGAATTAGTTAAAAAACGTTTATTGCAAATACATTAATTTTGCTTAAAATAAATTACTACGGTGCTAAATAAAATTAAGTTTTTTTTTTTATAAGAATACAACGGCCTTCGTGGGAAAATAAAGCATTGCCCGTTAAAAAGAGTGATGTAAAGCCGTCAGTACGTTGCAGTCACAAACAAACATATTCAAGTGCTTCCGACACAATTTAATTGAAGTAATAGAGGATTTTTTTTAAAAACTAAGTTAGCGAGCACACGCTGTGCTAATCAAGTCACATTTTCGAACTTGACTAGATACAGAGTAAGTTATTTCTTAGTAGACCCTTTATTTTTGTCCAATATAAAATCGGACATTTGACTGTTATAAATATTCGCTTTCCGTTTCTATGTTAGACAGTTATATCTCTCAAAAGCTGAATTTTTCTGTCCTGTTTGCTATAAAGTTTTAGTGAACAAACTACTTGCGATGAAAAATAGCATCGGTTACATACAAAACTAATAATAAGAGTGATACAATTTTGTTCCAGTATTTCCTTCCACAATTTTACGCATCTCCTCGTTCATTTTAATAAATTACATACGGTACAGTAAAATTACATAAAGTTTACCACTGACAGATGGTTTGCCTTCATTTCATATTCAACTTTAACGACCTACAAATAAAGCCAATTTTAGAATACTGTTACCCACGTTTGCAGATTTTGTAATAGCTACTTTATTTGTACGGTGTTAAAGTTGGAAATGAAATGAAGGCAAGCCATCTGTCAGTGATAAACTAAACGTATTGTACACGGCAGTGAAATGTCTTTTTAAATCACCAGCAACCAATGTGTTGTTGTAAATAAATGTAATGTAATAAATGTATGTTGTAAAAAGAAAGCAAATTGCTTTCTTTTTAACACAAGCTTTTTTGTTGACTGTACGACTTCCAAGGCTTGGCCCATACGAACAGGACAAGTTAAAAGAAAGCTTGTAATACATGGCTTTTTGCCATATGGGTACTTCGCGTGACATTTCTATTTCTCTTAAGAGGGTTTATACCTGCTGAGCTGGCAACGATGCATTTTTGTTACTTTTTCTCGGTTATACCATAAAAATTGATTGAAAATTAAAAATGTTTTAAATACAAATTGTTCTAATATATAAGTTAATGTGTCTACTGCATTAATAATTCGTGATAGACTTTTATTTTCTTTAAAAACGAACAAATTATTACCAAACGGTTTTTAAAGAAAATAAAAGTCTATCCACAAATTATTATTGCAGTAGACACATTAACTTATATATAACAACAATTTGTATACAAAACATTTATAACTTTCATTCAATTTTTATGAAATAATCGAAAAAAACTAACAAAAATGCAACGTTGCCAGCTCAGCAGGTATAAACCCTCTTAACATAATTATGTGGTTCGAACAGTCTGTGAGACGGGTCCCTAGATGAGGTGGTGTTCCCTGGCGGGGTGTCCGGGCGGCGTGTTGTCCAGCAGACACACCCAGTCGCGCAGCCGGCGCGCGCGCAGCCACGCCTCGCGGCTGCCCGCGCGCGCCTCCCCCGCGCCCGCGCCCGCCCCCGCCCCCGCCCCCGCTCCCGCCAGCAGTAGCGCCCCGCCCAGCCACGCCACGCTGTTGGCGTGCGCCGGCGCCGAGTGGAACTTCAGACTCGTCAGGTGGAGGCGGTCGCTGCAATAATACACAAGAACATGATCATATTCACTATACTTCATTTAATTTAGAATTGAAAACCGCAACATCATTATATTGCGGCTCGTCAACTGTTTCTTACCTAGCAAATAGTACAGTACAATAGTCTGGGAGCCGCAAAATAAAATTGTTTTAATGTCACTTTATTTGCGTGTCGTCAATTGTTACTCTAGTACAAATTGTAAAGAGATTACAGTTCACGAGCCGCAATATAATGTTGTTGTGGTTTATAATTCTAAATTAAATGGAGTAGATAAATAGATAGATATAAAGACGTTTATTTGGTACTGCAAGCACACACAATCAAGATTAACAAAAAATACAGAAATCAGTATAAACTTAATAGTAAAACATTTTATATTGTCTGTATGCGCTGCAGTAGTGCAGAAGGGCCGTGGCTCAGTGGTCAACATTGCTCATAGGAGCAAAACACTGATATTCTGCCACAGCTCAGAGGATCGAGAGTAAAATATTACTACTGCGCAGTAGGGTGTTTCACTTTTGTAGGTGAAAAAAATTTTTGTGATATTTTTTCTGACTTTGCTCAGCTTCCGGTTCTAGCTTATGTTAATAGAATATTTTCCAAATGTCAAGTGGATTGGACCATGTTTAGAGGTTGCACAGAATGAACAGCTCTAAAAAGAAGTAATTACTTTTATTTAAAGATAGCACAATATGGTAGCCACACATCGTTTTTAAGTGAAAGAAAATAAAATTAAGCATAAAATAGAACATTAACTACTCAATAAATAATTTACTACTTAGACTACACAAGTTACAACCTCATCTTTGGATCGCTTGACCACGCATTTTCTGTTGCATGCTTGTTTCTGCTATTCGTCTCTGATCGAATCATTAAATAAAGAATAGTTACTCTGTTTTCTAGAATCTTACAGGATGCGATTGATGGCAACAATTTACAGTTTCAATGTTAGACTAAAGGTCTTAAATGCTTAAATTTTTTGAGCCATTTCGCTTCTTTTGGTCACCCGAGTTCGATGAATAGTAGACGGCGATATAGAAACATATGAGACATCGTGACCAAGGCTTTTAACAACTGTAATAACCGAAGTACTAGCTTGCCGAGTGGAGAGTTGTTCGCGGTCCTATGCAGCTATGAGTTCCAATCGAGAGATTTTGGTTTACTTATAAATAGGACGTGACATTTTTGCTGGTGGTACAGAGAATAGAATTATTTTCATCGTCTTCATGACTTGATGACTACTTAATGAAGAGCATTCTTAGTCCAAGGTCACTGTCATGTTGATTTCTTTAATCGATTTTAATGCTACATTTTATAAGCATCCACTTTGTCTTGTCTCTTACGCTTTCGGATAATTTCTAAGGAAAACGTTAACAAATTATGGTAAGTGTTCCTTATAAAGTTATTAAACGTTAGCTCAAACGGTTACTGTCTTGACATACAGTTGTGGCCATATAATTAAGAACGATTATTTATTGAGATGATTTTTTCAAAGTAACAAGTATAACTAATTGCCCGTATTTTTTTTATTTCTCTCGGTATTGCAAAACTTTTCCGTACTACCGGTACATTAATTTATGCAACATTGTTGGCTAAAAAATTAATAGAGAAACTTTATACATTCGATCTGAACCTAGTATTAGTACTTACTGGCTGGTCACGTAATTAAGAACGCTGAATAGTTTATTATTTTTTCAAATTTAAATAGAGAACACTGTGTGGCTCTGTTGTTGTAGATTATTATTCGTATAATTTTGGCGCCATTTCGTGCTGTTAAAGTCTTAAAAGTGATTACTTCGTATAAAAACAATGGGGAAAAATAAAAGTTGTGATAAATCTACAAGAGAAGTAATAATAAAACTTCGCGAGAAGAATTGGTCGTATAAAATGATAGCCGACCATCTGCAATGTTCAAAAACAATAGTTTTCCATGCCGTAAAGCATTTTTCCACGTATCAAACTACTTCAAACGTTCCGCGTGGACCTAGACAGAGAAAGTCATCTCGTCGAGATGATCGAAATATCGTTCGTTTGGCAAAACAAAATCCTTTTAAAGGGTCTAATGAGATCAGAAAAGAATATTTTGGCGAAAACAACCCTTCAGCAATCTCTGCACGCACTATTCGAAGGCGTTTGGTAGAAAATAAGTTGAACGGAAGGATAGCAAGGAAGGTGCCTATGTTGAAACGATGTCATAGGCAAGCCCGACTTGCATTTGCAAGAAGGTATGAAAACTGGACAGTCAGACAGTGGAAAAACGTTCTTTTTTCTGACGAGACAAAAATAAATAGGGTATGTTCTGATGGAAAACGATATGTACGACGCCCTCCGAATAAAGCATTCGACCCAAAGTACACAAAAGTGACATTAAAGCATGGCGGGGGAAATGTGAAAATTTGGGGGTGCTTTTCTGGACATGACGTTGGACCTGTTAGGCTGATAGAAGGAAACATGGATCAATTCCAATACAAAAATATACTGCAAGAAACAATGTTACCATATGCCGAAGACGTGCTTCCGGTTATTTGGACATTCCAGCACGACAATGATCCAAAGCATACTGCACGCACCGTTAAGGAATTCCTCACATCACAATCAGTTTCAGTCTTAGATTGGCCAGCCAACAGCCCAGATCTTAACCCAATAGAGCATCTTTGGTGCGAAGTCAAGAAAAAGGTTTCAAATCGACAATGTGGCAATTTGAGAGAGCTGTACGACGTTTTCTTAGAAGAATGGAACTCTTATTTCTCTTGCGAAATGTCAAAAATTGATAGATTCAATGCCTCGCCGGTGTAAAGCCGTAATTAAAAGCCGTGGACATGCAACTAACTATTAATTTTAGTTCAAATGTATTAATTTGCTTTTTTTTCTATACCAACTTCACATTAATATGATTTTCTCAAACATGCTTTGAAATGTATGCGTTAATGTCACGAAATGAAGCCATGAAGTTTGTTGTTTATGGCTCCCTACATTACTTCTTGGCCTAGGCCATAAAAGTAAGTATGAAAAACCATTATTGTCCGCTGCTGTAACTTTTTAAATTTGCTTACTAACACTAAACTGACAAAGGAAAAATTACATACAGCCAACTTACGACATTAAAAAAATCTATCTTCTTTTATTTCTATAAAACCGCTTAAACTACTGGTGATGGATGGATGGATGTATGGATGTATGGATGGATGTATGGTTATATGGATGTATGGATAGATGTATGGATGTATGGATGTACGGATGGATGTATGGATGGATGGATGGATGGATGGATGTATGGACGTATGGATGGATGTATGGATGTATGTATGGATGGATGTATGGATGGTTGGATGTATGGATGGATGTATGGATGGATGTATGGGTGGATGTATGGATGGATGTATGGATGGATGGATGTATGGATGGATGGATGTATGGATGGATGGATGGATGGATGGATGGATGGATGGATGTATGGATGGATGTATGGGTGGATGTATGGATGGATGTATGGATGGATGTATGGATGGATGGATGTATGGATGGATGGATGTATGGATGGATGGATGGATGGATGGATGGATGGATGTATGGATGGATGTATTTATGGATGGATGTATGGATGGATGTATGGATGGATGTATGGATGGATGGATGGATGGATGGATGTATGGATGGATGTATGGATGGATGTATGGGTGGATGTATGGATGGATGTATGGATGGATGTATGGATGGATGGATGGATGGATTGGATGGACGGATGGATGGATGGATGATGATGATGATGATGATGATGATGCATGTTTGAGAAAAGCTCTATACAATCCTCGGCCGGAAGAGGGATTGCTGGACTCGTTTTATCCGGCCTCGTCTACGACTCGGCCGTATACCCCAAATCTCGTCCATCAATCCCTTACTTCACGGCCTCTGCAGTAATGTACTATTATTTAATCTAAGTTTCATATAAAACAACTCTCGAGCAGTTTAATAAATCGTTCTTAATTATTTGTCCAGCTTCATTACTATTTGAATTTATTAGTATAGAGAACAAATAAAATTTGTAAAAAAAAATGTTAGCAATTATACACTATTATTATTAATCCCGTTTGCTCTATCCATGTGGCTATTTTATAACATAACTTGTTACTTCTAAGAAGGAACACAACTAGACATATGACATGATGTAGATAAAAAAAAATCGGAAACTTCAAATCGTTCTTAATTGTATGACCACCACTGTATATATTAGCCTTCTTCCACACTTCTTGCAGTTTAATACTTGTCTACTTAGTGGCATCCGAAAGAGTTTTTTCTTTCTTTATGATGGTGTAAAATAAACCAACAGCACTTGTTCCTTGGAAGGAAGTCCAGCTCCTAACAAAATATCACAAGGAAACTTATTATTTACGTTAAAATATGCTTCAATCTTTTAAACGACACACTTAAATCACTTATAACCCTCCACTTCAGATAAAAAACTTGAAAATGTTGCTATCCTGTAATACACCGATATCCATTACTTGACATACAAGTCATCAAACTGTGCAACCTTTAGATGATAATCGATTTTACTGATTTTTGGCGTATGAACTTTACATATGAGTGGAAACAAGAATTCGAGCAAAGTCAAAGAAAAATCAAAAATTTTGAAAAATGAAACACCCTACTGCGCAGGATTGGAAATTATCCTGATAATTGGGTAGTTTTAAAATTTTGTGCTGATCACTCTGTTACTATTTGTATGGAACTAGAGATAAACTACGATAACATGGCCCGCCCCTCCACGATTCCAGATGTGTGCGTGTTGAGACAGCCGTCAAACAAAAGCAGATACTATTAAATAAAAATTATTCCGTAAATATGTGACTAACTAAACATATTGAAATGGTAATGTGGAGGGGCGGGCCATGTTATCGTAGTTTATCTCTACCACTAAGTTACCATGCATTATTGTAAATATTACATGAATACTAAGAATCTTTTTTCGATTCCGATAGTCAATAATAATCTGTGATATATTGCTGATTGCAAATCATCAATCATTTCGCTCCATAACCGCAGAAAAAAAACAATGTAAACAGAAACAACTTATCGCTGTGCGGACAAGCCCTGATGGTTGCTGTGTGGACGCGCTCAGCGAGCCGCCCTACTGGTAACGTAACTGCTGCTTTAGCAGTACCGGATTAAGAGGGTTTATACCTGCTGAGCTGGCAACGTTGCATTTTTGTTAGTTTTTCTCGATTATTCCATAAAAATTTAATGAAAATTAAAAATGTTTTGTATACAAATTGTTCTAATATATAAGTTAATGTGTCTACTGCAATAATAATTAGTGATAGACTGTACGGAACAGTACCACACATCCACACAGCGGGGGCAGCGTCATCAATTTACGTCGACTTACCTATCTAGGTTCAATGTACGACTGTTCACTAATATCAGCCTTTATGTGTACTCGGTTATTACGTATCAATAAAAGTTGTACAAACCGTACATAGGCTTTAATTTTCTTTAAAAACGAATAAATTATTACTTAATGATTTTTAAAGAAAATAAAAATCTTATCAGGAATTATTATTGCAGTAGACACATTAACTTATATATTAGAACAATTTGTATACAAAACATTTTTAACTTTCATTAAATTTTTATGGAATAATCGAGAAAAACTAACAAAAGGCCGCCTATTGCTTACCTTGTATCTTTATCTCTGTGTACCTGTTTTCTGTGTTGCTTACTATTCCTGGTGTACAATAAAGAGTCATTGTATTGTATTGTATTGTATTGTAAAAATGCAACGTTGCCAGCTCAGCAGGTATAAACCCTCTTACTCCGGTCCTGCTAAAGCAGCAGTTACGTTACCAGTAGGGCGGCTCGCTGAGCGCGTGCGCGAGCTCCTGGCGCAGGCGCGCAGGCCGCGCAGCGTCACGTTACCAGTAGGGCGGCTCGCTGAGCGCGTGCGCGAGCTCCTGGCGCAGGCGCGCAGGCCGCGCAGCGTCACGTTACCAGTAGGGCGGCTCGCTGAGCGCGTGCGCGAGCTCCTGGCGGAGGCGCGCAGGCCGCGCAGCGTCACGTTACCAGTAGGGCGGCTCGCTGAGCGCGTGCGCGAGCTCCTGGCGCAGGCGCGCAGGCCGCGCAGCGTCACGTTACCAGTAGGGCGGCTCGCTGAGCGCGTGCGCGAGCTCCTGGCGCAGGCGCGCAGGCCGCGCAGCGTCACGTTACCAGTAGGGCGGCTCGCTGAGCGCGTGCGCGAGCTCCTGGCGCAGGCGCGCAGGCCGCGCAGCGTCACGTTACCAGTAGGGCGGCTCGCTGAGCGCGTGCGCGAGCTCCTGGCGCAGGCGCGCAGGCCGCGCAGCGTCACGTTACCAGTAGGGCGGCTCGCTGAGCGCGTGCGCGAGCTCCTGGCGCAGGCGCGCAGGCCGCGCAGCGTCACGTTACCAGTAGGGCGGCTCGCTGAGCGCGTGCGCGAGCTCCTGGCGCAGGCGCGCAGGCCGCGCAGCGTCACGTTACCAGTAGGGCGGCTCGCTGAGCGCGTGCGCGAGCTCCTGGCGCAGGCGCGCAGGCCGCGCAGCGTCACGTTACCAGTAGGGCGGCTCGCTGAGCGCGTGCGCGAGCTCCTGGCGCAGGCGCGCAGGCCGCGCAGCGTCACGTTACCAGTAGGGCGGCTCGCTGAGCGCGTGCGCGAGCTCCTGGCGCAGGCGCGCAGGCCGCGCAGCGTCACGTTACCAGTAGGGCGGCTCGCTGAGCGCGTGCGCGAGCTCCTGGCGCAGGCGCGCAGGCCGCGCAGCGTCACGTTACCAGTAGGGCGGCTCGCTGAGCGCGTGCGCGAGCTCCTGGCGCAGGCGCGCAGGCCGCGCAGCGTCACGTTACCAGTAGGGCGGCTCGCTGAGCGCGTGCGCGAGCTCCTGGCGCAGGCGCGCAGGCCGCGCAGCGTCACGTTACCAGTAGGGCGGCTCGCTGAGCGCGTGCGCGAGCTCCTGGCGCAGGCGCGCAGGCCGCGCAGCGTCACGTTACCAGTAGGGCGGCTCGCTGAGCGCGTGCGCGAGCTCCTGGCGCAGGCGCGCAGGCCGCGCAGCGTCACGTTACCAGTAGGGCGGCTCGCTGAGCGCGTGCGCGAGCTCCTGGCGCAGGCGCGCAGGCCGCGCAGCGTCACGTTACCAGTAGGGCGGCTCGCTGAGCGCGTGCGCGAGCTCCTGGCGCAGGCGCGCAGGCCGCGCAGCGTCACGTTACCAGTAGGGCGGCTCGCTGAGCGCGTGCGCGAGCTCCTGGCGCAGGCGCGCAGGCCGCGCAGCGTCACGTTACCAGTAGGGCGGCTCGCTGAGCGCGTGCGCGAGCTCCTGGCGCAGGCGCGCAGGCCGCGCAGCGTCACGTTACCAGTAGGGCGGCTCGCTGAGCGCGTGCGCGAGCTCCTGGCGCAGGCGCGCAGGCCGCGCAGCGTCACGTTACCAGTAGGGCGGCTCGCTGAGCGCGTGCGCGAGCTCCTGGCGGAGGCGCGCGCGCAGGCCGCGCAGCTCGGCGCCGCCGCCGCACACCAGGATGTTCTCCGCCAGCGCGCGCCGGCAGTCGATCGGACACTGACACACACACACAGTAAATGAGTGTTTAACCTTTAATAAGGTAGAGGTGATTTAGCGACCACATGCGCATCGAGTTGGAAATTCAACCTTATTTATTTCACTTTGCGTCAGCTTTAAAAATATCTTTTGTCAGGTACGTATTCGATTGCCGCTTTTGATTCTGTGGTGGTAGTATGCTCCAGTAAACTATAGATACAGACACGAGGCGAAATTTTAAACTAGATACAAAATATGTACAAAAAAAAGTATCACGAAAATAAACCAGCAGTGAGCACATCGCTCGTAGAACTGATGATCGGTGTGGGTAGGACTCCCGACTGGAATGCGTTCTATGCGGATGACGGAGGACGGATCTGTTTGTTTATTTTTTGAACCTTAGTCTATGTTCAGCTGTGGACGTCTTTCGCAAGGGCAAGTCGGCAATCTAGTATTTTACAATTCTGATATTTAGGGAACGAGCGGAGACGAAGTACATACCTGCATGATGCACTGCAGCAGTAGATCCTGCAGCGAGCTGAACTCCCCGTCCTTGGCGAACAGCGGTTCAGCGGCCAGTTCCCGGGCGCGCCCCGACACCAACACGGAGCCCTCGGCGCCCGCCGCGTCTCCGCTGCCCCCCAGCGGGTAGCGAACACTCTTGGCAGCCGTAGGGGGGGAATCAGAGGCCCACTGTAGGGCGCGCTCTCGGGTCGTCACCAGGCACGTCTTTACTGGAACGAGGGAACGATGGCTTCGTTCAATGGCAAAGTCTAAATGTATTTGGTTAATTGAAGCGGCGATACACTGAGTCGTTCACCTGACGCGATCGCCGAACTTATTTCAAACTACTGACTGGCGCAGAATAACTAATAGTACTAGCGTACGCTATTTTGTACACTTGTTAAAAATAAATAAATTGTTTAAAAGTGCATTCAAATTATATTAAAGGTAAGACAAGGTTTCCTGTGTAATTATTAATAATATTTATTTATTAAAACAAACTAAGAAAATTCTTCAAGAAGCACTTCAACACATGTCCTATGAAGATACAGAACTATTATTAGTTGTTCTAAAATAAACATAGTATAGTTCAGTTAGTTAGATAATTCTATTAGTTAGTTGGTTACTTAAATTACTTAAAACAATTTAAATTGTCCTAAATGATTTTGTTTCTTTTGCATGTAATTTAATATTTAAGTTAAGTTTTGTTAGCTCTTTTACACCTGAAACACAGGAATTTTCCTAGTTCAGGTATACATAACTGTTTTTGTTCTAATTTAAAATATTTTAGTGTATAAGTTATCTAATTGTACCTAAATGTAAAATTTAATAAAGATTTATTATTATTATTATTATTATTATTTATTTAGACATGCCAACAGTACACAAACAAAACATTTCAAATCAAGAATTACAAGTTTTGGCTCCCGTTCATGCACCAATAACAGGCATGCGACAGCATTAATCATGTTCCGGGACGTACACTACAAATATAAATACCTATAATAGATCATACAATATAAACATAACAACATTAATTAAAATACACAAGAAAAGTAAAAAAAACGCTAATTATCAGAGGTGTGCAATGGATCCAGCATCCTACGCCTAACCGAACGTACAGAGTCCTGAAAGATGTCAAATTTGAAGTGATTTGCTAAGTCTAAGTCGTTGAAAGATTTTTGAATACGATAAAGTGGAAGGGATCTACCAAGCTTCGTCCTGGTGCCTCCCGGGCGAAATGTAGTTCGACGACAAGTCCGCGTGTTGGTTTTAGGCACTGTGAAATTAATTCGTCGCAACAAGTGGGTATCAGTAACTGTCCTATTAATTATTTTATGTAAAAATGCAATGTCAAGAAAGGATCGTCTGTCAAGAAGAGAGTTCATTTTAAAGAACTCAAGCCTTTCTTCATAACTAGCGTGTCGATTTATGCCCGTACCCTGAGCCTTAAATACCAGAAACCTAGTAAATGACCGTTGTACCCTCTCCAAGCGATTTATGTGAACCCGATACAAAGGATTCCAAACCTGACTGCAATATTCCAAACGCGAGCGAACTAGAGAATTAAAGAGTGCCTGAAATGTTTTAATTTGCCTAAAATTACGGCCTATGCGCTTTATAAAGCCTAGCATTTTGTTACTTTCTCGTATCACTGAATCAAAATGATCAATAAAGCTAAATATATAATATATCTTATTTGCAATAATTTCCCACTGTTTCACCGTCCATTGATCGAATTTAATTGACGGATAAATGTGACGCAGTCTCTATTTGTTTTGTTCGAATAGACGGAGACGGCACCACATTTATCCATCAGTTAAAATTAATCATTGGGTGGTGAAACAGCCCCTTAAAGTATTAAATTGCACACCGTAGTATTTTGGATTAGAGCGTTGTTTTAGAAAACCAGCGTTATGTTCGTAGGGCGATATCCAGCGCCATTTCCTTTACCACGGAGAAATGCGGAACTAGCTTAAGCGATTCTGATTAGTTAGCAAAAGGTTTGATAGATGGCGCTCATAGTTACCCATGATGTCTTCCAGCACGTGCGCGGGCAAGTCCGGCGCGCCGTGTCCCCGCAGCAGGCGCGCCAGCCCCGCGCGTGCGCACAGCGCGCCGGCGCAGCACCACTGCTGGATAGATGGCGCTCATAGTTACCCATGATGTCTTCCAGCACGTGCGCGGGCAAGTCCGGCGCGCCGTGTCCCCGCAGCAGGCGCGCCAGCCCCGCGCGTGCGCACAGCGCGCCGGCGCAGCACCACTGCTGGATAGATGGCGCTCATAGTTACCCATGATGTCTTCCAGCACGTGCGCGGGCAAGTCCGGCGCGCCGTGTCCGCGCAGCAGGCGCGCCAGCCCCGCGCGTGCGCACAGCGCGCCGGCGCAGCACCACTGCTGGATAGATGGCGCTCATAGTTACCCATGATGTCTTCCAGCACGTGCGCGGGCAAGTCCGGCGCGCCGTGTCCCCGCAGCAGGCGCGCCAGCCCCGCGCGTGCGCACAGCGCGCCGGCGCAGCACCACTGCTGGATAGATGGCGCTCATAGTTACCCATGATGTCTTCCAGCACGTGCGCGGGCAAGTCCGGCGCGCCGTGTCCGCGCAGCAGGCGCGCCAGCCCCGCGCGTGCGCACAGCGCGCCGGCGCAGCACCACTGCTGGATAGATGGCGCTCATAGTTACCCATGATGTCTTCCAGCACGTGCGCGGGCAAGTCCGGCGCGCCGTGTCCGCGCAGCAGGCGCGCCAGCCCCGCGCGTGCGCACAGCGCGCCGGCGCAGCACCACTGCTGGATAGATGGCGCTCATAGTTACCCATGATGTCTTCCAGCACGTGCGCGGGCAAGTCCGGCGCGCCGTGTCCCCGCAGCAGGCGCGCCAGCCCCGCGCGTGCGCACAGCGCGCCGGCGCAGCACCACTGCTGGATAGATGGCGCTCATAGTTACCCATGATGTCTTCCAGCACGTGCGCGGGCAAGTCCGGCGCGCCGTGTCCGCGCAGCAGGCGCGCCAGCCCCGCGCGTGCGCACAGCGCGCCGGCGCAGCACCACTGCTGGATAGATGGCGCTCATAGTTACCCATGATGTCTTCCAGCACGTGCGCGGGCAAGTCCGGCGCGCCGTGTCCGCGCAGCAGGCGCGCCAGCCCCGCGCGTGCGCACAGCGCGCCGGCGCAGCACCACTGCTGGATAGATGGCGCTCATAGTTACCCATGATGTCTTCCAGCACGTGCGCGGGCAAGTCCGGCGCGCCGTGTCCGCGCAGCAGGCGCGCCAGCCCCGCGCGTGCGCACAGCGCGCCTCGCGCCGCCGCCTGTAGCCCGCGCAGCACCACGCACCCGTGAACCACTGGTGGGGGCCATGACAAAACAAACAATAATCATTTTCTCAAAAATATCCGTAAAAGTTGACATTATTCTTTACATATCAGAACGTCAAGTGCATAGTTTATGGTCAGTAAAAAAATTAAAAAGTTAAAAACATTGCAGGCTCGATAAACTCGACAACAATGTCGCATACAAATTCCATTATTGTCGAGTCTCAAACTTTTTATTTATTTATTTATTTATTTATTTATTTATTTATGGAGAACCAACAGCTTATACATCATCTTAAACATTACAGTAAATACAGCAAGCCAATTACAGGTTCTCGCCGACAATTACAGTGTAACAATAAGGCAGTATGCCCACACAGAGCCCCTTCGGACACACAAAAAAGAAAAAAGAGAAAATAACTACTTAGTGACTAATAATTCAGCACTATTTTATCAGAGGAGAAAAATTAATCAAGTCCCTAACCTAACAAACTTAATCTACAGTAAGGTACAACGCTCAATGCACGCTCTCAAAAAATCGATTCACCAAAGTACGTCTCAAGGTGTCAGTGTTAACATTAAACACGTCAATATCAAGCTCCTTCGTTAGTTTATTCAATTGTCTACTTGCACGTATACAAAAACTGTTCCGCCTATAGTTAGAATGGCCAAAAGGCACAGAAATAGGGGGCGCGAATCTCTTCAGTCTGGATGGAGTGTTGAATGATATATTAGCTAGCAGTTTTAACGGCCATGGTAATAAGTTGGCACTATTCGTATGTACAGCCAATTCAAATGACCGGTATCAGTTGTTTTGTTGGAAGTTCAGACTTTTTTAAACAGCTTGTGACGTTTTCGGTAGAAAAATACAGCTGCAGTTTTTTTTTAATGAAAAAAGGCGGAAAAGGGTTTAATGACATTTAACTTCAAGTGATTTGCAATTCTTTGTACCTATTTAAGTTAAAAAAAGTTAATTCTATTTTTTTTTTCCTTCACCATTTTTGAGAAAAGCTTTATATTAGTCACGGCTGGAATAGCAATTGCTGGCTTCGTATTAGTTAAACGGACTCGCAAGCTCGTCCGTTTAAGGCGAGGTACCTCGAAGAAACGTAATTTTTAATTTCATTTTATTTAGAAACGGTAATGATTAAACACGTGAAAAAAATATATGTTGCTTTTGAGACCTTTCTGTAAGTACGTCGGGCACTCGTTACATAATTGGACAAACTTCGCTCGATAGAAAAAAAATCCAAACATACCCCTATTTTGTACCTTTAAACTCATTTCATTTCAATATTATACTACTTGATGTATTGAAAGTCACATCAAAATAAACGTCTGTAATGATGTAATGTCCGTCGGGTTTAATTTTGTTAATTTTGTAAAATATATAATTTTTAAGCCAATATTAACGAAGTTCACGGCATGATTTACTGGCGCCCCGCTGCCAGCCCGCCGCTCAGTCCCGAGCGGAACGTGTTGGAGGTCGGACGCTTGCCAATTTTTGAAGCGCTCCACATTAAGACTAAATAGGTATCCTTGATGTGGGTAGTAGTATCGTCATTTATTTCTGTTATTTACCACTACTCGTATTCAATGTAACCGCCACACACAAAAAGAAACACCCATCCACGCAACTATACACAGTACACAGTGTACAAAGAAAAACAGTACGAGCACAGAGTAAAAATGTAACCAGTTATTCAACTTCATACTAGAGCGCCCGAATCGACGCACGCACACAGCCAAGCGTATTACACGGCCGCTAAGTAATCTTCGGAATACAAAACAATGCTGCAGTCCCACGCGGTGCGCCGTCTATGACGCTTGGCTGTGTGCGTGCGTCGATTCGGGCTCTCTAGTATGAAGTTGAATAACTGGTTACATTTTTGCTCTGTGGTACGGGTCTATCAAATTTTTTACAAGTGCCTGTAATATAAATTCGCAATTATTGACAAAATTGCCACAGTACAAAGTTTACTAATGTTACCGCTGCAATCGCCGAAATGATAATTCTTATTATTTCAGCATGAAGGCAGGCCTCATGCATGCCATGTACTTACGCGCGATATTTACCTACCGCGGGGACGATCTGCTAAGATCGAAATTCCAGTAGGTTGTCACAAGCGCGCGCCGACGCACGTTCATTCGTGTTCCACGGAAAAAATATGCCGCCTGGACTTTTATAAGTGAATGGTGAAACAGGAGGCAAATTTTGATATGGCTATGCTAGAATTAATAGCTAATATAACAATTTGGAAGTTCGTATCGTGCTGTCCCTCTTACTCTTCTATAAAAAGCTATAAGCGTGAGCGGGATGGCACGATGCGAAGTTCGAAAGTTGAACTTCGTATTTAGTATAACGCTAGGGTACTGTGAGCATGGCAATGTGTTCTGCGCATTACAATAAATATCCTTTTTTGTTAGGATTCCAGAGCTAAAATGGCAAAAACGGAACCCTTATAGTTTCGCCAGGACCGTCTGTCTCTTTGTCCGTCCGTGGCTTAGCTTAAAGAATATTAGTGCTAGAAAGTTTGCATGGATATAATATATGGCAATTATCCCGACAAAATGGTAAAACAACATGTAGAATTTTTTTTTAGTCCAAACTGCCAGCCCTTGTCACTGTCGGCACGCACACATTCTTAAGGAGACGGAGTAGTATAATCTGTGGCTACAATCGTGGTAAGTACCAAGATTTTGTACGGGATGCAGTATCTGTTACGAAGTAACTATTAAGTAATCTGTGATGAAGGTGACAAAGATGACTGTTTCACACATCTAAATATACACGATGATTTTTAATCGGTGATCAGGAGTTGAAAAATCGTGATCCCTAGACAAATTGGAATTTAATAGACGAGATCTTAAAGCAATGAGGTCTCTGGTTAATTAATAAATAAAAAAAAATGTTAAAACTTCTTCCATCCACCGAATGCATGGTCATCGTACATTTGTTTTAGTTAAGTAGTTCTGTCAAGTTTAGTGTCATCGCTTTGGCGGGAAATATGACAGGTCTCACGTCAAAGTTTGTTAAAGAAACTGACTTGTCAAAGAGGTTTCAGGCTCATAGACTAAACCATGCGTAAGGTGACAATGATTTTAGTTAAAAAGTGATTTTCCAAAGAATTATTGTTTAAAAAAATTGATGGATTTTTTCGTGTAACTGCGACTTAAACGTGGTCGCCATCGAATACTGATCTAGAAAAATTGGTTCCTGATCACCGATTAAAAATCATCGTGTATAAAAGAAGAAACTGACTGACTAAATGACTGAAATATCAACGCACAGCCCAAACGGCTGGGTCTAGAGATTCCAAATTGCCAAAAGGTTCCTTATAAGGTCTAGAGGTGCACTAAGAAAGGATTTTTCAAAATTCACAACTTAAGGGGGTGAGACGGTGGTCCGAAGTTTATATGGGGAAACAAGATTAGTTAGACTATTTTATTCGAAATTTTTCAGGAGAACTAACGATAAATGAGTAAACACGTGTTTCAGGTTTTTTGGGAATTCAACCCCTAAAAGAGGTCACAAGACCAACATAAGGGACAAGGTCTGGAAATCAACATGGGTATTGTTTCTATGGTTTAGGGACCTTATCGGGTCGCGCTGGTTACGAAAACAATAACAATTTTAAAATCCAACGTGGCGGACGTGAAATACCATCTCCCCCGGTGGGGTGCGAGGCGTTGAAATATCTAAATATCAATATGGGTGTAGTTTTAATGTTTTTTTTGGGACGTTAATTACGAAAATGACATCGATTTTGAAATTTAATATTGTGGACTCCTGACACCTATCATTATCCTAAAGTTTATAATCTCAGTGACTTTTAGGTTATAAACAATATGGAAATGACAGGTGTCAGGATTTACTTCTTAACTGCCGACCACTATGTATATGCTCATTTTTTCATAAATCTCAAATTCGGTTTATACAATATTGACTTAGACCGCTGACTACCGAGACAGTGCCACTTTTAGCAATTTTTGTAGTGTGTGGGAGCGTGAGAAGTATGGTGTCATATGGCTTACGAGGCTCCTGCGAGTGTATACATATTTTTGACCACTTGATCCGTGAAGAATGACCGACAACTACCGTTATTTGTATTTTAGCGCCATATATAGTTTAGTTTTGTATCTAACTGAAATTCTGGAACTGTACAAGCTGCGGACAAAGAAGTATCCACTTCGAAAACGTTTCATATTTTACATTTATAACACAAAAGTAATTTAAGTAATTGCACCTAAACATTTAAATTACAGCGTGATCTTGGTCTCGGTCGCAACTTACACTACTGTAAATTATATTACACTGTTGCTTGCAAGCGTGACCTCCGTCGGCGAGTTCACGGCGCGCGCGGCGATCGTAGCTTTTGCGCGGGCGGGGTGCGGGGTGTAAATTAACGTGGCGCGCTTCAAGAACCTCGCCTTAATACTCATACTCAGCCAGCAATTACCTACTTCCAGGCCACGACAATAATGTACTAATAGACCGTGAGCACCCCTAACTATTGGGACCGTGCCAGTGGCGATCCTTACATAGAAGCCCAAAAGCCGGGCTTGCCTTATAAATCTCAAACCGAGATTAAAAATAAATACCAAACATCTTCCAAACGAAAAAACTTCTAAATCACTTTCATAATTAGCGCGCTTTATTTTACGTACTAGGCTGCACTGAAAGTTTCGGGAATCGATTATTTAATGGTACAATAGTGTTTCAAATTTAACCTTTTTAAAACCATAGAGGTCTTGTCAACTCATTACAGCAGGCAGTTTGAAAAAAAAAGTAGACACTTTTTAGTAATTGTTCTTTAAAACGGTGTTGTTGCCGCCAAAATTGAAGTAACGCGAGAAATTTTAAGAGCTATGAATTTTTATGATTTTAGGAGTGGTTTATCTCAAAAATAATGCCTTTATCGGACGATTTATGCATTTAAGGAGGGAGTTGCATGAAAGACGACAGTGTATCGCTGGTTTTCCGAATTTTACCGCGATCGTGTGAAGTGAAACTCAGTGATGATTTTCGTGAAGGGCGGCCCAAATCTGGGGTTACTCAAGAAAATGTCGATGCAGTGCGGGACCTGATCAACAAAGATCGTCATGTCACATATCGTGAAATTCAGTTATGTTTAGGGATTGCAATGAGTCAAATCCAAACTATCATACAAACAGAACTGATCGTGAAAAAGCTATTTTCCCGTTGAGTCCCACACCAACTTTCTGATGAACAAAAGGGGGCCTGGGTCAATTGGTGCCGAATAAATTTAGAAAGGTTTAACACTGGAACGTCCAACGAAGTATATAAAATCGTGTTGGGTGATGAAACGTGGATACATGCTTACGAACTTGAAAATAAAAACCAATCACGAGTTTGGGTGTTCGAAAACGAACTGCGACCGACCAAGATTGTTCGCTCCCGAAGCACGGCGAAAAAGATAGTCGCCACTTTTGTCTCGAAATCAGGGCAAGTTGCGACTATTGCACTTGAGGATCGCAAAACGGTTAATGCAGAGTGATGTACTACAAATAGTCTGCCTGAAATCGTTGATAGTAATTCCAGGATAGATGCCCCAGTGGGATAGATGCCTCGATTTCAATTTCTACTAGTAGCAAGGCCGTGGGACCAAAATTCCACTACATAATAGCAAGCCCCCTCCCTGTAAACCTCTGGGCCGCTGCTATCATGAGCAAGAGCGAACGCGTTTAGTCCATGGGTGCCAAAACCTTTCGCGGCGAGATCTCGCAAAGCGTGAAAATTATATTCGTAAGTATTTGTTTTTGAATAACTTTAGACTAGCTTATAAATTGCGCTTTTAACTAACTCATTTGGTTGCACTGAAGTTTAGGCTGCATGGATTAGTATATTTTATAGTGATTTTATCATTACTTGATTTTTTATCGAATAGGGCATCTATCCTCTGCGAAAAGTATAGTTGCCCCGTTTTCGATCGCTGTAGATGCCCCTAAGGGCATCTATCCTCAACTTGTTTTAAAACGAAAAACAAAAAACGAAAAACTAAAAACAATTGACCCTAGCTAGGTAATTATGTAATGTATGTAGGTACATAGTGATTGGTATTTAGTGAAGTTTTTTCTGTATTTGCAAATAAGTACAAGCAAAATCACATTTTATATGGAATTGATTGAGCTTTTATAATTTGTTTCAGTAAAACATCCAGTACTAGGATTCTAAAATGAGAAGAGGCTCGTGGCTCATACTGTTCAAACTAGGCGAAATTTCAATGAATATAAAAGACTGATAACTTTTATTTAACTTGTTTAATTTCAAAGGGCATCTATCCTCTGACGCATTTTTGCGACGAGTCGTCTATCCCCCATGGTAGGCACCTATCCCATTTATAAGGGGTCAAAAAAAAGTACGATTTACACAAAATCCATAAGATTTATATTAAAAGAAGTACAGTAAAATAATAGCTTAAGGACCATAGTTATCAAACGCATTGGACGCAATGCTATAATTTGTTAAGTTTTTGAATTATAAAGCTATTTCAAAAAGTGGGGCATCTATCCTGGACTTACCCTATATTCAAAAGAGAAAACTCCAACCGATGCATCATTCTCATCACGACAACGCTAGCGACTTCACTGCTCGTCAAACAAATGAGTATTTAGACTATTATAACGCCGAATTAATGACCCAACCAACATACAGCCGCGACTTGGAGTCTTCATGATTTCTATACATACCCTAAAATTAAATATAAGCAACGCGTTCAGCGATTTCTGTCACTCGAAGCAGCAGTGGACACCTTCATAAGTGCCATTTCGGAGACTACACTTTGGAGTCGAATAACTGTTTCAATAATCGGTATAAGCGAATGAAAAAATGTATACAGTGGTGGTCATACAATTAAGAACGATTTGAAGTTTCCGATTTTTTTTTATCTAAATCATGTCATATGTCTAGTTGTGTTCCTTCTTAGAAGTAACAAGTTATGTTATAAAATAGCCACATGGATAGAGCAAACGGGATTAAGAATAATAGTGTATAATTGCTAACATTTTTTTTTACAAATTTTATTTGTTCTCTATACTAATAAATTCAAATAGTAATGAAGCTGGACAAATAATTAAGAACGATTTATTAAACTGCTCGAGAGTTGTTTTATATGAAACTTAGATTAAATAAATCATATTAATGTGAAGTTGGTATAGAAAAAAAAAGCAATTTAATACATTTGAATTAAAATTAATAGTTAGTAGCATGTCCACGGCTTTTAATTACGGCTTTACACCGGCGAGGCATTGAATCTATCAATTTTTGACATTTCGCAAGAGAAATAGGGTTCCATTCTTCTAAGAAAACGTCGTACAGCTCTCTCAAATTGCCACACTGTCGATATGAAACCTTTTTCTTGACTTCGCACCAAAGATGCTCTATTGGGTTAAGATCTGGGCTGTTGGCTGGCCAATCTAAGACAGAAACTGATTGTGATGTGAGGAATTCCTTAACGGTGCGTGCAGTATGCTTTGGATCATTGTCGTGCTGGAATGTCCAAATAACCGGAAGCACGTCTTCGGCATATGGTAACATTGTTTCTTGCAGTATATTTTTGTATTGGAATTGATCCATGTTTCCTTCTATCAGCCTAACAGGTCCAACGCCATGTCCAGAAAAGCACCCCCAAATTTTCACATTTCCCCCGCCATGCTTTAATGTCACTTTTGTGTACTTTGGGTCGAATGCTTTATTCGGAGGGCGTCGTACATATCGTTTTCCATCAGAACATACCCTATTTATTTTTGTCTCGTCAGAAAAAAGAACGTTTTTCCACTGTCTGACTGTCCAGTTTTCATACCTTCTTGCAAATGCAAGTCGGGCTTGCCTATGACATCGTTTCAACATAGGCACCTTCCTTGCTATCCTTCCGTTCAACTTATTTTCTACCAAACGCCTTCGAATAGTGCGTGCAGAGATTGCTGAAGGGTTGTTTTCGCCAAAATATTCTTTTCTCAACTCATTAGACCCTTTAAAAGGATTTTGTTTTGCCAAACGAACGATATTTCGATCATCTCGACGAGATGACTTTCTTTGTCTAGGTCCACGTGGAACGTTTGAAGTAGTTTGATACGTGGAAAAATGCTTTACGGCATGGAAAACCATTGTTTTTGAACATTGCAGATAGTCGGCTATCTTTTTATACGACCAATTCTTCTCGCGAAGTTTTATTATTACTTCTCTTGTAGATTTATCACAACTTTTATTTTTCCCCATTGTTTTTATACGAAGTAATCACTTTTAAGACTTTAACAGCACGAAATGGCGCCAAAATTATACGAATAATAATCTACAACCACAGAGCCACACAGTGTTCTCTATTTAAATTTGAAAAAATAATAAACTATTCCAGCGTTCTTAATTACGTGACCAGCCAGTAAGTACTAATACTAGGTTCAGATCGAATGTATAAAGTTTCTCTATTAATTTTTTAACCAACTATGTTGCATAAATGAATGTACCGGTAGTACGGAAAAGTTTCGCAATACCGAGAGAAATAAAAAAAAATACGGGCAATTAGTTATACTTGTTACTTTGAAAAAATCATCTCAATAAATAATCGTTCTTAATTATATGGCCACAACTGTAAATATGCTTGGAGAATACTTTATATAACCGGAAATGTACATTTAACTCTATACGCTGATCCATTTTTTGTATTCCCGAAACTTTCAGTGTGACCCACGTAAAATACCAAGAATTACATAAATAATCCGCTGCACGGCCGGCGGCGCTGAACGGCGGCGGGCGAGTGTATTCGACGCGGCGATGGTAGCGTACGTTATAAATAGCATGACATCTCGCTCGCTCTTGTGGGCTTTTACGGGGCTTCCAAACGCTCTCTTCACACTTAGGAAAACGTTAGTTTTGCAAATAGCTGCATATTATAGCACTCTCTTTGCAATTTTGAATCTGGCTTACGATGTGAAGTTTGTTGTTGCGTTTGGTTTGGAGCGCGAGTGCGCGGGCGAGATGAATAACTTCATGATTGTTTATTTCGAATCGTGGGCCATGGCGTTGTAAAATGCGAGATTTTACATTTCGAAAAATAAATAGGTATTCTTGTTTTAGTGCGGTGTACAGTGCGGTGCGTGTGAGAATGTGTCTGTAAAATTCTATCTAGTAATAGAATGCCTTCAGTGTGCTTTGGTAAGCTTGTCCAAACTAAAGATTGAAGAGTAATGCGGCAACAAGATGAATTTACCAACATTAAATTATAAAAAGTACTAACTATGTCTCTCGGCTTGCCATAGCCATAAGAATAAATAATAACAGAGTAGAAGGGAATCTCTTTTGACCGCGTCCAAAACGCCGCCATTTATACAGGGTTATTTTTAATTCACTGACATCCTCTTATCCCTGAATTCCTATCACTCAAACAAATGTTTTTTGTTTTACGACTTTTTAAAATGAAGCACTTTTTTTCCCATACAAATACACAGAGTATCGTAAAAATAAGAGGAAATCTCAAATTTTCAAAACGTTATTACACCAAAAATATTAAGTTATGACAAAAGTCGTAAAACAAAAAACATTTGTTTAAGTGGTAAGAGTTTAGGGTTAAAGGATGCTAGTGAATTACAAATAACCCTGTATACCTACTTCCCCCCTCACGTCGTTACACCCCTCTGTCGTCCAGCCGTGTTGCTACCCAACTAACAAATTGGTCATAACATCTGAACCTTTTACGGCTGATTCATCGTAAATACGCAAAATAAGCAAGTTTTAAAACGTGGCATTGTATAAGTATCACTTATATAGCACTTTAGCTTAAATGCAAATTGTTTTTAAATTGCAGTTGTACAAACATTTGTATAACATAGTAATAAAGCAATTTGATCATTGTCGTACAAAAGTTTTAACCAAGACCGTTTCCCGGTTTTACAACTTCAATATGACATCTTACAACACTTTGGTCATAGAAAAGCTTTAAGACTGACTATTATAAAACTAGTCATAATGTCAGAATTTTACAGCTGTTACATGGCTAAAATGCCATACAACAGTCATAAGCACGACCGTCCTATGGCTAAAATGCCATACAACAGTCATAAGCACGACCTTCTTATAGCTAAAATCCTAAAATAGTGGTAATGGCGTCCATATTGCGTCGGCTTACGAGTTTTAAGTCTTAAGCCAGACCTTTTAATTGTATATAAGTCATATTAACAACGTAGAGATAAAATTAGATTAATTTATTAAATGAAATATAATTAAACAAACATTATTTAAAGGGGGCATTAAAAAATTCTTAATAAACCTAGTAACGATCGTCGAAAAAATTTTTTTCGCATGCGTATCTGATTTCTTATACCGCATTTCATTTCACTCTACCAGATGACGAATCTGTTTTAATTACTTAAAACGGTAAAAAAGTATAATACTTACTGTTTTTCAATAGCAGCGATCATTTCACGCAAACAGGTTTTTATGTTATGAATTATGATTAAAACGGCTTCACTATTGCATTTCACCGACTTATTAGTCGTACAAACGTCAGCGTTATGACTACTCTACAACCAATTGCTCTTACAACAGTCGTTTAATATATTTCTTATGACAGCTGTGTGACTAAATGTGCTTGCTTATGACGATTGAGTGACCACTTTAGGACGATTAAGCCATAAAAACTGCGCCAAAATCGAGTCATTTAAACGTTTGTAAGCCTTAAATACATACAATTATGTTGTATCAAAAACGTTTGTACAACACTTATATGACTTATTTTTGCTAGTTGGGTAGGGTTGCTTACTGTTAAATATTACTTACGTCTAAAGATAATATCGCTAAAATATAAGTTTTTATTTACTTTGAAATCATTATTTTATTCTAGTTTTACAAAATATGAGATTTATTAATCATTAGGTACAGTCAACAGCATAAATAAGTGGTCATTTCTGTACCTTGTCGTTTTCAATCGTTTGACAATTTTGTATAACATTTCAAACATGACGTTAAAGTGACAAGGTACATAATGATCACTTATTTATGCTGTTGACTGTACAGTCAAGGATTTTAATTGTTACGCCACTTGCCACTGTTCGTATCTTAGCCGTGTAACGCAAATCGGGTGAAGCCGCTTATACTTACTCGTATTTGCTGATTTGCATTACACGGCTAAAATACGAACAGTGGCAAGTGGCCTAACAATTAAAATCCTCGCCTGTACGTACCTACATATAGAAGGTAGGTACTTCTAAGTAAGAAGTTATTACAAGTGCCATACCAAATGAAGCCATTTAAGGTGATTTGGCATCGTTTTTGAATTGTTTATACACCCAAATACGCCACAATAACTTGACGTCATTGTTATTTTTGTTTCCAATAAAACGAACGCGCAAACAATTAACAGCCAACGCGCGTGCGGCGACGCCGGCCGTGACACCCTGACTGAGTTCTCGCTTAGCGAGTACTCTAATATCGTGACCTTGAGTCCGGCCGGAGCGGGAGTTTCCCTTCTACTCTGTTATTATTTATTCTTATGCCATAGCCTGATACCCTAGGCACGCCACTGGACCGTGCACGACGGTGGCGCCGCGTAGCGTTGTCAACATTTCCTCCTCATTTACTTCCAATTTTTGCCATGTTGTGCGCTGCGATCGTTTTCTGTACCCCACCACCCGCTTCGCACATAGCCAATGCAGATGTTGTCAGTCGCCATAAAGTTCGTGGTAAATTTTAAATGTAATTTTGCACGAAAATTCCGAACTCATCTCCCTTCCTACCTGAACCCGCGCAGAAACTACGACCCAAGTTTTCTTATTCTCATGGGACATGTAAGTATAAGCGGAGATTATATAGGATTGAAAAAAAGCTGGCATCATGGCAATGGGTTGGTCATGTCTGTTGATGAACCGACAGTCATCGAAGCAGACGTGTGTGACTGGAGACCACGTTTGGGAAAGCGTAGCGTGGTCGGACTGATGACTTTAAGAGGAGAGCTGGCAGCGGCTGGATAAGGGAAGCCCAGGATCGCAAGTTTTGGTGCAATATGAAGGAGGCCTATGTCCAGCAGTGGACGGACAACGATTGACGATTGTAGATAGGTAAGGACTGACCGGCGCAGACTTCGGCCTCTCGGGCGCCGATCTCCAGCACGAGCACGGCGGGCGCGCCCAGCGTCAGCGCGCACAGCCGCCCGCTGTCCGCCCACGCCACGCCCGACACCTACGCAGGACAATACCACATTGTTGTAGAGGATAAACTAAGCAATAGATGGACGAGTTAGTTTGAGTACGAGAATCGGCAATGCATCAGCCGGGTCTCCAACTCTCCGCTGCGCGAGTCGTCTCACAAGGCAAGCGCATGATTTTGTTCTACACAAACCTCAAAATCGCACCGAAAATGGCTGCCTCGCGAGGCGGCTCGCACTGTGGAGATCCGGCTATTCGTAATTTTACTACGTTACGGTTAATTTTACGTCACGGGTGTCCATGGGCAGGGGTGATTGCTATCCATGAGGTAGCCTGCCTGCTCGTTTTCCCTCTATCATATAAAAAACTGACTGTCTGTAAAGTCGGTTTACGGACGATATAGACAGGGAGATGGTGACAAAAAGTAGTAGATCATTTATACTAGTATGGCGGTTCTTCAGGGGTCTAATTACGTAAAGACAAAAAGGAAAATGATGGTCATAGCGCTGGTACCGGCGGCCCAACCGCGTGGGCGTTAATCGAACGTGTCGGATAAATAACGAGAACTGAACGATTTGTTCCACAAAAATTCTTGTACTTTCCGATAGTCGATAAATAAACAGAAGGCGGTAGCGTAATGCCATACTTCTCAGGTGTGGCTTACAGCCCGCCATACCGACGCGAACACGATAATTTTATAACAATAATTGAACCATTTGTACCAAGCTAATTTTTGCACAGCTAATAATCGTCGAGTAGCCATTCACGAAAATCACCATGCCATACTTTTCTGACGTTTCCAAATGGGCGCCATACCGCCGCAAAGGAGTAATTTTTTTATTTTACCCTAAAACTTTTTCCAACAGTTCTTCGTATGATTATAAATAGAAGTCTGATAATGCCATACCTGTGGGAGGTGGCGAATGTGTACAATATTTTTTCAAAATTCTAAGTTTTTATTCGTAATTCAAACGATTTGTACAGTCAAGGGCTAAAATATGTATACACTTTAGTACCTTGTCTATTTTCGTCATATTTGAACTGCCATATATGAACTGTCACAGTGATTAAAGTGACAAGGTACTAAAGTGTATACATATTTTTGCCCTTGACTGTACCAGTATGGCACTAATGTTTCCTGTAAGTTTGAGATTTGAATAATATAAATACAAAATTTCAAACATCTAGGTGGCGGCAATCTTGTCTTATAACCAGATATTATGTTGTATATTATTGTACGGCTACCACCGCTCGAAAGATTTCTCGAATTTTAGAGGTCTTTAGGTTCCACACTGCACTTCTTTTCCTAGACGACATACTTACCTACTACTATTACTAATATCTAATTAAATCTGTCTGTCACCAGGCTGTATCTCAGGAACCGTGATAGCTAGAGAGTTGAAATTTTCACAGATGATGTATTTTGGTTGCCGCTATAACAACAAATACTAAAAAATGGAATAAAATAAATATTTAAGGAGGCTCCTATACAACAAACGTGATTTTTATAAATAATGGTACGGAACCCTTCGTGCGCGAGTCCGACTCGCATTTTTTAGGTTGAATTTTATTCAAAAGAACCGAATACAATGATGCCATACTGTAACAAATGATTTTATGTCTTGTACCTTGAAAACGTGTCGAAAAATCAAGTTTTTCAAGTATGGTGCCACTTTTCCCCTTACTAGAAGTATGGCAAATATGATAATGATCACATTGTATCATATAGTTTCCAAAAATCCAAATGCCATACTGGTACAAATCGTCAAAAAAAATATTTTTTTTTGATATTTTGGCTTAAGTCCGACAGTCATTCGCCTCATGGTTACAATCTGGAATAATTTTTTTTAGGTATAATTGCATCCAAACGAACAGAATACAATGATGCCATGCTGTAAAAAAATGAATTACGTATTTTACAGTCGTATTTTTAAAACTCGTCGAATAAATACGTTTTTCAAGTATGGCAGCACTTTTTCCCCCTACTAGAAGTATGGCAAATATAATAACGGTCACATTTTATGCGGCGGTATGGCACCCATTTGGGACCGTCAGAAAAGTATGGCATGGTGATTTTCGTGAATGGCTACTCGACGATTATTAGCTGTGCAAAAATTAGCTTGGTACAAATGGTTCAATTTTTGTTTTTAAATTAACGTGTTCGCGTCGGTATGGCGGGCTGTAAGCCACACCTGAGAAGTATGGCATTACGCTACAGCCTTCTGTTTTTTTATTGACTATCGGAAAATACAAGAATTTTTGTGGAACAAATCGTTCGGTTCTCGTTATTTATCCGACACGTTCGATTAACGCCCACGCGGTTGTGCCGCCGGTACCAGCGCTATGACCATCATTTTCCTTTTTGTCATTACGTAATTAGACCCCTGAAAAACCGCCATACTGTTACAAATGACCTGGAATTTTGTGTCACCATCCCCCGGTCTGATAATTTAACGTGACAACGTCATAACAAAACATTCAAAAAACAAAAATGAAACCAAGCGGTCACCCATTCAAGTACTGACCGCGCCCGACGTTGCTTAACCTCGGTGATCGGACGAGAACCGGTGTTTTGTCAAATATCTTGAAAACGGGGCATCCTACGGCAAAATCAATGAAATTTTCATCCCCCCTTTAACACCCCCACCCCGCATTGTACATTCTGGCGCGCGCTCTGCTCTCTCTTGTACGGGACATGTACGTACATGTGCGTTACATTGCGTCATCCTTTTTCGTGCGTGCAGCCGGCGTTCATCGATTTATTGGACGTTGTCACGTCAAAAAGTGTAATGTATGCACCTCGTAGTGTGTGAAGAGCACTTTGGCGAGCGTCTCGCGGAAGCGCGTGGGCGTCAGCAGCGACTCCACCACCACCACGCGCCGCTCCTTCGGGTTCACCAGCACGTGCCTGCAACACAACACGTCATGTTTAAGCCCACTCAGATCTAAGCCTAACAAACACCACTAATTACTAATTACACACTATACACTAATTTAACCTTTTGAACGCTAGTGTCGGCTATACACGACAATACGGTAATACATAAATAAACCTACCCGCATCCACATAAGAGGGCCAATCAACTTTTAAACAGACGTTTTTGGCGTCTCCTACGTTACCAAAATTGTCTCTGGCGTTACCAAAAAATCGTACTTCCAACAAAATATTTCACGGTTTAATAGGTTAAACTTACGTAGGATGGCATGTATTCATGCTATTCATCTATTAAATTACAAAAAATGTCGCGGACAGATTAGTGTCGGTTTAAAAGTTGATTAGCTCAAGAATCAATTTTGTTCGTAACAAAAACGATGTGTGGCGTTCAAAAGGTTTAAACATGATCATTTGCGTCGACGACCAAATGGCCTAGTGGTTAGAGAACCTGACTATGAAGCTTGTGGTTCCAGGTTCGATTTCCGTGTTGGGGCAGATATTTGTATGAAAAATACGAATGTTTGCACTCGAGTCTTGGGTGTTCAATATGTATTTCCATTATCCATCCATACATATAAGTATGTTTATCAATTGCCTAGTACCCGTATCGGTCTTTTTAGCCACAAGCACAAGTGTCGCCAGGGTACTACTTGAATCATCTGTCACAGATGTAAAGGCCTATTATTAGTACCCATAACACAAGCTTTGCTTACTTTGGGGCTAGGTCAATTGGTGAGAATTGTCCCGTGATATTATTATTATTCTGACTCAGTTTGTGTAAACCATAGGTCTCCAAACTTTTGAGTCTCATAGAACCCTTATTTATTTATTTATCAATTTTAAAGTGGTTTTAAGCAATCATAGACCCCACACAGGTCTTTGTCGCCCCCTAGGGTCGATATAGACTACTTGGAGTATCACTGGCATAATCCTTCCAATAACAAGCTTGATGTTCTTCAATAACACTGGCATAGAGTGCACTTAACCCCTCGTATGCGGGAAGTGAAAAATCATGCATTCTATTGACAACCGTTTCATATAAAGACAATTTTTATAGATAAATAAATAACAAAGTGATCTTACTGATCTTATAAGGTTTCTGTTTTTTTGCTTTTGATGTACAGAACCCTAAAAATGAAAAAAGAATGCCTTTAATTTGGCACGGATTCATGTCTTAAGCATGTCAGTGGTACTCTGATTCAACCTCGTATATGAAATTTTATGAATTTGGAATAACCACTTTAAGCCTTGTCTAAAGTGGTTATTCCAATTTAGTCAGAGTACCGTTGATATGAGGGCTTATGCCATAGAAAACGTAAACATAACAACAAAAGAAGTTTCCACATCATGCATAATCTTACCGGAAGTAAAGCAAGTGTAGCATATGAACGAGGTTGTCGTAGAGCTCCTCATCATCCTTGTAGTCGAACACGCGCTTGTACCCGCGCAGCGCCGGGCTCCAGAACTCCGAGCGCACGATGCAGCGCGGCGCCGCCTCGCCCGTGAACCCAAACCTGATACAGACAGCCCACGGCTTAGGCCTCCCGCGCATTAGGCGACCAGGTCGCGCGCGGCCAGGTCACGCGACTGGCCGCGGTAGCTGCGATTCATCTGCGACCACGTAGCGACCACATTTTGTCAGCGAGTTCACATCGTGTTCCAAAATGGACGTCGAAGAATGAATTATTGTTGCGCTGATTTTATTATTACAAAAGTGAAAGAAAAAAATAATAATTTTGGATTCACCCATTATTACGGAATAGGCTTACAAAAGGAATATAAACATACATATTTCCAGACGTATTGCAATATGAAGATAATTTTTTTAACTATAATATTGAGAACGTCTAAAAAACTGTTTACGAGATTTTGAATACACTAAAACCACATATTACTGGATTCAGCCCATTTTGGGAGTGCATCAAGTTATCAAATATATCAGTCAGCTCCAACCATAATTGCCTTTATAAACTTTTATTCGAATAATCATCCGACGACTGATTCCATAGAGCTTCTCTGTTTTGAATTTCGATAATGAATCAAAACATCATCCTGTATGCACAAAACGCGTGTGGCCGCCGCGACCAGTGCGCGCACACTGATCAAATTGAACGAAATTGGTGGATCTCGTTGGTCGCGGCGGCCAACTAGCCGCGTGTCGAGTCGCGATGTTTCCGCTGGCCGCGCGGCCAATACGTGGTCGCTGGCCGCTGGTCGCCCAGTGCGCGCGCTTCCTTATGTCACGGAAGAATTAGTTGGCCGCAGCGACCTGGCCGCCTAATGCGCGGGGGCTCTTAACAACACACACCAGAGGACGTATTGTCTAATGTGCAGACGCTTACCATCACATTCACAATCTCTGTCACCTTCTCATACTGTTTGACAGAAAGAAATAGTGAATACAATAGCATGTATCACATTTTAATACTGCCTTGTTAGCTAAAAGTATTTTGGATATGTTTGTTTTAGGGGCTCAGACATATTTCAGCATGTTTATCCGCTGCCAAGTACCCATACTTCAAGTAACTTTTATTTTTAAGGGTTAGTACCTTGATAGGCGAAAATGATCCCTTACAAGATCATTTTCGAGTCCTTCAGTTTATCACAGAGTTTTTAAGAAATAAGCAAAACAGAACTTGACTTCATCTATGTATGAGTCAGAGGTAAGGTAATTGATTTTTAAGTTAATACTATTCATGTTGAAGTCTTTTACACAGTTTACTGCCTCTTACATTTGAATAATCATAAAACATAAATAAATTGATGTTTAGCAATGAAATTACATGAAAATTCTTGTGAGTTTGTTAACATTTTGTTAATAAGTTGGGTACTCACTTGGTATACTCGGAGCCGAGGTCGAGCACGACCGCTTGCTTTTCCTGGATCAGCGCGATGCCTTCGTACAGAGCCATTTTGCCTCTTAGCTTAAAAACAACCACTTATTTAGAGTGTTTCTAACATTTTCTGAACATCACAGCATACAATACAAAACAAATTCTAGGTGCGGGTGTGACGTTGACTGTCAAAGTGACACTGACGTATGCAAAAATGTTGCCAATTTTGCATGTTTGGAGCTTACACTATTCAGGATACTTGTTTAAACGTCGAATTGGTTATCGTTAAGTCGACTTACTGCAATTTAATTAAAAAGTAATGAGACAATGTCCTTCAGAATGATAATTTAAAAATCAAGATTTATTTATATTTATTTTCAGTTACACGAGAATTCACAACATTAATGCGTTTGGCATTTGCGAAAAAAATTACAAGAGTAATCTGGTACTTACTTTTTATCTTTCTTATCAGCACAAATTCAATGTGATCTGCAAAATGATCAATTTACTATTTTGAACTTTAAACGGTTAGCACAAAACTCTCGGAAGATCCATAATAAAATAGGGCCGAAAGGGCCGACCTTAAGACAAAAAGAGTGGAATGGCATGGGCGCGAAAACAAATTCAAATTGATTGCTGAACGAGGTGGGCCGGAGAAAATCAACCAACTGAGCTGTTCACGATGAAAAAAAATTAAAAGAAACTTTAGTCCCTCCTAGCTCTAAATAAAAGAAAGTAGCCATCGATTTGTATAAAAAAGCTAAGGAGGTGGTTCGAGCAGGAAAAAATCGAGACAGACTCATTGGTTTCACCGACAAGCTTATAACTAATCGATTGATTCAGGCGTTGTGTTTGCGGAGGTCCACAAAATGAACTGAAATATTGTTACCTTGTTTCTCCGCTACCAAAGCGAAAAGCTACGTAAAAATATTGTAGATAATTCAAGAGTGTAACTCTCAAATTAGATAAACTAAGTTTAAAGACAGTTTACTTATGTTTTTCAGCAGCGACCTATCGTGGTCCAGCATGCGTTTCTCCCGGCCGCGGCTGCTCGTGGCGCGGCCTCCAGCGCCCGCGCTGTCGGTCCTCGCGCCGCGTCCCTGCCCCCCTCCCCCGCCAGTCCCCGCGTCGCCCCCGCCGGCGCCCGAGCTGCGCGCGCGAGACGCGGCCGCGCGACGCCGCTGCTGCGTCGGCTGCGTCGCCAGACTCGTCGACTCCTTCTTGAATAACCTTTCATAGTCCAGCCCTTAGAGCCCATGCATAAATTTCATCACACTTTAAATGTCTGGCTTACGCGGTTGAACAAAGTTCTCCCCCTTTGAACGCCACAAACAACGCCAACTTGGCATCTGCATTCACCGGTTGCTCGCAAGTCTTATGATGTTATCAGTCCATCTAGTGGCAAGCCTACCACAACTGCTTCGTTCGGTTTGCAATAATTAACAGTATAATTGTGACTTTGACAGTAATACGTGTCAAAAGGCTGCTGTGTGCAAAGGGTTGGAGAGTTGTCAGATTTAAGTGACTGTGGGAAAGGCACATTGCTCGTAGAACCGACGCCCGAAGGCGCAGTACGGTTCTGGAGTGGCGACAGCGAACCGAAAGATGTGGCACGGGAAGGTCTTCAACAAGGTGGACCGACGATCTGGTGAAGGTCCAGGACTACCTCTTGGCTGCGGGAAGCGCAGAACCAATCTTTGTCAAACTCCTTGGGGGATGCCTTTGTCCAGCTATGGACTTTTGGCTGATATGATGATCAGAATTGGTGTGATGGAATTTATGGATGGCCGCCGTGCCATCGATTTTATGCCCGGTATGAAGTTGATGCTCTGTGTGTTTTGATCTCTACTTTATTCTGTCGGTTGTCTACAACGACACGCATGCGATCAGATGTTTCAAACAAAAGCTGGCGTGTACGATGTACGAGAGGCCATGATTAGTATAATAAGCATCATGACGCAAAATGCAACATGGTGGTGTAGACAGCTTATAGTATGAACTACAGACAAGTCCAAGCAGTCGACAAAAAAAAAACAAAAAAAACTTTTGTAAACTATCGTCATTGCTGTCGACAAAAAAATTGAAAAACGATGTCTTTTGAGCGCAGGTTCTTTTCAAAAGCCGAAATTTAGCACTAAACTTTCTAGCCGCAACTTAAAAGTGCTGCAGCGTGATTCGCTTTGCATACATTTGCGAATTTAGTTATAAGTTAGATTACCTAAAAACTCTTTTTTTACTTAACGGTAGTCCATCCTGGTGAACCATGGGTCTGCATCAGTATCTGTAGTTCACCCAAGTGAACCAAGGGTCAGGACAAGTGCCCATAATTATTCCACTTAGGTGAACTTGTCATGGGTCGGGAATCTATCTAGTATCGTACGAATTTTCATGGCTTATGTACTTGTATGTAGAGTAAGAGCTTAGGTAAAGAGAGCAGTTAGTTTTCTACCTTGTATATTGACATCGAATAGTTTAGTTTTTTTAATTTCGGCTTTCAGCCAGAATTGTGCTATTCATGACATAATAATATTTTACGATTAAATACATTTTGTTAGGACTCAAATGGCGGTAGATACAACGACCATTCGACCCCCGTCCCCTACCCGTGTCTGTCTTAAGCAATTATGTAGTGCTTGTACCGAAATAAATGGTTTGTAAGTGTAGCAATTTCAATTTTTTTTTGTTTGGTAGTTTCATTTGTCCGTTACTTGACTTGGATATAGTGGCAAGATATTTCGTCACTACAGTCGGCTGATCTGAATACGCCGAACGCTATCATCTGGCCGTCATCAAATTATGGGTGAATAGGCGTATTGTATTGCCTCTTAAGCAGAGGGTCGCGTCGTGGGTTTAACGCCCGGATCGCACCTCTGACTTTTTCGGAATTTAAGTATACTTAAATTCCGAAAAAGTCAGAGGTGCGATCCGGGCGATGTGCGAAATTACATTTGAAATTTACCATGAGTTTTCTGGCGCAGAAAAACATGGCGAGGAAACCTACATACACCTGCAAATAAATTCAATGGTGTGTGTGAAGTTCCCAATCTGCACTGGACTCGCGTGGGAACTACGGCTCAACCCGTCTCATTCTGCCGTGGGACGTATACTTATGTTATTACATAGGTAGGCCTATTTATTGGCTGGGATGATTAGGCGTTTTATTACTAGGCAAGTGCACTCTATCATTGACAATATCTTCGTTTACCGTTAGGTTAGGGGACTGATTTTTAAATCACCTGGAAAATAACATTCAATGGCAATAAAAACATCCCCCTGTTCTTGCATTACTGCATCTCCAATGAAAACTAACTGTTGACGAGATTAGAGTTCATCTGCTCTTGCGGCACTTCACTCTATCTGTAGTGGTAGAGCCATGTTGCAGCTAGTCGCTGCATCACGAATCGGCCGGTTCGTCCGGCTCAGTACCATAGTTTTAGGAAGCGGTAGTCAGAAAAAACAAACGTTAATTTGATAATTAATTTATTTTCTGAATTACTTCATTTAATACATACTTATTTTATGAATAGATAGAATGCAAATGTGGTGAATCTGGCAGGTCTGCGAGTAGCTTTTGTGACAGTTGTTTGTTAGCACGGACTGATCTTCAACTGAACAACCATTTACTCGTAATAATAATTTATATTTAAAAGTAAGAGTAACTTAACCTAATAGGCGGACATGATTTATAAAGCGTTTGCAGTGCAGTTACCGAACTGGACTGTGTTAAAGCAGATCTAGTTGAAGCACATGCACCAGACAGCGTCCAGGCAGACGCCGTTGTTCCAGCCGAGCGAGCGGCAGGTTGACCAGCAGGCGCTGGCGGTGCAGCGGCGAGCCGCCGGCTCCGACAGCTCGGCGAGGCCAGACCGCACCAACATCGCTGGCAGCTGCTCCAAGCCCGAATACTCTGCCAACTGCTCAAGGCCAGTAGGCTCTGCAAATTGACGTTTTGACATGAGCTCTGCTGTTATAAGTTGAGTATGAAAACTTACGGTAATAAAACATACGGTATCGCATTGTAAGAAAATTTATCAAATCCCAACTTCTAAACAATGAAAGATTTTTTTCTCAAACGATATTTGCTTTGAGCTGCGCTGACTATTTGTTATTCGAGCATGTAGGCGGGCAAATTAGCCTGCATACCCAATAAGAAATGCATGCGTACCAAATTAAAGCCAGTTATTCAAGTAAGCTTAATTTTCTAAATGGTAACATACGCTTAATTCAAACCCCTAGACAAGTGAGTTATCTTATCAACCGTCAAATATTATGTGAGCTTACAAGTCATTTTTTTTCGTGTATTGTATTCTGAAACGTCGATTCTCCCAGCCTCCATAGTCTAGGTAGTCGTCCTTAATAACAATTATAGCAAATGATAGGGTAGATAAGTCATACCCTAATAATTCTATTGGTGATCAGGCTGGGTTCCATTACGTATCTGCCCATCATTCTTTAAATACCTACTATAATTATTTCTGCTTCGGTTACCTCGAGTTAGAGATGGCACCCAAAAAACAATAATAGTGAGGAATTATTATTATGAAATAAACTTACCATTGTCAGCGGGCGCTGCTCTCGTCAGCCCAAGAAGGGCCACCACCACCGCCAACAATACGAAAGTCTTGAAACCCTGCATCTTCACAATAGAGCCAGTAGACAAGTAGGTAACAATAAGAACAGTTTCAAAGCTGAGCTCGAACTGTACCGCAGTAAAGACCAGCGCTGCTTTATAGGGAGAGATGAGTCAAGGCATTATTTTCCTGACCCTCATTGATAGCTAGTACTTCCCTGTTATCAAATTCAGTAGGTAATTAAATTGGGTCAATCACCTTTTTGTTGTTATTGATATTATATTATACCTTCAGAGTTATATCGCAGGTGATCTTAATTCTTTAATAATACGCCAATGAAGAAATGGGAATAGATAAACAAATCAGATTTAACTTGAATTCCCAAGTAAACATAGCAGATAGTGTATCTACTGATAATATAATTAACATAGCAATAATATTTGGTGGTTCTGTAGATAAAAAATCGACAACTGCCACTCTATCGAGACGCGATATCTTTCGACTCTATCATATCTTACGCGTTTGAAAGATCGACCATTTTTTTCTAATTGGGTATCTTGTAAATAATGGACCAATAGTTACTTATGTTATAAATGGTGATATCTAAACTTAATGTTGTAAATGCAAAGTGAGTTTGTATGTTTTTCTGTTACGTTTTCATGCTTAAAGTACCGATTATGATACAATTTGGTAAAGAGATAGTTTTTAACCATGATAATGATACATGATAATTATATCCTGGAAAACTAAATTAGCAACAACACGTTGCTAACGTTGGTGCAAGCACGTTGTTACTTTATTTCTTAGCATCAATCGTGTTACTGAATTTAGAGTAGTCTGATTTGGTACATGATAATGGATCAATAGAATTAAATTTGAGCAATGAAATTTTCAACAAAAAAGTTATTTACGGACCGAACGGATAGACTTATTTTTTGAAGACCCTTGAGACACAACCTGATGACGGCTCTTAGAGTGATGAAACTCTAGGTACTTATAACGCTTTTCGCGAAGAAGAATGTTTACATACCATCCCAGGAAACATTGTAAAATGACTATCATTTATTCTAGAAGGATCGCCAATTACAAACTGTTGATTGGGGTTGAATTGATAACAGGGAAGTACTCCTTATCTATACATAGTACATGAATAGGCTTAGCGTAATACGTCATCATCCGCATCCAACGCGATCCCGCAACCTTAATCAGGTCGTCGCTCCATCTTATTGGAGGGCCACCTACACTGCGTCTTCCAGTCCGTGGACGCCACTCGAGAACCTTTTTGCCCCATCGGCCATCAGTTCTACGTGCGATATACCCTGCCCACTGCCACTAGAGTCTGGCGATTCTTCGAGCTACTTACCTATGTCCGTGACTTTATTTGTTGCGCGGATTTCATCATTTCTAATGCGATCCCGCAAAGAAACTCCAAGCATAGCCCTCTCCATCGCCCTCTGACTTAGAGGGCGATGGAGAGGGCTATGCTCGGAGTTTCTCTGCGGATCTGAGTGACTTTATATTTACGACTTTTACGGCAGATGTTATTTATGAGGCCCATCGTTAGCAGCCACGTCTCAGTGCCATAAGTCATCACTGGCAACACACACTGGTCAAAGGCCAAAGTCATCACTGGCAACACGCACTGGTCAAAGGCCGATCAGTTTGGCGAGCCTTGGGGGAGGCCTATGTTCAGCAGTGGACGTCTTTCGGCTGAACTGAAATGATGATGAATATGTCATCGACGCCGCTGTAACATATACTTCTTCTCAACGGGGTTTTTTCGAATCTGTGGTAGATTCTTCGACATTGATACAGTAAAATTACATAAAGTTTACCACTGACAGATGGTTTGCCTTACGACCTACAAATAAAGCCAATTTTAGAATACTGTTACCTACGTTTGCAGATTTTGTAAGTAAGGACTTCGCTACTTACTACATGAAATACTTTTTGTGATGACGGCCATTTTCCCTTGGTTATTGCGTAGAAGGGTACAAAATAATACAAGAAAAATAATGTTGTAACTAACTAAATTTATTTTACACAAATTCCGCTATAATACATATTTACAAACATAAAAACGAATTTGACATTGTCAAGTTTTGGGTAAAAAAAGCTTGAGCAGATCAGCAGCTCTGCAGCCTCTGCTGCCGATTCCGATACCGATACCTAAACTACGAGCCGCCGGCGCGCGAGGAATAAATACGCGCGGCGCGTCACACAGCTGGCTGCCGGCTTGCTGATACATTCGCTAATGTTCCAAACTATAGCTAGGCCGTTTAAATGAGTCCTCACCCGCGGGGTACAGAGGCGCGGGGGCAGACGACAAAGGGGGCCGAGAGAGGTGCGGGCGGCAGGCACACGAGGCGCGCTCGCCGCCCGCATCTCTCCCGGTTCCCTCTGTCGTCATACCCCCAGCCTCTGTAACGCGCGTGCGAGGACTCATTTAAACGGTTTAGCTATAGGGCTCTTTAAGGCTAAAGTTAATAGGCTACTAAACCAATGAGGTACACCTTTGGCCTCATCAAGTGAGATAGAGGTCGATCACGGGTCAGTTTTATGCAAAAAAAAATATCGAAACAGATGAAAGCTTAGACCAATGTGAATCGATTTAAAGTCTACTCAATAAAAAGTAAGGTACAGTACTTTAAGAGTCGAATGGTATATTCTTAGAAAATTAGAGATCAGATTGTCTGCTCCTCCGATTTTCATAATTTTGAGAATGGTTTTGACTTGACTGCTTTAGTGGACCCTTATTTTTAAATTTTGAAATGCGGTCAATTGACAACTCGGCGCTATAGTGGCCTAGCATTTTTATGTGGCCCTTCACGCTGTCTTTAATCAAACAGTTGAGGTCTACCTGGTGTAAATTAAGTATGTGCAATTTTATATCACAAACTTGATCACAAAAATAATCACTAATTTGTATATTTACCTCTTCGATCTTCATCATTTTGACCGTCAGGCTAAGAGGTAGATTTGAACAAATTAAGGGCTGCCGTAGTGGCAAACGCTGCCCTAAATAATGTTAATGACTGTTACATGAACAAATATACAGAAACGTCGGCAGCCAGCTCTCTGACTACATCACGATAGGAACTGCTCGCGACACCACTCCAGTTCTCCTTCAGCAACTACTAAAGTAAATAACAATTCATAATAATCAACAACTAATAAGTTACTTGAAAACTGCGTCCGTTTTTCGGGGCACGTAACAGCTGCGACGAGCGGAAGCAATAATTAATTTATAGCGGAGTATGTCCGCGGCCGGTACGCGCTCCGAAACTGGTGGAATTTAGTTTAATAGTTAGGAGAAAAACGGTTCTTCGGGGGTACTTAGACTACAGGAGGGGGTAGGCCCGCGCCGGGGGGAGAGAGAGCAAGCACGGGCGGGGGGGGGGGGGGCGCGGCCGGCGGCGTCAGTCCCTGGCTCCACTACACTAGCACTAAAGTCCCGCGCGTTAGATGATGGAGGTGATGAGTCGCGCCTTGAAGTTGACTATCCGCTCGGAGGTCTGCGCCAGGCGCAGGATGAGGTCTTGGATGAGGTTGGCGATGCCACGGTTGGCGATGATGAACAGCCGCGTGATGGGGCCGGGCACGCCCTCCGTGAGGTTGTCCCCCTTGGCGGCGCTCGCGTCGTCGCCCTCGCCGTCGGTCGCCGGCGCCGCCTCGCCGCCGCCGGACGAGCCGGACGACGATCCCGCCACCAGCTGCAACGCAGGCACACGTTAGCCGACCTCGCCATTACGGTTGCGAGATCATATCGATATTTATATCGAAAACTTGAAATATCGATAATCGATAATATCGACAGTTTCAACTCGATATATTGATAATAGGATGTTTTTAAGAATTAAGTAAGTAACAAGGTTTTTCATTGAATAATCTGATATATGTTAACGAAGCAACGATTAGACACAGAATGAGTAGCGATTGGATACTTTTATGCTCTCAAATTTCCCAATATCTTTTATCAACAGAGCCTAAAAACAATAGTTTAGACAGTCTTTTTTCTAATTTTTCTTTTTAAAATTACTTAACTAAGGAAATGATTCAGAAAATATGTTTTATTGTTCTTATATAAATATCGATACAAATTTTATTTTTAAAATTATAATAATCGTGTCAGAAATATTAATATGTACATCGATAAATATATCGATATTGTGGGGTGGATATTATCGAAAATTCGATATATCGTTGCGACTCTACTCGCCGTAGCTTGCCACACGCCGCTCTATTTCCAACTAAGTGAGTATTTGCCAACGAATATGATTAGCCGATGCGTCGAAACCGTTATTGACTATTCAAATTTTGAGCGACCGGCGTGTTGCAAGTTATGAAACGCGAGTCGCGTCGGAAGCGACTCAGTCGAGCGAGTATCGGCAGGTTGCGCAAGCGCCGACGTAATATCGATTGCGCGGTTAGAGAATGTGCATCGAATACTGCGAGTGCGTTAGGATACGTTCAACTGCGATACGTTTCTCGATGATGTACGAGGAAACCGAGATGTGGGACGGAGAAGGGGAGGCGGAAGGGTTATGCGTTAGTTGTTAATGAGTAGCGTAGATAGGGAAGAGTTTGACTACGAGAAGCGATAAGCTTTCAAACTACTGGTGACAGCTAGTCAACGACGGCGACAAGCGACGACGCACTGCGACCGACGACGTTGCTCTGCATCACAACTACAATTCTACCAACGAACTACAGAGTGCTGTTTGTTACAACGGTTGCACACGCTTGAGAACCCTTAAACTAGATAATAAGCTTTTAATTAAAATTTTAATACAATGTTTGTTGACTGTACTTTTATTATCTATCATCGATGTCATCCTTACCAATTTAAGTTGCAAGGTTTATTTACAGACATGCCTATAGATGAAACTATTTAAGTAAAACTTTACATATTTAGTCAACGATAAGAAGTAAATCCTGACAATGCATAACTATGAAGTTTCTTAATATTGACTATGTGACCCATACCTACACCTACTATACCTACTTACTGTTCTGTCACACGCAACAAGTAAGCATAGCTTTTTTTTCTTATGGATGACAATGTCAATATTCAGAAACTTCATAGTTGTGCCTTGTTGTTGACTACAAAGCCACTTCACGTGGGGTCAAATGTCCCACGACAAGTGTCGCCAGCGGCGTCTAGCGAAGTGGCAGAACGTTGCCGAACTTCGCCCGATATGTCTGACGACATCATTTACATGGGCACATTGAAGGTGAATACCAGCAACGTTGCGCCACTTAAACTTACGTCGCTGGCTACACGTGTTGCCGAACATTTTCCCCCTAGTCTGGCGTGTAGTTCATTAGTGACGTGAAGTAAAATTTGACGCAGGAAATAAACGTCATCTAACATGGCTTGTATAAGATCAAACCTTGACGCTGGCAAAATAGTCCCTTTGGACACACCATTTATAAAAAAAATTAAGATCAGAAAACTTTGGGTCAAATATAGGGAGCGTGGTCCACAAGCGTGTGCAAGCCAGGTGTGCGGAGTGTGTGTACTTGTTGCGTGGAGTCCAGCGAGGCGGACAGGCCGAGGTTGAGCGAGTCCGTGCCGGCGAACAGCCGGAACGCCGAGCCGGCCGCGCGCGCCACCGCCTCCGCCGGCCGCTGCAACACCCAACCCTCAGCGACCTCTACTACCTCACACCAGCAACCGGCGACACCCTCCGGTGCCCACACGCGCCCTACCAGCTGCCCCGGCGGGGCCCTCCAGTGCCCACACGCGCCCTACCAGCTGCCCCGGCGGGGCCCTCCAGTGCCCACACGCGCCCTACCAGCTGCCCCGGCGGGGCCCTCCAGTGCCCACACGCGCCCTACCAGCTGGCCCGGCGGGGCCCTCCAGTGCCCACACGCGCCCTACCAGCTGGCCCGGCGGGGCCCTCCAGTGCCCACACGCGCCCTACCAGCTGCCCCGGCGGGGCCCTCCAGTGCCCACACGCGCCCTACCAGCTGGCCCGGCGGGGCCCTCCAGTGCCCACACGCGCCCTACCAGCTGCCCCGGCGGGGCCCTCCAGTGCCCACACGCGCCCTACCAGCTGCCCCGGCGGGGCCCTCCAGTGCCCACACGCGCCCTACCAGCTGGCCCGGCGGGGCCCTCCAGTGCCCACACGCGCCCTACCAGCTGGCCCGGCGGGGCCCTCCAGTGCCCACACGCGCCCTACCAGCTGCCCCGGCGGGGCCCTCCAGTGCCCCACTCGCCTGACACGTCTACTGCTACTCGCAAACCTTGCGGCTCCATAATGTTTGATGCTTTACTTGTTTCATGGTTTTGCCAGTGAATGAAGAAGAAAGGTATAGAGAAAGTTTGAAATACAAGATGAAATTTAAACCCTGATATGAGACTAAGGCTGCGTTTCCATCAGAGATGTGCGAGGATGCGTTGCGATGGATGTGTTTGTCATGATCATGAACCAATAGAAACACTTCATTCACTTAGGACCTTTTAAATGAAGTGTTTCTATTGGTTCATGACAAACACATCCCTCACAACGCATCCTCGCACAGCTCCGTTGGATACGCAGCCTAAAGGCCGCTACATACGGACAGCATTCCAACTGCAACGTAACTGCCAACTTTACTGCCCACGCATCTTCCATTACAGTTGCATTGCTGCGACTGAAATGCATGGGCAGTTGGCAGTCGCAGTTACGTTGCAGTTAGAATTCAGTCCGTCTGTATCGGTCCTAAAGGCTAAATTAGTATTTCTAACTCAGTTAATGCATTGTATTAATTAGTCTTTTTAAGGTGTCCATACATTGAGTTTGCGACTGTATTTCAACAAAGTATGAACGTCCTAAATTTCAACAGACTAATTTTAACAATGGAGTTAATGCGTTATATTGTTTTAGCATTAAACAGAGTTAGAAACATTAATTTTGTATCACTGTTTAAATTTCAGCCTGTAGATGTTAGGTACTGTTATACGAGTAAATGATATAGAATTGACAGAACTGTAGCTAGATTGTTATCTGAAAGTTATTGAGGTAAGATTTGAGTTCATGATATGCCAGATGGAAGAGGGTCTGTAAAGTGTGGTGGTAAGGGGGGGACTTACTCGGACGATGTCGAACAGGAAGTTGCCGGAGCCGCCGCCGGCGCTAGAGCCGCCGCCGGAGCCTCCGAAACTCAGGAATCTGGAACATTCAGCGAACACGCGTATAATTAACCGAGTATGTGCTTTGTCATTTTTGGGGTTTGAACCTAAAGAGCCATATCATAGAAAGACATAAGTGTTTATTACGTTGCGCGTTCGCTCCGCTTCTAATACGTGCGCAAATCGCACGGGATCTTATTCCATGTCCGTCCGTCCGTCAGTCACAAGGCTCTATCTCTTGAACCGTAATAACTAGACACTTGTAAATTTTCAACGATAATGTATGACTGTGGCCGTTATACATTACAAAAAATAAAGTAAGTAAGTAATAAAGTAAATTACATTAAAAAAATAAAATCAAAAATTAAAGGGGCTCGTCGTACAAGAAACGTGTTTTATCAGCGTTTTTAAGTCGATCTTTATAATTTTTTCACTGAACAAGTTTTAAAACATTTTAAGGAAGTATAGATAGTCGACCAAGTAAAGGTGCGACCAAATTGCCGCTTAAAAAACGGTGACGTTACCGAATCACAGTGATGCACCGTAAACGTCACAACTTTACTATGGAGAGCATGCAGCAAATTCTGACGTTTACGGCACGTCACTGCGATTCCGTAACGTTTCCGTATTTTAAGCAGCGGTATGGCCGAACCTTAAGTGCTTTACCATTTTTATTGACAGTTTCTACATCAGAATAAAAACAATAAAGCTGATTGTCATATTGACTTGTGAGTAAAAATAGTCTTTGATGATTTCAGGCGTATAACTGACATTGAACCTTAGGGTGGTAAAGGAATTTCTTGGTCGAGTATATACCTACTCTTCATGTACAAGTACGACTCGCACTTGACCGGTTTTTGTGACAGTTGTTACCTACATAAGAAAAAAAAATGAGGCCGATTGTCACATCGACACGGAAATGTTTAATAGTCTGTGGGTATAATGTTTTAAGCCATGCGATTAACATTGAACCTTGGTAGTAAAATAATTTGTTGGTCGACTATGGATTGCGACTACCGACTGTGGTTACCGCAGTGAGCGGGTTACGCGAGAAATCGAATCGTGCGAATTGAAAAGTGCAGCAAAAAGCCGCGTACTCTCGCCGGCTTTGTGCTGCGCCGGCGCACGCCGCGCGTGGGAGCGGCGCGCCGACCTTCGCCGCCGATTAGGGACATGTTATCAGTTCGAGTTCGGTGGAACATTTGGGTAGACTACCTAATCTGGTTCATCAACGCTAATTCTTGAGGAGATGTGTTAATTGGGAATATCTAAAAAAAATTACCAGTGGTTTTTATATTTTTTTTTGTATAGAAAAGTCAATTATAAGAAACTAATTTCAATATTTTGTAATTTAGTTCTCTACTTTTTTCAAAATTAATTATTGAAACTATTTTAGTTGATGACGTCAGATTATAATTGAGGGCTCCCACAATGCCAAATTTCTAAATCTATCTAAATGCTTTCGATAAGGCAACCCCTTTAATTATTTTTTGCGTAGTGGTACACTATACACTATGTCACTTTACTGGCACTGACAAAGTGCTAGATGTCAGACAGCGGGTCCAAATCAAACTCCGTAGTATAATCCACGCGTAAATTGTGAAGAATTCTAACCACACAGAATAAAGTACGACTTGAAACGGTCACGCCATTTACACCAATGTCAAATGAAGTTCATTGCTTATTTGTTATATAATAAATTCATTACATAATATTAAAATTAAATAACTACAGAAAACGATTTAAAAAGCATTTATCTCGAAATGGTTTTCGATTTTCTATACATTGCAAAAAAATAGACATCCCCAATCTAAGACTTGAATCACAAATATAGTCGACTACACTGCAATGTATCTATATAATGTATGTATGTATCTAATCAATGTACCCCAGGTAGAGTTGGCATACTTGACGGGACGGTATTTTAATTAATCGGTGTAGCGAACTCTAGCGCCATCTACTTGTCAAGAAGAGAAACAGCTACATTCTACATCGCGCTATCGAAGTTTCTCAATTCGGCTACATAATCCAACTTTCCTCCTTCGGACTTCGGTCCTCAGGCACAACATCTGCCTGGAGTGAGATCTCCACAATAGGCTTTTAACTCTGTAACGGCCCCCCAGACACGACTTCGTGTAAGTTTCCTCTGTGAAATTGCGCGGCCGAGACGCTCGCTGCACAATGTTTACCTGGCGGCACACGTAATGAACACAAAAAACCCTCGCTCGAAGTCGTAGCCGAGCTTTAAGACAAAGTTGTATGGTGGTCATTTTATACCCTGCGTAATGGCTGAGGGCTCTCGTTACCTCTTATTTCTGTTTTCTTCGCTCGCGTCGGCATCATCGAGCGTGATCTCATCGATGGCAGCGTTGTTGGTTTGCGCGGCGGTTTGCTGATCATCGTCGGCGCGGTGTTCGGCGGCCTGCTGCTGGTCTCCGAAGGCGACCCTCACTTCAGCCTGCTGCGACTCCGCGCCGGCCAACAGATTCTGCTGCGGCTCCGGCGTCTCCTGCAAAAAACGAGGGGATCAGACGTGGCCGAGAAGAGTTCGGGGCATGCAGGTGATGACGATGACGATGGAGGCGCGCGGTCTGCGCGCGCCCGCTCTGCCGTCCGGGGCAGGCTGGTGTTAGTGCGCGTGCGATGGGGATGCGAGGGTTGCCCCCATACCGGGCTGTAGAGCAGCGCGCGGCGCCGCCGCTCGGGCGCCACGGTCGTCGTCGTGGTCGGCTCAGCGTCGTCATCGTCGTCGTCATCGTCGATGTCAATGCTGCCGGTGCCGCCGCCCGCCATGCCGCCGCCACCGCCGCCGCCGCCGCGGTTCCCGAGGAACGCCCGCAGCACAACCGGTCCGAACGTCTGCAGCACGACGCTAGTGATCTGCTGCACCTTCTTTTCGATTATCTAGAACACAAGGCTATGCTACTGTCCCGTTCGCACCAGACGCTCCGTCTGGAAAATAGAACTAGAGTGTGAACCGCACGCAAAGTGGACGAGGATGAGGTCAGGGAACTGGTCGCTTTATTTATGGATTTCTATGGAGCTGTCAGGCATCATTTGACCTGTATTTCAATGGATGGATGGGGTGGTGGCGTGGATGAGGATATATAGCTCAGGGAAATGGTCCTTTGATATTTTGAGTTTTTGGAGGTCTGTCAGGCAACATTCCTGTATTTCAGTAGTGAGGCAGCGTTTCTCGAGTGGCGATTAGGGCCACAAACTGGAAGACGAGGCGTTGGCGGGCTGGCCATTAGGACATCGATAGAGTTGTGAGCAACCGGTAGTGATGGCAAGTTGTCATTGATTGTGTCGTTCTAAAGGGGAGGTCTTCGTTCAGCACTGGGCGTCTTCCGGCTGATGCTGACGAGGTGTCAGGGTGGTGTCGTGAGGGCCTACCTGCGTGAGCGTGGGGAACAGCTGCCGCAGGATGCCGATGGTGCGCTTGTTGCGGTCGCTGAGCTCGGCGCCGGGCGCGCCCAGGTTCAGCGTCGCCAGCGTCTCCTGGAACACAAGCGATGTAACTTAAACTCAAAGTCAAAATACATTTGACTGGAGCCATGAAGCGTTTCAACCGCCGTATCCCGTTCGTTACGAAAACGAGCTATATCGCACTGGCGATTTGCAGACGAATTCAAAAAAGGCGGGCGCGCAGCGTGTAAACCGTGAGCGCGTAGCGAGTTCATGTTGCCATCTTGGCTGGAACGCCAGCAGCACTTTTATGAATGTTAGAAACTCTACCACAAGTTCGGAAAAACCCTGTTGAGAAGAATCGGGCAAGAAACTCATCAAGGTATAAGTATTTTTACATACTTCACTCTTATTACATTCAAGTATTCTGCACTACACGATACCAGCGATTGCTTTGAGAATTAATTCGTTGCTTGACTAAGTGGCCGGATTTTTTTCTTATTTTATTGGTCAGAACTTGGTGTCTAGCCTTGTACTGGGTTATCGTTGATTTATACAGAAGTAAAGGAAGTTGGGTATCCAGCGTGGAGATACATATACCTATCTGTAATTTATACGTGTTTGTTTCGCGCGTGTGGCAGCAGTGGAACAAGGTATCTAGAAGGTCATCATAATAATACTAAAAGTGAAACGGTAAAGAATTAAAGATAATGCAGAATAATAACGCTAATATCTTTTAATTATTCATAGAACATTACAGAAGCAAACAATACTATTTAAGAACAATTAACTTTCATATTCAAAATATAATGCACTTTAGTAATTCTTCAGCTTGTAATTAACTTTGATTTAAACTGTCATCCAATTATCTTAAGTATTAACTGCCATATAAAATGTAATGGCTTGCGCAGCCAATCTTTCTCTTTCCCCTATCACTTTCTTTGAATGTTTATTGAGTTAATTACAGTAACTATGATTCCAACACCCTCAATTTATCTTGCTAGCTTTGAAATGAGTGTTTGCGTCGTTTCTTCGGAAGGAAGCGTTCGCTGATCGTAAATCTTTATAATTGTCTTAACGAGCGCGTGCGCGGCGTGATTAGTGGCCGGATAAATGAGGACATTAGCGGCACGCGACGCGGCGCACGCGCGGGATCTCGAGCCCACCAAACAAACAAGCTAGGACAAGAGGTTTGGCTGAAGTTGATAAAAATAAATATTTGCGTCTACTAACTCTACCGAGACTTAAAGCCATCAAGTTACGCAAAGTTGGGTACTTGGGCCACGTAATAAGAAATGCCCAATACCAAGTGCTGCCGTTGATAATGATAGGCGAAGTGGAGGGAAAGAGGCGTGAGAAAAGAAAGAAGTCCTGGCTTTGCAACATACGCAAATGGACGGGACTGGCTATTCCCGTCCATTTGACGAGCTATTTCGCTGGTAGAGAGCGGAAACAGTTCGCAGAGCTGACGGCAGATCTCCAGCAATGAAGAGCCATAGTAATAATAATAAGAAGAATCTGCCTACGTAATCTTTGTTCGACCTTGGGAATTTGTCAAGTTAAATCAATTTGCCAGAATCGTTATCTCCTGGTAGCAAATTTTCGATTCGTATTTTTTCCCACGTGCTTTTTTTCTCACAATGTTTTTTAGAGTTCCGTAACCGAAGGGTAAAAACGGGACCCTTTTACTGAGAAACTATTATTATCACGTCTAAAAACGAGTTTTCACTTCTCATGCTCTTTAAATGTTACTTTAGTCTCTGCATATCGGGACTAAAGCTCTTTTTTGATCTCTAGGGATTAAAGTAATTTTTTTTTAATTTACTTTGGAAGCCCCTAAACTGCCAATCACGGTGTTTGCGGATGCAGGATTATTGCCATTTTCAGTGACTGGGCATAGACAATTTTAAAGCTTTCAACAGACCGCAGCGCGCTGCGGACGCTCCGAAGCGCTCCGTAGCGCCCGCTCCGTAGCGCTCCGTAGCGCCGTGCGCTTCAGTCTGTGGAAGCCTTTAGGGCGTGGAAATAACCTCAAAATGACAACTGTAAAAAAAATATTTAAAAAAATAATAATTTCGTGAAACACCATGAATAATTACGAATATTAATCTATTTAATTATATTAAAGATGAATTCATTTTGTTATGCATACTTAGTCCAAATAGCTATGAAATAATTTTCAAGTTTGAATCTGTTGGCTAAATATGCAAACATTTAAAGCGTCACTCAACAAAAAAAAAACCGCGGAACAAATTTAAATTGCTATTTGAATTCTGAACAGACGTCCATTGCTCGTATTGAGCGTACATTGTATAAAAGTAATATTGTAGATTAGTATACCTAAAACATCGTTTTTTTCCTCGCATTCAAAGTGAAAAGTAGAGTGTTTAACGCGAGACTAAACTGCCATAATGACACGCGAATTATAGCCACCCTCGCTCTGCTCGGGTGGCTAAATATCTTGTGTCATTATGGCTTGTTTTAGTCCCTTGTTGAACAATCTACTATTAACTCGACATTTATTTTCACTAGGAGTGAGATTCACGGTAGCTTCATGTTTAAAATAACGATTCTGGCAAATTGATCTAACTAGCCATTTTTTTTAAGTAGGTCGGTTACGCTAAATCTCGACAGTATGTGTTTTTCCAGAGATAGCACCATGTTAGTTGTAAGTGTTGCGCGTGCGGTGATCGTTGTTGCCTCACTTGTATCACTGGACGTAACAATAGCGCTTCCTCTTCCCCCGTGACTTGGTAAGCTGCTAAAGACTGGCCGAGTAATTGGACGGAAGTTAGCTGAACAAAGATATCTGACTGCTGCCCGGAAGGTAAGTCTGGGACACATTATTATCATCGTCGTAACCGGGCGGTGATGACTCAAATTATGATTTTATCCGGACTGCCGTGGGGCGGGCTCTTATGTAGGGTACTAAGTTAGATGCAATGACGTTGGATTGGTGGGTTATAAGTACGCATTGGTGTTGGATTGTCTAGTGTTAGAGTCCAAGAAACAAATGAAGGCCGAACAGAACACTATCGCCAAAACAATTTTTTTTCTGTCAAAAATGTTCGTAAAAGGTGAAGTGTATTGTCAGTGGTCAATCTTAAATTAAAAAAAAGCATTGCTGGAGGGTAGCGCTTCAGCAGTATTGTACACAAATGCCATTGTTGTCTAGTTTGTAACAACTTTCTAAAGATGAAAAAAAAAGTAAAATGAAGAAAAAGACTTTATACACAGAATTAAAAAAAGTTTAGGTACACAGAAAAAGCGACGGACTTTCATTTATTGTTGTCTGTTGTTTCTTTTTCGATTTTTACATTTTTGGAGCCTAAATCAATTCTAATGTCACGGATACGCCAATATTTTAGGAGTACGGGTTACGGATGTTATACACTTACGGATGTCCGTGCTTCACTACTGCTTGGCGGTAGGATTAGCGAGTAAGATAAGTCCTATTCCCTGCATTTTTTTGGGGCCCTTGCGTGGATTTGCGTCGCATGTCAAGATCCACTGGTCTTCAAGTTAACGGATTAGGAATGTCATGAAGATGCGGCCAACTAACCTGCGCGCTAGCAGCGGGGGCGATGATCTCGATGATTTCAGGAGTGTTGTCGTCGATAGGCGCGGGCGCGGGTTCAGGCGCGGCAGCGGGAGCGGGAGCGGGCTCGGGGGCGGGCGCGGCGCGCGCAACCATCAGCAGCGCGCATGCGCCGGCAAGCAATAAAGTCGACCTCATTCTGTCTGTGTGTGCGTCGCACGAGCCTCGAGTTTTCTTAAATCTGCAAACAAAAACACACTAACATTAATAAAATTATGGCGGTCCCGTATGTTTCGTTTCTCTTTGGATTATGTAACAACATGACTCGTAAAACGTGGTTTTCTCCTTGACCGCGAAACCCAGATTATTTCGAGAACTGTCGAATCAAGCGTGCCTAATAACAGCTCTGATTGTATTTGCTTAAAAGAATGATTTTCGATAAAGGTCACAGAATTTAACAGTAAGTAAGTAAACAGGACATAAATTTGGCAACAGAACAAAATCAATGTCATTTCACGTCATGCTTCGTGTGTTTGGTTCCTCTTTTACGTTAAATTAAAGTTAGTATACGAGTATTAGCTGAATCTCTAGAATAACACACAGGCTACTTTTGACTCCCATATACCACCGAAATCGGGATACACCCGAAATCTCAACAGCTAAGTCTAGAGACACGAAATGGTGCACGGTTGTGTAATATTTACGAATTTCCAGTGTCTTAATAGGTAGTGGTTCGAACGCGTATGAAGCTGTCATTTTATAATATTAGTGTAGGACAGAATAAACTAACGGAATTATGAAAAAACAAGTCACAAAACGTTGCGCAAGATTCGTTCATTATTTGACAAAGTGGCTCCTAAGTTTACATGAGTAATGTGCATGAATTGCCCATAAACGTATGAAATAGCCGCGTGCAGGCAGGCGGCGATAATATCATGCGGGTTGCGCCACGCGCCGGCGCAGCTTGCGACACCGGGGGTGGCTGCTCTGCTCTCCGACCTTACTCTACATGCATTAACTGCACTAAATTGCAGAACTAATAACTGCTTGGGATCAAGTATACAAGGTCTCATAAAATTAATTAGGAATATTTTAGCAGCTGATTGGATAATGTTGACTGAACATCCCTGTGTAAATCCGTTGTAAGATAAGGTTCACGTTAAAGATGACATTTGCTTGCACCGAGGCAATTGTCAGTCCTGTCAACATTTTTAATTCAAATGAAACAGAAAATTGCATTGTTGTTACCCATTTTTCAAACGGTACTAAGAGTTTGGGACTTGATAAAGGAATAAATTTAATAACTGACGAAGGTTTTCATACCGTGACTATACATACTGTCCAGAGGCCTTATGTCTGATGCACTTGAAATTACAATCGTTTTTACTTTCTTCTGTCATACGGTGTAGAATAATGAACTAGAATTCGGAAATAACAAATATGCTGCTTTTTATTCCGATATCCTTAAACCAGTTGGAAGTCCAGGGGAGAGGCCTTTGCCCAGCAGTGGGACATTAACACGGGCTAATAATAATAATAATAATAATAATAATCCTTAAACCATAATCAAATCTATAGATAGGTACTTGAAATGTGCGAAACTCACCCGTGCAATATTGGGGAATAACAACATCTTTCAACATTTTTTAGTGATAACCCGGAATTGTGTAGTGAAAATTCAATTGAACTATGAGGTCTAACGATTTTCGCGAGCGAAGGTGCGAGTAAAGACAATTTTAAGTGTAGGTACTAGTCAAGTTGTAGGCGCATGGTTCAAACAGACCATGATCTATTTGGCAGCGGGTCGTGGTGGTGCGTGCGTTTAAATACGTCTCACATCAATGACTTTACGGCCGTATAATTATCGGCATCTGCATACCCAATTATGTATGCTGTTTACAAAAGAACTAGTTTTAATCCGCGGCTTCACTCGCATTAGAAATACCTATACGAGAAACTTCTACATTTTAGCGTTTTGCCCGAAATAAGGTCACGGTAAAGTTTTTAAAAGCACTACCTTTAAAGGAAGTATAAACCCTTTTCTTGAATGCTTCAGTGTCAGTTTTACTTTGAGTTACTCAGAAAACCAATAACATTCTATGGTTAGGCTTTTTTGAATTTTATATTTTGAAGTTTAATGCATCGTGTTTTGAATTGTTAAATAATAAAAAAAACTTTTTAAATATATGGTTGAATCAAAAATCCGTCGATTTAGTTTCATGTTTTGATTTTACTATAGAACGTGTCGAAACGAAGCCTGAATGTTCGCTATTTCACCAGCTGGCTGGCTAATTGATTGTCGCGGCTTGCGCCACTACTGTCGCAATGCAACCCAAACATTTCCCTAATGTATATTTTTAACTTTAATTTGGCAACAGTTCAAAATAAAGCCGGTCTCGATTGACGATATTAATTAGTATCGAAACTCGAGACCGGCTCGGCCGGTGCAACAGTTACCTCACCCGGCACATGGATATATAGAATAAACATAGATTAATGTCACTCATTTGCATAACCAGTGTTGCTACTTCATTTTCCAGAAGTCACTACAAAAAGTTCGGTCTGAATGTCGCTAAATGTGTGGAAAAATTGATGAAGCTGTCACTGAAATTGAAACAAACAAAGGACATTCCATGATCAGATTGGGGATGCCTTGAAGAATAGTCAGGTTAAGAGTACCCGAAACCGGCGAGCGTGTATGACAAGACTAATGAATGTTGTGGAAACGAAAGATGTATGTCTGCTACAAAGCAGGTGGAAACAAATGGACTCTGACTATCCCTTTGCTGGGAAGAAGGCGCGATTGTATGTAGGTATGAAATTAAAACGTTTAATACAACGCCGCTGGACCAGCCCCGAAAGTAACTTGGTTTTGTAATAACAATTATTGTCATTGGTTATTATCAACTCTGCTGTTATGTAGGTATATCATCTCTGGTTCTACTGCTGGGTGGGCACAGACTTCCTTTCAAAATGAAAGGGCTTATTCTGCAGTTCCCACGCAGTGCTGGTGTAAACACCAAACTTCACATACGACTTTGAATTGCTTCACATTTATTTTCTTTTACCGTAATGCTCCTACTGCATTATGTACGACTTAAATGACCGGAAATAATTCTTTTTTTTATTTAGCAACTAAGTACTAAGTAGTAAACTAGTACTAAGTCGCTTAAGTTGGCAACACTGCTCAAACACGAGTGTGTCACGACACTATAAAAAGCTCACATTACCGAGCGACTGTTTACAAACGATTTATTGCCTATTGTCGGAAAACAATTTTCTGTTGCTCACAGATGTTACACACAGCATCTGAGAATTAATGTAGTCTTAAATGACGCAATAGTGAGTGTTAGAATCAACAACGAGCACTTTGCTGCATACGAATTGCAGTGCATCGTTGCTGCACAAGTATTGCATTAGGTTAATAGTGGGTTGCGATATGAAATCAATTTAAAGTTAGTCACAGAGTGGTCGGAAAGTAACGGAGCGCTGGCGGAGGGCGCGCGGCTGACCTCCGGGCTTATAACACTGCATTGCTGCAATCAGCATCATCATCATCTCAGTCTATCTACGTCCCACTGAAGGGCTCGTATCCTCACCTTTTTTGGTCACGTATGCCGCCGAGGGGAGGTGGCTATTGAGCGACTTGTGGTCCAGGGAAAGGTTGAGTGTACCAGGCCACGAGGAAGATCGCCTATGAGGTGGACTGACCAGATAAAAGCAGCAGTAAATGGCTCATCGTCACTACATGACTGCACGAGGAAGGCAGCCATCAGAGAGGAGTGGCAGCGTGTTGTGAAGCTTGCCACCAACACCTGAAGTGATGACCGCGACCACTCTGTCGAGAGTGATACCGACAAAGAAGAGAGAGACAGGTATCCACTCAGAATAACAAGGCTTGCGCCGTAGTTTCTACGCGGACCCATAGCGTTACCGTTACCGTATATATACCGTTGAATTTCTTCACAGATGTGGGTATGGTACCTTACGATTTTTTCCTAAAGTTGATTTTTAAATCTGATTTTGCACGTAAATTCTGAAAAACTCAGAAGTGCGAGCCCGGACTCGAACCCACGACCTTCTGCTGCGGCCATAGGTCAAACATCGAGGCTACCACTTAATTCTAACGCTTCCACATTCACTGCGCACGCGCAGGCTCGCCTCGCTTATGAAACTAAATTCGACAACATGATGATGTTTATTGCACATTATAAAATGAGATAACGCGCAGCTTTCACTATCGCAGGCTAACCTGTCTGGCGTTAGTTATACTAATCAAGTGTTCCATCACGTGCTCGTATCTGCCACGTGGAACCAATGTCATCGCTATAAGATATGTCGAAAAATATGGGCTATGACGCGACCTGCATATTGTTTTCGACCTCTCGTATTAGCTCTTGTTTATACCTTTAAGCCAATAAGACCAGCAAGTTGTTACAACTGTAACTTGCCTCGATAGCTTCTTGTATAGCGGTAAGTAGTATTTTTTTGATTTTCGCGTTTAGGATGAACTCATATACATACAATCCGCTAAGTTAACAAAAAGTGGCGACCGAAATTATGAAATCCGCGCAAGACTAAACCACCGACTGCTCGAAGAAACGCCAGACTCAAGTGCAGTGGGTAGGGCACATCGCTAGTTAGAACTGATGATCAATAGGGCCAAAAGGGTCGAGTGGCGTCCACTTGAAGACTCAGTGTAATGTAGGTAGGCCTCCAGTAAGATGGAACGACAACCTGGTTAGGGTTGCGGGAACGTGTTGAATGCGGATGGCGCAGGATCGAGGCTATTGGTCAGCAGTAGACGTCTTTTGGCTAAAATGATGATGATGGTAGTCTCAATGATCAAAGACGGAGGACACAATTACCCAAACGATGTCCATTTACGTAAAAATGGCAATTAGCGTGTTTCTAATGAGAGGACTGGTTGCGCCAGCGCCGCCGGTAGCAGCGTATAAACTAACAGCTTTAAAGCCTTTAGACGGGGTGGGTTGCGATACGTCGATGATTGCATTGTAGGTAATAAATCTCGCACATTTGTCGCACCGTCTGAGCTAAATGAAGCTTACCTATGAGTAACATTAATTATTTGTGCCCTGACGCCGCGGCGCGTGCGCTGGTTAACGATATAAGTTTAAATACTGGTGGCATCATACTACATTCACTATTCAAGAAACACTTCACGTAGCACTCGATTTAACTAATCGTTCGTCTAACTAGCAAATGCCCTGAAGATGCTGATGCTTGATAAAAATGAAGTTGAGTTAAAATTCAGAAACACGAAGAGCCGCAGGAAAACGAAAGTGGCCGATGCTCTAAATTGAGGTAGAAAGGGTTAAAGCTTTCTTCAGTGATGTGCCGGTGAGCATACGTTAGAAGAACCAATAAAAGTAGGAAAAGATTTGGAAGAGAATTCTCGGTTGATAAAAAATTTTCAGAGAAGGATGGGGAATGGAATGCAGATAGTGGGACGATGTAAATGTATATGCAAAGGATTGGCCGGATATTACGCCAGACCACTAGTTAAGACAAAAGAACTTTGCCCAGCAGTAAAATAAACAAAAAAAAGTATCACGGGATATTTGACACTAATTGACCTCGTCCTAAAATAAGTCAAGCTTGTGTTATGGGTACTATGCCACGGATAAACATACTTATATAGGTAAATACATACTTAAATACATATTAAACATACAAAACTCGAGAACAAACATTCGTATTTTTATACATTTTCCATACATAATATCTGCCCCGATCGGATATCGAATCTGCTTAGCAGTAAGGCACAAGCCACACAGAAGAGACGTGGGATGGGGGCGCGTCGTAGACGCGGTACCACTTGAATCAGTTTTCATACTAAATGTATAGAAGCGTCGCGATCCAAAGCAGACAGAAAAGACGGGGCGGAGACGCGGACTGCGACGCGCCCCCGTCCCACGTCTCTTCTGTGTGGTTTACGCCTAAGGTTCGTTAACCACTTGAGTATCTGGCCGTCATAAATAAGTAAAACAGTGCATTAGTCTAGTAAAAAAAATCTGACCTAAATTAGACGGTTTTGTTTTAAGCAAGTGAGCGGATTTGGTATTGAAAGTTCTGAAGTGATGTAATTCGCAAAAAAGACCAAATTAGCAGTCGAAAAAATCTAGTGCGCTAACAACTAAAGCCGAACGCATACAAAGCTCACAGTAAGTGTAATGGAACTAATAGAGTTGTTGAAATTTCACAACATGGTGCTTTGGATTCCGGACGCGTGGTAGAGCGCAAAGGTTGCACACGCGCGGTGCGTCGGCGATCCTGTGATAACTACCTACTGGCTTTATACGAAATTAGATTTTTCATTCGTATCGTGCTTTTACGCTCCCGCTAACAGTATTGAACAGAAAAGTGAAAGGGACAGGATGATACGAACTGAGAATTTTGCAGTAGCAAACTCTGACTTTTTTCACAGTCGGATTAACCATTAGGCAGAGTAAAAGAGAAATTAAAAAGATTTGACAGTAAAAATTGAATTTGTATCCTCGATTGCAATAAGTAAGTATTTTAGCTGTTTTATTAATGCATGCGACCAATTGAATTGATTTGAAAAGTGCGACTGATATTTGGCTGAAAGGGGGCCCTGAAAATGTTACTGCCCCAACATAGATAATCTGGCCCTGTTTGTTAACTGCCTGCTAGATAATAGATAAGTTATCGTAAAGTATATCCGCTTAAGATGTGCGAGGATGCGGAGCGGTGAGGAAGGAAAACCCGCTGATAAAATATCTTAATTTAGCTTGCCTCCGGTCAGCGGTGTTTTACTAAAGCACGTCTGCGATATGCTACTTAATTCTCTACCATACGTGGAATAAGCTATGTGTTTTATGCATTTTGGGCGCCCTTCTCCACTTCCCTAAATAAATCAACTTAGTCACACGCGTTTGAAACCTGACACCTAAGTTTTCTTAGCAATAACGTATTAAATACACGTTCGCAGACTAAGTTGATGTGGTAGCACGGTTATTGTTTAACTGGACCACTAAGTATAGGCTTCAGTATGGTGACGATATAGCTATAGGGGGATATAGATAAATTACCAAGAGCGTGGAAATGCATAATGTAGTGGTATTGTCTGTTTATAGGCATTCCATTTTAGTGAGATAGAGACAACAATATAGAGATCTCCCTCTCCAATGCCTATAAACACACAATACCACTACATATGCAATTCCACGCTGTCGGTAATTTATCTATAACTTAAGTAAATGACCTGTTGTATGTAGTAGTATCGTGTCCGTATAAAAAAACTGACGTTCCAAATTTGAAAAATGGCTTAAGTGCCATACCAATTCTATGCACCTACTAGCAACAGGTTTTACTAAAGTTTTTCACCTATACTACCTAAGTAAGACGTAAGTCGATCTAGCTCAGGCATAAGTACATTATATTTTTAGTCTTGTCATTTGTCTTTAATAAAACTGCGTCTCAGAAATCGATACAAACAATAATTCTCTGCACGTGATCGTCCTATTAATAACAAAATAACAGTAAATTAGCTTCAATTTGCTCTGTTTGAAAAAAATGTCTTCTTTAACAAAGCGTCATAACAATAGACACCGTAATTGGTGTGTTGACGCGAGCTGACAGGTCGACGCTATAGATAATGACATAAAACAATCGAGATAAGAGATTAATCTTTTTACTTTGCGAAAAAAGTGTACCAGCCTAGTGGTTTGACTCATGGCCTCTAGTGGTTTTTACAAGATGCCTGGCGTGGTGCCAGCTAGTTTTTGGCAGATAATCATCAACCTTCGATGCATTGACAAGGAATCAGTACGATCGCCATCCTGTAGGTTATTGCTGAATTTGCTACAGTGAGTTGACAATTAGCTTTGTCTGCGATCTAATCGAGCATTTTACTTTTTTTTAATCAATGCCGATTCAATAAGTTGCCATCATAAGGTATTGGAGCCGTAAGCGGTTAAAGATTTTAAACTTTGAACTAAAAGCGCGCTGGCATGCTACTGCCATCCTAAAATGTAACTTTTGAAATGTAGGTAATTACTTAAATTACATGTGTTGGTTTAAAGATGAAGGTGATGAGGGGCGTTTTTATTTTTCGTTGTACCCAATTAAGAAATTGTTAACACGGAGTTAAAATTAGTCCGTTTGGTTACGCACTTTTTCAAGTCTTTACAATAAAAAAAACTTAACAAACCACACAATTCTTCACTTCTTGTTAAGCATTGTAGAACTTGTCAGATTTGTTGCGTTTTTTTTATTGTAAAGGCTTGGAAAAGTGCGTAACCAAACGGACTATTTTTTTACGACTATGGGCTTTCACGTTTTATATTTGATATTACATATTCTTTAGCATATTATGTATCGGTTTATAACGAAGACTTTTTTTAGTCAGAATAATTCAGGGATTTTAAAAGGTAGTCAGTAAAAGTGGTTAGATCAGTATAGTGATCTTGATCTAGGTCAAAAGGATACTGCAGCTGCGCGTGGGCACCGCGGCTGCGCGGGCGCGGCTCGCGGCGCCGAACCTTGCTGGACTATGAACTGATTACTTTAATCCATACTAATACTATAAATGCGGAAGTGTGTCTATTTGTCTGTTACCTCATCACGCTTAAACTCCTGAACGGATGGAGGTACTTTGAGATCCTTAAAAGGACATAGGATTGTTTTTATCCCGCAAAAATGCGTAATGGGAGAGCGATAATCGAATTCTTCGCTGACGGAGTCGCGGGCAACAGCTAGTATAGTATATTTGTGTGATCTATTAGTTTTGTGCTCAAAGGGCCGGCAACCCACTCGTAATTTTACTCATACATATCGAGGGTATCCTCGGGCGGTGGTGATTGCTTTCCAGCAGGTTACCCGGGTGCTAGTTTAATTTATATCAATAAGTAAATAAAAAGCTACTTAAGTACTAGTAGTAGTAGTCTGGTCATCTAAGTACTTAAGTAAAGTATTTAGATGACCAGATGGCCTAGTAGGTAGAGAACCTGACTATGAAGCTTGAGGTCCCGGGTTCGATTCCCGCGTCAGGGCAGATATTTGTATGAATAATACGAATATTTGTTCTCGGGTCTTGGGTGTTTAATATGTATTTAAGTATGTATCTATCTATACAGAGTGGGCCCTGTAACTAAGGATAAAAATTAAAATAGAGATTCCTTAAAGTATCTAAAGTTATTACAAAGTGGTCCTGATGTTTCAAAGTTCTTAAGTTCGGAGAAATAGTCATTTAAAGTTAAGAGTAACAATCAATGAATTTTCACATTGCGACATTGTCGCTTTACGGTCGTAAGATGTCTTGGTACCGGGCATTTTGACAGTATCTAACATGTATTAATGTGAATTCTTTTTAAAATGAAAACAAACAAAAGTAGTCCCTATACCTTCGCGATTTAGAACTATGGTAGTACGTAAGAGTTTGTTGACATTGTTGCACATTGCTGACCTTTTCTTTAAAATTTAATTTAAACTCAAAAAGTTCATATTTATTATCTTAAACCTCCAAAGACCATAAATCTCGCAATTGCAAAGAGTAAGGTACTCTGTATTGACAATGTACGTCAAATTGTCAAATCAAAGTAATGCAAAATGGCACTAATGAATTAAATTACAATGCACGTGAAAACAACATGCTGTGACGAAACAAGAGCTAATGCAAATCGAGCTTAGTGTTAAATATTGTGAACGAGTAGGTACCCTCCGGTTAGATAATAGCTGCGTTATTTTCAACTCAGAGCAACAAATGCGGGGTCGCCGAATATGATTCTGATTGTGACCACGGGTGTGCAGCCAGATCAGCACTGAAATTATTCGTTAATTTGGAAAAGTACTACACTTAGTTACATGTGTATGTCGTGTCGGAACGATGTCAAACGAAGCACAGGACGTATCATCGTAGTCATGGTCGTGAAATAGAAACATCTTTACAAACTGTTGAAAATGCAAGTTACCCTGTGAAAGGATTACCCAGTAAGATTGGCATACCTAATTATTAACAGTGATTTTATCATAGTGCACTATTTTTGTTTGAACTGCTTAATAAACAGTTAAAAGTCTTACTTAATTTTACTAGCAAGTGTTTTATTAATTTCGTCCGTCCCCACATACTTGATAAAAAAGAACTGTTACGTCGTGTTAAATCAGAAGGACTGCATAAGTACGTTTAAGTTATATTGATGTCTTTAGTAGGATTTTTATTATTATTGAAAACTATCGTAAATGTCATTGTCAAGTGTTCCGACTGGACACAACATGTCTGTACATTGCTGGCTCGATTAATTTTGTTAGAAAATAACATTAAATTATTTTTTCATTTTAATGAATTGTAACCATTTGGACTTAATTACTGATTAGTTAAAGGGCCTATATTTCAATTTTTAGCTTCACTTACAGGGCCCACCCTGTATAAGTATGTTTATCCGTTGCCTAGTACCCATAACACAAGCTATGCTTAGCTTACTTTGGGACTAGGTCAATTGGTGTGAATTGTCTCGTAATATTTATTTATTTATTTATTTTAAGTAACCGGTTTTTATTTGAAATCATCAAATCAGTAAGAGGTTGATATTATTAGTTTAAGATGAGGGCCAAGTTTTAATCTCAACAAAAGTTTGTCTTTCCAGTGAATAAATTAAAGTAATGGGCACTTGCTTACAAAATACACCTAGTAGTTGACTGTCTCATACACTTTAACACTAAATCAAGATTTATTTTTCCCAGCGAGTGCCTATTTATATAATGCCTCACGATGCATGGTTTTTTCCTTCAAGTTAATGAGTACCTACTAATAATTGTGAGTGCTTCTCACAGTAACTTACAGTCAACTTCAAACGTCAGACTTTATCGCATGCTCTCCATAGTAAAGTCGAGACGTTTACGATGCGTCACTGCGATTCTGTACCGTCGCCGTATTTTAAGCAGCGGTTTGGCCGAACCTTTATGTAAGGCAAAGCCGCGAGCATTCGTTAGTATTGAAATAAATGTGATTGCAATCGTTGATTTATTGACCAGTTAGCAGCCAGACCTGATTATAGAAGCCAGTTCACGGATTTGCCTGTAATATCGGTTATTAACAAATAGCATTAAGAAAGGTTGCATTTCATAGACAGCAGTCTTTATGATTCACTATAGTTTGACCGACATTTTCGTAAAAGGAAATTATGAGTTTATTAAAACCACGTAACGAAAGGCGTCGCCTTGAGCCGCCTGCGCCGGCGCGGTGGCGAAATAAGAAATTAGCTTATTGGATCGGTAGTGTTCACCGACTGACTGACAGCCCGCGCCTTGTTTGGGAGGCCTGCCGCGGAAATATACTTCAAAATAAATCAATAAATAATAGCAATTTTATTATTTAAGTGGTACATATTTTGAAAAGGTTGAAAGGAAGTTTAATTGATGGCTGATGAGACGGCAGTTTCAATTTAAAAGCTTTTGAGCGTCCCTCGATTCAAAAATGAATATTTTAAATGCAATTAGTGTGAACTATGGTACAGTTAACATCAGCTATATCGGAGGAAAACTCGTTTAAAACAATCAATACACTCTTATAAAGGGCTATTTGAATAGAGTTGCATTATTTCCTTGTTATTGGTGCCGTATTTGCTATTCCTGGTATTTTATTAATTCATTGTCTCAGGATGAGAAAACTTGGGCCATAGTTCTCACGCAGGCGCCATGCGTATTGGAAACTTCACACAGAGGGGTTTTTCACGTTATTTTCTTTCAACGTTTCATGGTAAATTTCAAATGTAATTTCGCACGTCAATTCCAAAAAACACAGAAGTGCTAGCCCGGGGACAAAGCAACGATTCCTGCTTTTGAAACTTTAGGTCAAACCACTAGTCTATTGAGGCTATTTTCAATTAGCAAATACTTAGATATTTCCAAGTATCTGTTACCTAAAGCGTTATGCGTGAGATAGTCGCGTTTGTAATTTAGTAGTCAAAAAGTGTAAATTGCGCGATATATTTAATTTATGAGTGGTCGTTGACCCACAAGCGTAGTCTCGTGGTATTGACACAATGCCGAGTGCGTTGTGACATATGAGGCTCGCAAAAACGAAATTTACTTAACTTTGGCCTCCAGTAAAATTATGAGTCAACGTTTAACTGGTTTGTAATTCCGTTCGATATTTAAAGACGCGTTTAATCCATTTCGAAGCGGCGTTCTTGTTGCGGAAACGATTAAATTCGGGACCAGAAGTGACATTATTGAGAAATATACATGGTCTCAATTATGTCCTTAAACTTTCGTTAACGGAAGACATGCTGACAGCGTCGAGAGTATGATCAAAGATACGGAAGTGTATGAGTAAGGAATCAGTTTTTGTATTGTTTTAATACTTTTTTCCTGAATGCACTTTTTGCTAAAAAAAAACATACTACTTAATAAGTAAACGTTGCAGACTAAATAAAAGCTTGTAAAACAGAGAGAGTGGAATGATCACAGAAGAATGCAACGTCTCTACCTACTTAAACTTTTTTGGTTTTGACAACCGGTGCTTTAGGTTAGCAACCACTGCCAATGACTCCTGACAGCAGCAAAGTATAAGTTGTGTTTAACTAGTTGGAATCCAAACAGAGGCTGCAGTAGGGTCATAAACATTTTTTTGTTAGCGTCTCTTCTGTGGACGCGTGGAAAAGTTAAGGGTCTATGGCCAATATTTTTTAGTCAATTCTACATTAGCTTTGGCAAACTTTCGACCCATTTAAGTAAATCTTAAGTTTGCTGACTCGGAGTTGTCCACAGGAGAGACAACTATTGTTTCTTATGGTATGTATAACCCAGTAGCGTGTTTGTTGTATGATGGATGGACACATACAGACATAAAGACAATATAGGTGTACCAGAATCTGATGGCATTTTTAAAAGTGAAAAAATATTGTTTTTCATATGGCAACTGTCAACTGGCAGCTGTGTCAAATAGTTTGTTTGCCGTTGTCAGAGAGGTAGAAAAAAATGGAGTGGCAGTATTCTACTATAGATACATTTGTTATACAAATATGTGTGAAATCGACATAAAAACCAAAAAACACATATGGTCTCTTTCTTTCTAAGGTGACTTGGCATATGAAGAAAGAGATGGCATGACATTTATTTGTTATGTCACAACCCTTGAGCGCTATTTTGTGTGACAACTTTAGGTATACACGCATGATTTGTAGGCATCACCGGTCCATAGGTCTATGATACCGTTTAGTCCAATTACCCCAGTATTGCCCTCTACAATTTTTTATTTCCCCATTTGCCATGAGATTCTGGTACACCTATACAAACGTTTCAATAAAGTCCATGAATAACGCTGACACTAACTAGACGTTTATTTTTCTGTGAAACGTAACCAGTATGCACGTGGATGCAAAATAACAGGTTCGGGTAAACGGCGGTCGCGCCGCGCAGCGCTGTGTTTAGTGCGCAGGCGCTTCCTGCTTCCTGACCGCGGCGTGGGAACTAAACACACGTGGCGAGCCAGTCACTTAGCACACCATGCATTATAGCATACCTAGTCTTTAATTAACCCTTAACTGTATGATTTAATATTTTCCGTCGAAAATACCCTTTTAATAAGGAGAAAAATATTTAATAAAGTCAGGGTAAAAGTTTATTTTGTTATTTTATTTTTTAATACGTTTTTCTAATACGTTCCCAAATTGCCAGTGCGATAATTATGGCTCTTAGCTCGCATAAAATATTAGGTCCTAGCAGTTGCTTGACAAAAGTAGCTGTTGTCTGCGAAGAATTTGTTTATCTTTATCCTGGAACTATGCAAATTTCTGAGGTAAAAACTATCCTATGTACTATCCAGGGTCTTAAAAATTATCTCCTTACCAAATTTCATGAAAATGGCTCAGGGGTTTAAGCGTGAAGAGGTAACAGATAGACAGAGCTACTTCCGCATTTATATCATTAGTAGGGGTTATGTGACGTTTGGGTATTTTAATGCTAAGTACAGTCGCCGACCAAAATAAAAACCGGCCGATAGTCATATTGAGTGTAAGCGAAATAGTATGTGATAATTTAAATTGTACGAATGAATGATTTCCTTAGTTGGTCAGTGTTATTAAAAACTTGAATTTAATGAATGGACTACGAAGTCGGCGAAGGGCCTGCCCTTCGTAGCACCGCTACGCCGTAGAGCCACTACGATGCGCGTGCGCAAACGAGCGGTGCGGGGAAATAACCAGCTGCTAAAGTATAACGCTGAAACGTTATCTTTGTAAATTTATTTCTTACTAAAAACTGATTTCTAGGTCTACGGGTAAGAGCTTGGCGTTGATGAGAATGACGAGTCAGTTAAGACTTTTTTTAATACAGTAAGGTAAAGGTCAATCAATCTTACTTTGATGACGGCCATCTGGGCCGAGTGGTTAGTGAACCTGACTACGAAGCTTGTAGTTCCGGGTTCGCTCCCCGGTCGGGGAAGATATTTGTGTGAAAAACACGAATGTTGTGCTCGAGTCTTGGATGTTTAATATTATTATGTATTTAAGTATGTATTTATCTATATAAGTGTGTTTATATGTTGTTTTGTACCCATAGTACAAGCTTTGCTTAGTTTGGGACTAGATCAATAAAATTGATGTCAATAGTCCCATTATTTATTAATTTAATATTTATACTATTTGCTTGTGTCTACTTTATCATGCAATTTAGTCACGATGAGTAATTATGATTATTAATATTTGTTTGTATCATTACATAATTTACATGACGAAGTATTATACCAGGGTGTCATTATTAATTATGTGTTAAACTCACAGTTTTCAGTCAGGCTGTGTCGATGTCAGTGTATCACAAGGCAACGGTTTAGCGGCGACTGGGGGCGCCGCGCCGCGCCCCGCCTTATACCTGCGCCGGCGCCGGTCGTCGTCGTGAATGGAACACGCTAACCACGTTAAAACACAGTATGCTGCTAGAGGGGGCTTAGCCTCGTAAAACCTACTTTCCCAAAATGTGCACTATCTCAAAAAGTGTAGGTGGTTCTCAATAGGGATCTCCAGTAAAAAAACGCTTTATTTTAGCCCTGAAAACCAGATTAATTTCGATTAACTGCATAATTAGTTTTTTTGTTGCTTTAAAATAAATTATAGTTAGTTGATTGAGTTGGCGAACAAGTGACGTCATAATCATAACATAAATCATAAGTTGCCATTGTCATTCAAACGCTATGGGGGAGTTGTGTTTTGACAGCTCATAAAAAGTACGTCAGTTGATTGGTGGTGTCGACATCCCTATTGAAAGTGCACTTTCTGAGAAAGTGCATTTTCTTTGCCACTCACGTGCTTTTTTGCATTAACTGTCATTTATTCACAAATGATTTCAAACAATGTCTTTATAGTCTTAAGGAATAAATTTGATTGAAATAAATAAATAAATTGGCAACCATAGTTGCATAATGTATAGGAGTGATTAATTAAATTTCTCAGAAGGTACACTTTTTCCAAAAAGCTGTTTTTGTACGTATTGCATAAACGGACTATCATAAACGTGTGCATTTTGGTAAAGCGTGCATTTCGAGAAAATGCCCTAATTGAGAAAATGTAAAGTTTTGGAAGTGTACATTTTGTAGAAAGTGCACTTTTAAAGAAAATACAAATTTGGGAAAGTGTGTTTTACGAACCGAGGCCCTAGAGGCCTATCCATTCCTATATCCTACCGCAGTGTTCTCTTTCTATCACGGCATTAAGGTATTATAAAAATAATAAAAATGTTCTAGTGTCGCGTGTATTTCCTTCCACTTGTCACTTTTTCGCTCTTCGCGCCTGCGTTTTAACAGCAGTTTGTAATGATTAGACACAATATGTACGGTATGTAACACGCTATTACTTTAAATGAGCTCGCGATGTTTCTTCACAGTACTGATAAGTAGATACATTGAAACGTCCTTCATCTTTAATACACACATAAAACATACCGTCATACGAAATGTAATATTGCTATTGGTATGCCTATTTTTACAACTTATTTGTTCTGATTCTGGTCCCATGATTTGAAGGATTTGCAGGCACCTACTGCAGCTTAATGCTGACAAGGAATGATACCCAACTGTCCAGCCCCGATTGGATTTATTTTGATATAATTATGTTAGAGAATAGTCTAAAATAACAGACATATGTATACATTTTTTTAGCTGCCCAATCTCAACCTATTTGGAGAAATTGTGCTCCAAAGCAGTGAAAAGTGACTAAACCTACTAACTTTTCAATAAAATGACTCGGCATGATTGTTTACCTTATTTCCATTGCTAAAAAACGAAGTGTAGGTACGCCAGAGATGATGCAATGATATGGAATAACCTTTAGTTCTATTTATGACTTTGTGGCAGTGGGCAGGGCACATCGCTCGTAGAACTGTCGGCCGATGGGGCCGAAAGGTTCTCGACAGGCGTACGCGGACTGGAAGACGCAGTGTAGGTAGGCTCTAACAAGACGGAGCGAAGACCTGGTGAGGGTGGCGGGAACGCATTGGATGCCGATCTGTTTGGCGAGCCTTGGGGGAGGCCTATGTTCAGCTGAGGACGTCTTTCGGTCGAAATGATGATGATGATGGTGACTTTGTGGCAGTTGATTAAACGTAAGGACTATTTTTGATCGCAGCAGATAAAGAGATTGTAGCTTAAATCAGTGGTGGCGAGGAGGAAGCGGCCGCTTGCGCAAGCGCACGCACACACGCGCATGGCGACACACGCACACACGCACGATTACAGCCGTAATCCAAGGAGGCAGAGGAAAGACATTACAATATTGCGTTTTTACTTTCACATGTTGTTCACATGTTTATACCTTGAGTATCAGTTATCACAAAGATGCCCTAAGAGGAGCTTTGATTTAAATTTTGAAAAAAAAAAACAGTAAATGAATATTTTTATCTTGCCAATAGACCGTGGAACAACTTTTCAGCTCTGGACAAGGAAACATCTGTCTGCCAACTTTCAGGAATTGAGAGACGCTTGAAGAGGAGAATGTCTACCATATTTTGAGTCTCTAGCAAAAGCGGTTTATACTCTTGTTCAGACAAGCGTTCATTTTTGTATAACATATTTAATTTTAAAGTAGCACATAGTTTACATTGCGCAAACGCTTGCATACGCTTGCATTTTACATCAAAATCGAATTATTATTCAGCATTAAATAAATCAGTTCGCGGTCGTTTGTTTTATCATCCCTATTCAACCCCTATATCAGTATAAATCAGTATCATTATCACTTCTATCGACTATCATCCTTAAATAGTGTAGTTAACGCTACATTTTTTTGGTCCTTCGAACCAGATATAGTGTGTTGTCTGTCAGTCAGTCACGTTATTCTTTTATAGGTATTGAACAACTATTGCTCTTACCTAATTGACGTCGGCACGCGCGCTCTAATGAACTTTACTTTAGTTTAATGCTCGTTACATACGTTTATACTTCGGCTAATGGAGCGTTCATTAACAAAGCAGTTAAGGACTCAGCGGTTGAGCAAGCGGACCTTCGGTGATTGAAGGAGTCGGCGACGCGAGTACGGGTCGCGTGGCGGTGCGGGTGGCGCAACGCCTCTCACCAGCTGACTCAGGCAGGAAAATCACCCGACACGAAGGTCCTTTCGCCACCCACGGCGCGGTTAGTGCACGTCCCAGGATATGAGGTCTAATAATGCTTGCTGCGATAATAAGGGGCCAAATAAATTTTTGGTTAAAATTGTTTTGGACGACTGTTCTTTTTTTATGAGTGGTTTATGAGCAATAGCGTTATCTGATGGGAAATGATCACCACTGCCTATGGATACCAACAAACCAAGGAGAGTTATTGATCTGTTGCTGGCCTTTACTTTTTATTTTTAGATTGTACTTGCATTGTCACTCAACTTTCATATGCATTTCATTGTAACTTCAGGTCCATTTGTTTACTGGAAGTGGTTAAAATTTGACTTTTATGTTTTGGCTTTAGTAATATCAATGAACTGACATAATTACTTTGCTCACCCTCGACCAAAGGAAAAAAGCAACGACTAATTCAATAAACTATAGTAATATGGCAAGATAGATTAAAATTTTAATTAAATTGACGTGGAAGACGCCCGGCAAGCGGGAACAGTTGATGATGCGGGAAGAGCTGATCCAAACTGCCTTGAAACGTAGTCAGTGGAAGAAAATTATTCGGGCCCATTTCGGACCCTAACCCTGTAACCCTATGCAGAGCATGGTAACCGGAAACAAGATACGAATTACCAGGACGTGTATTATTTTATTAGGTTGTTTCGGGGCAAGAATTACTTGGACGTACATTACCTATACCCCGCCTGCCAGAGGGCGCGCGCTGTTATGTCACTCGTGGACCGGTTCGTTGCATAAAACAATTATATGTTATAATAGATTAAAACTACAGCTGCAATTACGCGCGGAAGCTTCCGCGGCTGCTGGCTAGGCTAGCATTGTGCAATGTAATTATAGTATATTCTATAATTATAATAACTACGTAAACACTAAGATCGTGTGACAAGGTTCAAAGTCCACTCGTTGGGACTTCACAGTTGTCAGTATTTGACGCCACGGAACAAAAATAAAATTGCAGATCGGAAATATTTACTTATTAACCACCAAAAATTGAAGAAAATGTTATAGATTCATTACTCGTTCGTCTTTGGGTCACCGACATGTAGTAGGTACCAAATTTATATTCAATGGGACGTTTTTAAATCGTATAAGTGGTACCGGAAATCTGTATGTCTTGTGTAGTACCCGTTCCAAGTCCCGGGAAAATATATCCTGTCTACGGTGGATGAAAGCCTTTTTCAACCGTAAAAATTGGGTATCCAAGAGGTGGGCTACAGCAGAGGAATTCCTGCAGCTAAAATGACGACGAATTTTTATTTGACAAAGGATAGAATAATTTTGCGGAAGATAGATAAGATAAGTATATAATAGCAAGTGGTAATTTTGTTTCGTTTATATAATAAACGTGCTCGTCCCAACGTTGGGGCACGCGACGCATTGTTCTCGCTGTTTCCTTCCCAGCAGACCATTAGTCGGTACTTTGTTTAAATATGAATGTATTCGTTATTATATTCTCCTCAAGGCATTGTTGCGAAATTTGATTAATTACTTAATTTTCCGTGTAATATTTTGAACGACGTTTTGTTCTATCCGGTGAGTACTTCGGTTCCGGTGGTGATGTAGGTTGTTTTAGTTTTAGTGTGTCTTAAACTAATAGTAAACAGAGGGAACCCAATTAATCTTCTTCTAATTGCATAACTTCAGGCTGGCTGCATCAATTTAGCAATTTTTGTTTTATTTTCAATTGGCTGGGCAAGGTTTCTGGTAAAGTATTAAAACACAACTAAGTTAAAAATACTTGAGTTAATTACTTTAGATGTTGTTGAGTTTTTTGCCGGATTCTCCTTAACGGACCGGTGGTAAATTCTTCGACTTTCATAAGTGCTTGTTATAGCTTAAATTTAATAAAGATTCAAAGTTTTGACTTTGAGTATAAAATTTGGATCTAAATCTGATGTTAAAAAGCGAGTGAGTGAAAAGATTTTGTGTCTCATTTTCCCCACAAGAAGTTCACCCGTTCGAAGCTGGACAGGCAGCTAGTTTATGGTAAAACTCCACGTTTCAGTAAAGTTGAGATTACAATTATAAATTACGTAACAATTGCGTTTTAACGAAAGGAGTCCGCTGCTTGTTTTTCCAGTCTTTCAGGTTTCTATTTACTGGCGCTGCCAATCAAAAACAACTTGAAAATAAAGGAGCGTCGTCGCCAATCACTAACAATTAGTTCTAACAAGGTTTTAACTATTTTATTGACCATGTTGAATTTTAAGACGAGATTCTTTTGATATTTCAAACAAGGTGTGTAAAGGTGTGGACAGAAATCCTTATACTTACTTGTAAAATCAATTAATTCTTACTATTGTGTTTTTATTTTCCGTATTGTATTTTTTTGGATTTATACTGTGGCGAATAACATTTTTCTTTCTTTCTTCTTTCTTTCTTTCTAAATTATATGAATGAGATTGTAATTTGTATGTTATTTTTCATCTCTAATTCTAGAAATAATCTAAATACCGATTAGTGAAAGTTTTCTTAATAGATTTGAGCTCAAAAGTAGCGTCTTAAAATATGTTAGCTTATTCCCGATCTACAAGGTGAAATAATGCAATAACTCAATCGTTAAAATAAGTCTGATAAAATTTAAAACATTTATACTTAATTGATTCAGGCGTTACTTTGCGGAGGTCCATATTAATGAACTGAAACTGTTACTTTGCTCACCCGTGACCTTAAGACCTTCCTTTAGACCAGGTCGCGGGTGAGCAAAGTAATTGTTACAGTTCATTTTATACTTTGTTGAAATTAAATTACAAACTCATAATGTATGGCACCTCAAATTAAATAAGATTAATTAAGACAATTGAGTTAGCATTATACATGTTGTTCAGCTTTAATGGACCCATAAACACTAATTTGGTATCACGTCTAAGCAACTTTTCGAGTTCTAGCGGTTTGAAAGTTAGTCACGATCAATTACTATGGTAACCACTCCATTAAAAGTGAACAAAATAATATTGTCTTCAGATATCCATATTTAATTCAATGGTAAGTCGTAGTACCTTCCGAGCTCTACATTTCGAGATTAAAATCGCAGTTTTCAAAAAAAGTGACTAGAAATCATTTTATTTAGTCGCTTAGTTTACATTTTATCTTTTGAGCCTTCTGGGGAGAGGATGATGGGCGGAGCTAGCGTGAGAATAATTTTCAATTGCCTTTCTTAACCGTTCTGGAAACCAAACACCAGTGAAGCTAGGGAAGGGTATCAATGTTTATATTTTTTATTATAGAAAATGTTGCAATTGAATAAATACTAAAAGAAAGAGCCTGCTCGTCAGCGGTCGCATTAATCTGTCCATACTAATCAACATTAGTTACGATTACAATAAAATTGGTTCAATGAGGTGTTCGTAGAAAAACTGGTTCAACAACATGCATTGTTCAAACAAATCAATGGCAACGTGCAGGAAACTCGTAATTACAATTTAATTTGAAGAGATGGCATTTTTTATGATATGTGGGACACGTGCAAACAAGCGCCACCCATGACCCACAACATCAAAGGATTGCAGGTACGTTATCAGCCTAGAGGGCCTGTAATTTAATTGGAACACAGTAATGCAAGCACTGCTGCTTGGTGGCAGGATTAGCGAGCCTGTCATCATCAGTTTTTATAAAGCGGTTGCTTAGTACAAGATATATCAATATTATACTGGTTTGTTATTTAATTACAGGTATAATGGTAAATAACTACTGCGATATTTTATTGAATCAGGCGTTACTTTGCGGAGGTTCATATTAATGAACTGACACAATTACTATGATACTGTAAAGAAATAGAAATGGCCCCAAAAAAAGACGTGGCTCTTGTCAAAGGTAGAGGTGACTCGTCGGTGACGTCAATTAACTCGTAACTTTATGTACACAGTGACATTTTTAGCAAAATTAATTTCAAGGCACTACAAAAAGGTGATTGGAAAAGGTGATTAGTTCTGTTGTAATTGCATTATAAAAATAAAAATAACTATTTGCAGGAATACGGAAATTAGTGATTGATAGTAGTCGTTTATTTGTTTGTATGAATAGGGTATACATATTAGAACTGCTAAACTGACCACTATACTTTATAGAAAGGTTTAGGTAGTTTACTAAATGTAAACAAACATCAGCTGCCAACACGACCAAAACTTACGGCGTCGGGTTAATCAGACAAATGCAATATTTGTAATTGACTTGTACGCGTCACATTTTCGACGTACTCTTTAGTTTAGTCGCATAATATGGAGTTTGTTTACATTTAGTAAAATACCTGACATTTTATAAAACTCCTGGGACTTTAAGCCTACAGCTATTTTCAACCGACTTCAAAAAAAAGAGGAGGATCTGTATTCTGTATGTTGTTTTTTCCGGTGTACTTGGAAAGCCGCGGGCGCCCGTCTACATCTAGATCTGCGTTGCGGCTGACCCGCGTTATACAACGCGTGGCGCAAGCGCGGCGCAGCGCCGAGTGTCGGTGCGCGTGCGCAGGGCCGTCTAAACTGGTCGACAAAATACGCAACATATTTAACTAGCAGCCTACTTGATAATGCCATAATTACAATTGTTTATGCAAGTTCCTAATTTGGTACTTGAGTTAACCAATTACATTATTATTAGCTCTATTTTCTAATTATAGTAGCCAACATGTTAAAAAAAATATTACCAAAGTTAATGCAAAACAATTTGATGTAAATTAAAAATATTACAGAGTCTCCCCAAATCTATCGACGCGGAGTCGGCTCCAGCCGATCGGAAACCTTTATGGCAACGCAATGAGAGCAAAAAAGACGTCGATCGGCTCGGCTACGCGGGCCGAATTGAGCCGAGCCGATCGACGTCTTTTTCGCTCTTATTGATAGATAGTTAGATAGATAAAGACGTTTATTTGGTACTGCAAGCACACACAATCAAGATTAACAAAAATACAAAAGTCAGTACAAACTTAAAAGTAAAACATTATATATTGTCTGTATGCACTGCAGTAGTGCAAAAGGGCCGTGGCTCAGTGGTCAACATTGCTCATAGGAGCAAAACACTGATATTCTGCCACAACCAAGAGGATCGAGAACAAAATATTACTTACTAATTCAAAATAATTATACAACAAAAGAAAAACAAAACAAACAGTGCTAAGCATCATTAATACCGACATTAAAAAGCAGATTACACTCACAACAAAAGCACAAAACAAGCCATGCCACCCGAGACGTCCCCAAAACTACCCGAGCCGGTACGGCGAGGGCAGACAGACACGTCGAGGGGAAAATGGGTCCAATGCTCGACACTCTGCTCTTCACTTCGATTACAAGGAAAATAAACAGCAACATTGGAAACCATTTATTTACAAGCTGCAATTTGCTGCAATTTTTTGCGTTGACATAAAGGTTTTTCCGATCGGCTGGAGCCGATTCCGCGTCGATAGTTCTGAGGCTGGGGAGACCCTGAGGTAAAGTTGAAGGGTAAGTACCAGTGATGGGTAAGTTTAGCCATTAGGGTGAGGCCACACGAGCGTAATTTTGTGAGTTGTGAGCGGCAGAATTTCGGTTGCGCCATACATTGTGTCATGTGAGTGTCACGTGATGGCCCCGCATATTGTATGGCGCGAACCGAAATTCTGCCGCTCACAACTCACAAAATTACGCTCGTGTGGCCTCACCTTTATGGTTAGCTCCGTCCCGGTTCTATTTTGGCATTGAAATTGTGTGTGGCATAATTTTGTTATGTTTTCTGTGCAAAGTAAAAGTTATTCCTAGTCAAGTCTCTCAGTTCCTACGGATGTTGGGGGTAAGAATAATAATATAATATTCATCATCATCATCAAAAAATCAATATAATACTATTTCCTAATAAATATACAGGTTATTAAATAGTTACGGCTCTTTCACACGGCAATGTCCCGTTTTTTGCGGGTTTGGTTTTTTGCAGGATCCTGATTAGTAGTATACATGCTACTGTGGTAGCACTGTGGTGTGGTTGCAGCCTGCAAACCGAATGCTCGTGTGAATGTTACCACAGTAGCACGTATACTACTAAATGGGATCCTGCAAAAAACCGAACCCGCAAAAAACGGGACGTTGCCGTGTGAATGAGCCGTTAAATGTTGTGTAATTTATGAAAAAATGAAAAACAATACAATACAACAATAAATAAATATAATACAACACGTGCGAATAATTCAGCATCCACACGCGTCAATAAGGCATAAAAAGTCCATATTGTTTAACGACCGCTTTAGCCTAGTTGGTAGTGACCCTGCCTACGAAGCAAGAGGTCCTGGGTTCAAATCCCGGTAAGGGCATTTATTTGTGTGATGAGCACGAATATTTGTTCCTGAGTTATGGATGTTTTCTATGTATTTAAGTATTTATTTATCTATATAAGTATGCTTATCGTCGTCTAGTACCCATAGTACAAGCTTTGCTTAGTTTGGGACTAGATCGATTTGTGTAAGATTGTCCCCTAATATTTATTTATTTATTTATTGTAATTTTTTAAACGCCTTCTTTATAGACGGTGCTTGAAGCATTGTGAGCCGAGTTCTAAGCAAACTAAGTTTTAAGCCAGTTATCATTGGAAGTAGGTAAAAACCGAGTTGCAAGATTTGTTGACGTTATTAGTTATAAGGTTTGCCAACGGGCAATGGAGCGCAGTATTTTGGGTGTTCGTAGAACTGATCGCATCAGAAACACCAAACTGCGCTCCAAAACCCGCGTTGCAGATGTGGGAGCTAAGACCGCTCAGCTCAAGTGGGACTGGGCTGGTCATGTCTGCCGCATGCACCCACAGCGATGGACCCAAATTACCACCTTTTGGGTTCTGCGGGATGGCCATCGAAACAGAGGCAGACCGAAGAGAAGATGGCGGGACGACTTGGACGCATATCAAGTAGGTTGGCAGGAGCATGCTCTCGATAGACACGAATGACCGAAAAAAGGGGAGGCCTTTGCCCAGCAGTGGGAAACTTTAACAGGCTAAAAAAAAAAAATAAAAAAAAAAAAATTAGTTAGTTCCAAGTGATGCTGATATGAGGGTGTTAATGAAATGCTGGTTTTCCTGTCCACTTAACAAGTAATTCATGTTGATACCTAACACTTTGCTTTCTGTCAATTTTATGCAAACGTTCGAATACAAAGTAACAGCTACACTGTAGTAAAGTGTAAACATATTTTTACGACAACCGAATAGCCTAGTTGTTAGAGAACCTGACTACGAAGCTTGAGGTTCCGGGTTTGATTCCCGGTCGGGGCAGATATTTGTATGAAAAATACGAATGTTTGTGCTCGAGTCTTGGATGTTTAATATGTATTTATTTATATAAGTATGTTTATCTGTTGTCTATTACCCATATTACACCAAGCTTTGCTTGGTTTGGGACTAGGTCAGTTGGTGTCGATTGTCCCACGATTTATTTATTTACTAGCTGTTGCCCGCGACTCCGTCTGCGAAGATAAAAAATAGCCTACGACCTATTCTCAGACCTAACGAATACAGAGAAAAAAGTTACGTAAAAATCGGTTGAGCCGTTTCGGAGGAGTTCGATAACAAACACTGTGACACGAGATTTTTATATATTAGATTTATTTTCACCTCGACTGTACTATCGATTAAAAGTGGCAAATTTTGTAATTATGGATATTTTTCTTTTTATTTAAAAAAAAAATAACGATGTCATTTTACTCATTAGGTAACGTACTTTCGATATCAGTTCACAGTTTTTTGACATTTGTAATAGTTACAGAATAATCGCCTGGACACACTTAACGATTACATCCTGTATACGACAACACGATGATGAATTCCCATACCCACTTAAGAAAAGCGAGTGGATAATTTATGACAATTCATTTAGCTATCGTAGTTAATTGTCGTTGCGTGGTGGTGAAGGTCGCGGCTGACCCGCGCTGTCGGTCGCCCGCGCGCGGCGCTTTCGCGCGGCAAGGACGCGGCATTGCGCGACACCAACATTATCTTAGTTTTAATCGAAGTTATTAATGAGAAAGTTGCATTCGAAAATCAATAACTTTGGCGACACTTAAACACAGCGGAATACGGTGTGTGCACCGTGCTAAGCGAGGCTGGTCAGACGCAACAGACGCTATACGATCGTGGTCAAGCACACACGCATATTTTGTAGTTTTAGCCCCTGACACAAAAAGAGGGGTGTTATAAGTTTGACCACTATGTGTCTCTCTGTGGCCTCATAGCTCTTAAACGGGTGGGTGTTTGTATGCGTTTTTTTTTATTTGAAAGCGGGTTTCTTGGCAATGATTCTAAGATAATGTTTCAGTACCTGGGCGACCGAGCTCTGCTCGGGCAGAAACTCGGTACCAAGCGTTTTCGCAGAGATAAGACCAGGCTAGATCAATTTTTCATCCCCAAAAACCCCGAAATACCAAATTTCATCGAAATCGTTGGAGCCGTTTCCGAGATCAAAACACCGAAGGGGTGGGGGGGTGAGAGGGGGGAGGGGATGCGGGGGAGGGAGCGCGGGGGTATTAAAGGGGGATGAAAATTTCATTGATTTTGCCGTAGGATGCACCGTTTTCAAGATATTTGACAAAAACACCGGAGGGGGTGGGGGGGGGGGGGTGAGTCACGTTAAACTATCGTCCGTAAACCGACTTTACAGACAACCGGCTTTTCCTGTTCTGTGCTCCCAATAGGGAACGTGCACATAGACGGTGCTGCCAACTGGTGCCATAAGGGTGCCATCAATTTGAATGTTTTACCTTGATAAGTTTGTTTTACTGTCCGCATAGTGTCTCTTCTATCGCATTAGTGCTGCCGCCTATAGTTACTGCACGTTCCCTATAATACTTTTTCTAACAAAAAAGTAACTTTTTCTCACAAAAAGTAACTTTTTCTCACAAAAGAAGAAACTTGACGTTTTCTCATGAAAAATAAACTTAAAAAAAAAACTAAAAATTTTGATAAAAAACGTGGAATCGAACCGAGGTCGGCTGGATCCGCGACCACCCGATTTCTAATGTGCCATTATGATCTGCTCGAAGTCGGCGAAATTTAGCTTTATATTCTAATGCAAACAAAAATAGCCGGAAAACACGAGTAAAAGCGATTTTCTGAAAATGAAACATAGCTAGATCAGTTTTTCACCCGCGAAAACCCCCACATACCGAATTTCATCGAAATCGTTGGAGCCGTTTCCGAGATCCTGATTATATATATACAAGAATTGCTCGTTTAAAGGTATTAGATAGATAGATAGATAGATAGATAGATAGATAGATTATATTAGATAGATAGATAGATAAAAATTGGTTCAGACGTTTCAAAGTTATCAGCTCTTTTATAAGCTGTCGAAGGGATCTTAGACGCATAATGAGCATTTACTTTATTTTCGAACATGTGTGTGTGGCCAAATTGCGTTGGGGGGTTTAAAATTTAGAGATAGAAGGACTTGAACGCAGATCAAAGATGCAGGCGCGTGATTTTGTCAGCGACGAGTAGTGTAAAGAAAGTAAGACCTTTGCCCAGCTGTGGGACACCTTAAAAGAGCAAAATTGTGTTTAATTGATAGCCCTTAGTAGTGATTGATAGTAACAATTAAAAGTACTATTTAGTGTTTCGTGCCCAAAGGGTAAAACGGGATCCTATTACTGAGGCTCCGCTGTCCATTCGTCTGTCTGTCTGTCTGTCCGTCTGTCACCAGGCTGCATCTCATCAACCCTGAAAGCTAGACAGTTGAAATTTCACAGATGATGTATTTCGGTTGTCGCTATATAACAAAAAACACTAAAAACCAGAATAAAATAAATATTTAAGGGGGCTCCCACCCATACAACTAACGTGACTTTTTGGCTCGTTTTTGCTCGATATTGATAACGGCAGCAGTTAGAAGCTTGAAATATTCACAGAATATTTAATTATATGTATATTCACTTTAAAAATAGATAATTAAATTAAAATTAAATAAATATTAAGGGTAGGCGACTAACGTGATTTTTTGCCGTTTTTATAGTTAATGGTACGGAAACCTTCGTGCGCGAAACATTTTGGCCAGTTTTTCTACCATGCTATGAAATACTGTCGTTACGTTCCGCGAAGTATCTCGTTTCAGACGCGGGTAGACGATAGGTCGTAAATGGAATTTCATACAAGTCTGTATCTCCTGAATGTTAACTGGCGACATTCGCAAGGTGTACGGCCGCGACCTCGTCAGTACTGGCTGAGGAATGTTCCAGTTGATAATGTGTTTGCGTAACTGCAGGCATTGAACGATTTTAACGGAGAAAAAGTAGTTTGACCGCGCGGCCCACTCAAACATACATACATGTCACTTTAATCTGATATATAAAAATCTCATGACACGGTGTTTGTTATCGAACTCTTGGCCGATTTTTATCAATTTTTTTTCTCCTTCCTCGGTAGGTCTGAGACTAGGTCGTAGGCTATTTTTTATACCCCTATTCTTCGCGGACGGAGTCGCGGGCCACAGCTAGTCTAATATATAAAAATTCCGTGTCACGGTGTTTGTTATCGAACTCCTCCGAAACGGCTTGACCGATTTTTATGATTTGTTTCTCTTTATATTTGGTAGGTCTGAGAATAGGTCGTAGGCTATTATTTGTGTACCTACCCCTATTCTTCGCAGACGGAGTCGCGGGCAACAGCTAGTAATTTATAATATTCTTTATTTTGGACATCGATGATCCATAGAATGGTCAGTAAACTTAAAGGCTATTGCTAGTTTAGACGTAATAATAGTTGAATAAAAACAAATGAAATGAAATTAAACTAAAGCAAATTAAATTAATGAACTGAAACAATTACTTTGCTCACCCGCGATCTTAAACTTTAAGGTCGCGGGTGAGCAAATTGTTTCAGTTCATTAATAAGGACCTCCGCAAAGTAACGCCTGATTCAATAAATTAAATTAAATCAAGTCTCAATTAGACGTGTTTTAATCAGTTCAAGATGAAGCCGCGGTAGCTTAATGTGTTGACCTGTGGCCTCTCGAACAGAGAGTTGTAGGTTCGAGTCCGGACTTGCTTCTCTGAGTTCTTCGAAATTTATGTGCGAATTTCTTTGATCAATTATAACTGAAGATACACATTGCCGAACAAAATCCCCTTCAAAAAATGTCCGAACTTTTTTATTTGTTTGCATAACAATTAAAATCATTACCTACACAGAAATTTGAACCTAGTCTTTGCTTCATTACAGTCGAATTTCGGTTGACACTTGACAGCTAATCTTGACAATTTCACGCAACGTACTGAGAAAAAAGAAGGCCACTTTTATCAAAGTGGCGCTCATTTGGCTCGGACATTTTCGGGCGCGCGACTGTGGATCTACAGTTATAATTGATCAAAGGCGAATTTATATTTATAAATTACCATTAGTTTTTCAGTGAAGGAAAGCGTTGCGAGGAAACTGTACTTGTGTGAAGCAAATTTATGGTGTTTGTGAATTTCCCAGTTAGTATTGGGTCCACGTGGGAACTACAGTTTAAGCCAGAAGCGACCTGAGTCCAGCATCTTGTTGATGTAAAATACAAATGCCTTTAGACATCACATTGAAAGAAATACAGAAAAATGGGCATGGAGGAAATGTAGGTAAGCAATTAACAGCCTAATAGCGATCTCTTCTAGGCATTTATAACGGAAAGAATCGTAAGATACATCGGCCATTAATAATGATCGATGTACGTTTGTTTGCTATCCGGTCATCATTAGTGTGTTCAAGTGATTATCATCTCGAGTCTGTACACGTCCTCAGGGCGTGGGCTGTAGTTCCAACGCGAGCCCAGCGCGGATTGGGAATTTCACAAACACCATTAAATAGCAAGTTAAGAGCTGGAATGAGACCAGGTTTGATTGAACCCTCGATCCTCTTTGACCAAATCAATAGGCTATATTGGCTGTTCAACTAACAATGGAGGTTTATTTATGGGCGCCCAAACGCGGCCGCGCGGTTCCCACGCCCACGCGTGGGGCAACGCATTGTTGGCGGAAGCTGCAAAAACTACACCGATTCCGACGCCGCTCATAATTGCCTGAGATTTCAATATTGAACTCTTTTATTGGGAATGTATTGCAAAGTTACTGCTTTGCTTAATTCGACAAAAAAGTGTGTAAACTTGCCATATTTGCTTGTAGAAAATAAGTTTTGTTAAAAAAAATTTTGAACTCAAACAACTTGTATTTATTATAAACAGGCGTAACTTTGTTGAGGTCCATATTAATGAACTGAAACATTTACTTTGCTCACCCGCGACCTAGACCTGGTCACGGGTGAGCTAAGTAATAATTGCTTAGTTATAATTACTTCATTATAATAAATATAAGTTTTTTTTGCTGACTGGACATTACATCAAATCAATTAATAAATTACAATAAAAGCTTCTAATATATCACCTAGTAAATTAATAAAACACTTGGTACGAAACGAAGTTGTGCGTCGGCCTCAGTCGCCCGTTGATGTCTTTTGTACTGTAAAAAAACCGTAGCAACGTCGTAGCGCGTAGCTCGCTACGAACCACCACACACGTAAAATACAAATGTTTTAAAATTAATCCCAATATTTTAACAGGTGGGTGGGTTCCGGACTAGCGCTATCCCGCGACTTCACTACAGTAAAAGCGTGACAAATTGGATAGCCCTATATCCCGCGGGAATTAAAAAAAAACTCATCTTAGAGTCATCATCATCATCCCAGCCTATAGTTCCCACGCGGGCCCAGTGCGGATTGGGAACTTCGCACACACCATTGAATTTGTATGCAGGTTTTTGCACATAAATTCCGAAAAAGTCAGAGGTGCGAGCCGAGATTTGAACCCACGACACTGTGCTTGAGTAGCCGTGGTGGCCTAGTGGTTTGATCTTCTTAGAGTGCATTTGCCCAACTGTCTACAGTAGTTTGAGTTGTTCATTGTCTGTCAGTCACTTTTATAAAAAGTGCTTACGAATTAGACGCAAATACATTTAGAGCTGTTAGTACTCATCCTTAGTAGAAAGTATAAAACTAATTAAAAAAAAAAAATAATAAAAAAAAAAAAATATTAGGGGACAATCTTACACAAATCGACCTAGTCCCAAACTAAGCAAAGCTTGTACTATGGGTACTAGACGACGATAAACATACTTATATGCATAGATAAATAAATACTTAAATACATAGACAACATCCATAACTCAGGAACAAATATTCGTGCTCATCACACAAATAAATGCCCTTACCGGGATTTGAACCCTGGACCTCTTGCTTCGTAGGCAGGGTCACTACCAACTAGGCTAAAGCGGTCGTTCAATTTAAAGTTTATTTTAGTTTTTGGAGCAAATTAGGAAAACAAGTGCGTTACGTAAATACCGTATTCGGGCAGAATTGTAATTTAAAACAAAAAATTAAAACTAAAATTTCATAAAAGAGTGAATCAACTTTTTCATGTTGTTTACTCTGTTCTCAGTTGTCCAAGTGACACTTCATACTGTTTCATAGAAAAATGCTTGGGTTGACCAAGGGACAACATTTGTGTCCCCTCTTTCAAATCTGTGTTTGCAAGCAGACAGTACTGTATACAATCACCGCATATGTATAATGTAATCAATAGAAAAATACCAATTTTCTCCTTGAACCAGTTTGATTGTAAAAAAGCGCTTATTAGTTATATCATGGATCTCACCTATAGTGAATGTGAAAAGATCCTTTTGTATTAATATAGCTACCTATACTATCTTTTGCTATCTTGTATGTTGGTTTGGTGACACACGCGCACACACACACTCTCTCTTTCACACACACTCACACACACAATCATACACACACACACACACACTCACTCACTCACTCACACACACACACACAAACATGCTTTAGTTTTTTAAGATATAGAATAAGTATTTGAGTAGAAATGTTCTATTTTTTGTAAGAGCGAGGTCTTCTGCTACAGGTAAATTATTAACCTACTAGAAGGCCTCAACCTCAACGTGTTATGTAATACAGTTTTATCAATAAACGATTATTATTATTATTATTATTATTATTATTATTATTATTATTATTATTATTATTCTAAAGGGTTTTTAATCTCGACATAAAGTCGGTTTTTTTTTTATTCATATAAAATATTTTTATTTATTTATTATTATTATTATTATTATTATTATAGCAACTGGTGGCACTAAAAAGTTGATTCACCCATTAAATAGGAATTTCAAGTAAATTTAAATTTAAAATTGGCATCAAATTTGTAAGCACCTTATACATTATTATAGGTAAAGATTAATGTAGTCAGAAATTATTGGACACTAATGGACGTCATTTTCCAATCGATTGCGTTCGATGATCGGTAAACCGCATCGGATCGGGGTCAGCCGGCGCTGCGAGTGAATGGAGACATAAATAGTTATAGCTGAGTGTTGGAGCGAAGGGGCGCTCAGCCTCGGGCCGCGGCCGGCACTGGGTCAGGGGTGGCGAGCATAATACATAATAATAATAAAAAACCGGCCAAGTGCGAGTCGGACTTGCGCACGAAGGGTTCCGTACCATTATCTATAAAAATCACGTTTGTTGTATGGGAGCCTCCTTAAATATTTTTTTATTTTAATTTAATGATTTATTTTTAAAGCCAGTATATAATTAAATATTCTGTGAATATTTCAAGCGTCTATCTGTTGCCGTTATCAATATTGAGCGAAAACGAGCAAAAAAATCACGTTTGTTGTATGGGAGGCCCCTTAAATACTTATTTTATTCCATTTTTTAGTATTTGTTGTTATAGCGGCAACCGAAATACATTATTTGTGAAAATTTCAACTCTCTAGCTATCACGGTTCCCGAGATACAGCCTCGTGACAGACGGACGGACAGCGGAGCCTCAGTAATAGGGTTCCCGTTTTTACCCTTTGGTTACGGAACCCTAAAAATCACGGGCAGTTCACACCAATTGACCTAGTCCCAAAGTAAGCAAAGCTTGTGTAAAAAATACACAAGCTTTATTTATTTTGTATTTACTACGATGGGCGTTTAGATTAATAGTCTAATCAAAATCAGTGGTTGCAAAAGCACTAAGCGTCAGGCGGCGCTTGCGTCAGCCGGTCGTTGACCCGCGTCAGAGATGATTTATGCTCATTATGACATGTGACTCAACGCGTCGTTTCATAATCGACAGTTATCACTTTTTACTGCGAATAAGATGGCGTTTTTATGTCAAATAGCGACTACAATCTATTTGGGCCAATCAACTTTTAAACCGACGTTTTTGGCGTCTCCTGCGTTACCAAAATTGTCTCTGGCGTTACCAAAAAATCGTACTTCCAACAAGATATTTCACGGTTTAATAGGTTAAACTTACGTAGGACGGCATGTATTCATGCTATTCATCTATTAAATTACAGAAAAAACATGTTTACTTACAAAAATCTGCAATTGTTTGAAAAATGTCGCGGACAGATTATAGTCGGTTTAAAAGTTGATTGGCCCATTTATGGGTGAATCAACTGTTTTGTGTTCTTTACTCTATCCCCTGTTGTCCAAACATCTTCATACTGTTTTATAGAAAAATGCTTAGGTTACCCAGGAGACAACATTTGTGTAACCATCACAAAAAAGTTGCAAAAGTTGCTAGGTGGCAAAGAAAAATGGTTCACCCAATACTTAACGATGATATCGAATAAAAGATAAGAATTCCCACGGGACAGGAAATTCTGCAACAGAACCGGAGCCACGGACATAAGCTAGTATCTAATAATAGTAATAGTATACGTGAGATCAATTAGAACGTTTAATTAGAAATATCTATTCGAAGGCTGGTCACGAACGGAAGTGGCTTTAATTTGGTCCGTGAATTTGAAAGTATCGTGGAGTCTTACATCAGCGGCTAGCTGTTCCATGTGTGTATGTATGTACACTAACAGAAACATGTACGTGTGTGTCAAATATCAAAAATAAAAATGGATATTAATATGGTGATTTTTTAGAATGCGTTACGAATTAGGTGAATGCAAACAGCTTCCAATCGATTTCCAATCGATTATTTGTAAATGAGGGAGGCCTAATGACTATGACTATGATTGATGGGAGGCAGCGGACGTCCTACGACTGAAATGATAATGATGATGAATTAAGTATGCGCACTATAAATTTAATGATTACATCATTGATCAATTCAATATGGTGTGTGTGACGTTCCCGATCTGTATTGAGTCTACACCCTCTCATTCTGAGAGGAGGCCTAAGCCCTGCAGTGAGACTTAAATAAACTGATGACTTTATTATTATCATGGACATGGATCTTTTGAAATAATTCCGATCCGCATTTGCGATTGCTAGATCTACTGTGTTAAAAATTTAGTTGTGTTAAATACTTTAGATGTATGTTATTAAATAACAATAAACAACTGTTTGAATGAAATTATACCTTGTTGAGTTTCTTGCCCGATACTTGTCCACAGAGTTTTCCAAATCAGTGTGGTAGATTCTTTAATATCATAATTAAGTGCTTGTTATATTGAAGAAAGATATTTATAAATACAATTCTGGCTGGGTATTCAAGTTTAAAGTGAATAAACTGAAACAATTACTTTGCTCACCCGCGACCTTAAACTTTAAGTTCGCGGGTGAGCAAATTAATCGTTTCAGTAGTGCATCAATATGGACCCCCGCAAACTAACGGTTGATTCAATAAATTATTCAAAGCGAATAGGCTGTTACTAAGCCAGTGAGATATATTTTCAGTTTCCGCGAATGAATTTCCCATCCGATGGAATAAAGGCCGTTCAGTGGTCTTTAAAAAGTATAAATAATCCAACAATCAAAAGCAAGTTCATTTCCATTGCAGCCGAACGCGTTGAAGTCTTACATATCGAAACGTGTCAGAGTCAAATGAAGGTCAATGGTTTAATGAGATTTAATTCGTTTTTAGAGCTTCGTACTCAAAGGGAGCTAAACTGACTTTATTATTAAGCCTCTTCTGTCTGTCAGTGTATCACAGGGCTGTATCTCATGAACCTTAATAAGTAGATTAATTATTGAATCAGGCGTTACTTTGCGGAGGTCCATTTTAATTGACTGAAACAATTTCTTTGCTCACCCACAACCTTAAAGGTCTCGGGTGAGCAAAGTAATTGTTTCAGTTCAGTTATAAGTAGACACTTGAAATTTTCAAAAAACGTAATACAATACAATACAAGTATTCTTTATTGATCACCAAAAACAGTACAGTGACATTACAAAAATAAAAATTCAGGTAGACAATAGGCTGTCTTATCGCTAAAAAGCGATCTCTTCCAGACAACCAATTACTCAGAAATTAATAAATATATCAACAGACTAAATGTAGGTGACAGAAATAACAGACAAGAGAAACGTAGCATTAATAGACAATAAATAATGAAAACAATACAAACACAATATAAATTTTATAAATAAACAAATACATTCAATATAATACTTATACACTACATTATACTTAATACAAAATACCAATGGAAAAATGTCGAAAGGCCGCATGTGAGAAAAGGATTTAAAAAGGAAATTAAAGAAACAATATAAACAAAAAACAAAAGAATAGAAAAGGGTCTAAGACCGAGGATTACGTTATTGACAAATAGTGAGCCTTTACATACTATAAAAATAATAAAAATGAATTATTAGTAAAAGGGGTTCCCATAGAAGAAACATGCTTTGTCAGTGCGGTCGGTCAATATCAATCAATTTGTGTCTATTGATTTTTTGTTCACTAACTAGTTGGTAGTTGTCGCGTGGGAACTGCAGTGGGACTTAGGAATACAGGGTGTTTGTTACATTTAGATCGGTCAGTATGGGCAAGTCTGAAACTATAACACATAGAAAGATCTGTCCTAAGGAACCATCTCATTGCATTTTAGTACAAGAAAAACTGCATTCATAGATTTGAAAAAAAATTTTTACTTGGTTCGGGAATCGAACCCGGTCATGTTGGAGAAAATATTTCCATTCCAGTCCCAGTACCCGTCTGTCGATAACCAAATCAAGACTGTTAAATTTGTGACCCATTTTTCGTGGTCGGATAGACTCCAAATATGGTATACATGTGTAGATAAGATGTACAAAGACAGATAATAAAAGAACAGTCAGCAAAAAATGTGTATTAAAAATGATTTTTTTTTTTTTAAAAACTTTTTCATTTTTATTTAAATTTCTGAACGGAGTTTTTCTTGTCACATACAGTTTTTGTTGACAATTCCTAAGAAAAGAGCTTTGTATGTCTTATAGTTTCAGACTTATCCATACTGACCGATTTAAATGTACGGTCAAGTGCCAAAATATCTATACAACTATCTGTCACTAACAATAAGGTTCATAAGGTTAAGGTTGGTTTTTATTTTTGTAATGTCACTGTACTGCTTTTGGTGGTCAATAAAGAATATTTGTATTGTATTGTATTGTTGATGTTTACATATTTTGACGCGATGACTGTATACATATTTATGCTTTCGACTGTACGACCAATATAGGCTGGGATGATGATGATGATGAATATTCTTTGTCTTCGGTCAAATAAATAACTAGGATTTAGACCAAAACCAACGAGTCCATTAAATTTGTATGTTTGCGGGCAAGCGGGTGACCCAGAGCGCGACAAAAACAACAAACATTACGTTATGTGGCGTTGCGTCACTGTCGCCGTCCCGCTCGCACGCCGCCGCCCGCGTAGCGCCGTCCCGCTCGCGCGCGGCGAAAGTGCTATCGCGTTCAGATTTGCGACCGATTCTTTACCTGTTTAAGTGATTGTAGCAATCTTGGCATTAATGATAAATTAATAATTATTTAAAATTTTATAGCGCAAAACGAAAGAGCCCTTATCGGACTTCGCTGTCTATCTTTCAAGACTCTTTTTCTTAGGATAGAGTGAAAAAATCGGTCAAGAAGTGCGAGTCGGACTTGTAAATGAACGGTTCTATACCTCCGTATACAATGTTTTAAAAATATTGAGTAAAAAGAATTTAGAAAATTGAGTGAAAAACGCTGAAAAAACACTTTGTATGGTGAGCCGCTTTATTTTTCAATTTAATTTTATTTTTAGTATTTGTTGTGTTATAGCAGCCATGGTACCACATTAGCGGTGAACATTTCAAGTGTCTAGCTATTACGGTTCAAGAGATAGAGCCTGTGACTGACGGACGGACAGAGAGACATCGACGTCTCAGTAATAGGGTCCCGTTGACACCCTTTGGGTACGGAACCCTAAAAAAGGTCAATTTTAATTTATCTTTATCGACAACCGGATAGCCTAGAAAAATACGAGTACCCATAGTACAAGTTTTGCGTAGTTTGGGACTAGTTCAAATTGGTGTCAGTCGTCCCATGATTTACTTAGATCAAAAGCTAGTTGTACAATATGACGCATGCGCCGGCGCAGCCGAATGTCCTCGCGCAGGCCTTGTGCTCTCGCTCACAAGCAATAAACTTGTCCGAATCAGTTCGGCCGCTGAGGCCACATGCAAGCCGATGCAAGTGCAGGCGCAGCCTTCCTACTTTCAATTTCAAAGTTGAGCAACGCACCGTTAACTAGTTCAGGCCCGCGGATGCACGCGTCAGTTTGTAGCTAGTCATTTGTTTATTCAATCATGTGTGAGAAATCATTTCTGTGTAATAATTAGCTGTTCCGATTAACTTTGCGTGCAAAACATATGAGCAATGTCTGGAATTCTTAGCTAAAATACTGACTGATACCCTGTCTTTAGTAAATAAATAAATCATAGGACAATTGACACCAATTGACCTAGTCCCAAACTAAGCAATGCTGGTTCTATGGGTATAGGTTCTCTAACCACTAGGCCATTTGGTTGTCAATATCTCGATTGAAACCATTTAAATTTATAAATAGCCCATAAATCGTTTCGGTACACAAGTGAAATTACGGGCGTTTTTCCGACCATTGCTATCACACCCTTTTTTTGCGTGGGGGTTAAAAACAAACAATTCCTCATAATTATTTGCGATAAAAGACAGTCATTAACACGTTGACTGCCATGAGCATCATCGGTGGGATCAAAAGCTCAATTTTCAAGGTATTGCTTTTAGGATTATTTTGGGGGCCAATTAACTGTGAATGCTATTTTTTAGGGGATACTCTATAGTTATTTACAAAAACTTAACTATTTCGATTTTTTAGATATCTACTTAGCTAATACTACACTTCGTTTTTTTTTAGCATTAGAAAGAAGGTAAGCTATCTTGACGTGTCTTTTTATTGAAAAACACTTTTGAAAAATAAATATGTAACAATAGGAATGTTCCCTAGGTAAAAAAATAATAATTCTTATTAGTCCGTATTTTACATTATCAAAAAATATTAGACACGTAATTTTTCATTTGACAATTAAACAAAAAATGACGAAGATATGGCGCGTTGAAGTTCCGCGTGACGAGGCGTGACGTCACTTGTTCCTAAAACGCTCATACAAAGTCTATATCTTCGTAATTTTTTGTTTAATTGACAAAATAAAAAATACGTGTCCAATATTTTTTGATAATCTAAAAGACTGACTAGTTAAGAAAGTAGCCAATTAACAATTAAATATGGTAATTTATATTATTTTGGTTTCATAAGTAATAGTTATTGTTTTTTTAAAAGCGCTTTTCAATAAAAACACATCAAGATTGTATACCTACCTTATTTCTAATGCTAAATAAAAACGAATTATAGCTAGAATACAAGAACTTTATACTAGCACCTCAGTAATTAGGCGATGCCGTGAGCATTACCGGCGGGATCACTAAATTTGTATGGGGCGTGGGAGCAACACTTTAAGTGAAGTATAATAGTACGGTGGGCAGACAACGTGTTAACTGCATAAAGTTGCATATTTTTAAATATCGTGAAATTAATGTTAGTTATCGTCGTGTCAGCAACCTTGACTCGGTCGCGGCGCTTGCGCAGCGCGGCCAATCCGATCACCGCGGCCGGTTGGCACAGACCACCATTGACACTAACCGAACAAATACCTAGAAAATATTTCATTAGTTACCATTGTCATAGTTACAAGTTTTAATTACTGATTTTTTTTTCCAAAAATTTTTCCTTTTGTACATTTTTCTTTTCAAAACTTTGCAACATCATGTTAAAAAGCTCGTGGTTTTCAAATGTAATTTCGTAGAGGAATTATAAAAAAAAATGGGATTACGAGTCCGGTATTAAACCTACGACGGGACGCTGGTAGAATGGCCCGCAATACCTGAACCGGAGCGCATTAGTTAATTTATATACATCTTTGCAGATACAATTAACATTACAGGTTATACTTATACCCAATACCTACGACCATTTAGCCAAAAATACAAAATTTTTTTTTTTTGCATACATTATGTACTAACAGAATTATGGTAACAGATTTTGTAGTCCCGGTGTACCTACATCTCGTAGAAAACACGTCTAATATGATAATATTGATAATCCTGAGTCAAAAGTGTCTGTTACATCTATTTTCTCACCTACCCCGGTCGTTTCAATTCTTACCCCGGCGCCACACATAGCACAAATGTATTAACATATATTTGAACACATATTTGATCTATGGTTGATTGTATGGTTGTTCTATTGAACAAATAAGCAAATACCGGTGCTACACATGTGATCAAATAAATGTGTTCAAACATTTGTGCTATGTGTGGCGCCGGGGTTAGAGAGCTGTAAGTTGATACCCAAAGATCTTTAGCATCAGTTGAGCAACTCCAGCGGCTCACGCATTACGCATTCCGCAAGCTGTTAGATAACAAAAGCTTTGCGAAAATCTATAAATTATAAATTCTAAATAAATCTTCTCCGTTTAGCACCCGGCGCCGCATAAATTAATGCGGCGCTGACGCAACGTGCCGCACGTGACGCAAGCCGCATGCTTCAAGTTGGAAGATTTGACAAAGTTGATACTAGACCCCACCTACATACCGTCGTAAAATTATGTTATCGGGTAATCGAGGTTCCTTGTTACAAAACTTGTTTAATCGCGAAGAATAGGGGTATAAAAAAATAACCTAAGACCTATTCTCAGACCTATCAAATACAGACAAAAAGATTTCTTAAAAATCGGTCAAGCCGTTTAGGAGGAGTTCGATAACAAACACCGTGTCACGAGATTTTTATATATTAGAAAAGATAGATTAAATTGTGATTGATTGAGATATTGATTAAAATGCTTTTGACTAAGTTTTTCGAAAATATGTAAAATAAGATTTAAAATTAAAAAAAAAAATACCACGAGCTTTACGGTGAAGGAAAATATCGTAAGGAAGCTCCACACACCTGCGAAGAAATTAAATGATGTGTGTGTGAAGTTTCGCATTGGGCCTGCGAGTGAACTATGGCCAATGGGAATGTACCTACCCATAGTACATACAAGGTTTGCTTAGTTTGGGACTAGATCAAATTGGTGTCAATTGTCCCATGATTTATTTATTTTATTTAATAATAAACTGAAAGTAACTACTTTGCTCACCCGCGACCTTACCTTACCATACCTTAGGTCGCGGGTGAGCAAAGTAATTGTTTCAGTTCATTAATATGGACCTCCGCAAAGTAACGCCTGATTCAATAAATTATTTCATAAATTTGGAAAGTGTGTTATTCACGCTTCCTGACCAAAAACCTTCGTTCAGGTCAGCCCGGCCTTACAGAGCGCACAATTACGTCCAAACTTCCGCGAATTTGGGTCGTTCGACGAAAATGGACATTCATATTGTCGTGCATATTTATGTAAATGTTCGTTGAGAAATGTTTGTGTTTAACCGTGGCTGACACAAAAGGCTGATTGTGTGTTATGGCTTATGGTAATGGCGATGCGACGTAACGCGACTCGCGAAGGGAGGAAGGAAATTAACGCATGGAAAAGTAAGTGCTTTACCATTTTTTATTGACAGTTTCTACATCAGAATAAAAACAATAAGGCTTGACTTGCGAGAGAAAATAGCCTTTGATGTTTTAAGCCGAACAACCGATACATATATGTAGAACCTTAGGGTGGCAAAGGAATTCCTTGAAAAATAAACATTGTGATTTTTACGTTATACTAAAGCTACTAATACTCAATATTTTTGCTAAGGTTTTTCAGACTTTCTCAATGTGTTTAACAAAAGGTTTCTACATATTCATTGATCGTTTTTAAAAGTGTATTGCTTCGAAGGCGTTAAACATTTATTAATTAGAAATTTGGTAAAAAAACCCTCGCAGTGATCAAACTAATCCAATCATTTGCTGAAATATTCTGCATCTAAATCAACTTTCAGAAGACAGTTTTGTAGACTATTAGACTTTTTTTGCTAATACTAGAAGCGCTCTATCAAATGCGATTATTTAGATTAAATTGCCTTATTTTTAATTGTTATTTTTCAAAAAAAAACTGCATTGTGTGGTTTCAATAATTTATTAATGAACTGAAACAGTCACTTTGCTCACCCGCGACCTTAGGGAAGGAAGGTTAAGGTCGCGGGTGAGCAAAGTAATGGTTTCAGTTCATTAATATGGACCTCCGCAAGGTAACGCCCGATTCAATAAATCAATATTTTTTTTTATTCTCCGTACTATTTTAATACTATGTTGTCAATACATAATAAACAGTTTAGAGCAATTTAGTGCATTAAGAACACGGTAAACATTGGCCGGCCTTCTGGATGACCTTATATCTTCGAATGAAATGACTCTTATAATATCGATCGAACTTCGCTTCAAGAAGTTCGTTTGTTCATACCTATTATAATAATTGCTTGGTTCTATGCTATACCATTACGTCAACTATTATCTTAGTAGTGGTTATTGGTGTATGCGGAGAGGGCTAACGATCTCCCGACCGGCGCCGGATCGCCGTTAAACGCTACCGGTTAATAGCCCCAGCCGTAAACTTTATGCGGGGTCATTTACTGAATATAAATGATCGAACAGACATTGTCCAACATTCGCCATGATGCCTAGCGATCAACTATCAAATGATTAAAGACACTAAAGTGCTCCTTGTGAAACTTAAATATACTTGAAACTATTCTAACTTCACTATCAGAAGAAGTCACTAAAACGTGTGAAACGTCTGGAGCTTGACTCTCTACAGTTTATTTTTCGATGTAAATTAGCTCATCTATTTTCATAAATAAAAATCGAATGCAGAAAATGTGTGTACGCTTGTAACTTCAGAACGGCTGCTCTTATTTGTCTAATCCTTCTTTTGTTGCGCGAGGAACTCTTGAAAGAAAGTATGCACGAAAAAAATTGTTTTTTAATTAGTAGTACACGCGTGCGAAGCCAGGGTGTCCAGCTTGTTTATAATTATCACTATCTCTTAATCAGACTATTAAATGTTAACAGCTCAAATCGATACAATTTTCATGCATTAAATTAGCGTCTAGTTCCCAATCCGCACTGGGCCCGCGTGGTAACTACGGTCCAAGCCCTCTCATTCTGAGAGGAGGCCTGTGCCCTGCATTGGGATGATGATGTTGAAATTAGCGTCAAGACCAACCAAGGTTGGTTGGTAGAAATCAAAAGTGCGGGCGGCTGAGATGCGCTGGCGCAAGATCAAGGCCGCCGCGTCGGTGTGTGTGTGTACGCACACGCGCCTCGCGGCTGATAGCGCATCTCGCGTTATCAGGCGCCGCGCCGTCTCGTCGGCCCACTTCTTAATTAATACAACGAGAGCGCTATAATATGGCATCACATAATCTACACGCATAAAAAAAGTAACGTGACCGACTGACCGACTGGTTGAGTGACTGACTACGCACAGCCTAAACCATTGCAGCTGGAGGCTTGAAGTTTAGTAGGCATTGAAGAGCACCAAAAAGGGATGTTTTGTAATTGCCTATTGCATTGCAGTGAAGTCTAAGGCTTGACGTTTATCAAAGGATAGGAAAGTTATCGTCGCCGTCGTCACTTTTTTAAAAACAACGCAGACTCAATGTTAGCGGCGTCGGTTCTTCTGAAAATGTTTAGTTTTGATCTCGAAAAATAACGTTCAATTGTGAAAAATTAACCCAGTTAAATAATTCACTTCAAATAGTTTTATGCTTTACAATTAATTGCGTATCAACTAAACAAAGTATGTCAACTGTCCAACATACGACACCGTTCGTCGAAGGGCGGTAGCCTCTAACCCTAGCTTCACGTTAATGAATGACCACACTTTGGACGTAATTACGTAAAGTGTGGCCGTAATTACGCGGACAACGCTAATGATGGAGTCGTTCGCATGGGATCAAAATTGTAATGATGTGTATACGCTGACAAATTATGTGCGAGATGAGATCGCATGGTGATTAGTGGTGACCTGACGACCCAGCGCGGCGGGATCCTACACTAGCCACACAAAAGTATTTATTGTACGCAGGCTATTAAATCATCAACTTCATCATCATTTCAGCCGTAGGACGTCCATTACTGGACATAGATCTCACACATGATATCCAATCAATACGGTTGGAAGCGGCTTACATCCACCGCGAACCTACGGCCTTTACCAAATTATCCGTTCATCTCGTTGTAAGACGTCCTATACTGCGCTTGCCGGACCGTGGGCTCCATTCGAGAACTATAAATAAAATATGTGTTGCGAAATAGTTTTAGTTAGTTGTTTAATAGTTGGCTTTTAAATAGTAAAGTTGTTGATTTTACTGGCAGGTTCATTAAGAGCGTCTTTGAATGGTTTACTCTCGAAATAAGAGGAAAAAGAGGACAAGTAACAGGAAATTGTCTGCTAGTGGTGCTTGAAAGTAACATTAGACGCAGTGACATAACAGTCACAATCGGCACTAACAAGTCACACACTAACCCAGTTGGAACTTCGCGCAGAATCACATTCTTTAAGAAGGCTATCAAAGTGTGTAGAGCAGCTCTACATTTTTCGTCAAATTCTATAGTTAGTTTAGATTAATGAGAGTTTGTAAAATTGTGAAATTATCGTTAGTATTGGTGACGGTTATGAATTCCTGAATGGATCAAAAATACTTTGAATATTTCGCTTCTCACGTTTGCTTCGTACGTAGGTGTTAAAGACGTTAAATCAGTCAGAGTGATCGCAGACCACGTACCTCATTACGTGAGGCGAGAACTAATTCAAATTAGAATCCACGACATTAAATAACTTTATCCGTTTAAGTATAAATGTGACCAACCACATAGCATAGTTATATTGTAATCAATCTGCGCTCTGCTCTGTATGCGCGGCGCATGCGGTCAATATTTGACGCCGCAGCCACAAGGCTTATTTGTGTAGTACCCGTACTAAGTACTAAAAAGAATATTTCCTCACTCTGTTCTAGAACGAACTAATCCTATCTCTTTTCTGCTCTTAGTACATTGGAGTACAAACAGCTGGACAAAAGATACCTCTGTATAACAGCGGTAAGCACACCGGCAGGCTAATTGTCTAACTCCCTCGCAATCGCCATCGCATTCATTTTGACAGGTCTTGTATGGGCTGACAATTGGTATCGGAAACAGCCAGCTGTCACAGCCGTACAAAAACTGGCATTTCAATCCGATGCCGAGTGTCAAAAAAGTTACATAAATACCCTGCGGGATTACCTTTTCTTTGCAGCTGTACAATATCTCGAGAGCGAACAATCGAACTTAATCACTCCGAAGTACTCCGAATAGCTCCGATTGACTGACCAACCAAGCGCCAATCAAATCAAACTATGTAAGTGTAAATTTATGAACGATTCCTTATGTACTAATTTAAGTGAGAGTGATCGCAGTTTCACTCTCACTCTATGCTGAGAGTGATCCGTTTATTAAACGACCACGCACAACGCTAGCGGCCACTAATAATGGCAAATATTTATCGAGATCCGCAAACAATTACAAGGAGTATCTTATACAAGCTGTATATCTGCGTTAGTAGCAAAATTGCAACACTATTATACAGTATGTGATGTACAACTTTGATACGTTCTGTTTTGGTGGGGAGCCATAATAACTCGATTTCCCCTGGGTTTTCCAACCAAACTTTTTACGTGACGTGAGTTATGACAAGTATGGCGAAGCTTGTGGGCACGTAGGTAGTGTGAGATGCTGCATCCGATGACATGTCTAAAGAAGGCTTATCTCAATTTCTAGGTTACTTAACGAGAATGTTCACACCTCGCTGCTATGTGCTCACATTGTGACTGTACATCCGCGTTGCAACACCGCCCTAATCAGATTACTCTATTGATATTGCGTTGCAACAAAATTGCTATCTGTTTGTCCGAATCTATACAATTACTGTTGCCGCCGCCCTCGCCGGCGGTTACGTAAACCGTTCGATGCAGACGAACACGTCCATCGATTGTTCTCGGAATTGTCGCCCGAATGCTGCGAGCAAGCTATACATCGTCCCAGGGCCATATCTTACCAATGCAACTATGAAATTAATTATATCACGGACAGGGATGTTTGGAAATAATTCCGATCCGCATTGGCGATCTCTAGTTTCAAATAGCGTATATAATGTGTTAAAAAATGTACCTTGTTGAGTTTCTTGCGAACTTCTCAACAAGATTTTTCCGAATCGGTGTTAAATTCTTCGTCATACATAAGTTCTTATTATAGCCGTAATTGAATAAAGAAAGGACTTGACTAATACCTATGGTTAACGCAAGCGAAGCCGGGGGTGAAACTAGTTGCCTGATAATAAATAAAAAATAAATAAAATATTAGGGGACAATCTTACACAAATCGATCTAGTCCCAAACTAAGCAAAGCTTGTACTATGGGTACTAGACGACGATAAACATACTTATATGTATAGATAAATAAATACTTAAATACATAGAAAACATCCATGACTCAGGAACAAATATTAGTGCTCATCACACAAATAAATGCCCTTACCGCGATTCGAACCCAGGACCTCTTGCTTCGTAGGCAGGGTCACTACCAACTAGGCTTAATTGGTCTGCAGTATAAACTTGTAAACGAAATCGTATTGTGCGCTTCTTTCCTTCAAACGGTACAGGATGAGGTTAAAAAGAGATGGTGGATGCAAATACAGCTTCTGTCTGCTGCACCGGGCGTGCGCTCGAGGCGCGTCGCTTTTATGTTGTTGTCTAGTTCACAACACCAAGCGACACACGAACGAATAAACCCATAGCCACAAGTATTTGAACTGGCATGGTCTATCGGGCCTTTAACGAGCGATACGGAACCCAAACGCACGGGCGGTTGTTACCGCATCTCAACGCGTGCAAATGTTTCAGCGGTAGTTTTTCCTCCGCCTGCAGCGTGAGAAAAGTTACATCGCTCTGCTGACCGACATACGAGGTATAGTGTAAGATCCCACCGCTGCAAATATTTGTCATTGGATCGAAATATAGTTTTAGTAAAAGGTCTATAAACTTGACGTGAGTGCTGTTTAGAAAATAAATGATGCCATAGAATAGAAACGCAAATAACTCGAGAAAAGGTAGTTATGGCATCTCTCAGTCTGCTGCAACTTTTGGATTTCCAGGTGTTACCCCTGCGGCTGACAACAAGGTGTTGGCTATGTTTTGCTAGTTATTCATATACATCCGTGACTTTCTATGACACTTCCTTTACATGCTATAATAAGTAAGTGCATTGTTTTAAACAAAAGTTAGAAAAATAAAAACGAAGAATAATTTTGTGGTGAGAATTTGCTAGGCTATACTGCGACGTTTGTGTATAACTCCATGTATAGTCGTATTTCGATAAAAAACAGATAGGTAAGGAATTTGACGGCGGGAGCTCCGGCTAGCTAAAGAAGCCAGGCGTCGCGTGCGGCGCGTCTCGTGCTCGCGTCGTTGGCGACCGCCGCGTCGCAACACTCGACGACCTCTGACAGCTCAAATAATCGTTGACACTGTTTTGAACTTCAAACTGAGCAAACTTTGCAAAATTAGCGTGGTTTTTTAGTACATTTCCACGAGTATCAAGTGGGATGACATCATGGGCAAGTTTTCTTCAAACAGTGAGCTGACGCACGCGTGTCGCTAAACAAAGCACAAACAAAGCTGTTACGTGCGCGCTAGAGCTATAACGCATTCCCAACATTATGCCATCAATCTCATCATCATCTCGGCCAACATGAGCCCCTCTGCTAGCCACAGGCTTGGGCTGTAGTTCCCACGCAGTGCGGATTGGCAACTTCACACACATCACCAAATTGCATCGCTGGTGTGCTGGTTTTCTCATCGTCAAGCTCATGGTTTTCAAATCAATTTTGAAAAACTCAGAGGTGCGAGCTCGGGCTTCAAGCCATCCTCTGCTGGAGAGGCCATAGGTCACTGGGCTCCCACTTCATCCCGGCAGCAAGCTCTCGCCGGCAGTGTGGAGCCGCACTCCACACGTGTGACGAGGGTTCGTGGCGCAACGCATCAGTATGCGGTGCGCGCGCCGTTGGGAAACTGTTTTTCCTAACTCATGAAGGCCCGCGCTGTCGCAAGCAGGGCAGCGCCTGCGCGGGTCGCGGCCCTAGGGGTCACTCGCCGATAAACGCTGATTCCACACTTAAAACTACTCTGCTGTTGCGTGGAGTAAACATGTTTGGAAACCCGGAAAGATTGAGCTAGGTATGTCTTCGGATGCGGCACCTCGCAGTTCGTACACAGAACCATTGTTTGTCAAGTCACGTAAATAAAGGAAGGCCCTACCTACTCTAACTATTTACCTACGCACCGATAGGATCTGCCATTGTAATATTAAGAATCGAATGAACTCAAGACAATAGTTCGTGTAATTGATCGGTACGCACGATCACAATTAACATAAATAGTAAAGAGGACAGTTCGGCGGACACTAGTCAGAAGGAGGGCGCTTGCGCAGCCGCTTGTGTAACGGAAGCAGGTCGCATTGTTTGATGAACTTAGAGTCCTGCTTTCTACAGGCGAAGGTGCCAGGGCGGCGCGGGCGCAGCCAGAGAGCCGCGCCGGCGCAGCGCACGTGGCGGGTTACCTAACACCGCGGCGCGGACTAGCTTTCTAATTCATTGAATGTCACACGATTTTGGTCAGAAATAATTAAGTTTTCCGGTCGCGAGCCGATTACTAGTAATGGGCCGTGTCGCGCTGAGGTCGGGGGGCGGCCGTGACCCGCGACCCGCGCCGCGAGGTCGCACGGGTCGCAGGGGGTCGCGCGGCTCGCGGCGGGGGTCGCGGGACCTCCCGGTTTTGCAATGTTTTTGTCCACAAGTTACGCGGCTCCACGTGCGAGAAAAGGGGGGGGGGTTATATCACTCACGAACTGTCACACTCTAAAATTAGCACACTTGCAATAACTGTCGGTAAAAGGTAAAATAGCTGGGCGCCAATGTCCGGCCCGTTAATGGCCCGGTAAAGCTGAAAAGGTTATGGTTACAAAATCTGTGACCTTGAACGATTTAACACAAATACGATAATAACATAACTAAATATTATACAAGCAGTCTGTATCACCTTCGATAGCACTGATTCCGTCGTCTTAAGTTACAACAAACCGCGAACTTTATGGTAAACAAACACTTGTACATGCGAGTAATCCGCCAAGGGTGGTCCGGCGGGAGTCGAACCCGGCGGCGGTCGCCGGGGGTGGTTCCGGGCGGGCCAATGCTATCGAAAGTGATTTCGCCGCGAGTGTCGAAACTGGCTCGGCCGAGGTTGCGCGCTGAGGCAACACAATTGCATTCCACTTGATATCGCTTAATTACGAAGAGCTTCACTTTCGACGCTCGGCGGCGCTTGCGCAACGGTGTGTGTGTGTGTGTACGTTACCGGCGCTGTCTCGCGGTCGCGGGCGGTCGGGGCGGGCGCGCGGCGGCGAGTGAGCGCGGCCGGCGCACGCGCCGCGACTAGCACCAGACACCCCTCCCCTCTCGTCCCGCGCCGCAGCCCCGCGCCTTCAGCGCTGAAGCCTGCCTGCTCGGAGTTCAGCCTCCGGCCGGCAGTTTCATGTTGGAAGCTTTAACTTTTGCACAAAAGGGAGGCTGACTAACTAACTCGCTTCCTTTTGGCACACTATCAGTATTATCACGCACGCACGCTTATCACGATCACAACGTTACCGACGAGCAGTATCGCAAAATTTCTGAAGTGAATTTCTGGATATTTTGAAATTTCCGGATATTTTAATATTTATAGTCTATTCCGTGTCATTTGGGCTAAGGGAGGTTGCAAGCGATACCTAAATATATGCAGTTAGTTATCATCAAATATGTGTTCTTAGCTTATGTTTTATGAAATACCCTTTGGTTTCGAATGATTTTAGTTTTTTCTTTAAATAAAAAAGTACTTGCGTCCTCTGTCACTTTGTTTGGTTTGTGCAGAATTTCATCATATCATGAAAAAAACATTAACAAGTAAATGATATCTGATGTTTTCAAAATTTATACACTGATTTCATTTCGGACGGCAGAACTAGACCAATGTTTTGTGTAGAATATAAAATTTCAGCTTGGCTACATTACAGGCATGTAGGTAGGTATGTGCAAATTCGCTTTTTTGGTCTGATTTGCAACTTATTGAGTAGGTAACCTTAAGCTCTGGACGGAACATGAAAAAATTAAAAAGAAATTATTTATTAATTTAATTACCAATAAAAAATTACAGCATTACAGTAAAAAACGAATGCGCTGTTAAATTAAACAGCACATTGTACATGTAAACATAAATAACATTACAAGGGATTTTTGAAAGTCGTCTTCGTCGCTCCCCTAAAACGACGGAACACCACACCCTCCGGCCAGAAGTCGGGTTATATTTTTAACGTTTCTACCTCTAAATCCTTGTAGGAACATAACGTCTAGACAAAAGGCCACGAAACCCTACAGCGGGGTCGAAAACCATGATTGATTTATTTGAAAGATATAATTCAATGTCATCTCTACCTCGAGCGAATTGGCTGACAATTAGTCACAACCGCAAAGTGGATTGGAGTGCCGATATGAAGGCGTGGTCAAGGTATATCTTAGCATCTGTGCGAGAGGCTCGATGCCTCTTACACAGACCAGAGAGATGAGCGGAGTTCAAAAAATTAGACATTTAACATCGAAAGATTAAAATAGTTCCAAAAATGTCCACGCAATTAACCATAAAATACAAGCCGTGGTGGCCTAGTGGCTCTCAAGCAGAGGGTCGTGGGTGCGAGCCCGGCCGCGCACCTCTGAGTTTTTCAGAATTTAAGTGCGAAATTGCATTTGTAATTTACCATGAGTGAGTGAAGGAAAACATCGCGAGGAAACCTGTATATACCTGAGAAGAAATTCAATGGTGTATGTGAAGTTCCCATCCGCACTGGGCCCGCGTGGGAACTACGGCCCAAGCCCTCTCATTCTGAGAGGAAGCCTGTGCCCTACAGTGGGACGTATATTGGCCGGGATGATGATTATGATGAACCATACAATTGTACTCGTATTGGTATGTAATTTCACAACTTAACTATTTCCAGACGTTTGAATGTAGTCGATCTAATTCAATAATGTTACCGATGGTAGAATGGATTGGTCGACGTCAATCAATAGTTTCTACTACACCAATCGATTGACGTCGCACAGTAACATCGATTGGCTGTCGATCAATTGTTTATCGAACTGTATCCGCCCGTCGATCAGCCAAACCTACCACAGCAATCAATCAATCGATGCCGATGCGATGATTGGTGTGGTAACATCTTAAGTTAGAGTCACTTTATTTGCGGTGACTACTGGGACTAGCAAAAACGCATTCGTCAAAAAAGCATTATCGACCTTTTGACATCACAATCCAAGAAAAATTTATTTAAAAAACATAAAAAATTGGAAAGTTAAGTACAAAAATAAAATGAAGCACACACGTCTTAAAGTTAAATCGTAATGTTTCAGCAGGTAGTTGGACTTTTTGGACTGAACACTCCTGTTAATATTTTTCAGGAAATCTTGGTTGTGGTTGAAAAATTTCATACACAGACGGCGGTGTTCAAAGTGTAGCGACTGTACCGTAGCACAAGGGATCCAAAAACGTGACTATGAATCAAAAATGACTTGCTTATTTATTTTATTTTTTGTTTTGTTGTTAATTTATTGTAATGTTTTCATTACAAAAATAAATAAATATAAACGGCATAAAAATCAATTTTGTTGTATGGGAGCCCCCCTTACATATTTGATTTATTTTATTTTAATAATTTATTTTTGAACTGAATAATAACTAAATATTCTTTGATTATTTTTTATGCGTCTACCGTTGCCGTTACCAATATCGATCAAAAACGAGCAAAAAAATCACATTTTCTCAAACATGCTTTGAAATGTATGCGTTAATGTCACGAAATGAAGCCATGAAGTTTGTTGTTTATGGCTCCCTACATTACTTCTTGGCCTAGGCCATAAAAGTAAGTATGAAAAACCATTATTGTCCGCTGCTGTAACTTTTTAAATTTGCTTACTAACATTAAACTGACAAAGGAAAAATTACATACAGCCAACTTACGACATTAAAAAAATCTATCTTCTTTTATTTCTATAAAACCGCCTAAACTACTGGTGATGGATGGATGGATATATGGATGTATGGATGGATGGATGGATGTATGGATATATGGATATATGGATGGATGTATGGATGTATGGATGTACGGATGGATGTATGGATGGATGTATGGATGGATGGATGGATGGATGTATGGATGGATGGATGTATGGATGTATGGATGGATGTATGGATGGATGTATAGATGTATGGATGGATGTATGGATGGATGGATGGATGGATGGATGGATGGATGTATGGATGGATGGATGTATGGATGGATGGATGGATGGATGGATGGATGGATGGATGGATGGATGGATGGATGGATGGATGGATGGATGGATGGATGGATGTATGGATGGATGGATGTATGGATGGATGTATGGATGGATGTATGGATGGATGTATGGATGGATGTATGGATGGATGTATGGATGGATGGATGGATGTATGGATGGATGTATAGATGGATGTATGGATGGATGGATGTATGGATGTATGGATAGATGGATGGATGGATGGATGGATGTATGGATGGATGTATGGATGGATGTATGGATGGATGTATGGGTGGATGTATGGATGGATGTATGGATGGATGTATGGATGGATGTATGGGTGGATGTATGGATGGATGTATGGATGGATGTATGGATGGATGTATGGATGGATGGATGGATGGATAGATGGATGGATGGATGGATGGATGGATGGATGGATGTATGGATGGATGGATGTATGGATGAATGTATGGATGGATGTATGGATGGATGTATGGATGGATGGATTGGATGGATGGACGGATGGATGGATGGTTGGATGGATGGATGATGATGATGATGATGATGATGATGATGCATGTTTGAGAAAAGCTCTATACAATCCTCGGCCGGAAGAGGGATTGCTGGACTCGTTTTATCCGGCCTCGTCTACGACTCGGCCGTATACCCCAAATCTCGTCCATCAATCCCTTTCTTCACGGCCTCTGCAGTAATGTACTATTTTTTTTACGTAGTTTGTTGTATAGGAATGGGAGCCTCCTTAAATATTTATTTTATTCTGTTTTTAGTATTTATTGTTATAGCGGCAATCACATCATCAAATACATCATCTGTGAAAATTTCAACTGTCTAGCTACCACGGTTCGTGAGATACAGCCTGGTGACAGACGGACAGACAGACAGATAGACAGACGGACGGACAGCGGAGCCCTTTGGGTACGGAACCCTAAAAAGAGAAGAGAGTAACGGCGTGCGATCAGCTGTTCAGTATTGCGTGTGACAACGTCAATGTTGTGATGTCACAACGCGCCCGCCGCGAGGTGCGCTTGCGCCACGTCCGGCCGCCGGTTCCGGCGCCGCGCCTGCGCACACACCCGACCCGATATTTACGCTCACGCGGAACGATAACAGTGCACTTGTAGGGGTATTGGGCCCCCCGCGCTCTCACTGACCGTACGAAACGCAGCAAGAGTACTGCTGTTTCACGCCGGTGTTCTGTGAGAGGGTGGTACTGCCCCGGACGAGCCGGCCTATTCGTGATGCAGCGGCTAGCTACAACATGGCTCTACCACTACTAGTTGTTACTAGTTGTTAGGGCGAGACCAAATGAACGTAATTTTTGAGTTTTGAGTCTCGTATTTTAGGTCGTGTAATAGGCTAGACGACTAAAAAAAACTGTTTAGTCCGTCAGTTAGATTATTAAAAAATATTGTACACGTATTTTTTCTTTTGTTTGACAAACAAAAAATGAGGAGGATACAGTGCTTAGAAGTTTCGAGTGACGTCACTATATGGTACAATTTTTACCTAAGGGTGACGTCACAAGCCCCCACTCCGGAAGTTTGATGATCTATATCTTTGTCGTTTTTTAATAATTTGATAAACCAAAAAATACGTGTCCCATATTTTCCCATAATCTAACTGACGGACTAATTAGAATGACAAATTTTTAACCCAGTCGTCATCCCTATTTTGATTTCATACAAAAATACAAAACAGCCTAATACAGCCTATACAGGGTGGAATTTTGTAACATAATGCCACCTCCAGGGAAAGTACTCTAAATACTGACAATAGGAAAATTAACTCAAAGGAAACATTCCTTTATTTTTGAAAATAATGGAAACTGCATTTATAGGTTTTCGAAACTTCGTTTGCCGCACCCGGGAATCGAACCGGCTAAAATGTGAAAAAAAAGCACCCTGTATTTTTATTTCATTGATAGAGTCAATCACAAGGATCAAACCTCTCTGTCAAACTTGATAAATTAAATGAAGGAAAAGCCATGTAATTTGGACTTGTGTATCCAACAAAATGGAGCCCAATTAAAAAACAAGTTGTGATTACATGGTTTTCCTTTCTTTTATTTACTTAGTTTGTTAAAGAGATTTGACCCTTATGATTGACTCTATCGATCAATGATAATAAAATATAGGGTGCTATTTTATTCACTTTTTAGCCGGTTTGATTCCCGGGTGAGGCAAGACAATTTTCAAAAATCTTTGAATGCAGTTTTCATTCTTTTCAAAAATAAAGGAATTTTTCCTTTGAGTAAATTTTCCTATTTTCAATATTTAGAGGACTTTCCCTGGAGGTGGCATTACAAAATTCCACCCTGTATACGTCCCATTGCAGGGCATAGGCCTCCTCTTCGAATGAAAGGGCTTGGGCTTTAGTTCCCACGCAGGCCCAGTGCAGATCGGGAACTTCACACACACCACTGAATTTCTTCTCAGGTGCATGCAGGTTTGCTCATGATGTTGTCCTTCACCGCAAAGCTCATGGTAAATTTTAAATGTAATTTCGCACATAAATTCCGAAAACCTCAGAGGCGCAAGCCCGGACTCGAACCCATGACCCCCTCTGCTTGAGAGGTAATAAGTCAAAGTGGCCAAACCACCAGGCCACCAAGGCTGAAGCCTTGAACCCTGAAGGGTTTTATAAACGCCTAAAGAAGAGTTATTCTATCTAAAATTTTAGCCATGATTAACACGGCTAATTTATTACTTCATCCGATGCAGCACGTCTTAAGTTACAGAACGGTATAAATAACCCAAACGTAGTTAATTTTCCTAGCCTCTGTTCTGGTAGATTTTCCTCGCACATTGCTCCGCTTCCCCGTTCTGTGGATCGTAGCTAGGGTTGCCAACCTAGTGCATAGATTTGCGGTACGTTTGCGATCAAATTGCGGGACTTGTCTGTAAAATGCGGAACCCCTTCACCCGGCCTAACGTGGCCATCAACGTATTGAAAGGTTTATTGAATCAGGCGTTACTTTGCGGAGGTCCATATTAATGAACAGAAACAATTACTTTGCTCACCCACGACCTTAAAGTTTAAGGTCGCGTGTGAGCAAAGTAAATGTTTCACTTCATTAAAAATCTAGTTCAATATAAGTAGATAGTGCCAAGCGAGTGAGCGCACGGTGCTCGTTAATCGCGGTATATTCAAATTAACGTTAATTTCGGAACATATAATCTAGTCTAGCCTGAAAACGGGACAATCGGCGTCCCGCGTGGACTTTTTGCGGGACGCATACTCTTGATCCCCAGAAACGGACGTTCCGCGTTCAGCGGGATGGCTGGCAACCCTAATCGTAGCCTTAAACTCATCACCCCGCATAATGAGATGTGCGCGCGCCGAGTCGCGAACCTGCCCTGTCATTGTCACGTCAGTCAGCGTGACAGGTGCTCGTGACAGGCGCACCCCGTAGCCTCCTTCGGTTCAGGTGTAAAGCTTAGATTATTTATACACTAGATAGAGTGTCATTAGCAAACACTGGCATACAAAACGTCCAAAAACCCATTTGATGGCTTCATATTAATATCACGTTACGTCATTCAGACTGAAGGGGGACAACTGACATATAAGCCAACTGTTCGCTTATATTTTTTGGGACGTTTTCATGCCGCCTATGCTCTATCTAGTGTTAAGGTGATTGAAATGAAATGAAATGATTTTATTTGCGGAATATGGGTTACATAGATAGGGTGTATTAACAATTCTTCAATTAATTGTTTTTTTAGGTGTTGAAACCTTTACTCGGTCGGGATGGAGCCATTTTAAAGCACATAGGACCAGTGCAGTGCATCCCCAGAACCAATGAACAATGAATCGAAATACTATAGTATATTTGACGACCGGAGCTTAGTGGTTAGACAACCTGACTGCGAAGCTTAAGGTCTCGGGTTCGATTCCCGGCCGAGGCAGATATTTGTATGAATAACATGCATGTTTGTACTCGAGTCTTGGATGTTTAATATGTATTTAAGTTTGTATTTATCTATATGGGTATGTTTATCCGTTGTCTAGTACGCACAGTACAAGCTTTGCTTACTTTCGTACTAGGTCAATTGGTGACAATCGTAGGGTCAACGTCATAAATAAGTGATCATTTGTACCTTGTCACTTTAACGTCATGTTTGAAAAGTCATACGAAATTATGTAACGACAGAAACCGACAAGGTACATAAGTGATCACTTATTTATGATGTTGACTGTACCATGATTTATTTATTTTCTTCCAGAACCGATCCTCTCAGCTAGGATTACATTTTTATTCCGCTTATTATAAAGCAGTATTGGGAGTACTAAAGCGCAAGAACTAAAGTCACGGACATAGCTCGAAGTATCGCTAGACTTAAGTGGCAGTGGCAGGGCACATCGCCCGTAGAACTGACGGCCGATGGGGCTGAAAGGTTCTCGAGTGGCGTCCGCGGACCGGAAGACGCAGTGTAGGTAGGCCTCTAACAAGATGGAGCGACGACCTGGTTAAGGTGGCGGGAGCGCATTGGAAGCGGATGGCGCAGGGCCGATCTGTTTGGCGAGCCTTGAGGGAGGCTTATGTTCAGCAGTGGACGTCTTTCGGCTGAAATGATGATGATGACTGGGAGTACATTGGACAAATTGATCAGGGACAAATTGAGTCTCATTGTCACCGCCCGGAGGTTTACAAGTTTACTTTAGTAAAAGGAGCGCCGCGAGCGTCGGGACCGGTTCTGCGCGGGCGCTGACGCGTTGCACCACTTATCGATATTTCAGGTCACTTTACATGAATACATAATATTACCATCTATACTAATATTATAAAGAGGAAAGATTTGATTGTTTGTTTGTTTGCATTGAATAGGCTCCAAAACTACTGGACCGATTTCAAAAATTCTTTTGTCGTTAGAAAGCTACATTATCACTGAGTGACATAGGCTACTTTTTATTGCGGGAAAATACCTTTTCCTACGGGAAAATTAATTTATCGCGGGCGAAGCTGCGGACGGAAGGCTAGTTTGATATAAACATGACATTGTAGAAGAAAAAAGTAGAGCAAAAAAATTTCCTCATTTTTAAGGATCATCATCATACCCAGCCTATACATATACGTCCCAGTCTAGAGCACAGGCCTCCTTCCAGAATGAGAGGGCTTGGGCCATAGTTTCCATGCGGGCTCAGTGCGGATTGGGAACCTCACACACACCTTTGGTTTATGCGCGATGTTTTCCTTCACAGTAAAGCTTTTGGTAACTTTTAAAATTCCGAAATACTCAGAGGTGCGAGCGCGGGCTCGAACCCATGACACAAAACAGATAGGTACAGAAGTCAATCAAGTGTATGTACTTCACTTTTCATACCTAACCTACGCTCGGCGGTCGCTCTAGGGTTGTCAATTATGGCATATGCACATAAAACTATCGTGGTAGTGGCACTCGTTGGTATCTAGTTGTTTGATTTATTGTTGATAATTAAACGGGAAGAATGGAAATATAAAATAAAAATAAGTAAAATATTTTAATTTTAATGTCATGGTCACATATATTACAAATTTGTCACGGAAAACCGTTTAGGGTCGAATTCAAACAACCGTCCACTGAACAGTTATAATAACTTTTTTTGTTGCTCCATTATTGCACTCAAAAAGTTCACAGATGCGCGTCTCAAGCGGATGGCAATCGCGCTTGAACTGGTCCCAACTGTTCCGAGATATCGTGTCTGTGAGCAGTGTCTATGTGTGCGTTGCTCGAGCGCACTTTGTATGTAGATTGATTTCTGTACCTATCTGTTCTGTGCCCATGACCTTTTGCTTGAGAGGCCGTGGGTCAAATCACTGGGCTACCACAACTTTTTTGTCCGCATGTTTTAAAGTTGCTTTTCAAATACATATTCCAATAAACTGAGGCAGGACTACTTCAGTTTAATAGCTCCGCAACAGTATCAGCAACGCAGCTTTTCTTTTGGTAGGTTTTTTTCTTTTCTTTGCTTACCATTTAGCTCATCACAGCTCTGATGCATTCTAATTCGGACTTTATGCAACCCGATACGAACTTGCTTTTGGGAAGTGATGTTTTCAATTTCTTCCAGATAAATAATGTCTGTGGATATTCTAGTAAAAACATTATATATTTTGTCCATGATTTCAATAAATAATTAATTACGAATAGCTAATTGAGCTTGCTATCAGTCTGCGAAAAACTTGTTTATCACTATCACGCGAGAACTATGCTATTTTTCGAGACAAAAACTATCCTATGTCCATTCCATCCCAAGGTCTCAAACCATCTCCATACCGAATTCCATCTAAGTTGGTCCAGTTTAAAGGAGAAAAGGTAACAGACAAAGTTACATACGCACTTAAGTATCTATATCATTAATAAGGATAAGGAAGTAATGATGAATACTTTCACTTAACTATCGCTGTGATACTTTTAAAGAGCACTTGGCGCTCGATATAGGTCGTCGCGGCCAGCCGTGCTAGCCGTGCGGCGGGTCGCTGACCGCACGCACACACGCGCGCGCGTTGCGTCAGCGTTACGTGGCACGCACACGCGCGCAGAACTCGGACACGGCGCGGCGCGACGCGTGCGCACCTCAACAAGATCTTTATTAGCGCGATGTGAAAGGATACGGAGTGCGGACGCGGATCGACCGCGCCGCGGGAATTTACAGTTTCAAAACAATACACCTGAGATAATCATCATTAGACATCGGATTATAATGCACTATCAAAATGTCTAAATATGCACAGTCAAAAAACCTATTATTATTGGAATTTACGTTTATTTTCACATTATATTCTTGTGACAATAAACAATAACATATTTTTCCAGGTTTTCTGTAGCAAATTTGTGACTTAAAATTAATTGTATATGCTGAAAATGACATTTCGACGTCAACTACATATTTGAAATAATCATGTATGTAAAAAAAAACGTATTTGATTTTCCCACTAACATCGATAAGCCAAAGGCTACTAGAAACACAGGGAAGCTTAAAGTTTCATCTTACAGACTGGCTAAAACCAAAAAGTCATTTCTGGGAAGTTGCGTACCGCAATAACCGACCAAACGGATACAACATTCAAATCCATTCATTGTGAAGGAAACATTACTAAGTATCTAAGGCGTATTATAAAATTAATGACTGTGTGGCTAACCACAGATAAATAATGTCTGTGGATATTCTAGTAAAATCATTATATATTTTGTCCATGATTGACGAACTAATGGCTTGATGAACTTGAAATTTTCTATATACAGGGACTACAGGGTGTTCCACAACTCAAATACAACCTGGTGCTGGGCAAGAGGCCAAGGTGTAATAGTTCTGGAAAAAAATTAGAAAAAAGCCCATGTTACTTAGATAAGCTATAATAGAATTTATTTAAAAAATATCAAAAAAAATATATATATCTTTAAAAATATCTTATACCGTAAAACGGGGTTACTTTAAAATGCAGGGGCTAACTTTGGAAAACAGTTTTCACGCCGTGTCCTTATTTTTTTGGACCATCTGTGGCAGTGAAATAACTACCTTGATAAATTACCTATATTTTTACGTCATTTTGCTCAATGGAGCTATAAATATTTGCGTTTTTATAACCATTTTAAATCTATCAAAATAGCCCCAAAATTTCCTAAAGTAACCCCAGTTTAACCGGTACTAAAGGTGATATTTCATATTAATTTATTCATTCAGATTCATGTTCATTAGGTACATTATTATGCGATGTTTTGTAAGATAATGATGATGTGATAATGTTATGTGACTCTATATTCGCTGAAATAAGCGACGTGGTTTATTTTTTATTTTTTTCAGAACTGGTAACTCGACTTCTTGTCCGGTACCGATATTGTTAAGTTTTGGGACACTTGTATGATAGTTTGAATGACAGTGCGATTACCGCCAAAAAATTGTATTTAAAAAAACTTATCAATGATCTGTCTACGTTTATTGGGAAATAAGGAAACATCTCTCACTCTGAGCTTTTCGGAATTTATGTGCGAAATTAATTAATTAATTATATGTACTTCAAATTTACCATGAGCTTTACGGTGAAGGGAAACATCGTGAGGAAACCTGCACACATCTGAGAAAAATTCAATGGTGTGTATGAAGTTTCCAATCCGCACTGCGCCCGCGTGGGAACTACGGCCCAAGCCTTCTCATTCTGAGAGGAGGCCTGTGCCCTGCAGTGGGACGTATATAGGTTCATATTCATTCATTTCATTCATTCAGATTAATGTGCATTACATTATTATGTGATGTTTTGCAAGATGTGATGGTATGATAATATACGTATGTTATGTGATTCTATTATCGCTGAACTGGATTTTTTTCTTATTTTATCCAGAACTGGTACCAGGTTATCGTTAAGTTTTGGGACACTTGTATAATAGTTTGTATGACAAAGCGATTACCGCCAAAAACAATATAAAAAATATTTTTTTCAAATACCTTGGGCTAAATTCAGCAACGGCTTAACACGGTTTGCGAGTGGTAATTCAATCGTTCCCGAGAGGATAGGGATGAACTGCTGCACTATTCAGGAACGCCAAAAATCACTGGTTTGCGAGAGGTTTGGGCTGAGATTGGGATGAGCCTTATTTATTTATTTATTCATTTATTTATTTACAAAGAAAATTAACAGGTAAATAAGGCTCATCCCAAGCTCAGGCCATCCCTATCCTCTCGCAAACGATTGAATTACCAAACGCAAACCGTGTTGGGTCGTTCTTGAATTGAGCCCCTGATCAGTGATCTGTCTACGCTGCCCTGCAGACTCTAAAACGCAGTAAGTGGGTATTTACGCTTGTTGAATATTGAACTATAACAAGCAAAGCGTAAGGAACATAATGGTCTAATCGCTTTTTTGCACTTACTGCGTTTTAGGATCTGCAGAGCAGTACGTTTATTGCGAAATAAGGAAACATTATTCGTTTAACGTGACTCAAGGTAGGCGACGCGTGAATGTGTCCGTATATTCGTGTGGTTGGAACAGGATTGCCCGCGTCCGCGTCTCATGCTGAGCTTGCCGCTAGCTTCGACATTTCGGTCGTTTTGCAACCTAGAGGTAAATAAATGAAAACGCGTGGTTTTACAGTCAGCAACAAAAATATGAATACACTTAAAGTACCAAAAATATTTACCTATACACGTCTTTATTTCCTGGTAATAGAGTCGTGGATGCATATTTTTGGTACTTTGGGTGTAGGTATTCATATTTTTGTTGCTGACTGTACGTCGATTATTGCCGTTCTTAGTATTTAAATGAAAGTACAATTCACTCCATATAATGGAGGCTAATTTGACAGACTCAAATTCACGCAGAGCGAATTGTACCTATAATAAACGACGGATGCGCATTGAAAAACTGTTAGTGAAGTGAAATTGAAATGTTTGTTCGTCTTTTTTATGTTTAAGTAAAACGAACAAAATTGTAAACTAAGCGTAGGAGAAACTCGGGCTTCTTTGAACATATTATATTATGTTCAAAAAGTCCGACCTTGGTCTAATTATTATACATAATGTAAACGTCCTTGTGCTCGACACTGACCCAATACATGGCACCTTCAATCTTGTGCCATAGTAAGAGAGGTGGGTGTCATCTACTGGGCGTTGAGGTGTCGGGCATTGGTACGTTTACCTTAGTAATCCATACTCATATTACAATTGCGAAAGTGTGCCTGTCTGTCTGTTACCTCTTCACGCTTAAACCGCTGCACCGATTTAGATGAAATTTGGCATAGAGATAATTTGAGTCCTGGGATATGACATAGGATAGTTTTTATCCCAGAAATCATTGATTATGGGCGTTAAAATGGAAGTGGAAGTAGGCTTGCACTGGGACGTTTACAGTCAAGATAATTAATTCCCCACCCATTTCGTAAAAATGTCGTTTAACATTCGCAATGCATTAAAAAAAAAAAAAAAATTTAAAATTTAAAACTGTTTATTTCAGAAAAAAAAAATACACTTTATACAATTACATATATTAACTTTAATCCTTAAATTGTAGGATTGTTGCAGTTAATAATAATAATATTAGTTACCTACTTAGTTACTTACTTAGTTACTTACAGTTTGGCAAATCATCACTACCTTTTACCCATTAATATCATAAACCTTTTTGTTAAGGAGGTTGGTCTAAGTGACGTACAAGGATACCCTTAATCTTGTTGGCTTTGTTATTCACAATTTCTTTAATAGTTTCTAGTGGAAATTTATTTAGTATGCAAGGCAGAATGGACGTCCATACTCTCCGGCCATATACATTATTAGATCTCGGCGTTATATAGTTTGGCAAGTTAGACAGATTTCGTAAGTTCCCTGGTCTACTCTTCCTTTTCAACTGGCTTATTTTCTCACAGTACTGTGTTATAATAGCTAAATCGACCTTTTCAAATATATTCATTACTTTACAGTATCTAAATAGACTCTTATAATTGTCTCTGTATTTATATTTAACTTTGAGGGGAACTATGGTTTTCAACAATCGTATTTGTAAGTTATAAATATTATTCAAATATGTTTTAAAAGTTCTTCCATAACAGGCCAATCCATAACTCACCACAGAGTCTGCCAGCGACATATAAAGAAGCCTTAATGTTTTATAGGGAACCTTATTCTTAAGTATAGTTAACTTCGACAAAATGGATCTTAGCTTGTTGCATACATAGTCCACATGAGGACCCCAGTTAAATTTATTATCTATTTTTAAACCAAGATAAGTATGCTCACTCACAACATCAAGATGCATACATTTGCAAGAAGCACTGCCCAAGTGCATGCAGTCATTAAGGTCGATATTTCAAATGCAACACGTCCAAGCGACATCGTAGCTAGCTCTTATGGTGACAGTTTGCTGTACGATATTCAAACTTAGGTGGGTTGGGAATTAAATTCCTTGACTGTATGTACAGGCTGGGATGATGATGATGAATATGATTTTAAAAGGCAACACCCTGCAAGTGTGGCATATTGGCTGTGTCTAGTTTTGTACATCAGTTTAAGGGTCGATTCATATCTACAGACACCGAGCGTGTCGGAGACGAGCCGTGACAGACAAAATAATATTCTTCTATACAGTTTCTATGGGCGATGGAGAGGGCTATGCTTGGAGTTTCTCTGCGGGATCGCATCAGAAATGATGAAATCCGCGCAAGAACTAAAGTCACGGACATAGCTCGAAGAATCGCTAGACTTAAGTGGCAGTGGGCAGGGCACATCGCCCATAGAACTGACGGCCGATGGGGCCGAAAGGTTCTCGAGTGGCGTCCGCGGACCGGAAGACGCAGTGTAGGTAGGCCTCCAACAAGATGGAGCGACGACCTGGTGAAGGTAGCGGGAACGCATTGGATGCGGATGGCGCAGGGTTGATCTGTTTGGCGAGCCTTTTTTCTATGTTCAGCAGTGGGCGTCTTTCGGCTGAGATGAGGATACAGTTTCTATCGACGAATTCATATCTATCGTAACACTGCGCAGACGCGGGCCGTACCCGGCCAGTATTCATCGTCATTTTTCATTCATCCCAGCCTCACAGAAGGCCACAGGCGTACACAATGAGAGGGCTCGGGCCGTAGTTCCCACGCGGGCCCAGTGCGGATTGGGAACTTAACACACATCATTGAATTTCTTCGCAGGTGTATGCAGGTTTTCTCACGATGTTTTCCTTCACCGTAAAGCTCATGATAAATTACAACTGTAATTTCGCCCGGCCAAGTAAGCGTAAAGAATATCGATACCGGAAATCTCAAATGGCGTAAAGGACAAAAATGCGAAAATGAATCTTAAATGCCATTCGATAGGGAAAAAAAAGCTGTATACGATGGCATTTAAGACTCATTTCCGCATTTTTGTCCTTTACGCCATTTGAGATTTCCGGTATCGATATTTGTCGGTGTCTGATACGGCACGTGCAATGACACGCTCGGTGTACTCAAAAATAAGCTTAGTTTCCGGGTCAAAAGAAAAATTAAGTAACTCTTGACCGGCAGAAGAATAATTTTAAACATGAAACCGGTGACCGGGTTTAGTCAGGTCTCGAGTGTGTCAACTGCCCATAAAAATTGTGAAACGTGGAATTCGTTGAATGATTAATTTGCGTTAGGAGGCGTCAATTAGCACCTCGGGGATCAATCACGCTCGCTAGCGCATGCGGCGCGGCGCAACCATCCGTACATTATTTTTTTCAAAAAATCTTATTTTAATTTCAGTTACCTCCGCATGCCGCTGCACTCCGGGTTTATGACCAGTCGGAACTGGGTGTACTTTTGTTAAAAGCAACATTAATGTTAAATTAATTTAAAATTTAAAGTTCAATTACATACGGTGTGGAAAAATTATGTGACATTTATTAATTTCGACTAAAACTACATTGCAAGACATTACTACTTAAAGATGTTTAAATAAAAATCAATAATTGCAGAAAATGTGTGTCACTCTAGAACGGATGCACGCATTTGTAAGTATCATAGTAAGATTTGAATGAAAGATAATGTTTGAAAAAACTAAATAAATTAAGTACCTAAGTACCTACACCCACGCGAAGCAGGGCGAATAACTAGTTCGAAATAAAATATATTTTTTTTGTATGCAAGAGCTGTCCTACAACTCAATAACGATATACTGGTACCGGGCGACAGGACAAGGGTTCAGTTCTGGAAAAATAGAAAATAAACTACATGCCACTTAGTTAAGCGATGATAGTCACAAACATAACAGATCTCTTTTAGTATTAGATATTTTCTAAAAAATGTCTATCATCACTTAGTTAAGTCACATGGTTATTTTTTTTTTCCAGAACTGGTGTAACTTGACCTCTCGCCTGGTACCGGGTTGTTGTTGAGTTATGGGACATCCTGTATTATTCTCAGTCAGACATTGATGATATTTGAGAATATTCGAGATCATTTAAAGCATATATAGGTACTTTAAACTTGAAACTACCATGAGACTCACTCATAGCGAAAGTATACGGATTACTCACGTCTTAAAACGAGATAACTCGACATGTTTCGGGGTAATCCGTAGCCCTTTTCAGAGCCATCTATAGGTAATTAACTCATTGGAATACCGTCAATCGACAAAATGTAAACAAAGTACACTCTGAGTGGCGGCAATTTCATACAGGTTACTTTGCATACGCTTTGCATTGTGAATGAAGCTTTTGACAGTTGCGTGCGTGAACAATGGGGCGGCGGGTCGGGGTCTGCGACCCCCGGGGGCGATACCTGACGAAAGCGCTGTTGCAACCCCCGCTTGAACCCTATGGCCAATGTCCCAACACATCGATTTCCCTAATCATGCATAATAACATTTTTATTTCGTCATTTGTTAATAATTATTAACCTAACTCGTCCACAAACTGGGATCATTATAGAAATACTAGGGTTACTTATCATATTCTCGAAAAGCTCATTTCGAAATATTAAAATTCCGAAAACGAAACTCCTTTTTTTCATTTTCCAAATTATTGTTTGTCCGAAATTTTATTTAAGTACCATATTTTCTTTTGCCAAATGTTTTAAAATCCATTTTTTTTACAATTATGTGTGGAGCGTAATATTAATTTTGTTGTTTAATGTTGCCCAAATATTTTATCGAGTTTGCTATGTGGGTAGGGGGTTTTGTAGGTGGTTATAAAAAATAACTAATCTTTTATTGAAGTAGGTACATTATTTTGCCACGAGTGTTGTCTGAATGATACAAAACGATTAATATTATATTGAGCTGTGACAGACTTTCTCGTGTTAATCGGTGATCGATAATTAGCGCGGCCTCCGCGCGGCGCCTTGGCTTAGTTTCTGCGCTTCTGAAAACTAGATCCAGAGCGCTTGCGCAAGCGCCGCCGCCCGCCGCCGCCGCCCCTCCGGCAGGACACGTCCACTGACACCTTTTTTACAAGCTTTTATTTATGTTCACAGTCCCACACGAATGACTGGCAAATTGGTCTTTATATCATCATATCCAATACAAACCGCATACATTCCAAGTAAAAGAAGTTAAGAAACAGGCTACTTTAGTATCCTAGTTTAGGCATTTTAAGTAGGTAATTTATGAATATAGCACGGTATTGTTTGTATTATGTTTATGTTGTTATGTTTAGGTTGTTAGTGTTCCATTAAGGTCAAATTGTATCGAGTCAGTAGTTTAGTTTGTCGGGCTTTGTTTATTAACACATACACATAGTTTCAGCGCCACGACGACTAACGACTTTTCGTGTAATTAATTACTTATTTTAATAAAAATATTTGAATTTTGAATTTGAAAGCTAGTCATTTAAGATTAATTTTGTAATATGGACACAAACTTCGAACACCTAACCCTCAAGACCTGCGACCTCTCAAGCAGAGAGTCGAGGGTTCGAGTCCGGGCTCGCACCTCTGATTTTTTCGGATTTTACGTGCGAAATTACATTTGAAATTTACCTTGAGCTTTGCGGCGAAGGACAACCAACCAAACCAAGGAAACCTGGACACATGTGCTAAGAAATTCAATGGTGTGTGTATAGTTTCGACAAAGTGATATGGTTTTTTCATTATTTTATCCAGGACTGTTATATCCTCTCACCCGGTACTAAATTATTGTGAGTCTTATTATCTTGAGTGTTATTTGAATTTAAACGAATTTGAATTTGTCTTTGGACACCCCGTACATGTAGCTTAGATGACAAATAAACAAAAAGTATATAATGAGTGAGTTGAGTAAGTGACTTAATTATTGAGTTACCTCGTGATTTTGAATTCGGACTAACCTCTGAGTTTTCAAAACCAATATTATTTATTTATTTATTTATTCAAGGAGAGCAAACAGAAGCAAGCGTACATCATTTACTTATAAATAAATCACTGACTAACATAACATAACATTACTGATATGATCTAGCTTCCTCCTCCTCCTTTTTAGAAGGTCTAGATTCTAGGCGATCGCCGCGCAATAAACGTGTTTTTTTGCTCGTTCTTAAAGCCCGCGTAGACCAGTTGCGTGTGCGAGTCAATGAAACTGTACGAAAGATGGCACACCATGTGCATGCATCTAGTATGCCATCTCTCCTACAGCTCCACTCACCACAACCGGTGCGCGTGCGTGACGTGACACGCACACGCATTCGGTCTGCGTCGGCCTTTAACAATGACTCTCGTAGCTTCTAATAGTTGCGATGGATGTTACCACACGCCACTGTTGGCGTATGTAAGCGATTAAGAATTTCGGGGGAGTCGGTTGGATGCGACGTGGTTCAATTGGTAGAACGAACACTCGTTGGGGCGCATACCCAGGAGACGTGGGTTCGAATCCCACCGGCGCACCCGAAAAACTTTTTCGCTTTTAAATAATCTTAGATTCGGTGAGCAGCCGTACTGCTAATAAAATAAATAATATTTAACAATGACGTTGAAAATTACTTGAAAACAGCGTATATGCAGTAGCATAGCATAGCTGCTGCAATATAAGACTTATCTGCACAAATCTGCATAAGCTGTTGAATATTGATAGCATCTTTCAACACAATGTTGAATAGGTCGTCGATAAAGTGTAATTTCCAACGGCACTAGCACTTTCTGATGAATATGTTAATTGGTGGCTATGTATGAATAAACACTAACAAAAAAAAAACAGGCTTAAACATCCTGACGATGTAGTATTTACATAAACAGATTTGCAATACGTTTTACTATGTAAGAGGTCATAGGTCTCAGCGTAAAATTTTGAAAGGTAATTAGTATTGTTTTGGGTCTGATTATGCATGCGTGTGCTGGTTGCGGCGTGCTGAGTGAGGGGGAATGAGGAAAATGCACCCGCACAGCATCCGGCTGACCCGGCGCAGACAAGGATACTCCGGGTCGACGCAACTCGTTTTTGAGATAATCGATAAGCTACATCGATTGACTAGTAATGCAAAACAACGACCTGAAAGCTACACATGTCATGAAGAGTCGACGCGCACCACAGACACGTCATAAAAGATTAATAGCACGACACGATGATACAAAATATCGTACGTCATAATCTTTAACTGTGACTACATAACCTATGACATCTCTTAATATACCTAAACTCTTATGACACCATAGTGGACTGCCTTAGCGTCCCAATTCGTTATGAGTTATCTTAATACCTATAATGTAGTAACGACTGTGACGCGGTACACTTTGGACATCGGCCAATGTATGGAAACATTCATCATCATCATCATCATCCCAGCCTATATACGACCGACTGCAGGGCACAGGCCTCCTATCAGAAAGAAAGGGCTTGGGCGTTGACCTCACAACCATTACGAGGACGAACGACCCACGACCGGATCCAGTGGTTAAATAACTTAATTGACTACGAAGCTTGAGGTCCCGGGTTCGATTCCAAGTCGTCGGGGCAGATATTTGTGTAAAAAATACGAATGTTTATGCTCGAGTCTTAGATGTTTAATATGTATTTAAGTAATTTATTAAATCAGGCGCTACACTGCGGAGGTCCATATAAATAAAAAATATATCACGGAACAATTCACACCAATTGACCTAGTCCCAAAGTAATAGTAAGTAGTAGTATATTAATGAATTGAAACAATTATTTGCTCACCCGCGACCTTACAATAGTTGCGGTTATGTAAGAATTGCGTGTTCATGCAGTGCCTCCACCTCCACACTGTGCGAATACACACAAATCACACAAACCCAACTATCACCACCACCAAACTACACTGACGCGTTTTGAACTCAACTAGAGCTCATCTTCAGAGTAGGTACCACACCGTACGCTATGCTAGCAATGTTAGACAGTTACAGTACAATTAGTCTTTCTCTGATGTTTTCCTTCACTATAAAGCTAGGGTAAGTTTGAAATGTCAATCACACATAAATTTCTAAAACAAAAAAGCGAGCCAGAGCCGAATCCACATCCCCTGCTTGAGAGGCCATAAAGTTCAAACTACTAGGCTGCTACGGCTCTTTCACGGGAAGACTTTAGTATTTCGCCGGCTCCGGAGAACAAAATGATAACCACCATTATCTTAGTTTTATTTTTATGCCATATTTGGAATCCGTAGGTGCCAATGCACCAGCTCAATTTTTTTCGTATTTTTTGTACGGTAAATGACAAAATTGAAACATAATACAATACTTTTCAATTTTTTTATTTATATACCTTGTAACTAGAATAAAAGTGTGCAATAATTTTATCATAAAATACTGAAAGCTCATCGCATGATAAACATCTATATTATTATGTTCTCGTCAAAAGTAGATCGCTAAGTAATGATATGCGCAGTTATCTTTTTATTCTCGTCGCAAACCGCTAAATATTGTTCGTGCAATGGCGCTCACCAAAACTACGCATTTGAAACGGAACTCTAAAACGTCTTGCCATATCCTTTTGTCACATTGCACGGGTCGAATGTAAATTGCAATGATCTATATCGACTTGTCAAGTGCTAAGGGTACGTGGCAATGTTTATTTACAATAACAAACTGCCTCTCAATGTGATCTCAAACCGGCTCGCGAAAACATTGTGTCGGCTTTTTAGTGTTCGATTTCTAAAACTATATAATTATTGGTGTGATTGGAGTATAAGTGAAGTGAGTGACAATGAACAAACAAAGGACATCGCGTTTAATGAATATTAAGAATAAACTGCGATGGATAAAAATGTAGTGACTACGAATCATATATATGATTTAAGACAAATATCTAGAGAAAAAAAAATATTGCGAAGAAAATTATTCTGAATTGAACCAAGATTTCTCACCAGATGTGTCTGAATATTTGCCTAGCCCAGAGAGATTTCAAAATTTACAGCGCAGTAAGAGTTCTTCAAGCATTGGAGGAGACTCAGATAATTTAGAAAAAACTTCTCAAAATATAATAAGCACTCCATCAAATATATCGAACATTTCCCTCGTATTGAATTCTGTGAATTTTATAGCATCACCTTCAATCGTTTATCAACAACTTAAGGGAACTCCAGAAACAAACACTAATTGTTCTATTGATTTGACACCAACCTCAACACATGAATGTATTGTATAGGACCCTCTCATAAGAATTCAAAACGATGTCTGAGTCAAATATTCCTTAACGACGCTCAGCCGTCAACATCGTCTAATTCTATAGGTATTTTTGATAACCGAGAACAAGAACTAGCGTCGCCTTTTGACGGTAATGATTTAGATGAAACATTACAGAGGAATAGTAATTGTAGCAGTGTACTCTCAGATAAAACGATTATCGGTAATTCAAGCATGACGTATAGACCTGCCCACCAGAGTCCTGGCCCTCAGAGTCCTCCCTGTCACAGTTTTGGCAATGAGAGCCCGGTTCACCAAAGTCCTGTCCGTTGCAGTCCTGCCCATCAGAGTTCCGATCAGAGTTCAGCCCATCAAACTCTTGTCAATCATATACCTGAGCAGTACACTCCCAACCATCAAAGTCCTGACCCTCAGAGATCTGCCCGTCACAGTCTTGACGGTGAGAGCTTGGTTCACCAAAGTCCTGTTCGTCGCAGTTCTGCCCATCAGAGTCCCGATCAGAGTCCAGTCCATCAAACTCCTGCCCATCATAGTCCAGAGCAGTACTCTCCCAGCCACTAGTGTCTAACCCTCAGACTCCTGCCTGTCACAGTATTGACAATGAGAGTCCGGTTCACCAAAGTCCTGTCCGTCGCAGTCCTGCCCATCAGAGTCCCGATTACAGTCCACATCAAACTCTTGCCCATCATAGTCTTGAGCAGTACACTCCCAGTCACCAAATTCCTGACCTTCAGAGTCCTATCCATCACAGTCTTGACAATGATGGCCAGAGTGAGGGAGACTCTGTGCACGCCAACATTGAAAGAGAATTAAAAAATAGAGTCGTGTACACCCCGGACCAGATGTATGCAATCATTATGAACGCGAAAGCCAACGGAGAAAAGTACAACGTTAAAGAAATGCTTCAAAAGGAGTTTTATAACGTAAAAGAACTAATAAATTATACACATTGGGTCAAAAATGAGGTAGGGCAAAAAGTATCATGGACACAGATAATGGAAGTGAGAGTCGCTTGCTCACAGCCCTCAATTTTACAGTATAAATATGATTTTGATTCTGGATATTCTCAAATGAACATAGAACCTGTCCAAAAAACAAAAAGCAAGCGGGGAACCAAGACAAACAGCAGCTCCTAAGTCAACCCAAATCCTGCCTCCGATTTTGAACTGCAAGTGCTATGTACGAACATGCCACTCAGAATATATTGAGAACTCCGTCAACTATTTCAAATATTTCGCTTATTTTGAATGCAGCAGATTTCATAGCATCACCTTCACCGACAGTTTGGTGGAAATAACAAGATTTGTACTTCTGAATTGACACCAACTTCAAAGCATGCGTTGAATGAATCTTCATTGCAGCGGTCATCAAAACGATGTCTAAATCAAATATTCCAGAACTGCAACCAGCCCTCGACTTTTGATGCTTACGAAGGTGACAAGCACAAAGAACAAACAAGGACCCTTGATGCTACTGATTTGGACGAAACTCTACAACCAGAAAATAATACAGAAAGTATATTAACGGACGAAACGATGATCAGCAATGAAAGCACAACAACGATTCAAAGTCAACCGATAATAATAAATAATAAAATAATGAAAGTCAGTGTTTCTTCTGCAGAGCCGTCAATTTTAAAATACAAATTTTAATATGACGTCGATTCTGAATATTTCCGAATAAACACAGAGTCAATCCAAAAATTAAGAAGCATGCGAGGTACCAGACATACACTTAAATCTATAGTCAGCCCAAGCCCTGTTCTTGAAACCGAACTACCAGACCAGTATTATACACCCAGCTCTTGCCAATTATATTATACGACGACCTGATTAGCCTTTGTAAGGCAGGTGATATTCCAAACTACTATCATGCTTTTTATGAGTCCTTGTCAAAGAACTCTGAAATGAATAATGATGATGAAGATGATGATCAAGATTAAGAATCAAGTAATAAGTACTTAATAAATTGTATTGCTTTAGTTTTTTTCGAGATTCTGTTAATTTTAACCTAATAATTGAAATAAAGCCAAAGTTGATTACCATGTTATTGTTTCATTGCAATACCAGATAAATTACATTATCATAAAACAAATTTCACAATATTAACGAGAATAAGATGATATGTAACTATTATTTTTACTAATCGAACCGTAAAAATAGTAGAATAAAATGATAAAACAACCATACAATACGTATTTTAAACCCTTGAAAAAGCGGGAATAAAATGATAATCGACTTTATAAATCACAGATGATGATCGATTTCCACTAACTTCTAATTTTTTAAATAACTCCTTTATAATATGTATTATATAAGTGACACTAAAAAAAGAAGAATTCTTAAAAAATTAGCTTTCCGTAACGCTGACTATCATCAGTTTACGTCCACTTGTTTAGAAGTAATTGGCAAAAATGTGTTTTTTATTTTTCCTGAAAAGTTACGTTTTTGCGATTATCATTTTATTCGCCGGGGCCGGCGATTTATTGATTGCTCAATCGTTAACGTATATTGCACGTTTAAAATTAAGGTGTGTTAAGTAAGTGGAGCTTAATCGGAATACTAATCACAATGAAACAAGGCAATAACTCTTCTACGAACTTCCTCGTTGTGACGAAACAGTGGAGAAACAGCCGATAGTCTCGTTGCCGGGATGGGGGCACGCCGCCGCGTCTCTACTACACAATGCTACCTGCTGCTTATTGCAGAAATGTGAAATATCAGCTTTTACCCGCAATTTTTATTCCCACAATACCTTCTTCGTCTCTTTTATTGCCCCAATTCCTCGGGATCCAAAATTTGCTGGCGCCAGGTGCCCAAGGAATCCGGGGCATGCAGCGATAGACATAACAACATTTGATATAACTACTTATCATGTAATTTGATTCACATGAAAACTAAAGTTTCTGCGATTGTTTTATAAAATAAAACTAACTCAACCCAATGCACATCAAATGGAGTTAAAATAATTATCCTGTAAACTTATTTCTTGATTAAATCGAATTATATCATATGTTGTTATATCTATCGAGCGAGCCGCATCCAGCCTACGCCTTTAATTTGACGGAGTATCCTCACGACAACAAATTACAACAACAGTTTTGCTTTGCACGACCCAAAAAATCTCCACAATACATTTATAAATAGCCTATAGATACCTAAGTGGCATAATGATTAGATAATTAGTGAGTATTGTCCTTACGTTTACTTCTAGTCTTAACGCGATTAGTAAAAAGTCATTAATTAGCATGTCGCAATCCAATTGACTGCAGCTGTAATTCAGGTTAAGATAAGGCGGGGAGTAATGCAGCCCGCGCGGCGGCTGTTACAAAACACTGAGACCTCAGGACATATCCATTCATTTAAATTAAATAAGTGAATAAATCATACACGACATATATAGCACTAAAAATCACGTAGTAATTTGTATATTTTTAAAGACCAAAATGACACAATATTGTTTATTCGAAGTCACCCAAATTGTATAGTGCAACAAAGAAAGATAAGGAATAGCACTACAAATCACGTAGTGATTAGGTTTTCTTTAAGAACAAAACGAAACAATATTTTTTATTTAGAGCTCGTTCCCACTATGTCGTGTGTCGGATTCCGATTTTAATCGGGTGTCGGCGCCTCTATTCACACTAGTCGACTGTCGGCCACGACCGCAGTCATTTCGAGGCTTCTGTACACGATTTCCGGACGAGGGCTGACAAAACACACGATATGTTTTATCGTTGTCGGACGAGTGTGAATAGCTTCATATAAAATGTTCTGCCACTGGAACGCCCGATTAAAAAACGGACCGACACACGACATAGTGGGAACGAGCTCTCAGGAGACATTCAGCTTTTCACCGTCATCCTCGTGCCCCAAACATCTCTCAATATAACATTGTTCTCTTTTAAAGCTGATAGAGAAACCAGCCAGACCAACAACGAGAAAAAATACCAACAATGAAAAGGTTACACTATAAATTTGTAGCATATCAATTGCTACACTACATACGTATACTATGGGTAGTACTAGACAACGGATAAACATACTTATAGGTGAAAAACTCAAGGAAATGACCTGTTATATGTGTGTAGTAATAACGTGTCCGTGTAACAAATTGACGTTCCAAGTCTGAAAAATGACTAAAGCTCCATATCAATTCTGTGCACTACGACATACAATAAGTCCTTAAGTAAGGTAAGTTTTTCACCTATACATAGATAATAAATATTAAAAAGCCAAGAATCGAGCACAAACATTCGTATTTTTCACACAAATTATCTGCCCCGACCGGGACTCCAACCCGGGACCTCAAGCTTCGTAGTCAGGTGCTCTAACCACTGGGCTGGCCGGTCGTCATTCAGGTGGATACAAGGTGTTATCATTATCAGGATCACCCGGAGTGTACTGATAACGTGGTTTGCTCGGAGCTTTCGTTAGGCCCAGTTTAAACATGCAAGAAATATCATGCAAGTTGCATTACATCGCGAGGCTGTAAAGGTGGCGATTCGTGAGCATTTGTTCGATGTGAATATTCGCATCGAGCATTTGTTCTTCTCCATTTGTTCTGGAGCAGCTGCCCCGCTCGCTGTACTGACGTGCCGAATATTCGACTTGAAACCTGTTCACGTCGAGCATGCTCACATCAGTCACCACCTCAAAGCGAGTTTGATGTGGTCAATGGAGCGCCGCTATGTAATGCAACTTGCACGATTTTTCTTGCAGATCTAAACTGGGTTTTAGTTAAGAGTTTTAGCGTTTTAATAAGAATAATGCATTAATTGTAGCCTCAGTAACGAATATCTACAGTCAAATACAGAGATCGTACGTACATATTTGCGCCCTTTTGCATCATAATAATTAAGGTGCAAAAATGTATATCTATCTCTGTACTCGACTCACGAGCACTACGCGCGTCTTTTTCGGTATTTGTTACACGAGACTGGTTACAAAATAAATAAGCTTTGAATTACTCAAATATTCATCAATTTTATTGCATTATAAATTTGGAAGCTGCAATATAATAAGTTGCCTAGCAAGTTGTGCCAAAACATTTTGGAACACATGAGATCAATAAATCGATATGAATGTGAAACAAACTACACTCGGCGTCACGAAAATCGCACACCTACGGATTTTGCTTTCAAGCGAATATAACTCTTATAACTTTTATTGCTTTATTTACCGATTTTGCATTGTTATTAAATGAAGGATTAAATTACCTTTCATATGAATCCACACACCCATTCTTAAACAAGACTGTATAAGGTTTATAACGGCTTGATACAGAAATCCGTGGGTGTGCGATTTCCGTGACGCCGAGTGTAAATCGGTGTTGTAAATGGATAGCAGCCGAGACTAACGTAACCAACCGGCTCCGCTCGTCCCGGAGCTTGCCTCACCCAGCTTTTAGAGCACCTGATGCAAGCATGATTCAATCGCCATAAACATCGGGGAGGGTTTCCCCGCGTGCGCCCGCGCCGCCGAGGAAGTGAGCGCTCGCTCCCGATTCTGACGTTCTAATCTAACACCATTACAATGATAAGTAGATAGAAGATAGATTATAATCTTTATTCTTCAAAACATGGCTAAGTACGTACCTATAACTAAATAATAATAAAACTTATACACTCACACTCAAAATTTAAACCGAAACAAATAACAATTAAACAGATAAGAGAGATAATGAAAAACCCGTATGTGATGCACTGAAGAACAGGCACTGACTCAGCATTGTGCTGCGGTAAGCCGGACGACAAGGGACGCCGATAATTGGCTAAGTAAAGTTTTTTGAAGAGGTGCTTAATATATTTTTTTTCGACAGTAGTCTTCTTCTAGACCGAGAAACTGCAGCTGTTTTATTTTTATCTCCTATTGTTTACTGGAAATATTTTTTTAAGTGTTCGAGATGACATTTGTGAGATTTAATGGCTGACAAGCGGTTCGTGCTCAGTACTTAGCAGAAATAGAAAAAAAAACTGAGTCAATTGTCAATGTCAAATGAAATCTAACCGTTTGCGTTTCGTTTACTTTGCATTGTCCAAAAAGCAGTTCCAAAATAATGATCAAAAATATTCAATCGTGATTCAATTGTCGTGCATAAGTCGTGGAAAAATGCGGTAAAATTGTAAATCCGGATTTTGTGCGGAGGTTGTTAAAAATAGTCCAAAAATCACACCAAAACGCAAAGCAAACGAAACGCAAACGGTTTGACATGGACAAAAGTGACAGATGACTTATTTTTTTTTTCTGATTCTACTAAGTACTGAGCACGAACCGCTTGTCAGCCATTAAATCTCACAAATGTCAACTCGAACACTTAAAAAAGTATTTCCAGTAAACAATAGGAGATAAAAATAAAACAGCTGCAGTTTCTCGATCTTCAGAACGCCGACTGTCGAAAAAAAATATAATTAGCACCTCTTAAAAAAACTTTACTTAGCCAATGTTTAATGGGCTGATTATTTATTTATTTATTTATTGTGAACACTGTACCTGATGAACCTAGCAAAAATTTTTAATTAAGTATTTTGTTAATAAGTAAGTGAATACTTAACTATCTGGAAATGGTCGCTTGCTGCAATTTAGGGGCTGGGCTGACAAGCCCTGTAATGAGGCGCATTTCAACATGAGTCGTTTTAAACAAAATGTACATTAATTAAGAGATTTAATAAAAACAAAACTTAATTGATTACTTTGCATAACGAAAGTTACCCATAGGTATATTTCATATGACTAACTTTCGTTGCACAAAGGAAGTGGTCGTGATATTGTTTTTATTAAGCCTTTAATGTACAATTTTATTGAAAATGATTCACATCTCAACCTATACGTCCCACTGCAGGGCACAAGCCTCCTCTCAGAATAAGACGCACTTTAGTTCCCACGCGGGCCCAACACGGATCGGAAACTTCACATACACCATTGAACCTCTATGCAGGTATATACCGGTTTCTTCACAATGTTTTCCTTCCACCATAAAGCTCGCGGTAATATCGCACACACATCCCTCCAAATGAACTTAAACTCATAAAGGTACATTCGACTGTGAAAATGTCTACTTTTTTACGGACTCCTAGCCAATAGGTACAGTCGGCCAAAAATATGGTCTACTACTTACACGTCATGATACAACGAGGTCTATTTTCCCTTGCAATAATATGATGACAGTGACTAAAGACTTCACTCAGTTAGAAAAGTCAACCTTATGGCGATACTTAGATTCCACAGCAACTTTTGTCAAAACTGGTAAGTGGTAGACCACTTTCTTGGCCAACCGTACTAACGTCCTTTATATTTATTATACCCAGCTGTTGCCCACGATTCTGTCTACGTAGAATTCATTTATCGCTATCCCGCGGGATCTATGCAATTTTTTGAGATACAAACTTTCCTGTGTTCTTCCCAGGATGTCTAACTAGCACCATACCAAATGTTACCTCAATAGGTTAAGCGGTTTAAGCGTGAAAAGGTAACAGACATACAGTTACTTTCGCTTCACAATATTAAGTATGTATTGAGAATTTCACACATTCTTTCATTACATCATGGGTTTCTTCATAGTTTCTTACAAAGAGCTCATAGTTAAATGTAAATTACATTTAAACAAAAAAGGCGATCCTCCCGTGGCTTTGACCTGCTGCCCCGACGTTTGCCAATAGGCACGGCTTTTTGACAACAAAAAGCAAATATTTAAATGACGAAACCAGCCAGCCGGATTTTAGAAATTTCCGGCTCAACATGGAACTAAGTACACCGGAGTTTCTTTAGTTGTGTTATGTCCGGCACGCTCCGCTCATATTGCTACACCCCACACAAACTAATTCTAGGTCTAAAGTGTGTTTTTTCACGTTTCCCCGTATATCTACTCCTACAATTAGCGATGCTTGATACCGATAATGTTCGTATTTACCTGCGGCTTTACTCGTGTATTTAAATCGTTAAGCCCAGTTTAGACTAGCAAGAAAAATCGCGCAAGTTGCTTTACATTGCAGCGTTCGTTTGCCCACTTCAAACTAGTTTGCTTTGCGGCCGCGCAATGTAATTCAACTTGCACGATTTTTCTTGCAGGTCTAAACTTGGCTTTTCTCTGCTAGTTGGATAGAAATTCCAGTATTTTACTAAATTACCACGGAAATTTTACAAAATATCACAGTGGTTTCTATTTACGTCACCTGAAAAACACTGTTTCGAAATTTCATGTGCTTAGACTCATGAGGTTAAAATTTTGGCTCTTTACATTTTTTTTAAACAATATAGGCTTGCGTTTGACTACAATCACGCCAGATGGAAAGCAAAGATGAGGCTTACGATGGAGCACGTTTACCTAGTAAAATCATTTACCCTAGACTTGAAAACGGTCGGTTGGTGGTTGGTCGGTTGGTTGGTGGTTCAGTTCAGGGATTACAGTCGGAGGTAGGAAATTCCACTCTTACAACACACAAATCCAAACATGTATAAATTCCGATCCCATGGAAATATCGGGATAAAAAATAGCCTCAATATTCCCAAGATCGTGCTGTCTACATACCAAATTGCGTACCAATGCGTTCAGTTGTTTTAGCATGAAAGGGTAACAATCACACACAATTTTTTTCGCATATTTATAATTTTAGTAAATTGTGTATGGCCTCTAGTGCGCAATTACTATATTTATAATAACAGGCGCCTTCAGTTCACCCTTGTTTGCTGTAATTACCACCATTACCTTTGTTATCGTGTCGTTCGTTTGGTGCAGACAGCTTAAAGTGGATAAGTATAGTCGCCATTAGATACACAGTTTCTAACTGAACGAAGGGCAGAACTCATACCTGGTTGATGGCAAAGTGGAGGCATACCTTTTACTAACTTTTAGAACTTTTTGTCTTTAAAATTTAGATTAGGTAAATATTAAATTAAGAGATAGACCAAACGAGAAAAAGGAGTATTTACAAGTTAATAAAAAGCAATTTCACCATATTCTTCTAGCGACATACTGTATCGTAGAGGGTGAGGAACTCAAATATTTCGGAGCAGCATTACATTTCAATAAATTCGTTCCACTAGACAAGATTGATAACATTACAACAAGCAATTTGTCAAAAATATGTATAACAGCAGCTACTTTTCAAAAAATTCGGAATCCACAACTAGGCAAAAATATCAGAAAGCACAGAACGTCAAAGGTATCTACGCCTACAGGGTGATCATAAAGATCTGAACATTTACCTTAACTAAGTAACACACAATTTTAAATTACACTGTATTGTGCATGCGTAAGAGTAGGTACTTACAGCATGTGCTGGATGTGTGCTGCAATAGTTGTACAAGTTGGTGTGGATCCGGGAAGCGAGCTCGCGGCCGACATTCGTCTACATCTGCGCAACATGCTGACGTTGCTGACCAAGTGGCTGGCGCAGGGGCAAGGCCGAGACCCACTGACTGACACACACACACACACACACACACACACACTTACACACGCGCGCTGCAGAATGGACGAAAACACGTGGAAAGTGTGTTAAAGTCAGCGGAGATCTAAGCCCGCTGCTTCGCTTTGATTTCGGGCGGTGCGACCAATGACGAACTGGCTTTAAGGAATCACGTAGCTAATATAGCGTAGCGTGAATCTCCTCATCACCCTTTTCAGTTCTGCCCATGGCTCTTGAATCACCCTGTAATCAGCTGCAGCCGACTATAAGAGCCAACGCTTACAATTGCTTCATTCGCTGCTTTAATTTCATAATGACACAATCCAAAATAAAAGGGCCGTTAAAACTGAACTTTGATTGAATAGTGACATATTTTAAAATGTTATACCCTAGAATTTTGAGTTGTGTGACTATCAAGTTAAAACAGCGAATATATTCCAAGCATCAGTGACCTTAAAATACCTATCTAGACTTAATTGATGACTGCAGTGATTTTTTAAGTAATATTCACGTTATCATTTTCAGCCGAAAGACGTCCTTTGCTGAACATAGGTCCCGTGCCATCCGCATCCAACGCGATCCCACAACCTTAACCAGGTCGTCGCTCCATCTTGATGGAGGCCTACCTACACTGCGTCTTCCGGTCCGTGGACGCCACTCGAGAACCTTTTGCCCCATCGGCCATCAGTTCTACGAGCGAATATTCACGTAAAAAAAGTATAAAGCTATGCCGAGTACATGGCATGTAAATATCATACGTTAATTAATCTAAATGATCTGTTCTAATGCAGATCTGAGAGCAGCGCCTTTGTTGTCGCAGCACGCTTCCCACAGCAGCCGCGCCGGCGTGCACCCGACGCCACCCGGCTTGCGACACGCCGGAGATGTGTTACACCGTGTTACGATTATGCCGAGTTACCCAACGAACGATATCATAACATAATCGTTTGCCAAACGCCTATTTCTATCATTTAGCATCACCAATCAAGCCACTAATTATGGGCAGTTGCCGAAACGCCGAAACTGTGTTAATATTCAAAAATGCTAATTCGGTGACTTATGGCTCGCCGCTGATGTATTATAACACCGCTTTCCCAACCCCCCGCCCCCCTGAATGACCCCCAGCCCGCTGATCCCGCATTACCATACAACCACAACGCGCACATTTCGTTTAGCATAATTCATAATTTGGTCAAAGCTATGCTGGCGCATGCAACGCCGTTTTACCTAGGTACACACATAAATGGATCGCGTTACCAAGTTCTGGGATCCTACAAAGTAATAAAACAATACTGCCGCCGTATTTATAAAAGGCACAACTGCAAACTTGCTCAAAAAAGAAACAGCATAAGTTTACAAAGAACAAGTGTGCACTTAGGCTTTTTCGGTTTCACAAAAAATGATAGTTGTGCCCCTTTTTCTTACGACGGCAGAATAATGTATTAGCGTTTCACTAATTGTTAATTGCTGGGTGATGTCAGCCATTCAATATTGTAAGAGGCAAGTAGTAAAACTACACGTTAATTGCATGCTTACAATGAATAAAGATGTTTTGACTCTTGACTCGGCCTTTGAGTCTTACGACAATGAAACGACTCAATAGTGTGGGGGACGCGGCCCCGTTGCTACACCAAGTGCGAGGAGCTTCTGGAGTCGTGTCTTTGAAGCTTCAGTGACAGGTTAAGGGCCTACCGTGTTTTTGGCGCATTTATTGCATTCATTACAAGTAAAGCTATAGTCTTGAAATTCATGTGTAAGATATTTTGAGGATTCACTCGAAACACGATTACATAGTTAGCTCGATAGAAAAAAAATCCAAAGTCGTCTCTAAAAAATAAAATAAATAAATTTTTAGTACGACGCTAATACCTACTGCACCGCAGGTCATGACTCTTTGAATGTTAATAAAACAAGAGTACCTGGGCGACCGAGCTCTGCTCGGGCTGAAACTCGGTACCAAGCGTTTTCCGGTTTCCCAGAGATAAGACCAAGCTAGATCAATTTTTCATCCCCGAAAACCCCCACATACCAAATTTCATCGAAATCGTTGGAGCCGTTTCCGAGATCCTGATTATATATGTGCGAAGGAGGGGAGGCAGGGGAGGGGATTCGGGGGTTCCAAAGGGGGGATGAAAATTTCATTGATTTTGCCGTAGGATGCACAGTTTTCTAGATATTTGACAAAAACACCGTTGGGGTGGGGGGGAGAGTCACGTTAAACTATCGTCCGTAAACCGACTTTACAGACAACCGGTTTTTCCTGTTCCCTACGTGCACATAGACGGTGCTGCCAACTGGTGCCATAAGGGTGCCATCAATTTGAATGTTTTACCACAGATATTTTACCTTGATAAGTTTGTTTTACTGTCCGCATAGTGTCTCTTCTGTCGCATTAGTGCTGCCGCCTATAGTTAATGCACGTTCCCTATAATACTTTTTCTCGCAAAATAGTAACTTTTTCCCACAAAAGAAGAAACTTGACGTTTTCTCATGAAAAATAAACTTAAAATAAAAACTAAAAACCTTAAAAAAAACGTGGAATCGAACCGAGGTCGGCTGGATGCGTGACCACCCGATTTCTACTGTGCTATTATGATCTGCTCGAAGCCGGCGAAATTTAGCTTTGTATTTTAATGCAAACAAAAATAGCCGGAAAACACGAGTAAAAGCGATTTTCTGAAAATGAAACATAGCTAGATCAGTTTTTCATCCCCGAAAACCCCCACATACCAAATTTCATCGAAATCGTTGGAGCCGTTTCCGAGATCCTGATTATATATATATATATCTTAATATATAAAAGAAGAAACTGACTGACTGACTGACTGACTGACTGACATATCAACGCACAGCCCAAACCACTGGGCCTAGAGATTCCAAATTTGGCATGTAAGTTCCTTATAAGGTCTAGGGGTGCACTAAGAAAGGATTTTTCAAGATTCACTCCCTAAGGGGGTAAACGGGGGTCCAAAGTTTGTATGGGGAAACAAGATTCGTTCGACTATTTTATTCGAAACTTCACAGAAGTACTCCTAATGATAAATGAGTAAACACGTGTTTCAGGTTTTTTGAGAATTCAACCCCTAAAAGGGGGAAAAGGGGTAACAAAGTCTGAAAATCAACATGGGTGTTGTTTCTATGGTTTATTGGGTCGCTGGTTATAAAAACAACAACGGTTTTAAAATCCGACGTGGCGGACGCAAAATACCATCTCCCTGGATGGGGTGCGATGGGGTTGAAATGTCTAAATAAAATAAATGACTGTTGATATATCAACGCACAGCCCAAACCACTGGACCAAGAGACTTGACATTTTGCACATATATACCTTATACCATGTAGGCATCCACTAAGGAAGGATTTTTGGGAATTCCCACGGGGACGGAAAAAACGGGATTTATATATTCGATTCCGAGTGACCCTATCTCAGTAACTATAATAACTAGACTCTTCAAACTTGATACACAAGTAGGTATTACATTAGTTAAAACATTGATTTCAGGATTTTTCAAAATTCCCATGGGATATGGAAAAAACGGGATTAATATATCCAGTTCAACGGAATCCTATGAACTATAATTACTAGACTCTTGATATTTGGCATAGAAGTAATGGTTTATTGGGTCGCTGGTTATAAAAACAACAACGGTTTTAAAATCCGACGTGGCGGACGCAAAATACCATCTCCCTGGATGGTGTGCGATGGGGTTGAAATGTCTAAATAAACTAAATGACTGTTGATATATCAACGCACAGCCCAAACCACTGGACCTAGAGACTTGACATTTTGCACATATATACCTTATACTATGTAGGCATCCACTAACGAAGGATTTTTGGGAATTCCCACGGGGACGGAAAAAACGGGATTTATATATTCGATTCCGAGTGACCCTATCTCAGTAACTATAATAACTAGACTCTTCAAACTTGATACACAAGTAGGTATTACATTAGTTAAAACATTGATTTCAGGATTTTTCAAAATTCCCACGGGATAAGGAACAAACGGGATTTTTCATTTTACTGGTCGAAGAAAGCTGAAATTCGGCATCTAGGTTGCTTGGAAAGTGTAGAGGAGGATTAAGAGAGGACTTTCCAAAATTCCCATGGGAACGAGAAAAAACGGGATTTTTCGTTTTACTGGTCGTAGAAAGCTGAAATTCGGCATGTATGTTGCTTGGGGAGTGTAGAGGAGTATTAAGAGAGGACTTTCCAAAATTCTTACGGGAACGGGAAAAAACGGGATTGTTCGTTTTACTGGTCGTAGAAGGCTGAATTCGGCATGTAGGTTGTTTGGGGAGTGTAGAGGAGCATTGAGAGAGGGCTTTCCAAAATTCCCACGGGAACGGGAAAAACGGGATTTTTCGTTTTACTGGTCATAGAAAGCTGCAATTTGGCAAGTGGGTTCCTTGGAGAGTGTAGGGGAGCATTAAGAAAGCATTTCCCGAAATTCTTACGGGAACGGGAAAAAACGGGATTTTTCGTTTTACTGGGTGTAGAAAGCTAAAATTTCAAAATTCATAAGTTTATACTGTAAGTAGGCCGCAAAGGGCTCTTTAACCGACTTAAAAAAGGAGGTTATGCATTCTACTTTATGTATTTTTTTATGTACTTAGGTATGTTCTCGGTCAATTGTGGACCGATTATAAAAATTATATTTTTATTCGAAAGAATACAATATACCCCTAAGATGGTCCCATTGTCAACAAATCAGGATCTGATGACGGGACCTCAAGGAAATCGAGGGCAACCCTCAAATTTTGTAGGCACGCATTACGTTTTTCAGATATTTTCTCAAGCTATTTAAGTGTTTGCGTCTGGTATCTCATGTTGATGAGCTGATGATGGAAGGTAAATGTCCTTAACGGTTAGGAGTTGAGGATAATTTTTCAAATATTATAGGTACGTATAGACCGATTGTTGTATTCTTTCAGGTTATCCAGGTGACCTGATGATGAAAGGTTAAACTCCTTAACGGTTAGGAGTTATTGGAAGTTTCTTTAAATATCATATGCACGTATAGACCTTTAGTTGTATTCTTTCTGGTTATTCAGATGAGCTGATGATGGAAGGTATAACTCCTTAGCGGTTAGGTCACACAACACCTTTACAAAATACTATAATATGGTATAATATCAATGCTAAGTAGGTACACAGCGCTTCCAGTTACTCAAGTTTCCGTAGAAGGTAAGAAAACATTGAATTATACCTAATGCAGGACAGGGGAAAGTAATAATAGGTTTTATATTATTAACAAGCCTGGTTATTTTAGTGCCCGCTTCCGAATTAGTGAAAGACATTAAAATAAAATAAAAAAAAAAAATAAAATAAACTTTATTTGCATTTAACAGAAGTTTTACATAAAAGGTTGAGGCCTCCCATTAAGTTGGAACTTGTGTTAGGAGGCCTCGCTCTTCCAAGAAAAAAATTATTACTAAGACTATAACTAAAAAAAGACTTAAACCTAAATAAAGTGTGTGTGTGTGTGTGTGTGTGCGTGTGTGAGTGTGTATGAGTGTATGTATGTGAGTGCGTGAGAGTGCATGAACGTGAGTGAATTTGTGTGTGAAAGTGTGCGCATACGTGCGTGCGTATGAGCGTGCATGTCAAGTGTGTCAGTGCTCGTGTGACTGTAAAGAGTCCAGTAAATTTTTGGTGTTGCTTTACATCTGCATGTTCGAGATAGCACCAGTATACAAACCATGATAACCCTGATCAAGCCAACAAAGGAACATCTCAATGCATTTACAACAATAACAGAAATTGAATGTCTCAAGAGATTCACAATACAATACAAGTAATAATATGTGATTTCAAGAAGCAGAACATGTTATTAAAACAAATCTAATAGAAACATGCTTAACACTTAACTGTACCTAATAGCAAAATACAGAACCATGATATAAAACAATCTAAGGTGAAATAAGGTCTTCTGTCTCATAGTAGTTCAGCTGTTTGAGCCAGTTTGCTACAGCAGTCTTACAGTCATGAAATTTCAGCGGATAGAAGTTAAGTTTTTTATTCATGTGTTCAAAGACATTGTATATAAATAAATACTGTAAAGGACCATATCTACCTGAAGTTTAGTCGGGCTTGCTTGCACGCTTACTTGCACGCTTTCTTGCACGCTTGCTTGCATGCGTGCATGCTTGTTTGCTTTATATCTTAGTTCTTTGGAATACTCATGGTACACGCGAGCGAAGCCGCGGGCAAAAGCTAGTATATATATATACAAGAATTGCTCGTTTAAAGGTATTAGATATTTTCTAGGGCGTAGTGTTGCATTTTTAAATTAATTATGTATTTGTTTTAGTAAAAAGATGAAAATACCCAAATACACGCGCAGTCCAACCAACCTATCTTAAGCCATCGTGCCTCCCCCACGCCTGCACTTTCATTCTTTTAGATAGGTACCTAATATTTCATCGACCAAATATCAGCAGATTATTTTAGGATACTTGAGGAGAGAGAAGACGCAGTGTAGGTAGGCCAACAAGATAATAATAATAATAATAATAACCTTTATTAACTTTTACATCGTATTTGACAAATATAACTAAAAGGATAAACAAACACAGTAAAAAATGTAAATAATACACACCCTGAACTAGGATAAAATAAAATCCTGTGTTTCAGGTAAAAAAGGACTTATAATGCTAACATAAATAATCAAATGCAAAATATCTACACACAAATGTTTTTAAGTAGATTATGAATAAAAGACAAGTTGTAAAACATTTTTGGTTCTAAAATAAGCACTTAATATAACCTTAACACTATTTAATCCTATTTATTTTAAGACAGCCAATAACTTTTCTGAATCCTCATAAGACATTTTTAGAAGATCTTCTTGGAGATTTTTTTTTGGTTTTATTATAATTAAAAGAGTATATGCCTAATTTAGCGTGTAATCTATTGTACAGTAGTGGTGCCAGGAAAACATAAAATCTGGAGGAGAAGGCATGTTTTTTAATAATTGCAAATAATTGTCTAACTGTTAGTACAACATTACAAGATTTATATAGAACAAGATGGAGCGACGACCTGGTTAAGGTTGCGGGATCGCGTTGGATGCGGAGGGCACGAGACTGATCTGTTTGGCGAGCCTTGGGGGAGGCTTATGTTCAGCAGTGGACGTCTGTCGGCTGAAATGATGATGATGAGGAGACAGACCAGAAGGAATTTCTCTTAATTCCCGTGGGATAGAGAGCTAGCCAATTTGACAATTCCAAAACTCACTGTCATTTTGCAATACAATGTCAACTGTAAAAATTCTTTTCTAAGGGTTGACATTGTATTGCAGAATATCAGGGTTAACACACTATTGCAAAACAGCATCCAACTAATAATTGACTAAAGGTCAATCTACGTATCAATTTTCTAGAGGTAACTAGGTACTTGACCAAATGAGCAGGTTGCGTGATGCCATTATCACAAAATAAAACCATTATCCCGAACTCGAATCTCGACGAACAAGTCCACGAATCAGTAAGGCACTCAATAACTGGGCGTACCTATACCTACATACAACCGGCCGGCGCGGTGCGCGTGCGCCGGCGCGACTTCAACGCGCGCACGACGTCGCCCGCTAAGCTTAGCCAAACCTAATTCATTTAGGTACTAACTAACTAAACAGTCCTTACCTTTAGTTTTAAGTTGAGTCCTATCTTAGATTAGACATGTAATAATAGAATACTGTGAGTATTATGTTGTCTTTCTGTATGTTTACTACTATTTTATACTAAAAAGTACTGGATAGATTTGGATAAAATGTGACATTTATTATAACCTTTATAAATAACCCTTCCTTCTTCGCAGTCGGGTAAAAATAGCTTACGACCTATTTTCAGACCTACCAAATGTAGAGAAAAAATGATGATGATGATGGTGATATTATAACGTAGCGGTTTAATTCCGCTATTAGGTACCTATTCTATCTAATTTAGGGTATGTATTACAATACCGAAGTACGAAAGACCGAATGTATTAAAACATCGAATGGGTCAAAAGACCGACACGATTTTTTTCTGAAACCGTTAACTTTTTAAGATAGTTATAAAACAAACCTAACCTAACCTAATGGGTTCTGTATGATGCCGTTTTAATAAATTCTGAGAAGTTTACGGTTTTAGAAAAAAATCGTGTCGGTCTTGACCCAATCGATGTTTTAATACATTCGGTCTTTCGTACTTCGGTATTGTAATACATACCCCTAATTTAGGTTGCGGGTACGCATTGGATGCGGATGGTGCAAGACCGATCTGTTTGGTGAGGGAAACTATCGATGTTTAGAAACTCCTTTACTCGAATTTCATTTATCCGAAAACGGTTCTCCGACTTTTTGAAATCCATATGTTTTGTTTTTCCACAACTTCACAATGCCACGGATTCATTTAATCACTGTTTTATTTGCCAAAAAATTCAAAATCCCGAATTACAATAATCCATTTTTTTATTTGCCAACCTAATCAGTTGCCATATTTTCATAATCTAAATGTAACGAAAAGCCGAAAGTAAATTTTATTATCTACCTAACCTAACATCAGACTAAGACAACATTGCTTAATTTTTAGCGAGCGAGCGAAGCGAGCGAGCAAGACGGTTCGGAGCGGAAGCGACTCGGATAGATTAGGTTCAAAGGCTAATGCGGGAGCGTAGCGGAGCGAAGCTCCCGCATTAGCCTTTGGTGTTAGTTATTTTTTTTATAACCACCTACAAAACCCCCTACCCACATAGCAAACTCAATAAAATATTTGGGCAACATTAAACAACAAAATGAATATTACGCTCCACACATAATTGCATGGTCGCCTTTTGTATCCCTGACCTTTGCGGAATAATAATTTTGCGGAATAAATATATATTTGGCAAATGATCCTACGGAATTTCATGCAGTGGGATTTTGAATCATTTGGCAAATAAAAAAATGGATTTTAAAACATTTGGCAAAAGAAAATATGGTAAATAAAATTTCGGACAAACAATAATTTGGAAAATGAAGAAAAGGAGTTTCGTTTTCGGAATTTTAATATTCGGAAATGAGCTTTTCGAGAATATGATAGGTAACCATTGTTGTGTTGTTATAGGTAAGTGCCAAGTTATTGCCATACACCCAATCTACACGGAGTTCTGTCGAACATGTTTTGCTGTGAGGTAATGTCAGTTGTGTAGCAATCAGTTATAAGCACAGTTAGTAAAACATATTTACGACAGTTTAATATGTGCAGGCCTATATTGCCACCGATCGTATTCTGGTTTCTGTCATCGAGATGCGCTGATGTAACGCGTTATTGGTGCCTGCGGGGGTGCGGGGCGTGGCAGAGAAGGGGGGGGGGGGGTGATGTGACATGGTTCACTTCGACGTTACTCATCTACGCTGCGAAGCTATTTAATGGTGTGTGGGAAGTCTTAATCTGCGCTGAGCTCGCGTGCGGGAACTACTGTCCAAACCTTTTCATTCTAAGAGGAGGTCTATCTATGCCCTACAGTGCGACGTTTATAGCTCAAGATGATGGTTTACATGAGACAATATAAGTACATATAATATGCTATGGGCTGTAAAACGAGAGTGCTCTAAGGCCGGGGCCGCACTGGTAAGGCGATCGGCGACGCGACGCGACGGCGACTAAATCAAACATAGTTGATTTAGTCGCCGTCGCCGCTGCAGCCACTGCGGCCGCTCACATAACTCAAACTATTTTGATTTAGTCGCCGTCGCGTCGCGTCGCCAGTCGCCTTACCAGTGCGGCCCCGGCCTAAGATTGCATTCCAACTGCAAGGTGACTGCCCATACATTTCCATTGCAGTTGCATTGCAGTCGGCAAAACTACACGCAAACTGTACGCTAAGTGCAACTGAAAGGTGTGTAATAATCGTCATAAGAACTATTGTCCGAATTTATCATTTGTCAAAAATTATCATTTCGCATAACTCTTCTTGCTCTGAATACATTAATTGTACAGAATTGTTATAAAACAAACCTAACCTAACCTATAGATTCCTACTGGATAATCAATTCAAAATTCCTGAATAATCAATGGTATCTGAGAAAAAAGAGTTATGCGAAATGATAATTTCTGACAAATGATGAAATTATGCTAACAGTTTGTTTGACTATTGAACGGCCCCCGCAACTGAAATGTACCTATGGGCAGTCGGCAGTAGTAGCAATTACGCAGTTGGAATCGTATCGGCCAGCTTGAAACATCAAAGGCTATTTTTAACCCCTGACACAAAAAGAGGGGTGTTATAAGTTTGACCGCTATGTGTGTGTGTCTGTCTGTGGCATCATAGTTCTTAAACGGTTGAACCGATTTGGATGCGGTTTTTTTTAATAAATAGAAAGCAGGTTTCTTGGCGATGGTTCTTAGATAGGTTTTATCAAAATCGGTTCTGCCGTTTCAAAGTTATGAGCTCTTTTGTTAGCTGCGGAAGGGATCTTACATCTTAGACGCCAACGGGCATTGACTTAATGTTCAAACATACGAGTGGAGTAACATAATTGCGTTGGGGGTTTTTAAAATTTTTAATTTATAGTTATTACTTCAAGTCACTGTGACAATCAGCCTTATGGTTTTTCCTCTAATGTAGGAACTGTCATAATATAACATCCATAGGTATTCATTGGTCCACGTAGCACTGGTGGAAACAAATTCAACTAAGCTATGTTTTGTTAATGGAAAGATGCGTCCGCTGGATCTTCCTCGAGCGGCTCTACATGATTTAGCATTGGCAGAAACGGTCACAGGTTTCATAGCGTGGTTTTCACATCCTCGCACGCCTCTGGTGGAGAGGCACCCTTGGAATACGAGAAGCTTAAATTGCTATTGTTATGGTTAGTTACGTGCACGTCGTCGCCTATTGTTGCGTTGCGCGGTCGCGTGCCCTCTGCCCGCGCATATAATGAGCTGTCAGCGCGTGCGGCCGCCGCCCGCGCTCGTCAGTCTGTCACCAGCCGCACTCCCATTCTATTCAATATTCACATGCAATTTTCTTTCGGAGAATTCATAGTTCGGTTTTAACGTAGTGAGCTACAGAAGTCGTGTGAAATACAAGTTGATACCGGAGATGTGATCAACCCTGTACTTAAGTAGTTTATTTTAGCATTAGAAAGACGGTAAACTTTACGTGTCTCTTTTTATTGGAAAACACTATTGAAAAATACGTCAACATTTAGTAGGGAAATAGGATCATTCACTTTATTTCGGTTTCATAGTAAGTTACTATTTTTTTAAACTGTTTCTCAATAAAAAGACTCGTCAAGGTTGTTTACCCTTTTTTTAATGCTAAAATAAACGAAATATACACAACTCAGTAAATGCTTACAAGATGTTTTTCTCCGTGTTTAGGCATTTTCGATTTAAAGTGTATCATATACTTTTTTAATGAGGACATCATGGGGTTTTCTGTATTAGATATATCACGAGTATTAGCCATTTTCATTAAGAAAATATTGTCTCTTTATATTGTGGGTCAGTTTTGTGACTTATTTTTCATACAGTTTATATGGCGCATTCATCGTCATCACAAAAGTGCTACAATAAATTGTATAAAAAATTATGAACATATTTTTTAATTATCGAAATCATTATTTAGCACTCTTGATTCTGAAAAAAAACCTTAAAACTGTCTAATACAGAAAACAAGTAGAAAGTACATTCTAAATTGAAAATGCCAAACTATGTATGTGACAAAAGAAACTTTTCATTTTAGTCTAATTTAAATTCCACTGTAATCATTAACTAAATAGGTAGGTATTTAAAAAGTCGGGTTTCATAATGTTCCGCATCCACCAGATATGTGCGAGGAAGCGGAGCGGCGCGCGAGAAAATCCGCTGGAAACCACCGTGGACAAGCCAGACTAGGAAAACGCTGTAACCCTATTGGTGTGCCTACAGTATAGCTGGCTAGCTACTATTAGGTATGCCCTTCATGCACAAATGTGGTATAGGACACAACTCAAAGCAAAATGAAACCCATTTTACTAAAGAACATAAGTCTTGCGCTAAAGAATGGGACTGAGCCCTCTGGGAGTGTCAGTAAATATATGTTTTAGGCGTAGGGAACTCTATTTGGAGTTTGTTTATTGATGGCATCACGTCCCCACTGCGAGCGGCCGCGCGGGCTGCGCCGGCGGCAGTCAGCGCGCGCCCGCCATGCCGCCCGCGCGAGCTTTGCCCGCGATCCTGCTCGTCGCCGCGCTCGCCGGCGCCGCCAGTGCTGCGCCCGCGCCCGCCCACACCGACCTCACCAGCGAGCCCACCGACCTCCCAGACACCATCGATGTGAGATCCAAATGAGCCTGTAACAAGAACAAACGATCCAGAGTCGCTTAATCTTTAAAAATACAATCACATCATCATACGACCCACTGCGCGACACAAGCCTCGGATGAATGAGACGGCTTGGACTGGACCGCAGTCCTCACGCGGGCCCGGTGTGCGGTATGGCAATACCACACACAGTATAGAATTTTCATCTCAGATGTGTTATGCTTATGTTATTTTGTCGGTTTCCTGACGATGTTTTGCTTCACCATAAAGCTCATGGTAAATTTCAAATGTATCTAAATTTCGTATATAAATTCTGAAAAACTCAGAAGTGCAAGCCCAGGCTCGAACCCACGATCCTCTTCTTGAGAGGCCATAGGTCCAACCACTAGGCCACCACGGCTTACTACAATAACTGATGCATTCATCAGACTATCTCTTAAGTTCAGAGTATATTTATTGCGTAGTTTAACAATATGGGCCCTTTCGCATCAGTTCGGCGGTAAACTTGAACTTGAGCTCTTTTAGAAGTGACCCGTGACCTCGACCTACGCTACGTACACTTGATACCGTCCAAGCTATAGAATAGAAACGAAACGAGACACTGAATTCTTTTTTAAAAATTTCACTGATTACTACATACAGTTAGCTAGAACTTGAGATGGGCCAATCTTTACGAGCGCGCGCAGACAGAGAGCGGTATGGAGTTCTGCGTTCCGAGTTCAGAGTTCTGCGTTCTTTCGAATGTACTGAGTTCCTTACGATAACGCACACAGCAGGCGGTCGGAACTCTCGAGCGGTCAAAACAGAACTCTGAATGCGGAATTCTGAACTCCAGTTCGCTCTCTGCCTGCGCGCGCTCTACGTCAGTATAAGACGTATTTATATTGTTAAAATAATATTGATTTCATTAACTTAAAAGATAGTTTTATTACTTTGTTAGGTCAATAACAGTTTCCTTAAATATCAGTATAAGCTTATAAAATAACCTATTAAAATAAGGAAACTAAAACCTTTCTACCAGTCTCGTACTAAATGTATGGGAGTGTTTAATGTAAAAATTTTAAATGTTTCGCGTTTTATTTAAAAAAAGTTATTGATGTCATTTTACTCATTAGATAACGTATGTATCAGTTTAAAGTTTTCTGATATCTGTTATATTTACGGCATAATCGCTGCTACGCTTCACGATTACACCCTGTATACCTGCAGACCACAGGTCCTGTACTCTTAGAATGAGAGGGCTTCAGCCATAGTTCCCACGAGGGCCCAGTGCGGATTGGGAACTTCTCGCACAAAATTGAATTTCCTCGCAGGTGTGTGCAGTTCTCACAATGTATTCCTTCACCGTAAAGCTCATGGCAAATTTCAAATGTAATTTTGCACGTAAATTCTGAAAAACTCAGAGGTGCGAGCCCGGGGTCGAACCCATATAGGCCGTAGGTCAAATCATTAGCCTACCACAGCTTTTACCACGGCACGGGAGTTATTATGAAACATTCACATTTTTGCGTTTTGATGAACATTATTGGAATGTAATTAACCCACATGGGCTCATTCGACGAAAAGACTAAATTGTTACGAAACGCTAACTTTTAGTAAACGCATTCGCTGCCAGCTGTTAAGGCGAGTTTAGACTTGCAAGAACACTCGTGCAAGTCGAATTACATTGGAAAGCAGTAAAGCGAACGAGATTGAAGTGGTCAATCGAGCGCCGCAATGTAATGCAACTTGCACGATTTTTCTTGCAAGTCTAAACTGAGCTTTAGACTCGAGATTTATTCATGTGCCAGAAACGCACATGCGCGTTCAAATGACTACCAAACTATGACTTCTTATAGTCGAATCGAAGGTTGGCAGTCCACCGTTAAAAGATACAAACATTTTGGGATATTGTGCATTTCTCTTGGCTTCATAATCTGTTTTTTCCAAAATAGCAGATTCGCGACTTTGACGCGCGCGCTGAAGTGACGTTATGTTGTGGGTCACACACGGCGAAAAAAAGAAAAGTTGTCTCTCCTGTGTAGTGATTCCGAGTTAGCACACTTAAGAAACACCCAAGACCCGAGAACAAACATTCGTATTTTTCATACAAATATCTGCCCCGACACGGGAATCGAACCCGGGACCTCAAGCTTCGTAGTCGGTTCTCTAACCTGGAGTCCATTAGGCCATCTGGTCGTTTAAAAATGTGCCGAAAGTTGGCCAGGCGTCCTACATCCCGATGTAGACTTGACTTAAAAATATTGGCTGTAGACCCTTATCTCTCACCATGTCCGTAGGGGAGACGCGAATGTGTGTGGTGGGTAAGCCCTTCAAATAATTCATCATCATCATCATCATTTCAGCCGTAGGACGTCCACTGCTGAACATAGGCCTCCCTCATTGATGCCCAATCATTACGATTGGAAGCGATTTGCATCCACCCCGAACCTGCGGCCTTCACCAAATCGTCCGTCCATCTAGTTGGTGGACGTCCCACGCTGCGCTTGCCAGTCCGTGGTCTCCATTTCAGAACTTTTGGGCCCCAACGGCCATCTGTTCTACGTGCTATATGGCCTGCCCATTGCCAAATAATTACTTAAATATATCTGAAGGGTATCAACCAATAATAAATGCAGTTGTTACAGAACACGAGTCCCCCTGAGCCGGGAGCGGACGCGCGGTACCCGGACGGGCGGCGCGAGCCGGAGCGCGCGGGCTGGGGCGCCGGCTCCGGCCGCCTCTTCAGCCAGCTGGCGGCGCCGCTGGTGCAGCTCGTGGTCAACCAACTGCTGCAAGCCACGAACCTGGTGGGCGCGCTGGCGGGAGCAGAGGCCGCCGGTAAGCGCCCCAACGCCGTCTTGTCTCTGTTCTCTTCGGTCCTCGGCGCCTCCTCCGGCGGCCGGCCCTTACCGGCCGTGGCTGCAAACCAGTCAGGGGATATCCCAGGATTCCCTGGAGTTCTATAACTATGGTTCTAGTTCCATATGGAACAATCGATACATATGTAAATGTCAAATAAATGATCCCAATAGTTCCATATGGAACTACATACTAAGTTTTACACCTGACTTTGGCTTGACACTAATTTTGGCAAAAAAACGCGAGTTCTATAAAACTTAAAGTTATGAATATTGGTCGCCCAGGTACTAATACATAATGGCCGATACAGACGGACTGCATTCCAATTGCAAGGTGACTGCCAACTGCCACTGCCCATACATTTTCCATTGCAGTTGCATGGCGGTCGGCAAAACTGCGCGCAAACTGCACGCTAGCTGCGACTGAAATGTATGGGAAGTCGGCAGATTTTTGTTAGGGTACACCCGGGTCTGTTTGCAACGTTTAACAGTGCAAGACTTCGTGGCGAAGTAAAATCACTGTCGTCAAAAAGCGCTCTGCTCTCAAAAGGAATTCTTGGAATGTCACCCAAACTATACAGGGTGGAAAAATAAGTCGGGCCCTGGAGGGGAACTACCTTTAATCCTTTAGTTAGCTCATAAAGTTAATGTTAGATTTTACGATCATTTTTATTTTTAAGACCAAAATGTTTGTTAGAGAAATTTTATTCGAAGGAATTTTGGTCGAGTGTTTGTTTTTTTCAATTTTAGTTGGTTCGAGTCCCGGGCAAGACAAGGGAGTTTTAGAAATTCTTTGAATTCAGTTTTGTTTCTTTTTAAAAATAAAGGAATGCCTCCTTTAAGTAAAATGAGCCAACTTACGAATTTCAGTTAGTTTCCCTCCAGAGTTCGACTTATTTTTCCACACTGTAAAATAAAATCCCTAAAGCAATAAGAGACATTGAAAATATTAAAGTATTTAAGGCTCGGTTAAAGGACACATGTTAATTGAAAAAGCTCACTGTGCGGTAAAAGACTTTAGAATAGATGAATTGTGACGTGATTTTTTATTGTATAAAATTATAATAATAATATTAATTCGGATATTCTCCATAATTATGTTTAATTTATTTTATTTTACTGTATTTTGATTATGTTGTTTTTAGTACCATAATAATTATATTGCATGCAGGACCTGGCGGTTGTGATGATCAGCAATTTTGTAATTTAAGATCTTTGTGCCTACTCACTTCCTTCACTACCTTCCTCACCTTCACTTCCTTTCCTTTACTACTACTCACTTTATTGTGGAGCAATAAACGATTTGAATTTGAATTTATAATTAAGGTTGTTAACGGAATAAAATTATGGAATATGATTAAAATTCGTGTAAGTAAATAACTTTGTTTTATTGAGATTCGCTTTAACATAGTATTAATGAGTAAACGAGAGAAGCCAAGCTCTTGCAGCCGACATTTCACCCGTAGGCTGTCTCCACTGAGCGATCAGCCTCGCGAGGCAAGCGCACGAGGCAACACGAAACAACTGAACGATCTAATTGGACGGTACTGGGTGAAAATCAGCGCTGGGGTTCTGTAAACGCCGCCTCAGCATTATGCTGAGCCAGTGTCCGATTTTCAACCGCAATGACACATTCTATCTTTAGCTTTCGGGTTGTCTTTTGTTTTGTAAAAAAATTGATGATGTGTCTTGTGATGTTGTAAATAAAATAAATGAATTTTCTTTCTTTCTTTCGATACAGCAGGCTAATTGTCTAACTCCCTCGCAATCGCCATCGCGTTCATTTTGACAGTTCTTGTATGGGCTGACAATTGGTATCGGAAACAGCCAGCTGTCACAGCCATACAAAAACTGCCATATCAATCCGATGCCGAGTGTCAAAAAAGTTACACAAATACCCTGCCGGGCTCAAAATCGAACCGAAAATGGCTGCGGCTCGTTCAGTGGAGACCTGTACTCTTATTGTCTAACGATTCAAAATTCCTTTCGGTCCAACGGTATAATATTATGGTGTTGGTGGCAGAAAGAGATGGTGAAAGCGATGGCAAGCGCCCGCGCGTTAAACAACAATCGCAATCACTCTGCGAGCGTTTTAGGAACTGAGAACGCGACACCGCAACAACCGCGCGCTGCGGCTGGCGTTTTGCTTCATTTTATTTCATTATCACCATGGATTTCTGGCCAATGGCGGTTGTTGCGGCTTTAGCTCTCTTGCGCTCGCCCAGGTGGAACTGATTAAAAAACTGAATGCAGTTAACCGGCGTGCCTGCACCACCATGCTGTTACTACAAAAAAAAACAAGTTAAGTTTCTATAATGAGTGACTGAAAAAAGCCTCGCTGGTACGCGCGTGCGCAGCTCAACTAGTTTGCCCACGGACCCTTTTAAGGTTCCGTCTGTCTTCGCTCCGTCATCTTTTAATTCGTAACACTTGAAATCTTTATGGAGCGTCCCTGCAGCCGCTACAATAACAAATTAAAATAAAATCGTCCAATATTAAAAATCTACGCAAGTCTGGAATCCCTTAAATGCGTAAAGAAATCAAACTTCTTAGTCAACGAAACCAAAAGAAACAGATCTCTGCTGTCGCTGAATTTTCGAAGACTTCACATCGATTTATGTATCATCATCATTTCAGCCGAAAGACGTCTAAGGTTGAACATAGGCCTCCCCTAAGGTTCACCAAACAGACCGGTCCCGCGCTATTCGCATCCAACGCGTTTCTGAAACAATAAACAGGTCTTCGCTCAATCTTGTTCAAGGCCTACCTATGCTGCGTATTTTGAACCGTGGACGCCGTTCGAGAACCATTTGGGCCAGTTCTACGAGCGATGTCCCCTGCCCACTATCACTTGAGTCTGGTTCTTCGAGCTATACCTATCGGTGACTAGTTCTATCGTGAATTTTATCATTTTTAATGCGATCAGGCAGCGAAACTCTAAGCCATCTCTCCATCGGCCTTCGAGTGTGTGGCTATTTATGTATTTATGCGGGCTGAAACGTGAGAACAACCTGATAAAGACACCCACGTAGCCCGTAAAAGGCGAGTACCGTTCCCCGCGAGGCCAGCATCACGCCAGCATTCCTAATAAATAAAAAATAAATCTCACGGGACAATTCACACCAATTGACCTAGAACCAGAGTAAGCTAGGCAAAGCTTGTGTTATGGGTACTAGGCAACGGATAAACATACTTATACATATAGATAGATACATACTTAAATACATATTAAACACCAAAGACCCGAGAACAAACATTCGTATTTTTCATACAAATATCTGCCCCGACACGGGAATCGAACCCGGGACCTCAAGCTTCATAGTCAGGGTCTCTAACAACTAGTTAGGCCATCTGGTCGTCTAAACCCTAATGGTGCTGGAGATATCGGTAGGAGGCGATGATCCCTTAACATGTTGTGAAACTCGTTTCGGTTCGTCCCGTTTGTAGGCTTTTGTTTTTAAAAAAACAGCTGTCGAGTCGAGCCGACCTCGTGAGTCTGCGGGTGCAGGGGGCGGCACCTTTGGCCCGCGCCCCACCGCCGCCGCGCCGCGTGATAATATGGGCTCCCGGCGCCAGGCCCGGCACCGCCATCCGCCATGACGCGCGCGCCGCTCCGGCTCGCGACCGCGCTCGCGCTGCTGCTGCTCGCCGCCGCCGCGCCAACCCCCGACGCCCCTGCCGTAAGCTTACTTCGCACCTTACTTCGATACCACTATAACAATCATCATCATACATACATACAATCACGCCTTCTTCCCAGCAAATAGATGCTTACTCACCTGCTACGATCCTGACATACACCATCATCACCGTAGGTTTGGGCATGTGTAGATGGAAATGTTAGAAGGGGGAGACCAAGAAGGACATTCCGTTTTGGCTATTTTCTAGGTCCTGGACATCTACCAGATGGAAACTGTATCAGAATCTTCTGGAATTTCAGAAAAATGTGTCCACGAAAGTGATTAGAAACAAACGCTCGAATAATGAGCCATGTCTTGTTTTACAGAGAGCGGACGTCGGGGGGGCCGCCCTGGCGCGGCGGCCCCGCCAGGAGGAGGCCGGCTCGGGGTCCGCGCGCTTCGTGGGGCTGCTGGCGCGGCCCACTCTGCGGCTGCTGGGCACACAGCTGCGGGCCAGCTCAGCTGTGCTGGAGCAGCTGGCGTCACTGACCGGCGTCGGCGTCGTAATACCGCTTTTCCGGGCGTCGGCCGCTTCGTCGTCCGGCGGCTCGTCCAACCCCGAGGTGGATGACGCGGCCTCTGAGGAAGACGCCGGCGACCTGGTGGTGTGATGTTCGCCTTCCGGCCCCTCGGCCCGTGTCGTCGCCGTGGGCGAGCGGCCGCTTCGTTTGTTCCTGTATCTCCTATTTGCCGAATATTACTATCGATTGAATATTTTTTTAGACCCTGTGTAGTAGTGATAAGAGGTGAACATATTATTTAGTACCAAATAAGAAAATAAAACCAGCCAAAAGCGAGTCAGATTCTCATGTGACGAATTCTCAAAAAACGCCAATTCTTCTATAGAGAAGTTCTTTAAATTGTAACTTTATATTACTTGAACTATTTATTGTTCTAGAGTTTATATTCTAGGACCCTTAGCAATAGGGTTCGGTTGCCATTCTTTGGCTAATAAACTCTAAAAAAAACACGACGAAGATACAAAGTAATAAACAAAAGGCTACATGTCTGCTGCTATTATGTAGCATATGTGTCTAATCGTTAAGATTATTACGGAGGAGGGAAGAAATGTGACAGCCGATCGCTGGCTTCCCACTGTGAGGCGCCTGCGCAGTCACCAGCGCCCCTGACTAACCATTCGGGCTCCGCGTGTCACGTCCTAATATCATCAAACGGACAGTACCTCTATCTACCATGAGTTACGAGGCGCTGTACACAACTCTCTATACAAATCATTTACGTCGTCGCTAGCGAGTACGGTCACTGTAAACTAGTGTAACTTATGGTAGAGGTACAGTCAAGTGTGTTAGCGACGATACTACGTAAACATAAAAGTTATTACCAATTTAATATTAGTGGCCATGTATTCATTGGGTTCCTAGCAAAATACATTTTATTCCGTAGCCAGATTGAGACGAATTCATAATTATTATCATTAATTCCTGCTATTGAGGTATCGGGCGGTCCGCAACATCTTTAGTGTCCGTTATATTGTTCAACGAGTAAATCAAGTTAGAACAAGTTTGTTAGATTTAAGTATTTTGTATGAAGAAATAAAAATAATTAAATAAACAATTATTTCGTGTTATTGAGATGGCGCAACCATTGTTATCCTCGTCCGCATCTCCAGAGTGCAGCGTCCCACAAGCAATAATGAAAGTTTAATCTGAGGTATCATCCGTGGATGACCATTCATATTAGGAAGAGAAACATTATTACAAAAAAAAAACATACAGACGAATTGAGAACCTCCTCTTTTTTTTGAAGTCAGTTAATAAAATAAATAAAAAAGTAAGGACACCAAGGACGTCACTTCGAACAACTACTTTGAATACATTTTGTGCTTAGGTACATACTTAGTACTACTTAGAAACAAATAATGTTGACTACATTCACTTAAAATATAGTTTTATTACTTTTTTGGATCAATAATAGTTCCCTTTTAATAATAATAATAATTCATTTATTAGTTCAACATAGGTGGGTACAAACGATCTTAAAACTATTTGAAGTATATATCACTATGTTTTTATGTTGCGCCGTTACGTATCAGTAGGTACTTAAGCTTATAAAATTTATAATCTTTTAAAATAAGGAAACTAAATAAATGGTAGTGTCTAATTTTAAAATTTTGGATATTTCTCGTTTTATTTTTAACTAGCTTTTGCCCGCGGCTTTGCTCGCGTGTACCATGAGTATTCCAAAGAACTAAGATATCAAGCAAGCAAGCATGCACGCAAGCAAGCAAACGTGCAAGAAAGCGTGCAAGTAAGCGTGCAAGCAAGCGCGCAAGCAAGCCCGACTAAACTTCAGGTAGATACGGTCCTTTACAGTATTTCTTTATATACACTGTTTTTCACTAATTCGGAAGCGGGCACTAAAATAACCAGGCTTGTTAATAATATAAAACTTATTATTACTTTCCCCTGTCCTGCATTAGGTATAATTCAATGTTTTCTTACCTTCTACGGAAATTTGAGTAACTAGAAGCGCTGTGTACCTACTTAGCATTGATATTATGTATACATATTATAGTATTTTGTAAAGGTGTTGTGTGACCTAACCGCTAAGGAGTTAAACGTTCCATCATCAGCTCATCTGAATAACCAGAAAGAATACAACTAACGATCTATATGTGCATATGATATTTAAAGAAACTTCCTAAAACTCCTAGCCGTTAAGGAGTTTAACCTTCCATCATCAGCTCACCCGGATAACCTGAAAGAATACAACAATCGGTCTATACGTACCTATAATATTTGAAAAATTATCCTCATCTCCTAACCGTTAAGGAGATTTACCTTCCATCATCAGCTCATCAACATGAGATGATGTCTACCAGACGCAAACACTTAAATAGCTTGAGAAAATATATGAAAAACGTAATGCGTGCCTACAAAATTTGAGGGTTGCCCTCGATTCCCTTGAGATCCCGTCATCAGATCCTGATTTGGTGACAATGGGACCATCTCAGGAGTATATTGTATTAAATAAATAAATAAATCTATATATATAAAAGAAGAAACTGACTGACTGACTGACTGACTGACATATCAACGCACAGCCCAAACCACTGGGCCTAGAGATTCCAAATTTGGCATGTAGGTTCCTTAAAAGATCTAAGGGTGCACTAAGAAAGGATTTTTCAAAATTCACTCCCTAAGGGGGTGAAAAGGGGGTCCAAAGTTTGTATGGAGAAACAAGATTAGTTCGACTATTTTATTCGAAACTTCACAGAAGTACTCCTAATGGTAAATGAGTAAACACGTGTTTCAGGATTTTTGAGAATTCAACCCCTAAAAGGGGGGAAAGGGGTAACAATGTCTGAAAATCAAAATGGGTGTTGTTTCTATGGTTTATCGGGTCGCTGGTTATGAAAACAACAACGGTTTTAAAATCCGACGTGGCGGACGTAAAATACCATCTCCCTGGATGGGGTGCGATGGGGTTGAAATGTCTAAATAAACTAAATGACTGTTGATATATCAACGCACAGCCCAAACCACTGGATCTAGAGACTTGAAATTTTGCACATAGATACCTTATACAATGTAGGCATCCACTACGGAAGGATTTTCGGGAATTCCCACGGGAACGGGAAAAAACGGGATTTATAAATTCGATTCCGAGTGACCCTATCTCAGTAACTATATAAGATATGTTATTGAGGATTTTCAAAATAAACCATAGATTGTTTCTCTGAAAATACAAAGTTTTGTTTTATTTATTACGTTTAAAACAACATTACAACGATTATACTTAAACTAACACTAATAACACTTTATCTCACCTGAAAATACAAAGAAACGACATTTAAAGTTTACTAATATCGCCTCCTCAATAATATCCTAATATTTTTTATTACACAGGAATGCACAAAACAATATAAACAGCAAGCCGCCATTTGTCGCTCTGCCGCGCCCCCTACCAACTTTCAATGACCGCTTTAGAAACGCGCGAAGCGCGGCAAAACTTAAATCAATAAAAAACCTTTTTTATTACATCTCCCCCGCCAAAGGTGAAAATTCTCAATAATGCATTAAAATAATAGATACTTATAAGTTGTCTTCATCATTGTTTCCTTCTACTTCGTCTTCTGTTTCAGCTCTTGTAGTGACAGGTTGTAATTTTGTTATGTGAAATAAAGTTGATTCCATTTTTCTACTGCCAGTGTCAATTTTATAAATAGAGTTCGATAATTTTTCTACTATTTTGAAAGGGCCTATTTTTAATTCATCTAATTTCTTTCTATTCATTCTATTTCCGTTTTCTACATAAACACTATCTCCTATATTAAATTCCTGCATTTTTCTGTTTCTATCAAATATTTTCTTATTATATTGGTGCGACTTTATTGTATTCTCTAATGCTAATCTTTTATCAGCCATCCATTTCTCTTCCTTTTCTATTGTTTTAAGTTCATTTGGTAAAATACTGACATTAGTACCATCTAGTAAATACTTTGGTGCGAAGCCTGTAACAGAGTGTTCAGTCTCATTATATTTATGTATACATTCTCGTGCTATTGTTGTCCATGTTCTTTTATTATTTTTCTCATTTATCTTGCACCTTATTTTATTTACTATTGTTTGGTTTAACCGTTCGTTTAATCCGTTTGAAAATGGTGTATTCACTGCTGTAAAAATTAATTTAACATTGTTCTCCTGCAAATACTGTTTAAATTCTCTCGAGTTTATTCCTGGATATTGATCTGTAAGAATTATTTCAATCTCATCTGTTTCTAGGACTTTCTTTGTTAGCTTTATAAAATCACTCGCGTTCTGCGTTTTTGAGGTTTCAATAAATGCATACCGAGTGAAATGGTCTACTAAGAGATGTAGATACTTTTTTGTTGATCTAGATCCTCCGAATCCACCGATAGTGTCTATCGACATTATTTCGAATGGTCTTGTTGCTGGTCCCAGTTGTGACATTAACCCAAATTTTCCTTGACATCTTGATTTATTTTTTATGCATATTTCACATGTCTTACAAATATTTATAATATTTTTTGTTAGGTTCTTAGCCGTGTATGTTGGACTTATTTTTTTCTGTAATTGTCTGATCCCAATATGGCATAAATCTTCGTGCACTTGTTTTATAATTTTCTTACTAAATTCTTCTGAGAGGATAATCTTTTCATGTTTTTTTATTTTCTTATAATAAATTCTATCTTTTTGTATTAGGTTTTGTTTCCTTTCTTTTATTGTGTCATTTTTTTCTTGGTCTTCAACTATTTCTTCCATTCGTATTAAATTAACTATTTTCAATAATTCCTCCTTGTTATCATCTGATTCTAAGACAGGATTTCGACTCAAACAGTCGGCTTCTATATTTTCTTTACCAGGTATATATTTTACTACGAAGTCATATTGAGATAGGTAGTATGTGAGGTCACCCAATTCTTCATCTGTCCTAGATCTAATATTCATGTTCTCCAGGGGTTTGTGGTCTGAGTATATAGTGAATTGTTTTCCAATGAGCCAGTGTTGCCAGTATTGAACAGCTTCCTTCATGGCATAACATTCCAAGTAAATGGCCTTTTTCCTTTTTTGCGATTCATTCAGTTTTTTTGAAAAAAATGCCACTGGTTTATCTTTGCCATCTGGTTGTGTCTGTTTTAATATTGCCCCGATACCCTCTATCGATGCATCAGTGAAGATTTTTATTGGCAAGTCTTTGTCAAATATTTCCAATACCGGTTGAGAACATAAATATTTTTTTATTTGATTAAAAGATTTTTCACAGTCCTCTGACCATACAAACTTTTCGTTTTTTCTTAACAGTTTATGTAATGGATCTAAGATAATTGCACTTCTCGGTATATATTCATGATAAAAATTTATTTTTCCTAAAAATTGTCTAATATTCTTTTGATTTATAGGGGTTGGAAAATTCTTTATTGAGATTAAATTGTCTTTTAGTGGTCTTACTGAATTGTTCTGAATTACATGGCCAAGATACTTCACAGAGTCTGAAGCAAAGGTGCATTTCTTGAACTTTAATCTAAAGCCTTCTTTTATTATTGCATCTAATACATTTCTTATGTGTTTTATGTGTTCCTGAAAGGATGATGAGTATATTAAAATATCATCAATATAGTTTACAGAGTATCCTGTGAGATTATGTTTTCTTAAGATATTGCCTAAAATTCTTTGGAATATTGCTGGTGATGTTTTTAACCCAAATGGTAGGCAGGTCCACTGGAAGTGACCATCTTGCGTGACAAATCCAGTTTTACTTCTATCTTCCACTCGTAGTGGTATTGACCAAAAGGCTGAGTTTATGTCCAATGTAGTGAAATACTTACAGTTTCTAGTTTTTTTAATTAAATCATCTATCAGTGGGAAAGGTTGAGCTTGTGGTACTACAATTTTGTTCAGTTCTCTGAAGTCAACACATAAGCGGGATCTTTTGTTTTCACCTTTTTTGAATGCTAGAGTCACCGGAGCAGCAAAAGGACTGTAGGACTCTTCAATTAAATTGTTCTTTAGTAACATGGATATTTGCTCTTCAATTTCTAATTTGTCTTCTATTGTGCATCTGTACGGTCTTTTACTGCAGTATCTATTTATTAGCAAATCTATGTGAGCCTCGTATCCTCTTACTGATCCAATGTCATATTTGTCCTGAGCAAACACTGTTTTATACTTTTCTATGATCTTCTCTATTTGAATTTTCTTTTCTTTATCTAAGTGGTCTATCGTAGCTTTGAATTCTTCTGTTTCTATGTGTTCGTTGAAATTTATTGAATATGTTTTTGCTTTTCTATCTTCATCTTCGTTATTTGTGGTGTTCTTCTGTTCTATCTGCAAGTCTTCATTTTGGATTAATTTGAATTTTTTTATCATATCCAGTCCGATTATGAAATCATCAAAATCATTATTTTCGACTACATATACATCCACATTTTCTTCCAAATCAAATATTTTAATTTTAATTGTTACCAATCCATCTGTTTTCCTTACACCATTAACCGTTTTCATATATGCTATATTTATGTTATCTTTTTTTTCTTTAACTTTAATCAGTCTTGAATTGATTAATGAGATCTGTGAGCCTGAATCATAAATGCCTTTCACTTCTAATTTACCTTCTAATAAAATCTTGACCTTGATTAATGGTGTACTTACTCGTTTTTTGTATCGGTGTTCATATCTACTTCAATAATGGAGTTATTACTTACATTTTTAGTTTTACCCACTTTTCCAAAATCATTTTTATTTTTTTTGAACCAACACAATTCCTCCGGATGATATCTAATTCCTTTTTCTAAAGATTCACAAGTCTTGCATGGCTTCTTCTCATTGATTTTGTTTTTATATTGAAATGTACTGTTCTTTATAATGGTTGAGTTTTTCTTGTACATCATACCTTCACATTTTCTTACTTCGTTGAACAAATCAGTGGTATCCTTGAGTTCATCTCTGTTTAGCTTATTTAAGATAAACCCAGGTAAACCTGTCGCAATGAGATCTATCATGGTTTTTGAGTCTACCGATTTGTTTATATCTAGTATTAATCGTTCTTTCTTTATAGCATAATCAATCAACATTCCCTCTTTATATCTGAAGGCAAGGGCATATGTCACCATATCCCATCCTCTGTTTTTAAAGGTTTCTAAGAATTTTTCTTTCCACTCACTCCATTCAGAATTTACTGTTAGTTTTATAACCATCGAGCTATACCAATCCAAACAAGATTTTTCTAAAAATAACCTCAAAATATCTATTTTTGATTCATCATTTATGATATTGAAGCGCTCACATTCTTTTTCAAAATTTTCTATCCACTGCATAGCATTTGGATTCTTGCTTGTGAATTTTTCAATGATGAATTTCTCTGAAACATTTTTTAGGTTGTGTTGATTATCTTTCTTTGTTGTAGTTTCTATTAATTTTTCCAAGATATGTTGCAAGTTGTCATCTTTGCTGGTTAGTTGTGTGTGTGGTATGCTGATTTCTTCTAAATATTGTTCTAAAAATTGCATATTACCCTCTTCATCTAAATATGTTTTCATTTGATCTTCATCCAATTTTATCCATATCTTTCTTGTTTGATGCCTCTTCTTTATACTGTTTTTTATTTTTTGGAAAGTATTCATTCTAACAATATGTGTATGACATGTTACCGGTTTCAATTCATCAGGTAGAACATAACATTTTCCTTCTTCTGTAGATATTGAGGTTATGGCTAATACGTTAGTTTTGCCATCATTTGCAGCTATCATCGTAAATTCGAATTCCAGCCGGGCCATCTTCTTTTAGTTAACAAAATGTCGTTTTATAAGATATGTTATTGAGGATTTTCAAAATAAACCATAGATTGTTTCTCTGAAAATACAAAGTTTTGTTTTATTTATTACGTTTAAAACAACATTACAACGATTATACTTAAACTAACACTAATAACACTTTATCTCACCTGAAAATACAAAGAAACGACATTTAAAGTTTACTAATATCGCCTCCTCAATAATATCCTAATATTTTTTATTACACAGGAATGCACAAAACAATATAAACAGCAAGCCGCCATTTGTCGCTCTGCCGCGCCCCCTACCAACTTTCAATGACCGCTTTAGAAACGCGCGAAGCGCGGCAAAACTTAAATCAATAAAAAACCTTTTTTATTACAACTATAATAACTAGACTCTTCAAATTTGATACACAAGTAGGTATTATATTAGTTAAAACATTAATTTCAGGATTTTTCAAAATTCCCACGGGATAAGGAAAAAACGGGATTTATATATTCAGTTCAACGGGATCCTATGAACTATAATTACTAGACTCTTCAAGTTTGACATAGAAGTAGGTAATTATAATAGTAAAAAACTGTTTTAAGGATTTTTGGAAATTCCCACGGGATAAGGAAAACACGGGATTTTTCGTTTTACTGGTCGTAGAAAGCTGAAATTCGGCATGTAGGATGCTTGGGGAGTGTACAGGAGGATTGAGAGAGGACTTTACAAAATTCCCACGGGAACGGGAAAAACGGGATTTTTCGTTTTGGTGATCGTAGAAAGCTGAAATTCGGCATGTAGGTTGTTTGGGGAGTGTAGAGGAGCATTGAGAGAGGACTTTCCAAAATTCCCACGGGAACGGGAAAAACAGAATTTTTCGTTTTACTGGTCATAGAAAGCTGAAATTCGGCATGTAGGTTGCTTAGGAAATGTAGAGGAGCATTGAGAGAGGATTTTCCAAAAATCCCACGGGAACGGGAAAAAACGGGATTTTTCGTTTTACTGGTTGTAGAAAGCTGAATTCGGCATGTAGGTTGCTTGGGGAGTGTAGAGGAGCATTAAGAGAGGACTTTCCAAAATTCCCACGGGAAAGGGAAAAACAGAATTTTTCGTTTTACTGGTCATAGAAAGCTGAAATTCGGCATGTAGGTTGCTTAGGGAGTGTAAAGGAGCATTGAGAGAGGATTTTTCCAAAATTCCCACGGGAACGGGAAAAAACGGGATTTTCCGTTTTACTGGTTGTAGAAAGCTAATTCGGCATGTAGGTTGCTTGGGGAGTGTAGAGGAGCATTGTGAGAGGATTTTCCAAAATTCCCACAGTAACGGGAAAAAAACGGGATTTTTCGTTTTACTGGTCGTAGAAAGACGAAATTTGGCAAGTGGGTTCCTTGGGGAGTATAGGGGAGCACTAAGAAAGCATTTCCCGAAATTCTTACGGGAACGGGAAAAAAACGGGATTTTACGTTTTACTGGTTTTTAGAAAGCTAAAATTTAAAAATTCATAAGTTCACACTGTAAATAGGCCGCAAAGGGCTCTTTAACCCAGTTCAAAAAAAGGAGGAGATTACATGCATTCCACTTTATGTATTTTTTATGTAGGTATGTTCGCCGATTTCTTGCTCAATTGTGGACCGATTATAAAAAATATTTTTTTATTCGAAAGAATACAATATACTCCTGAGATGGTTCCATTGTCACCAAATCAGGATCTGATGTCGGGATCTTAGGGAAATCGAGGGCAACCCTCAAATTTTGTAGGCACGCATTACGTTTTTCATATATTTTCTCAAGCTATTTAAGTGTTTGCGTCTGGTAGACATCATCTCATATCTGTAGATGAGCTGATGATGGAAGGTAAAACTCCTTAACGGTTAGGAGTTGAGGATATTTTTTCAAATATTATAGGTACGTATAGACCGATAGTTCTATACTTTCAGGTTATCCGGGTGAGCTGATGATGGAAGGTTAAACTCCTTAACGGTTAGGAGTTATAGGAAGTTTCTTTAAATATCATATGCACGTATAGACCTTTAGTTGTATTCTTTCTGGTTATTCAGATGAGCTGATGATGGAAGGTATAACTCCTTAACGGCTAGGTCACACAACACCATAACAAAATACTATAATATGTATAATATCAATGCTAAGTAGGTACACAGCGCTTCCAGTTACTCATGTTTCCGTAGAAGGTAAGAAAACATTGAATTATACCTAATGCAGGGCAGGGGAAATGTTTTATATTATTAACAAACCTGGTTATTTTAGTGCCCGCTTTCGAATAGTGAAAAACATTGTATATAAAGAAATACTGTAAAGGACCGTATCTACCAGAAGTTTAGTCGGGCTTGCTTGCACGCTTACTTGCACGCTTTCTTGCACGCTTGCTTGCTTGCGTGCATGCATGCTTGCTTGCTTGCCTTTATGCTTACTTGCTTGATATCTTGGTTCTTTGGAATACTCATGGTGCACGCGAGCGAAGCCGCGGGCAAAAGCTAGTATTTTTTATAATCGGTCCACAATTGGCCGAGAAATCGGTGAACATACCTACATAAAAAAATACATAAAGTGGAATGCGTAACCTCCTTTTTTTTAAGTCGGTTAAAGAGCCCTTTGCGGCCTACTTACAGTATAAATTTACGAATTTTGAAATTTTAGCTTTCTTCAACCAGTAAAACGCAAAATCCCGTTTTTCCCGTTCCCGTGGGAATATTGGAAAGTCATCTCTCAATGCTCTTCTACACTCCTCAAACAACCTACATGCCGAATTTCAGCTTTCTACGACCAGTAAAACGAAAAATCCCGTTTATTCCCGTTCCCGGAGGAATTTTGAAAAGTCCTCTCTCAATGCTCCTCTACACTCCCCAAGCAACCTACGTGCCGAATTTTAGCTTTCTATGACCAGTAAAACGAAAAATCCCGTTTTTTCCCGTTCCCATTGGAATTTTGGAAAGTCCTCTCTTAATCCTCCTCTACACTCTCCAAGCAACCTAGATGCCGAATTTCAGCTTTCTACGACCAGTACAACGAAAAATCCCGTTTTTTCCTTATCCCGTGGGAATTTCCGAAAATCCTTAAAACTGTTTTTTACTATTATAATTACCTACTTCTGTGCCAAATTTCAAGAGTTTAGTAATTATAGTTCATAGGATCCCGTTGAACTGAATATATAAATCGCGTTTTTTCCTTATCCCGTGGGAATTTTGAAAAAGCCTGATATTAATGTTTTAACTAAAGTAATACCTACTTGTGTATCAAGTTTGAAGAGTCTAGTTATTATAGTTACTGAGATAGGGTCACTCGGAATCGAATATATAAATCCCGTTTTTTCCCGTCCCTGTGGGAATTCCCAAAAATCCTTCCTTAGTGGATGCCTACATTGTATAAGATATCTATTTGCAAAATTTCAAGTCTCTAGGTCCAGTGGTTTGGGCTGTGCGTTGATATATCAACAGTCATTTAGTTTAATTAGACATATCAACCCCATCGCACCCCATCCAGGGAGATGGTATTTTACGTCCGCCATGACGAATTTTAAAACCGTTGTTGTTTTCATAACCAGCGACCCGATAAACCATAGAAACAACACCTATGTTGATTTTCAGACATTGTTACCCCTTTTCCCCCTTTTAGGGGTTGAATTCTCAAAAAACCTGAAACACGTGTTTACCCATTTATCATTAGGAGTACTTCTGTGAAGTTTCGAATAAAATAGTCCAAAGAATCTTGTTTCCCCATACAAACTTTGGACCCCCGTTTCACCCCCTTAGGGAGTGAATTTTGAAAAATCCTTTCTTAGTGCACCCCTAGACCTTATAAGGAACCTACATGCCAAATTTGGAATCTCTAGGCCCAGTGGTTTGGGCTGTGCGTTGATATGTCAGTCAGTCAGTCAGTCAGTTTCTTCTTTTATATATATAGATAAGTTATTGATGATTTTACTCATTGGGTAACGTACTTTCGATTTCAGTTTGAAGTTTACTGAAATCTGTTGTACCTATTATTAACGAAATTGTCGCCTGGCTACACCTTAACGATTACACCCTGTGTAGATAGAAATAACTGAACTGAGTGACTGACATCACGAGAAGCCCTTGGCCATAGAAAGTTGCAATTTTAATAGAGATGTTCTTTATGATGTTTACTTATAAGAAATGCAAACGGAGTTCTTTAAACCCATCTTCTGGTTTAAATGGATTGAGAGTTTGCATGGAACTTCCACAATTTGAAATATAAGAAAACAAAATTTTTCAATTGGCATGGGAACTAAAACAATAAATTAAATAAAATACGAGACGAGTGTCAGCGCTTTTGTGTATAATTTATTTATTTATTTATTTATTTTATTTATTTATTCATTTATTTCAAACATGTAGTTCATATCAGGTTAGTAACAATTTTACTTAAAAACTATGTTAGTAATGGTGTTTATTTAATATTAAATATGGCTACTCCGGAGCGCATATGACACGCATTCCAGTATCTCACAATAGGGCAATCTGTGCGCTCCAATATGGTGTTCAAGAGACTGTTGGTGCTGTCCCGCACGCGCCGCATCACCGAGGCCACGCGCTTGCGCAGGATGGACTGAAAACTGTCCACGCGCGCCTCGGCGAACATACCTGACGCACTGCAGAACCGGGGCAGCCCCAACAGTATCCTAAAACCATTATTATATTGCACGCGTAAGGCATCAAGTGATCGTCGCGTACATTTGGCCCACAGGCTGCACGTATAAAATGTTTGGCAATACGCTTTGAACAGCATAACCTTGACCTCTACATTACAGCGCGCAAACCTGCGTGCCAACATGTTGCTTCTCACTGACAATGCCCTACGCTCCCTCTCTATATCTAGATCATCAGAGAGATCTGCGGTAACCCAATGCCCCAGGTATTTAAACTTGGTGACCCGATTCAGTACTGCGTCACCGAGCTTCACTGGAGGAACAGACTGCGGCAATTTATTTCCTGCCTTAAAGACTAGAAGCTCACTCTTTTTACTATTATACCTAAGGCCATGGGACACCGCATACCTCTCACAGATTCCAATTAGGATCTCAAGTGCTCTGATTGATGGACTCAGCAGGACCATGTCATCTGCATAGCTTATATTATTTACTAAATTCCCACCAATTGAGCAGCCAACCCCGGCCCTGCTGAGTTCATCAATCAATCCATTTATATACAAATTGAAGAGCCGAGGAGAAGTAAGTCCGCCTTGTCTCACCCCGCACTCCAATCTGTACTCTTCAGAGCAAGAACCTGCCCACCGAACCCTGTTGACTTGATGCTGATACCAAAATCTTGTCAAGTCAACAAACTCCCTGGGCGTGCTAGTCTCCTTCAGAAGCTTATCCCATAAAACGTTGTAAGACACAAGGTCGAATGCCTTCGACAGGTCCAAAAAACAAGAATAAACCGGTGTCGCATGAGCAGCATAATATTGAACGGTCTGCTTGAGTCGCAGAATTGCTGTTTCCGTGGACAGCCCTGGCCTAAACCCGAACTGAGCCTCGTGCAAATTTATGTGTTTTTCAAATATGCGATCAAGCAGACCGTCCAACACCTTAGCTATCACGGTTGCCAACGAGATTGGCCGATAATTGTTCCTATCAGAGGCATCCCCCGTCTTGTTTTTGGGTATCGGTACAACGATGGTTTCCATTAGCTCCCGTGGTAGGTACGTATGACCCATACATATATTAAAAAACAAAGATAACACTCTGGGAAGATGCTCACCAGCATAACGTAAGTGCTCTACGCTGAGGCCGTCGTGGCCCGGTGACTTGCCCCCAGCCATGTTGTGAATAACCTTCGCGACTTCTTTACTGGTAAAACTTCTATATTCACCACATGGCCCAGGCGCAGCAACAAGCACCTCCGCCGGCCCCAAGGGAGAATGCACTTTAAAGTGCTGTCTAAACAGTTCAGCTATTTCCCTAGGCTCACACTGACCCTCTACACTCGCAGGCAGGCTAACCCCAGTGTCCAGTCTCTTTGTGTGTTTCCAGAAGCCCTTAAAGTCCTTCGAGGAATGGTGAGTGGCTAAAATGTCCATATAATGAATATAATGATAAATTAATGAGCAGCTTGATGTCACGAGTCAAGTATACGTATTTGATACGTATTGACCATTTAGGTACAGACAAGGAAATTGAATCGCGTAAAAGGGTGAAACCTTTTCACAACCAATTTCACGATGATTTCTTTGGCTGATGTATCAAAGTCAAAGTCAAAACTCTTTATTCAATTGATTCAATTTAATAATCTTTATTATTCAATGTATGGAATATCAACATGACATTTGCAATGAAAAGGTTTCACTCTGGTAGGTGATTTAGTTTTTTTCTAGTGTATAACGTACCTACGCTTAAATTTTAAGACCAGTTTAGATCTGCAAGAAAAATCGTGCAAATTGCATTACATTGCGGCGATCGATTGATCACTTCAAATTAACAGCTAGGTGCTGTGGGGACGTGAAAGCTACACTATGAAACTATGTGATCGTTTCCATTCATGCTTTAATGCTAAACTAAGCCGTTAGAGGAAGAACCAAAGCACGCATTTTTCATATAACAAAACATACTTAGCTTAGTTGAACCCGTTTCTACCAGTGTTATGCTATGTGCGGACTAATTTGAGTATAACTGGTGGGTACAAACGCATCATAGCAACGTAGCTATAGGTAAATACAAAGCTGTGCTACGTTGCTATGGATGCGTTTAATATCCACCAATCATATTCATTGGTCCACATAGTATAGCACAGGTGGAGACAGGTTCAACTAAGCTATATTTTTTATATGAAAAGATACATTAGTATTCGTGTCGTGGATGTGTGCCCTGGATCTTCCTCAAATTGCTACATAGTTAAGCATTGGTGGAAACGGTCATATAGTGTCGTAGCGTAGGTTTCGCTTACTCGCAGCATAGCTCCGTACCATATCTCCGGTAGAAAAGCAGTCTTACGGTCTCGCCATGTAATGCAACTTTTTGCTTGCAGGTCTAAATTGGGCTTTAAATGCTCGCTGTAAACGTGCAAAATGCTTCAAGCGAAAAGCGACGTTTTTTGAGAAGCTTTCGTCTCTGAAGACCTTTAACCTTGTCGCATGAGCATGAGCATGCGATGAGTTGTAGGTGCGGGTGGCGGCACCTTTGGCCCGCGCGCGCGGCGCTGGCAGCGGCGCGCCGGCGCAGTCTCCCGGCGCCCGCCATGCCGCCCGCGCCGCTGTTCGCTGCGCTTGCGCTCACGCTCTTGCTGCTGACCGCCGCTCAGCAGCCACCCACCCGAACACGCCCCGACGCCTTCACCGTAAGAACCGCATCATTATCTATACTTTTTCACGAGCAATCTGCTATTCTAAACTTAATCGTTCAAGAGAAATGTACACGTCGCTGACCCGATTTTTTCAACTTCATTTTTTATTACTTTTAAGTAAAAAAGTAATAAAAAAGAAGATGAAAAAATAAATACAAAAAAAGATACTTCATAGCTAACTTGTTAAAAGTTGCTCATTAGCGCCATCTCTTGTCCTGGTGAGCGGTTAGTTCCGAAGGAGTGTTGAAATCTCTCGGTAGAGGGTGTAACATAGATGCGTGTTTATCACTGCAGAAGGTGATGATTTAAGAGACTGAAATGTACGATGTATGGGAAAGATTCGTGTCTAATCTCTAGAGATGGTCTAGACCAGTGCTGGTGTAGGGGTATGGCACACGGCACGGAATGCTGAGGACCTGGGTTCGATTCCCAGCATTGGTCTTCTTTCTGGGGTTTTTTCTGTGCATCTATATTTCAGTTTGTATTTAGTATGAAATATAATTATGGTTTCACGGGATGATCGTAAAAGTAATAAAAAATGAAGTTGAAAATAAATACAAAAAAAAATACTACATAGCTAACTTGTTACTTTTTTGGAGTCGATTAAATTTTTATATTTTTTTTGTTTCTCGCTTTGTAGTATTTCTAATATAAATTACAATAGCATAATGTCAACCGCTCGTAATTTTTACCCGTTTTCTCAAAATATCGCTTTTCCCGATTAAGAAGCTATAATTGTTGAGGAGTTCTCTAGGTGCTTCACCATCAGTTCCACTTCAACATATGAATTGAGACGAGCATAAATTGCAACTATGTAGTAATCGCAAGCAGTGAAATAGGTACTCGTTGCTGATTAGTTCCGGTGGCCAACTATAGTCTTCTTGTTTGTTCCGTTTCACCAAATGATGATTTCTAAGAGGAAATGCACGAGTTGAGGTTGATTGATATGTGCAGACACCAAGCGTGTCAGACACTTGCCGTGGCAGACAAAATAATACTTTTGAAGCCGGAAGCAAAGGCCAGTGGTTAATAAACAAGTTTTGATTTTGATTTGATTTTGATATTTTTGTGTTACAGCGGGCAAACACTCGGACATCAGTCAGCGGTCGCGAGCGCGCGACGCGGACCCGCGGCGGCGGCGTCGGCGGCAGCTTGGACGTGCCGCGCCTCCTGAGCATCGTGGTGGGCCCGCAGGTGCAGCTCACGGGCCCGCAGTACTCCTCGCAGGCCGCCACGCTGGCGCAGCTGGCCTCGCTCGCCGGCGCCGACGCCGTGCTGCCGCTGTTCGAGGCCTCCGTCGGCGCGTCCTCCGGCGGCTACGCCAACCCCGCTGCCGTCGGCACTGACGAGTCCTCCGAGGAAGTCGCCGACCTGGTGGTGTGAACGGTGCTTTCCCACCACGCGTGTAGAGATGTGTAGCTCGCGAAAAAGAAGAGTGTGGGTCCACTGGTGCGTTGCGTCGCGTTGCGTCGTCGCAACGTTAACGCTGCGGCGTTTTACATAATAAGTATATTTTTTATGACATGACGGTCAAGAGACGAAGCGGGGGAGGGTGATGTAGTTACGCTGTCTCTAACAGAACATTTTTTTCGTGAGTCGACGCAGCACACAGGTGTGGCCAATGCGTTGATTCGCTTCAGAGCAAAATGTACAAAAAAAAAACAAAAAGTACATTCGCAAAATGTACAGATCGGCTAAATTATTTAATTAAATATTAGGTACTTGTTCATTTTCCGATTTGCACATTTTGCGAATGTACTTTTTTCTTTTTGTACATTCCGCGTGTTTCACAATAATGCGTTATGTATATTTTGCGTATTGCGAGATTTTGCTATTGTTTACATTTTGCGTATAGTGCTCTTTTCGGATACCAATGCAGTTAGAAACCGATGGTTGGGCGACTGGTTACAGCAATTTACCAAAATCGTAATTTCCTTGTAGCAATATTTCCGTTCGCATTTTTTCCCAAATGCTTTTTTTCCCACTGTGGTTTTTTACTGAAGCTTATTTTCACAATCGCGGTTTTTCCCAACTTTAATCGACACAGAAACATAGGTAACCTAGGTTTAGGTTATGTTAAGTTTTCATCGGCCCGAAGGGCCAAAAGCACACAAAAGAAGGAGCTCCGCGTGAGCGTTAGAGTTTTTAAGGTTGCGTACCCAAAGGGTAAAAACGGGACCCTATTACTGAGACTTCGCTGTCCGTCTGTCTGTCTGTCCGTCGGTCACCAGGCTGTATCTCACGAACCGTGATAGCTAGACAGTTAAAATTTTCACAGATGATGTATTTTGGTTGCTGCTTTAACAACAAATACTAAAAAACAGAATAAAATAAATATTTAAGGGGGCTCCCATACAACAAACGCGATTTTTTTTGCTTGTTTCTGCTCGATATTGATAACGGCAACAGGTAGAAGCTTGAAAATATTCACAGAATATTTAGTTATACATATATTCACTTTAAAAATAAATAACTAAATTGAAATAAAACAAATATTTAAGGGGGGCTCCCATACAACAAACGTGATTTTTTGCCGTTTTTATAGATAATGGTACGAAACTCTTCGTGCGCGAGTTCGACTTGCACTTGCCGGTTTTTAAGTTAGATATTTAGTTTATAATTAAGTTTTAGTCTTTGTTATTTTTTTGCCGTTTTTATAGATAATGGTACGAAACTCTTCGTGCGCGAGTTCGACTTGCACTTGCCGGTTTTTAAGTTAGATATTTAGTTTATAATTAAGTTTTAGTCTTTGTTATTTTTTTGCCGTTTTTATAGATAATGGTACGAAACTCTTCGTGCGCGAGTTCGACTTGCACTTGCCGGTTTTTAAGTTAGATATTTAGTTTATAATTAAGTTTTAGTCTTTGTTATTTTTTTGCCGTTTTTATAGATAATGGTACGAAACTCTTCGTGCGCGAGTTCGACTTGCACTTGCCGGTTTTTAAGTTAGATATTTAGTTTATAATTAAGTTTTAGTCTTTGTTATTTTTTCCTAATATTTGTATTCTTAGTTTTAATAAATGGGTCAATCAACTTTTTTTTTGTAAATTTCTATTTACTCCTTTACAAGTAACTCTGCAGACTCTGGTTAGTAAAACTATGATTTTGTAGTAATTAGATAAACTGTTTATCATAGTGCGTATGTGAAAACCAAAAAAATAAGTATTTCTATGAAAAAATCCGGTCACCCAGGGGACATACCACTATTTTCATACAAATCTCGGGAACATCATTGTCCCCTGGGTCACCCACGAAATAGAAGCTAAACAAAATAAAATAAATATGCCAAATATACCATTATTTACTACAAAAATCTAGGGTTTTGAAAAGTATACTTTAAATAAGGAAAAATAATCAGTTTTTTAATTATTTCGGTTTTCATAGAAAGTAGCAGAAAATCGTTAACAAAAAAAAGTTGATTGACCCAAATTATAACCAAGGTTATACTAGTTTGGTGTCAACTGCTCGTCCTATTTTACAAAATTTTGCTTTTCCCGATGCAGGGACGTTCATTATTGAGGAGTCCTCCTGGACGGTTACTTATTTATGTGGCGAACATAAATTCCCTAGCAACTGTATTAAAATAATCAAATTGCAACCTATTTAATATCTGTTATTGATTAATTTCGGTGACCATCTGTGGTCTTCCTCATCAGTACGCTTCATCAAACGTTGATTTCCCAGAGCAGACGCGTAATATACCCGAATCACTAAAGGTCTGCCTATAAAATATGAAGAGTTCCCTCGATTACTCCAAGATCCCATCATCAATTGATGTCATCACAATGGGACCAAAATCCAGTTGCCAGTGGTCATGCTTGACATAGATAGGATCCATGTTCTCACTGGCTGCATAAAGCTCGATGGCTTAGGTTTTGTTGAAATACAAAGCTTAGATTAGGATTAGTACGTAAGTAGACCTAGGACGTTAGACGTAAAAACAAATTACTAAAGCATATCGATCGAATCGATTGATAAAATAGGTTAAGAACGAGAGGGAGGAAAGAAGAAGGGAGATAGGAATAGAGGGAAGAGGAAACTCGCGTAAATAAATTGGAACCGAATTGGAATTCATGGGTGCAATACTACCCAGCGGTAGGAAACGAGCCAGCCCTGCCCGAGATCAAGTGACGGACTTTAGAAAATCTAAAAAAATGTCAAGTTCCAAAGTATAATATCGAAAGTACAACTTATTCGTACCATAGTATTTAACAATAATTTATTTTATTAGGAATCATGTCGGGGTAATTATTTTATGAATAAAATTGGTTGACCTGAATAATATTTTGTTTTACTATGGTGACCTGAGGCCTTATATTGTCTAACGCATGGACGCTGGTTATCGCTTTCAGCATCTTATTCTGTCACCAACTTATACCATTTGCTTGCACGTTAACATACGACCTCTGGTGTAGAGGACTTCCTACAGAGCCCGCATCGCCCTGCGAGCGCTCGTGACGCAGCAAAATCTTCACCACCTTCACCATCTTCTCCTACCCGCAATCTTCGCTTAGAAGAAAGAAATGATGAATACGATTGTTTTTTTTTATTATGAGAGGGAGGAAAACGAGCAAGTAGGTGATCTGATGGAAAATGATCACCACCGCCCATAAATATCAACAACTCAAAGAGAAGTGAATTGTAGAGTTACTGTGTAGAATACTAAAGACTGTCAAAAAAGACATGGCTTAGAATATCTCTTTGATTGGGTAGTAAATCAACTTACTCGAGCTCAGTTTAGATTTGTAAAAAAAATAGAGCAAGTTGCATTTTACATTGTACCTACATTACATTGTACATTTTACCACTTCAAACTCGTTCACTTTGCGACCTCTCAATGTAATGCAACTTGCATTGACTGTTCTTACAGGTCAAAGGCCGGCTTCACCGACAACCGACAACTTCATATACCAAGATTACCACTTAGTTGCAACGAGTGATAAAACTGTGCAATATTTGTACTAAAATTATTGCAGGAATTGCACGTGATCTCCTAATAGCCACGGATTAGGCTATCAATATTATCGCGATACTGTTGACAAAACTGACAATATCTATTAGGTATTATCGCGGATTCCAAAACATCGGAAAATTCACTTCAGAACTTTTACAATACTATACCTACTAGGTACTATAACACGTGTCAATAATTTTGTAATCTGGATCGTGGTAAGCGTGAAGCACTTGATAATGTTGATAGTCTGTTCCGTACCACAGGGTTCATTCTGCAAGTTCTGCACACAGTTAGTACTGGAGTACGAAAAGTGTCAGAGTATGAACAAAAATCAGAGTGTAGCTAAATACACGTCCAAAGTTCGTGGTCACATGCATTACTAAATACAGTCGGAGGGACTGGTTTCTTTGTTTGTATTTAAGGTTGTCAAAATTTAAAAAATGGGCCAAATGCGAGTCGGACTCGTGCACCTGGCTCCCGTCTCCACTCGCGCACGCGGCGGTCCACAGCCATGTCGTGCGTCATCAGCCGGATACCATCGTCCATAAACATAGCCAATTAGCCCACAAAACGTAGGCTATTCAAATCAAATCAAAAAATCAAAAATGATTTATTTCAATAATCATAGCCTACAATAACAGTATTAACGTTGGGACTTCCTAGTAAGTATACAATACCTGTGTCAGGAAGTCCCGCTCTTCCATAATTAATTAATCACTATGAAAATCGAAGAAAATTCTTAAAAATAAAATTAAAATTACAACAATTTATAACACATGCAGGAATTGCGAGCGCGTGTATGTATATGTGTGTGTGTGTGTGTGTGTGTGTGTGTGTGTGTGTGTGTGTATGTGTGCGTGTGTGTGTGTGTGTGTGCGTGTGTGTGTGTGTGTGTGTGTGTGTGTGTGTGTGTGTGTGTGTGTGTGTGTGTGTGTGTGTGTGTGTGTGTGTGTGTGTGTGTGTGTGTGTGTGCGAGTGTGTGTTTACCTATGTGTGTGTGTATGACGAAAAACCGTGTGCGTAAGTTAGGCTTTAATGTCGCAAAAATCCGTGGAAGTGGTGTTTGACTGTAACCTCTCCAGCAGAGAACCGTGAATCGAACGCGGGCACGTACCTATGAGTATTCGGGAATTTCACCATAAAGGTCGATTCATATCTACAGACACCGAGCGTGTCCGGCACATGCCGTATCAGACGACGACCAATTATTCTTTGCGCGTACTGGCCGAGCACGACCCGGGTCTGCGCCGCCGTAGGTATTAGAATATGAATTCATTAATAGAAACTCTTAGATTATTTATGCACTAGATGGAGCGTCAGTAGCAAACATAGCGATACAAAACGTCCACAAATCCATTTGACAGCTTCATATTACGATCGCATTACGTCATTCCGGTTGTCACTGTGTGCGTGCTTAATGATACCAGTTAATTTCACATTCCCCAAAATGTGGGGAAAGTGAAGCTGATTGGGGATTGTGTGCGGAGAGCTTCAATTCGGGGAAAATGAGGGGATTTTAAGTATGAACACAAATACGCGACATTTGACATCAAATTTCTGCTAGTCTTGATTAATTTCCTACAATTCATTATTCGCAACAGCTCTAAACTAAGTCACTCGGCCCACATAATTTTTCATTCCCCACACGTGGGGAATTTCGACAATGCGTTTGGGGATTTTAGCATATTACTATTGGCAAATGACGCAAATGACATATAAGCCAACAATTGGCTTATATTTTTACGGGACGTTTCCATGCCACCAAAGCTCTATCTAGTGCATAATAGTACATTACTGCAGAGGCCGTGAAGTAAGGGATTGATGGACGAGATTTGGGGTATACGGCCGAGTCGTAGACGAGGCCGGATAAAACGAGTCCAGCAATCCCTCTTCCGGCCGAGGATTGTATAGAGCTTTTCTCAAACATGCATCATCATCATCATCATCATCATCATCATCATCATCATCATCATCATCCATCCATCCAACCATCCATCCATCCGTCCATCCATCCATCCATCCATCCATACATCCATCCATACATCCACCCATACATCCATCCATACATCCATCCATACATCCATCCATACATCTATCCATACATCCATCCATCCATACATCCATCCATACATCCATCCATCCATCCATACATCCATCCATACATCCATGCATACATCCATCCATCCATCCATCCATACATCCATCCATCCATACATCCATCCATCCATCCATCCATCCATCCATACATCCATCCATACATCCATCCATACATCCATCCATCCATCCATACATCCATCCATACATCTATACATCCATCCATACATCCATCCATCCATACATCCATCCATACATCCATACATCCATACATCCATCCATACATCCATCCATCCATACATCCATACATCCATCCATACATCCATCCATCCATCCATCCAAACATCCATCCGTACATCCATACATCCATACATCCATCCATACATCCATATTTCCATACATCCATCCATACATCCATACAACCATCCATACATCCATCCATACATCCATCCATCTATCCATACATCCATCCATCCATACATCCATCCATACATCCATCCATCCATACATCCATCCATCCATACATCCATCCATCCATACATCCATACATCCATCCATCCATACATCCATCCATACATCCATCCATACATCCATCCATCCATCCATCCATACATCCATCCATACATCTATACATCCATCCATACATCCATCCATCCATACATCCATCCATACATCCATACATCCATCCATACATCCATCCATCCATACATCCATACATCCATCCATACATCCATCCTTCCATACATCCATCTATACATCCATCCGTACATCCATACATCCATACATCCATCCATACATCCATATATCCATACATCCATCCATACATCCATACATCCATCCATCCATCACCAGTAGTTTAGGCGGTTTTATAGAAATAAATAAATTAAAAAAATTAATTAAATTTTTTTTAATGTCTTAAGTTGGCTGTATGTAATTTTTCCTTTGTCAGTTTAGTGTTAGTAAGCAAATTTAAAAAGTTACAGCAGCGGACAATAATGGTTTTTCATACTTACTTTTATGGCCTAGGCAACAAACTTCATGGCTTCATTTCGTGACATTAACTCATACATTTCAAAGCATGTTTGAGAAAATAATCTAAGTAGAAACTGTATCTATTGAAGAATATTATTTAACGACCGCTTAGCCTAGTTGGTAGTGACCCTGCCTACGAAGCAAGAGGTCCTGGGTTCAAATCCCGGTAAGGGCATTTATTTGTGTGATGAGCACGAATATTTGTTCCTGAGTTATGGATGTTTTCTATGTATTTAAGTATTTATTTATCTATATAAGTATGTTTATCGTCGTCTAGTACCCAGTACCTGGGCGACCGAGCTCTGCTCGGGCAGAAACTCGGTACCAAGCGTTTTCCCAGAGATAAGACCAAGTTAGATCAATTTTTCATCCCCGTAAACCCCCAAATACCAAATTTCATCGAAATCGTTGGAACCGTTTCCGAGATCCTGATTATATACACCGGAGGGGTGGGGGGGGGGGGGGGTGAGAGGGGGAGGGGATGCGGGGGATGGAGCGCGGGGGAATTAAAGGGGGGATGAAAATTTAATTGATTTTGCCGTAGGATGCACCGTTTTCAAGATATTTGACAAAAACACCGGAGGTTGGGTGAGTCACGTTAAACTATCGTCCGTAAACCGACTTTACAGATAACCGGCTTTTCCTGTTCTGTGCTCCCAATAGGGAACGTGCACATAGACGGTGCTGCCAACTGGTGTCATAAGGGTGCCATCAATTTGAATGTTTTACCTTGATAAGTTTGTTTTACTGTCCGCATAGTGTCTCTTCTGTCGCATTAGTGCTGCCGCCTATAGTTACTGCACGTTCCCTATAATACTTTTTCTAACAAAAAAGTAACTTTTTCTCACAAAAAAGTAACTTTTTCTCACAATAAAGTAACTTTTTCTCACAAAAGAAGAAACTTGACGTTTTCTCATGAAAAATAAACTTAAAAAAAAAACTAAAAATGTTGAAAAAAAACGTGGATTCGAACCGAGGTCGGCTGGATCCGCGACCACCCGATTTCTAATGTGCCATTATGATCTGCTCGAAGTGGGCGAAATTTAGCTTTATATTCTAATGCAAACAAAAATAGCCGGAAAACACGAGTAAAGCGATTTTCTGAAAATGAAACATAGCTAGATCAGTTTTTCATCCCCGAAAACCCCCACATACCAAATTTCATCGAAATCGTTGGAGCCGTTTCCGAGATCCTGATTATATATATATATATACATATATACAAGAATTGCTCGTTTAAAGGTATTAGATAGATAGATAGATAGATTAGATAGATAGTACAAGCTTTGCTTAGTTTGGGACTAGATCGATTTGTGTAAGATTGTCCCCTAATATTTATTTATTATTTATTTATTTATATTATTTTGTCTGCCACGACATGCGTCTGATACGCTCGGTGTCTGTAGATATGAAATATTAAAATGATTTTTGAGAAACCCCGTATACCTATTACCTACACCTGCAAAATTCATTCTGTGAAGTTCTCAATTTGCACTGAGCCTACATGAAAACTACTGCTTGAGCCCTGTCGGTCCGAGAAGAGGCCTGTGCTCAGCAATGGGTCGTATAATGTTGACCTAGGTCGGAGATAAACTCATCATAACGCCAAGCTGTGCTTTTTACAGTGAATTTAGGTATATGAAATGTTTTCAGTGGGATTGATCTGACCGCTAGCTGTAACATTTTCTAGGTAGGTACTTACCATTTTTTTTGTGTTACAGAAAAAATTGGCTTATTAAAGGTGGGACCAAACCGCCGCTTAAAAAACGGTGACGTTACGGAAACGCAGTGACGCACCGTAAACGTCACAACTTTACTATGGAGAGCATGCGGCAAATTCTGACGTTTACGGCACGTCACTGCGATTCCGTAACGTTTCCGTATTTTAAGCAGCGGTATGGCCGAATCATAAATGGTACATTTATGTTTGTGGGATCAGTTGTCACATTAAAAATATTATAGCTCAGCTCGGCTCATAGTGCGTCTGCGTGTGGGCAACGGTACCTGCCGTAAAGACCCGCAGTTTCCAGAGCGCCTCAGCACGTGCGCGGCCGCGGACCAAGCACTCGGATCTACTTGTGAAACGAAGGCCCTCTACTTGAACTTACGGAACTCCGCGACCCGCAGCGCGGGCGCGGGTCCTCGGGCCGCATCCCTGCGCATGCGCACACGCGGCCGGCTGCACGCACTCTCTCCGCGAGGTGCGAGGTGAAGGCCGCGCGTCCCGGGAGGGGCGGCCGCCGCGGGCAGCGGGCCGGCGCGCGCGCTGGCAGCGGCAGTCTCCCGGCGCCCGCCACTTCGCCATGTCGCCCGCACAGCTCCGCTCGCTCGCCCTCGCGCTCGCCGTCGCGCTCGCCGCCGCCGCCGCCGCCGCCGAGCCCGCGCGCGCGCCGCGCCTGCGCCGACAGCTCAGCGACGACGACGCTTTGCAGCCCCTCGACGTGAGCCCCATTGCCAATACTTAACACTTCCCGGGCTTCCCTTGCCTGCCCGCCTCTTCTTCTCCAGTGTCCGTCTGCATCATTCGACTTGAAAGACTATCAGAAGCGAACCAACGATACATTATCAGCCCGATATTATGATGGATGACAGATATTATAAGTATTATAGTAATACAATTTTTTTTTCTCGGGTCTTGGATAAATTAAGTATGTTTGTCCACTGACTAGTACCCACACAAGCTTTGTTCACTTTGGGACTCGGTCGATTGGTACGAATTGTCTCGTGATATTTATTATTTTCTTTATTTATTAAGTTCATGCAAGCCAAATGTCCCGGAAACGGCATGTGACGCGTGTCCCTTTTAATTTTATATTATTTCTTTCATAGTTTTCTACTTATTATAAAACGTCTCGTATCCCTTGTGGAAGCGTTTGAGTTGCGGTTCTGATAGTCTTCAGTTTCATCATCTTCATTCCATATCATGCTCGAAGTCGAGTGACGTGCCTGGTTTAAAAAATCATCTTGTTATAGTATGTGGTGCGAATGTTGTTATGATCGGTTAACAAGCTTCAGTGACCACGCACGGCACTCGACCGCTTCTGGGTGGTCGTCAGTGAGGTGATCCCCAATAACGAGTCTGTAAGAGGTGGGTCGCCGCTGCTGGCGAGTCACCGGACGGCAAACAGAGTGCACTAACGCAACGCTTACGGCGTCAGCTCGGGCATCACGCTGCGAGGTAAACCATGTCAAGTGGGTCAGCGCATGTGTGTCACGGCGTCACCAACAAACACCGCTCGCGGCGCAACCGCTAAACTCAGCTCAGCTCGCTGCCACTTAGCCCGCGCGTTAGTACTCGGAGCACATAATGTCCCATTTGATGAACTCTGCACTATTACGTAAAAGATGCATTCTCTCTGCATGCAAACTCGAACTAGCCTTTCACTACCGACTAAGTCCCTAAACTCGCCTTACTCACCTTTGAATAAGCAGAGAATTTGTTTAATACCTAATTACTTGTGTCGCAAAATGATTAATGTATTTTAATGAAAGAGGGTTGGTTTGATTAGCGCAGCACTATGAGTGCGGCGGTTACGGCGCGGGCGTCGTTTCGCAATCGTTATGTATTCATTACGAGAGGCGACCGCTCGGCCGCTGCGGCGCGGGCGGTGTTATTCTCTAATCAAACATCGGCCATATCCACCGGTAGCCTTAAGTTGAACTGTTCGCTGGTGGGCATTAGACGGAGTCAGGTGGCCCAACGTTGGTCGATGTCATCGTCAAACGCACGCCAATAACCCAACCGGGCTCTCAGGCCAGGCGTAGCGCCTGCAGATTGCACTGCCGAAATAAACACGGTAATTCTAGATACCTACGTTAAATTTAAAACTTCTGGGTGGAAATGATTTTGATACTTAATCGTAACTGGTAAACTATCAAATGTAAATCATCGTCTCAGATCAGAGTGCAGTGGAAAGTGAATGATGTTATTTATCATCTTGCACCAGTAAAAACACAATAGGAATATTTCCCATTGCTGTCTAATCTGTGTGTAGCGTCATTACATTAATAATATCGTAACTTATAGCATAAATGACGGGATCCCGCTGTCTCATAAAATTATTATGAATTTCGAAAGTCTATTTATTATTGCTCATAATTATCGATAAGCATAATTTCTAAAACATAAAGCTTAATAGTTCTAACTATGAAAATTGATAATCCAAAATACTATTCGAATGTAATTTTCAAGTTAGATTATTCGTATTGGTTCTTATTGATTGATTGTTGGTATTGGTTTCAGTACCTATCTAAATGGCAATAAAAATGTGTCCGGAAGAGAAATTTTATCGATAATTATTCAGAAATAGATATTGAAGGCCTTATATTTTGCCGTACCAATTATATTTATGAAGTTTAATTGCCTAAAGGTCATTGAGGTATTTATTTACTTTGTCTCAGGATTGTATAATTTTCAAGTGATTTCATGTTACGACAAACTTATCACATAGATCTACTAATAAGTAAGTATGTACTTACTTAAATATATGACCTAAGTAAATACGAAAATACAGGGTTATTTTTAATTCACTGACATCCTCTTAACCCTGAATTCCTATCACTCAAACAAATGATATTTCATTTACGACTTTTTAAAATGAAGCACTTTTTTTCCCATACAAATACACAGAGTATCGTAAAAATAAGAGGAAATCTCAAATTTTCAGAACGTTATTACACCAAAAATATTAAGTTATGACAAAAGCCGTAAAACAAAAAACATTTGTTTAAGTGGTAGGAGTTTAGGGTTAAAAGGATGCTAGTGAATTACAAATAACCCTGTAGTAACGCCTAATATTATTTAAACCTAGTTAATTATGAATTTCGTTAGCTAGGAAAATTTATAACAAAAAGGACTTAAAAATTCCGAACTGTAATTTTATGAGACACAATACCTAGTCAGGGTCATTGAGAGAGACCGACGAAGACGTACCTACTAGATCAGTCAGTGCCTTGCACCACTTTAACATAGTCACTGACTTTGTATTTTTTTTATCTAATTCTATTTTGACTGTTAGTACGATATTGGTACGATAATTTACAATCATGGCAGCCCTGATCGGAACATCTGTGGTATACGAGCTCTCCCGAAGTTGAGCAGTAATTTACGTAATTGTATAATTTGCACGTCCACTTAAAGACTAGTGATGTGCCTTGATACGAGAGGCAATTATAACGCGAGTCCTTTCACCGAGTCTGCGCCGCTCGGTCGCAGCGACAGCCCTTCACTGCGGCTGCGGCGGCAGGCAACAGGGAGGCTACTACAAAATTCTAAGTTCGTATCGTGCTGTTCCGTTCACGTTAATAGTCTTGAATCGAAGACCGAAAGGGACGACAGGATATGAACTTCGAATTTCTTAGTAGCCCCCCAGGCAGTCAACGCACTACCAATGTCTAGACTCCTGACTCCGGCCGCGTCTCCGCCTCTTCTCTTCTGTCTGCTTCGGATCGCAACGTTTCTATACATTTAGTATGAAAACTGGTTCAACCCACGTCTTTTCTGTGTGGCTTGCGCCGTAGAAAGCTTGCGAGCGAACAGTTCAAGCTGTGTTTGTCTACCGAGCGCAGAATGCATCCGCGGGGAGGTTCCTTTAGAGCAGAGATTCCCAAACTTTTGCCAAATTTTTCAATTTGATGTGGTCACCCTGCCTTCATAATATTGATTAATTGCAAAGTAATCGACTTTAAATGCGATTTTTTTCGCGGACGTAGACCGGTCACAGGTCTTCGTCGACGCCTGGATATCTCTGGTTTAGAGAAACGCACAGCTCAAAGCTTCGGCCGAGCGGTGCCTGACGCACCTGCGCCGGCGCCTGTCGCGTGTAAACTTTTAATGCTGCTCAAGTCACTCGAGCCACTCAAGCGCTTGAAGATCCGCTCGATAAATTAAAAAAAAAAATTGAATTGAAAAAACTATCAAACTTCAATAAATAAGTGGGTAATACTTGAATCACAATCACCTTACCTTGCTCCTCCGCTACCATAACTAATACTTTAGTATTAAAATCACCGCAATTACGTACAATCACAACCTCAGAATCTACTGCTAAACTTGCCACAAATTTTTGAAGTTATTTTTATTCCCTTTGCGGCAGCAGAGGAGCAAAGTATCTGTGTATTTTGCTGTAAAAATGGTTAATTCTTCTTTTGGTTGTCACTGTACAGACGATACTATACTAGTGTGGAGTCATTGGTAGGTATTATCTTATGTAAATTGTGTAATGTGCTTTTCATTCTTTTGTATTTTTCTTTACTTTTACTCAGCCATCACGTACATATTTCATTTGATTCATTTCTCATGTTAACTTCACACATACTACTAACTGTCGAGTGCAACCATGAAGCACCGTCCTCGCCGTCAGGCGACACTCCTCCGCAACCGCTACCGTTTCACGCATTCAAGTGCCTTTAAACTTACTTTAAAGGCCAACTGTTGTTTAAAAACTAACAACGTTTACATGTGTAGTATTTATCTTCTTTATTTATGATCGTGGGCACTCGAGGCCGAGGGTCCTCGCGTGCTCGTTAGTATGCCGCCGCCGCGCGGACACACAGACATTCAATTCTAAAACCGAATAATGGCGACAATTTCCATATTATTGACATGATTGAATTAAGCAAGCAACACGCAATACCGAGCTGGCATTATCAAATCTTAAAACACGGTTTTTACTCTATGTATGCGCTGGGCTGGAGACTGATTTTTGAAGTCACATCGAAAATATCATAGAATAATTGCGCTGAAGCTCATTATAGCTAAAGTTAATCTTGTCAAATAAAAGTTCTAAAGCAACATTCAGATGTCTATCACTTTCAAATAGTAGTGTGAAATGATTTCAAAAATCGATCCTTTAAGCTTATAAATCATCAACGTAATTTTATGGAAATATCACTTAATTTTGATTGATCCTTTTTATTTGGCAATTATCAGCATTTTCCTAATGACTAGTGTCGCGCCGGCCGCGCGCCCTTCACTCGCGAATACCGCAGCCGCAGATTTGAGGGCGCGTTGCAAAAAATAAGTGGTTCCTTACATAAGGGGCCGGAGCGCGACCTTGCCCCGCGCACGCGCACCCGCAGCCGTAAAAGTTGTCTTCCGGCGGACCAGTTAATCCCGCGCCGGCCGCCGCCAGCCGCCAGCCGGCGGCAGACCTTAAACGTATACCAAAAGACGAAAAAAGAAAAAGAATAGTTTTTTTAAACCGTCATCTTTATAAGATTACTACAAAACTAACATCACCTGACTTAGAGCGCGCGCAGACAGAGCGCGGTCTGGAGTTCTGAGTTCCGCGTTCAGAATTCTGCGTTCTTTCGAATGAACTAAGTCTCTTACGATAACGCACACAGCAGGCGACTGGAACTCTCGAGCGGTCAAAACACAGAACTCTGAACTCGGAACTCCAGACCGCTCTTTGTCTGCGCGCGCTCTAAAGGGTTCTTTATGATGGCGTTTTAATAAATCCTGAGAAGTTTACGGTTTTAGAAAAAAAACTTCGGTATTTTGACCCATTCCATATTTTAATTCTAAATTCGGCATTTCGTAGTTTGGTATTATAATACACCCGGCAGAGCTCAGCGGAGGGAGTAAGGCGCTGCAATTGCGCAACGAGCCAGCCCAGAGCTTTTTGCGGCGCGCTCTCGTTCCCAGCGTGAGCGTGACGCAACGCGGCGACTCCTCACAATGCACATGCTTATACTACAAAAGTCGGTTTTAGAACTTCGTATCACGTTAATATTGTTAAACCGAAAAAACGGATGACACGATATGAAACTTCTAATTTTTGAATTTCGTAGTAGCCCCCTGGCTCCAGACGTGACGCGACCGCGAGCGCGGTTTGGGTAACCGTTGTTAACCTGGTTACATTAATGCGATGTGGAAAACATTTAAGACAGTATTCTTTCTACAAATATGATAATTTGCGACACGTAGTCTCGAGAGCAGCGTCATCTTGATTCTCGCGAGATCGGACGAGTTTGTTGGGCAACGAAGCGGCCGCCGCGCAACACGCAACCGGCCGGGCGGCCTCGGCCGCGCCGCGCCGCGCTGCCAGCCTGCCACTGCTGCTGCTGCCAGTGCCCGTCCTCCCGATGTAAAACGCTCCTTACGGCTCACGACTGGGCCCAATGGCACGGATTAGACTATCATTATTATCACGCGATAAATGCATATCACGATCCGTATCACAACATTATTCACGCGTACAACCCATCGCAGTATTGTAAAAATTCTGAAGTGAATCCGGATGTTTTGTAATCCGCGCTAATGTAATTGACAGTAACAGCATCGCCATGATATTTATCCTAATCGATTACACCTGCAGCTTAATATGTATATTCTGAAGATCCTTTTCATTTTCTCGATTTCTTAAAAGCCATCGTCATTGTAATCTTTGCATTTTTATGACGATTCCATTCTTTAACTTTTGCTTTGATGCAGACAACGTTTACGTCCTCGTACCATAAACGACAAATACGTCGAATGAGTAGAGAAACTACCTATATGAAAGTACATAAATGCTCCAATTTTCAAATATTAGGTACATACGAGCCAGGTACGAGCACATCAATTTAGACCGGTGCGCACACCTGCGCGCGTGTGCTCGGCCGCGCTTGCGCAACCCGCGCCCGCTACTGTTACCGCTCCCGCGCCCGCGCCCGCTGCCGCCGCTTGCCAGGCTCCACGCTGAGGGCCCGTTCACAGCAAGTCACGACGCAACACTGCACATTTCATTGACAGAATACGTCAACGTCAATGTACCGACCCAATGAAAAATGCAGCGTCGCACCTCGGTGTGAACTGACCCGCAACTTGAACACTCGGCGGGTATTATAACACGCCAAAACAAACTTGCAAAATTCCAAAAGCAACAGCACCAGATTTTCCATTAGAAAAGATATCTAGTAATCTATGACAGCCATTCTCAAAGTGTACTACGCGGAGCCTTTAGGTCTCCGCAAAGTCACTACGAGGGCTTCGCGAGAGTAGGTACCTGTAATAATAATAAAATCTAAAACCATCTCTTCTATTTGTCTGGTTCACAGTTTTTAGGGTTCCGTACCCAAAGGGTAAAAACGGAAACCCTATTACTGAGGCTCCGCTGTCCGTCCGTCTGTCCGTCTGTCCGTCTGTCACCAGGCTGTATCTCGGGAACCGTGATAGCTAGAGAGTTGAAATTTTCACAGATGATGTATTTCGGTGGCCGCTATAACAACAAATACTAAGAAATGGAATAAAATAAATATTTAAGGGGGCTCCCCTACAACAAACGTGATTTTTTTGCTCGTTTTTGCTCGATATTGATAACGGCAACAGGTAGACGCTTGAAATATTCACAGAATATTTAATTATATATTGACTTTAAAAATAAATACCTAAATCATTAAATTAAAATATAAAAATATTTAAGGGGGGCTCCCATACAACAAACGTGATTTTTATAGATAATTGTACGGAACCCTTCGTGCGCGAGTCCGACTCGCACTTGGCCGGTTTTTTTTAATTCGGGGCTCCGTTAAATATTCCGCTTTCCAAAAGGATTTGGTCACTAAAAAATGTACGGAAACATTCAATTAGAAATATAATGCAATTAAGAGTCAACATGAAACGATTAGAGCAACATTAATTCCTCGAATCAAACACAATTTGTAGAATTATACCTTCTTCTAAATCTATATACAGGGTAATTTTTTAATCAGTGCACAAATTTTGATACGTGATTCAGTAGCGTTAATAGATCACGATTATCTGTTCAAGATTTTTTTTTACATTTTGAAATTTGGGTTGGTCATATTATAGTAATTCATCCACTAAATTGAAAAATAATTTACTATGAAAAATAAAAAAAAATAAGTGATAAAAATTAAAATTTGGTATTTTAACGACACTGTATCACATATTAAAATTTGTGCACTTATTAAAAAATTACCCTGTATAAAAATCTCGTGTCACGGTGTTTGTTATCGAACTCCTCCGAAACGGCTCGACCGATTTTTATGAAACTTTTTTGTCTATATTCGGTAGGTCTGGGAATAGGTCGTAGGCTACTATTCTTTGCAGACAGAGTCGCGGGCAACAGCTAGTATTCGTATAATGACGCGGAGAATTAAAAAACGCGCACGCAACGCGGCCGCGCTGGCCTCGGGCGGCGGCGGCGGCGTGCTGCAACAATACGAGTAAACGAGCTAACGAAAACCAACTGTTTTATAATCACTACCTGTACGCTTAGTATAAGTTTTACTTCACCAAAATACTTCTCGATCGCGTTTACGTAAAAATTTCAATTCTATGGAAACATGGACAGCGCCTCCGCGCGCGCGCGTCCATGTTTCCATAGAATTGAAATTTTTACGTAAACGCGATCGAGAAGTATTTTGGTGAAGTAAAACTTATACTAAGCGTACTGATACCTGACTTGTGCGTGCGGGCCTCACAGGCTTCATGCTGACGCCGACCGCTGGCGCTGCGCAGAGGATACATCCGCTGTAACACGAACCAGACAATAGCCATCATCTATTTGACCGCTGGCGCTGCGCAGAGGATACATCCGCTGTAACACGAACCAGACAATAGCCATCATCTATTTGATCATTATCCAGCCTATAAAAATAATTCGGAATAGGTACTTCAGCAGGGGGTTGGGGCTGGGTAAGTTTGACTAAACATCCCTGTAAATGTTTTTCAGGATTTTGTAATTCGATGCTCAAAGTGTACAGAATGAAGGGCGTGACTACATATTGAAGTTCCTAAGAAAAACCTTTAGGTACGTTCAAGTGCAAAAATAAGTATCGATTTAATCCTCCCATCGTTATATACCTATACCTTAATTCGACGACATAAGAGCTAAGGGACATATTTATGAGCAAGTTGTGTGCACCCATATTTTTACACTTGACTGTACAGGGCCGTTTAGTCGGACTAACCCAGCCATTTGCTAAAATTTTAAGACGCCTCGCATACGTCTCTGCTGGGCCTCTTTCAGAATACTTACCTCAATTTAAATCCTAATATCTAATGACGATGGTGATGTGTTTTGTTTATATGACCCATCTAACACTGAATTATCTGTTACTTATACATAATCAGAGGACGTATTGTCTAACGCGCGGGCGCTTGCCTTCGCTTTCACCATCTTATACCGTTTGACAGAAAGAAATAGTGACCGCGAAACAAAGCGTCAGCGCGTTAGACTATAAGCTTACAGGGTCTAAATCATTTAAATATCAATCGCGACTGTCTTTTCTGCGTAAATTGTAACGTATGTTACATACATTGTATTCCGTTTACAATTTCCTTTGAATGCCGGTAACCGTGACGTGAGTAAATTATTGCAAATTTTTTAATTAGAGTGTGAGAGTTTCAACACGGCGCACGCCGCTCGGGCGTCGATCTGAATGCTGTGAATATTCCGACGAACAAACGCTTGCAACTCGATGGGAACTAATTTTCTTTCTCGGTGACAGCGGCCTAATACTGGTGACGGTGAAGTGCTTTGCGGTGTCAGTGTGGTGGGTGGCCGTGTGCGTGCAGCGTAGTGACGCGCGCGTGTCTGTGTGTGCAGGATGCGGCCAGCTCGGACGGCGACGCCGCGGGACGCGAGAAGAGGAAGTTCGAGGGCGTCGCGCAAGCTTCGTTCGGCGTCAAGAACGCCGTGCTCGGGCTCGTGTTCGGGGTGAGTACCCTAGACCCCGCTGCGTCCCCCGGCCCCCGGCCCCCGGGACCCGCACTGACGCGCCCGTGTGTTGCAGAAAATCAACTCCATAATCGACGCGAAGACGCGGCTCGTGGAGACGCTGGACCGCACCAACATCGAGAAGAACCGCGCGCTCGGCATCGAAGCGCCGCGCAACGACGGGCTCGCCTCGCTCGGCGGCCTCATCGGCCAGATCGTGGGGCCCAAGCTGCAGCTCATCGGACCCAAGATCCAGGCCGTGTCCGGCCTGCTGGGTGGGCTGTCCGGCGGCTCCGGCGGCTCCGGCGGCTCGGCGTCCGGCGGCGGCGGAGGTAGCGGGCTCGGCTCCATCCTGTCGCTGGTGACGTCGCTGTCCGGCTCGTCCGGCGGCGCGGGCGCGGGCGCCACCGTCGAGACCATCGACTCCTCCGAAGAGGACGAGGACTCGTCGTAACCGCCCGCCTGCCGCCCCCTCCGCCCCCCTCCCCGCCGCATGTACAGTCCGCGGCTCCCCATCCCCGCTCCCCTCCCCTCGCACGCCTCCGGCGCTCTCTCGCCGCGGCACTGTATTTATATTGTAAATAGTTTTAGGTGAATGGTGGTGATATTAAAAATATTCCTTCCAACTGTGTGTTTGTCTGCACGTCACCCCCTGCCGCTTCGGCTGCACCGACCGGCCCCGGGGAGGTTTTTTTTGCGCTGATTCGGGATCCATTCCGATACATGTACCTAGGTAAACGGATATTCTTGCCGGCTGCGCTCATCAGCATCGTCGCCCTTGAAGCGAAGAAAAACGTTCCCGGGCCGGAATAAAATAGAAAGCAACAGTAACGCCAGATGCACTCTTAGTGACTAAAATGCTGTAATTTATTAGACAAGTAGAAAATTAAAATACACTCTAATCCGTTATTTTGTACAGGTAAACTTAGTTGTATGATGGCATACTAATTTGATATCCTATAAGATAAGGAGATCTCCGGGCGCGACCGTTTGTAAAACGGTGTACATATAGCTCCCACGCCGGGTCGGCAACGCAGCGTCGCGTCACCGCGCTCGCTCGCCGCCGCCGCCCCCTCCCGGTAACGACGTTATCTTGCCAGTGTTAACTTATGTACAGTTCATAGGTAATTCTAAGAGTACCTAATTAGCTTTAGTCCTTAAATAGCATAAAGGCCAGAATTATTAATTTCCCTAGTCAGCCCGCCGCCGTCCCCCGACGCTCCTGCGAGGGCACCGCTCTTGAACTATGTACTCGTATGAGTTGATACTCATACAAAACTATGATCAGTTAGCATAAAAATAACACTGAGGAGCAACCTAAACAAATTATTGCATTATCGCGACTTTCACTCATCACTACTGTCTCTTTATGAACTTAATCGTGCAATTTAGATTAGTACAATGAATTCTACATTCAGCAGCACACCGCCTAGGTGCCGCACTATCAAGCGCACGCGCACATCGCATCAACACAACATATTTAGCACTGGACGCTACTCCACACACTTCAAGGTTTCTTTCAGGATCCAAGGGTGTGCTATTGCAATTACCTGTTGTGTCTTGGCGAACGTCGCTGGCAGCGACGAGCCATGATCGTCGCGGTAGTCCCGTCGTGCTAGTCACGCTAGTCCGCTCACTCCTCTCTAGTCCTCGTCTCTAGTCGCCTCTAGTCTAAACTGCCGGCTATTACCTATCTAGTCCACGCCGCGTCGGCCGCGCGGCCTCCGCGGCGCGCAAGGTGAACCGGGACGTTCACTTTTAGCACTTTTCGTTGTATTTCAACGCCATTAAATTACTTCATAATTTGACTGCGGGTATTAACGACCACCGCTTCCTAACGCGTGCCAAGGAAGCAGAATGTGTCTGTAAACCCGCGGCGCACACCAAGGCTCTATTTCGCTTCAGTTTGTGTCACTCGTAGCTTACGTATTTAGCTGCGCACAGTAACGTAGGCTGCAGCTTGCAGCGCACCCGCACCTCATCCCCCTTGTCCGCACCCGCCGCCCAGGAGCCGCCGCAACACTTGCGACTTGCGAGTCGTCGGACGACCTGACCCAATCCACCACTGCGACCGTCTATGAATTGGCTCAATATTAATAATTGTATTGCGTAATAAATTATACTTCCACATGGAGAGCGATCGTTTTCATTGTTGATATCCACGAAATCGAAACATACCCTATTAAAACATTTCAAAATTATACCTACCTCCCAGACCTCTTCCTCATATTCAATACTAAACATGATCCATCATCAACGCATAGATGTCACGTTACTTAGGTACTATCTAATCTAACTAACACAACGACGTGAACATGCGACGCGGAAGTAGGGAGCGGTTGCGCAGGAGTTTCAGGAGGTGCGAGCGAGACGGCAGACCGAGCGTGTGCGTGTGTGTGCAGAGTGGCACTACGTGGAGCCGCCGGCCGCCCCCGCGGGCGCGCTCTTCACCCCCGCGCCCGCGGGCGGGGTGGCGCGGCGCGCGGCAGGCGCCGGCGCAGGACGACATCCCCGAGTTCGACCGCAACAAGGTCAGCCTGGACTTCCCGGGCAGCCTGTTTGGGCCATCCGTGTCGCTGCTCATCAAGACTACTAAGATCGTCGGGGACGTCATCCAGGTCGGTGCCGCTCCCCTCAACCCAACACTCACTCCGCCCCCTCTCACCCATCTCTGCATGCGGGAGGTATGTACTTTTGTTTTATTTTGACCAACCGGACTACTCGACAAAAAAACATTGCTATACTAAAGTACCATGAATGGGTCATTGGTAAAATTTAAGTACCTGCTGTATATGTATGTACCTTGTGCATTAAACCCACCGACGTGGCTGTGACAAAGGTCCTTATCGTTGATGTTCTACGTCAAAATGTTGTCAAGAGGAGCAACAATTTTATATTATCCCGATCGGTCTTTTTACATTATCCTAGGTCTTTTAATCATTCCTTAGAACCGACAAAAAGTTCCGTGATCTCCTAAAAACATTTTCGCGTGGAATTGACGATGGAGCTACTCGCCGTAATGGCCCCATTTCGAATTTCCACCCTCAGATAGCACCATGTCATAAAAAAGTGCAGTCAACCAAATTGATTCCTAGGCTTCCAAACAATCTTGTCATCATTACATTTTATTTACACCTAAGCATTATACACAAATAAGTTTACGTACTAATGAGAAATTTCTATGCTGGCAAAAGAATCAAAATGGCCGACTACTTATATCTCGCATGCTATCCTGCTATGAGTCTGAGGAAATCTTTAGAAAATTAAGAAACATTAATTAGGTATTGAAGAGTTGCTTAAACGTGAAAGCAAAGGACACACGATAACACAAAGGTATGATAATTAAGCGAAGGCCAGCCGCTTCATCGCTTCGTTTCTTAATAACGTTAAGGCAGTCGGCCGCGCGGCCTCGCGCACCTGCAACAGGTCAGTCGCGTCGAGCACAAGTCCTGCCCCTGCCCTGCCCCACGGCAGCTGACGTCTCGACTGCTGTCCGCCTTCCACGGCGAGCGGAGCGGACTCCGGACGGACTCCGTTTAAACGCAACGTGATCGTCAGTGATTATGACTTAACAGGTTCCCTGTCCTATGAAGCACATGCGCCTCAGTGTGAATTTACTGGTACGTCCATGAGGCACATATGCCTCATGACTCTATGAGCTTTTAATGTCATTGTCACTACGGGAACGTGTCGAAAGAACGCCGCACGTTGCTTCGGGACAGGGAATCTGTTAAGCTGACTTCATGCGGAGTCCGCTCCGCACACTCGTACTGATTTACTATCATTAAAGTAAAAATGGAAAATCGTCTATTTGTATTGACCTTTTTGAATTTTGACCAAAAAAAATACCATTCAAAATTTGACAAAATTTAATTGTGTTGAAAAATGATAATTTTCTTTTCGTCATATTTTAATTAAGCCTGAGTTTAATATATGGTTAAGTAATTGAATTTACCATTACTTATTTGTTTCGGTCTTTATCAATTTTGATAATTTCACTATGGGACACGAATCACATGATTTTATTTGATGATAAGATAATACGTCATATTCTGGATAGAAAACTTTCCTATTGATGTATATTTCTAATTTGACGTATAATTTCGAGTGCACGATTTTCCATTTGTAGGTACCTACTGAATGAGAGTGAATCTTCGTACGCCGTGCTGACTGTGCACTGTGAATGTTCCAGAACTCTGCCGTTCGCTACCAGACGTTCCTGCGGCTTTTCCGGCCGCTGTTCCGCGGACAGTTCGAGATCAAGGGGCTCGACCCTCCCACAACCACCACCACCACCACCACCACCCCCGCCGCGCCCTCTGCCGCCGAGAACGAGCTGCGCCGGCGCCGACGCACTGCCCATAAACTTCTACATTAAAACCTAGCAAAATTTATAGTCATTTGTGTAACATAATCTAATCAATGTCAGCTTAGTAATGCTAAGTGTTCTTATTTTATATTTAAACCAAATTATTGCCTGCCGATGCCAAATAATTAATGACATGTTTACCGGCAAGACGTAGTTCCACGGGCAGACTACCATCTTGCCGGATATTGGAGGGAGCAGAGGGTTAGAGAAACTATTTTGTGGATGTTCTACATGAGACTGCCACACATGACTGACATGTGACATGTCTACTCAAACTGGTATTTTTAAAACTCTAAAACCTTATATTTATATACAATAATCTACTCAGTAAATCTACACTACCTATCTATCTACATGCCTTATTGGTCTTACGTGACCAACTACATCTTAACCTATCACACGCACAAGATTGATGCTAAAGAATGTGGCTCCCGCCACAGCATGTTTATTAATTATTAAAATGACATCGGATGGGCCAATAAGCAATAAGTACCGACCTTTATTTAACTATTTAATATAGGACCGTGGTGATAGTACCTAAGTATAATAAGTAGGTAAACATGAGATAATCCTCATGAAATAGTTACCAACGAGGGAGGGAGGGGAGGCAGTTTTAAATGATTTGCTCAACTATTGTCGTAGCGTCTACCTACCCAGTACCTAACTACCTAGTACGCGCGGGGTCCTGCTCAGGCGCAGATAGGTAATTATTAAAATAAAAAAGTGCCCATAAGTAAGATAGAGATTATTTTTCATTTGTATTCGTATAAAATAAATAATATATCAAATGAATAGTTACGTTTTTTTTTTTTCATTTCCTTCCGTTTCATATCAAAATGTATAAAGAACGTAAATGATGGGAATAAAGGGATTTGTAGCTACCTAGCTAATTTTACAACATAAAATATTCTCATAGCAGCTGTCTTTTTAGGGTTCTGTACCCAAGGTGCCATCGGGACCCTATTACTGAGACTCAGCTGTCAGTCTGTATGTCTGTTCGTCTGTCACAGGGTTCTATCTCTTGAACCGTAATAGCTAGACACTTGAAATGTTCACCGATTATACTGTGGTTATTTATAACAACAAATACTGAAAATAAAATAAAGTAAAAAAATAAAGGGGTTCCTCATACATACAAGAAATGTTTTTTATCAGCGTTTCTAGGCGACACCCGGAGGTTGCTAGGCAACGCATGCGGATGCTTACCTACCTAAGTTTGCGACTGTAGTGCTTACGTTTCAGTGATTTTAAAACATTGTACGGAAGTACGGAACCTTCTATGTATGAGTCCGACTCATGGGTAAAATTCATACTTCATAGTATGTCAATTTTCGTTATACCAAGGATGAAAGATTGGCAGTCGCCATAGTACGGAGCGGCCGCGGTTTTTGTAGTTCGATTATTAAATCTAGATGGCGCTGAAATATAGCCAGAGGCTTTGAAAGCAAAACAATAAGACTCATAGATAGATAGATAGATTCATTTATTTCTGATTGAAAATTACAAATACAGTTGTGGCCATATAATTAAGAACGATTATTTATTGAGATGATTTTTTCAAAGTAACAAGTATAACTAATTGCCCGTATTTTTTTTATTTCTCTCGGTATTGCAAAACTTTTCCGTACTACCGGTACATTCATTTATGCAACATTGTTGGCTAAAAAATTAATAGAGAAACTTTATACATTCGATCTGAACCTAGTATTAGTACTTACTGGCTGGTCACGTAATTAAGAACGCTGAATAGTTTATTATTTTTTCAAATTTAAATAGAGAACACTGTGTGGCTCTGTGGTTGTAGATTATTATTCGTATAATTTTGGCGCCATTTCGTGCTGTTAAAGTCTTAAAAGTGATTACTTCGTATAAAAACAATGGGGAAAAATAAAAGTTGTGATAAATCTACAAGAGAAGTAATAATAAAACTTCGCGAGAAGAATTGGTCGTATAAAATGATAGCCGACCATCTGCAATGTTCAAAAACAATGGTTTTCCATGCCGTAAAGCATTTTTCCACGTATCAAACTACTTCAAACGTTCCGCGTGGACCTAGACAGAGAAAGTCATCTCGTCGAGATGATCGAAATATCGTTCGTTTGGCAAAACAAAATCCTTTTAAAGGGTCTAATGAGTTGAGAAAAGAATATTTTGGTGAAAACAACCCTTCAGCAATCTCTGCACGCACTATTCGAAGGCGTTTGGTAGAAAATAAGTTGAACGGAAGGATAGCAAGGAAGATGCCTATGTTGAAACGATGTCATAGGCAAGCCCGACTTGCATTTGCAAGAAGGTATGAAAACTGGACAGTCAGACAGTGGAAAAACGTTCTTTTTTCTGACGAGACAAAAATAAATAGGGTACGTTCTGATGGAAAACGATATGTACGACGCCCTCCGAATAAAGCATTCGACCCAAAGTACACAAAAGTGACATTAAAGCATGGCGGGGGAAATGTGAAAATTTGGGGGTGCTTTTCTGGACATGGCGTTGGACCTGTTAGGCTGATAGAAGGAAACATGGATCAATTCCAATACAAAAATATACTGCAAGAAACAATGTTACCATATGCCGAAGACGTGCTTCCGGTTATTTGGACATTCCAGCACGACAATGATCCAAAGCATACGCACGCACCGTTAAGGAATTCCTCACATCACAATCAGTTTCAGTCTTAGATTGGCCAGCCAACAGCCCAGATCTTAACCCAATAGAGCATCTTTGGTGCGAAGTCAAGAAAAAGGTTTCAAATCGACAGTGTGGCAATTTGAGAGAGCTGTACGACGTTTTCTTAGAAGAATGGAACTCTTATTTCTCTTGCGAAATGTCAAAAATTGATAGATTCAATGCCTCGCCGGTGTAAAGCCGTAATTAAAAGCCGTGGACATGCTACTAACTATTAATTTTAGTTCAAATGTATTAATTTGCTTTTTTTTCTATACCAACTTCACATTAATTTGATTTATTTAATCTAAGTTTCATATAAAACAACTCTCGAGCAGTTTAATAAATCGTTCTTAATTATTTGTCCAGCTTCATTACTATTTGAATTTATTAGTATAGAGAACAAATAAAATTTGTAAAAAAAAATGTTAGCAATTATACACTATTATTATTAATCCCGTTTGCTCTATCCATGTGGCTATTTTATAACATAACTTGTTACTTCTAAGAAGGAACACAACTAGACATATGACATGATGTAGATAAAAAAAAATCGGAAACTTCAAATCGTTCTTAATTGTATGACCACCACTGTATATTCAGCATTCAAAATGTCACAAATATAAAGAATTCACAAAAAGATCGTCAAAAGAATTTGAAAAACAAAAATGGAAAATATATTAATTTAAAATGTGACAAAGATAATAATATTAAAAACAATAAAAGTGAGATAAAAATGTCAATAAAATATTAAATCACATAATGTGTGAATGTCAAAGAAAATTAAAAACTACAACATAAAAATATTAAATGAATAATATTAATTCACATAATGTGAAGATGTCATAAGACCAAATAATCAATAAATAATAACAATAAAAACAAAAAGAATAAAAATACATACAAATTCAGATGCCAAAATTAAATAATGATAATATCATACTCTTTTACATATTACTACAAATGTATTATTTTACAAAAATATTGCATAATAATACATTTGCAGTGATATGAAATATCTGTAGTCTTATTGTTTTGCCTTCAAAGCCTCTGGCTATATTTCAGCGCCATCTAGATTTAATAATCAAACTACAAAAACCGCGGCCGATCCGTACTAGGGCGACGTTCATAGCATTGGATTGGAGCCTGCGATGTCGGCGCGGAGCTGCGGGAGCCGCGCTGGGACCTGGGAGGGGGAGAGCTGCGAGGTAATTACAACTGGACTTAATAATAATAATTATAATTTATTCAGAATCAAGACATCAAAAGGTCCAATGGTTAGTAAACAAGCAAGCTCCCTACAGCTATGTTAGTGCACATAAAAATAAATCTTAAAAAAATAAACAATAATGGGTACGAGACTACAGGAGAAATCATCTTCTGCTGATCAGCACCTGGGCAAAGTGGCGCATGTAAGGGTAATGGTAACCAACGCCGTGATAACGGAACTGCTGAATATAACGTACAGTGGGCTGCAAAAGTGCATGGACAAAGCAAAACAAAAATCCTATGAAGGTAAAATGAGTGCCAGTAGCTACCATATAAGCCGTACTAGTTCAACCGGATCTTACTAGATGGCGTTGTAATTATCATTCAATGAAAAAAAACTTTCGCTCGGAATCTTCTTTCTTCTTCACAATTAATATTAATTTATAAGTATTGTAATAATTCGTCATGTCAATGTTTAACAATTATTTTGCTTTTTGTAGTTTTTCGGAATCTGTAACATTGATACAGACACGCAGAACATTGCCAAGTATGAAATCTAACAAAAACATTTTTCTTAACCTCAAGCCGGGGGGGATCGAACCCTATTTACTCTGGCCAGCCAATGCATCCGTTAGCATCTTCGCCCGCTCTCTTAGCCACTCGGCTATGGAGACATTATAACAACTAGTGAAACTAATAATCTTATATTTTACTTAATCTTTGCATCCTTGTCTAGTTAATGCGTATAGATTAGATGATAGATAGATTATGTTTGTTGCCGATTGTTGGACTACCGTAATTTAACTTCAGAGATTTATTGAAGACTGCTGTATTTATGCGCTACTTAAGGTTGAATGTTGAATAATATACTTGGATATGCTTACACGCCTCGTTTGCTAAACTGAGGGTAATTTTTATAATGACTTCACAAATCGTTAGATTTCTTGTCAATCACCTTGTATGAGTATCCAAATTATCAAGTTCTCGAAAATATTTTACTATGATTCGATTAACAACGTTTTTGAAAGCAAAAATTATTGTTCTCTGGGAACAAGAAAACTTATAAAGAAAATAGCTCGAGATATGAGCATAACGGTAAGATTTTACATATATTAATATTTCTTAGTGCAATGTTGCTTACTCATGATCTAATGTTAAGTATTTATTATTTTGTTTTTTTTTTTTACAGAGAAACACAGTCAACTTTGCCATTCGACATTTAAATTTCGATTGGGAAAACGAAATCGTTATATTTACCGACGGAAAGTGTCGGATAAGAATGGACGTAAAAATTTGTAAAGTCAAAAAATAATTTGGACACTGAGGTAAACAGAACATGGGAACTGATGCGAAATAGTGATATTATGTTTCAATATATTATGGTTTCGAGCATGAAAACTTCAAGAAGTGATAGATAGTGTAACGGCTATCCTCTCCGTTACTAAGAAACAAATTGACTTTGTAACTTAAATTGTTAATATTTCCCGATACCATTATTTTGTTATTAATCTGTTATGAACGAACCTTTATTATTTATTAATAATCCAGTTACCAATGTTTACTTATTGTTATTCTTATAGTGAATGATTCACCATCTGATCTCACAAAGGTATTGCTTTTGAAGTTGTGTTAGAAGGGTTATTAGAAATTGAGATAAAAAAGAAAGATATAAATTGCTAAATATATGCATGTTGGTTATTTTTCAGTTAGAAGCACAATTAATAATGTTACAATTAATGTTAAGTAAACTGTTACTTGACATTTAGTGCAGACCGGGTTAATATCTAGCCATTATGTTAGTAGTTATAAGTGTATAAAATTGAATGCAATTTAGTTTTCAATTCTTTATGAGTACTTATTTGTTCCCTATTTTTTAAGTGTAAATTGTTTTTTTTTTGCTATTTTTGAAACACAACACACTATGTTTTGAAGTTACTCGAACATAAATTATCGCCAAGTAAGTGTTCAATACTTCATACTGAACATAAATTACATAATTAATATTATGCATTCATTAATTATATGTTAACCCGGTCTCCAATTTAAAGATCTAGTTGCTAATAATATTATTTCTTTTTATTGTGGTGATGCTTCAATCTTCTTTCCAATAAATTTTGGAAACGAATACTTAAGCTAAGAATACCTCAATAATTTTTTAGATGGCTATAGGGAATGAGCACATAGACGGTGCTGCCAACTGGTGCCATAAATTTTGACTTGATAAGTTTCTTTTACTGTTCGCATAGTGTCTCTTCTGTCGCACAAGTGCTGCCGCCTATAGTTTCTGCACGTTCCCTTACATCGGTGAAAACGAAATAATATTAATGATTGAGAAATTGCTCTTTTATGTTTTAAATAAAATGTTTGATATCAAAAGGTTGTATTATTTTATTTTCTGATCAAAGATATTTTTTAATTAAACAGATAATTAAATACATATTTAAAAAAAAAACAATAAATAAAAAACAAAAATAACACTCTGACCTGGGATTCGAACCATAAACCAACTCCACATACCAGTACTTGACTCATGCGTATAACCGTTAAGCCACAGCTGCTAATAGAAGATCATTCGAAATAGCAGTTTAGTTTGGTATATAAACTAGATGCAGATAACGGCCACTACGCTGCATCAATTCACAACGCCATCTAGTTAATTCTCATCGAAACATGAACACAAACGATCAAACACTGCTCATGCGATTATCGCCCCGAGATGTCCATGCACTTTTGCAGCCCACTGTACAGTCAACGTCATAAATAAGTGATCACTTTTGTACCTTGTCGCTTTCAGTCGTTGTTACATAATTTCGTATGACTTTTCAAACATGACGTTTAAAGTGACAAGGTACAAAAGTGATCAATTATTTATGACGTTGACCCTACGATTACTTATTTTTTGCTAAAAAAAGAATTATCGAATGACTTGCGTGACTATAAGGAAAATAAGACAAGCTACCAAAACTCTAATATAATTCAGAAACACTTCTGTCAGGTGCCGCGAAGATGCTGTGTGTGCATGTATGCATGTGCGTGCATGTGTGTATCTGTGTGTGAGAGTGTCTTAAAAGCCGCCTTTAAGTGTCCTAAAAACAAACCAGGTTTTAAAATTTTGATAGTAAGTAGTTGATTTGAGGGGCGCCCACCAGCTAGGTAGAATTAAACAATCGCCACTTAGGATACTGACTCATCGGACTAACGCAGACAGACTTCATTTCACAACGGTGGGGAGCCAATAATACGATTTTAATTTTAACCTTTTGCTAACAAATTATAATCATGAGACGATTGACACAACTGACCTAGTCCCAAACTAAGCTTGTACTATGGGTACTAGACAACGGATAAACATACTTATATAGATAAATACATACTTTAATACATATTAAACACCCAAGACTCGAGCACAGATGTTCGCATTTTTCATACATATACCTACCCCAACCGGGAATCGAACCCGGGACCTCAAGCTTCATAGTCAGGTTCTCTAACCACTGGGCTATCCGGTCGTAAGAACAAAGAAAGAACAAGCCGTATCTCATCTCATTTTAAATGTCAAAGCAGCACAAAGTAAGCAGAGTCAAATAATTTAATTTCACTTCAAATTAGGTAGCCAGGTAGCTTTACAACGGTTGTACCTAATAGCAAATTTACAGAAGTTTGGTTGCGATTGTGCATCGACTGTTTGACAGCCAATCAGACGCCCGTGCCGAAAATTATGCAGCTGGAACAAACAATTATACAGTCGAAAACATAAAATTGTATACAGTGATCGCTTCAAAATATGTAAACATCAACCTTATGGTTAACGACATAGCATTGTATACATTATTTTTGACACCTTGTTAACGTAGGTAATATATATTTTTGGACTTGATCGTATAAATTTACAACTGAATTAATTAATTTTTCTGTAATTTAAAAAGTATAACTCCTACAAAACTTTACGGGCAACCTTGGTACGGCTAGAACATAAGATCGCCAATAAACGTAAAAAAGCAAAGGCATAAAACTATCGTGAGACTCACTCATAATGTGCGGATAACTCACGTCTTTAATCGAGTCTTATAGGTACTACAAATATATAGGGGAAAATCTGAAAACGATACCTACATTAGTATAAAATGATGAGTACTTAATCATCAAGGTTAAGCAACGGTATCTCTTGAACCGTCATAATTAGGCAATTGAAAATTGCACTGTTTATATTATATGTATGCTATAACAACAAATAGTACTAAAAATTAAATAAAGGTAAAACTTCAAGGGGGTCGCCATACAAGAAAAGAGCGTTTTTTTTCAACGTTTTTATTTCGAGCTTTTTAATGGCATTAACTAGACAGTTGAAATGTTCATCAATTGTGGCCGCTAAAACAATATATAATTTATTTATTTATTTGAAAATATTATGGTTACATGACCTTACAGAACATCCAATGCGCCATGAAACCTAAACTTAAAGAAAACAATGAGCTTAATAAAACAATGAAATTATTACTTACATAAAAGAAAAAAATAAACAAAATAAAAAATAACAATGAATCATGAAATAATTAAAATAAAGTGCAATTAAGATTATAAATAAAATAAAATTAAACCCTCACAGATGTAGGCCTGGCATCCATCATCTCACAGAATCTCAGGCACTCACTTCTCACAGCAGTCCATCGCCACGCAAATAAAAATACTGATCCCACATAGCACAGATATTACTTTGAAGCAGGGATCTGCTTACACTGGATTATTATAGTTACGGCTGTTTACGCTGTATACTTTGTCATACCTAAAAATTTGTACGGGACCCTCGGTGCACGAGTCCGACTCGCACTTGATCGGCTTTTTTTCCTTGTCTAGCATTATTATGTGGGGTGTCGTTGGATAGGTATTTTAAAATCATTACGGGGCTGTGAAGGCTACTTTTCGATAGTTCCTAGGTCTATTTTTGCGAAATATTCAACTGTAAAGTACAAATTTTGTTTAATTCGAGCGTTCGCACGTCCGTCCGTCGTCAGTGCTAAAACGGAAAAACCCGGACATAGTGTCGTGATCCGAAATGTGTCATCCCCTCCACTCCGTCGCAGCGACTAATATTGAGTAGTGCGCTGCTGTTGAACATGGGAATATCTACTCAGAGTAATACGGTAGGGTTGCTTCTGGAGACTACTGGAGAAAAAGTACCCAGGGTTTGATAAATAGGCGAATTTGGCTGTCTGATTCATAATTTAACGCTATTTCCCGAGTAAGAAAACGAACAAATACAAATTATGTTATTTATAAAGATAGCTACGATAAATGTAATATGTATAAAAAGACGTGAACAAATAATATCTTCCCGCTATAAATCATTAAAACCGCAAAATATGGGAATTTTGATCAAAAAATTAGGAAAACATGTTAAATACCTACCAAACGAGGTGATGTAGCTAAGCGTTTGACCGGAGGGTGGGAGAGATGGGCACGGATACTAAAAAACTAAAAAACACGCTTTAAAAAAATAAAAATAAAAAATAAAAAAAAAAATTAATAAAATTTCAATTCACTATTCTTATAGTGCAATACAAATCTTAATAAGCAATTATTATATTGTTATATCCAGATCAAAATTTGTAAACAATTCTAAATATTGATAAAATAAATAATAATAGTTTAAAATATTTTATTGTAAAAAAAGGGTGGGGTGTTTTTTAAGATGTTATCAAAATGATTAATCCTTGACAATTGACACCATGCACCCCACGATTTTTTACAATAAAATATTTTAAACTATTATTATTTATTTTATCAATATTTAGAATTGTTTACAAATTTTGATCTGGATATAACAATATAATAATTGCTTATTAAGATTTGTACTACACTATAAGAATAGTGAATTGAAATTTATTATTTTTTTTTTTAATTTTTTTTAATTTTTTTTTAAAGCGTGTTTTTAGTTTTTTTAAACTATTATTTATTTTCCTTTTTTAAGTTGCATTTTTTTCACAGTGAGAGTTTCCATGTGCTAAAAAGAGACAAAACGGTTTTTTGCTCGTCTTAAATAGAATCAGTCTATCTTATACTTGGTCTTTGGTGCGCGCGCACTGCTCTACACTACTAAACGTGAACCTCTTTCTTTCTAACTTTACCCCCCTCACCTACAACCCCCCAACCCCCCAAACCCCTAAACTCAACCCTCCAACATCCCCCAACTCATTTCCCCAACCCCCCAAACCCCTAACCCCAACCCCCACACCCTTACCCCCAACCCTCTAAACCCCCCTTACCCCCTCCTCATTTTCCAAACCCCCAACCACCTAAACCCAACCCCCCTAACCCTGGACTCCCACCCCATTTCCTCAAACTCCCCCCAAACCCCTAACCCCAACCCCCTTACCCCCCAACCTCAACCCCCTAAAACCCCAACCCCAAGACAGACCCCCCCCACCCCCTTACCCCTCCCCATTTCCCACAACCCCCCAACCTCCCTTACCCCCGAACCCCCCCAAAACCCCACACCCTTAACCCCAATCCCCTAAACCCCCTTCCCCTCCCATTTACCCCCAATTCTCCCCACCCCTCCACCTACCCCCCCTTCCAGCTCCATTATCAAACCCTTGTTACCATCTAGACCTCTTACCCCCTCCCCATTTCCCACAACCCCCCAAAATCCCTAACCCCCGAACCCCCCAACACCACCACCCTATTTCCCCCAAACCCCCCACCCCCTAACCCCAACCGCCACACCCTTACCCCCAACCCTCTAAACCCCCGACCCCCTTACCCCCACCCCCCATCGCTAGACTTAAGTGGCAGTGGGCAGGGCACATCGCCCGTAGAACTGACGGCCGATGGGGCCGAAAGGTTCTCGAGTGGCGTCCGCGGACCGGAAGACGCGGTGTAGGTAGGCCTGCAACAAGATGGAGCGACGACCTGGTTAAGGCAGCGGGAACGCATTGGATGCGGATGGCGCAGGGCCGATCTGTTTGGCGAGCCTTGGGGGAGGCCTATGTTCAGCATTGGACGTCTTTCGGCTGAAATGATGATGATGATGATACTTTCAGTGTTAGAAGTACGGTGGTGAATGTGAACGCGGGGTTGCGGAAGGGGGTTCGGTGGGGTGGGGGGGTTGGGAGGGGAGTGGTGGGGATGTGGGGGTGGGGGGTTGAGGGGGGTTAATTTTTTTTATATCGAGGAACTAAGGAGAGCCATAATTGATGAAAAAAGCAAATTGGATAAAAAAAAAATAAGCTGCCCAAATTACTAATTCCACGCGGACGGAGTCGCGGGCAAAAGCTAGTACGAAATAAGTTTATACAAAATGAAAATTAGGTAATTTAAAATAAGATGAACCAAAATTATGTTAAGTAAGTTGTATGCAAAAATGACTTTCAGTAAAATGAAAATTAGGTAAAATGAAACATTAGGCTAAGTAATATTAGTTTATGTAAAATTAATCAAACTAATTATAGGCAAACAGTTGTTAGGCAAAACAAGGTACAACCACGGGATTGGTTTGTTTGGCGAGCCTTGGGGGAGGCTTATGTTCAGCAGTGGACGTCTTTCGGCTGAAATGATGATGATGATAATTATTATTTAATATTTTGTGAATATTTCAAGGATCTACCTGTTGCCATCATCAATATTGAGAAAAACGAGCAAAAAAAAAATCACGTTCCTTAAATATTTATTTTATTCTGTTTTTTAGTATTTGTTGTTATAGCGGCAACCAAAATACAACATCTGTGAATATTTCAACGCTAGCTATCACGGGTCATGAGATACAGCCTGGTGACAACGGACGGACGGACAGCGGAGTCTCAGTAATAGCGTCCCGTATTTACCCTTAGAGAGAGAGACATGTTTATTTACACATATTCGATACACAGGAAATACAGTTGAAAGGAAAAGACGACTTTGACTTTGCTTACGGAACCATAAAAGGGTAGGTTCTTAAAAGTTAGGTTCCAAAATATCAGGTTCCAGAAAGTGAGTTTCAAAAAGGTAGGTTCTTAAAAGTTAGGTTAGGTTAGGTTAGGTTAGGTTAGGTTAGGTTTTTTTTTTTTTTTTTTTTTTTTTTTTTTTTTTTTTTTTTTTTTTTTTTTTTTTTTTTTTTTTTTTTTTTTTTTTTTTTTTTATCCCTATACCTCCGACCATGTAGGAGCCTATATTAACAACATCTTACACACCAGTTCCCGCTTTTGCTACTTCTCGTACTATCATTCCGCATACTTTATCTTTCTGTCATTCATCATCTTTAATGCTCGGGCCCGAGCCCATTTATTTATGCTATCTAATTACTACTACTTAATTCTACTTAACTATCATCAATCATTCTGGCCTCTTTGTCACACAATCCGATCTCTCAAGCTGTCCTCTATTACCATACATCTTCTTTCACTACTTACTATTATCTATAAACACACCAAGGGGGGATCGGGTTGGGGACAATTTATTTATTTACTAAACCAATCTTCAGTCTTTATAATTATAGAAACATTTGAACAAAATCTTTGCTTAGAACTACTTATACATTAACAACAACATTCTAAAACAGAATTATTTACTTATAACGTTTACAACAAATGGTTAGGTTAGGTTAGGTTAGGTTAGGTTAGGTTAGGTTAGGTTGAGGGAAAATTTTGGTCGAATTCGAGGTTTGCGCTTTGGTTTTCGTCCAAAATTATTATCTTGCCGTGGCTTTTCGCTGTTTCTTTTGTGCTCGTTGCCTTCTGCGTGAGTTGCTCGACATTTTGGTCTTTTTTACGTGTTTCCAGCTTCACTGGGTCACTCAAAATTAATTTTTTAAAGTTAGGCATCAAAACGCTTCACGTTTTGCGGTCGAACTTTAGAAATTTTTAGAAAACACAACTTTTCAAAAATTCATAACTTCTTTTTGGCTTAACTTCTTTAACTTCTTTTTGCACGGGGATACTAGAAAAAATTAGTTTAATCATATACCGTTTACCGAATAATTTTCGAACTTACCATTCGGAAGTTATTCGGTGAAACGTTGATTGCTAATATTTTTCAACAGGCGCAATTAACTACTTTTGTAAGTTTGTCGGGAACTTCAAAAATTAATTGCGTCTGTCCTATTACGGTCCGAGATTTGGTTGTTAGTGGGTTGGATAGGAGGTAGTTTGCGCCGCCTAACGGCACCTCACACCAACTCCTAGCATTCATAGTCTCGTGGGAACTTGGCGAAAACTACCAACTTTTTCTTAAGTTGGTAATTTTCGACGGTTCGCACTTGACCGTTTTGAGTTAGGTTTTGCCCTTCTGGCAAAACCAGCTCGGTAAGGGGGGGTTTTCATAGGCGGGGTGGGTAAAGGGGCCGGGGAGGGCTCCGTGGGCGTTCCATTTTTTGGAATCCCACACCGGGGGGGTTAGTTATGGGGGAGAACAGTTCTGGGAAGGGGGTTGGCTCCAACCCCCGGAAGGACCTGTTTTTGGGGGGGGGTAGCATAGGGGGGGGGGAGGCCAGTTCTCTGGCTACCACTGGGGTGGGTAGGGGCACGTGCCCCACTGGCGGTTCCCGCACAGGGAATTTTTCCGCGGATGGCTCGGCTTACCGCCTTGACTTCCCACCGCTCCGGTCGGGGGCAAAAGGGAGGGCAAAGGCGCGAGGGCCGGAAGAGGTGGCCAGGGACAGGAGCCCTGCTGGGCAACGCCCGGTGCTCGTCTCGGACACGTCCGAGAGTGAATATGAGTATGCCGGCTCCAAGGACATGGAGCTGGAGGAGGAGGACCTTCCCCTGGTCCAATTAAGGCACACAACGGGTGCTATTAAAAAGAGACCCTTATCAGGGGAGCTGGAGCCGGAAAGGGGTACGGAATGCCCTAGGAAACTGGGGGCGGCCGCAAGGGGCAGGGCCAAGGGACGCTCCCTGGGGTCCCATTCCTTCCTCTCAGAGGCGAACAGGAGCCTGGCATACCGCTCCGAGGAGGGAACGGGGGACGAGGTGGACCGCGATACGTCTACCACGTACCGCCCGTCATACCGTAAGGTCTCTGCGGCACGATTCGTGGAAGCCGACTCTGAAGCTGAGGGGGAGAAGACCAGGGAGGAGCTGGCTGCAACCGCCCTGCTGTATGTTACTAACATACAGCAGGAGGTCAAAAGAAGCCAAAACATCCAGGGCCCTGTAAGGGGGCAACTGAACCAGGCCACGGCTGGCGTGATCCGCGCGATCGAAGCGATGCGCGCGATCACGCCACAGGAGGATCAGCGGCGGCTTCGCGCCGACAACGCCCGGCTCTCCCGGGAGCTGGAGCTTGTCCGCGCTGACCTCAAAGCTTTTAAGGAGGCCTACACAGAGGCCCAAAAGGCCTCTACCGTGGCCAGGAGGGGGCCGTCTCCTGATTCCCTCAAGGGGGCCATTGAGGAGATGAGGCGGGACCTCCTGACCTCGCTGGGGGGCATGATTAATGCCCGCCTCGAGGACTTGGAGTCCCGTCTCCCCCCGGAGCCGGTGCGGAGGCCGCCACTGGCAGCGGACAAAAAGAGGGAGCCGCCGGCCCGCCCACGCGCCCAGCCGCATCTGTCGGACGGCGCCACGCGCCGACCCGCTAGCCCAACGGCCCCCAAGGCCAATAAGCCCAATAGGGCCCCTCCCACCAGCGGAGGTAAGGGAGAGGGACCAGGAACTGTTCCCAGGCGCCAGTCTGGCCCCAAGCCGCAGCCCGTCCCGGGCACAAGCCGGCAGCAGGAAACTGCCCCCACCAACCCTGCTGGGACGGAAACGCCCTGGACCAGAGTGGTGGGCCGCAAGGCCAAGGGCGGGAAGGGGAAGCCCCAACCCCAAACCCCTCCCCAAAAGCCCGCACCGAAAGCGGCGAAAATTCAGGTCCCACGTACGGCCGCCGTCGTGGTGACCCTGAAGAAGGATGTGCGGGCCACCTACGTGGAGGTGATGGCGAAAGCCAGAGCCTCCGTACGCCTTTCGGAGGCCGGCCTGGAGTCGGTTAAAATAAAGACGACAATGACCGGCTCCAAGATGCTGGAGGTTGGAGGTGACAGCCCAGGGCCCAGCGCCGACAAACTCGCCGAAATGCTCCTCCAGGCCATTGGCGACCTGGCTGAGGTGACCCGGCCCATCAAGTTCGCCGAAGTGAGGCTGTCGGGCCTCGACGAATCGATGACCAAGGAGGAGATCGCCACCGTCATGGCCACAAAGGGAGGCTGCGCCCCTACTGATATCAAGGTGGGGGCAATCAGAGCCAGCCAGTGGGGGCAGTGCTCGGTTATCGTCCGCTGCCCCGCAGTGGTGGCGAAGGCTGCAGCCACTGCGGGAAAGGTGGCCATCGGTTGGTGTCTTGCCACCGTCGCGCCGGTGGAGGCCCTGCCCATGCGCTGTTTTAAGTGCATGGCGCTGGGCCACACCAGGGCCCTGTGCCCGTCAACGGCCGAGCACGGCACTAAATGCTTCCGTTGCGGCGAGGAGGGCCATCGGGCGGCGGCCTGTGAGGCGACGCCGAAATGTGCGGTCTGTGCCCAATCGGGCCGACCGCACAATCACACGATGGGGGGGACCAAGTGCGCCCCTCCGTCGGTCAAGGGTAAGGCCCCTTTGACCCGGGCCCCAACCGAAGGCGGCGGCCAGTTGGCCATTGAGGAGCCCGTAATGCAGGTGTCGTAATGCCAGCACACCTGCATTACGAGCTCCTACAGGTGAATGCCAACCACTCGGCTCGCGCACAGGACCTGCTAATGCAGGTCCTAGCCGAGTGGCGCATCGACGTGGCGGTCGTCGCCGAGCCCTACTTCGTCCCCCCCCAGCAAAACTGGGTTGGGGACACGGAAGGCTCGGTGGGCGTGGTGGTGCCGGCTGCCGGGCAGCAGCGCCTCTCCCTGAGAGAGAGGGGCGCTGGGTATGCGGCGGCAAATTGGGGAGAAGTAGTCGTCATCGGCGTCTACTTCTCCCCCAACAGGCCCCTCTCAGATTTTGAGAGGTTCCTGGGGGGCCTGGAGCCGGTGGTGCAAAGGGCATCGCCGGCTCAAGTGGTCCTGATGGGGGACTTCAACGCCAAGTGCGCGGCGTGGGGGTCCCCCATCACTGACCACAGAGGGGCGCTTCTGCGGGACTGGGCCGCTATGATCGGCCTGGTCCTGCAAAACGTAGGACGCGCCAACACATGCGTCCGGCAGCAGGGGGGGTCAATTGTGGACCTCACGTTCACAACCCCAGCTGTCGGCGCTCGTGTGAGCCAGTGGCGCGTCCTGGAGGAGGTGGAGACCCTGTCGGACCACCTCTACATCCGCTTCAGGGTCTCCAAAGCGCCCCGCGGGCCTCCGGCCCGGGCGGTGGGTGGGCGAGGCGGGGACTTCCCAAAATGGGCAATTTCCCGCCTCGATCGGGACCGGGCGGAAGAAGCCGCCGTGGTCCGGGCGTGGTGCGCTGACCCCCCCGACACAATGGGGGTCGACGAGAGGGCCGTCAGGTTTCGGGAGGACCTGACGGCCATTTGCGACGCGGCCATGCCGAGGGCGCGAAAGGGTGCGCCCAGGCGGGCCGTATACTGGTGGTCGCAGGACCTGGCGGACCTCCGTGCCGCCAGTGACAGGGCCCGCCGCGCCTTCACCCGGTGCAGAAGGAGGCGGACTCGGGTGCCGGGCGAGGAGGAGAGGCTCCTCGCCGAACTGCGCGCGGCCAAGGCCGCCTTCAAGGTGGCCATCGCGTGTGCCAAGGATTCAGCTCATGCTGAATTCTTGGCCACGCTGGACGGGGATCCGTGGGGGCGCCCGTACCGAATGGTACGGGCGAAACTTAAGGTGTCCCCCCCCACGGAGGACTTCGAGCCGGGGGTCCTCGCCGCGGTGGTCGACGGCCTCTTCCCCGCAAGCCCGCCTTTCGACCCGCCGCGGATGGCGCCCCCAGAGGAGGAGCCCGCAGCCCCCGCCGATGTCCCCCCGGTGTCGGGGGAGGAAATGGTGAGGGTGGTCGGCCGGCTGAAGGGGTGCCGGAAGGCTCCAGGGCCGGATGGGGTCCCGGGGAAGGTGCTTCCCATTGCGGTGAAGCACCTGGGGGACCGGCTCTGCGACCTCCTCGACAGGTGCCTGGTCGCGGGGCAGTTCCCCCAGGCCTGGAAGGAGGGCCGCCTGGTCCTCCTGCGGAAGGAGAACAGGCCAGCGGACTCTCCTTCCGGGTGGCGGCCGCTCGTCATGCTGGACGAGACCGGGAAGCTCCTCGAGAGAGTGATCGCTTCCCGGATCGCCCACCACTTGACGAGCGAAGGGCCGGATCTTGCGGAGAACCAGTTCGGGTTCCGGGTAGGGCGGTCCACGTTGGACGCCCTATCCGCCCTGAAGGGGTTCACCGAAGATGCGGCCAGGAGGGGCCAGGGGGCCGTGGCGGTATCTCTCGATATCGCCAACGCCTTCGGGTCCCTCCCCTTCGGAGTGATAGAGGAGGCACTCCGGTATCACCGGGTGCCTCTCTACCTCCGGAGGGTTGTAGGGCACTACCTGACGGGGCGGGTAGTGCTCTACACGGGGAGGGGGGGTATACGGATGGCCCAGCCGGTGACCAGTGGCGTTCCGCAGGGGTCCGTGCTAGGGCCCCTATTATGGAACGTCGGGTACGACTGGGTCATCCGCGCGAGGGTGCTGCCTCGGATGGCGGTGTACTGCTACGCAGATGACACCCTCATCGCCGTCCGGGGCACCACCCTCGAAGAGGTGGTAAGAAGGGCGGAGGTGGGAGCCACCCTAGTCATCAGGCGGATTGAGGCGCTGGGGCTGAAAGTTGCCCTAACGAAGACGGAGGCCCTCTGCTTCCGAGGGCCCCGATGGAGGCTGCCGCGCGGGGCCGCCCTGCGAGTTAATGGGGAGGCCGTCGAGGTGAAGGCCCACATTAAATATCTGGGCCTTACCCTCGACGGAAAATGGGAGTTCGGGGAGCATTTTCGCAGGATGGCTCCCCGACTCGTGGGCGCGGCGGGAGCCCTGGGCCGGCTCCTGCCCAACCAGGGCGGACCTGGTGCCCCCTGCAGACGCCTGTTTGCAGGGGTCATTAGAAGTATGGCCCTGTACGGGGCCCCTATATGGGCGGAGTCCCTCACCGCCGCCACCAAAGCCCTCCTCCGAAGGCCCCAGAGGGTCATGGCGGTGAGGATGGCCCGGGCCTACCGTACGGTGGGCTGGGCGGCGGCCGGAGCCCTCGCAGCCTCCCCTCCATGGGAGATTGAGGCGGTCGGGCTTGCCGAGGCCTACCGGGCCAAAATGGAGCGCAGGGAGCGGGGAGAGTCCCTCGCTCCCCAGGAGTTGGCCCGGGCCAGGGAGGTCCGGAGAGGGGAGGTGCTGGAGCGCTGGGCGGATGAGCTTGCGCAGGCCGAATACGGCCTGCGCACGATCGCAGCCATCCGCCCGGTGCTCCAGGAGTGGTGCGGGAGGGATCACGGGTCCCTCACCTTCCGCCTTGTGCAGGTGCTGTCCGGGCATGGCTGCTTCGGGCGGTACCTGCACAAGGTTGCCGGAAGGGAGGAGACGGCGTCGTGCCACGAGTGCGGCGCCGCCGAGGACACAGCCCAGCACACCCTGGAGGTGTGCAGTGCATGGTCTGAGCGGCGCCGCACCCTGGCGGCGACGATTGGCGGCGACCTCTCGCTCCCCAGCGTCGTACGCGCGATGCTGGAGAGCGAGACGTCCTGGGAGGCCGTCACCTCCTTCTGCGACGACGTCATGTCGCAGAAGGAGGAGAGGGAGCGGGAACGCGAGAATGATCCCCTCGCGAACCCGCTCCGGCGCAGACGGACGGGAAGGAGGCGGCGACAGTTCGCTGCCAACCTTCCCTAGTGGTGCTAGCCGGCGGGGGATGGGGATCCCCTGTCGGCTGTTATAGCCCACACGTCTAGGGGGGGGACCAAGTATTCCGGCCCCCCCTCTCTTGGCGCGGGAGCCCCGGCATAGGCTGGGGCGGCCAGCGGATGCTGTGGTGACTCCCAATTCTCCCATGGCATCCGCAAATGGCAAGAGAGGGAATACCGGTGGGTTTTTAGTGGGTATGCCTCCCCCCCTCCTTCCATTAGGGAAGGAGGTTACGGGGGAGGTGAGTCCCACATAACTTCCGCGCCGTCCCCACGGCGCGGTCGTATGCGTAACGCATTTTCCCACCGTCAAAAAAAAAAAAAAAAAAAAAAAAAAAAAAAAGGTTAGGTTAGGTTAGGTTAGGTTAGGTTAGGTTAGGTTAGGTTAGGTTAGGTTAGGTTAGGTTGGGGTGCGAAGTCGGAAACCTCCTCGAGTGCCCGGGCGTTACCACTCCCTTCTATCCGAGGCGTAGGCCTCATGGGGTGGGGAAGGGTAACGCTTGGGACGGTGCACCCTGGGCAACAACGGTAAGCTAATGTATTCGTACATTAGCTTACCGGTGGCTAATATCCGACTGGGGGGGTGGGGGTCAGCAATCTCCACATGTGCCCGGGCCATCAGGCCTACGACTAGATGGTCTGGGCTGCACGACCGTTGCGGTTCTCCCCTATTAACCCTGGTGGTTAAGGGGGAGAAGAGTAGCGGATGGGCCCATGGCCTGTGGCGATTGACTGACGGGGGGGGAGGGGGGTCAGCAGCTTCTACATGTGCCCGGGCGGTCGGAATAACGGCCTGCCGTCTGGGCTGCACGACCGTTACGGTTCTCCCCTGTTAACCCTGGTGGTTAAGGGGGAGAAGAGTAGCGGTTGGGCCCATGGCCTGTGGGGGTTTGCTGACACACTTGGGGGAGGGCGTCGGCAATTTCCACATGTGCCCGGGCGGTATTTCTGGTTATCGTCTGGGCTGCACGACCACTACGGTTCTCCCCTGTTAACCCTGGTGGTTAAGGGGGAGAAGAGTAGTGGTTGGGCCCATGGCCTGTGGTGGTCTGCCGACGCACTAGTAGGGAGGGTTAGCGGGCCCATTAGTGGGTCCGCTTTTGAGGACGGCGCCCCGCCCTTGGGCGGGCGCCTTTGACGTCGGCGAACCCGAACTGAGTACCTGCTCTGCCACGGCGGACAGGGAAAGGCGAGGGGGAGCCTGGTGGGCGGAAGCGACCGTGCCCTCGGTGCCGCTCTGCTTTCAGAGCAGGACATGAGGGCGCGGAAGCTAACGTGAGGGCACGTAACCCCGGCTTGCCGGGAACGTGGGCATCTGCGGAAGCCACGAGGAGTAAACCTCTTTAAACAATCCTTCACCAGCGGGGGAGGCCGGGGAGTGCCGAGCCCGCATTGCACGGTGTCGACAGAGGAGCCCCATCCCGGGGCGGCCAGTGTGCGTTGCGGTGACACATTTTGCTCCCGTGGCGTTCACAATGGCAAACGAGGGAATCCGTGTGGTTTTTAGTGGGTAGGCCCCCCTTGGGGAGAGCCCCACATACCTCCGTTTCCCCGAACGGAGACGATGCATAAGGTGCATTTTCCACACCAAAAAAAAAAAAAAAAAAAGGTTAGGTTAGGTTAGGTTAAGGACAAAAATCTTCCTTACTAAGGACAAAAATCTTCCTTACTAAGGACAAAAATCTTCCTTACTAAGGACAAAAATCTTCCTTACTAAGGACAAAAATCTTCCTTACTAAGGACAAAAATCTTCCTTACTAAGGACAAAAATCTTCCTTACTAAGGACAAAAATCTTCCTTACTAAGGACAAAAATCTTCCTTACTTGTGGGTTAATTGACGGATTTGAGCGAATTTTTGAGTGTAGGCGTAAACTGACCTCGGCTAACGTTTCCCTGACTTGATTCTTCTCTCACCTGTTGACTTGGCTTAATATTTCGGATTTCGATTTTTCATTTTGTTTGGATTTTACGTAAAATTGGTAAAAAGTCGTAACTTTGCGCGATCACAGCAGCCATACCCGTTGAGCTACCCCTACCAAATTTTGGTTGTGGGTAGAATTCGGGTGACTCTAGTGCGCTGCACCGTTAGAATTGTTGCCAATTAAGCGGTTTTCTTAATATTGCTGTTCGAAATTTTCAGGCGCCTGATAGAATATTTTATTCGGCGCCTAAAATTTTTTAACGAGCAACGGACATTTTTAGTTATAACTCGGAAACGGTTACAGCTAAAAATCTTTGGTTTGTAGTTTAAAATAGGACATCTAATTCGCCCTATTTTTGGCTTGACTTTCAAAAATCTACCTCCCATAGTTTAGGAGATACGATTTTTGCAAAAAATTCGGGTGATTACACAGGACGTCAACATTGTTTTGATCTCATATTTTCGTCCTACTTTTTTGAAACCTATCACCGGCAGTGGAAACTTTACCTCTCGGCCTAAAAATCTGTTTTTGGTGTCCAAGGATAGAGCTCGTCAAGCTCCTTCTTTTGACACCAACAACGGGTAGGTGGCACTTTCCATTGCTCGGCAAATAATTTTTAAGAGGATCCCCATACAAATTTATGGTAACTTTGTTAAAATTGGAGGTTTTTCGGCCCTATAAACCTCATCTCTAGAGCTAAAAATCTGCTCTAAGTCTCAAAAAATAGAGCTCAATGAGTGCTAAATAGTGGCACTTAAAGCGGGACCTAATCGCCAAAGGGCGATTTTTAAAGGGTGAAAAACCCAAAAAAATGAGTGATCGCAGCCCTGATGAGGCCGAAAAGGGGGAGGCCATGGAAATGGTCTCCAAACCCAACAAGAGGGCCATCGAAGAAGTGGAAACCATAGGGGAGGGCAATTCCTGCCCTAAAATTAGTGCCGCATCTAGAGGACGTGCTGCCAAATCTTTGGGAGCGTACGCCGGATTAGCCTCTGCAAAGGCAAAACTTAAAGGCTCCGAAGAGGATAATTTTGAACTCACAGAGGACAAAAAAAATTACTACAGATTGGAATTCCCTGCGCTTCGCCCCCGTTCGCAGGGGAAATCACGGGATCGTTCCCCAGTAAAAAGTAACCAGGCGGTTACTATCTCAGACGTATCTGATGACGAAAATGAGGACGGATGCGTACAAGAAAGTACCGAGAACAAAAGAATAGTAAAGCCCCATACCTTGGTAACTGAAGACGGACAACTAACACCCGAAGAAACCGGGGTAGTCGAAAGTGCGCGTAAAGCCGCCCGCGCAGTACTTGCAGAGGCGGCCAAATCCAACAATCTAAACGGCGTAGTGCGTGGCAATATTAATGCGGCCTGCAGAGAAATACTTGAGGCCATGGAGTACCTAGAAAACAGAAGGGAGAGTGAGGAAATCCGCAAACTTAAAGCGGATAATAAACGAATGCGGGAGCAGCTCGCCCTCCTGTCCGGGGAAACAAGAGCACTGCGCACAGCTTTTGCAGAGAGGAACTCTGCGGCACCACAGCGCATGCCTCAGGGCCTCCCCGAAGGGCTCCAAGAAGTACTCGCAAATCACTCGAGGGAGCTGTTTATCAGCCTGGGTAATATGATTAACACCAGGCTGGAAGCAGTTGAGAAAAGACTCCCAGCGGAACCCATAATGCGCCCTCCCTTAGCAGCGGACAGAGTAAGCAGGCCGCAAAAACCAGCCCCCCAAAGGGAAACACAAAGTGGGAAATCCGGCAAACGTTCTGCCAGTGCTGGCCCGGACTGCAACTCAGTCGGTAAGACGACCCGACCCGCAGCTCAGCCGGTATCTCAGCCAAAAACACAACCCAAGGCGCAGCCTAAGTCCCAACCCAAGGCTCAAAGGCCTCTGGCCATAATGGGAGCGGAACCGTCCACTTCGATGGAAAAACCGGAGGTAACTGCTCAACTATCTTGGACTGAGGTAGTGAGGAAGAAGTCCAAGGCCCAAGGCAAAAAACAGGCCCTGACTGAACCAAAAGCAGCCGCAAAGCCTAAAAAGCCCGCAGCTGCTAAAATGATGGCAACCCCAAAGAGCAGCGCCGTGTTGGTGACACTAAAGCCAGAGGCCGATGTCACCTACCTAGCCGCCCTACAAAAACTGACGTCGTCACTTAAACTAGCCGACGTTGGGCTGGAGAGCGTGCGGGTCCGCAAATCGGCTACCGGGGCACGCCTCATTGAGGTCCCTGGGGCGAGCAGCGGCCTAATAGCAGACGATCTGGCCCAAAAAATTGAGGGCATCATAGGGGACGTGGTCACTGTACACAGACCCATCAAGACTGCGGACCTCCGCGTTACCGGCTTTGATGAGTCGGTGACACAGGAGGACATCAAAACGGCCGTTGTCTTGAAAGGGGCTTGTTCAAGTGAACACGTAAAGGTGGGCCCAATTAGAATGCTGACCAATAGCACTGGATCAGTGTTAGTACGGTGCCCAGTGACTGCCGCTAATACACTGATCAGAACAGGGAAAATTTTAGTGGGATGGTCGGCGGCCAATGTTAATGCGCTGGAACCCCAACCCATGCGGTGCTACCGCTGCATGGGGACTGGCCACACTAGGGCCTTATGTCCATCTGCAGTGGACAGAGGGAATCTATGTTTCCGCTGCTCGAGGCCGGGTCACAGGTCTGCGGACTGCGAAGCCGAACCATTCTGTGCAGTTTGCAACAGCGCCAAACTACCAGCGGGACATGTGATGGGGGGACACGCGTGTACACCCCCCCAAACGAAAGGAAGGAGCGAATATGCCCAGCGAAGAACCGCGGCTGCCGAAGCGGCCACTGAGGGGAAATCAATGGATCACTAAATGCCAGTACACCAGCACTTAGAGATCTTGCAGTGCAATCTCAACCACTCCGCCCGTGCTCAAGACCTGCTTATGCAGATCATGGCGGAGTGGGGGTTGGCTCTTGCCGCGGTAGCCGAGCCGTATTCCGTTCCCCCTCAGTCAAACTGGGCCGGAGCGACAGATGGAAGGGTGGCCGTAGTTGTGCCAGTCAATGGTGATTTCCCACCTATCACCACATTAGAGAACGGACCAGGTTATGTGGCGGTCAAATGGGGGAAGACTGTCGTAATTGCGGTCTATTTCTCCCCCAATCGACCGCTGGCCGACTTTGAGGCTTACCTGGAGGGTCTGGGTAGAGTTGTCGGGAGGTGTACCCCGGCACAAATACTAGTGATGGGGGACCTTAACGCTAAAAGCACGGCGTGGGGCTCCCCGCGCACAGACCCAAAAGGCGAAGTTCTTCGTGACTGGTTACTGGCCGCCGGCCTGGAAGTGTCGAATCAGGGCAACGCCAACACATGTGTGCGCCGGCAGGGAGGATCCATCGTTGACATTACGTTTGCGACCCCTGCCCTAGCAACACGAATAGCGGACTGGCGTGTCCTGGAGGACGTAGAGACGCTCTCTGACCATCTCTACATCCGGTTGACGATCACTGCCTCGCCACAACAACCGCCGCCGCGGAATCGAGGAAGACCTGGAAGTGCACCCAGATTTCCGAGATGGGTTATTTCCCAGTTCGATCCTGCAATGGCAGAGGAAGCCGCAATAATCGAGGCATGGGGTGACCCTCCGCCAAATAACGTGGGAGTCGAGGTTAAGGCAGCCCGATTCCGGGAAATTCTCACGGCAGTGTGTGATGCAGCCATGCCTAGAGTTCGATGGCTGCCGAACAAGCAGAGCGTGTACTGGTGGTCGGAAGAGATTGCGGCTCTCCGACTCACCAGTAACTCTGCACGGCGTGCATATACACGCTGCAGGCGAAGGCGATCTCACACCGATGAGGAGGAGGAGCTTCTGCACAGAGCGCTCAAGACGGCCAAGGAGGCACTCCAGCTGGCTATCGCAAAGGCCAAAGATGAAGCCCATGAAAAATTCCTGGGCACACTGAATAGAGATCCATGGGGGCGACCATATAAAATGGTACGTAATAAGATGAAACGCGCCCCCCCCATGGACTCCATGGAGCCCGAGCTACTAAACAGGGTGGTGTCTGCCCTCTTCCCGTCGGCACCGGTTTTCACTCCTCCGAGAATGTCGGCCCCCTCAGAGGAGTCAAACGACGAACGCCATCCCGTCCCGACAGTAACTGAAGACGAAATGACGTCAATTAAGGACCGCCTCAGGTCAAATAAGAAGGCACCGGGGCCGGATGGGGTTCCTGCGAGGGTCATCCCCTTAGCCCTGGAACACCTGGAAGAGCACTTCAAAGACCTCCTGAATGAGTGCTTGGAGGAAGGTCGCTTTCCCAGGGTGTGGAAAGAGGGACGACTCTGCCTGCTGCGGAAGGAGGGCCGGCCGCTGGACTCTCCATCTGGTCACAGGCCACTTGTGCTGCTTGATGTATCCGGAAAGATGTTGGAGCGGATTATTGCTTCCCGGATCATCAAGCACCTAGAGGACACGGGCCCAAATGTGTCCGAAAGACAATTTGGCTTCAGAGCGGGACGTGGTACGATAGACGCCATACAGGCCCTCAAAGATTTTATCGACCACGCGGCCAACAAGGGGGAGGGGGTGGTGGCGGTGTCTTTAGACATCGCTAACGCTTTCGGCACCCTCCCCTACGAGGTCATAAAAGAGGCTATGCGATACCACGGCCTGCCGCAGTACCTGCAGAAAATCGTGGGGCACTACCTTGAGGATAGGGTAGTGCTCTACGACCACGACGGACAGCGCCAATCAAGACCAATGTCCTGTGGCGTGCCCCAAGGGTCGGTGCTAGGGCCCCTCTTGTGGAATCTCGGATTTGACTGGGCCATAAGGGGGGTTCAGCTTCCCCGCATGACCACCATCTGTTATGCCGATGACACGATGGTGGCCGTCCGGGGAAGCGGACTGCGGGAGACACTCAGAAGGGCTGCAGTCGCAGCGGAACTGACCGTTGACCGCATCCGAATGCTCGGCCTGAAGGTGGCTGTGGCAAAAACGGAGGCGATAGTTTTCGGGGGAACCGGCTGGCGCGTTCCGGCCGATACCATGCTCCCGATAGGTGGCGAATCTGTCCAGGTCAAGGCCAATATTAAATATCTTGGCCTTGTCTTGGACAGAAAATGGGACTTCACCGAGCATTTCACTCGTCTTGCTCCCCGGCTGGTCGGCGCTGCATCGGCGCTAGGCAGACTTCTACCGAATGTGGACGGACCAAGGGGCTCTGTAAGACGATTGTTCGCCGGTGTGGTCCGGAGTATGGCCTTATACGGGGCGCCTATTTGGGCCGACCGGCTGTCGGAGCGCAACAAAGCTCTCCTCCGGCGGCCACAGAGGGTATGTGCCATCAGAATAATCAGGGCATATGTAACGGTGGCACATATGGCCGCCTGTGCCCTTGCCGGGACCCCGCCATGGGATATTGACGCCAAAGTCCAGGCGGAAACATATCGGTCCCGCAAGGAGGCGCGAGCGCAAGGGGAAAGGCTGGCTCCCAGAGAGCTTGTGCAAGCCCGCCGAATGGTGGAGAGACGGTTGCGTGACAGATGGAAAAATGACCTGGAGGACTGCTGTTATGGAACGAGGACCATAATGGCACTCCTCCCATCATTCGACGACTGGGTTGAGAGGGCGCACGGCGCAGTCACATACAGGATGGTGCAGGTATTGACCGGACATGGCTGCTTCGGTCATTACCTGCACCGAATAAAGAGGGAATATGACCCACAATGCCATCAGTGTGGTCACGAAGATGACACAGCTCAGCATACATTGGCCGAGTGCAGCAGCTGGGACCCAGAACGCCAAATACTGATGGCAGCAATAAATAGGGCCGATCTCTCGCTCTTCAGCATCGTGGAGGCCATGCTAGAGAGCGAGGAGAACTGGGAAGCTGTAGCCTCCTTTTGCGAGACAGTGATCTCACAAAAGGAGGCCGCGGAGCGGGAGCGCGAGGACGATGTCAGCGCGCCCCTGTTCCGGCGCAGACGGAGGGGGGTAAGGCGTAGGCGATTTGCCGCCCGCCAGATCCCCCAGTAGGGCCAGCGGGCAGGGGACGGGGATCCCCAGCTCGCATTGCACGGACCTACATGTCTGGGGGAGGGGTTGAAACGTTGCAACTCCTCCCTCCTTGGCGCGGGTAGCCCTGGCGCGAGCTAGGGCGGCCGGGAGGCGTCGTGGTAGAATCCCTGGGACCCCACGACGCCTATCAAACCTCGGCAAGAGGGCAACGTCGGAGTGTTTTTAGTGGGTATGCTCCCCCCTCCCCTTCTCATTCGGGGAAGAGGACGGGGGAGAGAGCCCCACATAACCATCTGGGTCTCCCCGGGCCCAGTGGTACTCGTAAAGAGTTTTCACTCCGTTAAAAAAAAAAAAAAAAAAAAAAAGGTTAGGTTAGGTTAGGTTAGGTTAGGTTAGGTTAGGTTAGGTTAGGTTGGGGTGCGATGTCGGAAACCTCCTCGAGTGCCCGGGCGTTACCACTCCCTTCTATCCGAGGCGTAGGCCTCATGGGGTGGGGAAGGGTAACGCCTGGGACGGTGCACCCTGGGCAACAACGGTAAGCTAATGTATTCGTACATTATCTTACCGGTGGCTAATATCCGACTGGGGCGGGGGGGGGGGGAGTCAGCAATCTCCACATGTGCCTGGGTCGATAGGGGACGACTTGGGCTGCACGACCGTTACGGTTCTCCCCTGTTAACCCCGGTGGTTAAGGGGGAGAAGGGTAGCGGCTGGGCCCATGGCCTGTGGGAGTTGACTGACTGACGGGGGGGATATGTATATATGTATTATATGGGCCACGTATTTATGATGTTTATATATTTCGTGAGGACGGGCGTAAGGTAGCTGACGGGAAGCTGCTCTGCATCCCTGCACTGAGTAAGTAGCCCCGCCGTGCTGGTCACACGGCCTGGGCTATGCGAAAGGTGTCAGGGCTCTGCAACAGGCCTGGATGTGACTTACGCCCTATATGGGGAGGACAAGCATAGGAGGGACAGGCGTGCGGTTGCTAAAGGGTATACTGTAACCTTGTTCTGAGTACCTAGCCCCACCGTGCCCCTACACGGCCGAGGCTACCGAAAGGTTCAAGGACTGGCAGGTTTCTGGAGGCGCCAAACGCCTACTGGGGAGGGATAGCCTTGGGGTTTTGAGGAGGACGGAAGTCTGGAGGTGAGCCTGAACCTAGTACCTGCTCCGTGGCTCGAGCAGTGAAAGGTGAGGGTGAGCCTCGGGGGAGGGTCAGCAATCTCCACATGTGCCCGGGACATCATGCCTAGATGGCCTGGGCTGCACGACCATTACGGTTCTCCCCTGTTAACCCTGGTGGTTGAGGGGGAGAAGGGTAGTGGTTGGGCCCATGGCCTGTGGCGGTTGACTGACTGACGGGGGGGATATGTATATATGTATTATATGGGCCACGTATTTATGATGTTTATATATTTCGTGAGGACGGGCGTAAGGTAGCTGACGGGAAGCTGCTCTGCATCCCTGCACTGAGTAAGTAGCCCCGCCGTGCTGGTCACACGGCCTGGGCTATGCGAAAGGTGTCAGGGCTCTGCAACAGGCCTGGATGTGACTTACGCCCTATATGGGGAGGACAAGCATAGGAGGGACAGGCGTGCGGTTGCTAAAGGGTATACTGTAACCTTGTTCTGAGTACCTAGCCCCGCCGCGGGCACGGCCTGGGCTACCGAAAGGTTCAAGGACTGGCAGGTTCCTGGAGGCGCCAAACGCCTAATGGGAGGGATAGTTTTGGGGTAAAAGTGAGACGGAATGAAGGAGGGAACCTGATCCTAGTACCTGCTCTGTGGCCCGAGCAGGGAAAGGTGAGGGGGAGCCTCAGGACGGAAGCAACCGTGTCCTCGGTACCACTCTGCTTTCAGAGCGGGACATGAGAGCGCGGAAGCTAACGTGAGGGTACGTAACCCCGGTTTGCCGGGAGCGTGGGCATCTGCGGAAGCCACGAGGAGTAAACCTCTTTAAACAATCCTTCACCAGCGGGGGAGGCCGGGGAGTGCCGAGCCCGCATTGCACGGTGTCGACAGAGGAGCCCCATCCCGGGGCGGCCAGTGGGCGTTGCGGTGACACATTTTGCTCCCGTGGCGTTCACAATGGCAAACGAGGGAATCCGTGTGGTTTTTAGTGGGTAGGCCCGTAGGGGAGAGCCCCACATACCTCCGTTTCCCCGAACGGTGACGATGCATAAGGTGCATTTTCCACACCAAAAAAAAAAAAAAAAAAAAAAAAAAAAAAAAAAAAAAAAAAAAAAAAAAAAAAAAAAAGGTTAGGTTAGGTTAGGTTAGGTTAGGTTAGGTTAGGTTCACCAGCGGGGGAGGCCGGGGAGTGCCGAGCCCGCATTGCACGGTGTCGACAGAGGAGCCCCATCCCGGGGCGGCCAGTGTGCGTTGCGGTGACACATCTTGCTCCCGTGGCGTTCACAATGGCAAACGAGGGAATCCGTGTGGTTTTTAGTGGGTAGGCCCCTTGGGGAGAGCCCCACATACCTCCGTTTCCCCGAACGGAGACGATGCATAAGGTGCATTTTCCACACCAAAAAAAAAAAAAAAAAAGGTTAGGTTAGGTTAGGTTAGGTTAGGTTAGGTTAGGTTAGGTTAGGTTAGGTTAGGTTAGGTTAGGTTAGGTTAGGTTAGGTTAGGTTAGGTTAGGTTAGGTTCCCCCCCGAGTGTCGCTACCTTGTCGTGGTGGGGGGGCTTGAGCCCTTTGTGATCTTCGGGCATTTAAGCTCGAAGTGAAAGGGTGACCAAGAGCGGCACAGCCTCGGTGGAGCCCATCCTGGGCCAAGAGAGGCGGGCGCGCCCTAGTGACAGGGTGCGTCGCTTTCCTGCTTCCTGTCTCCCCTGCAGCAGGGGACTACGGGGACGCAGAGGTTATCGCAGAAGTTATCGCGGTCTGGATGCGGGTTGCAGCGTATCCAGTACCAGGCCGGAGACAAGTAGGTCCTGTGGACTGAACGGGTCTGGCCTGGGCTAGCGGTTTGCCGGATGTGCCACTTCAGTGGCGAACGGGTTAGCGTAACTGCAACACAAGGGGAACTCACCCCTTAAAAAAGAGGAGAGTGCTCCCTCTTTAAAAGGAGCAGGGGACCGCACCCCTCAATCAAAGGAGCATGGGTGACAACAAAAATATATTACCCCAGGAGGGTACCTCGTCTCGAGGAGAATCCCTCCCCGCTACCATCTCGCGGGCAGCCCCATCGTATTCTGGGGGGGGCACTTGTCGCTCCGTGGGCCCTGAAAGCCCACGTTTTAATTTTAGTTCGTCCGCGACTCAGATCGCGGACCACAATCGTCTTGGCATATCAGTGCGCGACTGCACGGTACGCCTTACAAGGCAAATAGATTGCCATGAGCCCGAACTTAGGGCAAACACAAGCTCAGGAGCCAATTTTGCTTCCCAGGGGACTGCAGGTCACGAGTCCACTGGGAGAAGCAATTTTGAGGACGACCCGGAGGTAGCTGAGCGGGTGAAGCGGAAGCGGAAGCGATTTCGCCCTGCTTCATCCGTTCTCAGCTCAAGTGACGAAGGATCTACATGCCCCTCGGCTGGGGAAGGACAGCCAAAGGCCAAAGGGAGAGGCCGCCCACCAACATCGGGCAAATATGTAGGACTGGCTAGAGCGAAAGAAGCCTACAACCGGGCTCTCAGGGAAGAGCTCCGGTTGAAGGCCGAGATGGAGGTACAGGAGATGGCCATCAGGACCCGTCAAGGGTACCAGATGGACAATATTTCTCAACCAAGGACTGACTCAGAGGATGCAGAGCCAAACCTAGATCTTGGCCAGCAAGTGGCAGACAGCGTGGCTGTCATCTCTAAAGTCGCGGCCAAATCTAAAAATCTGTCAGGTGGCTATGTAAAGTGCCTAAAGGAGGCAGCTGTTGCGATCTCTGACGCTTTTTCGGAGCTCAGCAGACGCACGGCAACCGAAGAGACGGCTCGGCTACAAGCCGATAACACACGGTTACAGAGTGACATGGCCAGCCTCCGAAAGGAGCTGGCTGAACTGAAAATGACCCTGGAGGGGATGCGGAAGCATGGTAGTCCGCCACCCATTCCCCCTAGACATGACGGGGAGAAGCTGCCCCATGCGCAGCCCTCCTCAAAGAGAAAAGATAGGCAGGGTTCCAACACCCCGGGGGCGTCTGATATGGACAGAATCTGCCGAGCGGTCATGGACCACGTCGGTTCATACCTTGACGTGCGCTTAGCCAGTATTCAGGACCGGCTACTCCCTGAGAAGCCCGTGAGACCTCCTCTGGCGATAAAAGCCGGGACAGGTGATCAGGCTGGAAATGATTCCACCTCTGGAGCTGTTCCTCCCGGTCCGGGGCGGAAAACCAAAAGAAAGAAGAGGAAGAAAACGATCCCTAATAGAGAGGAAGCCTCAGAACCCATTCCGCTACCTCCGCCTCCCGTTTCAGCGGCCATGTCGACAGAGTGGACCAAGGTGAAGCGGAGGGGTAAGAAGAAAGGGGATAAAGTTGGAGACAACAGGAGGGACGAAACAACGGCCGATGTGCGCGGAGCACCACCCCAGGCGAAGAAACGAAAGGCCCGAAAGCTTCGCCCACCTCGTTCTTCGGCTGTTGTAATCACGCTGCTTGAACCACAAGCACAGGAGAAGGGGGCAGACTTCGGGACTGTCCTTGCAGAAGCCAAGAGGAAGGTGCGTTTGGAAGACCTGGGTATTTCGGGACTCCGCTTCAGAAAGGCCCAAACCGGAGCGTATATCATGGAGGTGCCTGGTGTCGCTAGTGGGGAGAAGGCCGATGCCCTGGCTCAAAAGCTCAAAGAGGTCACGGACCCCGCGGTGGTACGAGTGGCTAGGCCCACCAAATGCGCTGAGCTGCGCATTTCTGGCCTGGACGAGTCCGTCTTGTTCACTGACGTGGTGGCGGCGGTGGCCCGGGTTGGGGGCTGCTCAGAAGTGGAAGTCAGGTCGGGAGATATTGTTTGCGGACGCTCCGGGCTTGGAACTGTTTGGCTTCGCTGTCCTATCCCGGCAGCAAAGAAGTTGGTGAAGGCGGGTAGGCTGTTGGTGGGCTGGGTGTCAGCGCAGGTCAAGCTGCTCGATGCCCGCCCCCTGCGCTGCTTCCGCTGCCTCGAGGTGGGCCACGTGCAGGCGAAATGCAAGGCGGCGGTGGATCGTAGTCAACTGTGCTACCGCTGCGGAGCTCCCGGGCACATGGCATATGCGTGCGAAGCAGCATCACACTGCGTGATCTGCGAGGTGGCCGGGTTATCGGCCAATCACAGGGTGGGAAGCAAGATGTGCAACCCTCCCAAAACCAGGAAGGCTAAGGCTGGCGAGGGACCAAGGCTCCCCTCACAGCCGCGTACCCGGAAGGGCAGTACAACTGAACACCCGGATGAGGAGGAGGTGATTATCGTGGGACAGCATGGCTAATACACCCCGATATCTACAGGCGAACATCAACCACTGCGCCAGAGCTCAGGACCTCCTGTTCCAGAGCATGGCGGAGTGGTTGATCCATGTCGCAGTGGTAGCCGAACCGTATTCGGTCCCGGCCAGAGACAACTGGGTGGGGGACCTCGACAGCCTCGTGGCCTTGGCCACTCAACCATCGGCCGGCTCTGCTCCGCTTGAAAGCGTGGTGCGGGGCCACGGCTTCGTAGCTGCCATCATCGGGGGTATAATGGTGGTGGGAGTGTACTTCTCACCGAACAGGAGCCTAGCCGACTTCGAGGCGCTTCTCGACGATGTGCAGGCCCTGATTGGCAGAAGTGGCCCCGAACTGCTGCTGGTCGCGGGGGACTTTAATGCAAAATCAACGGTGTGGGGCTCTACTGCGACTGACGTACGTGGTGAGGCGCTCGCAGAGTGGGCAGTGGCCGTAGGGTTAGAGGTTCTTAACCGAGGGACGGTCGATACGTGCGTGCGGCAACAGGGAGGCTCCATCGTGGACATCACGTTTGCAAATGCTGCCCTGGCGCGCCGTGTCCAAGGTTGGGAAGTGTTGGAGGGCGTGGAAACGTTATCGGACCACAGATACATCCGGTACGAAGTCTGCGCCCACCACGCTACGCCGGACGACCTGAGCCGTCCCCGAAGAGACGATAGTCCCAGATGGGCAACGAAACGGCTCGATCGGGACCTGCTGCATGCAGCGGCCCTGGTCCAAGCCTGGCCGGAGACGCCCGAAGGACCAAGAAGTGTAGAGGAAGAAGCATCCTGGCTCAGTGGGGCCATGGCTCAAATATGCGATGCCGCAATGCCGCGGGCCAAGCCCACAGGTCCGAGGCGGAGCGTGTACTGGTGGTCCGCAGAGCTAACGCAGTTGCGCAAGGCATGCGTGGCTGCGAGACGCCAGTACACCAGGAGCCGAAGGCGGAGGAGGCGAGACCTGACGGTAGAGGATGAGTTATACGAAAGCTACAGAGCGGCCAGCAAAACCCTCAGCTTAGCCATTGGCCAAGCCAAAGACCTGGCGGAGGAGGAAATGTTGGAGGCTCTGAACAGCGACCCGTGGGGGCGGCCATACAAGTCGGTGAGGTGCAAACTTCGCCCCTGGGCCCCTCCACTCACGCAAAGCCTCCAGCCGGACCTTCTGAGCCGAATCGTGGGAACCCTCTTCCCACGACGGGGTGAACACCAGCCCCCGTGCATGGCTTCAGTGTCCCCAACGGAGGGAGAAGTCGCACCCGAGGTGACAGAGGGAGAGTTGGGAGCCGCAGTGTTGAGGCTTAAGGCCAAAAACACTGCCCCTGGACCCGACGGTATTCCCGGCCGAGCCTGGGTGTTGGCGCTGGTCCCCTTGGAACCAAGGGTGAGGGCACTATTTTCTTCGTGCCTGGAGCAGGGGTGCATCCCACGTTCGTGGAAGTGCGGAAAGCTGGTGCTTCTGCGGAAGGAAGGGCGACCGGGTGACTCCCCTTCGGGATACAGGCCGATCGTACTTTTGGACGAGGGAGCGAAGCTCTTTGAGCGGATAGTGGCTTCCCGGCTGATAGGGCATTTAGAGGGACAAGGGCCGAACCTAAGTGCGTGCCAGTACGGATTTCGTCGGGGCAGGTCCACCATCGACGCCATTGCGCGGGTGAGGGCTCTGGCGGATGACGCGGTCTCCCGGGGGGAGGTGGTGTTGGCGGTATCTCTAGATATCGCCAATGCTTTCAACACCCTTCCCTGGGAAACCATCAAGGAGGCCCTCAGGTACCACAACGTGCCGGAGTACCTGCGTAGGGTGGTTGGGTCGTATCTTTTCGAGAGGGCGATCCGCTACCCCACACAGGATGAATGGGTAGAGCGCGAGATGTCGTGCGGGGTCCCACAGGGGTCAGTCCTAGGACCGCTCCTGTGGAACATTGGTTACGACTGGGCGCTACGTGGCGCCAACTTGCGGGGGGTAGACGTAACCTGTTACGCCGACGACACCCTTGTAACGGCCCGAGGGGCCACATTTCGCGATGCGTCCATCTTAGCCACTGCTGGGGTGGCCCTAATCGTGGACAGGATACGGAGGCTGGGACTAGAGGTTGCCCTGCACAAATCTGAGGCCATCTGTTTTCATGGGCCTCGGAGGGCACCTCCAGGAAATGCCAGCATAATGGTGGGCGGAGTTTCTATCGGCGTCGGGAAGACGATGAAGTACCTGGGACTCGTCCTCGACAGCCGATGGAACTTCGAGGAGCATTTCCGGCGCTTGGCTCCAAAACTACTTGGCACAGCGTCAGCACTGAGCCGGCTCCTCCCGAACGTGGGCGGGCCGAAGGCGGGCTGCCGCCGACTGTACACGGGTGTGGTGCGGTCGATGGCCCTTTACGGGGCACCCATATGGGTAAATGCCCTTTCCGCCCATAACAAGACCCAACTGCGGCGACCGCAAAGGGTCATGGCGGTAAGGGCAACGAGGGCGTACCGCACCACCTCATTCGAGGCGGCCTGCGTGATGGCAGGGACCCCACCTTGGGAGATGGATGCCGAGGTGCTGGCCAAAGTCTACCGCCGGGTAGCCGAAGCACGCGCCAGAGGGGAACAGCCGTGTCCGGAAGAGGTTAGGCGATGGAGAGAGATCTCTCGCCAAACCCTCTTCCGGAAATGGTTGGAGGCTTTGGAGCAGCCGAGCGCCGGCCACTGGACTATATCAGGAGTGCGGCCCGTCCTGCAAGGATGGGTCGAAAGGAGGTGGGGCGTTGTTTCCTTCCACCTAACGCAGGTACTGTCGGGACATGGATGTTTCGGCAGATACCTGTGTAAGGTTGCAAGGAGGGAAACAACGCCAATGTGTCACCACTGCGGTGGGGCGGAGGACACGGCGCAGCACACGCTGCAAGTGTGTCCCGCCTTCGAAGAGCAGCGAGCCCGCCTCACGGCGGTGATTGGATCCGACCTCTCGCTGCCGGCCGTTGTCAAAGCCATGACCGACAGCGAGAGATCGTGGACTGCCATGGCCTCCTACTGTGAGGAGGTCATGGCACTCAAAGAGGGTGCGGAGCGGGAGCGCGAGGAAGACCCATCTTCCCAGCCCCTGCGCCGCAGGCGTGTCGGGCGCAGGCGGTTAATCCATAACCGCCAAATACCGCCCTAATAAGACTGCGGGAGATGGGCACGGGGATGCCCGTCCCCCGCCGTTAAGGTCCTGTTGAGCTGGTAGGCACGTCAAGTGTTTCGGCGCGCCTACAGTGGAGGAGACAGGAGACGCGCAGGTCTCCTGGAGATGGGTCCGTGAGCGGACATACCGCCGTGCTGCCGGGCCGTGGATGCATAAAGTTCCCACAGCCCGGTTGCTTACCGGCGACGAAGTGGAACACCCTGGGGTTTTTAGTGGGTACACCGCCCCCTTCTGGGGCGGGAATCCCACATATCCACCGGCCGCCCCGGGCCGGTGTCGAATCCATAAAGGATTTTCCCCAGGAAAAAAAAAAAAAAAAAAAAAAAAAAAAAAAAAAAAGGTTAGGTTAGGTTAGGTTAGGTTAGGTTGGGGTGCGATGTCGGAAACCTCCTCGAGTGCCCGGGCGTTACCACTCCCTTCTATCCGAGGCGTAGGCCTCATGGGGTGGGGAAGGGTAACGCCTGGGACGGTGCACCCTGGGCAACAACGGTAAGCTAATGTATTCGTACATTATCTTACCGGTGGCTAATATCCGACTGGGGGGGAGGGGTGGTGAGGTGAACCCGCAACTAGTTGCGGGGGATCCGAGCCAGCGGGCCCATCCGTGGGTCCGCAGTGAGGGCGGCGTCTCGCCATTGGGCGGGCGCCTTTGACGTCGGCGAACCCGAGCTGAGTACCTGCTCTGCCACGGCGGACAGGGAAAGGCGAGGGGGAGCCTGGTGGCGGAGGCGACCGTGCCCTCGATTCCGCTCTGCTTTCAGAGCGGGACATGAGGGCGCGGAAGCTAACGTGAGGGCACGTAACCCCGGCTTGCCGGGAACGTGGGCATCTGCGGAAGCCACGAGGAGTAAACCTCTTTAAACAATCCTTCACCAGCGGGGGAGGCCGGGGAGTGCCGAGCCCGCATTGCACGGTGTCGACAGAGGAGCCCCATCCCGGGGCGGCCAGTGGGCGTTGCGGTGACTCTTTGTGCTCCCGTGGCGTTCACAATGGCAAACGAGGGAATCCGTGTGGTTTTTAGTGGGTATGCCTGGTGAGAGGAGAGCCCCACATACCTCCGTTTCCCCGAACGGTGACGATGCATAAGGTGCATTTTCCACACCAAAAAAAAAAAAAAAAAAAAAAAAAAAAAAAAAAGGTTAGGTTAGGTTAGGTTAGGTTTTTTTTTTTTTTTTTTTTTTTTTTTTTTTTTTTTTTTTTTTTTTTTTTTTTTTTTTTTTTTTTTTTTTTTTTTTCCTACGCTACCTCTGACATAATCAGGAGTCTGTATTAACTGAGACATTTTCATTCCATTTCCATCATATTCGCTGGTCACTGCCATTCCACATACTGGGTCTTTCTTTAATCCTTCCTCATACTTTCCGCTGGGTTTCCGACCCTTCAAACAGTGTTCCTATTTATATTATCAATCTAGTTACATACTATTATTTCTTTTCATTCATTCCGGCCTCTATTACCACACTCGTCAATCTATTACTCTGTCAATTTCACTCATCATCTTACATCCTTACTTAGGTCTAACAAGGGAGGAGCAGGTTATGGGGTACATTTATTGATATCTCTTTTATAAAAAAAAAAAAAAAAAAAAAAAAAAAAAAAAAAAAAACAACATCAAGTTACAAACGTTCCTTAGTCTATCCTACTTACACAATATTCTTATTATAGTGCCTAATCTTGGTTTTACAAATTGCGGTTCTTTTCCACAGCCATCTTTTAGTATTACAATAACAATTTCTTAATTACAACTTACTCTTATTACATTATATTCTAGTTACAGTATAATTTTAAGGTTACAAAATATTCTAAAGTTATACATTCCGTTTCTCTTATTGACTAGCTTAAATCTATTACGTACAATATATAAACTTACACTTCTAATACAGTTTCCAACAATCATTTTGTATGCTAATCTTAAATATACAACAATATAATATTTTGACAGCATACATTGCTACCTATTTTTGTTTTTACTTATCAATTTGTTTGCAACTTTTATACAATATTTGAAGAATATGTCCTTATGTTTACCTTTTACTATAAACTTTATATTTTCTACCTTTAACTCTAACTCCATTTCATTTTCCAAGTTAAATCGGTCTATTGCATATATTGGGCAACTTACAATAGCGTGAATGATAGTCTCCGGTACCCCCGGCTCACAAGAGCACGATGGGTCCTCTTTGCACTTGAATCGGTACAAGTACTCAGAGAACCCACCGTGCCCCGTCAGAACTTGTGTTAATGTACCACGCGGCTTAAACTTCCGTACCATCCCGTACGCCTCTATCGCGTCAGGATAAAATACCTTAGTAGTCGAGGCTGTGTCACCCGTTCCATATCTGCCGTTCCACACCTCAAGCGTTCCCAACCTAATGGTCCGCTTGACATGTGAAACCGGACAGAGGTCATAATGTGGACGTCCCTTGAAGCCTAAAGCGGCTTCTTTAGCCAGTTGGTCGGCTCTTTCGTTTCCCTCCATTCCTACGTGTGCCTTAATCCAGTGAAGGGAGAATTTCCTGTTACGAAGAGCGAGTATCTTAATATTCTCCCTTGCCTTAACTGCCAATGGATGGCGACACTGATGGTTCGTAATGGTTTGGAGGGCTGCCTTAGAGTCGCTGTAGACTCCAAAGGACGACGCACTGCTCTTAACCGCGGCCTGAGTCGCTTCACACAAAGCCAAGAGCTCCGCCTGATACACCGTACCATAAGAGGGCAAAGCGAGCTTCCGGGTCATGGTCTCCCTGCCGCCCCTCCATAGGGACAAAGCAGCCCCAACCCGGCCCTCTATCTTACTTCCATCCGTAAATATACGGATTTCGTAATCGCTGTACCGGTCTAATGCCTCCTGATCGTGCAGATTGACAAAGCCCAAGCTCATACGATCCGCCGGATGGGGCGCCTCCAACGCTGATGCCATCCGCTCTACCTCCCTGTCGCCCAGCTCCCGAAGAGGTACCCCCCTCTTGGCCTCGTATAACAACGCCGCCTCCCGTACCCGGAGGTCGAGGGGGAGCATCCCCGCCAGGAGCAGAGCAGCATTCAAGGAGACAGTGCGGTAGGCACCACACTGTTTTTGCGCAATCCCGCGTTGCAACGTCTCGAATAGCTTTTTTGACATCAGTTTTTCCGCGGTCGGCGCCCACACGCTAGCAGCATACAGAACTATTGGCTCTATGACGGCAACATATATGGTACGAATCACCTCAGGGTGAAGCCCCCAGTTAACCTTTGCCGCCCTAGCAAGCTGCTTGTAGATGTTTGTGGCCTTCCTACACACGTTAGCTATGTGTGTGTTAAAAGTGAGCTTGTGATCAATCACTACCCCCAGGAGTTTGACTTCCTTGGCCAAACCAACCTCCACTCCTCCCATGGTCAGCCGCGGGGTGTCGTAAACAAGCTTCCTCGTAATCACCATGGCACTAGTTTTATGCGGAGCAAACGTAAGCTTGTTATCAACACCCCACGACCGAACATGCTCAAGAACAGGGTTTGCGCGTCGCTCTATCTCCTGAGACGTTTTGCCCTCAAAAACTAAAACCACATCGTCCGCAAAAGCCTGGCAAAAGTGACCACTACCCTGAAGGCTCTTCAGGAGAGGGTCAAGCAGGAGGTTCCACAGTATTGGACCCCCAATGGAACCCTGAACACAGCCCTTCTCCGTTCTCCTCGTATGCTGCTCACCTGCATAACGCACTACAACCTCTCGATCTCTAAGGTAACTGTCGAAGACCCTCCTCAAGCCCCACGGACAGCCTTCCTCCGCCAACCGGACCCTGATCGCTGGCCACCAAGCGCTATCAAAGGCTCCCTCTATATCCAAAGATATTAGCATTACAATTTTCTTATCATCTAATTTATTGCGGATATGTTTCATAAGGTTATAGAGGGAGTCTTCGGTGCTCTTTTGGGGCATGAATCCGTATTGGCGGGGACTAATCTTCGGCAGTAGATGGAACTTGAGGCGAGCCACCAGCATTTTTTCATACGTCTTACCGAGGATTGACAGGAGACCAATAGGCCTATGCGACTTAGGGGCCGTGTAATCACCTTTGCCAGGCTTTCTCAGAATTATGACGACAGCTCTCTTCCACGCAGAAGGGAAATGGCCATACTCCAAACACTTGTTTAGAAGTGCCAAGAAAAGCTCCGGGTGACTACCTATTGCACGACTACAAATGTCGGCAGTAAAGCCATCCTCGCCCGGGGCCTTCTTCGGATTAAAGGACTCACTGGCTGTTTTTAGTTCCTCCAAGGTGAATGGCGGGTCACAAGCACCAACTTGCTCCCCGATATTCAACCTCTCCGCCTCCCGTCTAATGGTTTTATGATGTTCATTGTCACTGGTGACAAGGTCTGCTGGGTAAAAAGTCTCTGCTAGTAGTCTAACAGAGCCTCCCGCATCCAGAACCTCTCCATTTTTAACCAGTGGCAGATCCTCATCCCTCCGTGAAGTCCTTCCTATCACCCTGTATACCCCTTCCCACATCCCCTCTCTATCCTGCCTACCACAAAACTCTCTCCAACTATCCACCTGAGCTTTAGCTATCTCCTCCTCATATTCTCTTTTCTTTTCCAGATATTCACTGACGACATATGGCCTACGGACTGGAGCAGCGCATCTGATTCTACGCTTCCAACGAACGACCTCCCGCTTCAACCCCGCGAGCTTCTCCGACCACCACGGAATGGTAAGTGTTTCCTTAGTCTTTTTAATTGGCATAGATTGCGTACAAGCTGTCGTTAAAATTTCAATCAAATCCTGTGTAGTTTCCTCTATTTGTTTTGTGTTGCTAATACGTTCTATTTCAGAAGTTGTGATATTTTTGTTAAGCAATAATTGGCTAAGTTTGTCATGAAACTCACCCCAATTCGCTTTTTTGGTATTGTATTTTCGAGTGGTCCGGGCTATACTAATACCTTTAGATCTTCTAAGACTAATATGAAACATAACCCCATTGTGGTCGGAGCTCGTTAGGCCTTCTTCCACTCTCCAGTCGCCTATTAAATCTAGAATGTCCATAGAACAGGCCGTAACATCCACGAAGCTTTGGTATCGTTTTCCTCCCCTGATCTTTCCCTGATTAAGTATGGCCATATTCAATTCGTCCAAACGAAACGGTTAGGTTAGGTTAGGTTAGGTTAGGTTAGGTTAGGTTAGGTTAGGTTAGGTTAGGTTAGGTTAGGTTAGGTTGGGGTGCGAAGTCGGAAACCTCCTAGAGTGCCCGGGCGTTACCACTCCCTTCTGTCCGAGGCGTAGGCCTCATGGGGTGGGGAAGGGTAACGCTTGGGACGGTGCACCCTGGGCAACAACGGTTAATTAATTCCTTAGGGATTTAGTTAACCGTTGGCTAATATCCGACTGGGGGGGTGGGGGTCAGCAATCTCCACATGTGCCCGGGCCACCAGGCCTACGACTAGATGGTCTGGGCTGCACGACCGTTACGGTTCTCCCCTATTAACCCTGGTGGTTAAGGGGGAGAAGAGTAGCGGATGGGCTCATAGTCTGTGGCGATTGTCTGACTTTGGGGGGGGGGGGTTTGTCAGCAATTTCCACATGTGCCTGGGTCGGTACGGGAATACACGACCTAGGCTGCACGACCGTTACGGTTCTCCCCTGTTAACCCTGGTGGTTAAGGGGGAGAAGAGTAGCGGATGGGTCCACGACCTGTGGCAATTAACTGACATACTGGGGGGGTAGGGGTGGTGAGGTGAACCCGTAACTTGTTGCGGGGGATCCGAGCCAGCGGGCCCATTCGTGGGTCCGCAGAGAGGACGGCGTCTCGCCCTTGGGCGGACGCCTTTGACGTAGGCGATCCCGAACTCAGTACCTGCTCTGCCACGGCGGACAGGGAAAGGCGAGGGGGAGCCTGGTGGGCGGAAGCGACCGCGCCCTCGGTTCCGCTCTGCTTTCAGAGCAGGACATGAGGGCGCGGAAGCTAACGTGAGGGCACGTAACCCCGGCTTGCCGGGAACGTGGGCATCTGCGGAAGCCACGAGGAGTAAACCTCTTTAAACAATCCTTCACCAGCGGGGGAGGCCGGGGAGTGCCGAGCCCGCATTGCACGGTGTCGACAGAGGAGCCCCATCCCGGGGCGGCCAGTGGGCGTTGCGGTGACTCCTTGTGCTCCCGTGGCGTTCACAATGGCAAACGAGGGAATCCGTGTGGTTTTTAGTGGGTAGGCCCCTAGGGGAGAGCCCCACATACCTTCGTTTCCCCGAACGGTGACGATGCATAAGGTGCATTTTCCACACCAAAAAAAAAAAAAAAAAAAGGTTAGGTTAGGTTAGGTTAGGTTAGGTTAGGTTAGGTTAGGTTAGGTTAGGTTAGGTTAGGTTAGGTTAGGTTGGGGTGCGATGTCGGAAACCTCCTCGAGTGCCCGGGCGTTACCACTCCCTTCTATCCGAGGCGTAGGCCTCATGGGGTGGGGAAGGGTAACGCCTGGGACGGTGCACCCTGGGCAACAACGGTAAGCTAATGTATTCGTACATTATCTTACCGGTGGCTAATATCCGACTGGGGTGGGGGGTGTGTGTCAGCAATCTCCATATGTGCCTGGTCGGTACTGGATCATACCGCCTGGGCTGCACGACCGTTACGGTTCTCCCCTGTTAACCCTGGTGGTAAAGGGGGAGAAGAGTAGCGGATGGGTCCATGACCTGTGGCAATTGACTGACATACTGGGGGGTAGGGGTGGTGAGGTGAACCCGCAACTAGTTGCGGGGGATCCGAGCCAGCGGGCCCATCCGTGGGTCCGCAGTGAGGGCGGCGTCTCGCCATTGGGCGGACGCCTTTGACGGAGGCGAACCTTAGCGAAGTACCTGTCCTTTGGGCAGGGAAAGCGAGGGTGAGCCCATCGGGCGGAGGGCGTAAGCCCAGTGATGCCGGGGCGACGCAGCCCTTTTAAGGGCTGTGGTCGTCGGACGTGACGACTGACTTCTTCGACGTGACTGGGGTGGGGGGGTGTTGGTCTGGCGGGGGGAGCCCAAAGGCAGAGGGCCACCGGGTGAACCCTGCCAGCCAACGGGCCTGCGGGCCCAAGAGGGCGGCGTCGAGCCTTCGGGCTGACGCCTTTGGACGGAGGCGAGCCTGAGCGAAGTACCTGTCCTTTATGGCAGGGAAAGCGAAGGTGAGCCCATCGGGCGGAGGGCGTAAGCCCAGTGATGCCGGGGCGGCGTAGCCCTTTTAAGGGCTGTGGTCGCCGGACGTGACAACTGACTTCTTCGACGTGACTGGGGTGGGGGGATGTTGGTCTGGCGGGGGGAGCCCAAAGGCAGAGGGCCACCGGGTGAACTCTGCCAGCCAACGGGCCTTCGGGCCCTAAGAGGGCGGTGTCTGGCCTTGGGCCGATGCCTTTTGAGGGGGGTGAGCCCAAGCTGAGTACTTGTCCTCATTAGACAGGGAAAGGTGAGGGTGAGCTCTATCGGGCGGAGGGCGAAAGCCCAATGATGCCGGGGTGGCGCTGCCCTTTTGAGGGCGGCGGTCGCCGTTTGACGGAGACGAACCCGAACTTAGTACCTGCTCTGCCACGGCGGACAGGGAAAGATGAGGGGGAGCCTAGCGGGCGGAAGCGACTGTGCCCTCGGTATCGCTCTGCTTTCAGAGCAGGACATGAGGGCGCGGGAGCTAATGATGCCGGGGCGGCGCAGCCCTTTTAAGGGCTGTGGTCGCCGGACGTGACGACTGACTTTCTCGACGTGACTGGGGTGGGAGGGTGGTGCCTTCGGGTGCCAGCAGCACCAGTGGGGGAGGGCGAGGACTCCCGAACCCACATTGCACGGTGTTTGCAGAGAGGGACCCCATTCCCGGGGTGGTCGGTAGGCGTTGCGGAAGACTCTCATGTTCCCGTGGCGTCTGCACTAACGACCGAAGGTGGAAACTCGTGTGGTTTTTATTCGGTAGGCCCACCTTAAAAGTGGGAGAGCCCGAAAGACCCCCCTGCTGCCTCGAGCGGGGGACATGCATAAGGTGCATTTTCCACACGTAAAAAAAAAAAAAAAAAAAAAAAAAAAAAAAAAAAAAAAAAAAAAAAAAAAAAAAAAAAAAAAAAGGTTAGGTTAGGTTAAGGCAAAAAATCTTCCTTACAAAGGCAAAAAATCTTCCTTACTTGTGGGTTAATTGACGGATTTGAGCGAATTTTTGAGTATAGGCGTAAACTGACCTCGGCTAACGTTTCCCTGACTTGATTCTTCTCTCACCTGTTGACTTGGCTTAATATTTCGGATTTCGATTTTTCATTTTGTTTGGATTTTACGTAAAATTGGTAAAAAGTCGTAACTTTGCGCGATCACAGCAGCCATACCCGTTGAGCTACCCCTACCAAATTTTGGTTGTGGGTAGTATTCGGGTGGCTCTAGTGCGCTGCACTGTTGGAATTGTTGCCAATTAAGCGGTTTCCTTAATATTGCCGTTCGAAATTTTCAGGCGCCTGATAGAATATTTTATTCGGCGCCTAAAATTTTTCAACGAGCAACGGACATTTTTAGTTATAACTCGGAAACGGTTACAGTTAAAAATCTTTGGTTTGTGGCATATAATAGGACATCTAATTCGCCCTATTTTTGGCTTGACTTTCAAAAATCTATCTCTCATAGTCTAGGAGATACGATTTTTCCAAAAAATTCGGGCGATTACACAGGACGTCAACATTGTTTTGATCCGATATTTTCGTCCTACTTTTTTGAAAATTATCACCGGCAGTGGAAACTTTACCTTGCGGCCTAAAAATCTGTTCTTGGTGTCCAAGGATAGAGCTCGTCAAGCTCCTTCTTTTGACACCATTAACGGGTAGGTGGCACTTTCCATTGCCCGGAAAATAATTTTTAAGTGGGTTTCCATACAAATTTATGGTACTTTTATTAAAATTGGAGGTTTTTCGGCCCTATAAATCTCATTTCTAGGGCTAAAAATCTGCTCTAAGGTTCAAAAAATAGAGCTCAATGAGTGCTAAATAGTGGCACTTAAAGCGGGACCTAATCGCCAAAGGGCGATTTTTAAAGGGTGAAAAACCTTTAAATATGGGTGATCGCAGCCCAAATGTGGACCCAAAGGGGGAGGCCATGGAAATGGTCTCCAAACCCAACAAGAGGGCCATTGAAGAGGAGGAAAACATAGGGGAGGGCAAGCCCTGCCCTAAAATAAGTTCCGCAGCAAGAGGGCGTGCTTCTGCTGCGGTAGGGGCATATGCCGGCTTGGCTGCTGCCAAAGCAAAACTGGCCTCGGCGGACGACGATGATTTTGCACCTGAAGCGGAGAAAAACAAGGCTTACCGTTTGGAGTTTCCTCTCCTGCGCCCTTGTACTCGCTCCCGCTCTCAGGGAAGTCAGAGAGAGCCCAAAGATCGGCGTTCACCTACCAAAGATAGGAGCCCCATTAGAACGGTAATCGCTTCCGACGGTAACGCGGTAACGGCAGTGGACGTCTCGGACGACGAGGGCGAGGTGGACAGTCCGAACTACCAACCGGACCGGTCTGCCGATAACAGGCCGGTAACTGCCAGCGCTGCGACTCCGGCCGCATGTGACGGGCAGCTGACGGCCGACGAGGTCGGAGTAGTGGAGAGCGCGCGGAAAGCGGCCCGTGTGGTCCTGGCTGAGGCTGCCAAGTCCAGCAACCTCAATGGGGTTGTCAAGGGGAAAATCAACTCCTCTTGCCGCGAGATCCTTGAAGCCATGGACTTCATAGAAAACCGTCGAGAGAGCGACGAAATCCGCAGGCTCAAGGCCGACAACAAGCGGATGCGGGAGCAACTCGCTCTCTTGACGGTTGAGACGAAGGCGCTGCGCACGGCCTTCGCAGAGCGAGCCCCCGAGGCCCCCCGGCGAATCACGCAGCAGGGTCTCCCTGAGGGCCTGCAGGAGTGCCTGGAGCTCCACAGCCGGGAGCTCTTTAAGAGCCTGGGCAATATGCTCAACGTTAGACTGGAGGCTCTGGAAAAGCGCCTCCCCCCGGAGCCTATCATGCGGCCACCGCTGGCTGCTGACAGGGCAACCAGGCCTCTGGCGGCCGCCCCTCAGCAAGGGCGAAATAAAGGGAGGGCTGGCAAACGTTCCACCAGCCAGCCCGAGCTTGCACAAGAGCGAGCTAAAACAGAGAGGGAAGAGCGGACAGAGCGGCCACAAAGGCAGCCGCAAGCACCGCCGAGGGCGCAGGCTGGTGCCAGGCCTAAAGGCAAGCAAGAGGAGCCCAAGTCACAACCAGCGGTGCTTACTGAGTCGTGGACGGAGGTGGTCAGGAGGGGGGCAAAGGGCAGGAAACCCGCCCAACCGCAACCCCAAGCCGCCAAGCCAAAAAAGGCTTCCCCGGCCAAAGCGCTACCGACCCCCAAGAGTTCAGCGGTCGTGGTGACCCTGAAGCCGGAGGCCAACGTGTCCTACTTGGCCGCATTGCAGAAGGTCACCAAATCGCTCAAACTGGCGGACGTGGGGATCGAGAGCGTGAGGGTCCGGAAGTCGGCCACCGGGGCCCGACTCATTGAGGTTCCGGGGGCCAGCAGCGGCCGGCTCGCAGACGATCTGGCCCATAAAATTGAGGGCCTGATAGGGGATGTGGCCACTGTCCATCGGCCAGTTAAGACGGCGGATCTCCGGGTTACCGGCTTTGACGAGTCGGTAACGCCGGAGGACGTCAGGACGGCAGTGGTCCTCAAGGGTGGCTGCGCTGTTGAGCAGGTTAAAGTGAGCCCAATAAGGCTGCTTAACAACGGCACAGGGACAGCGCTGGTGCGATGCCCGGTGACTGCCGCCAATGCCCTCATTAAGGCGGGCAGATTACTGATGGGTTGGTCGGCCGCACAGGTCAAGGCACTGGAGCCCCAACCTATGCGGTGCTACCGGTGCCTGGGGACAGGGCACACCAGGTCACTGTGTCCTTCTCCGGTGGACAGGGGGGACCAGTGCTTCCGCTGCTCCAGGCTGGGGCACAAAGCCGTCGAATGCGAGGCGGACCCCTTCTGCGGTGTGTGCCACGCCGCAAAGCGCCCAGCGGGGCACGTGATGGGGGGGAGGGCGTGCACGCCCCCCCAGACAAAGGGCCGTAACGACCCACAGAGGGCACCTGTGAGTCAGGCGACCGCCCAAGGGCAACCAGAGGGACGAAATATGGATCTCTAAATGTCAGCACACCGACATTTAGAGATCCTACAGTGCAACCTCAACCACTCCGCCCGCGCCCAAGACCTGCTTATGCAGGTCATGGCGGAGTGGGGGTTGGCCCTTGTCGTGGTCGCCGAGCCGTACCTCGTCCCCCCCCAGCTGAACTGGGCCGGGGCGACAGACGGCGGAGTTGCGGTCGTTGTGCCGGCTGCGGGGGACTTTCCACCCCTCACGAAGTCGGAGGACGGCCCAGGATATGTGGCCGTCAAATGGGGGAGAACCGTGATTATAGCGGTTTACTTCTCCCCCAACCGGCCGCTCTCCGACTTCGAGAGCTATTTAGAGGGGCTGGGAAGAGTCGCCGGGAGGTGTGCCCCGGCGCAGATAATGGTGATGGGGGATCTCAACGCAAAGAGCGCGGCGTGGGGCTCCCCAATCACCGACCCCAAAGGAGCAGCACTCCGGGACTGGGCCACAGCCACTGGCTTCCAAGTGGTGAACCAAGGTGTCGCCAACACGTGCGTGCGCAGGCAGGGGGGCTCCATCGTGGACGTTACGTTTGCGACCCCTGCCCTAGCCGCACGTGTCACGGATTGGAGGGTCCTGGAGGAGGTGGAAACCCTCTCCGACCACCTCTACATCCGGATGGGGGTGTCCACCTCACCACCTGTGTCGCAGCCTCCCAGGCGGAGAGGTGCCGGCCTGAGATTCCCGCGGTGGGCCATCACCCACTTCGACCCGGCTGCGGCGGAAGAAGCCGCCATCATCGAAGCGTGGTGCGACCCTCCACCGGCAACAGCGGGAGCCGAAGTAAAGGCGGCACGATTCCGCGAGTCGTTGACTGCGGTGTGCGACGCGGCTATGCCCCGGGTGAGGAAGTTTCCTGCGAGGCAGAGCGTGTACTGGTGGTCGGAGGAGATTGCGGCTCTCCGGCTCACCAGCAACAGTGCACGCCGTGCTTACACGCGTTGCAGGCGTAGGCGGTCGCACACCGCAGAAGAGGAGGAGCTCGCTCATAGAGCCCTAAAGGAGGCCAAAGAGGCCCTCCAACTGGCCATCGTCAGGGCAAAGGATGCGGCACACGAGGAGTTCCTGGCGACCCTCAACAGGGATCCATGGGGGAGACCATATAAAATGGTCAGAAATAAAATCAAGCGCGCCCCCCCCATGGATTCCATGGAGCCGGAACTCCTAGACAAAGTGGTGGAGGCCCTATTCCCGCCGGCGCCAGTTTTTGCTCCCCCGAGGATGTCGGCCCCCTCGGAGGACCAAAATGAGCCCAATGACCTTGTCCCCGGCATAACCGAGGACGAGATGGTGGCCATGGTGGACCGCATACGGCGCAACAAGAAGGCCCCGGGCCCGGATGGCGTCCCGGCAAGGGTGATCCCGCTAGCCCTGGAGCACCTGGGGGAGCGTCTCAAGGACCTCCTCGATGAGTGCCTTGAGACAGGATGCTTCCCCAGGGTGTGGAAGGAGGGACGCCTTTGCCTGTTGCGCAAGGAGGGCCGCCCGGCAGACTCCCCTTCTGGCCACCGGCCTTTGGTGTTGCTGGATGTTTCCGGGAAGATGTTTGAGAGGGTGATATCTTCCCGGATCATCCGGCACCTACACGACGTGGGCCCCAATATATCGGAGCGTCAGTTTGGGTTCCGGGCCGGAAGGGGCACCCTAGACGCGATCCAGGCCCTCAAGGACTTCAATGACCTTGCGGCCGGCAGAGGGGAGGGTGTAGTAGCGGTGTCCCTGGACATAGCGAACGCGTTCGGCACTCTCCCCTACACCGTCATCAAGGAGGCTCTGCGGTACCACCAGATACCGCAGTATCTGCAGAGGATCGTAGGGCACTACCTTGAGGAAAGGGTAGTGCTCTACGATCGCGAGGGGCAGCACATGGCCAGGCCCATGTGTTGCGGGGTGCCGCAGGGGTCAGTGTTGGGGCCCCTCTTGTGGAACCTCGGCTTCGACTGGGCCATAAGAGGGGTTCAGCTCCCCCGCATGGCCACCATCTGCTATGCCGACGACACGCTGGTGGTTGTGCGGGGAAGCGAACTGAGGGAGGCCCTTCGCAGGGCAGAGGTTGCGGCCGAATTGGTGGTCGACCGCATCCGCATGCTGGGGCTGGAGGTGGCGGTATCGAAGACGGAGGCGATGGTCTTCGGAGGGCGTGGATGGCGAGTGCCGACGAGTACCGCGATTTTAATTGGGGGGGAACCTGTCCGGGTCAAGGCCAATATTAAGTATCTTGGCCTTGTCCTGGACAGAAAGTGGGATTTCGGGGAGCATTTCACCCGACTTGCTCCCCGGCTGGCGGGTGCCGCGTCGGCGCTCGGCAAACTATTGCCCAACGTGGGGGGCCCCAGAGGCGCAGTGCGGCGCCTTTTTGCCGGCGTCGTGCGGAGCATGGCGCTCTACGGCGCACCGATATGGGCGAGCCGGCTGACGGAGCGCAACAAGGCCCTGCTCCGTCGGCCGCAGAGGGTATGCGCCCTGAGGATGATCAGAGCCTACGTCACCGTGGCGCACATGGCGGCCTGCGCCCTCGCCGGAACACCGCCTTGGGATATAGACGCCCAGACGGTGTCCGAAACGTATTGGACCCGAAGAGAGGCCCAGCTAAGAGGGGACACGCCGGCTCCTCGAGAGCTAGCCTATGCTCGCCGGATGGTGGAACGCCGCATGAGGGATCGCTGGAAGAGCGACCTGGAGGACAGCCGCTATGGAACGCGCACCATAGCCGCACTCCTCCCGTCGCTCGACCAGTGGATCGAGAGGGCGTTCGGCGCCCTAACATTTCGGATGGTGCAGGTAATGACCGGACATGGTTGTTTCGGTCATTATCTGCACCGCATCGGAAGGGAGTCCTCTGCGACGTGCCACCATTGTGGCGACGACGACGACACCGCCCAGCACACACTGGAGGTGTGCAGTGGCTGGGACCCGGAGCGTCAAGCGCTCGTGGCGGCAATAGGCAGGAGCGATCTTTCGCTCTCCAGCGTCGTTTCGGCCATGCTGGAGAGCGAGGAGGCCTGGCAGGCGGTCGCCTCCTTTTGCGAGATGGTAATCTCGCAAAAGGAGGCCGCGGAGCGGGAGCGCGAGGACGATGCCCTCGCGCCCCAGTTCCGGCGCAGACGGAGGGGGGTAAGGCGGAGGCGATTTGCCGCCCGTCATATCCCCCAGTAGGACCAGCGGGCGAGGGACGGGGATCCCTTGCCCGCATTGCACGGTCCTACATGTCTGGGGGAGGGGTTGAAACGCTGCAACTCCTCCCTCCTTTGGCGCGGGTAGCCCCGGCGTAAGCCGGGGCGGCCGGGAGGCGTCGTTTTGGTGAAATCCTAGGGATCCCACGACGCCTACCAACCTCGGCAAGAGGGTCAGCGTCGGAGTGGTTTTAGTGGGTATGCTCTCCTGTCCCCTTCTCGTTAGGAGAAGAGGACCGGAGAGAGAGCCCCACATAACCTAAACCGGGTCTCCCCGGGCCCGGGGGTACACGTAATGTGTTTCCACTCCGTGAAAAAAAAAAAAAAAAAAAAAAAAAAAAAAAAAAAAAGGTTAGGTTAGGTTAGGTTAGGTTAGGTTAGGTTAGGTTAGGTTAGGTTAGGTTAGGTTAGGTTAGGTTAGGTTAGGTTAGGTTAGGTTCCCCCCCGAGTGTCGCTACCTTGTCGTGGTGGGGGGGCTTGAGCCCTTTGTGATCTTCGGGCATTTAAGCTCGAAGTGAAAGGGTGACCAAGAGCGGCACAGCCTCGGTGGAGCCCATCCTGGGCCAAGAGAGGCGGGCGCGCCCTAGTGACAGGGTGCGTCGCTTTCCTGCTTCCTGTCTCCCCTGCAGCAGGGGACTACGGGGACGCAGAGGTTATCGCAGAAGTTATCGCGGTCTGGATGCGGGTTGCAGCGTATCCAGTACCAGGCCGGAGACAAGTAGGTCCTGTGGACTGAACGGGTCTGGCCTGGGCTAGCGGTTTGCCGGATGTGCCACTTCAGTGGCGAACGGGTTAGCGTAACTGCAACACAAGGGGAACTCACCCCTTAAAAAAGAGGAGAGTGCTCCCTCTTTAAAAGGAGCAGGGGACCGCACCCCTCAATCAAAGGAGCATGGGTGACAACAAAAATATATTACCCCAGGAGGGTACCTCGTCTCGAGGAGAATCCCTCCCCGCTACCATCTCGCGGGCAGCCCCATCGTATTCTGGGGGGGGCACTTGTCGCTCCGTGGGCCCTGAAAGCCCACGTTTTAATTTTAGTTCGTCCGCGACTCAGATCGCGGACCACAATCGTCTTGGCATATCAGTGCGCGACTGCACGGTACGCCTTACAAGGCAAATAGATTGCCATGAGCCCGAACTTAGGGCAAACACAAGCTCAGGAGCCAATTTTGCTTCCCAGGGGACTGCAGGTCACGAGTCCACTGGGAGAAGCAATTTTGAGGACGACCCGGAGGTAGCTGAGCGGGTGAAGCGGAAGCGGAAGCGATTTCGCCCTGCTTCATCCGTTCTCAGCTCAAGTGACGAAGGATCTACATGCCCCTCGGCTGGGGAAGGACAGCCAAAGGCCAAAGGGAGAGGCCGCCCACCAACATCGGGCAAATATGTAGGACTGGCTAGAGCGAAAGAAGCCTACAACCGGGCTCTCAGGGAAGAGCTCCGGTTGAAGGCCGAGATGGAGGTACAGGAGATGGCCATCAGGACCCGTCAAGGGTACCAGATGGACAATATTTCTCAACCAAGGACTGACTCAGAGGATGCAGAGCCAAACCTAGATCTTGGCCAGCAAGTGGCAGACAGCGTGGCTGTCATCTCTAAAGTCGCGGCCAAATCTAAAAATCTGTCAGGTGGCTATGTAAAGTGCCTAAAGGAGGCAGCTGTTGCGATCTCTGACGCTTTTTCGGAGCTCAGCAGACGCACGGCAACCGAAGAGACGGCTCGGCTACAAGCCGATAACACACGGTTACAGAGTGACATGGCCAGCCTCCGAAAGGAGCTGGCTGAACTGAAAATGACCCTGGAGGGGATGCGGAAGCATGGTAGTCCGCCACCCATTCCCCCTAGACATGACGGGGAGAAGCTGCCCCATGCGCAGCCCTCCTCAAAGAGAAAAGATAGGCAGGGTTCCAACACCCCGGGGGCGTCTGATATGGACAGAATCTGCCGAGCGGTCATGGACCACGTCGGTTCATACCTTGACGTGCGCTTAGCCAGTATTCAGGACCGGCTACTCCCTGAGAAGCCCGTGAGACCTCCTCTGGCGATAAAAGCCGGGACAGGTGATCAGGCTGGAAATGATTCCACCTCTGGAGCTGTTCCTCCCGGTCCGGGGCGGAAAACCAAAAGAAAGAAGAGGAAGAAAACGATCCCTAATAGAGAGGAAGCCTCAGAACCCATTCCGCTACCTCCGCCTCCCGTTTCAGCGGCCATGTCGACAGAGTGGACCAAGGTGAAGCGGAGGGGTAAGAAGAAAGGGGATAAAGTTGGAGACAACAGGAGGGACGAAACAACGGCCGATGTGCGCGGAGCACCACCCCAGGCGAAGAAACGAAAGGCCCGAAAGCTTCGCCCACCTCGTTCTTCGGCTGTTGTAATCACGCTGCTTGAACCACAAGCACAGGAGAAGGGGGCAGACTTCGGGACTGTCCTTGCAGAAGCCAAGAGGAAGGTGCGTTTGGAAGACCTGGGTATTTCGGGACTCCGCTTCAGAAAGGCCCAAACCGGAGCGTATATCATGGAGGTGCCTGGTGTCGCTAGTGGGGAGAAGGCCGATGCCCTGGCTCAAAAGCTCAAAGAGGTCACGGACCCCGCGGTGGTACGAGTGGCTAGGCCCACCAAATGCGCTGAGCTGCGCATTTCTGGCCTGGACGAGTCCGTCTTGTTCACTGACGTGGTGGCGGCGGTGGCCCGGGTTGGGGGCTGCTCAGAAGTGGAAGTCAGGTCGGGAGATATTGTTTGCGGACGCTCCGGGCTTGGAACTGTTTGGCTTCGCTGTCCTATCCCGGCAGCAAAGAAGTTGGTGAAGGCGGGTAGGCTGTTGGTGGGCTGGGTGTCAGCGCAGGTCAAGCTGCTCGATGCCCGCCCCCTGCGCTGCTTCCGCTGCCTCGAGGTGGGCCACGTGCAGGCGAAATGCAAGGCGGCGGTGGATCGTAGTCAACTGTGCTACCGCTGCGGAGCTCCCGGGCACATGGCATATGCGTGCGAAGCAGCATCACACTGCGTGATCTGCGAGGTGGCCGGGTTATCGGCCAATCACAGGGTGGGAAGCAAGATGTGCAACCCTCCCAAAACCAGGAAGGCTAAGGCTGGCGAGGGACCAAGGCTCCCCTCACAGCCGCGTACCCGGAAGGGCAGTACAACTGAACACCCGGATGAGGAGGAGGTGATTATCGTGGGACAGCATGGCTAATACACCCCGATATCTACAGGCGAACATCAACCACTGCGCCAGAGCTCAGGACCTCCTGTTCCAGAGCATGGCGGAGTGGTTGATCCATGTCGCAGTGGTAGCCGAACCGTATTCGGTCCCGGCCAGAGACAACTGGGTGGGGGACCTCGACAGCCTCGTGGCCTTGGCCACTCAACCATCGGCCGGCTCTGCTCCGCTTGAAAGCGTGGTGCGGGGCCACGGCTTCGTAGCTGCCATCATCGGGGGTATAATGGTGGTGGGAGTGTACTTCTCACCGAACAGGAGCCTAGCCGACTTCGAGGCGCTTCTCGACGATGTGCAGGCCCTGATTGGCAGAAGTGGCCCCGAACTGCTGCTGGTCGCGGGGGACTTTAATGCAAAATCAACGGTGTGGGGCTCTACTGCGACTGACGTACGTGGTGAGGCGCTCGCAGAGTGGGCAGTGGCCGTAGGGTTAGAGGTTCTTAACCGAGGGACGGTCGATACGTGCGTGCGGCAACAGGGAGGCTCCATCGTGGACATCACGTTTGCAAATGCTGCCCTGGCGCGCCGTGTCCAAGGTTGGGAAGTGTTGGAGGGCGTGGAAACGTTATCGGACCACAGATACATCCGGTACGAAGTCTGCGCCCACCACGCTACGCCGGACGACCTGAGCCGTCCCCGAAGAGACGATAGTCCCAGATGGGCAACGAAACGGCTCGATCGGGACCTGCTGCATGCAGCGGCCCTGGTCCAAGCCTGGCCGGAGACGCCCGAAGGACCAAGAAGTGTAGAGGAAGAAGCATCCTGGCTCAGTGGGGCCATGGCTCAAATATGCGATGCCGCAATGCCGCGGGCCAAGCCCACAGGTCCGAGGCGGAGCGTGTACTGGTGGTCCGCAGAGCTAACGCAGTTGCGCAAGGCATGCGTGGCTGCGAGACGCCAGTACACCAGGAGCCGAAGGCGGAGGAGGCGAGACCTGACGGTAGAGGATGAGTTATACGAAAGCTACAGAGCGGCCAGCAAAACCCTCAGCTTAGCCATTGGCCAAGCCAAAGACCTGGCGGAGGAGGAAATGTTGGAGGCTCTGAACAGCGACCCGTGGGGGCGGCCATACAAGTCGGTGAGGTGCAAACTTCGCCCCTGGGCCCCTCCACTCACGCAAAGCCTCCAGCCGGACCTTCTGAGCCGAATCGTGGGAACCCTCTTCCCACGACGGGGTGAACACCAGCCCCCGTGCATGGCTTCAGTGTCCCCAACGGAGGGAGAAGTCGCACCCGAGGTGACAGAGGGAGAGTTGGGAGCCGCAGTGTTGAGGCTTAAGGCCAAAAACACTGCCCCTGGACCCGACGGTATTCCCGGCCGAGCCTGGGTGTTGGCGCTGGTCCCCTTGGAACCAAGGGTGAGGGCACTATTTTCTTCGTGCCTGGAGCAGGGGTGCATCCCACGTTCGTGGAAGTGCGGAAAGCTGGTGCTTCTGCGGAAGGAAGGGCGACCGGGTGACTCCCCTTCGGGATACAGGCCGATCGTACTTTTGGACGAGGGAGCGAAGCTCTTTGAGCGGATAGTGGCTTCCCGGCTGATAGGGCATTTAGAGGGACAAGGGCCGAACCTAAGTGCGTGCCAGTACGGATTTCGTCGGGGCAGGTCCACCATCGACGCCATTGCGCGGGTGAGGGCTCTGGCGGATGACGCGGTCTCCCGGGGGGAGGTGGTGTTGGCGGTATCTCTAGATATCGCCAATGCTTTCAACACCCTTCCCTGGGAAACCATCAAGGAGGCCCTCAGGTACCACAACGTGCCGGAGTACCTGCGTAGGGTGGTTGGGTCGTATCTTTTCGAGAGGGCGATCCGCTACCCCACACAGGATGAATGGGTAGAGCGCGAGATGTCGTGCGGGGTCCCACAGGGGTCAGTCCTAGGACCGCTCCTGTGGAACATTGGTTACGACTGGGCGCTACGTGGCGCCAACTTGCGGGGGGTAGACGTAACCTGTTACGCCGACGACACCCTTGTAACGGCCCGAGGGGCCACATTTCGCGATGCGTCCATCTTAGCCACTGCTGGGGTGGCCCTAATCGTGGACAGGATACGGAGGCTGGGACTAGAGGTTGCCCTGCACAAATCTGAGGCCATCTGTTTTCATGGGCCTCGGAGGGCACCTCCAGGAAATGCCAGCATAATGGTGGGCGGAGTTTCTATCGGCGTCGGGAAGACGATGAAGTACCTGGGACTCGTCCTCGACAGCCGATGGAACTTCGAGGAGCATTTCCGGCGCTTGGCTCCAAAACTACTTGGCACAGCGTCAGCACTGAGCCGGCTCCTCCCGAACGTGGGCGGGCCGAAGGCGGGCTGCCGCCGACTGTACACGGGTGTGGTGCGGTCGATGGCTCTTTACGGGGCACCCATATGGGTAAATGCCCTTTCCGCCCATAACAAGACCCAACTGCGGCGACCGCAAAGGGTCATGGCGGTAAGGGCAACGAGGGCGTACCGCACCACCTCATTCGAGGCGGCCTGCGTGATGGCAGGGACCCCACCTTGGGAGATGGATGCCGAGGTGCTGGCCAAAGTCTACCGCCGGGTAGCCGAAGCACGCGCCAGAGGGGAACAGCCGTGTCCGGAAGAGGTTAGGCGATGGAGAGAGATCTCTCGCCAAACCCTCTTCCGGAAATGGTTGGAGGCTTTGGAGCAGCCGAGCGCCGGCCACTGGACTATATCAGGAGTGCGGCCCGTCCTGCAAGGATGGGTCGAAAGGAGGTGGGGCGTTGTTTCCTTCCACCTAACGCAGGTACTGTCGGGACATGGATGTTTCGGCAGATACCTGTGTAAGGTTGCAAGGAGGGAAACAACGCCAATGTGTCACCACTGCGGTGGGGCGGAGGACACGGCGCAGCACACGCTGCAAGTGTGTCCCGCCTTCGAAGAGCAGCGAGCCCGCCTCACGGCGGTGATTGGATCCGACCTCTCGCTGCCGGCCGTTGTCAAAGCCATGACCGACAGCGAGAGATCGTGGACTGCCATGGCCTCCTACTGTGAGGAGGTCATGGCACTCAAAGAGGGTGCGGAGCGGGAGCGCGAGGAAGACCCATCTTCCCAGCCCCTGCGCCGCAGGCGTGTCGGGCGCAGGCGGTTAATCCATAACCGCCAAATACCGCCCTAATAAGACTGCGGGAGATGGGCACGGGGATGCCCGTCCCCCGCCGTTAAGGTCCTGTTGAGCTGGTAGGCACGTCAAGTGTTTCGGCGCGCCTACAGTGGAGGAGACAGGAGACGCGCAGGTCTCCTGGAGATGGGTCCGTGAGCGGACATACCGCCGTGCTGCCGGGCCGTGGATGCATAAAGTTCCCACAGCCCGGTTGCTTACCGGCGACGAAGTGGAACACCCTGGGGTTTTTAGTGGGTACACCGCCCCCTTCTGGGGCGGGAATCCCACATATCCACCGGCCGCCCCGGGCCGGTGTCGAATCCATAAAGGATTTTCCCCAGGAAAAAAAAAAAAAAAAAAAAAAAAAAAAGGTTAGGTTAGGTTAGGTTAGGTTAGGTTCCCCCCCGGGTGTCGCTACCTTGTCGTGGTGGGGGGGCTTGAGCCCTTTGTGATCTTCGGGCCTTTAAGCTCGAAGTGAAAGGGTGACCAAGAGCGGCACAGCCTCGGTGGAGCCCATCCTGGGCCAAGAGAGGCGGGCGCGCCCTAGTGACAGGGTGCGTCGCTTTCCTGCTTCCTGTCTCCCCTGCAGCAGGGGACTACGGGGACGCAGAGGTTATCGCAGAAGTTATCGCGGTCTGGATGCGGGTTGCAGCGTATCCAGTACCAGGCCGGAGACAAGTAGGTCCTGTGGACTGAACGGGTCTGGCCTGGGCTAGCGGTTTGCCGGATGTGCCACTTCAGTGGCGAACGGGTTAGCGTAACTGCAACACAAGGGGAACTCACCCCTTAAAAAAGAGGAGAGTGCTCCCTCTTTAAAAGGAGCAGGGGACCGCACCCCTCAATCAAAGGAGCATGGGTGACAACAAAAATATATTACCCCAGGAGGGTACCTCGTCTCGAGGAGAATCCCTCCCCGCTACCATCTCGCGGGCAGCCCCATCGTATTCTGGGGGGGGCACTTGTCGCTCCGTGGGCCCTGAAAGCCCACGTTTTAATTTTAGTTCGTCCGCGACTCAGATCGCGGACCACAATCGTCTTGGCATATCAGTGCGCGACTGCACGGTACGCCTTACAAGGCAAATAGATTGCCATGAGCCCGAACTTAGGGCAAACACTAGCTCAGGAGCCAATTTTGCTTCCCAGGGGACTGCAGGTCACGAGTCCACTGGCAAAAGCAATTTTGAGGACGACCCGGAAGTAGCTGAGCGGGTGAAGCGGAAGCGGAAGCGATTTCGCCCTGCTTCATCCGTTCTCAGCTCAAGTGACGAAGGATCTACATGCCCCTCGGCTGGGGAAGGACAGCCAAAGGCCAAAGGGAGAGGCCGCCCACCAACATCGGGCAAATATGTAGGACTGGCCAGGGCGAAAGAAGCCTACAACCGGGCTCTCAGGGAAGAGCTCCGGTTGAAGGCCGAGATGGAGGTACAGGAGATGGCCATCAGGACCCGTCAAGGGTACCAGATGGACAATATCTCTCAACCAAGGACTGACTCAGAGGATGCAGAGCCAAACCTAGATCTGGGCCAGCAAGTGGCAGACAGCGTGGCTGTCATCTCTAAAGTCGCGGCCAAATCTAAAAATCTGTCAGGTGGCTATGTAAAGTGCCTAAAGGAGGCAGCTGTTGCGATCTCTGACGCATTTTCGGAGCTCAGCAGACGCACGGCAACCGAAGAGACGGCTCGGCTACAAGCCGATAACACACGGTTACAGAGTGAGATGGCCAGCCTCCGAAAGGAGCTGGCCGAACTGAAAATGACCCTGGAGGGGATGCGGAAGCATGGTAGTCCGCCACCCATTCCCCCTAGACATGACGGGGAGAAGCTGCCCCATGCGCAGCCCTCCTCAAAGAGAAAAGATAGGCAGGGTTCCAACACCCCGGCGGCGTCTGATATGGACAGAATCTGCCGAGCGGTCATGGACCACGTCGGTTCATACCTTGACGTGCGCTTAGCCAGTATTCAGGACCGGCTACTCCCTGAGAAGCCCGTGAGACCTCCTCTGGCGATAAAAGCCGGGACAGGTGATCAGGCTGGAAATGATTCCACCTCCGGAGCTGTTCCTCTCGGTCCGGGGCGGAAAACCAAAAGAAAGAAGAGGAAGAAAACGATCCCTAATAGAGAGGAAGCCTCAGAACCCATTCCGCTACCTCCGCCTCCCGTTTCAGCGGCCATGTCGACAGAGTGGACCAAGGTGAAGCGGAGGGGTAAGAAGAAAGGGGATAAAGTTGGAGACAACAGGAGGGACGAAACAACGGCCGATGTGCGCGGAGCACCACCCCAGGCGAAGAAACGAAAGGCCCGAAAGCTTCGCCCACCTCGTTCTTCGGCTGTTATAATCACGCTGCTTGAACCACAAGCACAGGAGAAGGGGGCAGACTTCGGGACTGTCCTTGCAGAAGCCAAGAGGAAGGTGCGTTTGGAAGACCTGGGTATTTCGGGACTCCGCTTCAGAAAGGCCCAAACCGGAGCGTATATCATGGAGGTGCCTGGTGTCGCTAGTGGGGAGAAGGCCGATGCCCTGGCTCAAAAGCTCAAAGAGGTCACGGACCCCGCGGTGGTACGAGTGGCTAGGCCCACCAAATGCGCTGAGCTGCGCATTTCTGGCCTGGACGAGTCCGTCTTGTTCACTGACGTGGTGGCGGCGGTTGCCCGGGTTGGGGGCTGCTCAGAAGCGGAAGTCAGGTCGGGAGATATCGTTTGCGGACGCTCCGGGCTTGGAACTGTTTGGCTTCGCTGTCCTATCCCGGCAGCAAAGAAGTTAGTGAAGGCGGGTAGGCTGTTGGTGGGCTGGGTGTCAGCGCAGGTCAAGCTGCTCGATGCCCGCCCCCTGCGCTGCTTCCGCTGCCTCGAGGTGGGCCACGTGCAGGCGAAATGCAAGGCGGCGGTGGATCGTAGCCAACTGTGCTACCGCTGCGGAGCTCCCGGGCACATGGCATATGCGTGCGAAGCAGCATCACACTGCGTGATCTGCGAGGTGGCCGGGTTATCGGCCAATCACAGGGTGGGAAGCAAGATGTGCAACCCACCCAAAACCAGGAAGGCTAAGGCTGGCGAGGGACCAAGGCTCCCCTCACAGCCGCGTACCCGGAAGGGCAGTACAACTGAACACCCGGATGAGGAGGAGGTGATTATCGTGGGACAGCATGGCTAATACACCCCGATATCTACAGGCGAACATCAACCACTGCGCCAGGGCTCAGGACCTTCTGTTCCAGAGCATGGCGGAGTGGTTCATACACGTCGCAGTGGTAGCCGAACCATATTCGATCCCGGCCAGAGACAACTGGGTGGGGGATCTCGACGGCCTCGTAGCCTTGGCCACTCAAACATCGGCCGGCTCTGCTCCGCTCGAAAGCGTGGTGCGGGGCCACGGCTTCGTGGCTGCCATCATTGGGGGTATAATGGTGGTGGGGGTGTACTTCTCGCCGAACAGGAGCCTAGCCGACTTCGAGGTGCTTCTCGACAGTATGCAGGCCTTGATCGGCAGGAGTGGCCCCGAACTGCTGCTGGTCGCGGGGGATTTCAATGCCAAATCAACGGTGTGGGGCTCCCCTGCGACTGACGCACGCGGTGAGGCGCTCACAGAGTGGGCAGTGGCCGTAGGGTTGGAGGTCCTTAACCGAGGGACGGTCGACACGTACGTGCGGCAACAGGGTGGCTCCATCGTGGACATCACGTTTGCAAATGCTGCCCTGGCGCGTCGTGTCCAAGGCTGGGAAGTGCTGGAGGGCGTGGAAACGTTATCGGACCACAGATATATCCGGTACGAAGTCTGCGCCCACCACACTACATCGGATGGCCTCAGCCATCCCCGGAGAGACGATAGCCCCAGATGGGCAAAGAAACGGCTCGATCGGGACCTGTTGCACGCAGCGGCCCTGGTCCAGGCCTGGCCGGAGATGCCCGAAGGCCTAAGAAGTGTAGAGGAAGAAGCATCCTGGCTCAGTGGGGCCATGGTTCAAATCTGCGATTCCGCAATGCCACGAGTCAAGCCCACAGGGCCGAGGCGGAGCGTGTACTGGTGGTCCGCAGAGCTGACGCAGCTGCGCAAGGCGTGCGTGGCTGCGAGACGCCAGTACACCAGGAGCCGAAGGCGGAGGAGGCGAAACCTGGCAGCAGAGGATGAGCTGTACGCAAGATATAGGGCGGCCAGCAAAGCCCTCAGCGTAGCCATTGGCCAAGCCAAAGACCTGGCGGAGGAGGAAATGTTGGAGGCTCTGAACAGCGACCCGTGGGGGCGGCCGTACAAGTCGGTGAGGTGCAAACTTCGCCCCTGGGCCCCTCCACTCACGCAAAGCCTCCAGCCGGACCTTCTGAGCCGAATCGTGGGAACCCTCTTCCCACGACGGGGTGAACACCAGCCCCCGTGCATGGCTTCAGTGTCCCCAACGGAGGGAGAAGTCGCACCCGAGGTGACAGAGGGAGAGTTGGGTGCCGCAGTGTTGAGGCTTAAGGCCAAAAACACTGCCCCTGGTCCCGACGGTATTCCCGGCCGAGCCTGGGTGTTGGCGCTGGGCCCCTTGGAGCCAAGGGTGAGGGCACTATTTTCTTCGTGCCTGGAGCAGGGGTGCATCCCACGTTCGTGGAAGTGTGGAAAGCTGGTGCTCCTGCGGAAGGAAGGGCGACCGGGTGACTCCCCTTCGGGATACAGGCCGATCGTACTTTTGGACGAGGGAGCGAAGCTCTTTGAGCGGATAGTGGCTTCCCGGCTGATAGGGCATTTAGAGGGACAAGGGCCGAACTTAAGTGCGTGCCAGTACGGATTTCGTCGGGGCAGGTCCACCATCGACGCCATTGCGCGGGTGAGGGCTCTGGCGGATGACGCGGTTTCCCGGGGGGAGGTGGTGTTGGCGGTATCTCTAGATATCGCCAATGCTTTCAACACCCTTCCCTGGGAAACCATCAAGGAGGCCCTCAGGTACCACAACGTGCCGGAGTACCTGCGTCGGGTGGTTGGGTCGTATCTTTTCGAGAGGGCGATCCGCTACCCCACACAGGATGAATGGGTAGAGCGCGAGATGTCGTGCGGGGTCCCACAGGGGTCAGTCTTAGGACCGCTCCTGTGGAACATTGGTTACGACTGGGCGCTACGTGGCGCCAACTTGCGGGGGGTAGACGTAACCTGTTACGCCGATGACACCCTTGTAACGGCCCGAGGTGCCACATTTCGCGATGCGTCCATCTTGGCCACTGCTGGGGTGGCCCTAATCGTGGACAGGATACGGAGGCTGGGACTAGAGGTTGCCCTGCACAAATCTGAGGCCATCTGTTTTCATGGGCCTCGGAGGGCACCTCCAGGAAATGCCAGCATAATGGTGGGCGGAGTTTCTATCGGCGTCGGGAAGACGATGAAGTACCTGGGACTCGTCCTCGACAGCCGATGGAACTTCGAGGAGCATTTCCGGCGCTTGGCTCCAAAACTACTTGGCACAGCGTCGGCACTGAGCCGGCTCCTCCCGAACGTGGGCGGGCCGAAGGCGGGCTGCCGCCGACTGTACACGGGTGTGGTGCGGTCGATGGCCCTTTACGGGGCACCCATATGGGTAAATGCTCTTTCCGCCCATAACAAGACCCAACTGCGGCGACCGCAAAGGGTCATGGCGGTAAGGGCAACGAGGGCGTACCGCACCACCTCGTTCGAGGCGGCCTGCGTGATGGCAGGGACCCCACCTTGGGAGTTGGATGCCGAGGTGCTGAACGAGGTCTACCGCCGGGTAGCCGAGGCGCGCACCAGAGGAGAACAACCGTGTCCGGAAGAGGTTAGGCGATGGAGAGAGATCTCTCGCCAAACTCTCTTCCGGAAATGGCTGGTGGCCTTGGAGCAGCCGAGCGCTGGCCACTGGACCATATCGGGAGTGCGGCCCGTCCTGCAGGAATGGGTCGAAAGGAGGTGGGGCGTTGTTTCCTTCCACCTAACGCAGGTACTGTCGGGACACGGATGTTTCGGCAGATACTTGTGTAAGGTTGCAAGGAGGGAAACAACGCCAATGTGTCACCACTGCGGTGGGGCGGAGGACACGGCACAGCACACGCTGCAAGTGTGTCCCGCCTTCGACGAGCAGCGAGCCCGCCTCACGGCGGTGATTGGATCCGACCTCTCGCTGCCGGCCGTTGTCAAAGCCATGACCGACAGCGAGAGATCGTGGACTGCCATGGCCTCCTACTGTGAGGAGGTCATGGCACTCAAAGAGGGTGCGGAGCGGGAGCGCGAGGAAGACCCATCTTCCCAGCCCCTGCGCCGCAGGCGTGTCGGGCGCAGGCGGTTAATCCATAATCGCCAAATACCGCCCTAATAGGACTGTGGGAGATGGGCACGGGGATGCCCGTCCCCCGCCGTTAAGGTCCTGTTGAGCTGGTAGGCGCGTCAAGTGTTTCGGCGCGCCTACAGTGGAGGAGACAGGAGACGCGCAGGTCTCCTGGAGATGGGTCCGTGAGCGGACATACCGCCGTGCTGCCGGGCCGTGGATGCATAAAGTTCCCACAGCCCGGTTGCTTACCGGCGACGAAGTGGAACACCCTGGGGTTTTTAGTGGGTACACCGCCCCCTTCTGGGGCGGGAATCCCACATATCCACCGGCCTCCCCGGGCCGGTGTCGAATCCATAAAGGATTTTCCCCAGGAAAAAAAAAAAAAAAAAAAAAAAAAAAAAGGTTAGGTTAGGTTAGGTTAGGAGGAGGACCTTCCCCGGGTCCAGCTAAGGTACCCAACGGGTACCATCAAGAAGAGGCCCCTGTCGGGGGAGCCGGAAGTGGAGGAGGGCGTGGAGTGCCCCAGGAAACTGGGCACAGCTACCAGAGGAAGGGGAAAGGGGCGCTCCCTCGGCTCCCACTCCTTCCTCTCAGAGGCCAACAGGAGCCTGGCTTACCGCTCCGAAGAGGGAACGGGGGACGAGGCGGATGGGGACCCATCTGCCACTTACCGCCCGACGTACCGCAAGGCTTCTGCGGCACGGTTCGAGGATGTCGACCTCGAAACAGAAGGGGAGAAGACCAGGGAGGAGCTGGCTGCGACCGCCCTGCTGTATGTTGCTAACATACAGCAGGAGGTCAAAAAAAGCCAGAACATTCAGGGCCCTGTAAGGGGGCAATTGAACCTGGCGACGGCTGGCGTGATCCGCGCAATAGAAGAGATGCGCGCGATCACCCCACAGGAGGACCAGCGGCGGCTGCGCGCCGACAACGCCCGGCTCTCCCGAGAGCTGGAGCTTGTCCGCGCCGATCTGAAGGCCTTCAAGGAGGCCTACACAGAGGCCCAAACGGCCTCCGCTGTGGCCAGGAGGGGACCGCCTCCTGATTCCCTCAAGGAGGTGATCGAGGAGATGAGGCGGGACCTCCTGACCTCGCTGGGGGGCATGATAAATGCCCGCCTCGGGGAACTGGAGTCCCGACTCCCCCCGGAACCTGTGCGGAGGCCACCACTGGCTGCGGACAAGAAGAGGGAGCCGCCGGCCCGCCCACGTGCCCAGCCGAATCTGGCGGACGGCGCCATGCGCCGACCCGCTAGCCCAACGGCCTCCAAGGCCAACAAGCCCAATAAGGCCCCTCCCACCAGCGGAGGTAAGGGAGAGGGACCAGGAACTGTTCCCAGGCGCCAGTCTGGCCCCAAGCCGCAGCCCGTCCCGGGCACAAGCCGGCAGCAGCAAACTGCTCCCACCAACCCTGCTGGGGCGGAAACGCCCTGGACCAGGGTGTTGGGCCGCAAGGCCAAGGGAGGGAAGGGGAAACCCCAACCCCAAACCCCTCCCCCAAAGCCCTTACCAAGAGCAGCGAAGATTCAGGTCCCACGCACGGCTGCCGTCGTGGTCACCCTTAAAGAGGGAGCGCAGGCCACCTACGCGGAGGTGATGGCAAAGGCCAGAGCCTCCGTCCGCCTGTCAGAGGCCGGTGTGGAGTCGGTCAAGATTAAAACCACTATGACCGGCTCCAAAATGCTGGAGGTTGGGGGTGAAAACCCAGGCGCCAGTGCCGACCGCCTTGCCGGGATGCTCCGGGAGGCCATCGGCGACCTGGCGGAGGTGAACCGGCCCACCAAATTCGTCGAGCTGAGGCTCTCTGGGCTCGACGAATCGGTGAGCCAAGAGGAGATCGCCTCTATCATGGCCACCAAGGGTGGCTGCGCCCTTGGCGATATAAAGGTTGGGGCAATTAGAGCCAGCCAATGGGGGCAGTGTTCCGCCATCGTCCGCTGCCCCGCGACGGTGGCGAAGGCTGCAGTCGCAGCGGGGAAGGTGGCCATCGGCTGGTGCCTGGCCACCATCGTGGCGATGGAGGCCCTGCCCATGCGCTGTTACAAGTGCATGGCGCTGGGCCACACCAGGGCCCTGTGCCCGTCTACGGCCGAGCACGGCACCAAGTGCTTCCGCTGCGGCGAGGAGGGCCATCGGGCAGCGGCCTGTGAGGCGGTGCCGAAGTGTGCGGTCTGTGCCCTAGCGGGCCGACCGCACAACCACACGATGGGGGGAACAAATTGCGCCCCCCCTTCGGTCAAGGGTAAGGCCCCATTGACCCGGGCCCCAACGAACCGTGGCGGCCAGAAGGCCATTGAGGAGCCCGTAATGCAGGTGTCGTAATGCCAGCACACCTGCATCACGAGCTTCTCCAAGTGAATGCCAACCACTCGGCTCGCGCACAGGACCTGCTAATGCAGGTCCTAGCCGAGTGGCGCATCGACGTGGCGGTTGTCGCCGAGCCCTACTTCGTCCCCCCCCAGCAAAACTGGGTTGGGGACACGGAAGGCTCGGTAGGCGTGGTGGTGCCGGCTGCCGGGCAGCAGCGCCTCTCCCTGAGAGAGAGGGGCGCTGGGTATGCGGCGGCAAATTGGGGAGAAGTAGTCGTCATCGGCGTCTACTTCTCCCCCAACAGGCCCCTCTCAGATTTTGAGAGGTTCCTGGGGGGCCTGGAGCCGGTGGTGCAAAGGGCATCGCCGGCTCAAGTGGTCCTGATGGGGGACTTCAACGCCAAGTGCGCGGCGTGGGGGTCCCCCATCACTGACCACAGAGGGGCGCTTCTGCGGGACTGGGCCGCTATGATCGGCCTGGTCCTGCAAAACGTAGGACGCGCCAACACATGCGTCCGGCAGCAGGGGGGGTCAATTGTGGACCTCACGTTCACAACCCCAGCTGTCGGCGCTCGTGTGAGCCAGTGGCGCGTCCTGGAGGAGGTGGAGACCCTGTCGGACCACCTCTACATCCGCTTCAGGGTCTCCAAAGCGCCCCGCGGGCCTCCGGCTCGGGCGGTGGGTGGGCGAGGCGGGGACTTCCCAAAATGGGCAGTTTCCCGCCTCGATCGGGACCGGGCGGAAGAAGCCGCCGTGGTCCGGGCGTGGTGCGCCGACCCCCCCGACACAATGGGGGTCGACGAGAGGGCCGTCAGGTTCCGCGAGGACCTGACGGCCATATGCGACGCGGCCATGCCGAGGGCGCGAGGGGGAGCGCCCAGGCGGGCCGTATACTGGTGGTCGCAGGACCTGGCGGACCTCCGAGCCGCCAGCGACAGGGCCCGCCGCGCCTTCACCCGGTGCAGAAGGAGGCGGACTCGGGTGCCGGGCGAGGAGGAGAGGCTCCTCGCCGAGCTACGCGCGGCCAAGGCCGCCTTCAAGGCGGCTATCGCGCGTGCCAAGGATTCAGCTCATGCTGAATTCTTGGCCACGCTTGACGAGGACCCGTGGGGTCGCCCGTACCGAATGGTACGGGCAAAACTGAAGGTGTCCCCCCCCACGGAGGACTTTGAGCCGCGAGTCCTCGCCGCGGTGGTCGACGGCCTCTTCCCCGCAAGCCCGCCTTTCGACCCGCCGCGGATGGCGCCGCCCGACGAGGAGCCCGCTGCCCCCGCCGATGTCCCCCCGGTGTCGGGGGAGGAAGTGGCGAGGGTGGTGGGCCGGCTGAAGGGGTGCCGGAAGGCTCCAGGGCCGGATGGGGTCCCAGGGAAGGTGCTTCCCATTGCGGTGAAGCACCTTGGGGACCGGCTCTGTGACCTCCTCGACAGGTGCCTGGTCACGGGGCAGTTCCCCCAGGTCTGGAAGGAGGGCCGCCTGGTCCTCCTTCGGAAAGAGAGCAGGCCGGCGGACTCCCCTTCCGGGTGGCGGCCGCTCGTCATGCTGGACGAGACCGGGAAGCTCCTCGAGAGAGTGATCGCTTCCCGGATCGCCCACCACTTGACGAGCGAAGGGCCGGATCTTGCGGGGAACCAGTTCGGGTTCCGGGTAGGGCGGTCCACGTTGGACGCCCTATCCGCCCTGAAGGGGTTCACCGAAGATGCGGCCAGGAGGGGCCAGGGGGCCGTGGCGGTATCCCTCGATATCGCCAACGCCTTCGGGTCCCTCCCCTTCGGAGTGATAGAGGAGGCACTCCGGTATCACCGGGTGCCCCTCTACCTCCGGAGGGTTGTAGGGCACTACCTGACGGGGCGGGTAGTGCTCTACACGGGGAGGGGGGGAAGGCGGATGGCCCAGCCGGTGACCAGTGGCGTTCCGCAGGGGTCCGTGCTAGGGCCCCTATTATGGAACGTCGGGTACGACTGGGTCATCCGCGCGAGGGTGCTGCCTCGGATGGCGGTGTATTGTTATGCTGACGATACACTCATTGCCGTCCGAGGAACCACCCTCGAAGAGGTGGCAAGAAGGGCGGAGGTGGGAGCCACCCTAGTGATCCGGCGGATCGAAGCGCTGGGTCTAAAAGTGTCCCTCCCCAAGACGGAGGCCCTCTGCTTCCGAGGGCCCCGGTGGAGGGTGCCGCGTGGGGCTTCCCTGCGCATCAACGGGGAGGCCGTCGAGGTGAAGGCCCACATGAAATATCTGGGCCTTACCCTCGACGGCAAATGGGAGTTCGGGGAGCATTTTCGCAGGATGGCTCCCCGACTCGTGGGCGCGGCGGGAGCCCTGGGCCGGCTCCTGCCCAACCAGGGCGGACCTGGTGCCCCCTGCAGACGTCTGTTTGCAGGGGTCATCAGGAGTATGGCCCTGTACGGGGCCCCTATATGGGCTGAGTCCCTCACCGCCACCACCAAAGCCCTCCTCCGAAGGCCCCAGAGGGTCATGGCGGTGAGGATGGCCCGGGCCTACCGGACGGTGGGCTGGGCGGCGGCGGGAGCCATTGCAGCCTCCCCTCCCTGGGAGATCGAGGCGGTCGGGCTCGCCGAGGCCTACAGGGCCAAACTGGAGCGCAGGGAGCGGGGAGAGTCCCTCGCTCCCCAGGAGTTGGCCCGGGCCAGGGAGGTCCGGAGAGGGGAGGTGCTGGAGCGCTGGGCGGATGAGCTTGCGCAGGCCGAATACGGCCTGCGCACGATCGCAGCCATCCGCCCGGTGCTCCAGGAGTGGTGCGGGAGGGATCACGGGTCCCTCACCTTCCGCCTTGTGCAGGTGCTGTCCGGGCATGGCTGCTTCGGGCGGTACCTGCACAAGGTTGCCGGAAGGGAGGAGACGGCGTCGTGCCACGAGTGCGGCGCCGCCGAGGACACAGCCCAGCACACCCTGGAGGTGTGCAGTGCATGGGCTGAGCGGCGCCGCACCCTGGCGGCGACGATTGGCGGCGACCTCTCGCTCCCCAGCGTCGTACGCGCGATGCTGGAGAGCGAGACGTCCTGGGAGGCCGTCACCTCCTTCTGCGACGACGTCATGTCGCAGAAGGAGGAGAGGGAGCGGGAACGCGAGAATGATCCCCTCGCGAACCCGCTCCGGCGCAGACGGACGGGAAGGAGGCGGCGACAGTTCGCTGCCAACCTTCCCTAGTGGTGCTAGCCGGCGGGGGATGGGGATCCCCTGTCGGCTGCTATAGCCCACACGTCTAGGGGGGGGACCAAGTATTCCGGCCCCCCCTCTCTTGGCGCGGGAGCCCCGGCATAGGCTGGGGCGGCCAGCGGATGCTGTGGTGACTCTCAATTCTCCCATGGCATCCGCAAATGGCAAGAGAGGGAATACCGGTGGGTTTTTAGTGGGTATGCCTCCCCCCCTCCTTCCATTAGGGAAGGAGGTTACGGGGGAGGTGAGTCCCACATAACTTCCGCGCCGTCCCCACGGCGCGGTCGTATGCGTAACGCATTTTCCCACCGTCAAAAAAAAAAAAAAAAAAAAAAAAAAATAAAAAAAAAAAAAAAAAAAAGGTTAGGTTAGGTTAGGTTAGGTTAGGTTAGGTTAGGTTAGGTTAGGTTAGGTTAGGTTAGGTTAGGTTAGGTTAGGTTAGGTTCCACGGACCTGCTTAGTTGTCTAAGTGGGCGGAGAGGTGTACTCCGACGTGGCGCGTCCCCGGGTGGTGGATAGGGGAATGCCCGCCTCGCGGTGGGTAGGGGCAATAGCTCCCGCGAACCAAACACTGGGGGGGAACTGGGAAATCGGGTGGGTGTCGGGCGCGCGCTCCTCCGCGGCTGCCTCTGCTGGGCCCTATTTTCAGGCGTGAAAACTCTTGGCATTTGGGCCTAGCTGGGACTGCTTTGGGGGCGCGCGCGTCAGACAGCCACTTGATTTGGGAGGGTGGGGTTTAAAGGGAGGGGCAGCTTTGGCTGCAGTTGGGGAATGGCCTTCCTAACCGAAGGCCCTTGTGGAGAAGCCCACGCCACTTCTCCTTCCGTAGCCTGCAGATCCAATTCAACGACCCCAGTCGTGGCGTTAATGGGGTATGTCTTGGATACTGCGGAGCGGAGGGCTTGCCTTAATTGGCCGGCCCGTGAGAAGGAAACTCTATAACACCCGACAGTGAAGTCGTTAAAACCTGTGGATACCTGGCGACCTCCACAGTAAGTAGCCGCACTACCGGAATGGACGTCACCCGGTAGTGCAAAACCTTCGTTCCATTCTCGTGGGTACAAAAATGAGTTGTAAAAAAAAAACCCCCCCCCCCAACAACAAAACTTTTTGCCTTCCAAAGGAAGCGGCGTGTCTCATGTCGCAACCGGAGGAAGAGGCGGAGAGGGCCATTGTCCGAGCTACGGACACGGCGTACTCAAAGAAGGAGAGAGGGCAGCCGTCCAGCCTAAGCATGGCGCTGGAGACGGAGCTGCCAGATAGAAGAGATGAAGCAGGCGATAGTGGTGCTCCAGAGAACAAGGGCGATGAAGAAGGGAGATGCAGCCCAGTGCTGGTCACTTCTAGAAGAGGCTCCCACATTGAGAGTGGGAGCCCGCGGAAGGAAGCGGACACGGTGGAGGCCAAGTTCAAGGTCCCTGTACCTTATGGGTCTCAGATTCAGGCTGGAGCTCTTTGCCTGGAATATCCCAAGCCTCACAGACCACAAGTCACAGAGAGGAAGAAAGGGGGGAAAGAGGAGGTTCGTCCCCCCGACAGTCGAGATCGGAGTCCGGTTTACTCCGTTCACTGCTCGGACTGTTCCGACTCAGAGGACAATGAAGGGCAGATGATAACAGAAACGGAGTTGCCGGAGATTTTCATCGATGAAGCCCCACTATCGAGGTCACACTCTGGCTCAATCGACCTGACTGAGTCCCCCGGAGAAAGAGAGGCAGACGCGCGATCTCTGAAGAACCCGTTAGGCTCGGGGTTCGCCCTTAGATTCCCTTCTGGGACTTCTAAAAAGCGGCTCCACAGGGAAAGCTACGCTGAGGAGGCAGTACCAGCCGTAGCCCCTAAGGTGGGCTCCGCGCTGAGAGGTCGCAGTAAGCGCCCGATGGGTGCCCACAGTTACCCCAAGATGGCAAGGGAACAGCTGGCTGGGGGCTATGAGACCGAGGGGGAGGAGACTGGGGAGGTGGATGCTGACCCTATATACCAGCCAACCTACCGGAAGATAGTGGTCTCGGAGATGACCGAGAGGCTGTCGGACAGTGAGGTCCACAGTGCCCCACCCGCTAAAACAGTGGAGGCTCTTGCTGCGGAGGCTCTACTGAACGTGGCCAAAATCCAAGGCCAGGTCAAAAAGTGTGGTCACATAAAGGGCACTGTATGGGGTGAAATAAACCATGCCGCACAAGGGGTGATTGATGCAGTGGAAGGGCTACGCACGATCACTCCGAAGGAGGAGCAGCGCAGACTCCGCGCTGACAACGCTCGGCTTTCGAGGGAGCTAGACCTGATACGCGCGGAGTTGCGTGCCTTTAAGAAGGCTTACTCGGAGTCCCAGAAGAGCTTGGCTGTGGTCCCAAGAGAAACCCAACTGAGCTCCTTGGAGGAGGTTCTCAAGGAGACAATGGAGGGGATGAGGCGCGACCTCCAAATATCTCTGGGCGGGATGTTAAACGCCCGCCTAGGGGAGCTGGAGTCACGACTCCCGCCAGAACCGGTCCTAAGACCCCCGCTCGCGGCTGACAGGCGCCAAGAGCCCCCGCCTCGCCCAAGGGCCCAGCCGAACCCGGCTGCAGGGGCCATTCACAACCCTCAGCCCCGGTCAGAGCCGATCGTCCCTATCCCCCAGCCCCGAACGAGAAAGGGGGCCGAGGGTTCTTTGAAGAATGGACCTCAAAAAAGGCCAACGCCGAAACCTGGACCTCAAGTCCAGGGACAACCAGAGGCTGGTCCAAGCAGGCAAGAGCCTATGGCCCCCGAGAACGAGGAGACCACCCCGTGGTCCCAGGTCCTCCGAAGAAAGAGGCGAAGGAAGAAGCGGAAGGGGAACGCTCCCTCCCAGCTGCCCGAGACGCCGAAGGCCCCCGCCGCACGTGCTAAGGCACTCCCGCCGAAGACGAAGCCGGCCAGAGTCGTGGTCCCCCGCACTGCAGCGATAGTGATATCTTCGCGGGAGGGGGCAACCAACATTATCGAGGTCTTGGCGAAAGCAAAAGCCGCCATCAGCTTGGCAGACTTTGGCTTGGATTCAGTCAAAGTCAGGACGACTATGACTGGCTCCAGAATGTTAGAGGTGGGCGGAGAGCAGCCTGAAAAATCCGCGGACCTCCTAGCGGTAAGGCTGCGGGAGGTAATTGGGGACCTTGCGGAGATCTCGCGGCCCACAAAGCTCGTGGACCTAAAGATCTCAGGTCTAAACGAGTTGGTGGGGCCCGAGGAACTCGCTGCCGCGATGGCGAGGATGGGGAAATGCGCCTCCGAACAAATAAAGGTCGGGGCCGTAAGGGTGAGCACCTGGGGCCAGGGCTCAGCCCTGGTGAAGTGCCCAGCTGTGGCCGCGAAGGCCATCGCCACCGCCGGGAAGATCCCGGTGGGGTGGACGGTGGTCACAGTCAAGCCAGTGGAGGCCCTGCCCATGCGGTGCTTCAAATGCATGGCGCTGGGCCACACCAGAGCCCTCTGCCCATCGGAGGCGGAATATCGCTCTAAATGCTTTCGATGCGGCGCTGAGGGCCACCTGGCAGCGACTTGCGAAGCGGTGCCTAAGTGCGCCGTCTGCGCGAAGGCTGGTCGTCCAGACGGCCACAGAATGGGGGGATCAAACTGTACCCCCCCAACGGTTAGGGGAAGGGTCCCATCGGCCAGGCCCCCCCCTGAACGTGGCCAGAAGGCCAGAGAGGAGCTCAATATGCAGGTGTTTTAATGCCAGTACACCCATATTACGAGCTCCTCCAGGGGAATGTTAACCACTCCGCGCGCGCACAGGACCTTTTCATCCAGGTCCTTGCGGAGTGGCGCATAGACGTGGCAGTGGTCGCCGAGCCATATTACGTCTCCCCCCAGCAAAACTGGGTCGGGGACTCGGAAGGCTTGGTGGCTGTCGTGGTGCCGGCTGCCGGCTCCCAAGGCTTAACCCTTAAGGAAAGGGGAGCCGGCTACGTGGCGGCCACCTGGGGAGAGGTAGTCGTCATCGGAGTCTACTTCTCCCCAAACAGGCCCTTCAGGGAGTTTGAACGCTTCCTGGCGGGCCTGGAGCCGGTTGTGCAGAGGGCATCACCGGCTCAGGTGATCCTGATGGGGGACCTCAATGCCAAGTGCGCGGCATGGGGGTGCCCCATCACAGATCAAAGGGGGGCGCTTCTGCGGGACTGGGCTGCAATGGCCGGCCTGGTTCTGCAGAACAAAGGGACCGCCAACACCTGCGTCCGATGGCAGGGGGGGTCGATAGTAGATGTCACGTTCACTACCCCTTCCATCGGTGCTCGAGTGGGCGATTGGCATGTCCTCGAGGAGGTGGAGACCCTGTCCGATCATGCCTACATCCGGTTCAGGGTCTCCAAAACGCCCCGCGGGCTCCCAGCCCGGGTGGCGGGTGGGCGAGGCGGGAATTTCCCCAAATGGGCAATCTCCCGCCTCGATCGGGATAAGGCGGAAGAGGCCGCCCTGGTCCAGGCGTGGTGTGTCGACCCCCCGACAGCATGGGGATCGACGAGAGGGCTGTCAGGTTCCGCGAGGACCTGACAGCCATCTGCGACGCGGCGATGCCTAGGGCGCGCAAATGTGCGCCCAGGGCGAGCGCATACTGGTGGTCGCAGGACCTCGCGGACCTTAGAGCCGCAAGCGACGCAGCCCGCCGCGCCTTCACCCGGTGCCGTAGGCGACGCAGCCGGGTGCCGGGTGAAGAGGAACGGCTCCTCGCTGAGCTGCGGGCGGCGAAGGCCACCTTCAAAGTGGCCATAGCACAGGCCAAGGATACGGCGCACGCCGAATTCTTGGCCACGCTCGATGGAGACCCGTGGGGCCGCCCGTACCGAATGGTACGGGCAAAGCTGAAGGTGTCCCCCCCCACGGAGGACTTCGAGCCGGGGCTCCTCAGCGCGGTGGTTCAGGGCCTCTTCCCTACCAGCCCGCCCTTCGATCCACCGCGGATGGCGCCGCCAGAAGAGGAGCCCGCAGTCCCCGCTGACGTCCCCCCAGTGACGGGGGAGGAAATGGCGAGGGTGTTAGGCCGACTCAAAGGGTGCCGCAAGGCACCTGGGCCCGATGGCGTCCCGGGGAAGGTGCTTCCCATTGCAGCGAAGCACCTGGGGGACCGGCTCTGCGGCTTAATGGATCACTGCCTGGGCGCGGGGCAGTTTCCCCAAATTTGGAAGGAGGGCCGCCTGGTCCTCCTGCGGAAGGAGAGCAGGCCGATGGACTCTCCTTCCGGGTGGCGGCCGCTCGTCATGCTGGACGAGACCGGGAAGCTCCTCGAGAGAGTAATCGCTTCCCGGATTGCCCAACACCTGACGAGCGAAGGGCCGGATCTTGCGGGGAACCAGTTTGGGTTCCGGGTAGGGCGGTCCACGTTGGACGCACTATCCGCCCTGAAGGAGTTCACCGAAGATGCGGCCAGGAGGGGCCAGGGGGCCGTGGCGGTATCCCTCGATATCGCCAACGCCTTCGGGTCTCTCCCCTTCGGAGTGATAGAGGAGGCACTCCGGTATCACCGGGTGCCTCTCTACCTCCGGAGGGTTGTGGGGCACTACCTGACGGGGCGGGTAGTGCTCTACACGGGGAGGGGGGGAATTCGGATGGCCCAGCCGGTGACCAGTGGCGTTCCGCAGGGGTCCGTGCTAGGGCCCCTATTATGGAACGTCGGGTACGACTGGGTCATCCGCGTGAGGGTGCTGCCTCAGATGGCGGTGTTTTGCTACGCGGATGACACCCTCATCGCCGTCCGGGGCGCCACCTTCGAAGAGGTGGCGAGGAGGGCGGAAGTGGGAGCCACCCTGGTGATCCAGCGCATAGAAGCGCTGGGTCTCAGGGTGTCCCTCCCGAAGACGGAGGCCCTCTGTTTCCGAGGGCCCCGATGGAGACTGCCGCGCGGAGCCGCCCTGCGCGTCAGTGGGGAGACCGTCGAGGTGAAGGCCTACATCAAGTATCTGGGCCTTACCCTCGACGGCAAGTGGGAGTTCGGGGAGCACTTCCGCAGACTGGCTCCCCGACTCGTGGGCGCGGCGGGAGCTTTGGGCCGGCTCCTGCCCAATCTGGGCGGACCAAATGCCCCCTGCAGAAGGCTGTTCGCAGGGGTCATTCGCAGCATGGCCCTGTACGGGGCCCCAATATGGGCGAGTTCCCTCACTGCCACCACCAAAGCCCTTCTCAGGAAGCCCCAGAGGGTGATGGCAGTGAGGATGGCCCGGGCCTACCGGACGGTGGGCTGGGCGGCGGCTGGAGCCCTCGCAGCCTCCCCTCCGTGGGAGATCGAGGCGGTCGGGCTCGCGAAGGCCTACCGGGACAAAATGGAGCGCAGGGAGCGGGGGGACACCCTCGCTCCCCAGGAGTTGGCTCGGGCCAAAGAGGCCCAAAAGGAAGAGGTGCTGGAGCGCTGGGCGGATGAGCTTGCGCAGGCCGAATACGGCCTCCGCACGATCGCAGCCATCCGCCCGGTGCTCCAGGAATGGTGCGGGAGGGATCATGGGTCCCTCACATTCCGCCTTGTGCAGGTGCTGTCCGGGCATGGCTGCTTCGGGCGGTACCTGCACAAGGTTGCCGGAAGGGAGGAGACGGCGTCGTGCCACGAGTGCGGCGCCGCCGAGGACACAGCCCAGCACACCTTGGAGGTGTGCAGCGCATGGGCTGAGCGGCGCCGCACTCTGGCGGCGACGATTGGCGGCGACCTCTCGCTCCCCAGCGTCTTACGTGCGATGCTGGAGAGCGAGACGTCCTGGGAGGCCGTCACCTCCTTCTGCGAAGACGTGATATCGCAGAAGGAGGAGAGGGAGCGGGAACGCGAGAATGATCCCCTCGCGAACCCGCTCCGGCGCAGACGGACGGGAAGGAGGCGGCGACAGTTCGCTGCCAACCTTCCCTAGTGGTGCTAGCCGGCGGGGGATGGGGATCCCCTGTCGGCCGTAATAGCCCACACGTCTAGGGGGGGGACCAAGTATTCCGGTCCCCCCTCTCTTGGCGCGGGAGCCCCGGCATAGGCTGGGGCGGCCAGCGGATGCTGTGGTGGCTCTCAATTCTCCCATGGCATCCGCAAATGGCAAGAGAGGGAATACCGGTGGGTTTTTAGTGGGTATGCCTCCCCCCCTCCTTCCACTAGGGAAGGAGGTTACGGGGGAGGTGAGTCCCACATAACTTCCGCGCTGTCCCCACGGCGCGGTCGTATGCGTAACGCATTTTCCCACCGAAAAAAAAAAAAAAAAAAAAAAAAAAAGGTTAGGTTAGGTTAGGTTAGGTTAGGTTAGGTTATACCCCCCCGAGTGCCGCTACCTTGCCGTGGTGGGGGGGCTTGAGCCCCTTAATGATCTTCGGGCCTTAATGCTCGAAGTGAAAGGGTGACTAAGAGCGGCACAGCCTCGGTGGAGCCCATCTTGGGCCAGGCGAGGCGGGCGCGCCCTAGTGAAAGGGTGCGCCGTTTTCCTGCTCCCTGTCTCTCCTGTAGCAGGGGACTACGGGGATGCAGAGGCGGTGGGTTCGCTCCCAGGGGTTAACCGCTCCTTATCGCGGTTCTGGATGCGGGTTGCAGCGTATCCAGTACCAGGCCGGAGACAAGTAGGTCTTGTGGACTGAACTGGTCTGGCCTGGGCTAGCGGCTTGCCGGAAGTACCACTTTAGTGGCGAACGGGTTGGCGTAACTGCGACACGGGGGAACTCACCCCTTAAAAAAGAGGAGAGTGCTCCCTCTTTAAAAGGAGCAGGGGACCGCACCCCTCAATCAAAGGAGTATGGGTGACAATAAAAATATATTACCCCAGGAGGGTACCTCGTCTCGAGGAGAATCCCTCCCCGCTACCATCTCGCGGGCAGCCCCACCGTATTCTGGGGGGGGCACTTGTCGCTCCGTGGGCCCTGAAAGCCCACGTTTAGATATTAGTTCCTCCGCGATACAGATCCCGGAGAGGAATTGTTTCAGCTTCCCCATGCGGGATTGCAGTGTCCAACTGATAAGGCAAGGGACTGAAAAGCTTTCGAGCCAAGAGCCCGAACCGAGGGCAAATACAAGCTCAGATATCAGCTTTGCATCCCAGGGGACTGGAGGCCGGGAGTCCTCTGGTAGAAGCAAGCTGGATTACATTCCGGAAGGTGCTGAGCGGATGAAGCAGAGGCGGAAAAGACTCCGTACTGCTTCATCTGTTCTCAGCTCAAGTGATGAAGGGTCTACATGCCCCTCGGCTGGGGAAGGACAGCCAAAGGCCAAAGGGAGAGGCCGCCCACCAACATCGGGCAAATATGTAGGACTGGCCAGAGCGAAGGAAGCCTACAACCGGGCTCTTAGGGAAGAGCTCCGGCTAAAGACCGAGATGGAGGTGCAAGAGATGGCCATTAGGACCCGTCAAGGGTACCAGATGGACACTTCTTCTCTAGCAAGGACTGACTCAGAGGATGCAGAGGCCAACCAAGATCTTGGTCAACAGGTGGCTGACAGTGTCGCAATCATCACCAAAGTTGCCACAAAATCAAAGAACTTGTCAGGAGGATATGTCAAGTGCTTGAAAGAGGCGGCTGTCGCGATCGCTGATGCGTTTTCGGAGCTCAGCAGACGCACGGCTACTGAAGAGACAGCTCGGCTGCAGGCCGACAATAACCGACTGCAGACCGAAATGGCCAGTCTCCGAAAGGAGCTGGCCGAAATGAAAATGACCCTGGAAGGGATGCGGAAGCAGGGTAGTCCGCCACCCCCTCCAACCGGAAAATACAAGGAGAAACCGCCCCCTGCGCGGCCTCCCCAGGGTGAAAATATGGATAGACGTGTTGCTGCCTTCCCACCTGCCACAGAAATGGACCAGGTGTGCAGAGCGATAATGGCTCACGTCGGTCCGTACCTTGATGCACGCTTGGCCAGCATTCAGGACCGGCTGTTGCCGGAAAAGCCTGTGCGACCACCTCTGGCGGCGGATGCCAGGAGAGATAAGCAGGCTGAGGTAGAGCCAACTTCTGGTACAGGTCCTCGTTCTGGCGCGGCACCTATAAAAAAGAAGAAGAAGAGGAAAAAGAAGACGAAAAACCCGACCCCGAATCCAAGGCCCCCAACGCCTCCACCACCTGAAAGGCCTATTACGTCATCGGAGTGGACGCAAGTAGGCAAGAAAGGAAGGCGAAAGAAGAAGAAAAAAGATGGCAAAGATCAGCAGGTCGGAAATGGCGAACACCCGAAGTCATCCAGAGGGAAAAAGAGCAAGGCCAGAAAGCTCCGCTCACCTCGGTCAGCTGCCGTTGTTGTAACGCTGCTGGAGCCAAAAGCAGCGGATAAAGGGGCCGACTTTGGCACTGTCCTTGCTGAGGCTAAGAGGAAGGTGCGGCTTGAGGAGCTGGGAATTTCAGGTCTTCGCCTCAGAAAGGCTCAAACAGGGGCCTACGTTATGGAAGTGCCTGGCACCTCAAGTGGCGATAAAGCAGACGCTCTGGCCAAGAGGTTAGCGGAGGTTGTTGACCCGGAAGTAGTGCGGATCTCTAGGCCCACAAAATGCGCAGAGCTGCGTATCTCGGGCCTAGATGAGTCTGTACTGTTTCCCGAGGTGGTTGCGGCAGTTGCCCGGGTGGGAGGCTGTCAAGAGACCGACATCAGGTCAGGAGAGGTCGTCCGCGGCCCCTCCGGGCTGGGTGTCGTGTGGCTGCGCTGCCCTATCCCGGCGGCGAAGAAGGTGGTGGAGGCGGGAAGGCTGCTGGTAGGCTGGGTGTCGGCGCAGGTCAAGCTGCTCGATGCCCGCCCCCTGCGCTGCTTCCGCTGCCTCGAGGTGGGCCACGTGGCCGCCAATTGCAAGTCGGAGGTGGACCGCAGCCGTGCCTGCTACCGCTGCGGGCGTCCCGGCCACGTCGCTGGCAACTGCATATCATCTGCACACTGCCCGCTGTGTGCCGAGGCCGGGCTAACAGCCAACCATAGGGTAGGCAGCAAAGCCTGTGATCCACCTAAAAGTAAGCGGAGAGCGGCTGGCGCTGGCCCCCAGGCTAACATGGAGCGAAATACCCGAAAAGACTCGAATGTCGAGCAACGGGACGAGGAGGCTGAGATAACAGTCGAGTAGTATGGCTCCTATAATACGCTTCCTGCAGGCGAATATCAACCACTGCGCCAGAGCTCAGGACCTCCTGTTCCAGAGCATGGCGGAGTGGTTGATCCATGTCGCAGTGGTAGCCGAACCGTATTCGGTCCCGGCCAGAGACAACTGGGTGGGGGACCTCGACAGCCTCGTGGCCTTGGCCACTCAACCATCGGCCGGCTCTGCTCCGCTTGAAAGCGTGGTGCGGGGCCACGGCTTCGTAGCTGCCATCATCGGGGGTATAATGGTGGTGGGAGTGTACTTCTCACCGAACAGGAGCCTAGCCGACTTCGAGGCGCTTCTCGACGATGTGCAGGCCCTGATTGGCAGAAGTGGCCCCGAACTGCTGCTGGTCGCGGGGGACTTTAATGCAAAATCAACGGTGTGGGGCTCTACTGCGACTGACGTACGCGGTGAAGCGCTCGCAGAGTGGGCAGTGGCCGTAGGGTTAGAGGTTCTTAACCGAGGGACGGTCGATACGTGCGTGCGGCAACAGGGAGGCTCCATCGTGGACATCACGTTTGCAAATGCTGCCCTGGCGCGCCGTGTCCAAGGTTGGGAAGTGTTGGAGGGCGTGGAAACGTTATCGGACCACAGATACATCCGGTACGAAGTCTGCGCCCACCACGCTACGCCGGACGACCTGAGCCGTCCCCGAAGAGACGACAGTCCCAGATGGGCAACGAAACGGCTCGATCGGGACCTGCTGCATGCAGCGGCCCTGGTCCAAGCCTGGCCGGAGACGCCCGAAGGACCAAGAAGTGTAGAGGAAGAAGCATCCTGGCTCAGTGGGGCCATGGCTCAAATATGCGATGCCGCAATGCCGCGGGCCAAGCCCACAGGTCCGAGGCGGAGCGTGTACTGGTGGTCCGCAGAGCTAACGCAGTTGCGCAAGGCATGCGTGGCTGCGAGACGCCAGTACACCAGGAGCCGAAGGCGGAGGAGGCGAGACCTGACGGTAGAGGATGAGTTATACGAAAGCTACAGAGCGGCCAGCAAAACCCTCAGCTTAGCCATTGGCCAAGCCAAAGACCTGGCGGAGGAGGAAATGTTGGAGGCTCTGAACAGCGACCCGTGGGGGCGGCCATACAAGTCGGTGAGGTGCAAACTTCGCCCCTGGGCCCCTCCACTCACGCAAAGCCTCCAGCCGGACCTTCTGAGCCGAATCGTGGGAACCCTCTTCCCACGACGGGGTGAACACCAGCCCCCGTGCATGGCTTCAGTGTCCCCAACGGAGGGAGAAGTCGCACCCGAGGTGACAGAGGGAGAGTTGGGAGCCGCAGTGTTGAGGCTTAAGGCCAAAAACACTGCCCCTGGACCCGACGGTATTCCCGGCCGAGCCTGGGTGTTGGCGCTGGGCCCCTTGGAACCAAGGGTGAGGGCACTATTTTCTTCGTGCCTGGAGCAGGGGTGCATCCCACGTTCGTGGAAGTGCGGAAAGCTGGTGCTTCTGCGGAAGGAAGGGCGACCGGGTGACTCCCCTTCGGGATACAGGCCGATCGTACTTTTGGACGAGGGAGCGAAGCTCTTTGAGCGGATAGTGGCTTCCCGGCTGATAGGGCATTTAGAGGGACAAGGGCCGAACCTAAGTGCGTGCCAGTACGGATTTCGTCGGGGCAGGTCCACCATCGACGCCATTGCGCGGGTGAGGGCTCTGGCGGATGACGCGGTCTCCCGGGGGGAGGTGGTGTTGGCGGTATCTCTAGATATCGCCAATGCTTTCAACACCCTTCCCTGGGAAACCATCAAGGAGGCCCTCAGGTACCACAACGTGCCGGAGTACCTGCGTAGGGTGGTTGGGTCGTATCTTTTCGAGAGGGCGATCCGCTACCCCACACAGGATGAATGGGTAGAGCGCGAGATGTCGTGCGGGGTCCCACAGGGGTCAGTCCTAGGACCGCTCCTGTGGAACATTGGTTACGACTGGGCGCTACGTGGCGCCAACTTGCGGGGGGTAGACGTAACCTGTTACGCCGACGACACCCTTGTAACGGCCCGAGGGGCCACATTTCGCGATGCGTCCATCTTGGCTACTGCTGGGGTGGCCCTAATCGTGGACAGGATACGGAGGCTGGGACTAGAGGTTGCCCTGCACAAATCTGAGGCCATCTGTTTTCATGGGCCTCGGAGGGCACCTCCAGGAAATGCCAGCATAATGGTGGGCGGAGTTTCTATCGGCGTCGGGAAGACGATGAAGTACCTGGGACTCGTCCTCGACAGCCGATGGAACTTCGAGGAGCATTTCCGGCGCTTGGCTCCAAAACTACTTGGCACAGCGTCAGCACTGAGCCGGCTCCTCCCGAACGTGGGCGGGCCGAAGGCGGGCTGCCGCCGACTGTACACGGGTGTGGTGCGGTCGATGGCCCTTTACGGGGCACCCATATGGGTAAATGCCCTTTCCGCCCATAACAAGACCCAACTGCGGCGACCGCAAAGGGTCATGGCGGTAAGGGCAACGAGGGCGTACCGCACCACCTCATTCGAGGCGGCCTGCGTGATGGCAGGGACCCCACCTTGGGAGATGGATGCCGAGGTGCTGGCCAAAGTCTACCGCCGGGTAGCCGAAGCACGCGCCAGAGGGGAACAGCCGTGTCCGGAAGAGGTTAGGCGATGGAGAGAGATCTCTCGCCAAACCCTCTTCCGGAAATGGTTGGAGGCTTTGGAGCAGCCGAGCGCCGGCCACTGGACTATATCAGGAGTGCGGCCCGTCCTGCAAGGATGGGTCGAAAGGAGGTGGGGCGTTGTTTCCTTCCACCTAACGCAGGTACTGTCGGGACATGGATGTTTCGGCAGATACCTGTGTAAGGTTGCAAGGAGGGAAACAACGCCAATGTGTCACCACTGCGGTGGGGCGGAGGACACGGCGCAGCACACGCTGCAAGTGTGTCCCGCCTTCGAAGAGCAGCGAGCCCGCCTCACGGCGGTGATTGGATCCGACCTCTCGCTGCCGGCCGTTGTCAAAGCCATGACCGACAGCGAGAGATCGTGGACTGCCATGGCCTCCTACTGTGAGGAGGTCATGGCACTCAAAGAGGGTGCGGAGCGGGAGCGCGAGGAAGACCCATCTTCCCAGCCCCTGCGCCGCAGGCGTGTCGGGCGCAGGCGGTTAATCCATAACCGCCAAATACCGCCCTAATAGGACTGCGGGAGATGGGCACGGGGATGCCCGTCCCCCGCCGTTAAGGTCCTGTTGAGCTGGTAGGCGCGTCAAGTGTTTCGGCGCGCCTACAGTGGAGGAGACAGGAGACGCGCAGGTCTCCTGGAGATGGGTCCGTGAGCGGACATACCGCCGTAATGCCGGGCCGTGGATGCATAAAGTTCCCACAGCCCGGTTGCTTACCGGCGACGAAGTGGAACACCCTGGGGTTTTTAGTGGGTACACCGCCCCCTTCTGGGGCGGGAATCCCACATATCCACCGGCCTCCCCGGGCCGGTGTCGAATCCATAAAGGATTTTCCCCAGGAAAAAAAAAAAAAAAAAAAAAAAAAAAAAAAAAAAAAAAAAAAAAAAGGTTAGGTTAGGTTAGGTTAGGTTAGGTTAGGTTAGGTTAGGTTAGGTTAGGTTAGGTTAGGTTAGGTTAGGTTAGGTTAGGTTAGGTTAGGTTAGGTTAGGTTAGGTTAGGTTTTTTTTTTTTTTTTTTTTTTTTTTTTTTTTTTGCCTGGAAGAGGGCCTGTGGTCGGGAAAAATCCCTGCGGACGAATGGGGGGAACACCCAGACAGTGTCCGACTCGCACGGACTAAAAAACCCGGCCACAGGTCTTACAACCACAAAGATGGTACCGCAAATTTTAAATTTTGCGATTAATACTTTAAATTTAAATTAACTGAAATACTATAATGAAACCAAAAAAGAAAGCGTTAATAATTAAGTTGTCCATCCCGATTTCGTCCCCCTTTCGTCGTACACAATCCACCCTTAAACCAAAAAAGGACGAAACCGGGATAAAAAGAGATACCTAGCCTAACTTAAAACTAAGTGACGGTCGACATTAATTAAAATTATCAATAACAACTTGGAAGGTTAGGTTAGGTTAGGTTAGGTTAGGTTAGGTTAGGTTAGGTTAGGTTAGGTTAGGTTAGGTTAGGTTAGGTTAGGTTAGGTTAGGTTAGGTTAGGTTAGGTTGGGGTGCGATGTCGGAAACCTCCTCGAGTGCCCGGGCGTTACCACTCCCTTCTATCCGAGGCGTAGGCCTCATGGGGTGGGGAAGGGTAACGCCTGGGACGGTGCACCCTGGGCAACAACGGTAAGCTAATGTATTCGTACATTATCTTACCGGTGGCTAATATCCGACTGGGGGGGAGGGGGTTCAGTCAGCAATCTCCACATGTGCCTGCACCAAGCTACGCGAAAGGGCATGGTTCAGGCTGCACGACCGTTACGGTTCTCCCCTGTTAACCCTGGTGGTTAAGGGGGAGAAGAGTAGCGGATGGGCCCATGGCCTGTGGGGTTGACTGGCTGACTGGGGGGGGGGGGGTCAGCAACGTTCACATGTGTCCGGCCATGTAAATTTGTATACATGTCTGGGCTGCACGACCGCTACGGTTCTCCCCTGTTAACCCTGGTGGTTAAGGGGGAGAAGAGTAGCGGTTGGGCCTATGGCCTGTGGGGGTTTGCTGACACACTGGGGGGGAGGGGGTCGGCAATTTCCACATGTGCTCGGCGGTGATAAACGTCTGGGCTGCACGACCGTTACGGTTCTCCTCTGTTAACCCTGGTGGTTAAGGGGGAGAAGAGTAGCGGATGGGTCCATGACCTGTGGCAATTGACCGACGTACTGGGGGGGTAGGGGTAGCGGGCCCACTTGTGGGTCCGCTTTGTGAGGACAGCGTCTCGCCCTCGGGCGGACGCCTTTTGATGGAGGCGAACCCAAACCAAGTACCTGCTCTGCCACGGCGGATAGGGAAAGGCGAGGGGGAGCCTGGTGGGCGGAAGCGACCGTGCCCTCGGTTCCGCTCTGCTTTCAGAGCAGGACATGAGGGCGCGGAAGCTGACGTGAGGGCACGTAACCCCGGCTTGCCGGGAACGTGGGCATCTGCGGAAGCCACGAGGAGTAAACCTCTTTAAACAATCCTTCACCAGCGGGGGAGGCCGGGGAGTGCCGAGCCCGCATTGCACGGTGTCGACAGAGGAGCCCCATCCCGGGGCGGCCAGTGGGCGTTGCGGTGACACATCTTGCTCCCGTGGCGTTCACAATGGCAAACGAGGGAATCCGTGTGGTTTTTAGTGGGTAGGCCCGTAGGGGAGAGCCCCACATACCTCCGTTTCCCCGAACGGAGACGATGCATAAGGTGCATTTTCCACACCAAAAAAAAAAAAAAAAAAAAAAAAAGGTTAGGTTAGGTTAGGTTAGGTTAGGTTAGGTTAGGTTAGGTTAGGTTAGGTTAGGTTAGGTTAGGTTAGGTTAGGTTAGGTTAGGTTAGGTTAGGTTAGGTTAGGTTAGGTTAGGTTAGGTTAGGTTAGGTTAGGTTAGGTCCAGCCGCAAGCACCGCCGAGGGCGCAGGCTGGTGCCAGGCCTAAAGGCAAGCAAGAGGAGCCCAAGTCACAACCAGCGGTGCTTACTGAGTCGTGGACGGAGGTGGTCAGGAGGGGGGCAAAGGGCAGGAAACCCGCCCAACCGCAACCCCAAGCCGCCAAGCCAAAAAAGGCTTCCCCGGCCAAAGCGCTACCGACCCCCAAGAGTTCAGCGGTCGTGGTGACCCTGAAGCCGGAGGCCAACGTGTCCTACTTGGCCGCATTGCAGAAGGTCACCAAATCGCTCAAACTGGCGGACGTGGGGATCGAGAGCGTGAGGGTCCGGAAGTCGGCCACCGGGGCCCGACTCATTGAGGTTCCGGGGGCCAGCAGCGGCCGGCTCGCAGACGACCTGGCCCATAAAATTGAGGGCCTGATAGGGGATGTGGCCACTGTCCATCGGCCAGTTAAGACGGCGGATCTCCGGGTTACCGGCTTTGACGAGTCGGTAACGCCGGAGGACGTCAGGACGGCAGTGGTCCTCAAGGGTGGCTGCGCTGTTGAGCAGGTTAAAGTGAGCCCAATAAGGCTGCTTAACAACGGCACAGGGACAGCGCTGGTGCGATGCCCGGTGACTGCCGCCAATGCCCTCATTAAGGCGGGCAGATTACTGATGGGTTGGTCGGCCGCACAGGTCAAGGCACTGGAGCCCCAACCTATGCGGTGCTACCGGTGCCTGGGGACAGGGCACACCAGGGCACTGTGTCCTTCTCCGGTGGACAGGGGGGACCAGTGCTTCCGCTGCTCCAGGCTGGGGCACAAAGCCGTCGAATGCGAGGCGGACCCCTTCTGCGGTGTGTGCCACGCCGCAAAGCGCCCAGCGGGGCACGTGATGGGGGGGAGGGCGTGCACGCCCCCCCAGACAAAGGGCCGTAACGACCCACAGAGGGCACCTGTGAGTCAGGCGACCGCCCAAGGGCAACCAGAGGGACGAAATATGGATCTCTAAATGTCAGCACACCGACATTTAGAGATCCTACAGTGCAACCTCAACCACTCCGCCCGCGCCCAAGACCTGCTTATGCAGGTCATGGCGGAGTGGGGGTTGGCCCTTGTCGTGGTCGCCGAGCCGTACCTCATCCCCCCCCAGCTAAACTGGGCCGGGGCGACAGACGGCGGGGTTGCGGTCGTTGTGCCGGCTGCGGGGGACTTTCCTCCCCTCACGAAGTCGGAGGACGGCCCAGGATATGTGGCCGTCAAATGGGGGAGAACCGTGATCATAGCGGTTTACTTCTCCCCCAACCGGCCGCTCTCCGACTTCGAGAGCTATTTAGAGGGGTTGGGAAGAGTCGCCGGGAGGTGTGCCCCGGCGCAAATAATGGTGATGGGGGACCTCAACGCAAAGAGCGCGGCGTGGGGCTCCCCAATCACCGACCCCAAAGGAGCAGCACTCCGGGACTGGGCCACAGCCACTGGCCTCCAAGTGGTGAACCAAGGTGTCGCCAACACGTGCGTGCGCAGGCAGGGGGGCTCCATCGTGGACGTTACGTTTGCGACCCCTGCCCTAGCCGCACGTGTCACGGATTGGAGGGTCCTGGAGGAGGTGGAAACCCTCTCCGACCACCTCTACATCCGGATGGGGGTGTCCACCTCACCACCTGTGTCGCAGCCTCCCAGGCGGAGAGGTGCCGGCCTGAGATTCCCGCGGTGGGCCATCACCCACTTCGACCCGGCTGCGGCGGAAGAAGCCGCCATCATCGAAGCGTGGTGCGACCCTCCACCGGCAACAGCGGGAGCCGAAGTAAAGGCGGCACGATTCCGCGAGTCGTTGACTGCGGTGTGCGACGCGGCTATGCCCCGGGTGAGGAAGTTTCCTGCGAGGCAGAGCGTGTACTGGTGGTCGGAGGAGATTGCGGCTCTCCGGCTCATCAGCAACAGTGCACGCCGTGCTTACACGCGTTGCAGGCGTAGGCGGTCGCACACCGCAGAAGAGGAGGAGCTCGCTCATAGAGCCCTAAAGGAGGCCAAAGAGGCCCTCCAACTGGCCATCGTCAGGGCAAAGGATGCGGCACACGAGGAGTTCCTGGCGACCCTCAACAGGGATCCATGGGGGAGACCATATAAAATGGTCAGAAATAAAATCAAGCGCGCCCCCCCCATGGATTCCATGGAGCCGGAACTCCTAGACAAAGTGGTGGAGGCCCTATTCCCGCCGGCGCCAGTTTTTGCTCCCCCGAGGATGTCGGCCCCCTCGGAGGACCAAAATGAGCCCAATGACCTTGTCCCCGGCATAACCGAGGACGAGATGGTGGCCATGGTGGACCGCATACGGCGCAACAAGAAGGCCCCGGGCCCGGATGGCGTCCCGGCAAGGGTGATCCCGCTAGCCCTGGAGCACCTGGGGGAGCGTCTCAAGGACCTCCTCGATGAGTGCCTTGAGACAGGATGCTTCCCCAGGGTGTGGAAGGAGGGACGCCTTTGCCTGTTGCGCAAGGAGGGCCGCCCGGCAGACTCCCCTTCTGGCCACCGGCCTTTGGTGTTGCTGGATGTTTCCGGGAAGATGTTTGAGAGGGTGATATCTTCCCGGATCATCCGGCACCTACACGACGTGGGCCCCAATATATCGGAGCGTCAGTTTGGGTTCCGGGCCGGAAGGGGCACCCTAGACGCGATCCAGGCCCTCAAGGACTTCAATGACCTTGCGGCCGGCAGAGGGGAGGGTGTAGTAGCGGTGTCCCTGGACATAGCGAACGCATTCGGCACTCTCCCCTACACCGTCATCAAGGAGGCTCTGCGGTATCACCAGATACCGCAGTATCTGCAGAGGATCGTAGGGCACTACCTTGAGGAAAGGGTAGTGCTCTACGATCGCGAGGGGCAGCACATGGCCAGGCCCATGTGTTGCGGGGTGCCGCAGGGGTCAGTGTTGGGGCCCCTCTTGTGGAACCTCGGCTTCGACTGGGCCATAAGAGGGGTTCAGCTCCCCCGCATGGCCACCATCTGCTATGCCGACGACACGCTGGTGGTTGTGCGGGGAAGCGAACTGCGGGAGGCCCTTCGCAGGGCAGAGGTTGCGGCCGAATTGGTGGTCGACCGCATCCGCATGCTGGGGCTGGAGGTGGCGGTATCGAAGACGGAGGCGATGGTCTTCGGAGGGCGTGGCTGGCGAGTGCCGACAAGTACCGCAATTTCAATTGGGGGGGAATCTGTCCGGGTCAAGGCCAATATTAAGTATCTTGGCCTTGTCCTGGACAGAAAGTGGGATTTCGGGGAGCATTTCACCCGACTTGCTCCCCGGCTGGCGGGTGCCGCGTCGGCGCTCGGCAAACTATTGCCCAACGTAGGAGGCCCCAGAGGCGCTGTGCGGCGCCTTTTTGCCGGCGTCGTGCGGAGCATGGCGCTCTATGGCGCACCGATATGGGCGAGCCGGCTGACGGAGCGCAACAAAGCCCTGCTCCGTCGGCCGCAGAGGGTATGCGCCCTAAGATTGATCAGGGCCTACGTCACCGTGGCGCACATGGCGGCCTGCGCCCTCGCCGGGACACCGCCTTGGGACATAGACGCCCAGACGGTGTCCGAAACGTACTGGACCCGAAGGGAGGCCCAGCTAAGAGGGGACACGCCGGCTCCCCGAGAGCTAGCCTATGCTCGCCGGATGGTGGAGCGTCGCATGAGGGATCGCTGGAAGAGCGACCTGGAGGACAGCCGCTATGGAACGCGCACCATAGCCGCACTCCTCCCGTCGCTCGACCAGTGGATCGAGAGGGCGTTCGGCGCCCTTACGTTTCGGATGGTGCAGGTAATGACCGGACATGGTTGTTTCGGTCATTATCTGCACCGCATCGGAAGGGAGTCCTCTGCGACGTGCCACCATTGTGGCGACGACGACGACACCGCCCAGCACACACTGGAGGTGTGCAGTGGCTGGGACCCGGAGCGCCAAGCGCTCGTGGCGGCAATAGGCAGGAGCGATCTCTCGCTCTCCAGCGTCGTTTCGGCCATGCTGGAGAGCGAGGAGGCCTGGCAGGCGGTCGCCTCCTTTTGCGAGATGGTAATCTCGCAAAAGGAGGCCGCGGAGCGGGAGCGCGAGGACGCTGCCCTCGCGCCCCAGTTCCGGCGCAGACGGAGGGGGGTAAGGCGGAGGCGTTTTGCCGCCCGTCATATCCCCCAGTAGGACCAGCGGGCGAGGGACGGGGACCCCTTGCCCGCATTGCACGGTCCTACATGTCTGGGGGAGGGGTTGAAACGCTGCAACTCCTCCCTCCTTTGGCGCGGGTAGCCCTGGCGTAAGCTAGGGCGGCCGGGAGGCGTCGTTTTGGTGAAATCCTAGGGATCCCACGACGCCTACCAACCTCGGCAAGAGGGTCAGCGTCGGAGTGGTTTTAGTGGGTATGCTCTCCTGTCCCCTTCTCATTAGGAGAAGAGGACCGGAGAGAGAGCCCCACATAACCTAAACCGGGTCTCCCCGGGCCCGGGGGTACACGTAATGTGTTTCCACTCCGTGAACAAAAAAAAAAAAAAAAAAAAAAAAGGTTAGGTTAGGTTAGGTTAGGTTAGGTTAGGTTAGGTTAGGTTAGGTTAGGTTAGGTTGGGGTGCGATGTCGGAAACCTCCTCGAGTGCCCGGGCGTTACCACTCCCTTCTATCCGAGGCGTAGGCCTCATGGGGTGGGGAAGGGTAACGCCTGGGACGGTGCACCCTGGGCAACAACGGTAAGCTAATGTATTCGTACATTATCTTACCGGTGGCTAATATCCGACTGGGGGGGAGGGGTGGTGAGGTGAACCCGCAACTAGTTGCGGGGGATCCGAGCCAGCGGGCCCATCCGTGGGTCCGCAGTGAGGGCGGCGTCTCGCCATTGGGCGGGCGCCTTTGACGTCGGCGAACCCGAGCTGAGTACCTGCTCTGCCACGGCGGACAGGGAAAGGCGAGGGGGAGCCTGGTGGCGGAGGCGACCGTGCCCTTGATTCCGCTCTGCTTTCAGAGCGGGACATGAGGGCGCGGAAGCTAACGTGAGGGCACGTAACCCCGGCTTGCCGGGAACGTGGGCATCTGCGGAAGCCACGAGGAGTAAACCTCTTTAAACAATCCTTCACCAGCGGGGGAGGCCGGGGAGTGCCGAGCCCGCATTGCACGGTGTCGACAGAGGAGCCCCATCCCGGGGCGGCCAGTGGGCGTTGCGGTGACTCTTTGTGCTCCCGTGGCGTTCACAATGGCAAACGAGGGAATCCGTGTGGTTTTTAGTGGGTATGCCTGTTGAGAGGAGAGCCCCACATACCTCCGTTTCCCCGAACGGTGACGATGCATAAGGTGCATTTTCCACACCAAAAAAAAAAAAAAAAAAAAAAAAAAAAAAAGGTTAGGTTAGGTTAGGTTAGGTTAGGTTAGGTTAGGTTAGGTTAGGTTAGGTTAGGTTAGGTTAGGTTAGGTTAGGTTAGGTTAGGTTGTACCTCATGGGGTGGGGAAGGGTAACGCCTGGGACGGTGCACCCTGGGCAACAACGGTAAGCTAATGTATTTGTACATTATCTTACCGGTGGCTAATATCCGACTTGGGGGGGGGGGGGGTGTGTCAGCAATCTCCATATGTGCCTGGTCGGTATTGGATCATACCGCCTGGGCTGCACGACCGTTGCGGTTCTCCCCTGTTAACCCTGGTGGTTAAGGGGGAGAAGAGTAGCGGATGGGTCCATGACCTGTGGCAATTGACTGACATACTGGGGGGTAGGGGTGGTGAGGTGAACCCTCAACTAGTTGCGGGGGATCCGAGCCAGCGGGCCCATCCGTGGGTCCGCAGTGAGGGCGGCGTCTCGCCCTTGGGCGGACGCCTTTGACGGAGGCGAACCTTAGCGAAGTACCTGTCCTTTGGGCAGGGAAAGCGAGGGTGAGCCCATCGGGCGGAGGGCGTAAGCCCAGTGATGCCGGGGCGACGTAGCCCTTTTAAGGGCTGTGGTCGCCGGACGTGACGACTGACTTCTTCGACGTGACTGGGGTGGGGGGGTGTTGGTCTGGTGGGGGGAGCCCAAAGGCAGAGGGCCACCGGGTGAACCCTGCCAGCCAACGGGCCTGCGGGCCCAAGAGGGCGGCGTCGAGCCTTCGGGCCGACGCCTTTTGACGGAGGCGAGCCTGAGCGAAGTACCTGTCCTTTGGGCAGGGAAAGCGAGGGTGAGCCCATCGGGCGGAGGGCGTAAGCCCAGTGATGCCGGGGCGACGCAGCCCTTTTAAGGGCTGTGGTCGCCGGACGTGACGACTGACTTCTTCGACGTGACTGGGGTGGGGGGGTGTTGGTCTGGTGGGGGGAGCCCAAAGGCAGAGGGCCACCGGGTGAACCCTGCCAGCCAACGGGCCTGCGGGCCCAAGAGGGCGGCGTCGAGCCTTCGGGCCGACGCCTTTTGACGGAGGCGAGCCTGAGCGAAGTACCTGTCCTTTGGGCAGGGAAAGCGAGGGTGAGCCCATCGGGCGGAGGGCGTAAGCCCAGTGATGCCGGGGCGACGCAGCCCTTTTAAGGGCTGTGGTCGCCGGACGTGACGACTGACTTCTTCGACGTGACTGGGGTGGGGGGTGTTGGTCTGGCGGGGGGAGCCCAAAGGCAGAGGGCCACCGGGTGAACCCTGCCAGCCAACGGGCCTGCGGGCCCAAGAGGGCGGCGTCGAGCCTTCGGGCCGACGCCTTTTGACGGAGGCGAGCCTGAGCGAAGTACCTGTCCTTTGGGCAGGGAAAGCGAGGGTGAGCCCATCGGGCGGAGGGCGTAAGCCCAGTGATGCCGGGGCGACGCAGCCCTTTTAAGGGCTGTGGTCGCCGGACGTGACGACTGACTTCTTCGACGTGACTGGGGTGGGGGGGTGTTGGTCTGGCGGGGGGAGCCCAAAGGCAGAGGGCCACCGGGTGAACCCTGCCAGCCAACGGGCCTGCGGGCCCAAGAGGGCGGCGTCGAGCCTTCGGGCCGACGCCTTTTGACGGAGGCGAGCCTGAGCGAAGTACCTGTCCTTTGGGCAGGGAAAGCGAGGGTGAGCCCATCGGGCGGAGGGCGTAAGCCCAGTGATGCCGGGGCGACGCAGCCCTTTTAAGGGCTGTGGTCGCCGGACGTGACGACTGACTTCTTCGACGTGACTGGGGTGGGGGGTGTTGGTCTGGCGGGGGGAGCCCAAAGGCAGAGGGCCACCGGGTGAACCCTGCCAGCCAACGGGCCTGCGGGCCCAAGAGGGCGGCGTCGAGCCTTCGGGCCGACGCCTTTTGACGGAGGCGAGCCTGAGCGAAGTACCTGTCCTTTGGGCAGGGAAAGCGAGGGTGAGCCCATCGGGCGGAGGGCGTAAGCCCAGTGATGCCGGGGCGACGCAGCCCTTTTAAGGGCTGTGGTCGCCGGACGTGACGACTGACTTCTTCGACGTGACTGGGGTGGGGGGTGTTGGTCTGGCGGGGGGAGCCCAAAGGCAGAGGGCCACCGGGTGAACCCTGCCAGCCAACGGGCCTGCGGGCCCAAGAGGGCGGCGTCGAGCCTTCGGGCCGACGCCTTTTTGACGGAGGCGAACCCGAACTTAGTACCTGCTCTGCCACGGCGGACAGGGAAAGGCGAGGGGGAGCCTGGTGGCGGAGGCGACCGTGCCCTCGATTCCGCTCTGCTTTCAGTGCGGGACATGGGGGCGCGGAAGCTAACGTGTGGGCACGTAACCCCGGCTTGCCGGAAACGTGGGCATCTGCGGAAGCCACGAGGAGTAAACCTCTTTAAACAATCCTTCACCAGCGGGGGAGGCCGGGGAGTGCCGAGCCCGCATTGCACGGTGTCGACAGAGGAGCCCCATCCCGGGGCGGCCAGTGGGCGTTGCGGTGACTCCTTATGCTCCCGTGGCGTTCACAATGGCAAACGAGGGAATCCGTGTGGTTTTTAGTGGGTATGCCTGGTGAGAGGAGAGCCCCACATACCTCCGTTTCCCCGAACGGTGACGATGCATAAGGTGCATTTTCCACACCAAAAAAAAAAAAAAAAAAAAAAAAAAAAAAAAAAAAAAAAAAAAAAAAAAAAAAAAAAAAAAAAAAAAAAAAAAAAAGGTTAGGTTAGGTTAGGTTAGGTTAGGTTAGGTTAGGTTAGGTTAGGTTAGGTTAGGTTAGGTTAGGTTAGGTTGGGGTGCGAAGTCGGAAACCTCCTCGAGTGCTCGGGCGTTACCACTCCCTTCTATCCGAGGCGTAGGCCTCATGGGGTGGGGAAGGGTAACGCCTGGGACGGTGCACCCTGGGCAACAACGGTAAGCTAATGTATTCGTACATTATCTTACCGGTGGCTAATATCCGACTGGGGGGGAGGGGGTTCAGTCAGCAATCTCCACATGTGCCTGCACCAAGCTACGCGAAAGGGCATGGTTCAGGCTGCACGACCGTTACGGTTCTCCCCTGTTAACCCTGGTGGTTAAGGGGGAGAAGAGTAGCGGATGGGCCCATGGCCTGTGGGGTTGACTGGCTGACTGGGGGGGGGGGTCAGCAACGTTCACATGTGTCCGGCCATGTAAATTTGTATACATGTCTGGGCTGCACGACCGCTACGGTTCTCCCCTGTTAACCCTGGTGGTTAAGGGGGAGAAGAGTAGCGGTTGGGCCTATGGCCTGTGGGGGTTTGCTGACACACTGGGGGGGAGGGGGTCGGCAATTTCCACATGTGCTCGGCGGTGATAAACGTCTGGGCTGCACGACCGTTACGGTTCTCCTCTGTTAACCCTGGTGGTTAAGGGGGAGAAGAGTAGCGGATGGGTCCATGACCTGTGGCAATTGACCGACGTACTGGGGGGGTAGGGGTAGCGGGCCCACTTGTGGGTCCGCTTTGTGAGGACAGCGTCTCGCCCTCGGGCGGACGCCTTTTGATGGAGGCGAACCCAAACCAAGTACCTGCTCTGCCACGGCGGATAGGGAAAGGCGAGGGGGAGTCTGGTGGGCGGAAGCGACCGTGCCCTCGGTTCCGCTCTGCTTTCAGAGCAGGACATGAGGGCGCGGAAGCTGACGTGAGGGCACGTAACCCCGGCTTGCCGGGAACGTGGGCATCTGCGGAAGCCACGAGGAGTAAACCTCTTTAAACAATCCTTCACCAGCGGGGGAGGCCGGGGAGTGCCGAGCCCGCATTGCACGGTGTCGACAGAGGAGCCCCATCCCGGGGCGGCCAGTGGGCGTTGCGGTGACACATCTTGCTCCCGTGGCGTTCACAATGGCAAACGAGGGAATCCGTGTGGTTTTTAGTGGGTAGGCCCGTAGGGGAGAGCCCCACATACCTCCGTTTCCCCGAACGGAGACGATGCATAAGGTGCATTTTCCACACCAAAAAAAAAAAAAAAAAAAAAAAAAAAAAAAGGTTAGGTTAGGTTAGGTTAGGTTAGGTTAGGTTAGGTTAGGTTAGGTTAGGTTAGGTTAGGTTAGGTTAGGTTAGGTTAGGTTAGGTTAGGTTAGGTTAGGTTAGGTTAGGTTAGGTTAGGTTAGGTTAGGTTAGGTTAGGTTAGGTTAGGTTAGGTTAGGTTAGGTTAGGTTAGGTTAGGTTAGGTTAGGTTAGGTTAGGTTAGGTTAGGTTAGGTTAGGTTTCCCCCGCATGGCCACCATCTGCTATGCCGACGACACGCTGGTGGTTGTGCGGGGAAGCGAACTGCGGGAGGCCCTTCGCAGGGCAGAGGTTGCGGCCGAATTGGTGGTCGACCGCATCCGCATGCTGGGGCTGGAGGTGGCGGTATCGAAGACGGAGGCGATGGTCTTCGGAGGGCGTGGCTGGCGAGTGCCGACAAGTACCGCAATTTCAATTGGGGGGGAATCTGTCCGGGTCAAGGCCAATATTAAGTATCTTGGCCTTGTCCTGGACAGAAAGTGGGATTTCGGGGAGCATTTCACCCGACTTGCTCCCCGGCTGGCGGGTGCCGCGTCGGCGCTCGGCAAACTATTGCCCAACGTAGGGGGCCCCAGAGGCGCTGTGCGGCGCCTTTTTGCCGGCGTCGTGCGGAGCATGGCGCTCTATGGCGCACCGATATGGGCGAGCCGGCTGACGGAGCGCAACAAAGCCCTGCTCCGTCGGCCGCAGAGGGTATGCGCCCTAAGATTGATCAGGGCCTACGTCACCGTGGCGCACATGGCGGCCTGCGCCCTCGCCGGGACACCGCCTTGGGACATAGATGCCCAGACGGTGTCCGAAACGTACTGGACCCGAAGGGAGGCCCAGCTAAGAGGGGACACGCCGGCTCCCCGAGAGCTAGCCTATGCTCGCCGGATGGTGGAGCGTCGCATGAGGGATCGCTGGAAGAGCGACCTGGAGGACAGCCGCTATGGAACGCGCACCATAGCCGCACTCCTCCCGTCGCTCGACCAGTGGATCGAGAGGGCGTTCGGCGCCCTTACGTTTCGGATGGTGCAGGTAATGACCGGACATGGTTGTTTCGGTCATTATCTGCACCGCATCGGAAGGGAGTCCTCTGCGACGTGCCACCATTGTGGCGACGACGACGACACCGCCCAGCACACACTGGAGGTGTGCAGTGGCTGGGACCCGGAGCGCCAAGCGCTCGTGGCGGCAATAGGCAGGAGCGATCTCTCGCTCTCCAGCGTCGTTTCGGCCATGCTGGAGAGCGAGGAGGCCTGGCAGGCGGTCGCCTCCTTTTGCGAGATGGTAATCTCGCAAAAGGAGGCCGCGGAGCGGGAGCGCGAGGACGATGCCCTCGCGCCCCAGTTCCGGCGCAGACGGAGGGGGGTAAGGCGGAGGCGTTTTGCCGCCCGTCATATCCCCCAGTAGGACCAGCGGGCGAGGGACGGGGACCCCTTGCCCGCATTGCACGGTCCTACATGTCTGGGGGAGGGGTTGAAACGCTGCAACTCCTCCCTCCTTTGGCGCGGGTAGCCCTGGCGTAAGCTAGGGCGGCCGGGAGGCGTCGTTTTGGTGAAATCCTAGGGATCCCACGACGCCTACCAACCTCGGCAAGAGGGTCAGCGTCGGAGTGGTTTTAGTGGGTATGCTCTCCTGTCCCCTTCTCATTAGGAGAAGAGGACCGGAGAGAGAGCCCCACATAACCTAAACCGGGTCTCCCCGGGCCCGGGGGTACACGTAATGTGTTTCCACTCCGTGAAAAAAAAAAAAAAAAAAAAAAAAAAGAAAAAAAAAAAAAAAAAAAAAAAAAAAAAAAAAAAAAAAAAAAAAAAAAAAGGTTAGGTTAGGTTAGGTTAGGTTAGGTTAGGTTAGGTTAGGTTAGGTTAGGTTAGGTTAGGTTAGGTTAGGTTTCCGAGGGCCCCGATGGAGGCTGCCGCGCGGAGCCGCCCTGCGCGTCAGTGGGGAGACCGTCGAGGTGAAGGCCTACATCAAGTATCTGGGCCTTACCCTCGACGGCAAGTGGGAGTTCGGGGAGCACTTCCGCAGACTGGCTCCCCGACTCGTGGGCGCGGCGGGAGCTTTGGGCCGGCTCCTGCCCAATCTGGGCGGACCAAATGCCCCCTGCAGAAGGCTGTTCGCAGGGGTCATTCGCAGCATGGCCCTGTACGGGGCCCCAATATGGGCGAGTTCCCTCACTGCCACCACCAAAGCCCTTCTCAGGAAGCCCCAGAGGGTGATGGCAGTGAGGATGGCCCGGGCCTACCGGACGGTGGGCTGGGCGGCGGCTGGAGCCCTCGCAGCCTCCCCTCCGTGGGAGATCGAGGCGGTCGGGCTCGCGAAGGCCTACCGGGACAAAATGGAGCGCAGGGAGCGGGGGGACACCCTCGCTCCCCAGGAGTTGGCTCGGGCCAAAGAGGCCCAAAAGGAAGAGGTGCTGGAGCGCTGGGCGGATGAGCTTGCGCAGGCCGAATACGGCCTCCGCACGATCGCAGCCATCCGCCCGGTGCTCCAGGAATGGTGCGGGAGGGATCATGGGTCCCTCACCTTCCGCCTTGTGCAGGTGCTGTCCGGGCATGGCTGCTTCGGGCGGTACCTGCACAAGGTTGCCGGAAGGGAGGAGACGGCGTCGTGCCACGAGTGCGGCGCCGCCGAGGACTCAGCCCAGCACACCCTGGAGGTGTGCAGCGCATGGGCTGAGCGGCGCCGCACCCTGGCGGCGACGATTGGCGGCGACCTCTCGCTCCCCAGCGTCGTACGTGCGATGCTGGAGAGCGAGACGTCCTGGGAGGCCGTCACCTCCTTCTGCGAAGACGTGATATCGCAGAAGGAGGAGGGGGAGCGGGAACGCGAGAATGATCCCCTCGCGAACCCGCTCCGGCGCAGACGGACGGGAAGGAGGCGGCGTCAGTTCGCTGCCAACCTTCCCTAGTGGTGCTAGCCGGCGGGGGATGGGGATACCCTGTCGGCCGTAATAGCCCACACGTCTAGGGGGGGGACCAAGTATTCCGGTCCCCCCTCTCTTGGCGCGGGAGCCCCGGCATAGGCTGGGGCGGCCAGCGGATGCTGTGGTGGCTCTCAATTCTCCCATGGCATCCGCAAATGGCAAGAGAGGGAATACCGGTGGGTTTTTAGTGGGTATGCCTCCCCCCCTCCTTCCACTAGGGAAGGAGGTTACGGGGGAGGTGAGTCCCACATAACTTCCGCGCCGTCCCCACGGCGCGGTCGTATGCGTAACGCATTTTCCCACCGTAAAAAAAAAAAAAAAAAAAAAAAAAAAAAAAAAAAAAAGGTTAGGTTAGGTTAGGTTAGGTTAGGTTAGGTTGCCCCAGAGGGTCATGGCGGTGAGGATGGCCCGGGCCTACCGAACGGTGGGCTGGGCGGCGGCCGGAGCCCTCGCAGCCTCCCCTCCCTGGGAGATTGAGGCGGTCGGGCTCGCCGAGGCCTACCGGGCCAAAATGGAGCGCAGGGAGCGGGGGGAGTCCCTCGCTCCCCAGGAGTTGGCCCGGGCCAGGGAGGTCCGGAGAGGGGAGGTGCTGGAGCGCTGGGCGGATGAGCTTGCGCAGGCCGAATACGGCCTGCGCACGATCGCAGCCATCCGCCCGGTGCTCCAGGAGTGGTGCGGGAGGGATCACGGGTCCCTCACCTTCCGCCTTGTGCAGGTGCTGTCCGGGCATGGCTGCTTCGGGCGGTACCTGCACAAGGTTGCCGGAAGGGAGGAGACGGCGTCGTGCCACGAGTGCGGCGCCGCCGAGGACACAGCCCAGCACACCCTAGAGGTGTGCAGTGCATGGGCTGAGCGGCGCCGCACTCTGGCGGCGACGATTGGCGGCGACCTCTCGCTCCCCAGCGTCGTACGCGCGATGCTGGAGAGCGAGACGTCCTGGGAGGCCGTCACCTCCTTCTGCGACGACGTCATGTCGCAGAAGGAGGAGAGGGAGCGGGAACGCGAGAATGATCCCCTTGCGAACCCGCTCCGGCGCAGACGGACGGGAAGGAGGCGGCGACAGTTCGCTGCCAACCTTCCCTAGTGGTGCTAGCCGGCGGGGGATGGGGATCCCCTGTCGGCTGTTATAGCCCACACGTCTAGGGGGGGGACCAAGTATTCCGGCCCCCCCTCTCTTGGCGCGGGAGCCCCGGCATAGGCTGGGGCGGCCAGCGGATGCTGTGGTGACTCTCAATTCTCCCATGGCATCCGCAAATGGCAAGAGAGGGAATACCGGTGGGTTTTTAGTGGGTATGCCTCCCCCCCTCCTTCCATTAGGGAAGGAGGTTACGGGGGAGGTGAGTCCCACATAACTTCCGCGCCGTCCCCACGGCGCGGTCGTATGCGTAACGCATTTTCCCACCGTCAAAAAAAAAAAAAAAAAAAAAAGGTTAGGTTAGGTTAGGTTAGGTTAGGTTAGGTTAGGTTAGGTTAAGGCAAAAAATCTTCCTTACTAAGGCAAAAAATCTTCCTTACTAAGGCAAAAAATCTTCCTTACTAAGGCAAAAAATCTTCCTTACTAAGGCAAAAAATCTTCCTTACTAAGGCAAAAAATCTTCCTTACTAAGGCAAAAAATCTTCCTTACTAAGGCAAAAAATCTTCCTTACTAAGGCAAAAAATCTTCCTTACTAAGGCAAAAAATCTTCCTTACTAAGGCAAAAAATCTTCCTTACTAAGGCAAAAAATCTTCCTTACTAAGGCAAAAAATCTTCCTTACTAAGGCAAAAAATCTTCCTTACTAAGGCAAAAAATCTTCCTTACTAAGGCAAAAAATCTTCCTTACTAAGGCAAAAAATCTTCCTTACTAAGGCAAAAAATCTTCCTTACTAAGGCAAAAAATCTTCCTTACTAAGGCAAAAAATCTTCCTTACTAAGGCAAAAAATCTTCCTTACTAAGGCAAAAAATCTTCCTTACTAAGGCAAAAAATCTTCCTTACTAAGGCAAAAAATCTTCCTTACTAAGGCAAAAAATCTTCCTTACTAAGGCAAAAAATCTTCCTTACTAAGGCAAAAAATCTTCCTTACTAAGGCAAAAAATCTTCCTTACTAAGGCAAAAAATCTTCCTTACTAAGGCAAAAAATCTTCCTTACTAAGGCAAAAAATCTTCCTTACTAAGGCAAAAAATCTTCCTTACTAAGGCAAAAAATCTTCCTTACTAAGGCAAAAAATCTTCCTTACTAAGGCAAAAAATCTTCCTTACTAAGGCAAAAAATCTTCCTTACTAAGGCAAAAAATCTTCCTTACTAAGGCAAAAAATCTTCCTTACTAAGGCAAAAAATCTTCCTTACTAAGGCAAAAAATCTTCCTTACTAAGGCAAAAAATCTTCCTTACTAAGGCAAAAAATCTTCCTTACTAAGGCAAAAAATCTTCCTTACTAAGGCAAAAAATCTTCCTTACTAAGGCAAAAAATCTTCCTTACTAAGGCAAAAAATCTTCCTTACTAAGGCAAAAAATCTTCCTTACTAAGGCAAAAAATCTTCCTTACTAAGGCAAAAAATCTTCCTTACTAAGGCAAAAAATCTTCCTTACTAAGGCAAAAAATCTTCCTTACTAAGGCAAAAAATCTTCCTTACTAAGGCAAAAAATCTTCCTTACTAAGGCAAAAAATCTTCCTTACTAAGGCAAAAAATCTTCCTTACTAAGGCAAAAAATCTTCCTTACTAAGGCAAAAAATCTTCCTTACTAAGGCAAAAAATCTTCCTTACTAAGGCAAAAAATCTTCCTTACTAAGGCAAAAAATCTTCCTTACTAAGGCAAAAAATCTTCCTTACTAAGGCAAAAAATCTTCCTTACTAAGGCAAAAAATCTTCCTTACTAAGGCAAAAAATCTTCCTTACTAAGGCAAAAAATCTTCCTTACTTGTGGGTTAATTGACGGATTTGAGCGAATTTTTGAGTATAGGCGTAAACTGACCTCGGCTAACGTTTCCCTGACTTGATTCTTCTCTCACCTGTTGACTTGGCTTAATATTTCGGATTTCGATTTTTCATTTTGTTTGGATTTTACGTAAAATTGGTAAAAAGTCGTAACTTTGCGCGATCACAGCAGCCATACCCGTTGAGCTACCCCGACCAAATTTTGGTTGTGGGTAGAATTCGGGTGGCTCTAGTGCGCTGCACCGTTAGAATTGTTGCCAATTAAGCGGTTTTCTTAATATTGCTGTTCGAAATTTTCAGGCGCCTGATAGAATATTCTATTCGGCGCCTAAAATTTTTTAACGAGCAACGGATATTTTTAGTTATAACTCGGAAACGGTTACAGCTAAAAATCTTTGGTTTGTAGGTTAAAATAGGACATCTAATTCGCCCTATTTTTGTCTTGACTTTCAAAAATCTACCTCCCATAGTTTAGGAGATACGATTTTTGCAAAAAATTCGGGTGATTACACAGGACGTCAACATTGTTTTGATCTCATATTTTCGTCCTACTTTTTTGAAACCTATCACCGGCAGTGGAAACTTTACCTCTCGGCCTAAAAATCTGTTTTTGGTGTCCAAGGATAGAGCTCGTCAAGCTCCTTCTTTTGACACCAACAACGGGTAGGTGGCACTTTCCATTGCTCGGCAAATAATTTTTAAGAGGATCCCCATACAAATTTATGGTAACTTTGGAAAAATTGGAGGTTTTTCGGCCCTATAAACCTTATCTCTAGAGCTAAAAATCTGCTCTAAGTTTCAAAAAATAGAGCTCAATGAGTGCTAAATAGTGGCACTTAAAGCGGGACCTAATCGCCAAAGGGCGATTTTTAAAGGGTGAAAAACCTTTAAATATGGGTGATCGCAGCCCAAATGTGGACCCAAAGGGGGAGGCCATGGAAATGGTCTCCAAACCCAACAAGAGGGCCATTGAAGAGGAGGAAAACATAGGGGAGGGCAAGCCCTGCCCTAAAATAAGTTCCGCAGCAAGAGGGCGTGCTGCTGCTGCGGTAGGGGCATATGCCGGCTTGGCTGCTGCCAAAGCAAAACTGGCCTCGGCGGACGACGATGATTTTGCACCTGAAGCGGAGAAAAACAAGGCTTACCGTTTGGAGTTTCCTCTCCTGCGCCCTTGTACTCGCTCCCGCTCTCAGGGAAGTCAGAGAGAGCCCAAAGATCGGCGTTCACCTACTAAAGATAGGAGCCCCATTAGAACGGTAATCGCTTCCGACGGTAACGCGGTAACGGCAGTGGACGTCTCGGACGACGAGGGCGAGGTGGACAGTCCGAACTACCAACCGGACCGGTCTGCCGATAACAGGCCGGTAACTGCCAGCGCGGCGACTCCGGCCGCATGTGACGGGCAGCTGACGGCCGACGAGGTCGGAGTAGTGGAGAGCGCGCGGAAAGCGGCCCGTGTGGTCCTGGCTGAGGCTGCCAAGTCCAGCAACCTCAATGGGGTTGTCAAGGGGAAAATCAACTCCTCTTGCCGCGAGATCCTTGAAGCCATGGACTTCATAGAAAACCGTCGAGAGAGCGACGAAATCCGCAGGCTCAAGGCCGACAACAAGCGGATGCGGGAGCAACTCGCTCTCTTGACGGTTGAGACGAAGGCGCTGCGCACGGCCTTCGCAGAGCGAGCCCCCGAGGCCCCCCGGCGAATCACGCAGCAGGGTCTCCCTGAGGGCCTGCAGGAGTGCCTGGAGCTCCACAGCCGGGAGCTCTTTAAGAGCCTGGGCAATATGCTCAACGTTAGACTGGAGGCCCTGGAAAAGCGCCTCCCCCCGGAGCCTATCATGCGGCCACCGCTGGCTGCTGACAGGGCAACCAGGCCTCTGGCGGCCGCCCCTCAGCAAGGGCGCAATAAAGGGAGGGCTGGCAAACGTTCCACCAGCCAGCCCGAGCTTGCACAAGAGCGAGCTAAAACAGAGAGGGAAGAGCGGACAGAGCGGCCACAAAGGCAGCCGCAAGCACCGCCGAGGGCGCAGGCTGGTGCCAGGCCTAAAGGCAAGCAAGAGGAGCCCAAGTCACAACCAGCGGTGCTTACTGAGTCGTGGACGGAGGTGGTCAGGAGGGGGGCAAAGGGCAGGAAACCCGCCCAACCGCAACCCCAAGCCGCCAAGCCAAAAAAGGCTTCCCCGGCCAAAGCGCTACCGACCCCCAAGAGTTCAGCGGTCGTGGTGACCCTGAAGCCGGAGGCCAACGTGTCCTACTTGGCCGCATTGCAGAAGGTCACCACATCGCTCAAACTGGCGGACGTGGGGATCGAGAGCGTGAGGGTCCGGAAGTCGGCCACCGGGGCCCGACTCATTGAGGTTCCGGGGGCCAGCAGCGGCCGGCTCGCTGACGACCTGGCCCATAAAATTAAGGGCCTTATAGGGGATGTGGCCACTGTCCATCGGCCAGTTAAGACGGCGGATCTCCGGGTTACCGGCTTTGACGAGTCGGTAACGCCGGAGGACGTCAGGACGGCAGTGGTCCTCAAGGGTGGCTGCGCTGTTGAGCAGGTAAAAGTGAGCCCAATAAGGCTGCTTAACAACGGCACAGGGACAGCGCTGGTGCGATGCCCGGTGACTGCCGCCAATGCCCTCATTAAGGCGGGCAGATTACTGATGGGTTGGTCGGCCGCACAGGTCAAGGCACTGGAGCCCCAACCTATGCGGTGCTACCGGTGCCTGGGGACAGGGCACACCAGGGCACTGTGTCCTTCTCCGGTGGACAGGGGGGACCAGTGCTTCCGCTGCTCCAGGCTGGGGCACAAAGCCGTCGAATGCGAGGCGGACCCCTTCTGCGGTGTGTGCCACGCCGCAAAGCGCCCAGCGGGGCACGTGATGGGGGGGAGGGCGTGCACGCCCCCCCAGACAAAGGGCCGTAACGACCCACAGAGGGCACCTGTGAGTCAGGCGACCGCCCAAGGGCAACCAGAGGGACGAAATATGGATCTCTAAATGTCAGCACACCGACATTTAGAGATCCTACAGTGCAACCTCAACCACTCCGCCCGCGCCCAAGACCTGCTTATGCAGGTCATGGCGGAGTGGGGGTTGGCCCTTGTCGTGGTCGCCGAGCCGTACCTCATCCCCCCCCAGCTAAACTGGGCCGGGGCGACAGACGGCGGGGTTGCGGTCGTTGTGCCGGCTGCGGGGGACTTTCCTCCCCTCACGAAGTCGGAGGACGGCCCAGGATATGTGGCCGTCAAATGGGGGAGAACCGTGATCATAGCGGTTTACTTCTCCCCCAACCGGCCGCTCTCCGACTTCGAGAGCTATTTAGAGGGGTTGGGAAGAGTCGCCGGGAGGTGTGCCCCGGCGCAAATAATGGTGATGGGGGACCTCAACGCAAAGAGCGCGGCGTGGGGCTCCCCAATCACCGACCCCAAAGGAGCAGCACTCCGGGACTGGGCCACAGCCACTGGCCTCCAAGTGGTGAACCAAGGTGTCGCCAACACGTGCGTGCGCAGGCAGGGGGGCTCCATCGTGGACGTTACGTTTGCGACCCCTGCCCTAGCCGCACGTGTCACGGATTGGAGGGTCCTGGAGGAGGTGGAAACCCTCTCCGACCACCTCTACATCCGGATGGGGGTGTCCACCTCACCACCTGTGTCGCAGTCTCCCAGGCGGAGAGGTGCCGGCCTGAGATTCCCGCGGTGGGCCATCACCCACTTCGACCCGGCTGCGGCGGAAGAAGCCGCCATCATCGAAGCGTGGTGCGACCCTCCACCGGCAACAGCGGGAGCCGAAGTAAAGGCGGCACGATTCCGCGAGTCGTTGACTGCGGTGTGCGACGCGGCTATGCCCCGGGTGAGGAAGTTTCCTGCGAGGCAGAGCGTGTACTGGTGGTCGGAGGAGATTGCGGCTCTCCGGCTCACCAGCAACAGTGCACGCCGTGCTTACACGCGTTGCAGGCGTAGGCGGTCGCACACCGCAGAAGAGGAGGAGCTCGCTCATAGAGCCCTAAAGGAGGCCAAAGAGGCCCTCCAACTGGCCATCGTCAGGGCAAAGGATGCGGCACACGAGGAGTTCCTGGCGACCCTCAACAGGGATCCGTGGGGGAGACCATATAAAATGGTCAGAAATAAAATCAAGCGCGCCCCCCCCATGGATTCCATGGAGCCGGAACTCCTAGACAGAGTGGTGGAGGCCCTATTCCCGCCGGCGCCAGTTTTTGCTCCCCCGAGGATGTCGGCCCCCTCGGAGGACCAAAATGAGCCCAATGACCTTGTCCCCGGCATAACCGAGGACGAGATGGTGGCCATGGTGGACCGCATACGGCGCAACAAGAAGGCCCCGGGCCCGGATGGCGTCCCGGCAAGGGTGATCCCGCTAGCCCTGGAGCACCTGGGGGAGCGTCTCAAGGACCTCCTCGATGAGTGCCTTGAGACAGGATGCTTCCCCAGGGTGTGGAAGGAGGGACGCCTTTGCCTGTTGCGCAAGGAGGGCCGCCCGGCAGACTCCCCTTCTGGCCACCGGCCTTTGGTGTTGCTGGATGTTTCCGGGAAGATGTTTGAGAGGGTGATATCTTCCCGGATCATCCGGCACCTACACGACGTGGGCCCCAATATATCGGAGCGTCAGTTTGGGTTCCGGGCCGGAAGGGGCACCCTAGACGCGATCCAGGCCCTCAAGGACTTCAATGACCTTGCGGCCGGCAGAGGGGAGGGTGTAGTAGCGGTGTCCCTGGACATAGCGAACGCGTTCGGCACTCTCCCCTACACCGTCATCAAGGAGGCTCTGCGGTATCACCAGATACCGCAGTATCTGCAGAGGATCGTAGGGCACTACCTTGAGGAAAGGGTAGTGCTCTACGATCGCGAGGGGCAGCACATGGCCAGGCCCATGTGTTGCGGGGTGCCGCAGGGGTCAGTGTTGGGGCCCCTCTTGTGGAACCTCGGCTTCGACTGGGCCATAAGAGGGGTTCAGCTCCCCCGCATGGCCACCATCTGCTATGCCGACGACACGCTGGTGGTTGTGCGGGGAAGCGAACTGAGGGAGGCCCTTCGCAGGGCAGAGGTTGCGGCCGAATTGGTGGTCGACCGCATCCGCATGCTGGGGCTGGAGGTGGCGGTATCGAAGACGGAGGCGATGGTCTTCGGAGGGCGTGGATGGCGAGTGCCGACGAGTACCGCGATTTTAATTGGGGGGGAACCTGTCCGGGTCAAGGCCAATATTAAGTATCTTGGCCTTGTCCTGGACAGAAAGTGGGATTTCGGGGAGCATTTCACCCGACTTGCTCCCCGGCTGGCGGGTGCCGCGTCGGCGCTCGGCAAACTATTGCCCAACGTGGGGGGCCCCAGAGGCGCAGTGCGGCGCCTTTTTGCCGGCGTCGTGCGGAGCATGGCGCTCTACGGCGCACCGATATGGGCGAGCCGGCTGACGGAGCGCAACAAGGCCCTGCTCCGTCGGCCGCAGAGGGTATGCGCCCTGAGGATGATCAGAGCCTACGTCACCGTGGCGCACATGGCGGCCTGCGCCCTCGCCGGAACACCGCCTTGGGATATAGACGCCCAGACGGTGTCCGAAACGTACTGGACCCGAAGGGAGGCCCAGCTAAGAGGGGACACGCCGGCTCCCCGAGAGCTAGCCTATGCTCGCCGGATGGTGGAGCGTCGCATGAGGGATCGCTGGAAGAGCGACCTGGAGGACAGCCGCTATGGAACGCGCACCATAGCCGCACTCCTCCCGTCGCTCGACCAGTGGATCGAGAGGGCGTTCGGCGCTCTTACGTTTCGGATGGTGCAGGTAATGACCGGACATGGTTGTTTCGGTCATTATCTGCACCGCATTGGAAGGGAGTCCTCTGCGACGTGCCACCATTGTGGCGACGACGACGACACCGCCCAGCACACACTGGAGGTGTGCAGTGGCTGGGACCCGGAGCGCCAAGCGCTCGTGGCGGCAATAGGCAGGAGCGATCTCTCGCTCTCCAGCGTCGTTTCGGCCATGCTGGAGAGCGAGGAGGCCTGGCAGGCGGTCGCCTCCTTTTGCGAGATGGTAATCTCGCAAAAGGAGGCCGCGGAGCGGGAGCGCGAGGACGATGCCCTCGCGCCCCAGTTCCGGCGCAGACGGAGGGGGGTAAGGCGGAGGCGTTTTGCCGCCCGTCATATCCCCCAGTAGGACCAGCGGGCGAGGGACGGGGACCCCTTGCCCGCATTGCACGGTCCTACATGTCTGGGGGAGGGGTTGAAACGCTGCAACTCCTCCCTCCTTTGGCGCGGGTAGCCCTGGCGTAAGCTAGGGCGGCCGGGAGGCGTCGTTTTGGTGAAATCCTAGGGATCCCACGACGCCTACCAACCTCGGCAAGAGGGTCAGCGTCGGAGTGGTTTTAGTGGGTATGCTCTCCTGTCCCCTTCTCATTAGGAGAAGAGGACCGGAGAGAGAGCCCCACATAACCTAAACCGGGTCTCCCCGGGCCCGGGGGTACACGTAATGTGTTTCCACTCCGTGAACAAAAAAAAAAAAAAAAAAAAAAAAGGTTAGGTTAGGTTAGGTTAGGTTAGGTTAGGTTAGGTTAGGTTGGGGTGCGATGTCGGAAACCTCCTCGAGTGCCCGGGCGTTACCACTCCCTTCTATCCGAGGCGTAGGCCTCATGGGGTGGGGAAGGGTAACGCTTGGGACGGTGCACCCTGGGCAACAACGGTAAGCTCATGATTATCACATGATCTTACCGGTGGCTAATATCCGACTGGGGGGGGGGGGGGTTTCAGCAGCAATCTCCACATGTGCCTGCACCAAGCTTCCGCGAGGGCATGGTTCAGGCTGCACGACCGTTACGGTTCTCCCCTGTTAACCCTGGTGGTTAAGGGGGAGAAGAGTAGCGGATGGGCCCATGGCCTGTGGGGTTGACTGGCTGACGGGGGGGGGGGGGGGGTCGGCAATCTCCACATGTGCCCGGGCGGTCGGAGCAATTGACTGCCGTCTGGGCTGCACGACCGCTACGGTTCTCCTCTTTTAACCCTGGTGGTTAAGGGGGAGAAGAGTAGCGGATGGGCCTATGGCCTGTGGGGGTTTGCCGACACACCGGGGGGGGAGGGGTAGCGGGCCCATTTATGGGTCCGCATTGAGGACGGCGTCCCGCCCTTGGGCGGGCGCCTTTGACGTCGGCGAACCCGAACTGAGTACCTGCTCTGTTGGCCGGACAGGGAAAGGCGAGGGGGAGCCTGGTGGGCGGAAGCGACCGTGCCCTCGGTGCCGCTCTGCTTTCAGAGCAGGACATGAGGGCGCGGAAGCTAACGTGAGGGCACGTAACCCCGGCTTGCCGGGAACGTGGGCATCTGCGGAAGCCACGAGGAGTAAACCTCTTTAAACAATCCTTCACCAGCGGGGGAGGCCGGGGAGTGCCGAGCCCGCATTGCACGGTGTCGACAGAGGAGCCCCATCCCGGGGCGGCCAGTGGGCGTTGCGGTGACACATTTTGCTCCCGTGGCGTTCACAATGGCAAACGAGGGAATCCGTGTGGTTTTTAGTGGGTAGGCCCGTAGGGGAGAGCCCCACATACCTCCGTTTCCCCGAACGGAGACGATGCATAAGGTGCATTTTCCACACCAAAAAAAAAAAAAAAAAAAAAGGTTAGGTTAGGTTAGGTTAGGTTAGGTTAGGTTAGGTTAGGTTAGGTTAGGTTAGGTTAGGTTAGGTTAGGTTAGGTTGGGGTGCGATGTCGGAAACCTCCTCGAGTGCCCGGGCGTTACCACTCCCTTCTATCCGAGGCGTAGGCCTCATGGGGTGGGGAAGGGTAACGCCTGGGACGGTGCACCCTGGGCAACAACGGTAAGATAATGTATTCGTACATTATCTTACCGGTGGCTAATATCCGACTGGGGGGGATATGTATATATGTATTATATGGGCCATGTATCTATGATATGTATGTATTTTGAGAGGACGGGCGTAAGGTAGCTGACGGGAAGCTGCTCTGCAACCTTGAACTGAGTAAGTAGCCCCGCCGTGCTGGTCACACGGCCTGGGCTACCGAAAGGTTCTCCGCTCTGCAACAGGCCTCGATGCGACTTACGCCCTATATAGGGAGGGATAGCATAGGAGGGACAGGCGTTCGGTTGCCAATAGTGCACGCTCTGCAACCTTGGACCTAGTAAGTAGCCCCGCCGTACTCGCCACACGGCCTGGGCTACCGAAAACTCCACCGCTCTGCAACCTGCTGAGGCGCCAAACGCCTTATGGGGAGGGTTAGCTTTTGGGGTTTTTAGAGGGATCGAGTGATGGAGGTGAGCCCAAGCCTAGTACCTGCTCTGTGGCCCGAGCAGGGAAAGGTGAGGGGGAGCCTCAGGGCGGAAGCAACCGTGCCCTCGGTACCACTCTGCTTTCAGAGTAGGACATGAGGGCGCGGGAGCTAACGTGAGGGCACGTAAACCCGGCTTGCCCGGGAACGTGGGCGTCTGCGGAAGCCACGAGGAGTAAACCTCTTTAAACAATCCTTCACCAGCGGGGGAGGCCGGGGAGTGCCGAGCCCGCATTGCACGGTGTCGACAGAGGAGCCCCATCCCGGGGCGGCCAGTGGGCGTTGCGGTGACACATTTTGCTCCCGTGGCGTTCACAATGGCAAACGAGGGAATCCGTGTGGTTTTTAGTGGGTAGGCCCCCCTTGGGGAGAGCCCCACATACCTCCGTTTCCCCGAACGGTGACGATGCATAAGGTGCATTTTCCACACCAAAAAAAAAAAAAAAAAAAAAAAAAAAGGTTAGGTTAGGTTAGGTTAGGTTAGGTTAGGTTAGGTTAGGTTAGGTTAGGTTAGGTTAGGTTAGGTTAGGTTAGGTTAGGTTAGGTTAGGTTAGGTTAGGTTAGGTTAGGTTAGGTTAGGTTAGGTTGGGGTGCGATGTCGGAAACCTCCTCGAGTGCCCGGGCGTTACCACTCCCTTCTATCCGAGGCGTAGGCCTCATGGGGTGGGGAAGGGTAACGCCTGGGACGGTGCACCCTGGGCAACAACGGTAAGATAATGTATTCGTACATTATCTTACCGGTGGCTAATATCCGACTGGGGGGGGATATGTATATATGTATTATATGGGCCATGTATCTATGATATGTATGTATTTTGAGAGGACGGGCGTAAGGTAGCTGACGGGAAGCTGCTCTGCAACCTTGAACTGAGTAAGTAGCCCCGCCGTGCTGGTCACACGGCCTGGGCTACCGAAAGGTTCTCCGCTCTGCAACAGGCCTCGATGCGACTTACGCCCTATATAGGGAGGGATAGCATAGGAGGGACAGGCGTTCGGTTGCCAATAGTGCACGCTCTGCAACCTTGGACCTAGTAAGTAGCCCCGCCGTACTCGCCACACGGCCTGGGCTACCGAAAACTTCACCGCTCTGCAACCTGCTGAGGCGCCAAACGCCTTATGGGGAGGGTTAGCTTTTGGGGATTTTAAGGGGTTAAGAGATGGAGGCGAGCCTAAGCCTAGTACCTGCTTTGTGGCCCGAGCAGGGAAAGGCGAGGGGGAGCCTGGTAGGCGGAAGCGACCGCGCCCTCGGTACCGCTCTGCTTCCAGAGCAGGACATGAGGGCGCGGAAGCTAACGTGAGGGCACGTAACCCCGGCTTGCCGGGAACGTGGGCATCTGCGGAAGCCACGAGGAGTAAACCTCTTTAAACAATCCTTCACCAGCGGGGGAGGCCGGGGAGTGCCGAGCCCGCATTGCACGGTGTCGACAGAGGAGCCCCATCCCGGGGCGGCCAGTGTGCGTTGCGGTGACACATTATTATGCTCCCGTGGCGTTCACAATGGCAAACGAGGGAATTCGTGTGGTTTTTAGTGGGTAGGCCCCCCTTGGGGAGAGCCCCACATACCTCCGTTTCCCCGAACGGAGACGATGCATAAGGTGCATTTTCCACACCAAAAAAAAAAAAAAAAAAAAGGTTAGGTTAGGTTAGGTTAGGTTAGGTTAGGTTAGGTTAGGTTAGGTTAGGTTAGGTTAGGTTAGGTTAGGTTAGGTTAGGTTAGGTTAGGTTAGGTTAGGTTAGGTTAGGTTGGGGTGCGAAGTCGGAAACCTCCTCGAGTGCCCGGGCGTTACCACTCCCTTCTATCCGAGGCGTAGGCCTCATGGGGTTGGGAAGGGTAACGCCTGGGACGGTGCACCCTGGGCAACAACGGTAAGCTAATGTATTCGTACATTAGCTTACCGGTGGCTAATATCCGACTGGGGGGGGTGGGGTGTCAGCAGCAATCTCCACATGTGCCTGCACCAAGCTTCCGCTAGGGCATGGTTCAGGCTGCACGACCGTTACGGTTCTCCTCTGTTAACCCTGGTGGTTAAGGGGGAGAAGAGTAGCGGATGGGCCCATGGCCTGTGGGGTTGACTGGCTGACTGGGGGGGGGGGGGGTCGGCAATCTCCACATGTGCCCGGGCGGTTGGAGATATTGACTGCCGTCTGGGCTGCACGACCGCTACGGTTCTCCTCTGTTAACCCTGGTGGTTAAGGGGGAGAAGAGTAGCGGTTGGGCCCATGGCCTGTGGGGGTTTGCCGACACACCGGGGGGGAGGGGTATCGGGCCCATTTATGGGTCCGCATTGAGGACGGCGTCCCGCCCTTGGGCGGGCGCCTTTGACGTCGGCGAACCCGAACTGAGTACCTGCTCTGTTGGCCGGACAGGGAAAGGCGAGGGGGAGCCTGGTGGGCGGAAGCGACCGTACCCTCGGTACCGCTCTGCCATCAGAGCAGGACATGAGGGCGCGGAAGCTAACGTGAGGGCACGTAACCCCGGCTATCCGGGAACGTGGGCATCTGCGGAAGCCACGAGGAGTAAACCTCTTTAAACAATCCTTCACCAGTGGGGGAGGCCGGGGAGTGCCGAGCCCGCATTGCACGGTGTCGACAGAGGAGCCCCATCCCGGGGCGGCCAGTGTGCGTTGCGGTGACACATTTTGCTCCCGTGGCGTTCACAATGGCAAACGAGGGAATCCGTGTGGTTTTTAGTGGGTAGGCCCCCCTTGGGGAGAGCCCCACATACCTCCGTTTCCCCGAACGGCGACGATGCATAAGGTGCATTTTCCACACCAAAAAAAAAAAAAAAAAAAAAAAAAAAAAAAAAGGTTAGGTTAGGTTAGGTTGGGGTGCGATGTCGGAAACCTCCTCGAGTGCCTGGGCGTTACCACTCCCTTCTGTCCGAGGCGGCGAGGCCTCATGGGGTGGGGAAGGGTAACGCCTGGGACGGTGCACCCTGGGCAACAACGGTAAGCTAATGTATTTGTACATTATCTTACCGGTGGCTAATATCCGACTTGCGGGGGGGGGGGGTGTGTCAGCAATCTCCATATGTGCCTGGTCGGTATTGGATCATACCGCCTGGGCTGCACGACCGTTACGGTTCTCCCCTGTTAACCCTGGTGGTTAAGGGGGAGAAGAGTAGCGGATGGGTCCATGACCTGTGGCAATTGACTGACATACTGGGGGGTAGGGGTGGTGAGGTGAACCCTCAACTAGTTGCGGGGGATCCGAGCCAGCGGGCCCATCCGTGGGTCCGCAGTGAGGGCGGCGTCTCGCCCTTGGGCGGACGCCTTTGACGGAGGCGAACCTTAGCGAAGTACCTGTCCTTTGGGCAGGGAAAGCGAGGGTGAGCCCATCGGGCGGAGGGCGTAAGCCCAGTGATGCCGGGGCGACGTAGCCCTTTTAAGGGCTGTGGTCGCCGGACGTGACGACTGACTTCTTCGACGTGACTGGGGTGGGGGGTGTTGGTCTGGCGGGGGGAGCCCAAAGGCAGAGGGCCACCGGGTGAACCCTGCCAGCCAACGGGCCTGCGGGCCCAAGAGGGCGGCGTCGAGCCTTCGGGCCGACGCCTTTTGACGGAGGCGAGCCTGAGCGAAGTACCTGTCCTTTGGGCAGGGAAAGCGAGGGTGAGCCCATCGGGCGGAGGGCGTAAGCCCAGTGATGCCGGGGCGACGCAGCCCTTTTAAGGGCTGTGGTCGCCGGACGTGACGACTGACTTCTTCGACGTGACTGGGGTGGGGGGGTGTTGGTCTGGCGGGGGGAGCCCAAAGGCAGAGGGCCACCGGGTGAACCCTGCCAGCCAACGGGCCTGCGGGCCCAAGAGGGCGGCGTCGAGCCTTCGGGCCGACGCCTTTTGACGGAGGCGAGCCTGAGCGAAGTACCTGTCCTTTGGGCAGGGAAAGCGAGGGTGAGCCCATCGGGCGGAGGGCGTAAGCCCAGTGATGCCGGGGCGACGCAGCCCTTTTAAGGGCTGTGGTCGCCGGACGTGACGACTGACTTCTTCGACGTGACTGGGGTGGGGGGTGTTGGTCTGGCGGGGGGAGCCCAAAGGCAGAGGGCCACCGGGTGAACCCTGCCAGCCAACGGGCCTGCGGGCCCAAGAGGGCGGCGTCGAGCCTTCGGGCCGACGCCTTTTGACGGAGGCGAGCCTGAGCGAAGTACCTGTCCTTTGGGCAGGGAAAGCGAGGGTGAGCCCATCGGGCGGAGGGCGTAAGCCCAGTGATGCCGGGGCGACGCAGCCCTTTTAAGGGCTGTGGTCGCCGGACGTGACGACTGACTTCTTCGACGTGACTGGGGTGGGGGGGTGTTGGTCTGGCGGGGGGAGCCCAAAGGCAGAGGGCCACCGGGTGAACCCTGCCAGCCAACGGGCCTGCGGGCCCAAGAGGGCGGCGTCGAGCCTTCGGGCCGACGCCTTTTGACGGAGGCGAGCCTGAGCGAAGTACCTGTCCTTTGGGCAGGGAAAGCGAGGGTGAGCCCATCGGGCGGAGGGCGTAAGCCCAGTGATGCCGGGGCGACGCAGCCCTTTTAAGGGCTGTGGTCGCCGGACGTGACGACTGACTTCTTCGACGTGACTGGGGTGGGGGGTGTTGGTCTGGCGGGGGGAGCCCAAAGGCAGAGGGCCACCGGGTGAACCCTGCCAGCCAACGGGCCTGCGGGCCCAAGAGGGCGGCGTCGAGCCTTCGGGCCGACGCCTTTTTGACGGAGGCGAACCCGAACTTAGTACCTGCTCTGCCACGGCGGACAGGGAAAGGCGAGGGGGAGCCTGGTGGCGGAGGCGACCGTGCCCTCGATTCCGCTCTGCTTTCAGTGCGGGACATGAGGGCGCGGAAGCTAACGTGTGGGCACGTAACCCCGGCTTGCCGGAAACGTGGGCATCTGCGGAAGCCACGAGGAGTAAACCTCTTTAAACAATCCTTCACCAGCGGGGGAGGCCGGGGAGTGCCGAGCCCGCATTGCACGGTGTCGACAGAGGAGCCCCATCCCGGGGCGGCCAGTGGGCGTTGCGGTGACTCCTTATGCTCCCGTGGCGTTCACAATGGCAAACGAGGGAATCCGTGTGGTTTTTAGTGGGTATGCCTGGTGAGAGGAGAGCCCCACATACCTCCGTTTCCCCGAACGGTGACGATGCATAAGGTGCATTTTCCACACCAAAAAAAAAAAAAAAAAAAAAAAAAAAAAAAAAGGTTAGGTTAGGTTAGGTTAGGTTAGGTTAGGTTAGGTTAGGTTAGGTTAGGTTAGGTTAGGTTAGGTTAGGTTAGGTTAGGTTAGGTTAGGTTAGGTTAGGTTAGGTTAGGTTAGGTTAGGTTAGGTTAGGTTAGGTTAGGTTAGGTTAGGTTAGGTTAGGTTAGGTTAGGTTAGGTTAGGTTAGGTTGGGGTGCGATGTCGGAAACCTCCTCGAGTGCCTGGGCGTTACCACTCCCTTCTGTCCGAGGCGGCGAGGCCTCATGGGGTGGGGAAGGGTAACGCCTGGGACGGTGCACCCTGGGCAACAACGGTAAGCTAATGTATTTGTACATTATCTTACCGGTGGCTAATATCCGACTTGGGGGGGGGGGGGGTGTGTCAGCAATCTCCATATGTGCCTGGTCGGTATTGGATCATACCGCCTGGGCTGCACGACCGTTACGGTTCTCCCCTGTTAACCCTGGTGGTTAAGGGGGAGAAGAGTAGCGGATGGGTCCATGACCTGTGGCAATTGACTGACATACTGGGGGGTAGGGGTGGTGAGGTGAACCCTCAACTAGTTGCGGGGGATCCGAGCCAGCGGGCCCATCCGTGGGTCCGCAGTGAGGGCGGCGTCTCGCCCTTGGGCGGACGCCTTTGACGGAGGCGAACCTTAGCGAAGTACCTGTCCTTTGGGCAGGGAAAGCGAGGGTGAGCCCATCGGGCGGAGGGCGTAAGCCCAGTGATGCCGGGGCGACGTAGCCCTTTTAAGGGCTGTGGTCGCCGGACGTGACGACTGACTTCTTCGACGTGACTGGGGTGGGGGGGTGTTGGTCTGGCGGGGGGAGCCCAAAGGCAGAGGGCCACCGGGTGAACCCTGCCAGCCAACGGGTCTGCGGGCCCAAGAGGGCGGCGTCGAGCCTTCGGGCCGACGCCTTTTGACGGAGGCGAGCCTGAGCGAAGTACCTGTCCTTTTGGGCAGGGAAAGCGAGGGTGAGCCCATCGGGCGGAGGGCGTAAGCCCAGTGATGCCGGGGCGACGCAGCCCTTTTAAGGGCTGTGGTCGCCGGACGTGACGACTGACTTCTTCGACGTGACTGGGGTGGGGGGGTGTTGGTCTGGCGGGGGGAGCCCAAAGGCAGAGGGCCACCGGGTGAACCCTGCCAGCCAACGGGCCTGCGGGCCCAAGAGGGCGGCGTCGAGCCTTCGGGCCGACGCCTTTTGACGGAGGCGAGCCTGAGCGAAGTACCTGTCCTTTGGGCAGGGAAAGCGAGGGTGAGCCCATCGGGCGGAGGGCGTAAGCCCAGTGATGCCGGGGCGACGCAGCCCTTTTAAGGGCTGTGGTCGCCGGACGTGACGACTGACTCTTCGACGTGACTGGGGTGGGGGGTGTTGGTCTGGCGGGGGGAGCCCAAAGGCAGAGGGCCACCGGGTGAACCCTGCCAGCCAACGGGCCTGCGGGCCCTAGAGGGTGGCGTCGAGCCTTCGGGCCGACGCCTTTTGACGGAGGCGAGCCTGAGCGAAGTACCTGTCCTTTGGGCAGGGAAAGCGAGGGTGAGCCCATCGGGCGGAGGGCGTAAGCCCAGTGATGCCGGGGCGACGCAGCCCTTTTAAGGGCTGTGGTCGCCGGACGTGACGACTGACTTCTTCGACGTGACTGGGGTGGGGGGGTGTTGGTCTGGCGGGGGGAGCCCAAAGGCAGAGGGCCACCGGGTGAACCCTGCCAGCCAACGGGCCTGCGGGCCCAAGAGGGCGGCGTCGAGCCTTCGGGCCGACGCCTTTTGACGGAGGCAAGCCTGAGCGAAGTACCTGTCCTTTGGGCAGGGAAAGCGAGGGTGAGCCCATCGGGCGGAGGGCGTAAGCCCAGTGATGCCGGGGCGACGCAGCCCTTTTAAGGGCTGTGGTCGCCGGACGTGACGACTGACTTCTTCGACGTGACTGGGGTGGGGGGTGTTGGTCTGGCGGGGGGAGCCCAAAGGCAGAGGGCCACCGGGTGAACCCTGCCAGCCAACGGGCCTGCGGGCCCAAGAGGGCGGCGTCGAGCCTTCGGGCCGACGCCTTTTTGACGGAGGCGAACCCGAACTTAGTACCTGCTCTGCCACGGCGGACAGGGAAAGGCGAGGGGGAGCCTGGTGGCGGAGGCGACCGTGCCCTCGATTCCGCTCTGCTTTCAGTGCGGGACATGAGGGCGCGGAAGCTAACGTGTGGGCACGTAACCCCGGCTTGCCGGAAACGTGGGCATCTGCGGAAGCCACGAGGAGTAAACCTCTTTAAACAATCCTTCACCAGCGGGGGAGGCCGGGGAGTGCCGAGCCCGCATTGCACGGTGTCGACAGAGGAGCCCCATCCCGGGGCGGCCAGTGGGCGTTGCGGTGACTCCTTATGCTCCCGTGGCGTTCACAATGGCAAACGAGGGAATCCGTGTGGTTTTTAGTGGGTATGCCTGGTGAGAGGAGAGCCCCACATACCTCCGTTTCCCCGAACGGTGACGATGCATAAGGTGCATTTTCCACACCAAAAAAAAAAAAAAAAAAAAAAAAAGGTTAGGTTAGGTTAGGTTAGGTTAGGTTAGGTTAGGTTAGGTTAGGTTAGGTTAGGTTAGGTTAGGTTAGGTTAGGTTAGGTTAGGTTAGGTTAGGTTAGGTTAGGTTAGGTTAGGTTAGGTTAGGTTAGGTTAGGTTAGGTTAGGTTAGGTTAGGTTAGGTTAGGTTAGGTTAGGTTAGGTTTGGAGACCCTGTCGGACCACCTCTACATCCGCTTCAGGGTCTCCAAAGCGCCCCGCGGGCCTCCGGCCCGGGCGGTGGGTGGGCGAGGCGGGGACTTCCCAAAATGGGCAATTTCCCGCCTCGATCGGGACCGGGCGGAAGAAGCCGCCGTGGTCCGGGCGTGGTGCGCTGACCCCCCCGACACAATGGGGGTCGACGAGAGGGCCGTCAGGTTTCGGGAGGACCTGACGGCCATTTGCGACGCGGCCATGCCGAGGGCGCGAAAGGGTGCGCCCAGGCGGGCCGTATACTGGTGGTCGCAGGACCTGGCGGACCTCCGAGCCGCCAGCGACAGGGCCCGCCGCGCCTTCACCCGGTGCAGAAGGAGGCGGACTCGGGTGCCGGGCGAGGAGGAGAGGCTCCTCGCCGAACTGCGCGCGGCCAAGGCCGCCTTCAAGGTGGCCATCGCGTGTGCCAAGGATTCAGCTCATGCTGAATTCTTGGCCACGCTGGACGGGGATCCGTGGGGGCGCCCGTACCGAATGGTACGGGCGAAACTTAAGGTGTCCCCCCCCACGGAGGACTTCGAGCCGGGGGTCCTCGCCGCGGTGGTCGACGGCCTCTTCCCCGCAAGCCCGCCTTTCGACCCGCCGCGGATGGCGCCCCCAGAGGAGGAGCCCGCAGCCCCCGCCGATGTCCCCCCGGTGTCGGGGGAGGAAATGGTGAGGGTGGTCGGCCGGCTGAAGGGGTGCCGGAAGGCTCCAGGGCCGGATGGGGTCCCGGGGAAGGTGCTTCCCATTGCGGTGAAGCACCTGGGGGACCGGCTCTGCGACCTCCTCGACAGGTGCCTGGTCGCGGGGCAGTTCCCCCAGGCCTGGAAGGAGGGCCGCCTGGTCCTCCTGCGGAAGGAGAACAGGCCAGCGGACTCTCCTTCCGGGTGGCGGCCGCTCGTCATGCTGGACGAGACCGGGAAGCTCCTCGAGAGAGTGATCGCTTCCCGGATCGCCCACCACTTGACGAGCGAAGGGCCGGATCTTGCGGAGAACCAGTTCGGGTTCCGGGTAGGGCGGTCCACGTTGGACGCCCTATCCGCCCTGAAGGGGTTCACCGAAGATGCGGCCAGGAGGGGCCAGGGGGCCGTGGCGGTATCTCTCGATATCGCCAACGCCTTCGGGTCCCTCCCCTTCGGAGTGATAGAGGAGGCACTCCGGTATCACCGGGTGCCTCTCTACCTCCGGAGGGTTGTAGGGCACTACCTGACGGGGCGGGTAGTGCTCTACACGGGGAGGGGGGGTATACGGATGGCCCAGCCGGTGACCAGTGGCGTTCCGCAGGGGTCCGTGCTAGGGCCCCTATTATGGAACGTCGGGTACGACTGGGTCATCCGCGCGAGGGTGCTGCCTCGGATGGCGGTGTACTGCTACGCAGATGACACCCTCATCGCCGTCCGGGGCACCACCCTCGAAGAGGTGGTAAGAAGGGCGGAGGTGGGAGCCACCCTAGTCATCAGGCGGATTGAGGCGCTGGGGCTGAAAGTTGCCCTAACGAAGACGGAGGCCCTCTGCTTCCGAGGGCCCCGATGGAGGCTGCCGCGCGGGGCCGCCCTGCGAGTTAATGGGGAGGCCGTCGAGGTGAAGGCCCACATTAAATATCTGGGCCTTACCCTCGACGGAAAATGGGAGTTCGGGGAGCATTTTCGCAGGATGGCTCCCCGACTCGTGGGCGCGGCGGGAGCCCTGGGCCGGCTCCTGCCCAACCAGGGCGGACCTGGTGCCCCCTGCAGACGCCTGTTTGCAGGGGTCATTAGAAGTATGGCCCTGTACGGGGCCCCTATATGGGCGGAGTCCCTCACCGCCGCCACCAAAGCCCTCCTCCGAAGGCCCCAGAGGGTCATGGCGGTGAGGATGGCCCGGGCCTACCGTACGGTGGGCTGGGCGGCGGCCGGAGCCCTCGCAGCCTCCCCTCCATGGGAGATTGAGGCGGTCGGGCTTGCCGAGGCCTACCGGGCCAAAATGGAGCGCAGGGAGCGGGGAGAGTCCCTCGCTCCCCAGGAGTTGGCCCGGGCCAGGGAGGTCCGGAGAGGGGAGGTGCTGGAGCGCTGGGCGGATGAGCTTGCGCAGGCCGAATACGGCCTGCGCACGATCGCAGCCATCCGCCCGGTGCTCCAGGAGTGGTGCGGGAGGGATCACGGGTCCCTCACCTTCCGCCTTGTGCAGGTGCTGTCCGGGCATGGCTGCTTCGGGCGGTACCTGCACAAGGTTGCCGGAAGGGAGGAGACGGCGTCGTGCCACGAGTGCGGCGCCGCCGAGGACACAGCCCAGCACACCCTGGAGGTGTGCAGTGCATGGGCTGAGCGGCGCCGCACCCTGGTGGCGACGATTGGCGGCGACCTCTCGCTCCCCAGCGTCGTACGCGCGATGCTGGAGAGCGAGACGTCCTGGGAGGCCGTCACCTCCTTCTGCGACGACGTCATGTCGCAGAAGGAGGAGAGGGAGCGGGAACGCGAGAATGATCCCCTCGCGAACCCGCTCCGGCGCAGACGGACGGGAAGGAGGCGGCGACAGTTCGCTGCCAACCTTCCCTAGTGGTGCTAGCCGGCGGGGGATGGGGATCCCCTGTCGGCAGTAATAGCCCACACGTCTAGGGGGGGGACCAAGTATTCCGGCCCCCCCTCTCTTGGCGCGGGAGCCCCGGCATAGGCTGGGGCGGCCAGCGGATGCTGTGGTGACTCTCAATTCTCCCATGGCATCCGCAAATGGCAAGAGAGGGAATACCGGTGGGTTTTTAGTGGGTATGCCTCCCCCCCTCCTTCCATTAGGGAAGGAGGTTACGGGGGAGGTGAGTCCCACATAACTTCCGCGTCGTCCCCACGGCGCGGTCGTATGCGTAACGCATTTTCCCACCGTCAAAAAAAAAAAAAAAAAAAAAAAAAGGTTAGGTTAGGTTAGGTTAGGTTAGGTTAGGTTAGGTTAGGTTAGGTTAGGTTAGGTTAGGTTAGGTTAGGTTAGGTTAGGTTAGGTTAGGTTAGGTTAGGTTAGGTTAGGTTAGGTTAGGTTAGGTTAGGTTAGGTTAGGTTAGGTTAGGTTAGGTTAGGTTAGGTTAGGTTAGGTTAGGTTAGGTTAGGTTAGGTTAGGTTAGGTTAGGTTAGGTTAGGTTAGGTTAGGTTAGGTTAGGTTTTTTTTTTTTTTTTTTTTTTTTTTTTTTTTTTTTTTTTTTTTTTTTTTTTTTTTTTTTTTTTTTTTTTTTTTTTTTTTTTCTACTCTACCTCTGACTTACGTCACGAGACTATGGCTACTAGATCAGATTCACTCCAGTTCCATCATTAATGCTTCTCGCACTTCCATGCTACATACTTTATCTTTCTATCGTCCTTCCTCATACTTGCCTTCTGATGTCTAACTATTCTATCTACTCTATTTCTATACATACATTGCCTTAATTATCTTCTTTCGTTCCATTTCCCATTCTCTTTTTCATACCGGTTAGGTTAGGTTAGGTTAGGTTAGGTTAGGTTAGGTTAGGTTAGGTTAGGTTAGGTTAGGTTAGGTTAGGTTAGGTTAGGTTAGGTTAGGTTAGGTTAGGTTAGGTTAGGTTAGGTTAGGTTAGGTTAGGTTAGGTTAGGTTAGGTTAGGTTAGGTTAGGTTAGGTTAGGTTAGGTTAGGTTAGGTTTACCGACCCCCAAGAGTTCAGCGGTCGTGGTGACCCTGAAGCCGGAGGCCAACGTGTCCTACTTGGCCGCATTGCAGAAGGTCACCACATCGCTCAAACTGGCGGACGTGGGGATCGAGAGCGTGAGGGTCCGGAAGTCGGCCACCGGGGCCCGACTTATTGAGGTTCCGGGGGCCAGCAGCGGCCGGCTCGCTGACGACCTGGCCCATAAAATTGAGGGCCTGATAGGGGATGTGGCCACTGTCCATCGGCCAGTTAAGACGGCGGATCTCCGGGTTACCGGCTTTGACGAGTCGGTAACGCCGGAGGACATCAGGACGGCAGTGGTCCTCAAGGGTGGCTGCGCTGTTGAGCAGGTAAAAGTGAGCCCAATAAGGCTGCTTAACAACGGCACAGGGACAGCGCTGGTGCGATGCCCGGTGACTGCCGCCAATGCCCTCATTAAGGCGGGCAGACTACTGATTGGTTGGTCGGCCGCACAGGTCAAGGCACTGGAGCCCCAACCTATGCGGTGCTACCGGTGCCTGGGGACAGGGCACACCAGGGCACTGTGTCCTTCTCCGGTGGACAGGGGGGACCAGTGCTTCCGCTGCTCCAGGCTGGGGCACAAAGCCGTCGAATGCGAGGCGGACCCCTTCTGCGGTGTGTGCCACGCCGCAAAGCGCCCAGCGGGGCACGTGATGGGGGGGAGGGCGTGCACGCCCCCCCAGACAAAGGGCCGTAACGACCCACAGAGGGCACCTGTGAGTCAGGCGACCGCCCAAGGGCAACCAGAGGGACGAAATATGGATCTCTAAATGTCAGCACACCGACATTTAGAGATCCTACAGTGCAACCTCAACCACTCCGCCCGCGCCCAAGACCTGCTTATGCAGGTCATGGCGGAGTGGGGGTTGGCCCTTGCCGTGGTCGCTGAGCCGTACCTCGTCCCCCCCCAGCTAAACTGGGCCGGGGCGACAGACGGCGGGGTTGCGGTCGTTGTGTCGGCTGCGGGGGACTTTCCTCCCCTCACGAAGTCGGAGGACGGCCCAGGATATGTGGCCGTCAAATGGGGGAGAACCGTGATCATAGCGGTTTACTTCTCCCCCAACCGGCCGCTCTCCGACTTCGAGAGCTATTTAGAGGGGTTGGGAAGAGTCGCCGGGAGGTGTGCCCCGGCGCAAATAATGGTGATGGGGGACCTCAACGCAAAGAGCGCGGCGTGGGGCTCCCCAATCACCGACCCCAAAGGAGCAGCACTCCGGGACTGGGCCACAGCCACTGGCCTCCAAGTGGTGAACCAAGGTGTCGCCAACACGTGCGTGCGCAGGCAGGGGGGCTCCATCGTGGACGTTACGTTTGCGACCCCTGCCCTAGCCGCACGTGTCACGGATTGGAGGGTCCTGGAGGAGGTGGAAACCCTCTCCGACCACCTCTACATCCGGATGGGGGTGTCCACCTCACCACCTGTGTCGCAGCCTCCCAGGCGGAGAGGTGCCGGCCTGAGATTCCCGCGGTGGGCCATCACCCACTTCGACCCGGCTGCGGCGGAAGAAGCCGCCATCATCGAAGCGTGGTGCGACCCTCCACCGGCAACAGCGGGAGCCGAAGTAAAGGCGGCACGATTCCGCGAGTCGTTGACTGCGGTGTGCGACGCGGCTATGCCCCGGGTGAGGAAGTTTCCTGCGAGGCAGAGCGTGTACTGGTGGTCGGAGGAGATTGCGGCTCTCCGGCTCACCAGCAACAGTGCACGCCGTGCTTACACGCGTTGCAGGCGTAGGCGGTCGCACACCGCAGAAGAGGAGGAGCTCGCTCATAGAGCCCTAAAGGAGGCCAAAGAGGCCCTCCAACTGGCCATCGTCAGGGCAAAGGACGCGGCACACGAGGAGTTCCTGGCGACCCTCAACAGGGATCCATGGGGGAGACCATATAAAATGGTCAGAAATAAAATCAAGCGCGCCCCCCCCATGGATTCCATGGAGCCGGAACTCCTAGACAGAGTGGTGGAGGCCCTATTCCCGCCGGCGCCAGTTTTTGCTCCCCCGAGGATGTCGGCCCCCTCGGAGGACCAAAATGAGCCCAATGACCTTGTCCCCGGCATAACCGAGGACGAGATGGTGGCCATGGTGGACCGCATACGGCGCAACAAGAAGGCCCCGGGCCCGGATGGCGTCCCGGCAAGGGTGATCCCGCTAGCCCTGGAGCACCTGGGGGAGCGTCTCAAGGACCTCCTCGATGAGTGCCTTGAGACAGGATGCTTCCCCAGGGTGTGGAAGGAGGGACGCCTTTGCCTGTTGCGCAAGGAGGGCCGCCCGGCAGACTCCCCTTCTGGCCACCGGCCTTTGGTGTTGCTGGATGTTTCCGGGAAGATGTTTGAGAGGGTGATATCTTCCCGGATCATCCGGCACCTACACGACGTGGGCCCCAATATATCGGAGCGTCAGTTTGGGTTCCGGGCCGGAAGGGGCACCCTAGACGCGATCCAGGCCCTCAAGGACTTCAATGACCTTGCGGCCGGCAGGGGGGAGGGTGTAGTAGCGGTGTCCCTGGACATAGCGAACGCGTTCGGCACTCTCCCCTACACCGTCATCAAGGAGGCTCTGCGGTATCACCAGATACCGCAGTATCTGCAGAGGATTGTAGGGCACTACCTTGAGGAAAGGGTAGTGCTCTACGATCGCGAGGGGCAGCACATGGCCAGGCCCATGTGTTGCGGGGTGCCGCAGGGGTCAGTGTTGGGGCCCCTTTTGTGGAACCTCGGCTTCGACTGGGCCATAAGAGGGGTTCAGCTCCCCCGCATGGCCACCATCTGCTATGCCGACGACACGCTGGTGGTTGTGCGGGGAAGCGAACTGCGGGAGGCCCTTCGCAGGGCAGAGGTTGCGGCCGAATTGGTGGTCGACCGCATCCGCATGCTGGGGCTGGAGGTGGCGGTATCGAAGACGGAGGCGATGGTCTTCGGAGGGCGTGGCTGGCGAGTGCCGACAAGTACCGCAATTTTAATTGGGGGGGAATCTGTCCGGGTCAAGGCCAATATTAAGTATCTTGGCCTTGTCCTGGACAGAAAGTGGGATTTCGGGGAGCATTTCACCCGACTTGCTCCCCGGCTGGCGGGTGCCGCGTCGGCGCTCGGCAAACTATTGCCCAACGTAGGGGGCCCCAGAGGCGCTGTGCGGCGCCTTTTTGCCGGCGTCGTGCGGAGCATGGCGCTCTATGGCGCACCGATATGGGCGAGCCGGCTGACGGAGCGCAACAAAGCCCTGCTCCGTCGGCCGCAGAGGGTATGCGCCCTAAGATTGATCAGGGCCTACGTCACCGTGGCGCACATGGCGGCCTGCGCCCTCGCCGGGACACCGCCTTGGGACATAGACGCCCAGACGGTGTCCGAAACGTACTGGACCCGAAGGGAGGCCCAGCTAAGAGGGGACACGCCGGCTCCCCGAGAGCTAGCCTATGCTCGCCGGATGGTGGAGCGTCGCATGAGGGATCGCTGGAAGAGCGACCTGGAGGACAGCCGCTATGGAACGCGCACCATAGCCGCACTCCTCCCGTCGCTCGACCAGTGGATCGAGAGGGCGTTCGGCGCCCTTACGTTTCGGATGGTGCAGGTAATGACCGGACATGGTTGTTTCGGTCATTATCTGCACCGCATCGGAAGGGAGTCCTCTGCGACGTGCCACCATTGTGGCGACGACGACGACACCGCCCAGCACACACTGGAGGTGTGCAGTGGCTGGGACCCGGAGCGCCAAGCGCTCGTGGCGGCAATAGGCAGGAGCGATCTCTCGCTCTCCAGCGTCGTTTCGGCCATGCTGGAGAGCGAGGAGGCCTGGCAGGCGGTCGCCTCCTTTTGCGAGATGGTAATCTCGCAAAAGGAGGCCGCGGAGCGGGAGCGCGAGGACGATGCCCTCGCGCCCCAGTTCCGGCGCAGACGGAGGGGGGTAAGGCGGAGGCGTTTTGCCGCCCGTCATATCCCCCAGTAGGACCAGCGGGCGAGGGACGGGGACCCCTTGCCCGCATTGCACGGTCCTACATGTCTGGGGGAGGGGTTGAAACGCTGCAACTCCTCCCTCCTTTGGCGCGGGTAGCCCTGGCGTAAGCTAGGGCGGCCGGGAGGCGTCGTTTTGGTGAAATCCTAGGGACCCCACGACGCCTACCAACCTCGGCAAGAGGGTCAGCGTCGGAGTGGTTTTAGTGGGTATGCTCTCCTGTCCCCTTCTCATTAGGAGAAGAGGACCGGAGAGAGAGCCCCACATAACCTAAACCGGGTCTCCCCGGGCCCGGGGGTACACGTAATGTGTTTCCACTCCGTAAACAAAAAAAAAAAAAAAAAAAAAAAAAAAAAAAAAAAAAAAAAAAAAAAAAAAAAAAAAAAAAAAAAAGGTTAGGTTAGGTTAGGTTAGGTTAGGTTAGGTTAGGTTAGGTTAGGTTAGGTTAGGTTAGGTTAGGTTAGGTTAGGTTAGGTTAGGTTAGGTTAGGTTAGGTTAGGTTAGGTTAGGTTAGGTTAGGTTAGGTTAGGTTAGGTTAGGTTTAGCGAAGTACCTGTCCTTTGGGCAGGGAAAGCGAGGGTGAGCCCATCGGGCGGAGGGCGTAAGCCCAGTGATGCCGGGGCGACGCAGCCCTTTTAAGGGCTGTGGTCGTCGGACGTGACGACTGACTTCTTCGACGTGACTGGGGTGGGGGGGTGTTGGTCTGGCGGGGGGAGCCCAAAGGCAGAGGGCCACCGGGTGAACCCTGCCAGCCAACGGGCCTGCGGGCCCAAGAGGGCGGCGTCGAGCCTTCGGGCTGACGCCTTTGGACGGAGGCGAGCCTGAGTGAAGTACCTGTCCTTTATGGCAGGGAAAGCGAAGGTGAGCCCATCGGGCGGAGGGCGTAAGCCCAGTGATGCCGGGGCGGCGTAGCCCTTTTAAGGGCTGTGGTCGCCGGACGTGACAACTGACTTCTTCGACGTGACTGGGGTGGGGGGTGTTGGTCTGGCGGGGGGAGCCCAAAGGCAGAGGGCCACCGGGTGAACTCTGCCAGCCAACGGGCCTTCGGGCCCTAAGAGGGCGGTGTCTGGCCTTGGGCCGATGCCTTTTGAGGGGGGTGAGCCCAAGCTGAGTACTTGTCCTCATTAGACAGGGAAAGGTGAGGGTGAGCCCTATCGGGCGGAGGGCGAAAGCCCAATGATGCCGGGGTGGCGCTGCCCTTTTGAGGGCGGCGGTCGCCGTTTGACGGAGGCGAACCCGAACTTAGTACCTGCTCTGCCACGGCGGACAGGGAAAGATGAGGGGGAGCCTAGCGGGCGGAAGCGACTGTGCCCTCGGTATCGCTCTGCTTTCAGAGCAGGACATGAGGGCGCGGGAGCTAATGATGCCGGGGCGGCGCAGCCCTTTTAAGGGCTGTGGTCGCCGGACGTGACGACTGACTTTCTCGACGTGACTGGGGTGGGAGGGTGGTGCCTTCGGGTGCCAGCAGCACCAGTGGGGGAGGGCGAGGACTCCCGAACCCACATTGCACGGTGTTTGCAGAGAGGGACCCCATTCCCGGGGTGGTCGGTAGGCGTTGCGGAAGACTCTCATGTTCCCGTGGCGTCTGCACTAACGACCGAAGGTGGAAACTCGTGTGGTTTTTATTCGGTAGGCCCACCTTAAAAGTGGGAGAGCCCGAAAGACCCCCCTGCTGCCTCGAGCGGGGGACATGCATAAGGTGCATTTTCCACACGTAAAAAAAAAAAAAAAAAAAAAAAAAAAAAAAAAAAAAAGGTTAGGTTAGGTTAGGTTAGGTTAGGTTAGGTTAGGTTAGGTTAGGTTAGGTTAGGTTAGGTTAGGTTAGGTTAGGTTAGGTTAGGTTAGGTTAGGTTAGGTTGGGGTGCGATGTCGGAAACCTCCTCGAGTGCCCGGGCGTTACCACTCCCTTCTATCCGAGGTGTAGGCCTCATGGGGTGGGGAAGGGTAACGCTTGGGACGGTGCACCCTGGGCAACAACGGTAAGCTAATGTATTCGTACATTATCTTACCGGTGGCTAATATCCGACTTGGGGGGGAGGGGGTTCAGTCAGCAATCTCCACATGTGCCTGCACCAGGCTTCTCGAGGGCATGGTGCAGGCTGCACGACCGTTACGGTTCTCCCCTGTTAACCCTGGTGGTTAAGGGGGAGAAGAGTAGCGGATGGGCCCATGGCCTGTGGGGTTGACTGGCTGACGGGGGGGGGGGGGTCGGCAATCTCCACATGTGCCCGGGCGGTCGGAGCTATTGACTGCCGTCTGGGCTGCACGACAGTTACGGTTCTCCCCTGTTAACCCTGGTGGTTAAGGGGGAGAAGAGTAGCGGTTGGGCCCATGGCCTGTGGTGGTTTGCCGACACATTGGGGGGGAGGGGGTCGGCAATTTCCACATGTGTCTGGGCCATGCATAGTCTGCATACATGGTCTGGACTTCACGACCGTTACGGTTCTCCCCTGTTAACCCTGGTGGTTAAGGGGGAGAAGAGTAGCGGTTGGGCCCATGGCCTGTGGGGGTTTGCTGACACACTGGGGGGAGGGCGTCGGCAATTTCCACATGTGCCCGGGCGGTATTTCTGGTTATCGTCTGGGCTGCACGACCACTGCGGTTCTCCCCTGTTAACCCTGGTGGTTAAGGGGGAGAAGAGTAGTGGTTGGGCCCATGGCCTGTGGTGGTCTGCCGACGCACTAGTAGGGAGGGTTAGCGGGCCCATTAGTGGGTCCGCTTTTGAGGACGGCGCCCCGCCCTTGGGCGGGCGCCTTTGACGTCGGCGAACCCGAACTGAGTACCTGCTCTGCCACGGCGGACAGGGAAAGGCGAGGGGGAGCCTGGTGGGCGGAAGCGACCGCACCCTCGGTACCGCTCTGCTTCCAGAGCAGGACATGAGGGCGCGGAAGCTAACGTGAGGGCACGTAACCCCGGCTTGCCGGGAACGTGGGCATCTGCGGAAGCCACGAGGAGTAAACCTCTTTAAACAATCCTTCACCAGCGGGGGAGGCCGGGGAGTGCCGAGCCCGCATTGCACGGTGTCGACAGAGGAGCCCCATCCCGGGGCGGCCAGTGGGCGTTGCGGTGACTCCTTGTGCTCCCGTGGCGTTCACAATGGCAAACGAGGGAATCCGTGTGGTTTTTAGTGGGTAGGCCCATAGGGGAGAGCCCCACATACCTCCGTTTCCCCGAACGGTGACGATGCATAAGGTGCATTTTCCACACCAAAAAAAAAAAAAAAAAAAAAAAAAAAAAAAAAAAAAAAAAAAAAAAAAAAAAAGGTTAGGTTAGGTTAGGTTGGGGTGCGATGTCGGAAACCTCCTCGAGTGCCCGGGCGTTACCACTCCCTTCTATCCGAGGCGTAGGCCTCATGGGGTGGGGAAGGGTAACGCCTGGGACGGTGCACCCTGGGCAACAACGGTAAGCTAATGTATTCGTACATTATCTTACCGGTGGCTAATATCCGACTGGGGGGGAGGGGGGGGGGGCGGTCAGCAATCTCCACATGTGCCCGGCCATCATGCCCAGATGGTCTGGGCTGCACGTCCGTTGCGTTTCTCCCCTGTTAATCCTAGTGATTAATGGGGAGAAGAGTAGCGGTTGGGCCCATGGCCTGTGGGGTTGTCTGACTGACCGGGGGGGATATGTATATATGTATTTTATGGGCCATGTATGTATTTTATGTATATATTTCGTGAGGACGGGCGTAAGGTAACTGACAGGAATCGCAACAAAAAATGAGGCTCTGCAACCTTGGGCTTAGTAAGTATCCCCGCCGTGCTCGCCACACGGCCTGGGCTACCGAAAGGTTCTCCGCTCTGCAACCGCCTGGATGTTACTTACGCCCTATATGGGGAGGGAAAGCATAGGAGGGATAGGCGTTCGGTTGCTAAAGGGTATACTGTAACCTTGTTCTGAGTACCTAGCCCTGCCGCGGGCACGGCCTGGGCTATCGAAAGGTTCAAGGACTGGCAGGTTTCTGGAGGCGCCAAACGCCTGATGGGGAGGGATAGCCTTGGGGTTTTGAGGAGGACGGAAGTCTGGAGGTGAGCCTGAACCTAGTACCTGCTCTGTGGCCCGAGCAGGGAAAAGCGAGGGGGAGCCTCGGTGGGGGGTCAGCAATCTCCACATGTGCCTGGGCGGTAGTACTTTGACCTACTACCATCCGGGCTGCACGACCGCTGCGGTTCTCCCCTGTTAACCCTAGTGGTTAAGGGGGAGAAGAGTAGCGGTTGGGCCCATGGCCTGTGGGGTTGACTGACTGACTGGGGGGGATAAGTATATATGTATTTTATGAGCCATTATGTATCTTATGTATATATTTTGTGAGGACGGGCGTAAGGTAACTGACAGGAATCGCAACAAAAAATGAGGCTCTGCAACCTTGGGCTTAGTAAGTATCCCCGCCGTGCTCGCCACACGGCCTGGGCTACCGAAAGGTTCTCCGCTCTGCAACCGCCTGGATGTTACTTACGCCCTATATGGGGAGGGATAGCGTAGGAGGGACAGGCGTTCGGTAGCTGGAAGGATTAGGCAACAAAAAATGGGGCTCTGCAACCTTGGGCTTAGTAAGTATCCCCGCCGTGCTGGTCACACGGCCTGGGCTACCGAAAGGTTCTCCGCTCTGCAACCCGCCTGAAGGCGCCAAACACCTGATGGGGAGGGTTAGCTTTGGGGGTGAGGGATGGAGGTGAGCCTAAACCAAGTAATTGCTTTGTGGCTCGAGCAACAGAACGGCAAGGGTGAACCTCACGCGGGCGGCAGGCGAAAGCTTGCCGTCGAAGCGGTGCGATCCGTAAGGGTCCCGACCGCGGTTTGGGATGACCTCGGTCATTCCCGGACGGCACGTAACCCGGCCCGTGGGCGTCGGACACGTGGGCTGTTGTCTTTTTCAAGACGAGAGCCGCGAGGAGTAAACCTCTATAAAAAATCCAGAGGGCGGTGCCTTGGGGCGCCGATGGGGACGGAAGCGATCATGTGCTCTGTAACGCTCTGCTCGCAGAGTGGGACACGAGGACATGAAAGCCGACGTGAGGGCACGTAACCCCGGCCCGTAGGCGCCGGGAACGTGGGCCGCTGCGGGGGCTATGAGGAGTAAACCTCTATAAAAAATCCGGCACCAGCGGGGGAGGGCAGGGAGAACCGAACCCGCGCTAAACGGTGTCAGTGAGGGGCCCCATCCCGGGGTGGTCAGTGGGCGCCGCGGTGTCTCTTATTCTCCCGTGGCGTTCACAATGACAAATAAGGGAATCCGTGTGGTCGTTAGTGGGTATGCCTGTTGAGAGGAGAGCCCCACATACTCCCCGTTTCCCTGAACGGGGAGATGCATAAGGTGCATTTTCCACACCAAAAAAAAAAAAAAAAAAAAAAAAAAAAAAAAAAAAAAAAAAAGGTTAGGTTAGGTTAGGTTAGGTTAGGTTAGGTTAGGTTAGGTTAGGTTAGGTTAGGTTAGGTTAGGTTAGGTTGGGGTGCGAAGTCGGAAACCTCCTCGAGTGCCCGGGCGTTACCACTCCCTTCTATCCGAGGCGTAGGCCTCATGGGGTGGGGAAGGGTAACGCCTGGGACGGTGCACCCTGGGCAACAACGGTAAGCTAATGTATTCGTACATTATCTTACCGGTGGCTAATATCCGACTGGGGGGGAGGGGTGGTGAGGTGAACCCGCAACTAGTTGCGGGGGATCCGAGCCAGCGGGCCCATCCGTGGGTCCGCAGTGAGGGCGGCGTCTCGCCATTGGGCGGGCGCCTTTGACGTCGGCGAACCCGAGCTGAGTACCTGCTCTGCCACGGCGGACAGGGAAAGGCGAGGGGGAGCCTGGTGGCGGAGGCGACCGTGCCCTCGATTCCGCTCTGCTTTCAGAGCGGGACATGAGGGCGCGGAAGCTAACGTGAGGGCACGTAACCCCGGCTTGCCGGGAACGTGGGCATCTGCGGAAGCCACGAGGAGTAAACCTCTTTAAACAATCCTTCACCAGCGGGGGAGGCCGGGGAGTGCCGAGCCCGCATTGCACGGTGTCGACAGAGGAGCCCCATCCCGGGGCGGCCAGTGGGCGTTGCGGTGACTCCTTATGCTCCCGTGGCGTTCACAATGGCAAACGAGGGAATCCGTGTGGTTTTTAGTGGGTATGCCTGTTGAGAGGAGAGCCCCACATACCTCCGTTTCCCCGAACGGTGACGACGCATAAGGTGCATTTTCCACACCAAAAAAAAAAAAAAAAAAAAAAAAAAAAAAAAAAGGTTAGGTTAGGTTAGGTTAGGTTAGGTTAGGTTAGGTTAGGTTAGGTTAGGTTAGGTTAGGTTAGGTTAGGTTAGGTTAGGTTAGGTTAGGTTAGGTTAGGTTAGGTTAGGTTAGGTTAGGTTAGGTTGGGGTGCGAAGTCGGAAACCTCCTCGAGTGCCCGGGCGTTACCACTCCCTTCTGTCCGAGGCGTAGGCCTCATGGGGTGGGGAAGGGTAACGCTTGGGACGGTGCACCCTGGGCAACAACGGTAAGCTAATGTATTCGTACATTATCTTACCGGTGGCTAATATCCGACTGGGGGGGAGGGGTGGTGAGGTGAACCCGCAACTAGTTGCGGGGGATCCGAGCCAGCGGGCCCATCCGTGGGTCCGCAGTGAGGGCGGCGTCTCGCCATTGGGCGGGCGCCTTTGACGTCGGCGAACCCGAGCTGAGTACCTGCTCTGCCACGGCGGACAGGGAAAGGCGAGGGGGAGCCTGGTGGCGGAGGCGACCGTGCCCTCGATTCCGCTCTGCTTTCAGAGCGGGACATGAGGGCGCGGAAGCTAACGTGAGGGCACGTAACCCCGGCTTGCCGGGAACGTGGGCATCTGCGGAAGCCACGAGGAGTAAACCTCTTTAAACAATCCTTCACCAGCGGGGGAGGCCGGGGAGTGCCGAGCCCGCATTGCACGGTGTCGACAGAGGAGCCCCATCCCGGGGCGGCCAGTGGGCGTTGCGGTGACTCCTTATGCTCCCGTGGCGTTCACAATGGCAAACGAGGGAATCCGTGTGGTTTTTAGTGGGTATGCCTGTTGAGAGGAGAGCCCCACATACCTCCGTTTCCCCGAACGGTGACGATGCATAAGGTGCATTTTCCACACCAAAAAAAAAAAAAAAAAAAAAAAAAAAAAAAAAAAAAAAAAAAAAAAAAGGTTAGGTTAGGTTAGGTTAGGTTAGGTTAGGTTAGGTTAGGTTAGGTTAGGTTAGGTTAGGTTAGGTTAGGTTAGGTTAGGTTAGGTTAGGTTAGGTTAGGTTGGGGTGCGAAGTCGGAAACCTCCTCGAGTGCCCGGGCGTTACCACTCCCTTCTGTCCGAGGCGTAGGCCTCATGGGGTGGGGAAGGGTAACGCTTGGGACGGTGCACCCTGGGCAACAACGGTAAGCTAATGTATTCGTACATTATCTTACCGGTGGCTAATATCCGACTGGGGGGGAGGGGTGGTGAGGTGAACCCGCAACTAGTTGCGGGGGATCCGAGCCAGCGGGCCCATCCGTGGGTCCGCAGTGAGGGCGGCGTCTCGCCATTGGGCGGGCGCCTTTGACGTCGGCGAACCCGAGCTGAGTACCTGCTCTGCCACGGCGGACAGGGAAAGGCGAGGGGGAGCCTGGTGGCGGAGGCGACCGTGCCCTCGATTCCGCTCTGCTTTCAGAGCGGGACATGAGGGCGCGGAAGCTAACGTGAGGGCACGTAACCCCGGCTTGCCGGGAACGTGGGCATCTGCGGAAGCCACGAGGAGTAAACCTCTTTAAACAATCCTTCACCAGCGGGGGAGGCCGGGGAGTGCCGAGCCCGCATTGCACGGTGTCGACAGAGGAGCCCCATCCCGGGGCGGCCAGTGGGCGTTGCGGTGACTCCTTATGCTCCCGTGGCGTTCACAATGGCAAACGAGGGAATCCGTGTGGTTTTTAGTGGGTATGCCTGTTGAGAGGAGAGCCCCACATACCTCCGTTTCCCCGAACGGTGACGATGCATAAGGTGCATTTTCCACACCAAAAAAAAAAAAAAAAAAAAAAAAAAAGGTTAGGTTAGGTTAGGTTAGGTTAGGTTAGGTTAGGTTAGGTTAGGTTAGGTTAGGTTAGGTTAGGTTAGGTTAGGTTAGGTTAGGTTAGGTTAGGTTAGGTTAGGTTAGGTTAGGTTAGGTTAGGTTAGGTTAGGTTAGGTTAGGTTAGGTTAGGTTAGGTTAGGTTAGGTTAGGTTAGGTTAGGTTAGGTTAGGTTAGGTTAGGTTAGGTTAGGTTAGGTTAGGTTAGGTTAGGTTAGGTTAGGTTAGGTTAGGTTAGGTTAGGTTAGGTTAGGTTAGGTTAGGTTAGGTTAGGTTAGGTTAGGTTAGGTTAGGTTAGGTTAGGTTAGGTTAGGTTAGGTTAGGTTAGGTTAGGTTAGGTTAGGTTAGGTTAGGTTAGGTTAGGTTAGGTTAGGTTAGGTTAGGTTAGGTTAGGTTAGGTTAGGTTAGGTTAGGTTAGGTTAGGTTAGGTTAGGTTAGGTTAGGTTAGGTTAGGTTAGGTTAGGTTAGGTTAGGTTAGGTTAGGTTAGGTTAGGTTAGGTTAGGTTAGGTTAGGTTAGGTTAGGTTAGGTTAGGTTAGGTTAGGTTAGGTTAGGTTAGGTTAGGTTAGGTTAGGTTAGGTTAGGTTAGGTTAGGTTAGGTTAGGTTAGGTTAGGTTAGGTTAGGTTAGGTTAGGTTAGGTTAGGTTAGGTTAGGTTAGGTTAGGTTAGGTTAGGTTAGGTTAGGTTAGGTTAGGTTAGGTTAGGTTAGGTTAGGTTAGGTTAGGTTAGGTTAGGTTAGGTTAGGTTAGGTTAGGTTAGGTTAGGTTAGGTTAGGTTAGGTTAGGTTAGGTTAGGTTAGGTTAGGTTAGGTTAGGTTAGGTTAGGTTAGGTTAGGTTAGGTTAGGTTAGGTTAGGTTAGGTTAGGTTAGGTTAGGTTAGGTTAGGTTAGGTTAGGTTAGGTTAGGTTAGGTTAGGTTAGGTTAGGTTAGGTTAGGTTAGGTTAGGTTAGGTTAGGTTAGGTTAGGTTAGGTTAGGTTAGGTTAGGTTAGGTTAGGTTAGGTTAGGTTAGGTTAGGTTAGGTTAGGTTAGGTTTTTTTTTTTTTTTTTTTTTTTTTTTTTTTTTTTTTTTTTTTTTTTTTTTTTTTTTTTTTCTACTCTACCTCTGACTTACGTCACGAGACTATGGCTACTAGATCAGATTCACTCCAGTTCCATCATTAATGCTTCTCGCACTTCCATGCTACATACTTTATCTTTCTATCGTCCTTCCTCATACTTGCCTTCTGATGTCTAACTATTCTATCTACTCTATTTCTATACATACATTGCCTTAATTATCTTCTTTCGTTCCATTTCCCATTCTCTTTTTCATACCATCAATCTTTCTAGCCGTCCTCTTTGTCATGCTTTATCAGGAGGGAGAGGGTTCCGGTGTACAAACTTTATTTCTTTATTTGTCCAAAACAAAAACAGTACAATCCTCCTTTACAACAATTACAATTTGACCTTATTTCTATTTACATATATTCTAGTTATAATTTAACAGCAGTATTCTTTCTAAAGTTACTACAGGGAGTTCTACAGTTATACATTCCATTTATCTTATTGACTAGCTTAACTCTATTAAGTACAAAATATTTAACTCACTCTTCTAATACAATTTCCAACCATTACTTGTATGCTTATCTAAAATATACTACAATATATTACGACAGCATACATTGCTACCTATTTTTATTTTTATTTATCAATTTGTTTGCAACTTTTATACAATATTTGAAGAATCTGTCCCTATGTTCACCTTTTACTATATACTTAATATTTTCAACTATTAAATCTAACTCTATTTCATTTTCCAAATTAAAACGGTCTACTGCATATATTGGACAACTTACAATGGCATGAATGATGGTCTCCGGTACCCCCGGCTCGCAAGAGCACGATGGATCCTCCTTGCACTTAAACCGGTTTAAATACTCGGAGAATCCACCATGCCCGGTCATCACCTGGGTGGTCGTGCCTCGGGGAACCATCTTCCGTATCAAACGATACGCTTCAACCGCATCAGGTAAAAAGATCTTTGTGACCGAAGCGGTCGTCCCGGTCTTATACCTATGGTTCCACACATCAAGCGTATCCATACGAAGGATACGCTTGATGTGTGAAACCGGGCAGAGATCATAGTCTGGTCTTCTCTTGGAGTTTACAGCGGCCTCTTTTGCCAGCTGGTCGGCCCTCTCGTTGCCTTCCAAACCCGCGTGGGCCTTTATCCAGAACAAGGATATATCCTTGCCCTGGAGGGAGATAGATCTAAGGTTCTCCCTAGCCCTCACGGCCAGCGGGTGGAAGCAACGATGGTTCGAAACAGTTTGCAGAGCCGCCCTAGAGTCGCTATAAACCCCAAAAGAAGACCCCCTACTGTTTAGGACAACATTCGTTGCTTCACGAAGCGCCAGGAGCTCCGCCTGGTAAACTGTACAATAATCCGAGAGAGCAAGCTTGACGGCCTTAGTCTCGGCGCCGCCCTGCCATAATGACAACGCGGCACCGACCCTGCCGCCAATCTTGCTCCCATCGGTATAAATACGAGTGTGAAAATTACCAGCACTTTCCAAGGCTTCCTGGTCACCTATGATCCCGAACTCTATGCCCGATTGCTCTGCTGGATGCGGCGCCTCCAGAGCAGATCCCCTCCGCTCCACCTCCCTGTCACCCAACTGCGGCAGGCATGCCCCCTTCTTGGCCTCATACAACGAGGCCACCTCACGAACTCGGAGGTCGAGAGGGAGCATCCCCGCCAGCAACAGCGCAGCGTTGTGGGAGACAGTGCGGTAGGCACCACACTGTTTCTGCGCAACGCCACGCTGCAGCACCTCAAACTTCCTGCGCGTCATTAATTTTTCCGCAGCCGGTGCCCAAACGCTCGCCGCGTACAGGACCACCGGCTCAATAGTAGCCACGTAGATAGTTCGAACTACCTCAGGGTGAAGCCCCCAGCTCACCTTCGCCGCCCTTGCCAACTGCCTGTAGATCCCCGTCGCTTTCTTACAAACATTGGCAATATGAGTGTTAAACGTGAGCTTGCTATCGATGGTCACACCTAGCAACTTGATCTCATCAGCGAGGCTCACCTCGATCCCTCCCATGGTTAGGCGTGGGGTGTCATATTTTAACTTTCTAGTAATCACCATAGCACTAGTCTTATGTGGAGCGAATTTGAGTTTGTTCTTGACACCCCACTCCCAAACATGTTCAAGCGCGAGGTTCGCCCGCCTCTCAATCTCCTGCGCCGTGTTTCCATCGAAAGCCATCACCACGTCATCAGCGAAAGCCTGGCAATAGTGACCCCCATTCTCCAGGTCCTTTAAGAGAGGGTCCAACAAAAGGTTCCACAGGATTGGGCCTCCTATGGAACCCTGCACACAACCCTTTCTCTCCCGCATATCTCACCACTACCTCACGATCTTTGAGATAGCTGTCGATGACCCTCCTCAAGTTCAGAGGGCAATTCTCCTCCGCCAGCCGGACCCTAATAGCCGGCCACCACGCGCTATCGAAGGCTCCCTCTATATCCAGTGAAATTATGGTTACTATCCTCTTTTCATCTACTTTTTTGCGGATGTACTGCATGAGGTTATAGAGGGAGTCTTCAGTGCTACGCTGTGGCATGAATCCATACTGGCGGGGGCTCATCCTCGGCAACAAGTGATACTTGAGGCGAGTCACCAACAGCTTCTCGTATGTTTTGCCCAGGACGGATAAGAGGCCTATGGGTCTGCCCAGGACGGATAAGAGGCCTATGGGTCTATGTGATTTCGGGACTGTATAATCACTTCTGCCAGGCTTCCGCAAGACTATCACCACTGCCTTCTTCCAAACGACGGGAAAATAACCATACTCTAAGCACTTGTTGAAGAGAAGCAAAAGGAGCTCCGGGTGGGCCTTCACAACGCGAAGACATATATCCGCTGTAAATCCGTCATCCCCCGGGGCCTTTTTCGGATTGAAAGATTCGCTTGCCTTCATTAACTCCTCCATGGTAAAAGGCGGGTCACAAACACCAGCTTGTACACCGACATTCACCACTTCGGCTTTAAGTCGGGTATTCCGGTGGTAGCTGTTATCCCCGTCATCAAGATCCTCCGGATAAAATGTTTCGGCTAATAATTGCACGGATCCCTTCGAATCCAGGGTCTCTCCGTCTTTTACTAGCGGCAGGTCTTCACACCTTCGCGTCGTCCTAGCTATCACCCTATAAATTCCGTCCCAGACGCTCTCTCTGTCCTGCTTGCCGCAGAACTCCCTCCAGCTGTCTATCTGAGCCTGGGTTGCCGCTGACTCGTACTTAGCTTTACGTTCCAGATACCCCTGTACCACTAAGGACCTCCGGATCGGGGCTGCACATCGGATCCTGCGCTTCCATCGAGTGACATCCCTCTTCAATTCAGCGAGTTCCTCGGACCACCACGGCACGGTAAGTATTTCCTTGGACTTTTTACTCGGCATCGAGTGTGTGCATGCTTGTGTAATGACATCTGTAAGTGTTTGTGTTGCCGATTCTAAACGTGTTGTGTCGTGTATCTGTTCTATGTCTGTGAGTGTAATTTTGTTCCCAGTTAATAATTGGTTAAGTTTCCCATGAAACTCAACCCAATTAGCTTTATTTGTGTTGTACTTTCGTGTTGTTCTGAGTATGCACATGCCTTTGGATCTTTGTAAGTCCAAGTGAAATATAATACCATTGTGGTCCGAGCTCGTGAGGTTCTCTTCTACTCTCCAATTATCGACGAAGCCCAGGATATCCGACGAGCAGGCCGTGAGGTCAACAAAGCTCTGGTACCTTTTACCCCCTCTGATCGTGTCAAAAGTTGGCACATCGCCCTGATTAAGTACAGCCAGACCCAGCTCATCCAGACAGCCGGCGAGCTCCTCCCCCCTGTGGTCAGTAATCGGACTCCCCCACCACATGCTCTTTGCATTCACGTCACCTCCGACGATCCACCCCGACGAACCGATTTGCTGGCTTATATGGGCCAGACGATCCAGGTCCGCACCTATGGGATGATCATGCTGCGGGCACTCAAAATACACAGAGGTTAGAGTGATCTTCCAGGCACCAGTCTGAATCCTCACTACCACGGCATTATTAGTAGTAAGTTTGGGGAACTGTATCACATCTAAACTTTGGTCAAAGACCGCTATTGCGGCTTTAACAGTTCCCCCGCCCACACTGGTACTCTGGAAAATCCTCACCCCTCTGCGGCCCCTCATCTCACCGATCGACCCCACATACGGCTCCTGGATTAATGCGACTGCTATCTTTCGCCTCACCGCCTCAATCATCAGCTCATCGGTCGCCAGTTTAGATCGTCGAAGGTTGGCTTGGGCTATTTTATACTTAATGTTAACCTCCTGGCTGCCCTTAGCAATAAGCCACGGTTGCCCTCGCTATTTCGTCCCACCTTTTCCTCGTAGGGCAATCGTGGCTAAAAGCATCATGCTCCGCGCGCTCCAGGCCACTCTTCACACAGTTTCTACAGCTGGAGGGTACACTAGCCAGAAAGTCAGCGCACTCGCTCCTCAGATGCGGGCCACCACAGTGACTGCACAGGTCAACTGACTCCGTGCAGTACTTCTTGCCATGCCCGAATCCTAAGCAACGAGTGCACTGCATTAGCGGGGTCTGATCCTCGACCCGTACGCGCTGTAAGTCTATGTGCGCGAAGCCCTTATCCAGCATCCTACGCCAGATGGTCGGCGAGACACTGATGACGACGTGGCTTGTGTGGGGGTTTCTCGTCCGCCTCCTATACTTTACTTTAATGCGGTCATCCCCCGCGTCGAGGTCGCAGAAAACAGCCCGATTCTGGTTCCTCAGTGCTCTCGCTATATCCTCGTCAGAGTTAACTGCAAGCACGCTCCTGAGGACCAGCAACGGGTCCTTGTTGACTACCTCCTCGACGCTGAGGTCAACTCCGTCCGTTTTCAATCGCTCCTTAATCCTATCCCTATCTTCTTTCGTCCTCAATCCAATAATGACCTTCCGGTCCCTAGCTTTCCTCACCCTCTCCACTTGGATCCACCCCTCCTTCGCATCAACCGCCTTCCTGATCCTGTCAAGAACCACCTCCCCAGTTTCCTCACTATTCTTAGAGGTGACGCACACAGAATGCAGCGTCCCCCGTCCCTGGGTCGGCTTCTCAACATGGCTGGCAGCTGCTTCGGCATAGGTTTTTTCAGCCATTTTGTGAAGGGTGTACTCCAGCGTCTCCTTAAGCTCTACCATCTTTTGGTTATTTTCTTCCAGGAGCTTCTTATGTACCTCAATACTTTCCGCCAATACATGGTCGGTAGGAGGTTCATAGGCAACAACAGGCACTCCGGGCTCGGGTTTAGGACCTTCCTGTTCTTTTTTCGCCTTAGATTTTCCTCCAGCCTTCGCCCCGTCGGCGCTTTTGACCAGCTGGTACAACCTGTCTAAAGCAACAGTCACTTCAACCCTTATCTCAGTCTTCAAATTTCTGGCTTCGCCAAGGTGGGTTTTCGCCTTGTGTAAAACGCGCCTAGCCTCAGCTACCCTATCAGAGACTATCTCCTTACTTGGGGTTGAAGTCTTCGGCACGACAGGCTTATTACCGCCTGATACGGTAGATGGTACTCTCCCTGAGGGACCCGCCCTGACGCCATCATCCGACAAAGTATGGGTAGTGTTAAGCACACCGGCCTCCCAGTTCCCGATACTGCGCCTAACACTAGGTACCGGGCTCGGCTTACTAGGGGGCGACTTGTCCCCGGCGCCCTTCTTAATAGGGGTTCTTATGCCAAACATGTCAGAGGTAGATAATCACAGAAGGTTAAGTAGATACAACCGACTCCAGTCAATTTGTAAAAGTTTTATAATAATATCAGTTGTACCCCCAAAGTATGTCCAAATCAACAAAAGAAAACAGAATTGAAAAAGCGAGTCCCAGACTCAGTCAACCAAATGGGCAGTTGTACAGGGACTGCCCGTCAGTTAAAAAGAAAATCACGAAAAAAATTTTTGTCAACTCGACTCTACAAGAGTCAGTCGAAAACAATAATAACAAATGAGACAAAGTACACAAAATTATAAGAAAAAACCAAGTCAAAAAAAAGAGTTTATTAAAACTTAGCTCTATGTAGAGCTAGTATCAGAGCTACAATATAACTGTACTATATAGCACAGGTCTTAAAAATACTTAAAATAAACAAAAGTGTAAAAATAAAAATTTTTACGTCTTAAACCTAATTCGGCTCTATGTAGAGCAACGTGACTCCACCCAAAGGATAGCTCTCCCCGAGCGCTTTCAGGGGACACCAAGCACGTCCCGCTAGCCCCAAGGGTTCCAGAGATATGACCGGTCACAGCTTTCGGTACCAAAAACAAAATGGCCGCCGAAAACCGAAACCAGGACGTATCTCGGGAACCAGTGGTCCAATCGGAACGCGGTTTCCTTCCCCTAAGAGAGCTCTTCGAGACGCTCCGTTGGAGACCTGTTTCAGGAAGATCGGAGTCCTGAAAATTTTTCAGGAACAAAGTGTCCAGATCCTTCCTGAAAAAAGTCTCGTCGGGTAGAGTTCCGACCGGGCTCCCTAACAAAGAAAACCGCAGAGCTCTAGGACTCACCGTTCCGGAGATATCGGAGGAGGAAAAACCCCAAGATGGCGGCCAGAACTGTCAAACACAAGTTTTGACCGCCAGCAACTCCGCTCCCGGTGGTCGTAGAACAGTGGGATTTCCTCTGTCCGGCTTCGCTCTATCTACTCTAGCCGCTGGAATCACTTCCGGGAGACAAATTTTTCAGGGCCTGAAATGGCCTGAAAAGTAGAGGGGCGGGTAGTCAACAAGCCCCCGGATCTGCTGAAGAAAACCGCAGATCGCTGAGACCCCTAGTTCCCGAGTTATAGCGGCCGAAAGAAAAGAAAAATGGCCGCCGAGCTGTCAAACTCCAACTTTAGGAGTTGATAACTCTGGAACCAGGCGTCGGAGAACTACCGGGCTTTCTCCAGCAGTATTCCCACGACCTCCTCTTGCTCCCTAAAGTGTTCCCAGCCCAAAAATTTCTTGTGCGCCAGAAATGAAAAATTTTGGTGGGAGCGTGTAGGGGCCAAAAAATAGAAGCTATGAAAAGTTTTCCCAAATTTCTACGGCCAGGGGTTCGGGAGATAACTAAGAAATAAAAACTGGTACCTAAAAACAAAATGGCCGAAAAAGTCTAATTTCTTTAAAATAAGAGATAAACAACCCGCGCTGGTGCTTCAGTCGATGGAAACCACCTTCCTAAGCACCGTCACGGTGTCAAAAAATACAAAATAATAATAATTTAGAATTTATAAGATAATTTAGAAAAAATTTAATAAATCCCAAACTACTGGCCACAAAAATATGAAAAAATACACAAAAAATACACAGAAATAAGGCGCACAAGACACAATAGAATGCAATATAAAAATAATTAAAAATAGAGAAAATTTTTCGGAAAAACGAAAAATTCGGTTTTCCGAAAAAACTCTAAGTATAGAGCCGAATTAAAAATCTTAAAAACATACAGCTACGTAAAGCCACTTAGCCCGCACAAAATACAGGTGTCAAAACCCACGCGACTCTACGCGTTTCGGCACAATTAAGGGTCAAAGTTCAAAGACTAAATAAATTATAGTTCGAAAACCAAAAGAGATAAAAATCTGCAACTTGCGGTTCCAGGCTGGTGATACTGCTACGCTCGTTCCCTGCAAGTTGCGCTGCTCTGCCACGGCCGGAAGTCCGAGCACGCCGACACGTGGTTTTTAGTTTTCTTCAATTTCCGCCGGATTTCCTCAGCGGAAAAATCCGCGAGTTGGCTCGGCGGAAAGGGGGCGCTGAGGCGCACACGGCGATGCGCCGCAACCAATAGGTTACAGCGACTAATCGCGCGCCGCACGCAGTTAAAGGTGTAAATTTCCACTTTAACCTCTAAAAGTGAGGTTATTTCACACAAAAACCCACAGATTTCACTGGAGGCACTCAAAAACACTTCGCCCACATGCGCGCGAGCGAGACGATGAAAACGACGTATCGCACTTGTCGCTACGACAAGAAATGCCACTTCCAGGAATTTTTAAGTGCGGAGATGGGTAAAAACGTGACTTCCAAGAGCGCGGTTGGAACGTAACTCGGTTAGGTTAGGTTAGGTTAGGTTAGGTTAGGTTAGGTTAGGTTAGGTTAGGTTAGGTTAGGTTAGGTTAGGTTAGGTTAGGTTAGGTTAGGTTAGGTTAGGTTAGGTTAGGTTAGGTTAGGTTAGGTTAGGTTAGGTTAGGTTAGGTTAGGTTAGGTTAGGTTAGGTTAGGTTAGGTTAGGTTAGGTTAGGTTAGGTTAGGTTAGGTTAGGTTAGGTTAGGTTAGGTTAGGTTAGGTTAGGTTAGGTTAGGTTAGGTTAGGTTAGGTTAGGTTAGGTTAGGTTAGGTTAGGTTAGGTTAGGTTAGGTTAGGTTAGGTTAGGTTAGGTTAGGTTAGGTTAGGTTAGGTTAGGTTAGGTTAGGTTAGGTTAGGTTAGGTTAGGTTAGGTTAGGTTAGGTTAGGTTAGGTTAGGTTAGGTTAGGTTAGGTTAGGTTAGGTTAGGTTAGGTTAGGTTAGGTTAGGTTAGGTTAGGTTAGGTTAGGTTAGGTTAGGTTAGGTTAGGTTAGGTTAGGTTAGGTTAGGTTAGGTTAGGTTAGGTTAGGTTAGGTTAGGTTAGGTTAGGTTAGGTTAGGTTAGGTTAGGTTAGGTTAGGTTAGGTTAGGTTAGGTTAGGTTAGGTTAGGTTAGGTTAGGTTAGGTTAGGTTAGGTTAGGTTAGGTTAGGTTAGGTTGGGGTGCGATGTCGGAAACCTCCTCGAGTGCCTGGGCGTTACCACTCCCTTCTGTCCGAGGCGGCGAGGCCTCATGGGGTGGGGAAGGGTAACGCCTGGGACGGTGCACCCTGGGCAACAACGGTAAGCTAATGTATTTGTACATTATCTTACCGGTGGCTAATATCCGACTTGGGGGGGGGGGGTGTGTCAGCAATCTCCATATGTGCCTGGTCGGTATTGGATCATACCGCCTGGGCTGCACGACGCTGCACGACCGTTACGGTTCTCCCCTGTTAACCCTGGTGGTTAAGGGGGAGAAGAGTAGCGGATGGGTCCATGACCTGTGGCAATTGACTGACATACTGGGGGGTAGGGGTGGTGAGGTGAACCCTCAACTAGTTGCGGGGGATCCGAGCCAGCGGGCCCATCCGTGGGTCCGCAGTGAGGGCGGCGTCTCGCCCTTGGGCGGACGCCTTTGACGGAGGCGAACCTTAGCGAAGTACCTGTCCTTTGGGCAGGGAAAGCGAGGGTGAGCCCATCGGGCGGAGGGCGTAAGCCCAGTGATGCCGGGGCGACGTAGCCCTTTTAAGGGCTGTGGTCGCCGGACGTGACGACTGACTTCTTCGACGTGACTGGGGTGGGGGGGTGTTGGTCTGGCAAGGGGAGCCCAAAGGCAGAGGGCCACCGGGTGAACCCTGCCAGCCAACGGGCCTGCGGGCCCAAGAGGGCGGCGTCGAGCCTTCGGGCCGACGCCTTTTGACGGAGGCGAGCCTGAGCGAAGTACCTGTCCTTTGGGCAGGGAAAGCGAGGGTGAGCCCATCGGGCGGAGGGCGTAAGCCCAGTGATGCCGGGGCGACGCAGCCCTTTTAAGGGCTGTGGTCGCCGGACGTGACGACTGACTTCTTCGACGTGACTGGGGTGGGGGGGTGTTGGTCTGGCGGGGGGAGCCCAAAGGCAGAGGGCCACCGGGTGAACCCTGCCAGCCAACGGGCCTGCGGGCCCAAGAGGGCGGCGTCGAGCCTTCGGGCCGACGCCTTTTGACGGAGGCGAGCCTGAGCGAAGTACCTGTCCTTTGGGCAGGGAAAGCGAGGGTGAGCCCATCGGGCGGAGGGCGTAAGCCCAGTGATGCCGGGGCGACGCAGCCCTTTTAAGGGCTGTGGTCGCCGGACGTGACGACTGACTCTTCGACGTGACTGGGGTGGGGGGTGTTGGTCTGGCGGGGGGAGCCCAAAGGCAGAGGGCCACCGGGTGAACCCTGCCAGCCAACGGGCCTGCGGGCCCTAGAGGGTGGCGTCGAGCCTTCGGGCCGACGCCTTTTGACGGAGGCGAGCCTGAGCGAAGTACCTGTCCTTTGGGCAGGGAAAGCGAGGGTGAGCCCATCGGGCGGAGGGCGTAAGCCCAGTGATGCCGGGGCGACGCAGCCCTTTTAAGGGCTGTGGTCGCCGGACGTGACGACTGACTTCTTCGACGTGACTGGGGTGGGGGGGTGTTGGTCTGGCGGGGGGAGCCCAAAGGCAGAGGGCCACCGGGTGAACCCTGCCAGCCAACGGGCCTGCGGGCCCAAGAGGGCGGCGTCGAGCCTTCGGGCCGACGCCTTTTGACGGAGGCAAGCCTGAGCGAAGTACCTGTCCTTTGGGCAGGGAAAGCGAGGGTGAGCCCATCGGGCGGAGGGCGTAAGCCCAGTGATGCCGGGGCGACGCAGCCCTTTTAAGGGCTGTGGTCGCCGGACGTGACGACTGACTTCTTCGACGTGACTGGGGTGGGGGGTGTTGGTCTGGCGGGGGGAGCCCAAAGGCAGAGGGCCACCGGGTGAACCCTGCCAGCCAACGGGCCTGCGGGCCCAAGAGGGCGGCGTCGAGCCTTCGGGCCGACGCCTTTTTGACGGAGGCGAACCCGAACTTAGTACCTGCTCTGCCACGGCGGACAGGGAAAGGCGAGGGGGAGCCTGGTGGCGGAGGCGACCGTGCCCTCGATTCCGCTCTGCTTTCAGTGCGGGACATGAGGGCGCGGAAGCTAACGTGTGGGCACGTAACCCCGGCTTGCCGGAAACGTGGGCATCTGCGGAAGCCACGAGGAGTAAACCTCTTTAAACAATCCTTCACCAGCGGGGGAGGCCGGGGAGTGCCGAGCCCGCATTGCACGGTGTCGACAGAGGAGCCCCATCCCGGGGCGGCCAGTGGGCGTTGCGGTGACTCCTTATGCTCCCGTGGCGTTCACAATGGCAAACGAGGGAATCCGTGTGGTTTTTAGTGGGTATGCCTGGTGAGAGGAGAGCCCCACATACCTCCGTTTCCCCGAACGGTGACGATGCATAAGGTGCATTTTCCACACCAAAAAAAAAAAAAAAAAAAAAAAAGGTTAGGTTAGGTTAGGTTAGGTTAGGTTAGGTTAGGTTGGAGGGAAAATTTTGGTCGAATTCGAGGTTTGCGCTTTGGTTTTCGTCCAAAATTATTATCTTGCCGTGGCTTTTCGCTGTTCTTTTTTCGCTCGTTGCCTTCTGCTTGAGTTGCTCGACATTTTGGTCTTTTTCCCGTGTTTCCAGCTTCACTGGTTCACCCAAAATTAATTTTTTAAAGTTGGGCACCAAAACGCTTCACGTTTTGCGGTCGAAGAAATTTTTAGAAAACACAACTTTTCAAAAATTCATAACTTCTTTTTGGCTTAACTTCTTTAACTTCTTTTTGCACGGGGATATTAGGAAAAATTAGCTTAATCATATACCGTTTACCGAATAATTTTCGAACTTACCATTCGGAAGTTATTCGGTGAAACGTTGATTGCTAATATTTTTCAACAGGCGCAATTAACTACTTTTGTAAGTTTGTCGGGAACTTCAAAAATTAATTGCGTCTGACCTATTACGGTCCGAGATTTGGTTGTTAGTGGGTTGGATAGGAGGTAGTTTGCGCCGCCTAACGGCACCTCACACCAACTCCTAGCATTCATAGTCTCGTGGGAACTTGGCGAAAACTACCAACTTTTTCTTAAGTTGGTAATTTTCGACGGTTCGCACTTGACCGTTTTGAGTTAGGTTTTGCCCTTCTGGCAAAACCAGCTCGGTAAGGGGGGGGTTTTCATAGGCGGGGTGGGTAAAGGGGCCGGGGAGGGCTCCGTGGGTGTTCCTATTTTTGGAATCCCACACCGGGGGGCTTAGTTATGGGGGAAAACAGTTCTGGGAAGGGGGTTGGCTCCAACCCCCGGAAGGACCTGTTTTTGGGGGGGGGTAGCATAGGGGGGGGGGGAGGCCAGTTCACTGGCTACCACTGGGGGGGGGAGGGGCACGCGCCCCGCTGGGGGTTCCCGCACGGGGAATTTTTCCGCGGACGGCTCGGCCTACCGCCTGGACTTCCCACCGCTCCGGCCGGGGGCAAAGGGGAAGGCCACGGTGCGAGAGCCGGAAGAGGGGGCCAGGGAAAGGAGCCCTGCTCGGGAACGCCCGGTGCTCGTCTCGGACACGTCTGAGTCCGAGAGCGAGTACGAATGTGCTGGCTCCAGAGACATGGAGCTGGAGGAGGAGGACCTTCCCCGGGTCCAGCTCAGGCACCCAACGGGTGCGGTCAAGAAGAGGCCCCTGTCGGGGGAGCCGGAAGTGGAGGTCGGCGTGGAATGCCCCAGGAAACTGGGCACAGCCACCAGAGGAAGGGGAAAGGGGCGCTCCCTCGGCTCCCACTCCTTCCTCTCGGAGGCTAACAGGAGCCTGGCATACCGCTCCGAAGAGGGAACGGGGGACGAGGCGGATGGGGACCCATCTGCCACTTACCGCCCAACGTACCGCAAGGCTTCTGCGGCACGGTTCGAGGATGCTGACCTCGAAACCGTCAAGGAGAAGACCAGGGAGGAGCTGGCCGCGACCGCCCTGCTGTATGTGTCTAACATACAGCAGGAGGTCAAAAAAAGCCAGAATATCCAGGGCCCTGTAAGGGGGCAATTAAACCACGCGACGGCTGGCGTGATCCGCGCAATAGAAGCGATGCGCGCGATCACCCCAGAGGAGGACCAGCGGCGCCTTCGCGCCGACAACGCTCGGCTCTCCCGAGAGCTTGAGCTTGTCCGCGCCGACCTAAAGGCCTTCAAGGAGGCCTACACAGAGGCCCAAACGGCCTCCGCTGTGGCCAAGAGGGGACCGCCTCCTGATTCCCTCAAGGAGGTGATCGAAGAGATGAGGCGGGACCTCCTGACCTCGCTGGGGGGCATGATTAATGCCCGCCTCGAGGACTTGGAGTCCCGTCTCCCCCCGGAGCCGGTGCGGAGGCCGCCACTGGCAGCGGACAAAAAGAGGGAGCCGCCGGCCCGCCCACGCGCCCAGCCGCATCTGTCGGACGGCGCCACGCGCCGACCCGCTAGCCCAACGGCCCCCAAGGCCAATAAGCCCAATAGGGCCCCTCCCACCAGCGGAGGTAAGGGAGAGGGACCAGGAACCGCTCCCAGGCGCCAGTCTGGCCCCAAGCCGCAGCCCGTCCCGGGCACAAGCCGGCAGCAAGAAACTGCCCCCACCAACCCTGCTGGGACGGAAACGCCCTGGACCAGGG